>CM068368.1:823537439-824869151 GCA_034769895.1 Magicicada septendecula
AAGAAAGAAGAAGGAAGACTAATTAAAACTACTACTACTGAAGAAGGAAGAAGGAAGAATAAAGAAGAACCAAACTCAAAGAAGAAAGAAGAAGAATAAAAATAAGAACTACAGAGGAAGGAAGAAGGAAGGATAATCCAAAACTACAGAAGAAGGAAGAATAACCAAACTCAAGAAGAAAGAAGAATAATTAAGACGACCCATATAAAACAAAAACCCCATAGGGAAAGAACCCCCAAAAAACCCCAAAATCAATGAATGCCCAAAAAAGAAAGTATAACACAATAAAAAACCATATCACTGTAAAACTGACAAAAAACTAAAAGTGTTAGCTGTAGTAAATATTAGTGCATTCAAAAAGTTATTGTGTAATGTGCATAAACAAATCTTCACAGTTCCCCCATGGTTGAATATTTCATATTAAAAACTAGAAAAAGACTAGTAAATATAGTAATAATTTACCATGGAAAGGTGTAAGTGATCAAATTATAACTAATAAACTTTAAGAAAGGTGCATGAGTAGCAGTACAAAGTAACAAACTTTAAGTTTTGTGAACAGTGCCTACTTTGATAATGAAGTAGTAATTTTACTAATAAAAAGCTACTAAAACTGTATGAACATTCCATAGAATGGAATATAACTTAGATAGCCAGGGTTATACTTTAAGAGGGGGCATAAATCTTATAAAATGGGGAATTACAGAACTAACTGTTTATGATGGAGTAGTAGAAGGTATTAACAATTATATATGGATCCAAATGTGGGGTTCTAATTAAATATAGCATTTAGATAAGTAAGGGTTAGTCATAAAAAATATTAGTATTATAATTGTTATTTTATTGTTCATGTTAATTTAGGAATGCATTATCTAAAATTAGATAACATTCCAATGTTGTAGAAATACTTTTTATTATGTTATTAGGTGATATACCAAAACAGTGTTATTAAGAACACCAGTTTTATATATCTGGGTGTTATATTTTAATTGTATAATCTATAATTACTGTTATGCCAGATCAGAGAACTAATTTTTAATCAAATATATCAGAGTCAGAAGTCAGAGAAGGAAATAAAATAATTACATTAGTAAAACATTCTGCAAATAGCCACAATTCAAATCTAGGCAATATAATAAAGTTAAAATGCAGAATAGTTAATAAACCTAATCTTATAAACCAGTCAAACTGACAATATTTAGGCAAGATACACTCAACATATCAAATACTAGGTAAATAAGGCTTTCCAAAGATATGGTCATTATATGAGTAAAATTATTTAATTGTCTAATAAAATACCATTTGAAACTGAAATAGGTTCACTAACTTTATCAGAAGGGGAATCATATACAACTGAATTATATGAAAAAACCATCATTAATATACTAAATTGCAATAAAATAAGTGAGAATTGATAATTATACAAATTTCAGATTTCATAGAATAATAATTATATTAGTTAAAATGGCTATTATTTACATAGAAGACAGGGAAGTATAATTTTAGGCCTACCTCCCAAAAAATTATAAGAAATAATTTTCAGATAAAACTTTGTAATACTAACTTAATTACTATCAAAATAAGTAGAATAGAATAGTGAAAATGAATATGTATTTTATATTTCAAACAGTTAAGTAATAACGAATTTACTTTATAAGCATAGTGCACGAAATTAAAGTGTGTCGGAAGTTATGGCAATTTTAAACAATGTCTTTTTAATATTAAATTGGCTAAGACGTTTCGGATGACGACGGAAATCCAGGCAGTTCATTATTATACATTGAAGAGCACACTTTACGTGAATATTTTATAAAACCCAACCTTAATGGCGATTACGTATAACTAAAGTTCGGAATCAGTTTTTGTGTAAAAATTAAATTTTAAACTATTCTAATCATTGTGAAGTGGTGAAGTTGCCCTATGAACTACATAACACCTATAAACAGCATCACATATCACTATTTAAACGAAATAACACTGGAATCACACCAAATACCAAGTGAATATTCGAGGTTAAACGGACACACATAAACACCAATTGATCTACTTATTTAACAACATTTTTACACCCAGTGACTTTTCCATCTTACTCCAGTGACATTAAACTATACCCAAGAAGAGATTAAACGATTACGAAGAGGATTTAATCGCAGGAGGAACATATTTATTCCACAAGTACTTTGTCAATGTTAGAAGGTGAAATCCACGCATGCGCCAGACGACCATTTTGACTGATCTCATCAACACAACCAGTCGACTGTTTGCTGTACTGTGGTGAATAAAAATTATATATAAACTTTTATTATTACTAATTACCATTCTATTGTTTAATTTTAATACATTTTCAGCATTGTAAGTGTTATACTTTCTGACCCTGACCTTCTCTGGCTTTTTTATAAATAACCGTTAAAAGAACCTATATGTGTATAATACCAATATAAAAGTCATAGATCGACCGGACCTGAGTGAGTCGATACGGCATTATAACATTGTTTTCAATTAAGCAAATTCATTATTTTGTTGAATAAACGCTTGTTATCTAGTGAATTGAATTTGATTTCTTTAATAAAGGAATATAACCATTAATTAATAAAGAAAACTCGACAACCTTTAAAGGCAATATATGCGAATTACAACCTTTCAAGAGGAAGAAGAAGAGAGCTGTTCGCGCCTAATTCAAAGTGGATTGTCTTTTTAATAAATTTAACGAAGGGAAGATCATTACTAGAAGACACACCATACCATACTATTTATAATTACAATCAATAATCTCAATTTATTACTAAATTTTAAGAATATAAACACCTCGAAAACAATTATTTCAGAATTATAAAATTATATCACATTTCAAATTGCTACAACAACAACATACACCAAGAACATTTGATAACAGCATTATTTAGGAATATTACCAAATCGACGTCTCCCGGAGCGGAACGTCATTACTACACCTACGCACCATAAAAGTCAATCTGGGTAATATTATACCAGAACACCATTACAATTACAATTATATATTACCAAAGTGAAGACCAGCAGAGAGAGCCGAATGAAGACTAGAAGACATCATCTATATTACTACACACAATAGTGAGAGTACAATTCTCATACAACTACACATATTTTTATATTTGTATATTTTGTAATTTACATATTATTATTACAAAATTGGCTAGCCCAACCAGTGGGGCTTACAGGTGAGCACAATCTACATACATCGATATTTATTTTATTATTCCACCACTCAAAGAGTTATTACATAACTTGACGTATCCAACGTGGGACAGAATAACACAACAGAAATCTTATTGATCACTTATTATAGCCACCACTCAACGTTATATGTTACAAAATTGGCGTCCAACTAAAGGGCTGTAATTAGGGGTTGAAAGGCGGTAATTACTTACCCAATTCCTAATTCAGCTTGGCAGCGGTTACCCAGCCAGGGAATCAGGGAAAATAATGCGTCGTGCCACATCAAAGAAGAGAGCGGCGGAGGCCGAGAAAGAACTCGAGATGGAGGATAAGGAGGCGACCCCAGTGGAGGACGTGGAAAAGATACTTGAACGGGTAGAACATCAACAACCAGCACCACCAGAGAAACAACCCGAAGTACCCACTCAAACAGGGGATGTCCATGTCCAAGACCAGGAGATAGATAAAACTAAGACTACAGAAGAAAGTAAAATGGACAAATTATTGGAAATGTTCATGAGAATGGAAGAAAACAGCAAGAAGATGGAAGAAAACTTAAGGAAGGACAACCAAGCAACAAAAGAAGAGTTGAAGAATGATAACCAATCGTTAAAGGAAGAATTGAAGAAGGACAACCAAGCAACAAAAGAAGAATTGAAGAAGGACAACCAAGCTACCAAGGAAGAATTAAGTAAGAAAATGGATACTACTACAGAAGAAAATAATAAAAGATTAGAAGATTTGAAGAATGATAACCAATCTTTAAGGGAAGAATTGAAGAAGGACAACCAAGAAACAAAAGAAGAATTGGGCCGTAAAATCGAAAGGACCAATAAGAGAATTGAGGAAACCAGTAAAAAGGTGGAAAGGAAAATGGAAGAAAATAAGAAGAATTTGGAAGAAAAGATGGAAGAAACCAATAAGAAAATCGAAAGTGATCATCAACAGTTAAGGAAAGAGTTAAGAGAGGACTACCAACGGTTAAGAGAAGAAATAAGGGAGGATAACCGACGATGGCATAAGGAAATGAAAGAAGACAGGGAAGAGGAAAGAAGGGATAGAAAAGAATACAGACAAATCTTGAAGGAAGGTTTGAGTGAAATAGATAAAAACGTCACATCCTTGGATGAAGAATTGGATAAGACACTGGGCAACAGCAAACCAGAACGAAAGGAAATACCAAACAATAAAACAATGGAGCCAGTGATAGTGTTACCTGAAAAGAAAACGAACGGGAACAAAGAAGATACTAAGGATATGGAAGTGAAACAAAAGAGAATGAAAAGAAGGCATCCAAAGAAATTAATGAAAACAAGGGAAGAAATGGAAATGATGAACCATGGTTTATTTGATAATGATAATATCCCTATTACCAACAATGAAGAAATCGTGAGTTCCAGAAATTATGGAAATAGATTGATGGTAATCTCAGAAATGGTTTACCAGCAGACAGTAGTTTACCACGGGGAAGTGATCAGAGGTAAATGGAATACAACAGGGATGGAGATATATGGTAGATTGTCAATGGTATCATTGATCATTGATGGACCAGAGACGTACTGGTATATAAAACACTATGATAGAGGGAGCTGAATAAGCTTAGCAGCAAACAAAGGAATAGCAGCTAGGAAAATTAAATACAAAACAAAGGCCAGAGATGTCACTAGTACCGGAACGATGATGAAGACTATGGTCATCCGGACGATGAGAGCAACTAAAGTGACAGACTACGGTTAAGTCTAATACCATACACCTCCACAAAAAGGGACTGATGTTATGATAACCGGCAACGGCAAAAAACTACGTCAAAGAAAAAGAAATTATGAGCAACTGTCCAACCTAATAAAAATCTTTAACCTGGGTATATAAAAGAAAAACAATTATAAGAAGTACATTTGAAATAAAGAAAAGAAGAGAGCTAATACCATATTTAGGGTAATAATATGATATGTTAACCATATTTATGAAAAAATATTATGAATAATCGAATGTATGGAAGAAAGAATTTAAATCTCAAAATTCAAAAAACAAGTAAGAACACCTTACTACCTATTATTTAGGAGATAATTTATGATGAAAACTAAAAATTCAAAAAATGAAGTAATGACTACTTACTACCTATTATTTAGAAAACCATTTATGAATCAAGAAGAAAATGAATTTTGAATTAAAAGTAAAAATTCAAAAATGAAGTAATGACTACTTACTACCTATTATTTAGAAAACCATTTATGAATCAAGAAGAAAATGAATTTTGAATTAAATCTCAAAATTCAAAAATGAAGTAATGACTACTTACTGCCTACCATTTAGGAAACAATTTATGAATCAAAGAGAAAATGAATTTTGAATTAAATCATCAAAATTCAAAAACCCAAGTAAAAACAATTTACTACCTTATTTTAAAAACAACTTTTAGAAATGAACAAGGAGAAAAAGAATTTGGATAACACATTACAAACAATTATATATGGGACCAATTCTGAAAAACTTTCCAGAATAAAGAAATGGCAATACAAACCACTGATACCATTTAAATGAATAAACTTATTGTGAAGTGAAATTAATGAGAATTTTATGTCAAATAAACAGAGATATTAAACATATGACATTAATAATAAAGAGTGCATTTGGATAAAAAGCAAGAGCAGAATAAAATTTTAAAAAAGAAAGAAAAAACCATATATAAATAAGTCCATAAGAAAAAGATGATCATATATAAATGTCAGTTATAAGAAAGACAATTAAAAGAGTAATTGAAAAAACATAATACTAGTGGAACGATTCACAAGAATTAATAAAGGAACAAAAATATAATACAAAATATATGCTACCAATGACCAGAAGGAGATTGTGATAACAGTCAAAAAATGACAGAGAATTAAAAACTTTACACTGAATAATAAGTGATGATTATATTATACCAGCTTCCAATCACAAGGAGAAATAAAATGCCAGCAGAGCTAACCATTGAGAAAAATAACTGAGATAGAGATTCACTAAGATAGATATATAAATAGATCTGTTCGTATACGAAGTGAAATATCCAAAGATATTTAATTTTTTTTTTTAATAGTCATAAGGTGGACTATTCTTATATAATTTTATTAATGACTGTCTGAGATAAGTCCAGCAGTATTATTATGTATTGGTCAGAGATGATTTACCTCTGTAATCAATAAATGACGTAGTATGGCCAGCAGAGTGAGATGCCTACAGAGCCCCTCTGGACACTGCCCCAGCTAACGTGTTAGGGAATTTTAGGGAATAAATATCCCAAGGATAAAGAAACGAGTTAAGAAGAAAATGGAAAAATAAAAAATAACGAACCTCAGATGACTATTACTATCAGTAAGAATCCAGTTAATAATGAAATATAGATAAGCTCAAAAATATAGGAGAAAAAATTTTTAGAAATGTGAAGGAAGTAAAAGAAATATAATTTATAATATAATGTCATAAGCAATTATTTCAGACAAACTAAGTATGATCTGAACTAATCACTTCTGGAAGAGAGCAATCTGTAGCATGACAGATAATCCACACAAATACATTACTCAATGATCATTAATAAAGCTCTAAGATATGGAATATCCAGATGAGAATTAATTAAAATGCACTGTTTAATAATATATTCACAAGAAAGGTTGAATAAAGAAAATTTCTGCAAACAATATAATATAATACAAATTTAAAAACCCAGAAGACTAAAAATGATAATAACAAAATTACCCAGGTAAGATAGAAGCAGGCAATTAATATACCCCGTCAAAGAAACCAGACCAGAAGAAACGAAGGCATACACGGCGAAAAACTACAGAAGAAGGAAGAATAGTCAAAACTACCACTACAGAAGACAGAAGAAAGAAGACTAATTAAAACTACTACTACTGAAGAATGAAGACAGAAGAACGATCAAAGATACAGAAGACAGAAGAAAGAAGAATAATTAAAACTACTATTACTGAAGAAGGAAGAACAATCAAAGCTAAAGGAGAAGGAAGAACAATTAAAACTCAAAGAAGAAAGAAGAACAAACTAAATCTAATGAAGAAAGAAGAACTAGTTAAAACTACTACTACTGAAGAATGAAGAAAGAAGAACAATCAAAGATACAGAAGACAGAAGAAAGAAGAATAATTAAAACTACTATTACTGAAGAAAGAAGAACTAATTAAAAACTACTATTACTGAAGAAGGAAGAACAATTAAAACTCAAAGAAGAAAGAAGAACAAACTAAATCTAATGAAGAAAGAAGAACTAGTTAAAACTACTACCACTGAAGAATGAAGAAAGAAGAACAATCAAAGATACAGAAGACAGAAGAAAGAAGAATAATTAAAACTACTATTACTGAAAAAGGAAGAACAATCAAAGCTAAAGAAGAAGGAAGAACAATTAAAACTCAAAGAAGAAAGAAGAACAAACTAAATCTAATGAAGAAAGAAGAACTAGTTAAAACTACTATTACTGAAGAATGAAGAAAGAAGAACAATCAAAGATACAGAAGACAGAAGAAAGAAGAATAATTAAAACTACTATTACTGAAGAAAGAAGAACAATCAAAGATACAGAAGACAGAAGAATAATTAAAACTACTATTACTGAAGAAAGAAGAACAATCAAAGATACAGAAGACAGAAGAAAGAAGAATAATTAAAACTACTATTACTGAAGAAAGAAGAACAATCAAAGATACAGAAGACAGAAGAAAGAAGAATAATTAAAACTACTATTACTGAAGAAAGAAGAACAAACTAAATCTACTGAAGAAAGAAGAAGGAAGACTAATTAAAACTACTACTACTGAAGAAGGAAGAAGGAAGAATAAAGAAGAACCAAACTCAAAGAAGAAAGAAGAAGAATAAAAATAAGAACTACAGAGGAAGGAAGAAGGAAGGATAATCCAAAACTACAGAAGAAGGAAGAATAACCAAACTCAAGAAGAAAGAAGAATAATTAAGACGACCCATATAAAACAAAAACCCCATAGGGAAAGAACCCCCAAAAAACCCCAAAATCAATGAATGCCCAAAAAAGAAAGTATAACACAATAAAAAACCATATCACTGTAAAACTGACAAAAAACTAAAAGTGTTAGCTGTAGTAAATATTAGTGCATTCAAAAAGTTATTGTGTAATGTGCATAAACAAATCTTCACAGTTCCCCCATGGTTGAATATTTCATATTAAAAACTAGAAAAAGACTAGTAAATATAGTAATAATTTACCATGGAAAGGTGTAAGTGATCAAATTATAACTAATAAACTTTAAGAAAGGTGCATGAGTAGCAGTACAAAGTAACAAACTTTAAGTTTTGTGAACAGTGCCTACTTTGATAATGAAGTAGTAATTTTACTAATAAAAAGCTACTAAAACTGTATGAACATTCCATAGAATGGAATATAACTTAGATAGCCAGGGTTATACTTTAAGAGGGGGCATAAATCTTATAAAATGGGGAATTACAGAACTAACTGTTTATGATGGAGTAGTAGAAGGTATTAACAATTATATATGGATCCAAATGTGGGGTTCTAATTAAATATAGCATTTAGATAAGTAAGGGTTAGTCATAAAAAATATTAGTATTATAATTGTTATTTTATTGTTCATGTTAATTTAGGAATGCATTATCTAAAATTAGATAACATTCCAATGTTGTAGAAATACTTTTTATTATGTTATTAGGTGATATACCAAAACAATGTTATTAAGAACACCAGTTTTATATATCTGGGTGTTATATTTTAATTGTATAATCTATAATTACTGTTATGCCAGATCAGAGAACTAATTTTTAATCAAATATATCAGAGTCAGAAGTCAGAGAAGGAAATAAAATAATTACATTAGTAAAACATTCTGCAAATAGCCACAATTCAAATCTAGGCAATATAATAAAGTTAAAATGCAGAATAATTAATAAACCTAATCTTATAAACCAGTCAAACTGACAATATTTAGGCAAGATACACTCAACATATCAAATACTAGGTAAATAAGGCTTTCCAAAGATATGGTCATTATATGAGTAAAATTATTTAATTGTCTAATAAAATACCATTTGAAACTGAAATAGGTTCACTAACTTTATCAGAAGGGGAATCATATACAACTGAATTATATGAAAAAACCATCATTAATATACTAAATTGCAATAAAATAAGTGAGAATTGATAATTATACAAATTTCAGATTTCATAGAATAATAATTATATTAGTTAAAATGGCTATTATTTACATAGAAGACAGGGAAGTATAATTTTAGGCCTACCTCCCAAAAAATTATAAGAAATAATTTTCAGATAAAACTTTGTAATACTAACTTAATTACTATCAAAATAAGTAGAATAGAATAGTGAAAACGAATATGTATTTTATATTTCAAACAGTTAAGTAATAACGAATTTACTTTATAAGCATAGTGCACGAAATTAAAGTGTGTCGGAAGTTATGGCAATTTTAAACAATGTCTTTTTAATATTAAATTGGCTAAGACGTTTCGGATGACGAAGGAAATCCAAGCAGTTCATTATTATACATTGAAGAGCACACTTTACGTGAATATTTTATAAAACCCAACCTTAATGGCGATTACGTATAACTAAAGTTCGGAATCAGTTTTTGTGTAAAAATTAAATTTTAAACTATTCTAATCATTGTGAAGTGGTGAAGTTCCCCTATGAACTACATAACACCTATAAACAGCATCACATATCACTATTTAAACGAAATAACACTGGAATCACACCAAATACCAAGTGAATATTCGAGGTTAAACGGACACACATAAACACCAATTGATCTACTTATTTAACAACATTTTTACACCCAGTGACTTTTCCATCTTACTCCAGTGACATTAAACTATACCCAAGAAGAGATTAAACGATTACGAAGAGGATTTAATCGCAGGAGGAACATATTTATTCCACAAGTACTTTGTCAATGTTAGAAGGTGAAATCCACGCATGCGCCAGACGACCATTTTGACTGATCTCATCAACACAACCAGTCGACTGTTTGCTGTACTGTGGTGAATAAAAATTATATATAAACTTTTATTATTACTAATTACCATTCTATTGTTTAATTTTAATACATTTTCAGCATTGTAAGTGTTATACTTTCTGACCCTGACCTTCTCTGGCTTTTTTATAAATAACCGTTAAAAGAACCTATATGTGTATAATACCAATATAAAAGTCATAGATCGACCGGACCTGAGTGAGTCGATACGGCATTATAACATTGTTTTCAATTAAGCAAATTCATTATTTTGTTGAATAAACGCTTGTTATCTAGTGAATTGAATTTGATTTCTTTAATAAAGGAATATAACCATTAATTAATAAAGAAAACTCGACAACCTTTAAAGGCAATATATGCGAATTACAACCTTTCAAGAGGAAGAAGAAGAGAGCTGTTCGCGCCTAATTCAAAGTGGATTGTCTTTTTAATAAATTTAACGAAGGGAAGATCATTACTAGAAGACACACCATACCATACTATTTATAATTACAATCAATAATCTCAATTTATTACTAAATTTTAAGAATATAAACACCTCGAAAACAATTATTTCAGAATTATAAAATTATATCACATTTCAAATTGCTACAACAACAACATACACCAAGAACATTTGATAACAGCATTATTTAGGAATATTACCAAATCGACGTCTCCCGGAGCGGAACGTCATTACTACACCTACGCACCATAAAAGTCAATCTGGGTAATATTATACCAGAACACCATTACAATTACAATTATATATTACCAAAGTGAAGACCAGCAGAGAGAGCCGAATGAAGACTAGAAGACATCATCTATATTACTACACACAATAGTGAGAGTACAATTCTCATACAACTACACATATTTTTATATTTGTATATTTTGTAATTTACATATTATTATTACAAAATTGGCTAGCCCAACCAGTGGGGCTTACAGGTGAGCACAATCTACATACATCGATATTTATTTTATTATTCCACCACTCAAAGAGTTATTACATAACTTGACGTATCCAACGTGGGACAGAATAACACAACAGAAATCTTATTGATCACTTATTATAGCCACCACTCAACGTTATATGTTACAATATTTACGTTATATATTTAGTTAATCAACATAGACATATTAGTAATTAGTTACCTAGTTACATTTCATGGACAACAAAATCCAAGAAAATAACAATTTTTTCTCTAAACATCATGACAAAGTGCTCTTCTCTGTTGCTTGTGGCTGAAAATATGCTGAAATATTTCTTTTTTTTTCAGTAAATTTTTAGATATGCACTTTTTATTATAAATATCTTTAGTTATACCATATGCTCTTTCCATCTTATGAATCCTTTCTTCTGTAGCAGATTTTTCCAAACCATTCTCTTGAATTATCTCTCCTAGATACTTAAATTTTCGAACCCTCGCTATTCGACCAATATCTGTTACCAGGAATTTTGGTGCATTTTCAATGTTTGTGAGAATTTTGTTTTTTCTGCAGAAATTCTTAAGCCTGTTCTACTAGCTATGTCCTCTAAAAATATTAACTTGTGTTACTGCAGATGTCAGATGTTCAGAAAGTATTGCAAAGTCATCTGCGAATGACAAACAGTCTATTTCAATACATTTGTTCCTTCTTCCCAACATGATTGGTGATATTTTGTATTCCTTTAATTTTTAATTCCAAATTCTCACTACTTTCTCCAGGACACAGTTAAAAAGAATTGGGGATAAACCATCACCCTGTTTTACACCTGTAATAATGTCTAATTTATTATTTAAATTATTTAAAAACCAAAATATAAAAATTGCCTATAACAGTAATAAAACAGATTTTGATAGAATCAAACCTAAACCAGATAAATTAATTCATAATTTGATTGGAGTATATAAAATTCAATACCCTGACTGTAAAAAATTTCATGTTGGCCAAACTAGAAAACGTTTCAAAGAAAGATATATACAACACTGTAATTAATATTTAAAACCAGACACATATAAATCAGATTTAACTACACACTCAATAAAAAGCAAACACACATTTCCAAATTTAAATATCAGTTTATTAAAACACATTTCCAAAGGTCCAAAAATAACCTTATGGGAAAATGTAGAAATATTTAAACATAACACAAGCAATAAATTAATACCAGAACAAATTCAGAGTAATACAAAAACTGGTAATATTTTCAAAATTACTAATTTAATAAAATAATAAATATTTATATTATATTTTGCAATTAGTTATAAAACATGATTTATATACACATATAAAAAAATTAAATTTAGTCTACATATAAAACAGCTGTTTTGAACAATTGATTTAAAAATTTTTAATTTATTAATTTATATCTGATGATAATACTGTAGTTGGAATATTGAAACATTTATAGTCAGTTGCTGTTCAGGATCATAGAACCATAAAAAAATACCACTTCCATCTTGTGAAAAAGTAATTGATACCAAACTTCAAATTATCATCCACATTTTCTGCATTCAGTAGGTTATTATTCAAAACACAAATTTTATGGGATGATGTAAGTAAATCAAGTAAAACATATTGCTCTCAATAATATATTTTCAATTAAATTTATATTAATATTGTTAAAACTCACACTAACAGTTACTGCACTACATTATTTTAAAAATGGATACATTGTGAGGAGCATGCCAGAAGTGAGAACTTCAGTGTCAAGTAGAAAGTGAACTGATTCAGCATGTAATAGGTTGCTTATATGTATTTGGAGTAGAGATATTTTGCTATAAAGAATTAAGATTCAAATAAGAATTAACAGAAAATTAAATGAGAGAAGGGCATAGTAGTGTTTATATGTATTTTATCACATTTATAGAATCATATCACATGCTATATTATTTTCAGTACACACAGACATACAAACAATATGTAACAAACATTTTTTTCAGTTTAACAATATGATTTACTAATATTTAGTTAAAAAGTAGAATGTGATATGCACAGCATAATAATTCTATTTTTTACAAATTATAAAATAGCTAAATTGCTAAATTGAATTTTTAGACATTTTTAGACAAATACAATCTAATAACCAGAATTAAACCCATTGATTAATTAAAAAACATAAAACTAAACAAAGATACAAAATTATACTCTTTCAAAACTTCAAACATGTACAAAAACATTCTCATTGATGATACTTCTCCTCCACATCAAGGTACAGGCTTACAGCATGTTCCGTCTTCACTGAAGCTACCCTTTCCTTGGTCTACTTCTGTTGAGATCCGTCCGGATTTTTGTGAAGATTTTGAATATGTTTTTGTTTCCTTAGTAGACGTTACCAACCTCTAGCTAAGTAGTTACCTTCAGGTATCCTATCAGGCCTGTTTTCTATTGGGGTTGTCTCCCTTAGCCAAAGGTTCCAGTTTTAAAGTGTTGGAAACTTGCATGTCAGCTTCTTCTAACAGTTGCATAATCCACATCCATTACATGCCATGCTTTCTAGGGCCCACGCGGCTTTCGCCTTCGAGGACATGGAATTAGGCTTTGCTGACAGAGCTGACTTGATTTCTCAAGTTCTGACTTTTGTCAGGAACAGTGGGCATTAACCGAAATTTATTTGTTCATTTCTTTTTGGCAAAGAAACAGCCCTTTGCTGCCCTTTACCAGCCTTTGACCCCCATAATACTATAAATATTATAATAAAAAATTGGTGTCACTGATTTTAAATTGTTTTTATGGATTAAACAATTGGAAAGATGTGTAAAATATATTATGATAATAATGAACTAAGCAAAAGAAAATGATTTCAAAAGTTTTCAGCTCAATCTCTTAGCATGTGAGTACAATTTCTTTTATCACAAGTAAAATAGTTTTTAATATTTCCATTACTCTTGTAATAGTATTTAACCATTTAGTACATGCTCACGTTCTTTAAAATGTTATACTTTATTTAAAGCACTCATATTTGTGGCAGTGGGAAAATTTTGGATAGCTACGTGGGGAAAAGAGTTTCAATTGACCTGGCAACACTGCTTTCTCATTTCATCCATTTTGTGATACACTGAATCAGTTTACTGCTCTAGGAGTGTAAGGTGTACAGGAGTACGCTGGGCACCACAGTGGTGTACATGAAGTTCTCACACATATTTCTGACACAAACATTAATGTTTTAAATTATAATTTTTTGTCTTTGCCTTTGCCTCGCACTAATTGTGAGCTTCATCAGAATTTGCCAATTTGTTAATTATTAAATTCTTCTGTGCACTGTATAGTCATTAGTGCATGCATAATATTTATAACATTTATACTCTGTAAGTTTATGTAGTATTTTTGTGGCGACAAAATTAAAAGTTTTTAAAAATCAAATATTCATTTGTCATATAAGATTAAAAAATTTTAACTTTTACACACACCTGTTTCTCTTAGTAATAAGGATAACTATATACTAGGAATAAAACAAAAATTAATTTAAATTGATCCTGTATAGAATTTATTACTATAAATTCCTATAAATGTATTAATATAAATAAGATCCTATAAGATCTTCATTACTGTATTAGCACTTAGCGTACTATGTTGAAAAAGTGTGTAGATTATTGTTGTTACTCAGACATGTCATGAACAACAAAATCCTACTGTTTTCTTGATGTTACTCAGTTTCAGACGAATTTAATAATTTACAAGAATATCGACTATCAAATTACGGACTCTTCAAGTCTAACAAAGACTTGTTGCATCACTTAACAATGAGAGCAGAAAGGAGAAAAGTGAGTTGAAAGTATAAGTTACTTTACAATTTCAGATAAATAACCACCAGTGTTTTTCTAAGAATAATTATAAATTAGAATTGAAATACAAATACATTTCAGTTGTATTAAATTAAAAATTAATCGTATTTCATTATTAATAATTGTATAAATATTGTACTAAATAAATTTATATATTAATAAGATTACTGTATTAACATAAATAAAATGTGTGTGTGTATGTGTGTGTATGTGAGTGAGAGAGAGAGAGAGAGAGAGAGAGAGAGAGAGAGAGAGAGAGAGAGAGAGAGAGAGAGAGAGAGAGAGAGAGTGTGTGTGTGTGTGTGCGCGCGCGCGCGCGTGCGTGCAGTAAAATCTGTTTTATTAAAACTTCTAAGGGTAAGTTGAAAAATTAATTATCCAAAATTAGAATTACTCAGTTTTTAACTAAGTTTATTAACTAACTTGACTTTTTTTAACTAAGAATTCATTTCTCAATATGTAAGCTTAACCTAAAACAGTGATTAAGATAATGGCGTGACTTTTATAAATTTTTAAAATTGTCATCTATACCACTTTACTACAAAATTGCACTATTATGAAGTAACATGCTCCCTGAGCTGCAGAACGTTATCACTGTTTTGAAAAAGCACATTATTTATTATCAAATAAGTTTCAGTATTAGATAATTTTTCAGTTATCAGAAACACTGAAAATCCCAAATACTCTACAGCTGTTTTAAAAATAAAATAACAACTATAGAGCAGACAGTCACACAATAAACATTAAAAATTCCAAATGTTTGAATTTGGGTTAAAATTCCCTTTAGTCTGACACCTGGCTGGTCTATTACAATTTAAAATCAATTTTAATCCCTTTTCTAGATCCAAACATTTTTTAATTTCCAAAACTGCACAATGTATTCTGATTTTGATTAAAATTCTCAACAGTGAGAAAGTAAGATGTAATGGGACAAAATGGGCTGAACCATTGTTTTTAATCATTTTCAGTAATTAACCATATGTAATACTTTTATAAAATCTATTGTTTGGAGGTGTGTGGGAAGCCATAACAAAGGGTAGGTGAGTCACAGAAAACACGCGTGGCTTGCAACGTAATTAGAACACCACGTGTTTTAAACGCTACAACGAATTTCCGGTTACGAGAAACGTCTAGAATCGTCGATGCTGGAAGGCAGGAGGCAAGGAGACATCTGGTTGAACCTCGTGGCCATTGCGCAAAGAACAAGGATAGCGTCACCACACCAACTCAGATCGCCCCAGTCTGCAGAACACCTTCATACTGACCAGTCGTAATACAATAGTGGCCTCGGGCATATTTTTTTTGGTAGACCAAAAATGTTATAATAGGCCTACCAAAGAGTATTTAAATTATAATGGCACAGTGAGAGACAGTTCAGAACAGTGACGGTGAAATAAAAAGTTTTAAGGCGTTTGATGTTTGAATAAAAAGGGGACTTGCAACGTAATAGTGCCCAACATTTGGATACAGAGTACAGATAAGTAACAGTGACAAAGAAGAAAAATATAATAACAAAATAAATAAAAGCTCAATAATAAGGGGGTTAAGAATATATGTAAAAAGAGTGAGAGAGAGAGAGAGAGAGAGAGAGAGAGAGAGAGAGAGAGAGAGAGAGAGAGAGAGAGAGAGAGTGTACAAAGTATTGGTTTGTCGATTATAGTTAATCCTTTATAGTTTTGTCTAAAAATGTTTGTGTTATCAATGTTTGAGTAATTTGTTAAAAATGAATTCGATTAGTAAAGTTTGATCTGCATACACAGAAAAGAAAATAGATTTCTGTGCTACAATAACCATGTGTTAGAGCAATTATTATGCCAGAACCATATCTTATTTCTGTGCCAAAAAAACTCACCTAAATGAACCTGTGAAAGTTTCTGAATTAAGGGAATTAAATCAACTCAATTGTTTTAATGGGAGGAGTGTAAAAAGGTTTCCACATTCCCTTTTCCAAATGTGGTGGCGACCTTGAGTTTGGGATCTTCTGGTTTTTATAATAAGGTAAGTCGTGGTAAGTTTGTCAGAATCGGGGTAAGTAGTCTTTTTGTGTATTTGTAATTATTGAAAAAGTTACAATTGGCAACCCTTCCAGGATACTTGTATAATTTTTATATGAGTCAGGCCCGTTTTGACGCACAGGAAATAGGGTTGGTAATGGCGGCAAATTTAAATTTTTCGTATTTAAATAATTTGTATAGGTTATATACATACGGAATAAGGTGCCTATAGTAGCACATTGTGTTTAAGATTGTTTTTATATATATAAAATTTCATTTATATAAATAGTTAATTAGATTAATTATTTAATTACAAATAATTAAAATGGAAGATAATGAGAATGAAGTTAGTCTCACTGACTCAGCTATAATGAGTGACTCAGTACAGTCAACTCCAGTGTCAACAAAAGAAAGTAGTAAATCTGATGATAAAATGATGAGTTTTCTTAATAATATGATGAATAAGTTTGAAAAACGTTTTGATGCTAAGGATGATTGTTTGAGTACAATGTCTAGTGACATTAATAAACTTTTGGATATTAAATTTGATGAATTAAAGGGTGATATTAAGGAAATAATAGAAAAACAAAAGGTATTTATTCATGATCTGAAGGAACAAAATGAAAAGCGGAAAAGAGATACAGGTAAGTGTAATGAGAATAAAAATAATCAGGTGATAGACGACAAGGTAAGTGATGATGTTAAAATAAGTGATAATGATAACGATATCACAAGTAATAATGGTGACATAATTAAAGATGTAGTAATAGAGAGCAAAATGTTGAATAATAATAATGATGATGTAATTGAAAATGAGGTATCAGAGAGTGATATATTGAATAATAGTAGTGATGATGAGAGTTTAATGAAAATAGAGGTTAGTGGGGAGGTAATAGTTGTTGATGAGCGTGAAAGAGTGTATAAGGAGAGTTTAAGTGAGTATGGAGGGCAGAGGGCAAATTTTCCCAGTGATATAAATGGAGTAAAGAATCCACAAGTGTTGTTGGAGGACAAAGGTTCCTCTAGAGTTTATGTGGGAGACATGTGGTCTCAAAAGGGTCCCCTAGTTTTTTGTGTTGATGAACCTGGTAGAGCCAGGAAGTGTTGTAATGATGTTGTGTTGCCCTCTGCATGGAGTGAGATAGTTCAGGGGGGTTGTGAGAGGTATTATGATGAGAGAGAGAGAAAGAGAGAGATAGAGATGTGTAAGGTTAATAGAGGTTATAAAGACTTAGTAGAGAGGTTAGATATTGAGAGAGTTAGTGATATTAAGTACTTACCTTGGGACATAATTAGTACAGCAGCAAATGATGAGTATATTGATGACAATAAGGACTTACCTGGGGATGAAACTGGTGTAGTAGCAGATGACAATCATGATGAGATTATAACTTACCTAATAGTGACAAATAATACTAAGGGAGACTGGACTATACCCAATGTAGACATGATATATGATATAATAATATGGAGTAATCCTGTGGATTATTATTATGGTATTGTGGAAAAGATGAGAATTTGAATAGTCATGATATTGATTGAAACAATATAATGAGTTTAATTTAAAATTATAAGTGCATGAGTAATATAAGATTAATTTTTGACGATGGAGGTTAGACATATGGTGTTGGACATTTAATTATTTTAGTTAATGGTTTAAATAGTACTTGACTGAATAATATAATGATCTATAAATAATACTGATTATAAAACTCTCTCTCTCGTTCTAAAATCACGCACAAATTAAAATATTCACTTTACTTTCGAAGCACTTCCTTGAAGTCAAGCCCGCGTAGTGTGTTACAGTTAATTGCTTAGATGTGAATAAAGATTCCCCTTCGTGACATTCCGCTTATCTCAGTAAAGTAAGCAACTAGAATTAAAAATAATCTAAGGTTGAGTATGGGATCAACTTTAGATTATCTTAAGTATAAGTAAGCGAAATAGATATAAGGAACATAACTCAGTCACAATGGCGCCGCACTGAAAAATTCTTTACAAGAGTTAAAGAAAGTAGCAGAAAACTAACTACTAGAGTTAGAGTACGCAAGATGTAATCAGTCGGGCCATGATGTTGTGAGGTTACGTAAATTAGTAGTAGAAATAAAATTAAGTTAGATTTTAAGAAACGAGATAAAGGAAGGTCACGGAAGAAAAGAAAATGAGTACCAAGAGCTGATCGTTTAAATAGAATTTAATGCCAAAGGTTTAATAATAATCTCTGTTAATAAATGTTTACCATGTATTAAAGTGTGTAGGAAATAATTGTGTATAGTATTGTAGAGCAAATAATATTGTGATTTAAATTTTCAAATGAATAAATGACTTAGTTAACCCTCCCTTGTTAGATAAAGTACTAAACACCATGTCCCCAAAACAGTAAACTTGTAAACTCAGTTAAATAAAAAAAAAAAAAGGTAAATAAAGTGTCCTAAGTAAATATGGTAAGACTATAGGAAATAATTCTACGTAAGTTTTAAAACCCCAAAGTAATAATAAGTAATTAATAATTGCTAAATAAATCTTAAGTTAAACAAATTTGAGTAACGTTGAATAGTCAACAACCAGTTGTGGGCAGTACGAGAACAATAGAGCGTGTTATGAAATGTAGTAAGCCACGCACCCTCTCTCAATTGTATAAACGGTAGCACTCCCTAAACGATGAATACCACCGCGTATTACAATGCATTGTGTAAAGTGTCTCCCCTTCCGCATAGTTTGTCTAGTAATTGTTAAAGAGTTAAATGAAAAGTATCTTCGTGAAATTCCGCTTCTCTCAAAACAGTGATCTAAAGTGGAGTATGGGATCCTCTTTAGATTACATTAGAAATAAGTTTATGATATATAATCCAGAAGTGATTATACATGTTAAGTAACGAGTCACAACGGCGCCGACTGAAAAGGATAATGATGAGCCAAGAGAGCCAAGAGAACATTTTTTTTGAATGCTGAAAGCTAACGTGTAGAGTTAGAGTAAGCTGATGTCAGTCGGGCCACGATATTGTGAGTTGCTGAAATTAGGGAAATTAGTATTATGAGTAAGTACTGTATTTAGTGAGAAAAAGGGAATTTCACGGAGGAGGAACATTTAAATGAGAATTAAGATCATTTAAAGAGAATTTGAAACAAATAAACCGTGCAATAATAATAAATAATAATAATAAGAAGAAATTTCATATAGTACTCCCCAAGCATACTCTCGGTACATAGCTGACCAAAATTTTTAGGAGTCTGTGTTGGTAAGGAGGCGGAGTATGTGACGATTTAAATTGTGACAATTTCAAAAATAAAAAAAAATTTTGTTAATTAAGGTTGCGTACTATTAACCATTTAAATCTCACATGATAATAATAAAAACGTGTAGGTACTAAGTGTGAATGGAAGAAGTAATTAATAAGGGCAAAGTATCCATAAAGAAAAGGCATATTGTAAATAATTATTATGTTCGTATTTAACCCTTTGCTTGCTATCAAGCGCCTACCTGTTGATACCGGACTCGACCTGTTTTCCGAGTCTACTGTAATTAAAAATAATAGAGTAAACTAATGTTAATAATTAAAGTATCTGTAGACACAGATAGTAACTAAAACAATTAATTTAAATGATGTATTTTTATCTAGCGATAGTTTGTATAAATAAAAAGTTTATTTAAAGAGAAAACAGGACAACACAGTCCTGTAACAGTTTAAACAGTTTATATATGCTCGCGGAATAAACACCCCACTCTCTCTTGTCATGTACAAGGGTAGCGGACGAAAAATCGCTCTCTTGCGATGACGACGCCCAGCTGTGCAGACGCACGAGCAAAATGCTCTGTTCAAAAGTTATACAATTTGTTGTTAGTGTGGATTAATTAATTATTATTTTGTATTTTACTAACCGTTACAAAAAGTGTAACATGTAACGTTAACAAAAAGAAAATTCCAAAAAACTTTGTAACAAGAAGAAAGATGTAACTACAAACGACGAGTGTTAATAAAGAAAAAACGATGACTGCAATCTTCACCGATGGACGAATCTTTTCAACATCTGACCTGTGGTCATGGACCATCTAAATGAGAACTCTAGTATACCCTACCGATGATGCAGTTCGAGACATCTGAGAATCAACGAGTATCTGTGTAGAAGACTCTACCTATCCTGCAGACGTATTAAGCCATGAACAACAGAGACCAGACCAAGACGAGGACGACGTTTTACGACTCCCAAGACGGAACCACATGGAGGCGATTACTACATCCAAAAATAGAGGTGACTCGATAGCACGTCTATCGAGGAATAATGATAATATTTTTTGTAACACAATACTCTATTTAAGAGACTTACAGAGACGATTGATTTTATAAGAATATAAAAACTTAAATTTGAGAACTTAATTGTAACTATTCAATATCATTCAATTGTAACAGTTTAGATATTAACGTAACGTAGTGTTATTAATACCATTCTTCTAATGGAAGATATATGAAGCAAAAAGGTAAAAGTCTTGCAAGATAAAATTTTGAATTAAATATAATTAAAAGATTACAGACTAAATACCAATGGTTACCCGGATCCGGGGGTATAGCTAGATAAATTTGTTGTGATCCCATATTCTAAATAAAGCATTTCACTTAATTTTACTAATTTAATTAATAACGTCATGGGATCTGTTCTTTGGAGTAAATGTTATATTTCAAATGTTTAATAAAGCAAGTCTTCTTGCTGATTCCTTGTATGTCTTACTGTGTGTTGTTCTGATTTAAATTTCAGCTCGTCTCGAATAAGGCAGCCTGAAATAATTGGCAGAACCAATTATTTTGGGTTCCCTCCGTTATAACTCTAAAGAAGAGGTTATAGTCTGCTAGCGATGCATAATACGATTATTCCCTATCTTTTGACGTTTAGTGTTTCTCATTGCGTTTTCTTTATAACGTCTTTGTTTGAACACTAATACATTTATGATTATACTTAGGAGCTATTTATTGCTGTACAATATTAAAACTTAACATAATTAGAGTGATACGTTATTGTTAAAAATCCTTATTTTCTAATTACATTTCGTTTGGCCTACTCAATTGAACGTTATTCATTAACAATTGAGTGGTAATATTTCATATTACATTTAGTTATATTGATTGTTCAGTAAATTTTATGTTCACTAGGAGTCCTTTTTCCTTATTAATTTACTGACAAACGTTTGTTTAGGCATAGTCTAGACACATTTTTAGCATCTGTTATTGCCTTAATAATTGTTACTAGTTACATTTTGTATAATAAGGAAGTTACTCATCCCTATAAGGCTTCCTTTTATAAGTATTCTTACTTACTAATATTACATCGGGGTTTGTAATGCTAGTTTTAATACACATTGTGGCCATAGCTAATCTAGTCGTAGGATTTGTCATTTACTGGTCATGGTTCATTTACTTTCAGCTAGAATGCTGTTACTGATATTACATTATTTTCGTCATTATTCAATTAGTTTTATTAACACATGACTTTACATTCATGTCATTGACTGGCTTGTTTGACAGCTTATTGTGAACTTGGCATGTCCATTAGTTAGAGTCAGTCAGAGTATTTGTTGTAGTGTCATGCAGTGTATTCGTCACTGCTTCTTGGGATCCTTCCTCTTCTTTCTTCTTTGTTGGACCTTCTCTTCTTTGCTACATTCATTATAAATGATTCACTTTTATTATTTCAGTGCATTTATTTACCCTTCTGGTGAATGTCTAGGTTATGTAACATTTTGTGGTGTTACAATATATATAAATATATTATAACGACCTTGTTATCTATCAATTTACTTTCTATATATAATAATAGAATAAATCTTACTTACCCGTGACTTTTCCTTTACCTGGGCGCCAGAACAAATCCCAGATGCAAATGACATGGATTCAGCTTAGCTCAGAGCACAGAGACACACTATCTCAGGATTCGTTCAGTGAGTGTGGAATTTAAGGGGAATCGTTACAAATAAGTCTTGAAATTTGTTGAAGTTTGTTTAGTTAACGATTCTGTTATTGTAATAATATCTTCAAAAGCTATGTTAATGACTTATTGCTAACCTAAATCTTATTGGATTATGAGTGTCCTTGAAAAGTGAAGATTAAAACGTCCAAACGACCAATTGATTTTATCTGGTTTATTTAGGGATTTTATATCTCCCAAACCAGTGCTAAAGAACGGGTCTGCAATGATTTGCAAGTTCAATACTACACCTCACTCTCCATTCAACACTCCTATATTACTTTATATCTAATCTTAATAATTAAATACAAATTTGAATTTATATAGTGTCTATTTTTTTAAATGTTTATTGATTTAATTATTTATTATGTTATTTACGTTCATTGATCAATGAAAATATTTCTTATCTGATTGATGCGTCGACCGTAGATAGTAATCAGTAGAGATACTCCTTTTGATGGTTCGGCTCAGAAGAAATGATGTTGATCAATAACGTTGACTGATGATCCTGGACAATTACAGATGCTGTAGCTACTCTGGTGCACAGGTCACTTCACTATTAACTAATTATTTAATTAATTAATTAGTTATTATGCAGCGAGATTATTTATTGAAATTTTACTAGTTCTTCTACTACTGCGGACCACTTCGCGAACTGTTTATTTAATAAATATTTTGCGTTGTTTGTGCAATTTAGCTCGTATTTAACACACGTCTTGCTTATTTAATGCCCGAACGAAGAGTGCTCAATTCCCTCATTCTAAGTTGGCGTCTCCTCTAAATACAGGATTCTGATTGGTTGTTCCAAATAAATCATGCGTTTTCCACTTGAAACAATATCGAACAAGTCGGTCAAACGCTCCTTAACAAGTTTGAGATGGTAGAGAATTACTGGCTAATTTCATACTTCCTCTGTTTGCAAATCGTTTGATTACAGGTATTTGCAAACGTGATTTCAAAGATCTGACCACAGAATATTATTGCTTTGGTCTTTCTCTGTATGTGTGTGAAAACACCTAATTCGTACCTAGCCTAATTCTCTAGTTATATATCTTGGCGTTCTTCTTCTGTATAACTTCCTTAAATGTTAATTATATTAGTTGATATTTTGGCTACTTATAGAGCTTTAATTGCTGAACACTATGCAGGTTTCAGAATTGCCGTATATTTATTAGTTTTGAAGATATTGCAGTTTAATACATAAAATTAATTGAATAAAATTTCATGTCTGTGCCCGCATCAGTAGTAGCAGTGGCGATGTTAGACAGAGATGGCTGTGATTATTCCCTCTCTCTCTTGCTTACGCCGCTAGACTAGCACAGTTTGACACTTTCATATAACGATCTGATAGGTCGACTATATGAATCGTTAAATATGCCCCCACTCGGTATTAAAAAAAATTTGATTATTTAAGAAATACATAAATTTTTTTTCTTCTTGTATACGTTTACACTAATTAAAATTTGCACATATAAATTTTCGCACTTTTTTTTAATTTGCACTTTTGGTTTTTCTTGCATAAAATTTGCACTAATACAATTTTGCTTACTTCTACCTTATAGCTAATTATTACAATATGTTACTTAACCTAACATGGCATACACATTTTAGATATTTATATGAACATTAATACTTTAATCACAATTTTGACTTAATGGACGTCAATAATCAAAACAACAACATTGACATTGATTCAAAGACATTTCTAAAATTTTGTTTGACCACGTTTGATTCACATACCTCATTGGCTCAAACCATTGTTTCCTTATTGTTCTATATTTTCTGTTAATGCTCGATGGCATTTCTTAAATCCAGCGTGGCCCAATGACAAGTGGCATTCCCAAATAAGTTCCTCCATCATACAGCTTGGTAATAATAATTTCCACCTATGGGAACATAGCTTATATAGCTTACCGTCATATATGGAAAATCCTGGTTTGGTGTTGGTAACCGCAGTTCTCCAAGCTACACTAATCCTAGGGTCTTCTTGTTGATGGGTCCCTATTTCCTTAAGTAGTGTAACTACTTCAGGTTTTGCTACATGCTTTACCGCGTAAATACCTATATCAGTGTTACTTGTTACTACTTTTACTGTTAACTGTATCCATGTTGTTTTCTGATGGTGGGTTTCTACTAAGTACATCTGCTACCAAGTTGTCTTTCGCTTTACAATATTGTATTTCAAACTGATACTCTTGTATAGCCAAGATCCAGCGAGTCAGACGAGCACCTAGCAATTTACACTTTAATAAAAATACTAACGCCTTATTGTCGGTGATTATAGTAAGTTTAGCACCCAGAATATAACTTCTAAACTTTTACAGGCTATGCACTATCGCTAATAGCTCTTTTTCTGTAGTAAAATAAGTTAATTCCGCCCTTTTAAGTGTGCGACTTACAAATCCTAATACCGCTTTTTGGCCCTTCTCATCTATCTGATATAAGTGTGCTCCTATAGCAATATTGCTGGCCTCAGTTTGTAAATAAAATCTTTCTCCTACCCTCGGATAATGTAATATAACAGTATTTATAAAAAGACTTTTCACTTGTTGTAGCGCTTCATCGTGGTCCCTTGTCCACCTCCATTTAATCCCTTTGTTTAACAACTTCAACAATGGAACAGTACTTTCTGCGTATTTACTTGTAAACCTCTGATAGTAGTTAGCTAAACCTAGAAATGACTTTAGCTGCTTGCAGTTCTTTGGAGTTGGAAATTCTTGTATGGCTTTTACCTTCTCTGGGTCCGTGGTTATTCCTTCCACTGAGATTCGATGACCTAAAAACTTAATTTCCTCCTTACCAAACTCTGATTTCCGTAGATTCAGCGTCATGGTTGCTGATTTTAATTTTGCAAAAATATTTCTTAAACGTTGTAAGTGCTCCTCGAATGTTTGTGACACACATAGAATAACATCTACGAACACTAGTGTATACTTCTCTACCTCATTACCTAAGGCACTGTCTAAACACCTTATCATTGCAGCTAAGCTGGTGCTCAGGCCAAAAGGTACCACTTGGTTTGTTTTTACCATTGGTAGCACTTGTTTTTATACAAAAATGCCGTATACTGTCTATCACATTTGCGGATTGGAATTTGCCAAAATCCGGATGTTAAGTCAAGTTTGGTCATGTACTTAACTCCATTACATTTTTGGAACAATTCTTCCACACTCCTTGCCCACTCGTAATCAGGTATTAATAAAGAATTTAATTTCCTGGCATCAAGGCATAAGCGGATACTCCCGTTCGGCTTTGTGACAACTACTAAAGGGTTAATATAGGGACTTCTTGCCCTCTCTATAACACCATTCACTAACATCTGTTGGACCTCTTTTTCCACTTCTTCTCTATAGTGTAAAGGGATTGGATACATCCTTTGCACAAATGATGCGTTTTCAGTAAGTGTTAACTGATGTTCATAGAACTTAGCTCTTCTAGGCTCTGTTCTAAAAACATCCCTATACTCATAGACGAGTTGCTGAATTTGGTTCTGTTGCTTGTTATTCAACTCAGTCCCGATGTTGATTTCTTGAGTATCTTCAATACAGTGCTGGTCACTCCTAACGTCAACTACCGGTTTCTCTCCATACCCTTTTATGACACTTACCTACTTCCAATGTTTAAATTCTTTAATGTTTACCCTGATTTTCTTGGTATTTATTTCCATCTTGATGGTATTTCTTTTGAAATTTATTTCTGTCTTCCATTCAAGTAACGTATCTACCACGATAATACAATCATGAACTAGTTTCGGGACTATAAGAGCTACAATTTGGGTTTGGGTACCATTTATATTGATAGGTAAATAAATTTGTTCAGTTATCTTTTGCATTTTGGCTCCAGTGGCTCCCTGTACATTACAATTTTTTACGGGTAGTCTGGGACAATTACGCAACTGACTATTATTTTCTACAAACTTTGAGCTGACACAGGTTACCTCACTGCCGGTGTCCATTAACGCTCTTACTAGTAGATTACTGATTTCACAAATTATTTCCGGACATTCACGATAATGGTTTCTACCCACTTCTTGCTCTTCTTTTAACAAGAATTCCCTATCGTTCACTTGATTTATATTATTTGTTAACTTCCTTTTAACTGTATTAATGGGTTGTTTCACTGCAGGTAATGGTAGATTTAGTTTTGTTTCTTTTCTACTTGCAGTGGCTTCCCGTTTCCCGTATTCGTTTTACTAGTAGACGGTTGTGGCTCGGTAGATGATATGGCTGTCTTACATACCTTAAACCCTTTACTTGGTCGGGTTTCAACGCTCCTACTTCTACCCTTCTCTTCCAATTCCTGCCGATATTGGGGTTTGTTACCCGGATATGGGGTAAACCTTTTTTCTTTTGGTCGCTCATTTTCTCTTCTCTTCTTTGAGTAGAAAGTTGGTTCCTGATGATCGCCTCTAGGGTGGTTACTCAGCTGATTATTTACTCGCTTCAGGTCCCTCTCTAGGTCTTGACATTCATCCACGACCATTATAAACTTTTCTAGGGTATCCACTCCTCTAGTAGGGGTTGCTACTCTAGTGCGTTCCGAGAAATGACGCGCTACCTTATACACTAGGTCTCTCTCCTCCATTGGTGGTGTTAAATGATTTACTTGTGCCATTACGTTTAGCACACAGATGGTGGTTGTCATATTCATTGACGGGTGATAATTACCAAATTCCAGATGATCACGCACCCTTCTTTGAATCTGTATGTTCCAGTATTGAGCAAGGAATTTCTCTCTGAAGTCGGCGTAGGTTTGGACTCTGTCCGAGATGGCTTTCCACCACGTACCTGCCCAATTCTTCAGGAATCGGCCTAACATGTCCTTCTTGTCCTCGTCGTCCATCATTGGGTTTACGCGAGTTACATAAGCCTCAAACAGCCTTAGAAACTCCACAGGATTCTCATGTGGGTTTCCTGAGAATACAAGGTTTTCCGGTTCTTCCTTATAGCTGCCACACCTCATGACTTTGGTTTGCTGTAACTTCATTGCCTTAGTCAGATCTTCCCGCATTACCTTTAACTGCTGTTCTACCTTTTGATGTACTTCGTCTCGGTCAGCCTTACTCTCTACTTGTTTCTTAACCTCCTTAATATTTTCACCCAGTTGGGTGCACTCTACCCTATTAGTCTGTATTTCTTCTTTATTTAGAAGCGTTTGGGTTTTTAACTCAGCAGTTACTTCGCTGAATTATTGGTTAATAACGGTTACTTTCTGTTCTAACCATTCATGAAACTCGTTTCTAAATTTATTTAGTTTTTCGTCTTGGCGGCGAAAATTAGTATTTACTTGTTTCTTAAATTTCTCTATTGTAGCTTTAACCTCTTCGGTATGCTTATCAAACTGAAGATTACTCTCATCTATTTTGCTATTGGAACTATCTATTTTACTAGCTAAATTAGCTATTTCTTCATCTATTTTAAATGTAGCTTCTTTACTACTTTGTTCTATTTGACTAGTTAAATTTTCGTTTATTTATTTCATTTCGCTAGATAAGTATTTATTAGTTTGCTCTATTTTATTATTAACATCATTTATTAATTTTTTATTACTTTCTTCTAAATTTTGATTATTTTCTTCAATTTTATTATTTGTATCTTTTATTTCACTAGATAATTGATTCTTTGTACTATCAATTTTACTATTTAATTGACTATTTGTATTTTCAATTTTAATTTTAATTTTACTATTATTTTCATCCATTTTAGTGGTCAACTGCTTGAATCTGTTCAATTGCTGCCATATCTACTGCTTGTGATTTAGCCATTTTTTTTTCTTTCAATAACTATTTAACAAAGTTTATTTTATTATTTAACCCTTCAACAGTTATTTGTAACCTTAAATTTTCCACTTCGTTTCAAATTAAGTATTATTACAATTCAATCTAGTCACTCGGGTTAATATCGGTTTAATCGAGTTTACTCGGGCCCATTAGTTGCGGCGCTAAATTATATAACGACCTTGTTATCTATCAATCTACTTTCAATATATAATGATAGAAG
Source organism: Magicicada septendecula (assembly GCA_034769895.1). Taxonomy (NCBI): domain Eukaryota; kingdom Metazoa; phylum Arthropoda; class Insecta; order Hemiptera; family Cicadidae; genus Magicicada; species Magicicada septendecula. The sequence continues at coordinate 823,566,365 of CM068368.1, forward strand.
AAATCTTACTTACCCGTGACTTTTTCTTTACCTGGGCGCCAGAACAAATCCCAGATACAAATGACACGGATTCAGCTTAGCTCAGAGCACAAGAGACACACTATCTCAGGATTCGTTCAGAGAGTGTGGAATTTAAGGGGAATCGTTACAAATAACTCTTGAAATTTGTTAAAGTTTGTTTAATTAACGATTCTGTTATTGTATTAATTTCTTTAAAAGCTATGTTAATGACTTATTGCTAACCTAAATCTTATTGGATTATGAGTGTCCTTGAAAAGTGAAGATTAAAACGTCCAAACGACCAATTGATTTTATCTGGTTTATTTAGGGATTTTATATCTCCCAAACCAGTGCTAAAGAACGGGTCTGCAATGATTTGCAAGTTCAATACTACACCTCACTCTCCATTCAACACTCCTATATTACTTTATATCTAATCTTAATAATTAAATACAAATTTGAATTTATATAGTGTCTATTTTTTTAAATGTTTATTGATTTAATTATTTATTTTGTTATTTATGTTCATTGATCAATGAATATATTTCTTATCTGATCGATGCGTCGACCGTAGATAGTAATCAGTAGAGATACTCCTTTTGATGGTTCGGCTCAGAAGAAATGATGTTGATCAATAACGTTGACTGATGATCCTGGACAATTACAGATGCTGTAGCTACTCTGGTGCACAGGTCACTTCACTATTAACTAATTATTTAATTAATTAATTAGTTATTACGCAGCGAGATTATTTATTGAACTTTACTAGTTTTTCTACTACTGCGGACCACTTCGCGAACTGTTTATTTAATAAATACTTTGCGTTGTTTGTGCAATTTAGCTCGTATTTAACACACGTCTTGCTTATTTAATGCCCGAACGAAGAGTGCTCAATTCCCTCATTCTGAGTTGGCGTCTCCTCTAAATACAGGATTCTGATTGGTTGTTCCGAATAAATCATGCGTTTTCCACTTGAAACAATATCGAACAAGTCGGTCAAAAGCTCCTTAACAAGTTTGAGATGGTAGAGAATTACTGGCTAATTTCATACTTCCTCTGTTTGCAAATCGTTTGATTACAGGTATTTGCAAACGTGATTTCAAAGATCTGACCACAGAATATTATTGCTTTGGTCTTTCTCTGTATGTGTGTGAAAACACCTAATTCGTACCTAGCCTAATTCTCTAGTTATATCTCTTGGCGTTCTTCTTCTGTATAACTTCTTTAAATGTTAATTATATTAGTTGATATTTTGGCTACTTATAGAGCTTTAATTGCTGAACACTATGCAGGTTTTAGAATTGCCGTATATTTATTAGTTTTGAAGATATTGCAGTTTTAATACATAAAATTAATTGAATAAAATTTCATGTCTGTGCCCGCATCAGTAGTAGCAGTGGCGATGTTAGACAGAGATGGCTGTGATTATTCCCTCTCTCTCTTGCTTACGCCGCTAGACTAGCACAGTTTGACACTTTCATATAACGATCTGATAGGTCGACTATATGAATCGTTATGCTACTCAATGCTATTCAATCATTTTTATGCTACAGTCCGCTTCTTGATGTATATAATACATCTAATATTTATAACTAAATTTACCTCAAGATATACTTTTTTCCCTATTAGGAACATGTTTCGAGAGCTCCCGTGCTCTCATCTTCAGACTTCGCGATCTTGCGTCTGGTGAAGTATTTGTGTGTTGGCAGCTAGATGCTGTTAAGGTTGTTTGTTGGTCTCTGGTATTTTAAAGTTGTATTATTGTGTGTGATTGTGGTATATGTATTTGTATTTTCGATGTTGAGTGCTTTGAATATTGTATTGATTTGTATTTGTTCTGGTATTAGTTTGTCTTGTGTTTTATGTTTGTATATTTGTAAATTTTCCCAAATGTTCATTATGGTGCCTTTGTATGGTATATGTTTTATTAGTGATACATTGGTTATGTCTAGGAATTCATGTTCTGTGTTTATTGCATGTGTGGCTAAATTGGATTTATATATTTCTGGTTTTTTGTATGCGTTTAGGTGTTCAAAATTGAACAACTAACAACTAACGGTATATACAAAAATGAATGCCAGGATTGCAATACATATTACATAAGACAAACAAAAAAACAGCTGAAAAAACGTTATTTTGAAATATATATATATATATATATTTCAACAGAACACAGGATGATAAGCTATGCTGTTTATATCAGAGTACATGAATGACGAGCAGATTCTTGTTTAAATTTGGTTTGTGTAATATTTTGTTTTTTAGTCATAAGTTTTGTATTTAAAAATTGATAAGCATATAGGTTACACCAAACTCTTCATAAAAAAATGTACTATATTGTCATGTATTTTTTGTATGAATTAGTGCGCGTGTGCGGGTGTGATAATCTCCGATCGCTATAGCGGCAGTGGTAGTTAACCGATTTACATGAAAATTTGACAAGGAATTGTTTAAGTAAATAGCTTCGATTTGTGTATACTCTGAGGTTTGTAACTATTTTAGAAATATGATTTTTTAAGTAAAGCAAAACTCAAGTGTAACTCTTATCAATGATAGGGTAATAATAATTGTAGATAATTTCCATGCAGGACTATACAAAGTTTTTCATGAAATTTGTGTATCTGGTTGTTCCATCAATCATGTGACTTGGGCTTGGCCTGTCAAATTACACCAAATTCAGTGAGATTCATACATTGCAGAGCTAGGTGGAAGACAGTCTGTCTGTCGACGTTGCTAGGGGAAGTTGTGCCCGAGTAAGAGAGTTGTTCTCTTACAAATGTAGGAATATTTTATATAAAGTAAACTATAAACCTTGTAATTCTTAACGAAGTTTTGCGGTAAGAACCAAGAGGATAAATAATTAAGTAAAATTTAAAATAAAATTCAGTGCTGTGTCGTGTAAGTTAAGATATCCGCATAGGGATCTTAAAGACACTAAAAGATATCGTGGAAGCAGTTAAACATAACTACGAGACTCTGAAATATCGCCGCTGGAGCTCCTTGCTGTACAAAGACGACGAGACGAAGAGGACACCAGGAAGGAGTAAAGCTGTAGAAGAGGACGACGAGACGGGACCGACGAGACGAGAGGAGGACGTTGCAGCAAACAAGTAAAAGCGATTTATATTAATCGAACAATACAAACAATTTAATATACTATCAATACATGACAATTTAAAAAACATTATACATCTTTATAAGCAATATTTGTATGTAATAAATAATATTTCAACTCCTCCATAATAGACTTTTATCGATTTCTACACACTTACAATATCCTTATTATAATAATAAAGTTTGTTGCATTATTTTGAAATTATATATATATATATATATATATTGTTACAACACAAATAAGCCACCCCAGTACCAGGGATAAAAAAGATAATTCTAAATGTAAATATACTTCATATCAAATAAAATATTTAAATATAAATAAAATATAAAAATTATATCACGACAAACGACGACATTACCCAACCCAAGTGATTGACCCAAAAACAGGAAACAAAAGATGAAGGGAACCACGAAAAATACACAAAGCGAAAAAGGTGATTGACCAAACAAACAGGAACTAACAAGAGAAGAGGAGAAGACAATTGAAGATGAAGGAGAAGAAGAAGAAATAAACCCCAATAATTATCCACTAATGAAAATAAATATTCTTGTAAATGAGATAATGTATATACCTGTTTTAAACAAAAAACAGTAAAAAATAACTTAGTAAAGAAAAGTACACTAACCCAAATATTAAAGTTAGATGTAGTGAAATATTTAACAAAATGTCATTAATAATAATTATAATTTTATAATGAAAGAAATAGTGAGAAATAGAAAGAGAAATAATTATAGGGATTACCCACTAAAGAACACTAAATATAAACAGTGAAAAAGTGCAATAGTGTATGTGTAAAAACTCCAACGTGTAGTGATAAAGAAGGTACGCTAATTAAATTATAAGTAACTATAAGTAATTTTTAAGTGAAGGTGAGGTATAAATGGGAGTAGTGTAAGATAGAGAATATAAATATTATGAAAAATAGTGAATGATAAAGAAAATAAACACTTAATAAACCTACAAAGGACACTAAAGGTTTAACAATGAAAAGTAATAGTGAATAAGTATATTGTCAAAAATAGTATTAAGTATGAACTATAAAGTAAGATGGATTGAACACTGGAAGGTGATAATCACAATGGAAATTAAAACCAAAAAATGTTAGTAATAAGTTTAGAAATATGTAATCATATTTAAATGGGAGAATCCCAGGAAAGAGTAAATTGAAAGTGTTAACATGGAGGGAATGTAAAGATTGTTTAAAAGTTAAGGAGTCAAAAAGAGACAAATCAAAAACACCCATGTTATAAGGGATAGTTATAAGTTTCATAAAAGTGATGTTGTTTATCACAATAAAAATAATATGGATTATAAACAAAAATTAGCAAATAATAAGTTTGAAGGAAGTGATGATATTTCTCACTCAAAATAACAAAAAAATGAAATGTATATTAAATCAACAGTAACTAATAACTTATAAAGAATTGTTTGTTTTAAATGGTATGAACAGGATATGGCTGAAAGAAACCTACAGCCCATAGGCCTAATTGTTATGTTTTAAATATTAAGATATAGAAAATAATATTGACCTATAACCAGAAAACAAACAGACTCAAAACACAACACAAACAATTATGATAACAAAATAAAGCCCATCAGGCTGAAATGAAATGTAATTAAATGAAATAAGTAAAATACCATAATGGCTACTTATACCTATGAAAATGCATAACTGTCAGACACACACAAATATCAATTGTAACAAATTCACAAGGAAATTTACAAATCTAAGGCAAGTAAATAGCCAGTAATTATGTGTAAATCATTTTAAAAGAGAAATGTTATTATAAAGGTTTAAATTAAAGGAGATATGTAATTTATCAAATGTCAAAATAATTAGACTAAAGTTAATATATGATGGAATATGACCTTATGAGGTATTGTTTTAATCTTTGAAAGGAAATAAAGACAATAGTGATATTATTTATTACCCAGAAGGGATGACAGAAGAATAAAATCAGTCAGAAAATATATAATAAATTTGAATAAAAATTTCAAATATCTTAACAATGCTTTTGATCGAGGCCTTAACCAATCAAAGGATTTCAGTTACCATAGAAACGGGCCGTTGGATACTAATTTTCCGTTAAATTTATGAGACTTGGAAAAATGACGCGTGGGTAAGAGGTACGCAAGATTGAGATGACCAAAATTTTACTTTAAAAAGTTCAAAAGACGTTTAGAAGACGACAGTATGAACCATCGACGAGTAGATGAAGAGCTTTAAATATTAACAGATGTCCAGGAACCAAATAAACGAAATTAAATAGTAGAAATTCCCAAGACGAGATAGAAGAAGATGCCAGCAGCCTAAATCAGCCCAAAATTGATGAATTTCCATTATCCCAGAACGGCGACACATCGTAACCTTCTGAACTGATAAGTATCAATTAAATGAAATAATCCCAAGAATAAAAGCACATTAAATATTTCTCAAATCAATCAAAATTTCTCACTATTAAACCAAATTAATTTTCTTTCAAAGGTTGAATAAATATAAACTTACGTAAACAATTATTAACTTAGGAATAACCTCGCATTAGAGTGCGAATTTTGTAACAACTAATACGACACTACCGAATAATTTGTAAAAACACTTTATACTATTTAAGTACGGATAAGGTACAGTAGTGTATTTTTTTAATGTAACCATCTTTTATGTTTTCTTCATAATCCAAAGAACCCCAGATTTTGAACAGATTAATATATTGTGTGTAAACAGAAGCCATGTCGGCGTCAGTATAGTTCCTTTCAAAATCAATTTCGCCAACCTAGAGATATATATGTTTCATGTTCTAAGCCGGAGCAATTTTATTAAAAACAATTTATAATACCTTTGTCATATTGGTTAATGACCAAATCAGAATTAAAATTACAGTACAGAGTATTACCATTGTTTTATTTCGTAGGAAGTTGGATCATATATGTGTGTATTAGCAATTTTTACTGAGTAACCAACTAGCGCTCTTGCGGAGCGGGCAATATAACAAGCAGTACAGCGGCGGGAATCATTTGAACGCTCCAGCTATCAACGCTGACAACACCTATTTAACTTGTAAAATCACAAATTTAATTGTTTTAAAGTAAACAATATGGCGCCACCCGGGATTCGCAACCCCTATGAACAAACAGGTAGGTTGTACTGATAATTGAGACCACGCTACAGACTTCAGTAGTGATAACCATTATTGTAACGATAGGTGTGAGGCGAACACACCACACTAACAATTTCTACACATAAAAAAAACAAGTGTACACATTTTACAGATTCGACTGAGTCTTCTACATCGTTACAATATATATATATTGCAACGATACTCTTAACAACTCACTTTTGCACATATGCTATTACTCATTTGTGCGCACTTACCCACGTCTCGAAGGTATACTCTTCTTCTGCAGTATTTACCTTGATGTTTCCCAGCTAGGTCCCAGGCTTTGGTAGTTAATTGAGGGTGGATAAGCACGTGAATATCGTTACAAGTAAAGAGTACAGAGGATTTATTACTGGTTGTGAAATTAGTACGACTTTGTTAATAAAATTATATTAATTGTGTTTATTAATTAAAAAATGCAAATGGTCATGTTATTAATTAGTGTGGGTTAACTAATATTGAAACACTTATATTCACTTATACGAATATCGTATAATTATAACGTGGCAAAATCTTATCTCTTATAGTCTAAGACACATTATACACACAAATAAGACATATATGACCTGGAATATTTACACAGACATATAATACATAACACATATATTCTTACAATGCGGGATTAACACGTAAGAAATTGAATATTAATATTGACTTAGCAAGTGTGGTTTTTTATTATGTACCACTTAATTAAAAAAATAAATAATTAAACATTTATAAAAATTCTAATAGAGACCATTCTATTACTCTAATTAACAATACTCCTAATGTCTCAATTAATTAAAAATCTACAATTGAAATAACTTTCATACTTGATTTTACGTTACAGTTACTTGATTTTAATTACATAATAAAATTATAAAAATATAATAAAATATGGTTTCTCTAATTACCATTTATTTATGAGATTTATAAGTTTTATGTTCTTTGTTATAAATTATTATTCTCTGAACTTTTATTACTTATTCATTATGCATATAAAAATAATAAAGTTTATGTAAACTTGTATATGGAATCTAGAGCCTTCTTTTGATAGACCTCAGGGTCATTTATAAGACTGAATAAATGTCTGACTTCACCTGCATATTTTTGCAACTATTTAACTGTGTTGTTACCGTCACCTGGACTCTCGAGTTTTGGGATCCCCTTTCGGTATCACCTTCTCTGTCTCTGCGTCATTTGGAATTACTCTCTCCGTCTACTGGATGCTGAGTTCTGCCATGGACCTCTGTTCGTGATGATGTACGGCTGGATATAGCTGCGTGTGGCTGTCCCTGCGTCCTCTAGTATATTGCTCTGGTTCCTCTCCTCTCCTCGTCTTTTCCCTCGTGGATGTCTCGAAGTTCTACGTGGACTTCTTGAAGTTCATCGACGACGATTCGACTCCTCATAGTTTGCGATATTATTGTCTTTTACATCACTCATGTATATCACTAATTAATTTCACCGACGTACTGCCGGTTCCATCGCACTTTAAGTTACGTAATTCGATTTAAAATATTACTTAAAAATGTAAAATTTGCGGTGGCGAGATGCGTGGATTTCACGTACTGTCTGTTGATGATCTGAGAAAGCGTGTGTCACTCGCTGGGGTTTTATACTCCTGCCGGCGTTCAATTCCTGTTGAAAACTGTTCGGACAGAGTTGAACAAGTCAGCGCATCGGTTTATTAACTAATTACAACCTACGCGTCTTTCTATGAAGCGCACACTTTTTTATAAATATTATTTGACAAATCGTTAGGTACATTAATAAACTTAACCTATGCAAATTATGAACATTAAGGTGTGTAAACTATCGAAGTTATGGCAAAATTTCACACGGTAGCTGAACGGTTCCCACGATCATAGCCTTCTTAGTATCTAATTGTAGCGCCAGGCGCCAGCTGTTTTTCTACATATGTCTCTGATTCATGTGACTTCTGGTTTTCGTTCAGCACTTAAAAATCTGTGTAAAATTTTCCACAATCGTATACATAATTCAACTTGTTCTTCATTTACACACTAACACTAACACACACACACAAACTGATACACACGCGGTTGCCTGCATCAATGACGTCACAGCTGCCAGTTGAGGCGTGTTTCGTCTCCCTTCGCTGCGTTTAAAACCTACAAGGCTTTGCAATTCCATATGCATGTTCACTTACAATATTTTCTTATTTAAAATTAATTAATATATTTGTTTCTTTTATTTATGTCTTATACCTAACGTTTAATTATTACATTATTTTCATTATTTACATCTTTTACACAACTCATACGTGCATTCGTATGTTCTCATACCGAAGTCAGCGGTTGATACGGGGACTTATGCTAAACGTATCATTGCAATATATATATTACAACGATACATAACATAAATTTGATATACTGTACTGCAATCTATGTGGCCCACGTTCTTTGGGACGCCAAAATTATACAACGATACCTTTTGTATATGCAGGTTGTAAATAGTTATAACAATACCAGGTGTAACTATAATAAAAGTAGTAAATTTATGAGTAGTTAAAATTTCATGTTTATTGTTTTAACAAGCTTTATAAATAATAAAACATTGTTAATAATCTCCGATCAGATATCACTCATTATTAAGTTCATCTCTTAAGCTATATGGTGTTACACACATTTTAAACACTCTTACCTCTAGACATGTTAATAATCTTAATCTAGACATTTCTTCAAATTGATTTAATAAAAAAAATTTTAATGTAATTAAGTTTTATTATAATTGAATTCATTTAACTCAGATCTGACCTCAGCTTGCTCAGTCTATACCAATGTTTCTTTTTTTTTAATAATTTAAAATTATATTGTTTACTCTTAGACTGGCATTTGTTTCGTATTCAAAATTTAAATTATTCTTTTCTACAAAATGCAAATATCAAATCATTTCAATTATTTTTCTTTGATAAAAAAGTATACTATCTCAAAATTAAACTCTCTTTTTTTTATATTTATCTATATGCGATCGCTCATTCTTACGATTAAAACATTTACATAAGACTCTATTACATTCTTTCTAATTATAAACATTTTGTTTTAATTCATTGTCTCTTTATAGTCTTTATGAGCTCTTTAAAAAAATCATTTATAAATGCATTATGCATGTCACCTCGAGTTTTGATGACCTTACGACTTCTTGGCGGGGTCCAGCATTGTCCAGAGTTGGGTTTCCGTTACTCCTGGCTTATCATGGTCCTGGATATGTCCAGAGTCCAGCGTCGTTCTCCAACAGTGTGTGGTCCGTTCCAGAGAATTACTATCTGTTGCGAGGTGGATCTCGTTCGGCTGTTAGGCGTCTAAAAAGCATCTCCTAACGTCTAGCATCTCGCGTCGCTCTTTGTAGCTTCTCTGTTGATACTCTTGCTGACCTAAATGGTCCCGGTACTCTACGTTTCCTGAAATAGTGTAAACATAATTACTGAACGTCTTTATTCGTTCGTAGATGAGACTTATAATAAAATAAAACTGTTCTGCCGACGGACAGCATGTCCGACTGCAACTGTGTTTTGAAAAGAAGAGAAGGGCTTCCAGTCGAACCCTTAATTTAGACCCTCTCGAGATTCCGCACCTGTTGGTTCCGAAATTGTCCTGTCGAGACCTGCAAATCACATGATAGCCCCCACTCCCGAACCTTTTCATATATTTGCAATTTTTTGCAAATGGCAATGTTTTGTACAGAATTGAGATAGTACAAATCATAGATAATTTGCTTAAGCACTCACTGTATTAATTTGAGCGTCTCAGTGTAATTTGCGTATTTTTGGCACACTTATTTCGCACTGACTTCGCGTAGTGTGTCCTACTAACGTCATTTTCTTCCTGTGGATAACTATAAAATTTACACACACTTTGGTGCCTTTTGTTTGTTTATAAACTAATTAGTTTTCACACAGTGAATTAAAATAATTGTTTTAGTAATTAATTGGGGAGGGTTGCTGGGATTCCTGTCTGTACATGGATCACTAACACACACAAGATACACGCGTAACACACAGACAATCGAGCAGGTGTTCCTTGCCTGTTGGAACAGGTTAATTTCTCCCCTAGTATAACAATGAAACATTTTTACAATTCCAGACATGTCCATTTACCCCAAACTTATAATAATTTTACAAATTTTATATTTATTTAAATCAATGCTCAATACAGCATATGGCTGTATCATTGAATTATTCCTCTGCTTAAAAAAAAAAATTTAATAAATCTTTATTTATTAAATTTTTGTCTATTTGTTCTATACAAATAAAAATAATATTATACTAGCTTAACCTTAATTTACATCAGTTAAATGACACATAATAATGAGTAGGTCAGTATAACGCTCAACTGTGGTGGTATGCAATATATATTCACCCCCATTATAACAGCTGAGCGGTGCGTTGACCTTCTTCATTTTACCACATGCAGGAATGTATTTCTGCAAGAGTATTTTCAAAACAACTTTAGTTGTGAGTCGCATAATTGGATACAGATGGACGGCTTTAGAAAATACATCAATACAAACAAGTATGTGTTTCAGTCCACGACTTGATCTTGGAAGTGGTCCAAAAAAAATCCATTGCAATTAGCTTTCCTTTCTGGTCCTTCTGGATACTCTGCATTTCCACATAGGTATGTAGATTCGGTCCTTTTGCTGTTTGACACTCATAACATTTCTTACTTTCATTTTTAATCTTCCTGAACATTCTTAACATTTCTTACATTACTTATATAATACATTAACTTTCATTACCCTTTATTACATTTCTTTAACATTACCTTTCTGATCGCTTATAATTTTCTTCATTCTTACCATGTGCTGAAATACACTTCCATACAGAATACTCTTTTTAGCTTCATAGTGTGTCGCATTATCGGCTACAGATGAACTGCCTTAGAAAACATATCAATATTTTACTCGTAGTCCTAAATTCTAAGTAGTCTCTGCCCTTTGACTTTTCACTATCGCTTTCTTCTGTGTCCTTGCGTTTCCATTAAGATATGAAGATTTCGCTTTATCAGACGTTCTGACAATTATAACATTTACTTCTCATTTCTAACCCTTTCTTCATATTAATAACAACATCGATAATAACATTCTTTACAATCCTTTCTTAAACATTCCTCAACATTAATAATACATCTCTTACCTTTCTTTTAAAAATAATATTCCTTTTATTTCTTATATTTCTTTCACACTCCTTTTTATTTGCAATCATAACCTTAACAATAACATTTCTTAATTAATCTTTTATCTTATTAATCATTAACCGTAATATTTTTTGTTTAAAAATAATTATTCATTTACAATAGAGCATTGAGTGTACTGTCGTTTGATTTCCACCCCTCTCTAAGTTAACAATGCATTGTCCGTCGTCTACAGAAAATTCATTGTTTCTTTGTAGCATAACCCGCCATGTAACATTTCCGTCTTGCATTCCTTTATTGTGCGTATTTACCGGGTGATTGTTTTGACCGTGTAACTCACCTGTTTATAGGGTACAAATTTCATCCTGCCTCTCGGCCACACAAAATCTCCCCTTTGTTTCGCTTTACACTCGCTTCGCTGTATTAGTTTGGTTGAGTGAACCTATCTGAACAGCTGTGTGCGTCTTCTCTCTCTCTCTTTGTATCTTTTATAATTATGATTACAATTATTGTTATTATAATTACCACTCATTTGGTACTTATTGTGTGTATAATTAATATTATAATTATCACAAGTTTGCGTGGTGTTTCGTATAGTTGATTTATTACTCCAGTTCTCCTTACAGTGATAATTATTGTGTGTTAATTGTTTTACACGCATTTTTCTCTTATGTAATTTCATACTGAGTGTATAACTTGCGACTTGGATATTTCTATCAATAAGGTATGATTGTTTATATCCTACATTATATTCTTCCCTAGTGTTAAGTATTTCACTAGAATTATAATTATTAAATATTTACATTACTTCAAGTTCCTTTTTTATTTTAATAGCTTGTTTATCAAGTGCTATCTTAACATTACTTTTGCGTGTGTTTATAAGCGTATTATTGTCGATATCCATAGGTACTAAGTGCGCAGTATTAATTACGATATCTTGTTCTACTTTTGCTCCTACTCCTAGTATTGTATTATATTTTTTTAATGTTTTTTACCTAATTGTGCTTTATTTGGTGTTAACTCTTCTATTTGTTTATCTAATCTACCACATACATTCTGTCTTATTCCATATTCGTCCGTAATGTTTCCCATCATCTTAATGATTGCCTCCATACTAATACTTCCTGGTGCTGCCATATCGAATATGATATTATTATTAAAATATTTATTTATAATTTATTATTGGTGAACCGTATGCGAGCTTTTATTTACTTATTGCTTACTTACTATTATTTATTTATTTATTTTATGCTCAATACAGCATATGGCTGTATTGTTACAATATATATATGTGTGTGTGTGTGTGTGTGTGTGTGTGAGTGTGTGTGTGTTGTAGAAGAATAAGGTTATATGTGTATTCAGATATGTATGATACCAAATCAGTACTTTGAGAAAGGCAAACTAGTACGTCTAGGAGGGACCCAAATCGGTTAAGGAAATGGAATGGTGAAAAGCCATTTGTTCATGGTTTTAATTGATTGGTACAGAATCTGGATGGTACTGTGGAGATGGACCTGTGCTGGCCAGAGCGTCAGGGCAGGGTTGTCTAGTGCCTGTCTGGCTTTATGGTGTTGGGATCCTGAAGAAGGAAGTCCAGTAAATTCATGCAGGTGCAGCCACAGAGACGGATTAGGGGGGTGAGTAACCCACAGTTTAATAAGGAAATAAGGGGGGTCGTGGCGCCATATCCTAGCTGATCCTCTTAGGTATAGGCAATGAGAGTTTTTATGTTTTTACATAAAACCTCTCATTGGGGGGGGGGTTTGTAACGGGAAAAAATGGGCTGAACCATTGTTTTTAATCATTTTCAGTAATTAACCATATGTAATACTTTTATAAAATCTATTGTTTGGAAGTGTGTGGGAAGCCATAACAAAGGGTAGGTGAGTCACAGAAAACGCGCGTAGCTTACGGAATAATTAGAACACCACGTGTTTTAAACGCTACAACGAATTTCCAGTTACGAGAAACATCTAGAATCGTCAATGTGGGATGGCAGGAGACGAGGAGACATCCGTTTGAACCTCGTGGCCAATACGCAAAGAACAAGGATAGCGTCACCACGCCAACTCAGATCACCCCAGTCTTCAGAACACCTTCATACTGACCAGTCGTAATACAATAGTGGCCTCGGGCATATTTTTTTGGTAGGCCAAAAATGTTATAATAGGCCTATCAAAGAGTATTTAAATTAAAATGGCACAGTGAGAGACAGTTCAGAACAGTGACGGTGAAATAAAAAGTTTTAAGATGTTTGGTGTTTGAATATAAAGGGGACTTGCAACGTAGTAGTGCCCAACATTTGGATACAGAGTACAGATTAGTAACAGTGACAAAGAAGAAAAATATAATAACAAAATAGATAAGAGCTCAATAAAAAGGGGGTTAAGAATATATGTAAAAAGAGTGATAGAGAGAGAGAGAGAGAGTACAATGTACTGGTTTGTCGATTGTAGTTAATCCTTTATAGTTTTATCTAAATAATGTTTGTGTTATCAATGTTTGAGTAATTTGTTAAAAATGAATTCGATTAGTAAAGTTTGATCTGCATACAAAGAAAATAAAATAGATTTCTGTGCTACAATAACCATGTGTTAGAATAATTATTATGCCAGGACCATACCTTATTTCTGTGCCAAAAAACTCGCCTAAATGAACCTGTGAAAGTTTCTGAATTAAGGGAATTAAATCAACTCAATTGTTTTAATGGGAAGAGTGTAAAAAGGTTTCCACATTCCCTTTTCCAAATGTGGTGGCGACCTTGAGTTTGGGATCTTCTGGTTTTTCTGGTTTTTATAATAAGGTAAGTCGTGGTAAGTTTGTCAGAATCGGGGTAAGTAGCCTTTTTGTGTATTTGTAATTATTAAAAAAGTTACAAAGAATATAGTGAGATGATCAGCATAAAAGTGACAGCAGGCATAACGAAGAGTTCAGAAAGAATAGAGAAGTAATGAGAAGTATTGATCCAATTTGTTAATTAACTAATCAGGAGCTCTCTTCCAGAGGTCATGAAATAACATCAAGTTCTTTAAACAAAGGTAATTTCTTGGAATTTTTAAATGCTTTAAAAAATTATGAATCACTTTTAGAAGGCCACCTTAAATCTCTACCGTTTGTAGAAGAATATCTTCAACCATACTATATCAACGTTATAAAAGTTGTCTCTAATGTTGAAGACAAAGTAGAGAATTAATTAAGTTGGTTACATTTCTTTAATAATGCTTGAAGAAACATCCGATATCTAGTGTAAATCCCAGATATCTACAGTTCTTCAGTACATATATTAAGGCATCATCATCAGCGGTGCAACAACCCATTACTGAGTCAAGGCCTCCTTTAAAAGCCTCCGCCAGTTGTCCTGGTCAAGTGCAGCTGCTCTCCATTTCCGGGTCCCAAGGATGTGGTGCGCATCGTAGCTCACACTGTCTTCCAAACGTAGTTTGGGTCTACCAACTCTCCTGGTGCCACAGATCTGTTCTGTGAGTGCCTTTCTTGGTATTTCATTCTCCCCCATTCTGATCACGTGTCCAGCTCACCTGAGTCTACCAAGCTTTATAATTTTCACAATATCTGGTTCATTCAGAAGTGTGTTCAGTTCTTGGTTAGTTCTTTTTCTCCATTCACCTCCCACACATATACATACATTAAGGCAAAATATGTGAAAGATTTTTAGGGTTTACAGATGTTAGTGCTTATAGGACTTCTGATGGTTTGTTTTTTTATGTACATCATACATATGACAAATGACATCAGAATTGCAGATATCTTAACAGGTCAAACTTAGGATGGGGTCTCAGTGATCAGTAATGAGTGGTCTTGTGTGTGGACTAAAGACCATATGGACCAAAGTTCTTGCATCATATCTGAAAGCTGTCATTACATATGCTGTTACACTTGAAACGTACTCGGGGGGGGGGTTACTTAATTTTTAAAACTAGACGCGTGGCCTAGATGGAAATAAAATGCGCTGAGCCCATTGTGACAGGTCTTGCAAAGTAACACTTGTTTAACAGCAACAACATTTTCATTAGAGCATTAGTTAATTTTTGACATATTCGTTTTACAAACTGCAATTCTTTTCGTCTTAGATTTAAAGCTAAATTTCGATCAATTTCATTTTATAAACACCGGTGTGGTTGGCTTGCACTAATAACATTCCATTATACAATTAAATTACTACAAACGTGTAACAACCAGACACAAATTATTTTCATGTTTCAATCAGCAAAAGATTTTTATTTACGTTAACAATGGTTGAGAATTTACTCAGCAATGAAATTACTAGAAGTACATAATAATGAGTGCAAGTTGTCCCTTGGATAACCGTTAAAAAATTTTGAATATAATTTTCTAAATGTATTTCAAATTACTTCCATCTATCTCTCCCCAGCACTTGCAATTAATAATAAGAATAACAGGAACCGATAAGATCACACGCTGTAATCACTGCAATGCAGACATTAAAAAAAAAATTTTTTTTGTATTTAAAGTTATAATTTAAAAGTAGTACCAAATTATTTTCAATTTATAAATACAAGAAAGTATTGATTTAGACTAATTCGATCTGGTAAAATGGTTAACCCATGAAATCACAAGTCATATGACAGGAAGATGCAAGTTGTTCATTGTCTGGATACTGTAATTTTTAAAGTTTAATTTTTTTTAAGTAATTTTCAAATTGGCTTCCTTTTGCAGAAATTAAAAAAATATTTACATTGTAATAATCGTAACCTTCAACACGATGAATAATTAATATACTAAATACATAATATAACGTATTCATAAAAACAGTCATCACAATCAGCACAGTCTACAGCATGTCTGCACAGAACAGGTTCCAGGGAATCTTAACTCTTAGATATGAGTCTTTTTTGTTTGACTGAATTTTATTTGTTGGTTACATTGTAACTGGTGGAGTACTGTGTGAGTGGTGAATAAAAGGAAACTTCCCACCTGATCTCTGAGGACACATAGAATAGAGATTCCTGCCACGCAAGCCTGGGTGTGGGTGATGGTGATGATTACCAGGACAAACCTCTTCGGATAGTAAAATGCTTTGTTTGCAGCAGTTCAGCTCGAGATTGATGTTCCAGCGTGGCGTGACGGCGTTGGGGATCCTTTCGCACTGTTCTGCGGATGGGGAAGGGTGTAATGTCCCCATCTCGGTGACCTTTTACCTCCCGACTATGCGGGAAACCCTGTAAAAATTTCATTTGTACATTGGAGCCAGACAAAAGAAAACATCCCGCCCCCACATCTTTTTCGCCACGTAACCCAGATCACACACACTATTATAATTTCAATTCAACAACTGGCTGTCATTAACAATAGTAAAAGTCATATTTTAAGTTATTAATTTAAGTATTAAATCTCGATTCCATTACAATTAAATCATCACAATTCCTTCAATTCATCCAGCTTTAAATATTCTTGGGCTAATTTTAGTTTTAAATTTACATTACCAATAACTTACGGCCACGTGGTCTCAGGCATACCCGAAATAACTACACATTTACAAACTATTCAAATTAACAATTAAATTTCAGTGTAAACATAATTATGGTTTATAACTCATTCAATCCATCTGCTTTAAATTTTCATTGCTTTTACAGTTAATTCTTTAATTTTACATTAAATCATTTGACCACGTGCCTCAGCCGTACCGGAACGAACGTTGTGACGTCTCCCTTGTTAAGACATCACAAATGTCGTGAACCAGTTCAATTTGTTAGCTGTTAATTGAACTAGATGCCGTTGTTAGTAAACCTTAATCACTAACAAATTATAACACTTTATTATTCAGGAATTAAGCAAGGATTGTATAAATTTATTCACTCGTTGGGTGTTAGCAAAAACATCTCTTTATTAACATATTTATCTCTGATACTTTACTTTACTTTTAAACTCAGATTCTAAAAATTTCTGCATTAAATATTTTGAAAATTTACTTCTTATTCTTTTTTATATCAAAAGCATTCAGCTAGATATTGTTTTCAGTACCACGGATCCGGGTTTCAACTTAGTTATGTTTTTATTACAACTTCAACCAAATTATTAGAAGAATAATTTTGACTGTAAATTTTAGAATTAATTTACATCTAAACATCGTAATGTCATTACTACTTCATTACAGTGATTACAAAAATATATATATTAAAATTTAAATTATCAAAAGTTCTTTACTGTTCTTTTGTTACTGGTCTTGTTGTTTTACAATGAATTTGTGTTACAAATATTATGTTTTGATATCACCTGAATGTAACATGTGTATGATGTGGGTGCCATGATGGTCATCTTCAGTCCTCTTCTAGGGTGTGATCCACTGTTCCTCTTGATGTTCCATGAGGCTGATTGTTTCTGGTAGTCTCTTCCTAGACGATTAGATTTCGGTACTAGAAGTTCATCCGGTTGCTGTTTGTGTTTTCTTCTTTCGGAGTCGGTTGATTACATTTTACTTTTAGTTACAGTTATTATTTTGTCAGCACTAAAATCTGGTAAGTAACATTTCTCACCACTTACAGTTTGCTAAGAGATGAGTCGGCTAAGTTTCCTTTTTTTTATTATTATTCTTTACATATTTCTTCATACACTACATTATAATTTTGTTTTTATTATTATTATTATTATACTACATAGGTCAACTCAAACTCATTATAAACTTGATTAAATATTGTTTAACGGTATACACCTATGTGTATGTTCACATCACAGCAGCTACATCCTTACATCTCGGTGTCTATCGGGCGAATGCTTGTAATGTTTAGCGGCAAGGGGTCAGTAGCTGGCGCGGTTTTACGCACTGAGATAATAGTTCGTTCTTTTAAGTTATATTAATTATTTACTAATTAAGTCGTAATACATTATTCTACCTTTTGGTTACGAATTAGGAATTTCTTTATCTATTTAGTACGTATTTTATTTAATTAAAGTAATTATTATTATTAGCTAAATAACACCGTTCTTAACGTGTTGGTACGGGACAATTTGCACGTTGTGGGATGAATCTAGGCATAGGTAAGGGGTGGATAATACTCTTACTTATATTGAAAGCAATTTTTATTTGTGCGATTTAAACCTTTTTTTTTTAAATCGTCACATCCTCCTGCACTTAACGATGAAGATGGGTGTGGGGTAATAATTAAATCTAATAAACACAATTACATTTGGGGACAGAATTTCATACTGAAATTTCTCTCTCTCAGATTATTTCTATCTATCAATAAATTATCTTACAACTTATACAAAATATTTAACTTCTAATACATCTATTACATAAAAAATACAGAAAAACATAAATCTACCTTATTTTTAAATCTTACATCTACTACCGGTTTTTGTTTGTTTGATTTCTCCATTCGTTTTACGGAGTCCTACTCATGAGTATGTTACTAATAATAATCTCGTATTGTAATAACAATCGAATTACTTTTAGTTTACTGCGCTAGGGATTATTTTTTCTTTCTTTCTCTCTCGTCATCATCATCTTCATCGTCAGCTTACTTCTCATTTATCATATCATTCTCGCAGGACATTAGCTAAGGTTGATCAGGCCTCGCTAGTATTCGTACGAGGGGTTTTGAGTTTGTACTCACTTACGGTATAGGATGTTGCAAAATCTTATCGTATTTCGGTATAAGTATATACAACATATTTTATTCTCAATACTTAAATAGTATTCTCGGTTTTCTATCTTTCTCGTAGTCGTTCTTCTGTATTTTGACACGAAAAACATTTTTTTATTTGAGACAGATGGCTTCTGCGAACGTAATTTTCTGTATTGGGTTCATACAAAGCTATGGTAACGGGGGTGATGAACTTATGAATTTGGTAGGGGCCACACCATCGATATGATAGTTTCGAAGTGGTCCTATCAACGGCTTTACTCATAGGATGAGTTTTATACATTACTAAATCACCTACTTTATACTCTATTTGCCTATTATTCCGCTCATGGTATTTCCGTGATTTTTGTAAATTTGCTCTCAAATTTGCACGAGCTTCGTTCCATATTTTTCTTACGTCATTCGTATTCATGTCACGGGGCAATAACTCATGGATTTTCCATTTCGTGGTTAACGGATGGTTGGGTTTATATTTGTACAGTAAATCAAATGGTGTTGATTTATGGCCTTCATGATACGCTGAGTTGAACGCAAATTGTATCCACGATACATTTTGATCCCAGGTTGTCTGGTCTTTAGCGTGATAAGATATTAGAGCTGATTTTAAATTAGGCAAGTATCTTTCTGCTAGGTTTCCTTGCGGTCTGTACTCGGTCACTGTAATATGATTTATCCCTAATTTAAAACACATGTCGTTAAATTCTTTCGACTTAAACTGAGGTCCATTGTCAGATATTAGGTTTAAGGGCGTACCATAATCTTTAAATAGTCTTTCTTGTAGAATTTTTATTGTCGTAGATGCTAATGCACGTCTCATAGGATACATCCACACGAATTTAGTGAAGGAGTCTACACAAATTAATAGCATGGTATTTCCGGATTTAGAACGGGGATAAGGACCAGAATAGTCTATGTATATCTTCAAGAAGGGTGTTGTGGGTATCTCTGAGATTAATTTTCCTACTTGACTGATTCTTGCTGGCTTGCTCAGGGCACAGATTTCGCATTCTTTCACGAACTTTTTTATCTCACTGTTCATGTTTTCCCAATGGTATTCCTTGCGAATACGATGTATAGTTTTCCTAATTCCCATATGAGCTCCAATGGTCGATGAATGGTAGTATTCCATTAGCATAGGTTTGATTATTTCCGGGGCGATTATTCTCAGTAATTTTCCGTTTGCCTTTTTAAAACAAAGTATTCGTTTACTCAAGGTATATTTGTCAGAATAATTTCCTTTTTCTATTTGTTCTATTATTTTGCACAATTTCGGATTCTTTTGTTGGTGATATGCGATATCCTTAAATGCAAGGGGAGAGTTAGTAATTAGTGTATTAACGGTAGGGGTTTCAACATTTTCTTCGCCTGATCTAGTATTGGGTTGTTGGAACATGCGGGATAGAGTATCGGCTACTACATTTTGAGTACCGCGAATATGTTGTACTTTGAACTTGTAGCAATTCAATCTTAACACCCATCTTCCGATACGACCTAACTGTTTTGGGTGGTTCAATAACCATGACAAAGCTTGATTGTCGGTTTCTAGTAGAAACTCCTTATGTTCCAAAAATGGTTTGAATTTGTCAAAGGCGAATACTACGGCTAAACATTCAAGTTCATAGGCTGAGAACTCCCTTTCTTGCTCGGTCAATGTACGGGATGCATAGCTGATCGGGAGTCTAGTATTATTGATTTCCTGATATATTACGGCTCCTAATGCTACACTTGAACTGTCAGTCTGTACGACAAATGGTTTACTGAAATCTGCTAACTGCAATACCGGTGGGGATATTATGCTTTCTTTAAGTGTTTCAAACGCGTCTTGGTGTCGAGTAGTACACTCGAATTTCGTTCCTTTCTTTCTTAGTGCATTCAATGGGGCTGCGATATCCGCTAAGTGGGGTATGTACTTGTGAAAATAATTAATCATACCTAAAAATCGAGCTATACCTTTGGCGTCACTCGGTGGTAAGAATTCTCGGATTGCGCGTGTACGTTCGGGATCGATGCTAACCTTACCTTCGGCAGATACTATGTGACCTAAGAAGGAGAATTGATTTACTGCGAAATTAACTTTACTCGGGTTTACCGTTAGTCCAGCTTTCTTCAACCTGGATAATACTTCACGCAAGTGATCAATATGTTGATCCATTGACTCACTATATACTACTATATCGTCGAGATAGTGATATACAAATTTAAATTTAACATCATGAAACATTTTTTCTAACCGTCTGCTACATACTGAACTTCCTTGTGATATACCGAATGGTACTCTAGTAAATTGGTATAGATTAAATGGGACAGCAAAAGCAGTTAAATGTTTTGATTCCTCAGCTAGTGGGATTTGATGGAATGCTTGGTTGAGATCCATTATAGTGAAGATTTTCGCTTTTGTAAAATAGTGAAACGCGCTGTGAATATCGGGCAGAGGTATCGATTCAAATTCTATACTCTTATTTAGCTGTCTATAATCCACGACTAGTCTATGTTTGTCAGTTCCTTTTGGTACTAGGAATGCAGATGATGAGTATGGAGAAGTTGACGGTTCAATGACGTGCTGATCAAGGAGTTTGTTAATGTGGTTTCTCATTATTTCCATCTTGGGCGGTGATAATTTGTATGGGTGAAGTCGTATTACTTTGTTGTCACTAAGATTTATTTTATATTCGATTAAATGGGTTAATCCTAACTTGGGAGTGAGTACTGTAGAAAATTCCCTTATTAACTTTTGAATTCTTAGTCTCTCATTTCCTTTTAAATGACTCAGACTAGATTCTTGGTGCTCTGATCGAATAGTTGAGGTTTCACAATTAACGTCGTTACTTAACTCGGAGTCGAACTGATATTTTCGAATACGATTAAATCTGAAGAAATATTGTTTTGCATACATATCAAGGATTAAGCCAGTTTTACTTATGAAATCAGCGCCTAGTATTAAGTTTTGTCCTAACACTTCAGCTACTAGTAGGGGAATATACCAAGTAAAATTCTTTATTTTTAATTTCACCGTAATACTGCGCGATATCTTTAGGTTTTGTTTATTTGCGGTTGCACACTTTATGTTCACGTTTTGGCTACGTTTAATCAGATTATGACTATCTAATACTGTGGCTAACTGTTGACTAATTATACTATGGGTAGATCAGGAATCAATTAAACCAAGGGTATTCGTTGCTCCAAGGTCTGTACCTTGGGTACATAGGGTAGTTGGCAGATACTTGTTTTACATGCACCAATAGAGTTGCACTTCTCAATAAATCTTGTTAGGTAAGGGTCTATGCGTTTATTTTTATTTATTTTTACTCTATGATTATTATTGTTTTTACCTTTCCTTCTGGTGCTGCGGAAGACGTAGGATTTTCGTTCTTCCAGCTTCACATGTTTTTTGAGTGGTCGGTTTTCTGTTGGTAGCGCTTTTGTTTACATATCTTGCTAATGTGTCCGGCCTTTCCACAGTTATAACATCTTCTTTCCTCATTTACTTCGCTCGTAGGTTGTCGGGGTTTTGATCTAGAGTCTGAAATATGGGGGTAGTTTTGGGTTTTATATGTACTTACGAATCGCTTATCGCGGTAGGTTCGGGTATCTGTTCCAATTGGTAGAGTTCGGAATGAATCTCTGTGTAGAGTCTGGGACATAGAAACGCATCTGTGCTGGTCAGAATACCAGACGTTGGACGAATGTATACAACATAGTTCTAGTTCGGTGAAGGTGGTTGGTCGCTTCATGAGTACTAGGCGAGATCGCTCCTCGGGGGATAGTCCGACTAAGATATTGTCTACTAACTGTTGTTCACTCCATTTGACTTGCAGCAATAAGGCAGATTCTCTTATTTCAGATATATAGTCAGCTAATCTCTCGTATGCTCCTTGTACACGAAGTACTAGATTCCGCTTCAATTCTTCGTAGATGCCGGTGGGAATAAAATGTCTTATTAAGGTTGTATGAAGTTCTTCTACAGGGTGATTATGCCTTAGGGATTCTAACACACGATCTTTTAAATGAGATCTACATTTAGGTAAAATTACTTGTAAAATCTGGTCATCTCTTAGTTGTCGCAGATCTATTAATTGCAAAAGATGCTTGAGAAAATCTAGGAGCTTTGTAATATTCAGCCCATCAGTGATTGGTATGTCCGACAAAATATGTTCTACAGGGTGGGTTATCTTTCCATAAAGCTCTGTAGTTAGATTAAAAGTAGTCGTCATTCTCGGTTTTTCCGCAGATTGATTCTTCGGCAAGTAAGAAGGTAAATCGTAGGTACGAGACATATTCACTAGTTCATTAGGGAGTAGCGTAAAGTTTGCTGGTTGGATATTGGCTTGTCTATCAGTTAACAGTTCTTTAAATGGATCTATGTTGGATTCCTGCAGAAACTGAAACTTTACAGTACCGGTTTGCTGTTCTTGAGTAGGAGATTGGGTAGGGGAAATATTTAGTTTCGTCATTGCTTCTTCAATCTCTTCTAATTTAAACGATTCGGATCTTCGACGTAATTCGCGCATTATCTCGGGTAATTGTTGTAATGCTTCCTCCGCGAATTTTTGTACATCCTGTGGGGTAACTTTATCACCGGGCCAACTCAACAAATTGGTGATACGGTGGGTCAGATGTTCGATTCTTTGGGTGGTGCGTAAAATTACTGCGGGGGATTTTTCGTCACGCAGTGTTTTTGCGATTGAAGTTAGTTCTGTATACTTGTGATAGCATGTTTCCTTTTCGTTTTCAAAATCTAAAACACTTAAACGATTTAATAATGAGGGTTTGTCCGGTTTATTTTCACGTAACGTTTTGCGAAGTTCCGCGACTGTTACATCTGAGTATGGAAGACCACGCAATAAAGCTTCATAGCTTAATTCGTCTTTCAACAACAAGTCGGGGTTAAATTGAGCCATTTTTGATAATAACGTCGTTTAAATAAACGAAGTATTACGTACGACAAATCTTATATCAGCTTAAACACTTGTAAAGCTCGACTTCATTTAAATACATACATATATCTCTTATTACTCATAGAATCTTATATTAATTAATCAAAATAAACTTATCTCACAACAATTCAATTTTCTATACTGTCATATATAATTAGTCAAAACAAAACGCTAATATCATTGTATAGTAGAGAGAAATTTCACATACGAAAAGTTCATTCCTTTAACAACAGCACAAAGGGTCAGCTGTTTTGGGGAGTCGCATTGTTTGCATAGGGTGGTAACACAGGTAGGACAATTCAGAACAGGAAAGACTCGTGTGTCTAGGCTTCTCTGTTAGGTTAGCGAGGGGAGGTTTTGAATGAGATGCGTGCATACAAAAGGGGAGAGTTTATATTCCTCAACACGTATTTAACATGAACTAGCTTGTTCATACCGACAGGTTTAGAATGGAATATTTACCAGCGATGACTTGTTTATTACGGCAATGTCACGATACTAATATTATTATATCTTAATTAAAATTTTACTCATTTTTTTTTTTTTTTGATTTCAGAGTGAATAAATTTATGTTTGTCAAAGTTATTGTTAAAGAATTATAACAATATACAGTATAATTATTAAAGCAACAACACAATACACAATTATTATTATTTTTACAAAGCAGCAGAGTGCCGCAATCTTGTGCGTCACGATGCTCGCAACTATTTTAACTTTAGCAGAGTGGCGCAATTTTGTGACGTCTCCCTTGTTAAGATATCACAAATGTCGGGAACCAGTTCAATTTGTTAGCTGTTAATTGAACTAGCTGCCGTTGTTAGTAAACCTTAATCACTAACAAATTATAACACTTTATTATTCAGAAATTAAGCAAGGATTGTATAAATTTATTCACTCGTTGGGTGTTAGCAAAAACATCTCTTTATTAACATATTTATCTCTGATACTTTACTTTACTTTTAAACTCAGATTCTAAAAATTTCTGCATTAAATATTTTGAAAATTTACTTCTTATTCTTTTTTATATCAAAAGCATTCAGCTAGATATTGTTTTCAGTACCACGGATACGGGTTTCAACTTAGTTATATTTTTATTACAACTTCAACCAAATTATTAGAAGAATAATTTTGGTTGTAAATTTTAGAATTAATTTACATCTAAACATCGTAATGTCATTACTACTTCATTACAGTGATTACAAAAATATGTATATTAAAATTTAAATTATCAAAAGTTCTTTACTGTTCTTTTGTTACTGATCTTGTTGTTTTACAATGAATTTGTGTTACAAATATTATGTTTTGATATCACCTGAATGTAACATGTGTATGATGTGGGTGCCATGATGGTCATCTTCAGTCCTCTTCTAGGGTGTGATCCACGGTTCCTCTTGATGTTCCATGAGGCTGATTGTTTCTGGTAGTCTCTTCCTAGACGATTAGATTTCGGTACTAGAAGTTCATCCGGTTGCTGTTTGTGTTTTCTTCTTTCGGAGTCGGTTGATTACATTTTACTTTTAGTTACAGTTATTATTTTGTCAGCACTAAAATCTGGTAAGTAACATTTCTCACCACTTACAGTTTGCTAAGAGATGTGTCGGCTAAGTTTCCTTTTTTTTACTATTATTCTTTACATATTTCTTCATACACTACATTATAATTTTGTTTTTATTATTATTATTATTATACTACATAGGTCAACTCAAACTCATTATAAACTTGATTAAATATTGTTTAACGGTATACACCTATGTGTATGTTCACATCACAGCAGCTACATCCTTACATCTCGGTGTCTATCAAGGCGAATGCTTGTAATGTTTAGCGGCAAGGGGTCAGTAGCTGGCGCGGTTTTACGCACTGAGAAAATAGTTCGTTCTTTTAAGTTATATTAATTATTTACTAATTAAGTCGTAATACATTATTCTACCTTTTGGTTACGAATTAGGAATTTCTTTATCTATTTAGTACGTATTTTATTTAATTAAAGTAATTATTATTATTAGCTAAATAACACCGTTCTTAACGTGTTGGTACGGGACAATTTGCACGTTGTGGGATGAATCTAGGCATAGGTAAGGGGTAGATAATACTCTTACTTATATTGAAAGCAATTTTTTTTATTTGTGCGATTTAAACCTTTTTTTTTAATCGTCACAACGTGGCCAGTCAGGGCCACACACTATTATCAATATTTTACACACACAAGCCCTAATTAAATTAACATTAAATTATTAAAGCACGAATACTGGCTCACTTGAAGCTCTTTATAAAATTAAAGACTCATTATAAGATGTTAACTACAGCACGCCGCCACGATCCGCTCTGTACCAGTGTTGGAAGAGAAAGAGAAGAGAATTAACGCTGCAACGGACCGAGTAAAATTACAAACAGCTGATCACGGCTGACCAGATTACGTTGTCATAGAAGCTTGCAGCGCGGCCTACTGAATAACGTCGCTGATCAAGGTCACGGCAACTGACTAGATCTCGCTATCGCTAGCAGGCAGCCTAACTTGTAACGATAACGCTCCAAACGGACTGAATTACTTTTAAAAACTTGCCGTGGAATTTACATTTAATATTGCCATGGCACACCCTCACCCCAAAATGGCAACTTGCTTGCCCCCAAAAGAAACTCAAATCACTATTCACAGTCCTCAAGACTGCTTATCTAGGACTACCATAGCCTCTTGATTGCCTTGGGAAATCTCATCACAATACCCTAACTCAAACTCTCACAACCTGAGATCCCAAGCGCCAATCAACACCCTAAACAACAACACGACATTCCCTACCACCACTCACACCTACCCTTCGGACAACAAGGAAGCACACATGTCACTGCACTGCCTAGCAAGATAATCTCACAATACAAGGCCCTTGACTCAACTCCCCATCCGACTCAAAGCCGGACCAAAGCCAGACCGAAGGTGCGACAGCGACTACAACTTTTCATGACCCTTAACAAACTGAAAGCAGAACACCTAAAATATGTGACCGCGGCTACAACATCTTCATTAGCATCACATTTCACTGGGCTGCCCCAAAAGGATTAACTATATTCACAGTTTCCTGGCTGCATTACTATAATCACAAGACTCTTGACTTCCTGGAGAAATCTCAGAAAACTTACCGCACTTAGGAAGACAGAGGCTCAGAGATAAAATGAAACAAGAGGAAGAAAGAATTGGAGTGTGTGTTTGTGTGTGTGTGAGTCTAGAGGTGCGGTATACGGTGCTGCATGCTGACCTGGCCAGGGCCAGCACACAGCGACAAGAGACAAAAGGAGAAAAGAAGAAAGACAAGAATTCGTACGCGCCTCTGAGTTCTGACCTCCTAAGGCCTCCTAAACTCAACAACTGAGACCCCAATTCAATAGCTACACAGGACAACTTCTATTCCCCCCCCCCAGGACCACATAACAGTTATCCCCCATACGACCCCTCCACCACCACTGCATCATAGGACCGCCCCGACGTCATCCTCACTGGTGAACCGACCTACTTTCTCGCTCACGTACAGATGCCCAAAGGCTAACAAGGTACTATAACCTTGATACGCGAGCAATCACCTGGTCCGTCTCTCCACCTGCTATACCGATCACCCATATACAATACAACAAGGGAACGTCCACCTTGACGTATGAGTGGTCCACTCCCCTACACTAGGGCGGACGGCCCAGGTACAGTACACAGTGGAAGAGCACCGCGGGCACACAACATTGAACTCTAAATCTCCCTTATCTGACAGTAATCTTCCTACTTGAAGAGGGGGATAACTTCTCTACAACACATCCTACCTTCGCTCTATACTACCCAAAGAAAACTGGAGACATCAACCCAGAATGAGAATGTGGTATGTCGGACCCAACGATAACTCAACTCTGAAGTTATTAACGATTTCTAACATTTTCAATTTTATTTTCACCACAAACCTAATTATTCAAAAAGAAACACAACACCCGACCAACGACCTTAAAATACCTTCCAAAATTTACAAAATTAACAAACAAAAACAACACATGCCACACTACATCACGACAAGAAGGAAGAACTTGAGTATCCTCAAGTAGCCTCAGAGTTCCCCTAACGCTGCAAGAGGTAAAGGCGTGGAACGAAAGAGCAAAGCAAGCCTCCCCACAAGAAAACACAACAACAACACCAACCAACTAACAAACATAACACAACATACAATATAAAAATGGAATTATTGATATCGATTTTATATATATATTTATATATATATATATATATTGTAACGATAAGTTTCTAAATGTGTTCCGTTCGTTACTTCTTTAAAGCCTCACTTTGGATTCGTCAATTTATAACAAATTTTATAAATGTTGCGGGCACTTAAATTATATACGCCGCCCGTTGGAAACGTCAATTAGTAACAAATGTATATGTATTAATTACCTTCAACCACACTGTTGTTGTTGTAATAATGTTACTGTTAATAATATATGTTGAACGGCGAATGATTTCGTAATCTGCCGCTCGCTCCCACTATACGTACCGTTTCGATGACGTCACCCACCGTTGCCAACCGTTGTGGTGTCCGCTGTGCTCTGTGAACTTATTTTTTAAATGGAACAGCAATAATAACGACGCAAATATAACAACAAACATATATCTTTGTAGGAATCATTTATTCAATAAAGCATGGATTAACTGTTTCTCGTTTCTTTTATAATAATCACAATCGTGGCAAAAATTATGTGTCTCCTTTACCAGTTGGTACTGTAGTTGTAATTCTTATTGCATTCAGACCAAAATAAAGCGTTGGTTATTATTTCTTATTAAAGATAGATCATCTCAGGGCGTATATGGTTCGGGGATTACAATTAAACAAAACGTTATTCTATAAATCAAAGTACAAATTTTACAGTTCAAGGATATTACAAAGTTTAGAGAGTAATGTGCACGCCTGCAGTTGAATCGTGGCTGCTAGTTATTATAGGTTATGTCCAGTTCATGTGTTTATTAATTATTATTGAAATCAAAGGTTCTTGTGGTGTTTAAAAAGGTGTCAAATCTCAATTCGTGTTATTAGTGTTGGTGTGATATGGTGTCTGTAGTTTAGTTGCTTAATTTTTAAAAAGTCGTGTATGCAAAAGTTGGTGTTGATGCATAATATAATGAAATGTCAAAGTCACCAAATCCTCTTCTTTATATGGTTCTTGGTCGAAGATAGGGCCCACGTCTGCTTCTGTCCTCCTCCCTGGTTCTTGATTCTTCTATTTCCAATGCTAGTTGTTCCTCACTTGGTTGTAATAACTCGTATTATGTGTATCTATCGGTGTTAACATGTCTGAAACGTGTTTTCACAATTTATAGTTAATTATGTAAGACGTTTTACAAACGCGTCTGTACGCTATGACCGTTGTTAAAGAAGTCCCATTTTATTTATTCGAAATTTCTGGTTGCTATGGGTAAACTTGGAATCTGGTTGGTTGATTCGGATATACATTGTCATGTAATTTCATTATTTCAATGTCAAAATTTGTTCAAAACCTTTAAATTATTATAACTTTTCTGTACTGATTGGGAATTTAAAACTATTATCAACCTTATTTTGGTCTTTACATTTGACACACATAGACACTAAACATGCCTACCTTTACTTAAGAAATACAGCTGTTACAATTTAGTTATTTGAATTTTTCATAGATAGCTTAAAACGAATTATTTTGTTTCTAGATTTGTAGTGTATACTATTAACTATCAATCTGTTCATCCTTCAATATTTGTTTCATAAAATTCCTAACAGTATTATTTAAAATTTACAAAAGTTGGTTTTTACCTGGCCTATGTACTGGTGTTATCTTCATCACCATGTTTATAAACATTTTACCTTAATGTCATTTTCCATGACTGATATCTTAGTAAACCTTTAACAGTTAAATTAACTTTAACAACCATAAAAACTGTTTAACATATAACACTATCTTAACAAAACAAAAAGGATATACTATCCTATTAGTTTAATCTCATGCCCACATGGCTATGATTCTACTGAACATTTGAACAAATAAGCTGCTTTTTACTTAATCCATACAATTGTTTAACTCTTAAATTTATAACCTTAACATAACTTTAACATAGCTTTAATATAACTTTAATATAGGCCTCATCACCACTCAACAGAATATAACTTACTCTTAGTGCTTATTTTAACAATTATAACTTTTGCACCGTTCTATAACATTAATATTACCATCTCCTCTGCTTTCTTTATGCTATTATAACACTGCTTATAAACATTTACTATATAAACTTACTATTTAAACATTCATAACAATAACATCCTTAATAACATTAGAGGATTTTTATCCTGAATACAACTATACTATTAAGCTACTATCAATTCTTACTATAATAAAAATATTTTGATTACTC
The DNA here is from genome assembly GCA_034769895.1 of Magicicada septendecula. Classification (NCBI taxonomy): domain Eukaryota; kingdom Metazoa; phylum Arthropoda; class Insecta; order Hemiptera; family Cicadidae; genus Magicicada; species Magicicada septendecula. The sequence continues at coordinate 823,596,726 of CM068368.1, forward strand.
TTCATTTTTTACTACTATTTTTTACTACTACTTCATTTGTTTATTCCATTTTTTGGTACTTTTCACCCTTAAACATAGTCATATTCCTATAGGTTTAAGGAATTGGGAATATAAACAAATATTCTCTCAATTGTCATCTAGGTATATCCTTAATATTAGCACTTGACTGGTGATACTTGTTCAAAAAACACTAGGTTTATTATTTTATCACTGGTTAGTATTGCACTGTTTGGATTCTATTTGTCACACTTATAAATAATTAATCCATCTAGTTTTGACTGTTTGATTAATTATTTGTTATCTTCTCATGTAAATATTATTTCCACTTTTGTCATGTGATCTTACATATAGTATTTTCTTAAAATTAATGTACATTAGTTTATTTATTAACTGTATTGTACTTCAGTATCATTTTAGAATGGTTTTGTTTTTATATTTATTCTTATTGGTTTTTATGGGTTTTTACATTTTATTGTCTATTCTCACCTTTATAGGCCTACGAGTTCTGATTTATAATTCTTGTGGTTTATCTCTATTTTGGGTTAAACTTGCACTTTGTACCTTTTCACTGTACTTTAGTGTCAATAGTGGTTATTTCATAATATTTATTTTCTAGACAAACTTATGACCATTATTTATTACAATTAGTGGTATGGTTCATTGTATCTATAATAAGGTTTGTTATATTTTCATTACATCATTCAAATCAATCACTTACTACTATTTCTCTTTACACAGTATTGTATGTTTGGGCCTATTATCCCTCAATTTGTATTTTGATTACCTTGATATTATGACACATTGAATGGAACCATTTGTTTCCTTATAGCATTGATACATAATCCGCCAGTCTTTATAACACTTAGTTTGTCCTTATTTAAAGTTCATGTCTTAATCGGGGTTGGATGTATTTTGCATCACTTTGCCTGAATCATTAATTTGGGTACGGTCAGTTGTATTACTAGTCAGTCTGAAATATTTATTTGTTCCTCTTCACTATCATCTTGAAAGATATACTTCTTCTTGTTTAGCTTCTTATCCATTGTCTTTAATATATCGGGTACGATATTAAGTGGTTTCAAATGTAATGTTACAATATATATATATATATATATATATATATATATATATATATATATATATATATATTATAACGTACCAAATCCCATAGATTTGGGGTTATATGTAGAAAGTTTTAAAAATAAAATATAAAATAAATTTAAATCGAAAGAACCATATCTCGCGCTGTAGCGAGCATTTGAAACAATTGTAAAACGCCCAGCGGCTATGTCCGGTGGCGTTACGTAAGCACACACACACACCGTTATAAATTAGGGACACGCCCTAACTTTAAAACATTAATATTTCGGAAACGAATAAATATAGGCAAGACCCAAAATAGCCAAAATGTTTGCCGAAATATTAAGAATAAGGTGTGCAAATTTCAATAAATATAATTAAAGAATTAATGAGATAATTTATTTTATTTATATAACTTTCATAGTAAGAGAGCTAGGGAGTTCAGATTTGAATATGTTATAATTGTAAAAACTACGAATCAAATGTATATGTTAGAATAAGCATAACTTGGCTTGCAGCCAAGATAATCGCAATACAAATTGCAACCGGACGTCCGACCGACAATTGGTTCCGGTGTATTCCAGAATATTAAAAATAATAACAATTCTCGGACTGTGGGAATTATTTTTCGTTCTCACGGAATGAGGTGACTAAATTTTAAGTAGAAGGGAGAATGTTTCAGCCAATCAGATCATTCTAAAAATTTTGAACAGCCGTTGGTTTCGAGCTGAACGCTCTTCACTCTTCTGTTAGAACTCAAGCAGTCAACACAGACTCTTCTGTAAGGACTCAACCAGTACACACACATTCTCTTCTGCCAGGACTCAAACAGTGAACACACACACACTTCGGTAAAGATTCAACTTCTGAACAACACAGACACTCTTCTATAACGACTGGACTGTGACGGCGTCTACGTGCGATAGTCTTATTCATCAACAAATAAGCGTACAGCGCAATACACCAAACTGTTGGCGTACGAATATAAGAGATCGACCATATACTACTAGAAGTCACGCCCAGAGTACAACAGAACGAGGCCGTCTAAATCGTGGTACGAGCTGAAGAACTGACGACGCAGAACGACACCCGAGACGAGGTACACACACACACACACACACAAGTGCAGAGTATCCGGACCGAGGGCCTGAAGCAGTTGCAGCAGTTAAACCACGGACGTTAAATCCATCAACACATCAACAGTTGCTGAAGGACCTGAGTTGCTGATCCCTGAACTCTTCGTTGGAATCCAGGACACAGCGGAAATCATCGCCACTAGCTGATTGGACTAGGACATCGAGGGACCCCAGAGGACATTTTCGAGAACTTCAGTACCAGGAAAGTCAAAAATCATTTATACATTTTTATATAAAAAAATCATTTTTCTTTCTTTTGTTAAAATCAATTGTAAAGTTAACTTCATTCAGATGCCTGTAAAAACAGAGACTCTAAATTAATAAGAACCTAAATATTGTGATAATCTGTAGAACAAGTATAGGTTAAGTAAGAAGCAATAGATAAGAAGTAGACGTAGATAAAAAGCGCTATACAAATCTTAATATTGAATCACTTAAGAAACTTATACTGCAGTATACGTGAAACCAATCACAAGTAAATAAAAAGCACGTAGAACCAGATTCACGGCTAATTTATTTAAGAGTATTTTAAAAGCATCTTCAAGCAGTAAAATCAATATTAAAATCTTGAAAACTCATTAATTAAATTATTTGAAAATTAACTTTTGAAAGCAATAAGAAACAAGTTCGTATAAATTCGTATTTATAAGCTTTCCTTTTGAAAGCTAATATTCATTCAGAAAACATTGATCAAATTACTCATTACTCTTTAGTATGTAAGAATGACGTTAGATATAAGGTTTTCATTTTATGTGCTATTAGAATAATAAACCCCAATTTTATACCCAACACTGTTTTGTTATTGCTGTACTCCATAATCTACCAACATCACAAAACTATTCGAAATAATTATAACGATACACTTTGTGCTTGTACTTTTGAATTAACCTACTTGCGAATTCAAAACACAAATTCCTACGGCCCTAGTCGGAAGAAGAAGAAGCAAGAACGCACAGCAGGTAGGTCAGTTCACACACCATAATTTGTTACGTTATAAATGTCGCCCTGAACGAGGGGTTTCCCGAAGTTACAAAGTTGTAAAGTTATAATATATATATATATATATATATATATATATATATAATGCGACAGTACAAATAAGTGATGTACTGAGCATTGAATATAAAAATTTAAATTTACCTAGTAAACTGTAAATAATTAATAATATATTAAAAATAAGCATGTCTGGGATTGCAAGCTTGGCTCAGACAAAAATATGAACAGGTGTTTCGACCTGAATCGACGTGCACACACACACACAAATGTAACTGAAAGTGTGTACACCAGTATTTTGCTAGTGTGTGTGAACGCAGGTCTATGCAGGCGAGTTTACCACCCCAAGATGAATAATTGCACAATTACTGTTTTTCCGTAATTATTCATAAACTATAATTAAGAATTAAAATCCAAAACCACAATAAAATGTAATAAAATTTACTAAATACTGTGTACGAAAACCACGCGAAAGTGCCACACCGTAGGAGTGTAATAGTGAAATAACTGTGTACAAATCGAAAGGGTTAAGTTGCAATGTCCAAAATTACAGTGAACATGTGTTGTAAAAATAGTTATAAGATAGGTATAAGAGTATACTTACAGGACTCTGCAATTCGCAGAAATATAAGAAATAGCGAATTTGACAAAGAGTGGGGGAACTGAATCCAGAGACAGTTTCTGACATGTCGATTTCGTACCACTGCAGGGTGTCGACCAAGACATGGGTATAAATAGGACACGCAAGCTACAGTGGTTCTCTTTCTTAAATCATCCACGGTGCAGCGGGAGCTTATGCCCGTCCGCACGGCGTATTTTTTTTTTTTTTTTTGTAAATAGTTTAAATTTTCCAGTTACATACAACTATGTAACTAAGTTGTAAAGGCAATCATTTTTAAATAATAACAGCAGTACATAAGAAGAATTACATAAGAAGATCCATTGACGTCAGAAACAGCACGAGGAGAGTTCCAGAGAGTGATACGACGCTGGACAAGAGGAGAGTTCCAGAGAGTGATTCGACGCTGGACAAGAAGAAGTGATACGACGCTGGACAAGAGGAGAAGCGAGACAGCCGACGCTGGAGTGCGAGACGATGACAACTACAGATGGAGCAAAATGATCGAGTATGATTGACGGCAATAAGGTGATAAACAACTTATTTATATCTTAATCATACAATGAACTCAAAGACAATTAGAGACATTTATATTTTATTTAAAAAAAAGTAAGAGCCAATGTGTCTTGTAAAGTAGAATTAAAATCATAGATGTTTTAGAAATACGATTAACGTAACAAGAGCTCAAATTAATATGAAATAAAATGAATATAAAGCATTTAAATGAAAACAATTAGTATTTGAGATAAAACAGTACTGAGAAACAAAAGATAAATTCAATAACTATTAATATTTTGAGTACATTACAATATATAAAAAGAGATTTAAATATTGATATTTTGAAACACATTAATTGACTGAGTAGTCTGGAAATGAGATTTTTCTTTAATACAATAATTAGTAGAATAGAATATTTAGTCAGTAAGGATGTATATAGCATAAGCCTTACGGCATAATAACAAATAATAACGAATGTTTTAAATCGAAGTCAGTGCCATGTGCACAATTTTTAATAATATCAAATAAATTTGAAATACCATTACAAGTTACATAGAGTTCTTATTGCAGATACACCTGAAACCCAATTTAAATGTTATATTGTTACATAATTTGTCAATCTTGAACGTGAGACCGGTCACGCTAAATTTGTGTATATGTATATGTGTTTATGTATATGTATTGTTGCATATTTGGCTCCCAAAGAACGTGGGGCTATACAAATTAAAGTACATATAAAAATTCACACACATAAATACGTTGCATATATTTGGCGCTCCAAGATCGTGGGGCTCCGCAAACACAAATAGATGTGTATTTGTATTTGAAATTAAATTTAACAACGTTTAAATACGTTAAAATATATTATAATATCACTTGTACGTACCTCTCTGTCCTTCCTCTCTTTAATTATTTAATATGCCAATTTCTTCTGTATCTTAATTTATTAGTGGCCGTTATATAGTTAATTATGTTTACCTTATCTCTCTATTTAATCTAAAAGTGTCGGTGTGGATGAAACTTATGTATGTTGGGTATTATTCAAACTTTCCGCTCAAGCCTATTCTGCCTTGCAGAGAATGAGAGAAATTTCGTATGTAATTCTCCTCTCTTTAATACCGGAGAAGTCCGCAACTCGCGCTGCAGTTCCAAAACAAAGGAAATTTAGAGGTTAACCCACCGCGTACGGTGATTAGTGGTTAAACTCTCTATCGGTTTGTTTCTTATTCATACTTCATTAAAAAATACATAAATGATAAGATCTTGAAATTATGCAATGATTCTTTATTAGTTCAAATATATAACATCCAATAAGATTGTTCTTACTTGAGATACGAAGAGGCTATAAGTCTGAGTTAATCGATTATCGATCGGTACAATGTTTTATATAAAATTCAGTTATGATTGTTTTTATAATTATTTTTAGATACAGGGTGTGAAGGTTCTTTCAACTGCTGGGAAGATTAAAAAATACATAAATAGGAATGCAAGGTATTACAAGATTAAAGTTTATTTAATTTAATATTATTTAAATAGTTGAAGTTTACCGTTCGCTGGACCAGGCGACTCGGGAAGGCAGTTCGCATCTAACCTTGTTAGTTGTCGTTCAGTATCAAACGCAAATGAGATGATTTTCTTCAGTCTTGTCTTCAAAGTTGTAATAAAAGTGGTATCCTTGGTCCTGGGTTGATGCAGAAATACCGCTCCTTTTGTTCACCAACGGCCAAACTTGTGATTACGTGCTTCGACAAACTCCTAATCCAAATACGTTTTTCTATTGTATGATGTAAACTGAGATGTCCAATGTGATTTGATGGTTATTCTAATTTCGTTTGGTTTAAAGGATTAAATCCTTACTCAGGTAGTTCTTTATCTGGTTTTATTACTTCATTAAATTAACATTCGTTTCATGATCTGATATTGGGCAATCCAAGTCATACCTTTGAATTTAATTACTTATTATCGTTTTGTACTATACAATTATACAATTTGGTTAATGTTTATTTGGCCCAAATTATGGTAATTATTCCTTCTTTTATTATGAATGTTGATGTATTTAATAATTTAGATTAATTTAGTATTTTATTGACCATCTCTCGTGGTTAATCTCTTCTCGTTCATGTCATAAATTTCAATAATCAAAATCAACAAATTATATTCATTTTGTCGTCCCTAGCAACAAACTTTTTTATTCTTATTAAATATTTTGTTATATAGTAATAATTTCATATAATATTCTTCCAATCATCAAAATAATTCCTTACTAAACTTCCATTATATCAGAATATAATTTTATTTATTGCTTGTTTACTAATTTCTATATTTTCTGCTGGTTTTTCTCTCTTAGCCTGTTTCTTTTAATAAATATTATTTTTCCGATATCAAACATTATCTATCGATATCATTGCACCATGGCATTATCGTAATTTGTTTGGTTTGGGTTTGTTTATTATTTATTATTAATTATTAGTGGTTTCTACTAACTTATTGAATTATATTTAGTATTTGTTATTAAATTCTTTACCTAACCTTTCTGATCTGAATTATGATAGAGTGTTATTGGCTGTTAGGCCTTTTATTATACCTTGATCTACTTTTGAATTTAACTAGTTAACAACTATAGCCTTTTTATACAAGTTTACAAACATAATCAACCTTTAACTACGTACATGTACACAAATAATTATCTTTATGATATCTAACAATAATTTTATCTTGACCTATAGATCACATATAAGAAAAATGAAATTAATTAATACTAAATAACTGATTTCAATCACAGTTCTACAACAGTAAACGAATAATACATATTACTTCATTATTTGATATTCTATCAACAAGTAAGCTTTCATATGATAACACAAACTATAACAACATATTTATGATAACAACATAACATTATACAATTTATAATAAGTACTTTAGATTAACTTATAACGTACATTATTGACTCATTCTTATCTATTTTCATATCATCAATTACTTTAAAATAGTCAATATTAGTTTTCTTTTTTACAACTTTTATCAATGTTTTTTATTTATTTACCTCTCACTGAACATTGAGACTTATCACTATTATCTTTATTACGTTCTTATTTTTTATTATCATTACTACCTTGCATTCTTATTACTTTTATACAATGATGAATTTATTTATCTGACCCTTTTATTAGTGTGGGATATAAATATTTACTTCCCTATTATATTTTTAATATTTTTCTTTATGTAACGTCGGGGACCGCATTTCTGTTGCGTTACATATGCTCCCCCTCCTAAAGAAGTTTAATTTACCTGAATGTAATTTAGGTCAAGTAAACTTATATCTTTTACATGCCTTTCCTTCATATCAATTTCAATGGTCAACGATGGAATTCTCAATGTAACTTGTTTAGACTTGTATTTACAATTTTCTATTTAATGACATTTTATTACTCATATTAACATTCTTGGGTTTTTTACTTTTTTTTTTTTTTTAACAGTATTTGTCGATGGTTGGTCACAATACTCAATGAAACTTTAGGTTGACTTCTCTTCTACTGCTAGTTACTGCTATCAAAGCTTTTCTCCATTATTCTTCTGTCAGCTATCTTCCTTCTATTTTCTTCCGTCATACTTTTTTGGAATTTGATGTCATTCTTCGCAACGATTCTAATATCCCTTAAATATTCAATTTCCCTAACAATCCCTAATATGTGAGTTGGTACAGTTTAGAGACGCACTGTTTGGCTTCATACTCTGCTGCCCACACTACACTTCAATATAGTACTGCTGGAATTCATCTACAGTCAGCTATAAAAATAATCTTCTTAATTAATTAATAATAAACATCTTGGGAATTCTTTACATTGTCGCGTTTTATATTTAATTATTCATATATTCCATACTTCGTGATTCCATTTTATTTTCCTTAATTATGTTCTGATAACATTTCTGACAGTCATTAATTGTAATTAATCTTGGTCTTCTTTTTTGTTGTGACAGTAACTCTAAGTATTATTTTTTCATTTCTTCTTCTATTTCCATGAATTTCTAAATCGTAATTTCCTTAATTATTATCATTACTTAAGTTCAGTGTAATTATATTCATTAAATTATCCATTGTTCTTCTTATTTTACCATTTTGTCTGGTCACATTACCACCAATTATGTTGATAAACATTTTTTCTTGTGCCATTTGACATTATACTGGTCATAAACAATCATTTATTTTGTTGTTCATTTCGTTTGGCAATTCGGCATATATTTTAGATCATAGTGTTTTTTCTTTTTTAATTATTTTGCATAGGTCCTTCTTGATATAAAACTTTTTTATCTTGGGGTTTTAGTCTTAAGTATTTACAATATTTTTTTGTAGACATATAGTAATATTTTCTTTATTCCTTCTGTAATCTTGGGGTGTTATTAACTCTTCTTAATACTTTCTTCATAACCATATAGTAAGACGTACTTACTTCCTTTTGAATGTTGTATTTTCTATTAAATAATATTGTTCAAAAATTTTTTAGTAAGTTGTGCTTACATACTTTTTTGGATTTAGAGGGTTATTATCTTTTTTTTTCAAATATTTTTATTTATTTATTTCTTCTTTACAAGTGGTAGCCTGGTCGGTTTTCCGCAAATCAGTCCCATTTTTCTGGTTGACTACTTCTTCTTCTAACCATGGTCCATTAATTCGTCTGCACTCGTTGTCCGGATTACTGCAGTGTTCATACCAATTTTTACACTTGATAAATATCTCTCGTATATCTGGTACTGGAACTCGGCTGATACAAAGTCTTCATTTAAGTCACGGTCTTCGGTGATAATTAGATCCCTTTTAATTGACAGGTATTGTACCTCCTCTAATCTAACATAATCACTCGTATATTCTACCTTTCCATTCCCTTTGATATCTGGACTATTTACCAAATATTTTACGGGTATCTTCCGTATTAACGATATAAATGATGTTGTCAGATACTCTTTGATCGTCGATATATTTAAATAATATTTAAATTTATTTAAGTTTTTTGTTATTATTCCATGGTGGTTTATTTTGGTCATTTTCATAAAGTTTCTTCTATAATTCATACCTTTACATAACTCCCTTCGTTCAGTAATTGGGAGGTTGAATGCACTAATTAATCCACCTTTCCCCATCACCATTTCTTCTTTTGTATTTAATAATTTCTTTCTACCTATTTTTCTTATTTTCTTGATATTCCCTTCTGTGTTTGGATTTGTTTTAATACCTTCGGAAGTGCTGTCTATTGTTTCATTCCTATTCTCCAAATCACTATCCATTGGTTTCATTAATGTTTCATGGCGTCTCTTGTTATATTCTCTCATTTTGTTTAAGGTTTCATTTTGTTTCCTTGAGTTTTCCTTAATTTCCTTATTTATTTTCTTCAAAATTTCGTTAGTTTGTCTACTTTGTTCTGCCATAAATTTCATCATTTCCTGGTGGGTCACTTTCTTTGGTTGTTCTGCCGTTTTCTTCTGTTGCTTCACTTTGACTATTTCTATTTCTTGTTGCATATTTGATTGTTCTACGTTTTTATGATTTGGCATTCCTATAAATTCTTCTATTTGATTATGTTCTTTCCTCCAGTTACACATATCTTCTCTGGATAGTTCAAACATCACCCTTATCCACTCCCTTAATTCTGTGTTTTCTGTTTGTATTGGGTTTTCAGGTGGTCTTATTTCTCGTTTCCTTTGTTCATAATCTTCCTGAGTATATTGTTCTGTCACCTGGGCGTACACTCCTGTTCTTTCGTTTTTCATTTGTTCTTCATTATCGTCCCATCTTTCCCAATCTTCTTCAGTCATCCTTTCCACCTTGTTTTCGTCTTTTTCGTGGGCTGTCCCAATAGTCTTTTCTTTATTACACCTGGCATCTAACTCCCACATTTCATCATAGATCTCTCTCAATGTCATTTTGTCGTCTGGTGTTCCCATTGCATTCGCGCGACTCATTTGTGCTCTTTCGTGATCATTGGTATTCTGTTTTATGTATCCCATCTCCTTGCTGAATTTCTTAAATAGCACCGTCATCCACTCCGCGTAACTTAATCGTCTCTCTTGTCCTTGCATTTTCGTTTCCTTTGGTATCGTAGCTTTTTATTGCATTTCTCTGTCTCCAACAGCTGCCTGCTCTAGTTAAGTAATATTTATATAATTATAGTTTTACTTAACTTAAGCCCTACACTAGTTGAGCGCCAATTTATAATATCACTTGTACGTACCTCTCTGTCCTTCCTCTCTTTAATTATTTAATATGCCAATTTCTTCTGTATCTTAATTTATTAGTGGTCGTTATATAGTTAATTATGATTACCTTATCTCTCTATTTAATCTAAAAGTGTCGGTGTGGATGAAACTTATGTATGTTGGGTATTATTCAAAATTTCCGCTCAAGCCTATTCTGCCTTGCAGAGAATGAGAGAAATTTCGTATGTAATTCTCCTCTCTTTAATACCGGAGAAGTCCGCAACTCGCGCTGCAGTTCCAAAACAAAGGAAATTTAGAGGTTAACCCACCGCGTACGGTGATTAGTGGTTAAACTCTCTATCGGTTTGTTTCTTATTCATACTTCATTAAAAAATACATAAATGATAAGATCTTGAAATTATGCAATGATTCTTTATTAGTTCAAATATATAACATCCAATAAGATTGTTCTTACTTGAGATACGAAGAGGCTATAAGTCTTAGTTAATCGATTATCGATCGGTACAATGTTTTATATAAAATTCAGTTATGATTGTTTTTATAATTATTTTTAGATACAGGGTGTGAAGGTTCTTTCAACTGCTGGGAAGATTAAAAAATACATAAATAGGAATGCAAGGTATTACAAGATTAAAGTTTATTTAATTTAATATTATTTAAATAGTTGAAGTTTACCGTTCGCTGGACCAGGCGACTCGGGAAGGCAGTTCGCATCTAACCTTGTTAGTTGTCGTTCAGTATCAAACGCAAATGAGATGATTTTCTTCAGTCTTGTCTTCAAAGTTGTAATAAAAGTGGTATCCTTGGTCCTGGGTTGATGCAGAAATACCGCTCCTTTTGTTCACCAACGGCCAAACTTGTGATTACGTGCTTCGACAAACTCCTAATCCAAATACGTTTTTCTATTGTATGATGTAAACTGCGATGTCCAATGTGATTTGATGGTTATTCTAATTTCGTTTGGTTTAAAGGATTAAATCCTTACTCAGGTAGTTCTTTATCTGGTTTTATTACTTCATTAAATTAACATTCGTTTCATGATCTGATATTGGGCAATCCAAGTCATACCTTTGAATTTAATTACTTATTATCGTTTTGTACTATACAATTATACAATTTGGTTAATGTTTATTTGGCCCAAATTATGGTAATTATTCCTTCTTTTATTATGAATGTTGATGTATTTAATAATTTAGATTAATTTAGTATTTTATTGACCATCTCTCGTGGTTAATCTCTTCTCGTTCATGTCATAAATTTCAATAATCAAAATCAACAAATTATATTCATTTTGTCGTCCCTAGCAACAAACTTTTTTATTCTTATTAAATATTTTGTTATATAGTAATAATTTCATATAATATTCTTCCAATCATCAAAATAATTCCTTACTAAACTTCCATTATATCAGAATATAATTTTATTTATTGCTTGTTTACTAATTTCTATATTTTCTGCTGGTTTTTCTCTCTTAGCCTGTTTCTTTTAATAAATATTATTTTTCCGATATCAAACATTATCTATCGATATCATTGCACCATGGCATTATCGTAATTTGTTTGGTTTGGGTTTGTTTATTATTTATTATTAATTATTAGTGGTTTCTACTAACTTATTGAATTATATTTAGTATTTGTTATTAAATTCTTTACCTAACCTTTCTGATCTGAATTATGATAGAGTGTTATTGGCTGTTAGGCCTTTTATTATACCTTGATCTACTTTTGAATTTAACTAGTTAACAACTATAGCCTTTTTATACAAGTTTACAAACATAATCAACCTTTAACTACGTACATGTACACAAATAATTATCTTTATGATATCTAACAATAATTTTATCTTGACCTATAGATCACATATAAGAAAAATGAAATTAATTAATACTAAATAACTGATTTCAATCACAGTTCTACAACAGTAAACGAATAATACATATTACTTCATTATTTGATATTCTATCAACAAGTAAGCTTTCATATGATAACACAAACTATAACAACATATTTATGATAACAACATAACATTATACAATTTATAATAAGTACTTTAGATTAACTTATAACGTACATTATTGACTCATTCTTATCTATTTTCATATCATCAATTACTTTAAAATAGTCAATATTAGTTTTCTTTTTTACAACTTTTATCAATGTTTTTTATTTATTTACCTCTCACTGAACATTGAGACTTATCACTATTATCTTTATTACGTTCTTATTTTTTATTATCATTACTACCTTGCATTCTTATTACTTTTATACAATGATGAATTTATTTATCTGACCCTTTTATTAGTGTGGGATATAAATATTTACTTCCCTATTATATTTTTAATATTTTTCTTTATGTAACGTCGGGGACCGCATTTCTGTTGCGTTACATATGCTCCCCCTTTTAAAGAAGTTTAATTTACCTGAATGTAATTTAGGTCAAGTAAACTTATATCTTTTACATGCCTTTCCTTCATATCAATTTCAATGGTCAACGATGGAATTCTCAATGTAACTTGTTTAGACTTGTATTTACAATTTTCTATTTAATGACATTTTATTACTCATATTAACATTCTTGGGTTTTTTACTTTTTTTTTTTTTTAACAGTATTTGTCGATGGTTGGTCACAATACTCAATGAAACTTTAGGTTGACTTCTCTTCTACTGCTAGTTACTGCTATCAAAGCTTTTCTCCATTATTCTTCTGTCAGCTATCTTCCTTCTATTTTCTTCCGTCATACTTTTTTGGAATTTGATGTCATTCTTCGCAACGATTCTAATATCCCTTAAATATTCAATTTCCCTAACAATCCCTAATATGTGAGTTGGTACAGTTCAGAGACGCACTGTTTGGCTTCATACTCTGCTGCCCACACTACACTTCAATATAGTACTGCTGGAATTCATCTACAGTCAGCTATAAAAATAATCTTCTTAATTAATTAATAATAAACATCTTGGGAATTCTTTACATTGTCGCGTTTTATATTTAATTATTCATATATTCCATACTTCGTGATTCCATTTTATTTTCCTTAATTATGTTCTGATAACATTTCTGACAGTCATTAATTGTAATTAATCTTGGTCTTCTTTTTTGTTGTGACAGTAACTCTAAGTATTATTTTTTCATTTCTTCTTCTATTTCCATGAATTTCTAAATCGTAATTTCCTTAATTATTATCATTACTTAAGTTCAGTGTAATTATATTCATTAAATTATCCATTGTTCTTCTTATTTTACCATTTTGTCTGGTCACATTACCACCAATTATGTTGATAAACATTTTTTCTTGTGCCATTTGACATTATACTGGTCATAAACAATCATTTATTTTGTTGTTCATTTCGTTTGGCAATTCGGCATATATTTTAGATCATAGTGTTTTTTTCTTTTTTAATTATTTTGCATAGGTCCTTCTTGATATAAAACTTTTTTATCTTGGGGTTTTAGTCTTAAGTATTTACAATATTTTTTTGTAGACATATAGTAATATTTTCTTTATTCCTTCTGTAATCTTGGGGTGTTATTAACTCTTCTTAATACTTTCTTCATAACCATATAGTAAGACGTACTTACTTCCTTTTGAATGTTGTATTTTCTATTAAATAATATTGTTCAAAAATTTTTTAGTAAGTTGTGCTTACATACTTTTTTGGATTTAGAGGGTTATTATCTTTTTTTTTCAAATATTTTTATTTATTTATTTCTTCTTTACAAGTGGTAGCCTGGTCGGTTTTCCGCAAATCAGTCCCATTTTTCTGGTTGACTACTTCTTCTTCTAACCATGGTCCATTAATTCGTCTGCACTCGTTGTCCGGATTACTGCAGTGTTCATACCAATTTTTACACTTGATAAATATCTCTCGTATATCTGGTACTGGAACTCGGCTGATACAAAGTCTTCATTTAAGTCACGGTCTTCGGTGATAATTAGATCCCTTTTAATTGACAGGTATTGTACCTCCTCTAATCTAACATAATCACTCGTATATTCTACCTTTCCATTCCCTTTGATATCTGGACTATTTACCAAATATTTTACGGGTATCTTCCGTATTAACGATATAAATGATGTTGTCAGATACTCTTTGATCGTCGATATATTTAAATAATATTTAAATTTATTTAAGTTTTTTGTTATTATTCCATGGTGGTTTATTTTGGTCATTTTCATAAAGTTTCTTCTATAATTCATACCTTTACATAACTCCCTTCGTTCAGTAATTGGGAGGTTGAATGCACTAATTAATCCACCTTTCCCCATCACCATTTCTTCTTTTGTATTTAATAATTTCTTTCTACCTATTTTTCTTATTTTCTTGATATTCCCTTCTGTGTTTGGATTTGTTTTAATACCTTCGGAAGTGCTGTCTATTGTTTCATTCCTATTCTCCAAATCACTATCCATTGGTTTCATTAATGTTTCATGGCGTCTCTTGTTATATTCTCTCATTTTGTTTAAGGTTTCATTTTGTTTCCTTGAGTTTTCCTTAATTTCCTTATTTATTTTCTTCAAAATTTCGTTAGTTTGTCTACTTTGTTCTGCCATAAATTTCATCATTTCCTGGTGGGTCACTTTCTTTGGTTGTTCTGCCGTTTTCTTCTGTTGCTTCACTTTGACTATTTCTATTTCTTGTTGCATATTTGATTGTTCTACGTTTTTATGATTTGGCATTCCTATAAATTCTTCTATTTGATTATGTTCTTTCCTCCAGTTACACATATCTTCTCTGGATAGTTCAAACATCACCCTTATCCACTCCCTTAATTCTGTGTTTTCTGTTTGTATTGGGTTTTCAGGTGGTCTTATTTCTCGTTTCCTTTGTTCATAATCTTCCTGAGTATATTGTTCTGTCACCTGGGCGTACACTCCTGTTCTTTCGTTTTTCATTTGTTCTTCATTATCGTCCCATCTTTCCCAATCTTCTTCAGTCATCCTTTCCACCTTGTTTTCGTCTTTTTCGTGGGCTGTCCCAATAGTCTTTTCTTTATTACACCTGGCATCTAACTCCCACATTTCATCATAGATCTCTCTCAATGTCATTTTGTCGTCTGGTGTTCCCATTGCATTCGCGCGACTCATTTGTGCTCTTTCGTGATCATTCGTATTCTGTTTTATGTATCCCATCTCCTTGCTGAATTTCTTAAATAGCACCGTCATCCACTCCGCGTAACTTAATCGTCTCTCTTGTCCTTGCATTTTCGTTTCCTTTGGTATCGTAGCTTTTTATTGCATTTCTCTGTCTCCAACAGCTGCCTGCTCTAGTTAAGTAATATTTATATAATTATAGTTTTACTTAACTTAAGCCCTACACTAGTTGAGCGCCAATTTATAATATCACTTGTACGTACCTCTCTGTCTAGTTAAGTAATATTTATATAATTATAGTTTTACTTAACTTAAGCCCTACACTAGTTGAGCGCCAATTTATAATATCACTTGTACGTACCTCTCTGTCCTTCCTCTCTTTAATTATTTAATATGCCAATTTCTTCTGTATCTTAATTTATTAGTGGTCGTTATATAGTTAATTATGATTACCTTATCTCTCTATTTAATCTAAAAGTGTCGGTGTGGATGAAACTTATGTATGTTGGGTATTATTCAAAATTTCCGCTCAAGCCTATTCTGCCTTGCAGAGAATGAGAGAAATTTCGTATGTAATTCTCCTCTCTTTAATACCGGAGAAGTCCGCAACTCGCGCTGCAGTTCCAAAACAAAGGAAATTTAGAGGTTAACCCACCGCGTACGGTGATTAGTGGTTAAACTCTCTATCGGTTTGTTTCTTATTCATACTTCATTAAAAAATACATAAATGATAAGATCTTGAAATTATGCAATGATTCTTTATTAGTTCAAATATATAACATCCAATAAGATTGTTCTTACTTGAGATACGAAGAGGCTATAAGTCTTAGTTAATCGATTATCGATCGGTACAATGTTTTATATAAAATTCAGTTATGATTGTTTTTATAATTATTTTTAGATACAGGGTGTGAAGGTCCTTTCAACTGCTGGGAAGATTAAAAAATACATAAATAGGAATGCAACGTATTACAAGATTAAAGTTTATTTAATTTAATATTATTTAAATAGTTGAAGTTTACCGTTCGCTGGACCAGGCGACTCGGGAAGGCAGTTCGCATCTAACCTTGTTAGTTGTCGTTCAGTATCAAACGCAAATGAGATGATTTTCTTCAGTCTTGTCTTCAAAGTTGTAATAAAAGTGGTATCCTTGGTCCTGGGTTGATGCAGAAATACCGCTCCTTTTGTTCACCAACGGCCAAACTTGTGATTACGTGCTTCGACAAACTCCTAATCCAAATACGTTTTTCTATTGTATGATGTAAACTGCGATGTCCAATGTGATTTGATGGTTATTCTAATTTCGTTTGGTTTAAAGGATTAAATCCTTACTCAGGTAGTTCTTTATCTGGTTTTATTACTTCATTAAATTAACATTCGTTTCATGATCTGATATTGGGCAATCCAAGTCATACCTTTGAATTTAATTACTTATTATCGTTTTGTACTATACAATTATACAATTTGGTTAATGTTTATTTGGCCCAAATTATGGTAATTATTCCTTCTTTTATTATGAATGTTGATGTATTTAATAATTTAGATTAATTTAGTATTTTATTGACCATCTCTCGTGGTTAATCTCTTCTCGTTCATGTCATAAATTTCAATAATCAAAATCAACAAATTATATTCATTTTGTCGTCCCTAGCAACAAACTTTTTTATTCTTATTAAATATTTTGTTATATAGTAATAATTTCATATAATATTCTTCCAATCATCAAAATAATTCCTTACTAAACTTCCATTATATCAGAATATAATTTTATTTATTGCTTGTTTACTAATTTCTATATTTTCTGCTGGTTTTTCTCTCTTAGCCTGTTTCTTTTAATAAATATTATTTTTCCGATATCAAACATTATCTATCGATATCATTGCACCATGGCATTATCGTAATTTGTTTGGTTTGGGTTTGTTTATTATTTATTATTAATTATTAGTGGTTTCTACTAACTTATTGAATTATATTTAGTATTTGTTATTAAATTCTTTACCTAACCTTTCTGATCTGAATTATGATAGAGTGTTATTGGCTGTTAGGCCTTTTATTATACCTTGATCTACTTTTGAATTTAACTAGTTAACAACTATAGCCTTTTTATACAAGTTTACAAACATAATCAACCTTTAACTACGTACATGTACACAAATAATTATCTTTATGATATCTAACAATAATTTTATCTTGACCTATAGATCACATATAAGAAAAATGAAATTAATTAATACTAAATAACTGATTTCAATCACAGTTCTACAACAGTAAACGAATAATACATATTACTTCATTATTTGATATTCTATCAACAAGTAAGCTTTCATATGATAACACAAACTATAACAACATATTTATGATAACAACATAACATTATACAATTTATAATAAGTACTTTAGATTAACTTATAACGTACATTATTGACTCATTCTTATCTATTTTCATATCATCAATTACTTTAAAATAGTCAATATTAGTTTTCTTTTTTACAACTTTTATCAATGTTTTTTATTTATTTACCTCTCACTGAACATTGAGACTTATCACTATTATCTTTATTACGTTCTTATTTTTTATTATCATTACTACCTTGCATTCTTATTACTTTTATACAATGATGAATTTATTTATCTGACCCTTTTATTAGTGTGGGATATAAATATTTTCTTCCCTATTCTACTTTTAATATTTTTCTTTATGTAACGTCGGGGACCGCATTTCTGTTGCGTTACATATGCTCCCCCTCCTAAAGAAGTTTAATTTACCTGAATGTAATTTAGGTCAAGTAAACTTATATCTTTTACATGCCTTTCCTTCATATCAATTTCAATGGTCAACGATGGAATTCTCAATGTAACTTGTTTAGACTTGTATTTACAATTTTCTATTTAATGACATTTTATTACTCATATTAACATTCTTGGGTTTTTTACTTTTTTTTTTTTTAACAGTATTTGTCGATGGTTGGTCACAATACTCAATGAAACTTTAGGTTGACTTCTCTTCTACTGCTAGTTACTGCTATCAAAGCTTTTCTCCATTATTCTTCTGTCAGCTATCTTCCTTCTATTTTCTTCCGTCATACTTTTTTGGAATTTGATGTCATTCTTCGCAACGATTCTAATATCCCTTAAATATTCAATTTCCCTAACAATCCCTAATATGTGAGTTGGTACAGTTTAGAGACGCACTGTTTGGCTTCATACTCTGCTGCCCACACTACACTTCAATATAGTACTGCTGGAATTCATCTACAGTCAGCTATAAAAATAATCTTCTTAATTAATTAATAATAAACATCTTGGGAATTCTTTACATTGTCGCGTTTTATATTTAATTATTCATATATTCCATACTTCGTGATTCCATTTTATTTTCCTTAATTATGTTCTGATAACATTTCTGACAGTCATTAATTGTAATTAATCTTGGTCTTCTTTTTTGTTGTGACAGTAACTCTAAGTATTATTTTTTCATTTCTTCTTCTATTTCCATGAATTTCTAAATCGTAATTTCCTTAATTATTATCATTACTTAAGTTCAGTGTAATTATATTCATTAAATTATCCATTGTTCTTCTTATTTTACCATTTTGTCTGGTCACATTACCACCAATTATGTTGATAAACATTTTTTCTTGTGCCATTTGACATTATACTGGTCATAAACAATCATTTATTTTGTTGTTCATTTCGTTTGGCAATTCGGCATATATTTTAGATCATAGTGTTTTTTCTTTTTTAATTATTTTGCATAGGTCCTTCTTGATATAAAACTTTTTTATCTTGGGGTTTTAGTCTTAAGTATTTACAATATTTTTTTGTAGACATATAGTAATATTTTCTTTATTCCTTCTGTAATCTTGGGGTGTTATTAACTCTTCTTAATACTTTCTTCATAACCATATAGTAAGACGTACTTACTTCCTTTTGAATGTTGTATTTTCTATTAAATAATATTGTTCAAAAATTTTTTAGTAAGTTGTGCTTACATACTTTTTTGGATTTAGAGGGTTATTATCTTTTTTTTTCAAATATTTTTATTTATTTATTTCTTCTTTACAAGTGGTAGCCTGGTCGGTTTTCCGCAAATCAGTCCCATTTTTCTGGTTGACTACTTCTTCTTCTAACCATGGTCCATTAATTCGTCTGCACTCGTTGTCCGGATTACTGCAGTGTTCATACCAATTTTTACACTTGATAAATATCTCTCGTATATCTGGTACTGGAACTCGGCTGATACAAAGTCTTCATTTAAGTCACGGTCTTCGGTGATAATTAGATCCCTTTTAATTGACAGGTATTGTACCTCCTCTAATCTAACATAATCACTCGTATATTCTACCTTTCCATTCCCTTTGATATCTGGACTATTTACCAAATATTTTACGGGTATCTTCCGTATTAACGATATAAATGATGTTGTCAGATACTCTTTGATCGTCGATATATTTAAATAATATTTAAATTTATTTAAGTTTTTTGTTATTATTCCATGGTGGTTTATTTTGGTCATTTTCATAAAGTTTCTTCTATAATTCATACCTTTACATAACTCCCTTCGTTCAGTAATTGGGAGGTTGAATGCACTAATTAATCCACCTTTCCCCATCACCATTTCTTCTTTTGTATTTAATAATTTCTTTCTACCTATTTTTCTTATTTTCTTGATATTCCCTTCTGTGTTTGGATTTGTTTTAATACCTTCGGAAGTGCTGTCTATTGTTTCATTCCTATTCTCCAAATCACTATCCATTGGTTTCATTAATGTTTCATGGCGTCTCTTGTTATATTCTCTCATTTTGTTTAAGGTTTCATTTTGTTTCCTTGAGTTTTCCTTAATTTCCTTATTTATTTTCTTCAAAATTTCGTTAGTTTGTCTACTTTGTTCTGCCATAAATTTCATCATTTCCTGGTGGGTCACTTTCTTTGGTTGTTCTGCCGTTTTCTTCTGTTGCTTCACTTTGACTATTTCTATTTCTTGTTGCATATTTGATTGTTCTACGTTTTTATGATTTGGCATTCCTATAAATTCTTCTATTTGATTATGTTCTTTCCTCCAGTTACACATATCTTCTCTGGATAGTTCAAACATCACCCTTATCCACTCCCTTAATTCTGTGTTTTCTGTTTGTATTGGGTTTTCAGGTGGTCTTATTTCTCGTTTCCTTTGTTCATAATCTTCCTGAGTATATTGTTCTGTCACCTGGGCGTACACTCCTGTTCTTTCGTTTTTCATTTGTTCTTCATTATCGTCCCATCTTTCCCAATCTTCTTCAGTCATCCTTTCCACCTTGTTTTCGTCTTTTTCGTGGGCTGTCCCAATAGTCTTTTCTTTATTACACCTGGCATCTAACTCCCACATTTCATCATAGATCTCTCTCAATGTCATTTTGTCGTCTGGTGTTCCCATTGCATTCGCGCGACTCATTTGTGCTCTTTCGTGATCATTGGTATTCTGTTTTATGTATCCCATCTCCTTGCTGAATTTCTTAAATAGCACCGTCATCCACTCCGCGTAACTTAATCGTCTCTCTTGTCCTTGCATTTTCGTTTCCTTTGGTATCGTAGCTTTTTATTGCATTTCTCTGTCTCCAACAGCTGCCTGCTCTAGTTAAGTAATATTTATATAATTATAGTTTTACTTAACTTAAGCCCTACACTAGTTGAGCGCCAATTTATAATATCACTTGTACGTACCTCTCTGTCCTTCCTCTCTTTAATTATTTAATATGCCAATTTCTTCTGTATCTTAATTTATTAGTGGTCGTTATATAGTTAATTATGATTACCTTATCTCTCTATTTAATCTAAAAGTGTCGGTGTGGATGAAACTTATGTATGTTGGGTATTATTCAAAATTTCCGCTCAAGCCTATTCTGCCTTGCAGAGAATGAGAGAAATTTCGTATGTAATTCTCCTCTCTTTAATACCGGAGAAGTCCGCAACTCGCGCTGCAGTTCCAAAACAAAGGAAATTTAGAGGTTAACCCACCGCGTACGGTGATTAGTGGTTAAACTCTCTATCGGTTTGTTTCTTATTCATACTTCATTAAAAAATACATAAATGATAAGATCTTGAAATTATGCAATGATTCTTTATTAGTTCAAATATATAACATCCAATAAGATTGTTCTTACTTGAGATACGAAGAGGCTATAAGTCTTAGTTAATCGATTATCGATCGGTACAATGTTTTATATAAAATTCAGTTATGATTGTTTTTATAATTATTTTTAGATACAGGGTGTGAAGGTTCTTTCAACTGCTGGGAAGATTAAAAAATACATAAATAGGAATGCAAGGTATTACAAGATTAAAGTTTATTTAATTTAATATTATTTAAATAGTTGAAGTTTACCGTTCGCTGGACCAGGCGACTCGGGAAGGCAGTTCGCATCTAACCTTGTTAGTTGTCGTTCAGTATCAAACGCAAATGAGATGATTTTCTTCAGTCTTGTCTTCAAAGTTGTAATAAAAGTGGTATCCTTGGTCCTGGGTTGATGCAGAAATACCGCTCCTTTTGTTCACCAACGGCCAAACTTGTGATTACGTGCTTCGACAAACTCCTAATCCAAATACGTTTTTCTATTGTATGATGTAAACTGCGATGTCCAATGTGATTTGATGGTTATTCTAATTTCGTTTGGTTTAAAGGATTAAATCCTTACTCAGGTAGTTCTTTATCTGGTTTTATTACTTCATTAAATTAACATTCGTTTCATGATCTGATATTGGGCAATCCAAGTCATACCTTTGAATTTAATTACTTATTATCGTTTTGTACTATACAATTATACAATTTGGTTAATGTTTATTTGGCCCAAATTATGGTAATTATTCCTTCTTTTATTATGAATGTTGATGTATTTAATAATTTAGATTAATTTAGTATTTTATTGACCATCTCTCGTGGTTAATCTCTTCTCGTTCATGTCATAAATTTCAATAATCAAAATCAACAAATTATATTCATTTTGTCGTCCCTAGCAACAAACTTTTTTATTCTTATTAAATATTTTGTTATATAGTAATAATTTCATATAATATTCTTCCAATCATCAAAATAATTCCTTACTAAACTTCCATTATATCAGAATATAATTTTATTTATTGCTTGTTTACTAATTTCTATATTTTCTGCTGGTTTTTCTCTCTTAGCCTGTTTCTTTTAATAAATATTATTTTTCCGATATCAAACATTATCTATCGATATCATTGCACCATGGCATTATCGTAATTTGTTTGGTTTGGGTTTGTTTATTATTTATTATTAATTATTAGTGGTTTCTACTAACTTATTGAATTATATTTAGTATTTGTTATTAAATTCTTTACCTAACCTTTCTGATCTGAATTATGATAGAGTGTTATTGGCTGTTAGGCCTTTTATTATACCTTGATCTACTTTTGAATTTAACTAGTTAACAACTATAGCCTTTTTATACAAGTTTACAAACATAATCAACCTTTAACTACGTACATGTACACAAATAATTATCTTTATGATATCTAACAATAATTTTATCTTGACCTATAGATCACATATAAGAAAAATGAAATTAATTAATACTAAATAACTGATTTCAATCACAGTTCTACAACAGTAAACGAATAATACATATTACTTCATTATTTGATATTCTATCAACAAGTAAGCTTTCATATGATAACACAAACTATAACAACATATTTATGATAACAACATAACATTATACAATTTATAATAAGTACTTTAGATTAACTTATAACGTACATTATTGACTCATTCTTATCTATTTTCATATCATCAATTACTTTAAAATAGTCAATATTAGTTTTCTTTTTTACAACTTTTATCAATGTTTTTTATTTATTTACCTCTCACTGAACATTGAGACTTATCACTATTATCTTTATTACGTTCTTATTTTTTATTATCATTACTACCTTGCATTCTTATTACTTTTATACAATGATGAATTTATTTATCTGACCCTTTTATTAGTGTGGGATATAAATATTTACTTCCCTATTATATTTTTAATATTTTTCTTTATGTAACGTCGGGGACCGCATTTCTGTTGCGTTACATATGCTCCCCCTTTTAAAGAAGTTTAATTTACCTGAATGTAATTTAGGTCAAGTAAACTTATATCTTTTACATGCCTTTCCTTCATATCAATTTCAATGGTCAACGATGGAATTCTCAATGTAACTTGTTTAGACTTGTATTTACAATTTTCTATTTAATGACATTTTATTACTCATATTAACATTCTTGGGTTTTTTACTTTTTTTTTTTTTTAACAGTATTTGTCGATGGTTGGTCACAATACTCAATGAAACTTTAGGTTGACTTCTCTTCTACTGCTAGTTACTGCTATCAAAGCTTTTCTCCATTATTCTTCTGTCAGCTATCTTCCTTCTATTTTCTTCCGTCATACTTTTTTGGAATTTGATGTCATTCTTCGCAACGATTCTAATATCCCTTAAATATTCAATTTCCCTAACAATCCCTAATATGTGAGTTGGTACAGTTCAGAGACGCACTGTTTGGCTTCATACTCTGCTGCCCACACTACACTTCAATATAGTACTGCTGGAATTCATCTACAGTCAGCTATAAAAATAATCTTCTTAATTAATTAATAATAAACATCTTGGGAATTCTTTACATTGTCGCGTTTTATATTTAATTATTCATATATTCCATACTTCGTGATTCCATTTTATTTTCCTTAATTATGTTCTGATAACATTTCTGACAGTCATTAATTGTAATTAATCTTGGTCTTCTTTTTTGTTGTGACAGTAACTCTAAGTATTATTTTTTCATTTCTTCTTCTATTTCCATGAATTTCTAAATCGTAATTTCCTTAATTATTATCATTACTTAAGTTCAGTGTAATTATATTCATTAAATTATCCATTGTTCTTCTTATTTTACCATTTTGTCTGGTCACATTACCACCAATTATGTTGATAAACATTTTTTCTTGTGCCATTTGACATTATACTGGTCATAAACAATCATTTATTTTGTTGTTCATTTCGTTTGGCAATTCGGCATATATTTTAGATCATAGTGTTTTTTTCTTTTTTAATTATTTTGCATAGGTCCTTCTTGATATAAAACTTTTTTATCTTGGGGTTTTAGTCTTAAGTATTTACAATATTTTTTTGTAGACATATAGTAATATTTTCTTTATTCCTTCTGTAATCTTGGGGTGTTATTAACTCTTCTTAATACTTTCTTCATAACCATATAGTAAGACGTACTTACTTCCTTTTGAATGTTGTATTTTCTATTAAATAATATTGTTCAAAAATTTTTTAGTAAGTTGTGCTTACATACTTTTTTGGATTTAGAGGGTTATTATCTTTTTTTTTCAAATATTTTTATTTATTTATTTCTTCTTTACAAGTGGTAGCCTGGTCGGTTTTCCGCAAATCAGTCCCATTTTTCTGGTTGACTACTTCTTCTTCTAACCATGGTCCATTAATTCGTCTGCACTCGTTGTCCGGATTACTGCAGTGTTCATACCAATTTTTACACTTGATAAATATCTCTCGTATATCTGGTACTGGAACTCGGCTGATACAAAGTCTTCATTTAAGTCACGGTCTTCGGTGATAATTAGATCCCTTTTAATTGACAGGTATTGTACCTCCTCTAATCTAACATAATCACTCGTATATTCTACCTTTCCATTCCCTTTGATATCTGGACTATTTACCAAATATTTTACGGGTATCTTCCGTATTAACGATATAAATGATGTTGTCAGATACTCTTTGATCGTCGATATATTTAAATAATATTTAAATTTATTTAAGTTTTTTGTTATTATTCCATGGTGGTTTATTTTGGTCATTTTCATAAAGTTTCTTCTATAATTCATACCTTTACATAACTCCCTTCGTTCAGTAATTGGGAGGTTGAATGCACTAATTAATCCACCTTTCCCCATCACCATTTCTTCTTTTGTATTTAATAATTTCTTTCTACCTATTTTTCTTATTTTCTTGATATTCCCTTCTGTGTTTGGATTTGTTTTAATACCTTCGGAAGTGCTGTCTATTGTTTCATTCCTATTCTCCAAATCACTATCCATTGGTTTCATTAATGTTTCATGGCGTCTCTTGTTATATTCTCTCATTTTGTTTAAGGTTTCATTTTGTTTCCTTGAGTTTTCCTTAATTTCCTTATTTATTTTCTTCAAAATTTCGTTAGTTTGTCTACTTTGTTCTGCCATAAATTTCATCATTTCCTGGTGGGTCACTTTCTTTGGTTGTTCTGCCGTTTTCTTCTGTTGCTTCACTTTGACTATTTCTATTTCTTGTTGCATATTTGATTGTTCTACGTTTTTATGATTTGGCATTCCTATAAATTCTTCTATTTGATTATGTTCTTTCCTCCAGTTACACATATCTTCTCTGGATAGTTCAAACATCACCCTTATCCACTCCCTTAATTCTGTGTTTTCTGTTTGTATTGGGTTTTCAGGTGGTCTTATTTCTCGTTTCCTTTGTTCATAATCTTCCTGAGTATATTGTTCTGTCACCTGGGCGTACACTCCTGTTCTTTCGTTTTTCATTTGTTCTTCATTATCGTCCCATCTTTCCCAATCTTCTTCAGTCATCCTTTCCACCTTGTTTTCGTCTTTTTCGTGGGCTGTCCCAATAGTCTTTTCTTTATTACACCTGGCATCTAACTCCCACATTTCATCATAGATCTCTCTCAATGTCATTTTGTCGTCTGGTGTTCCCATTGCATTCGCGCGACTCATTTGTGCTCTTTCGTGATCATTCGTATTCTGTTTTATGTATCCCATCTCCTTGCTGAATTTCTTAAATAGCACCGTCATCCACTCCGCGTAACTTAATCGTCTCTCTTGTCCTTGCATTTTCGTTTCCTTTGGTATCGTAGCTTTTTATTGCATTTCTCTGTCTCCAACAGCTGCCTGCTCTAGTTAAGTAATATTTATATAATTATAGTTTTACTTAACTTAAGCCCTACACTAGTTGAGCGCCAATTTATAATATCACTTGTACGTACCTCTCTGTCTAGTTAAGTAATATTTATATAATTATAGTTTTACTTAACTTAAGCCCTACACTAGTTGAGCGCCAATTTATAATATCACTTGTACGTACCTCTCTGTCCTTCCTCTCTTTAATTATTTAATATGCCAATTTCTTCTGTATCTTAATTTATTAGTGGTCGTTATATAGTTAATTATGATTACCTTATCTCTCTATTTAATCTAAAAGTGTCGGTGTGGATGAAACTTATGTATGTTGGGTATTATTCAAAATTTCCGCTCAAGCCTATTCTGCCTTGCAGAGAATGAGAGAAATTTCGTATGTAATTCTCCTCTCTTTAATACCGGAGAAGTCCGCAACTCGCGCTGCAGTTCCAAAACAAAGGAAATTTAGAGGTTAACCCACCGCGTACGGTGATTAGTGGTTAAACTCTCTATCGGTTTGTTTCTTATTCATACTTCATTAAAAAATACATAAATGATAAGATCTTGAAATTATGCAATGATTCTTTATTAGTTCAAATATATAACATCCAATAAGATTGTTCTTACTTGAGATACGAAGAGGCTATAAGTCTTAGTTAATCGATTATCGATCGGTACAATGTTTTATATAAAATTCAGTTATGATTGTTTTTATAATTATTTTTAGATACAGGGTGTGAAGGTCCTTTCAACTGCTGGGAAGATTAAAAAATACATAAATAGGAATGCAACGTATTACAAGATTAAAGTTTATTTAATTTAATATTATTTAAATAGTTGAAGTTTACCGTTCGCTGGACCAGGCGACTCGGGAAGGCAGTTCGCATCTAACCTTGTTAGTTGTCGTTCAGTATCAAACGCAAATGAGATGATTTTCTTCAGTCTTGTCTTCAAAGTTGTAATAAAAGTGGTATCCTTGGTCCTGGGTTGATGCAGAAATACCGCTCCTTTTGTTCACCAACGGCCAAACTTGTGATTACGTGCTTCGACAAACTCCTAATCCAAATACGTTTTTCTATTGTATGATGTAAACTGCGATGTCCAATGTGATTTGATGGTTATTCTAATTTCGTTTGGTTTAAAGGATTAAATCCTTACTCAGGTAGTTCTTTATCTGGTTTTATTACTTCATTAAATTAACATTCGTTTCATGATCTGATATTGGGCAATCCAAGTCATACCTTTGAATTTAATTACTTATTATCGTTTTGTACTATACAATTATACAATTTGGTTAATGTTTATTTGGCCCAAATTATGGTAATTATTCCTTCTTTTATTATGAATGTTGATGTATTTAATAATTTAGATTAATTTAGTATTTTATTGACCATCTCTCGTGGTTAATCTCTTCTCGTTCATGTCATAAATTTCAATAATCAAAATCAACAAATTATATTCATTTTGTCGTCCCTAGCAACAAACTTTTTTATTCTTATTAAATATTTTGTTATATAGTAATAATTTCATATAATATTCTTCCAATCATCAAAATAATTCCTTACTAAACTTCCATTATATCAGAATATAATTTTATTTATTGCTTGTTTACTAATTTCTATATTTTCTGCTGGTTTTTCTCTCTTAGCCTGTTTCTTTTAATAAATATTATTTTTCCGATATCAAACATTATCTATCGATATCATTGCACCATGGCATTATCGTAATTTGTTTGGTTTGGGTTTGTTTATTATTTATTATTAATTATTAGTGGTTTCTACTAACTTATTGAATTATATTTAGTATTTGTTATTAAATTCTTTACCTAACCTTTCTGATCTGAATTATGATAGAGTGTTATTGGCTGTTAGGCCTTTTATTATACCTTGATCTACTTTTGAATTTAACTAGTTAACAACTATAGCCTTTTTATACAAGTTTACAAACATAATCAACCTTTAACTACGTACATGTACACAAATAATTATCTTTATGATATCTAACAATAATTTTATCTTGACCTATAGATCACATATAAGAAAAATGAAATTAATTAATACTAAATAACTGATTTCAATCACAGTTCTACAACAGTAAACGAATAATACATATTACTTCATTATTTGATATTCTATCAACAAGTAAGCTTTCATATGATAACACAAACTATAACAACATATTTATGATAACAACATAACATTATACAATTTATAATAAGTACTTTAGATTAACTTATAACGTACATTATTGACTCATTCTTATCTATTTTCATATCATCAATTACTTTAAAATAGTCAATATTAGTTTTCTTTTTTACAACTTTTATCAATGTTTTTTATTTATTTACCTCTCACTGAACATTGAGACTTATCACTATTATCTTTATTACGTTCTTATTTTTTATTATCATTACTACCTTGCATTCTTATTACTTTTATACAATGATGAATTTATTTATCTGACCCTTTTATTAGTGTGGGATATAAATATTTACTTCCCTATTCTACTTTTAATATTTTTCTTTATGTAACGTCGGGGACCGCATTTCTGTTGCGTTACATATGCTCCCCCTCCTAAAGAAGTTTAATTTACCTGAATGTAATTTAGGTCAAGTAAACTTATATCTTTTACATGCCTTTCCTTCATATCAATTTCAATGGTCAACGATGGAATTCTCAATGTAACTTGTTTAGACTTGTATTTACAATTTTCTATTTAATGACATTTTATTACTCATATTAACATTCTTGGGTTTTTTACTTTTTTTTTTTTTAACAGTATTTGTCGATGGTTGGTCACAATACTCAATGAAACTTTAGGTTGACTTCTCTTCTACTGCTAGTTACTGCTATCAAAGCTTTTCTCCATTATTCTTCTGTCAGCTATCTTCCTTCTATTTTCTTCCGTCATACTTTTTTGGAATTTGATGTCATTCTTCGCAACGATTCTAATATCCCTTAAATATTCAATTTCCCTAACAATCCCTAATATGTGAGTTGGTACAGTTCAGAGACGCACTGTTTGGCTTCATACTCTGCTGCCCACACTACACTTCAATATAGTACTGCTGGAATTCATCTACAGTCAGCTATAAAAATAATCTTCTTAATTAATTAATAATAAACATCTTGGGAATTCTTTACATTGTCGCGTTTTATATTTAATTATTCATATATTCCATACTTCGTGATTCCATTTTATTTTCCTTAATTATGTTCTGATAACATTTCTGACAGTCATTAATTGTAATTAATCTTGGTCTTCTTTTTTGTTGTGACAGTAACTCTAAGTATTATTTTTTCATTTCTTCTTCTATTTCCATGAATTTCTAAATCGTAATTTCCTTAATTATTATCATTACTTAAGTTCAGTGTAATTATATTCATTAAATTATCCATTGTTCTTCTTATTTTACCATTTTGTCTGGTCACATTACCACCAATTATGTTGATAAACATTTTTTCTTGTGCCATTTGACATTATACTGGTCATAAACAATCATTTATTTTGTTGTTCATTTCGTTTGGCAATTCGGCATATATTTTAGATCATAGTGTTTTTTTCTTTTTTAATTATTTTGCATAGGTCCTTCTTGATATAAAACTTTTTTATCTTGGGGTTTTAGTCTTAAGTATTTACAATATTTTTTTGTAGACATATAGTAATATTTTCTTTATTCCTTCTGTAATCTTGGGGTGTTATTAACTCTTCTTAATACTTTCTTCATAACCATATAGTAAGACGTACTTACTTCCTTTTGAATGTTGTATTTTCTATTAAATAATATTGTTCAAAAATTTTTTAGTAAGTTGTGCTTACATACTTTTTTGGATTTAGAGGGTTATTATCTTTTTTTTTCAAATATTTTTATTTATTTATTTCTTCTTTACAAGTGGTAGCCTGGTCGGTTTTCCGCAAATCAGTCCCATTTTTCTGGTTGACTACTTCTTCTTCTAACCATGGTCCATTAATTCGTCTGCACTCGTTGTCCGGATTACTGCAGTGTTCATACCAATTTTTACACTTGATAAATATCTCTCGTATATCTGGTACTGGAACTCGGCTGATACAAAGTCTTCATTTAAGTCACGGTCTTCGGTGATAATTAGATCCCTTTTAATTGACAGGTATTGTACCTCCTCTAATCTAACATAATCACTCGTATATTCTACCTTTCCATTCCCTTTGATATCTGGACTATTTACCAAATATTTTACGGGTATCTTCCGTATTAACGATATAAATGATGTTGTCAGATACTCTTTGATCGTCGATATATTTAAATAATATTTAAATTTATTTAAGTTTTTTGTTATTATTCCATGGTGGTTTATTTTGGTCATTTTCATAAAGTTTCTTCTATAATTCATACCTTTACATAACTCCCTTCGTTCAGTAATTGGGAGGTTGAATGCACTAATTAATCCACCTTTCCCCATCACCATTTCTTCTTTTGTATTTAATAATTTCTTTCTACCTATTTTTCTTATTTTCTTGATATTCCCTTCTGTGTTTGGATTTGTTTTAATACCTTCGGAAGTGCTGTCTATTGTTTCATTCCTATTCTCCAAATCACTATCCATTGGTTTCATTAATGTTTCATGGCGTCTCTTGTTATATTCTCTCATTTTGTTTAAGGTTTCATTTTGTTTCCTTGAGTTTTCCTTAATTTCCTTATTTATTTTCTTCAAAATTTCGTTAGTTTGTCTACTTTGTTCTGCCATAAATTTCATCATTTCCTGGTGGGTCACTTTCTTTGGTTGTTCTGCCGTTTTCTTCTGTTGCTTCACTTTGACTATTTCTATTTCTTGTTGCATATTTGATTGTTCTACGTTTTTATGATTTGGCATTCCTATAAATTCTTCTATTTGATTATGTTCTTTCCTCCAGTTACACATATCTTCTCTGGATAGTTCAAACATCACCCTTATCCACTCCCTTAATTCTGTGTTTTCTGTTTGTATTGGGTTTTCAGGTGGTCTTATTTCTCGTTTCCTTTGTTCATAATCTTCCTGAGTATATTGTTCTGTCACCTGGGCGTACACTCCTGTTCTTTCGTTTTTCATTTGTTCTTCATTATCGTCCCATCTTTCCCAATCTTCTTCAGTCATCCTTTCCACCTTGTTTTCGTCTTTTTCGTGGGCTGTCCCAATAGTCTTTTCTTTATTACACCTGGCATCTAACTCCCACATTTCATCATAGATCTCTCTCAATGTCATTTTGTCGTCTGGTGTTCCCATTGCATTCGCGCGACTCATTTGTGCTCTTTCGTGATCATTCGTATTCTGTTTTATGTATCCCATCTCCTTGCTGAATTTCTTAAATAGCACCGTCATCCACTCCGCGTAACTTAATCGTCTCTCTTGTCCTTGCATTTTCGTTTCCTTTGGTATCGTAGCTTTTTATTGCATTTCTCTGTCTCCAACAGCTGCCTGCTCTAGTTAAGTAATATTTATATAATTATAGTTTTACTTAACTTAAGCCCTACACTAGTTGAGCGCCAATTTATAATATCACTTGTACGTACCTCTCTGTCTAGTTAAGTAATATTTATATAATTATAGTTTTACTTAACTTAAGCCCTACACTAGTTGAGCGCCAATTTATAATATCACTTGTACGTACCTCTCTGTCCTTCCTCTCTTTAATTATTTAATATGCCAATTTCTTCTGTATCTTAATTTATTAGTGGTCGTTATATAGTTAATTATGATTACCTTATCTCTCTATTTAATCTAAAAGTGTCGGTGTGGATGAAACTTATGTATGTTGGGTATTATTCAAAATTTCCGCTCAAGCCTATTCTGCCTTGCAGAGAATGAGAGAAATTTCGTATGTAATTCTCCTCTCTTTAATACCGGAGAAGTCCGCAACTCGCGCTGCAGTTCCAAAACAAAGGAAATTTAGAGGTTAACCCACCGCGTACGGTGATTAGTGGTTAAACTCTCTATCGGTTTGTTTCTTATTCATACTTCATTAAAAAATACATAAATGATAAGATCTTGAAATTATGCAATGATTCTTTATTAGTTCAAATATATAACATCCAATAAGATTGTTCTTACTTGAGATACGAAGAGGCTATAAGTCTTAGTTAATCGATTATCGATCGGTACAATGTTTTATATAAAATTCAGTTATGATTGTTTTTATAATTATTTTTAGATACAGGGTGTGAAGGTTCTTTCAACTGCTGGGAAGATTAAAAAATACATAAATAGGAATGCAAGGTATTACAAGATTAAAGTTTATTTAATTTAATATTATTTAAATAGTTGAAGTTTACCGTTCGCTGGACCAGGCGACTCGGGAAGGCAGTTCGCATCTAACCTTGTTAGTTGTCGTTCAGTATCAAACGCAAATGAGATGATTTTCTTCAGTCTTGTCTTCAAAGTTGTAATAAAAGTGGTATCCTTGGTCCTGGGTTGATGCAGAAATACCGCTCCTTTTGTTCACCAACGGCCAAACTTGTGATTACGTGCTTCGACAAACTCCTAATCCAAATACGTTTTTCTATTGTATGATGTAAACTGCGATGTCCAATGTGATTTGATGGTTATTCTAATTTCGTTTGGTTTAAAGGATTAAATCCTTACTCAGGTAGTTCTTTATCTGGTTTTATTACTTCATTAAATTAACATTCGTTTCATGATCTGATATTGGGCAATCCAAGTCATACCTTTGAATTTAATTACTTATTATCGTTTTGTACTATACAATTATACAATTTGGTTAATGTTTATTTGGCCCAAATTATGGTAATTATTCCTTCTTTTATTATGAATGTTGATGTATTTAATAATTTAGATTAATTTAGTATTTTATTGACCATCTCTCGTGGTTAATCTCTTCTCGTTCATGTCATAAATTTCAATAATCAAAATCAACAAATTATATTCATTTTGTCGTCCCTAGCAACAAACTTTTTTATTCTTATTAAATATTTTGTTATATAGTAATAATTTCATATAATATTCTTCCAATCATCAAAATAATTCCTTACTAAACTTCCATTATATCAGAATATAATTTTATTTATTGCTTGTTTACTAATTTCTATATTTTCTGCTGGTTTTTCTCTCTTAGCCTGTTTCTTTTAATAAATATTATTTTTCCGATATCAAACATTATCTATCGATATCATTGCACCATGGCATTATCGTAATTTGTTTGGTTTGGGTTTGTTTATTATTTATTATTAATTATTAGTGGTTTCTACTAACTTATTGAATTATATTTAGTATTTGTTATTAAATTCTTTACCTAACCTTTCTGATCTGAATTATGATAGAGTGTTATTGGCTGTTAGGCCTTTTATTATACCTTGATCTACTTTTGAATTTAACTAGTTAACAACTATAGCATTTTTATACAAGTTTACAAACATAATCAACCTTTAACTACGTACATGTACACAAATAATTATCTTTATGATATCTAACAATAATTTTATCTTGACCTATAGATCACATATAAGAAAAATGAAATTAATTAATACTAAATAACTGATTTCAATCACAGTTCTACAACAGTAAACGAATAATACATATTACTTCATTATTTGATATTCTATCAACAAGTAAGCTTTCATATGATAACACAAACTATAACAACATATTTATGATAACAACATAACATTATACAATTTATAATAAGTACTTTAGATTAACTTATAACGTACATTATTGACTCATTCTTATCTATTTTCATATCATCAATTACTTTAAAATAGTCAATATTAGTTTTCTTTTTTACAACTTTTATCAATGTTTTTTATTTATTTACCTCTCACTGAACATTGAGACTTATCACTATTATCTTTATTACGTTCTTATTTTTTATTATCATTACTACCTTGCATTCTTATTACTTTTATACAATGATGAATTTATTTATCTGACCCTTTTATTAGTGTGGGATATAAATATTTACTTCCCTATTATATTTTTAATATTTTTCTTTATGTAACGTCGGGGACCGCATTTCTGTTGCGTTACATATGCTCCCCCTCCTAAAGAAGTTTAATTTACCTGAATGTAATTTAGGTCAAGTAAACTTATATCTTTTACATGCCTTTCCTTCATATCAATTTCAATGGTCAACGATGGAATTCTCAATGTAACTTGTTTAGACTTGTATTTACAATTTTCTATTTAATGACATTTTATTACTCATATTAACATTCTTGGGTTTTTTACTTTTTTTTTTTTTAACAGTATTTGTCGATGGTTGGTCACAATACTCAATGAAACTTTAGGTTGACTTCTCTTCTACTGCTAGTTACTGCTATCAAAGCTTTTCTCCATTATTCTTCTGTCAGCTATCTTCCTTCTATTTTCTTCCGTCATACTTTTTTGGAATTTGATGTCATTCTTCGCAACGATTCTAATATCCCTTAAATATTCAATTTCCCTAACAATCCCTAATATGTGAGTTGGTACAGTTCAGAGACGCACTGTTTGGCTTCATACTCTGCTGCCCACACTACACTTCAATATAGTACTGCTGGAATTCATCTACAGTCAGCTATAAAAATAATCTTCTTAATTAATTAATAATAAACATCTTGGGAATTCTTTACATTGTCGCGTTTTATATTTAATTATTCATATATTCCATACTTCGTGATTCCATTTTATTTTCCTTAATTATGTTCTGATAACATTTCTGACAGTCATTAATTGTAATTAATCTTGGTCTTCTTTTTTGTTGTGACAGTAACTCTAAGTATTATTTTTTCATTTCTTCTTCTATTTCCATGAATTTCTAAATCGTAATTTCCTTAATTATTATCATTACTTAAGTTCAGTGTAATTATATTCATTAAATTATCCATTGTTCTTCTTATTTTACCATTTTGTCTGGTCACATTACCACCAATTATGTTGATAAACATTTTTTCTTGTGCCATTTGACATTATACTGGTCATAAACAATCATTTATTTTGTTGTTCATTTCGTTTGGCAATTCGGCATATATTTTAGATCATAGTGTTTTTTTCTTTTTTAATTATTTTGCATAGGTCCTTCTTGATATAAAACTTTTTTATCTTGGGGTTTTAGTCTTAAGTATTTACAATATTTTTTTGTAGACATATAGTAATATTTTCTTTATTCCTTCTGTAATCTTGGGGTGTTATTAACTCTTCTTAATACTTTCTTCATAACCATATAGTAAGACGTACTTACTTCCTTTTGAATGTTGTATTTTCTATTAAATAATATTGTTCAAAAATTTTTTAGTAAGTTGTGCTTACATACTTTTTTGGATTTAGAGGGTTATTATCTTTTTTTTTCAAATATTTTTATTTATTTATTTCTTCTTTACAAGTGGTAGCCTGGTCGGTTTTCCGCAAATCAGTCCCATTTTTCTGGTTGACTACTTCTTCTTCTAACCATGGTCCATTAATTCGTCTGCACTCGTTGTCCGGATTACTGCAGTGTTCATACCAATTTTTACACTTGATAAATATCTCTCGTATATCTGGTACTGGAACTCGGCTGATACAAAGTCTTCATTTAAGTCACGGTCTTCGGTGATAATTAGATCCCTTTTAATTGACAGGTATTGTACCTCCTCTAATCTAACATAATCACTCGTATATTCTACCTTTCCATTCCCTTTGATATCTGGACTATTTACCAAATATTTTACGGGTATCTTCCGTATTAACGATATAAATGATGTTGTCAGATACTCTTTGATCGTCGATATATTTAAATAATATTTAAATTTATTTAAGTTTTTTGTTATTATTCCATGGTGGTTTATTTTGGTCATTTTCATAAAGTTTCTTCTATAATTCATACCTTTACATAACTCCCTTCGTTCAGTAATTGGGAGGTTGAATGCACTAATTAATCCACCTTTCCCCATCACCATTTCTTCTTTTGTATTTAATAATTTCTTTCTACCTATTTTTCTTATTTTCTTGATATTCCCTTCTGTGTTTGGATTTGTTTTAATACCTTCGGAAGTGCTGTCTATTGTTTCATTCCTATTCTCCAAATCACTATCCATTGGTTTCATTAATGTTTCATGGCGTCTCTTGTTATATTCTCTCATTTTGTTTAAGGTTTCATTTTGTTTCCTTGAGTTTTCCTTAATTTCCTTATTTATTTTCTTCAAAATTTCGTTAGTTTGTCTACTTTGTTCTGCCATAAATTTCATCATTTCCTGGTGGGTCACTTTCTTTGGTTGTTCTGCCGTTTTCTTCTGTTGCTTCACTTTGACTATTTCTATTTCTTGTTGCATATTTGATTGTTCTACGTTTTTATGATTTGGCATTCCTATAAATTCTTCTATTTGATTATGTTCTTTCCTCCAGTTACACATATCTTCTCTGGATAGTTCAAACATCACCCTTATCCACTCCCTTAATTCTGTGTTTTCTGTTTGTATTGGGTTTTCAGGTGGTCTTATTTCTCGTTTCCTTTGTTCATAATCTTCCTGAGTATATTGTTCTGTCACCTGGGCGTACACTCCTGTTCTTTCGTTTTTCATTTGTTCTTCATTATCGTCCCATCTTTCCCAATCTTCTTCAGTCATCCTTTCCACCTTGTTTTCGTCTTTTTCGTGGGCTGTCCCAATAGTCTTTTCTTTATTACACCTGGCATCTAACTCCCACATTTCATCATAGATCTCTCTCAATGTCATTTTGTCGTCTGGTGTTCCCATTGCATTCGCGCGACTCATTTGTGCTCTTTCGTGATCATTCGTATTCTGTTTTATGTATCCCATCTCCTTGCTGAATTTCTTAAATAGCACCGTCATCCACTCCGCGTAACTTAATCGTCTCTCTTGTCCTTGCATTTTCGTTTCCTTTGGTATCGTAGCTTTTTATTGCATTTCTCTGTCTCCAACAGCTGCCTGCTCTAGTTAAGTAATATTTATATAATTATAGTTTTACTTAACTTAAGCCCTACACTAGTTGAGCGCCAATTTATAATATCACTTGTACGTACCTCTCTGTCCTTCCTCTCTTTAATTATTTAATATGCCAATTTCTTCTGTATCTTAATTTATTAGTGGTCGTTATATAGTTAATTATGATTACCTTATCTCTCTATTTAATCTAAAAGTGTCGGTGTGGATGAAACTTATGTATGTTGGGTATTATTCAAAATTTCCGCTCAAGCCTATTCTGCCT
Source organism: Magicicada septendecula (assembly GCA_034769895.1). Lineage (NCBI taxonomy): Eukaryota > Metazoa > Arthropoda > Insecta > Hemiptera > Cicadidae > Magicicada > Magicicada septendecula. The sequence continues at coordinate 823,634,459 of CM068368.1, forward strand.
TGCAGAGAATGAGAGAAATTTCGTATGTAATTCTCCTCTCTTTAATACCGGAGAAGTCCGCAACTCGCGCTGCAGTTCCAAAACAAAGGAAATTTAGAGGTTAACCCACCGCGTACGGTGATTAGTGGTTAAACTCTCTATCGGTTTGTTTCTTATTCATACTTCATTAAAAAATACATAAATGATAAGATCTTGAAATTATGCAATGATTCTTTATTAGTTCAAATATATAACATCCAATAAGATTGTTCTTACTTGAGATACGAAAAGGCTATAAGTCTGAGTTAATCGATTATCGATCGGTACAATGTTTTATATAAAATTCAGTTATGATTGTTTTTATAATTATTTTTAGATACAGGGTGTGAAGGTTCTTTCAACTGCTGGGAAGATTAAAAAATACATAAATAGGAATGCAAGATATTACAAGATTAAAGTTTATTTAATTTAATATTATTTAAATAGTTGAAGTTTACCGTTCGCTAGACCAGGCGACTCGGGAAGGCTGTTCGCATCTAACCTTGTTAGTAGAGGTGGGCTAAACTGTTATTTTAAAATACTAGGTATGAAAATACCGTTCCAAAAAAATAACAGGTACAAATACCTGTTATTATATACTATATATACATAACCTATATTATCCTTTGTAAGTAACTCGTTTTGAGTTTCCTGCAGGTCTCCTATGTAATATCTTCAAATAAATACACTCCAAGTAGGTTTATTTTCACCTAGATAAACCTATTAATATATTAATAAACCTACTTGCTGTGTATTTATTTGAAGATATTATATAACCTATACTATATAATTTGTTAGAAGAAATAAATTGAAACTAAAAGTATTAACAGTGTTACTTTACACTCTGACTTTATTAAACTATTACTGTTTAAATGAAAATAAGAAACAAGAGAATTTATAGGCCTATCTCCCTTTGGGAATACCAATTTAAGTTTTCACTAGTAGTAAACAAACTAACATTGGTTAGACAAATCAGTTGCGAAACTCGGGGCAATTAAATAATTTAGAGTAGGCCTACACGTAATACCACGAAAAATAATGTGAAAAAACATCAGAAACGTATAATAAAAACATAACAGTAAGCCACAAGAGTGAATGAGAATAAACAAAATTTTACAAATAAAAATAAAAAAACAAAATGTAATAAACTAAATATAAATACATAAATAAAAACTTATAAATAATAAGCAACAACAAAATTAAATTAAATGCACTACAGATATTTAAGGAACAGAACTAGATAAAGTGCATAAATGTCCATTACAACAATCTCATCATTTACGTGAGATGTGTAGTGAAGTTAAAAATCACATTAATAAAAAGTATAATATAGCTTATCAACATCAGCCACTCTATAGGTTATAACTCAATATAATTAAATTTAACTATTTCACTAACGATCGGAACATAAAGTTTTTTTTTAGTAAAAACATACAGTTTTACCAACCGATTTTAGTTACAAGTTGGTGACTAGTATAATATATAATTATTAGCATATAATCTGTATTATATATCTGCATATCACACGAGAATAAATGTAACAGCAGGATAAATTATTTACTTTATTAAAAACAGCTCCGTCTCTTTGCGCAGAATGAAGTATACAGGACGAAAAAGTGGCTCATACTAGTTCTTACTCGAAATATGCTTGTTACTACCTGTTCCTGAAATACTAGGTGTTCCTGAAATATTAAGTGTTACTAAAATACTACTGTTACTCTGGAACGCGTTGTTCCTTGTGTATCGGTGATACCACTAGTATTTGAAATACCTAGTATTTTAAATACGCGTTACTGGCTGTTCCTTGCGTTCCAGCGATATTTTTGTACGCCTAGTATTTGGCCTTGGTTTACGTGATCTTGCGTACATTTTGTGTGTGTGTGTCTGCGTGGGTGCGCAGGGGGTGTGCCTCGACTTGGAACAGCGAGGGCGGCGTGTCTCGACTCGGAACAGCGTCGCCGCGAATAACAGGTATTTCAACATTTCAGTCACTGTTACATCCGTTCCACAAAAATATCGTTCCAAAATACCTATTACAGGTATATCGGCCCACCTCTACTTGTTAGTTGTCGTTTAGTATCAAACGCAAATAAGTTGATTTTCTTCAGTCTTGTCTTCAAAGTTGTAATAAAAGTGGTATCCTTGGTCCTGGGTTGATGCAGAAATACCGCTCCTTTTGTTCACCAACGGCCAAACTTGTGATTACGTGCTTCGACAAACTCCTAATCCAAATACGTTTTTCTATTGTATGATGTAAACTGCGATGTCCAATGTGATTTGATGGTTATTCTAATTTCGTTTGGTTTAAAGGATTAAATCCTTACTCAGGTAGTTCTTTATCTGGTTTTATTACTTCATTAAATTAACATTCGTTTCATGATCTGATATTGGGCAATCCAAGTCATACCTTTGAATTTAATTACTTATTATCGTTTTGTACTATACAATTATACAATTTGGTTAATGTTTATTTGGCCCAAATTATGGTAATTATTCCTTCTTTTATTATGAATGTTGATGTATTTAATAATCTAGATTAATTTAGTATTTTATTGACCATCTCTCGTGGTTAATCTCTTCTCGTTCATGTCATAAATTTCAATAATCAAAATCAACAAATTATATTCATTTTGTCGTCCCTAGCAACAAACTTTTTTATTCTTATTAAATATTTTGTTATATAGTAATAATTTCATATAATATTCTTCCAATCATCAAAATAATTCCTTACTAAACTTCCATTATATCAGAATATAATTTTATTTATTGCTTGTTTACTAATTTCTATATTTTCTGCTGGTTTTTCTCTCTTAGCCTGTTTCTTTTAATAAATATTATTTTTCCGATATCAAACATTATCTATCGATATCATTGCACCATGGCATTATCGTAATTTGTTTGGTTTGGGTTTGTTTATTATTTATTATTAATTATTATTGGTTTCTACTAACTTATTGAATTATATTTAGTATTTGTTATTAAATTCTTTACCTAACCTTTCTGATCTGAATTATGATAGAGTGTTATTGGCTGTTAGGCCTTTTATTATACCTTGATCTACTTTTGAATTTAACTAGTTAACAACTATAGCCTTTTTTTACAAGTTTACAAACATAATCAACCTTTAACTACGTACATGTACACAAATAATTATCTTTATGATATCTAACAATAACTTTATCTTGACCTATAGATCACATATAAGAAAAATGAAATTAATTAATACTAAATAACTGATTTCAATCACAGTTCTACAACAGTAAATGAATAATAAATATTACTTCATTATTTGATATTCTATCAACAAGTAAGCTTTCATATGATAACACAAACTATAACAACATATTTATGATAACAACATAACATTATACAATTCATAATAAGTACTTTAGAATAACTTATAACGTACATTATTGACTCATTCTTATCTATTTTCATATCATCAATTACTTTAAAATAGTCAATATTAGTTTTCTTTTTTACAACTTTTATCAATGTTTTTTATTTATTTACCTCTCACTGAACATTGAGACTTATCACTATTATCTTTATTACGTTCTTATTTTTTATTATCATTACTACCTTGCATTCTTATTACCTTTATACAATGATGAATTTATTTATCTGACCCTTTTATTAGTGTGGGATATAAATATTTACTTCCCTATTCTATTTTTAATATTTTTCTTTATGTAACGTCGGGGACCGCATTCCTGTTGCGTTACAATATAAATATATATATATATATATATATATACATATATATATATATTGTAACGAGACATATGACCACGATATTTTTAACTCAAAATACACACAACATGTCATAATAATTGAGTGGAACAAGATCCATTAAGTGGTCAAAATGAGTGTACCAAGCATCAAAACAACATAAATAAATAATAATTGAAGAGTGAACTCTCAACTAAGGAGTTAAAACAGTAATGGTAATAATAACAAAACAAGAAAGAAAATGTATTAAATAGTGATTACCCAATAGTTCCAATAACCCAATAGATTCGGTCAGTGAGAAATCAAGTAACACTGGAGAAAACTTATTATAAAAAAGAAAACAATAATAATAATAATGATGTCAATCAATATGGTGCCACAAGAAGAAACAAGAACTTACACTAACTATTAGACAAGAAGGCCAAAGGTGAAATAAATTACCAACAACAAGTGAAGTACAGAATGAGAGACAATGACAGATAGCCAAAACAATAACTGACTACATTAGATGACCACTAACCTAGTAAATGAGCGTATTTCCAATAATAGCCAGGAGAGTGAGAGTAATAAGAATATTAGTATAATAAGAAGCTGTAAACCACAGTATGATAACATATTATGGTAACATATGATAACACCAATACAGGTAAAAATGAAATAAAGATTGTAAATGAAAATAAACTCAGTCAACCCATGGTTGCATTAGAGTGGGGAGACACAACCTAACTACATGTACTTTCCACTTAGATTAATAAGAATTAATAACTAAAACATAATTAAACTAAAATCTCTTGGACAAAAAATCAAGTAGGTATTGTAAGGGTTCTACCAATACCAAGATGAACTACCTAGAGTAGTATTTATATGGTAATTGATGTACACAAAAAGACCAAAAACAGACAGAATGGGAATCACCATGTAAAGTTTAGCTAAAACAAGTTGTAAAATTAATCAGAAACAAAAAGGGTGATATCTGTATACCAAGAAATATGGTACATTACTAGCGTAATATCGTAGGATAACTATTATCACTAATGTAAGGCATAATAATAATAATTAAATATATCTGTCATGTGACACTAGCTGCAAGTATTATTACTAAGTTCTCAACACACGAGAATGCACCAATGTAAAACACAAGATTGTAAAACAATATAATAACTGTAATGAACAAGATACTGACTTAAAAGACCACTACTTAATTGAGAATGAAGTAAAGTAAGGTGACACATTATAGTACAACCTATAGGTGAGTATATAGACTCAAAACTAGAAAATAACAATGTATTAACAAAAACTAGGGCGAACATTAGTTCCACTGACCATGTATGTGTAATTATGATACAACAGAAATTGTCCACAGATAAATATTAAACTGTAATTAGTCAATATAGTTAGTAGAATCATAGGCCTCATGCAACCTAAGCATAGGGGATGTATTTTGTCAATAATAGTAAATAAATAATAAGTAAAGAGTGTAAAAGGACTTGAAAAGAATAATCTCGAAGAGATGTGATTGTCATTTATTAGTTTTAGTCAAAGAATACCTAAATTTATTAAGAAATTGTATAAAGTGTTAATTTCAAACAATATCTTCCTTAATCATGGACGAAAATATATCATGTGTCGACTCTAAATTAAGAGCCAAATATTCGCCATGTCGTAATAAGCTTAGATTCACAATCTCACAATCAGAGGTGTTATAAAAAAGTTATATCAATTTAAAGATATTTGATTTATTTTGAACAAAATGTTTAGCGTCAGTTCGTACTCTTAAACCCAAAGTCCCACGCTTGCTGTAACAATTAAATAATTCAGCGAAGGGGAGGTATGTGTACTCAAGTAAAGATCAGTAGCCAATCAAAAGAGAGAATTCGATAATTTTTACAAGGAATGCAAACGAGAACAGCAGAAACTGACACCATTTTGGGGGACTTCTTCATGACCACTGTTGCAAGACAGACGACAGCTCCACATCGCCAGAAAGCGCCAGTCTAACCTAACTTAGTGCATGTAATCAAATGTAAACAAAGGGGACATAACCCTATTTTTGTTAAAATCATTATAACGTTTTTTATTCAAAGTTCAGTGAAGACCTAACAGTGCGATATAAATTGCTAAGTGTATAATCCATAGCAATTACGCGAATTAAAGGGAGTAAAGTGATTTTTTATTATATTTAAGGAATTTATGAAATTTGACGATATACTTTTATCGAAGTAACTTAATACTATGTGTACATACAAACGAATAAGGGGCATTGCACCTTACTGGTTTAATTAATTTGTTGATTACAAAGAGAGTTCTCAATTTAATTTTAAATAATTAATAGATGAAAGTTACAAAAATGTTGATAGTTTTTTCAATATAAACACTAAGGGTGCTTGAATTAATATTATATCGATGAATTTATTCATAGTTGAACCGATGGTAATTTAAACAACAACAAAAAACAATAGCCGAATTTAATTAATAAAAATTATTATAAACAAAATAAATAAAGAGCTTAGTATTACAAAGTGACACAGGCAACGTGTGGCTTTCAAACCATACGACCTCGTCTTATCACAAATTGGCGCATCAACGTAAGAGGCTCGAATTAGGTCAAAACTAATTCTAAACAAATAAATAAAAATCAAATCACATAATTTCTAGCAGCAGCTGCAGTACAAAAAACTATAAGATGCATCGGAGAGCGACGTCAAAGAAATGCGTGGTGGACGCAGAACAAGAAATTATTATGGACGAAAAGGAGGCGACGCCGGTGGAAGACATCGAAGCGAGATTACCTCCCAACCGAACAGACCCGAACAAACAACGGAGAGCGTGAACATGGATAGCCTCATGGAATTTCTCAAGAAAATGGAAAAGAAAATAGACGATGGAAAAGAAGACAGTCAGAAAAATATGGAATCGTTAAATAAGAAGATAGACGACAATAATAAAGAATTAAAGGAGGAATTAAGCAGAAAAATAGACGAGTTAAAACAAGATAGCCAGAAGAACATGGAAGCCCTGAATGAGAAAATAGAGGAGGAGATGATTGAATTTAGAAAAGAAATTTTCTAAATAAACGAAAAATGGAAACGGACCAGCCACGAACTGCAACAAGCCAAGGAAAACATCAATATCCGAATGAACAACATGGAGGAAGATAGTCAGATCAGAATCGAATCGGTACGACAGGAGACGCAAGAAGAGATGGTACGACTGCGATCGAACATCGGAGAGAGGTGCGTGGGCATCGAAACAACCGTAAACGGAGAACGGACACAAGTCAACGACAATCAAGAGAAAATTGAAAAAATGCAACGCCGGGAAATTCCAAAAATAAGAGAGGAACTCGAGACCATCGGTAAACGACCAACGATCGTACCACACCTCCAAAATACGGACAATCGGGAAGCCATGAACTTCAAGGCATACAAGGGGAACCCAATGCAGTTTCTAGCACGAGTAGACGAAATATTAACCAAACACCAGGAGACCAGATGGCCAGTCATCCGAGGAAATATGGACGAGTATTTCAAGGAAGTAAATGATAACTGGTGGACGGCGACGCGCCACGATATACAGAGCTACGCCGAATTCAAAGAACTATTTAAGGCCAAGTATTGGTCAGAGAGTACCCAGAACATTGTGAGAGACAACATCTGCTACGGGAGGTACGAGGCAAATCGAGGAACCACACTGATAGCTTACTTCCTCGGGAAAGTCTGTTTAGCAAAGAACCTCGAACCGAGGATTCCGGAAGAAAGTCTCGTGACCAAACTGTTATTCCACTATGAAGGGAGCATAGCAAGAGCGCGACTCAGCGGCCAAGTGAAGACGATACAAGCAATGGCAGCACTGCTCGAGGGGTACGAACATGAAGGCTATTATCGTAGGAGTCGCTAAGGAAATGATCGCTACGCGGACCACGCTAATCCAAATAATAACAATAACAATAGTTATGGAAATTACCGACCCAATTTTAATAATCGGAACAACAATAATAATACCGAACCGTATAATAGGGCACACAATAATCACCATAACGATGGTAATATCAATAATAATCGGCCAAACGGCCCAAATAACCAGTTTGACCGAGCAAATAGCCCAAATAATCAGACTAATCGGCCGAACAATCAGAATTATAACAACCAGAACTACAACCAACAAAACCGACCATAGTGTAGAGTTAGCTACGTGCGAGCCGGGAACAATGGTGGGGGAAGACGTTACTACCAACGACGATCGAATTTCTGCAGTAGCCCACACAAAAACAATAACTACGATGACAAGAGGAACCCTAGGAATGAAACCAGGAGGAGTCGAAGCCAAGAAGACTATCGACGGCCCAATTACGAGGAAGACCGCCCTCAACCTGGGAACAGACCCGACTACAATGAACCACAACGAAACTCACCGGACAGACGGCAGGAAGAGGCTGAACCCTCTTTAAACTCACAGCGGCAGTGAGAACGCAAAATGGACCTTCACTGAACCGATCTGTTGGGTATAATCACGTCGTAAACAACAACGAAACGGAACGAACCATTACTATACTCAAAGCCAATTATTTAAAAAATTTGCGAGACGAATTATTAGAAGAGTATGGCAACAAAACGGACAACAATAGCAATGAAATCGCGTATATAATAGCGGAAATAAACGGGGTATACGCCAAGATAATGACAGACACCGGCGCAATTGTGTTGTTAATCGATAGTATTGAATTGAACAAAATACAAGAAAAAAGCAAGAAAGATATACCTACACTGCCTGTGAATAATATAGTATTAATAGGAGCAACAGGACGTCAAAACAAGACCGTCAGAAAACAAGTAATGTTAGAATTGACAAGTAACGGCGAAACAATTTCTATGGAATTTTTGGTAACCAATGGATTACCTTTTATGAGGTTAATCGGCTGCGATATGCTGAGGAAGTACTCAGCCATTATAGATATGAGCAGAGCTAAAGTAACTCTGGACTCAAATGGTGTAAATTGGACGGCGAAGCTAATCGGAAGCGAAAGTGCCCCTTCAGACCAAGCCATTTACAGTGTTAGGGAATTTAAAACCCATAGACAATATACGCCAAGTGAAAATATATTTTATGAGAATGACGACGGCCACTTGTGGAATGAAAAATTAGAAGAAATACGCACCTTTAAGAGAGAAAAGAAGAATGCTCAGCTAACAAATGCACAGGTAGAAAAACTGATTAGTGTATATAACAAATATCGACATGTATTTTCAGACACGCCTGGTAAGGTAAAGAACTATCAGTGCGAGATAAAATTCAAAGAACCCGTGAACTTTAACCGTAAATCTTACCCCATCGCGTATTCGCTAAAGGAAGCGGTAAGAGAGGAAATTAACCGTTTATTAAAGGAAGTTATCGAATCCACCCATTCTCCATATACCAGCCCAATTCTAGCAGTTCCGAAGAAAAACGGGAAAGTGCGAATTTGCTTGGGAGATAAACAAAACAATAATTAATGACCGCACATCCCCGGGAGAGATAGAGGAGATCCTTTAAAAATTCCATGGTACCCGGTTTATAGGCACCTGGGATACAGTCTGCGGGTATTGGCAAGTGGAATTGCACCCGAACAGCCGCTAATACATGGCCTTCATATTCGAGGGGCGCAACTACCATTTCAAAGGACTACCCTTTGGACTGGTCAACTCCGTCGCAGTGTTCGTGAAGTGTATGGACCAAGTGTTAGGACAAGAGGCACTCCAATTCATTACGATTTACGTGGATGACTTGCTTATCACATCAGTTAACTGGGAGGAACATTGCCAAAGAGTAGAACACGTATTGAAGAAACTGTCCGAAAATCATATAACATTGAAACTGGAAAAATTAAAATTCATCGCTGATGAAGTGCAGTTCCTGGGTTTTAACTTATCCAAACACGGAATCACACCATCTAAAGACAAAATCGAAGCAATCCAGCAATTTCCAACACCGAAAAATAAAAAACAATTGCAATCATTCTTGGGGATCTGCAATTATTATCGTAAGTTCAAAGAAAACTATTCAGAGTTGACATCAAAATTTTCACATCAATTGTCATCAAAAAACAAATGGACGTGGGGGCCAGACCAAGACAGCTAATCAAGACAAAATTTCTAGAATCAATTATGTTACATGTTACACCATCCGGATTTCACAAAACCATTCTATATGAATTGCGACGCTTGCAACATCAGCTTAGGATCCGTATTATACCAGGAGGACGACGAAGAGAACCACCTAGTAATTAGCTTCGCCAGCAGAGTGCTGAATAGCTGCGAGCGCAATTACAACGTAACTGAAAAAGAGTTACTAAGCGTCGTATTGCCTGTAATAAATACAGAACATATATTTTAGGATACCCCATAACGGTTCGAACAGACCACAAATCAATCTCTTTCTTAAAAAACTGTAAGTTGAATCACGGTAGACTAACGAGATGGAGTCTAGTACTGCAAGAGTATAACATCAGTTGGGAGTACATCCCGAGTAAAAAGAATATTGCAGCAGACACACTGTCCAGAATTAACATGAAGGACCAGACATTCGAAGGAGAGAAAGAGACAATAATCAAATTATATAATATTATTAAAAGCAGATCTCACATAGCTGAGATAGTACAGAAAATTGGACAACACCAGAGACAGGACAGTAAAATAAACAGAATACAACAAAGACTGACAGAACAAGACGAACGCATAACATCATTCTACTGCATGCACTAAGACATACTGTTCATAAAGACTAGATTCGGTTACAATACCTGGAAGATAGTGGTACCTCGATCGATAGAAAAGGACTTGATTCTCGACTACCACATCCGATATGGCCACATGGGAGCCGTGAAGGTGGTCAAGGCACTCGAGGGACATACCTACATCAAGGACATGAACAGACGAGTACGGAATTGTATTACATTGCCACATTTGCCAACTTGTTAAGTATAATAATGACCGAAAGGAGAGGATGATGATACCCATAACATTCTCCTGTAAACTAGAAAAAGTCTTTATAGATATATGTGGTCCATTTCCACGCAGCGGAGGGAGACACCAGTATAAATTCTTAATCATCATATTTGAACACTACACAAAATTCACCAAATTATATGCCATAAACCGTGCGACTACGCAGAAAATTTTAGGAATAATAATCCAACAACCTTTACCTGAAGTAGGAAAACCTAGATCAATAATCAGTCACCATGGAACACAGTTTAGAGGGAAACGATGGAAGGAGACTCTGATGAATAATGGTATAAAAACCTACAAAACTTCTGTGTATCACCCAAACAGCAACCCAGCGGAGAGAGTGTTAAGGAAAGTAGGCAGAATACTCCGAACCTATTGTCACAACCAACAGCGGAGATGGTCGGAATACTTATCAACTGCAGAAGAATTTATTAACTTATCTCATCATCAAGCCATTGATACCAAACCATACACAGCAATGTTCGAGAGACCTCCACCAAGGGAAATAGCAGAGTTGATTAACTTTCCGAGAAGCGAGGTGTATCAGTTTGACAACATAAAATTTTATAATAAAATCATGGAACGAACAGAGAAAAGAAGGAAGAAATACTAAGTACATCACCCCAAAACTATAGAATACAATGTCGGGGACAAAGTACTGCTAAAAAACAGGGAACTACCAAGTACAATAGAGGGAATAGCAAATAAACCAGACCCTATACTATTACTAAAAATAATGGTAATAACATACATGAAATCATGGACACACAAAACCAGATGTCAATAAAGAAATATTATTCAGAACAAGGATCTAATTAAACGATAATTTCTCAAATCCCGTGAAAGAATTTTTCGAAATGATCTATTTTCGTGGGGGGACAATATGTAACGAGACATATGACCACGATATTTTGAACATCAAAATATACACAACATGTCATAATAATTGAGTGGAACAAGATTCATTAAGTGATCACAATGATACAATGAGTGTACCAAGCATCAAAACAACATAAATAAATAATAATTGAAGAGTGAACTCTCAACTAAGAGTTAAAACAGTAATGGTAATAATAATAAAACAAGATAGAAAATGTATTAAATAGTGATTACCCAATAGATCCAATAACCCAATAGATTCGGTCAGTGAGAAATCAAGTAACACTGGAGAAAACATATTATAAAGAAGAAAACAATAATAATAATAATAATGATGTCATTCAATATGTCAACAAGAAGAAACAAGAACTTACACTAACTATTAGACAAGAAGGCCAAAGGTGAAATAAATTACCAACAACAAGTGAAGTACAGAATGAGAGACAATGACAGATAGCCAAAACAATAACTGACTACATTAGATGACCACTAACCTAGTAAATGAGCGTATTTCCAATAATAGCCAGGAGAGTGAGAGTAATAAGAATATTAGTATAATAAGAAGCTGTAAACCACAGTATGATAACATATTATGGTAACATATGATAACACCAATACAGGTAAAAATGAAATAAAGATTGTAAATGAAAATAAACTCAGTCAACCCATGGTTGCATTAGAGTGGGGAGACACAACCTAACTACATGTACTTTCCACTTAGATTAATAAGAATTAATAACTAAAACATAATTAAACTAAAATCTCTTGGACAAAAAATCAAGTAGGTATTGTAAGGGTTCTACCAATACCAAGATGAACTACCTAGAGTAGTATTTATATGGTAATTGATGTACACAAAAAGACCAAAAACAGACAGAATGGGAATCACCATGTAAAGTTTAGCTAAAACAAGTTGTAAAATTAATCAGAAACAAAAAGGGTGATATCTGTATACCAAGAAATATGGTACATTACTAGCGTAATATCGTAGGATAACTATTATCACTAATGTAAGGCATAATAATAATAATTAAATATATCTGTCATGTGACACTAGCTGCAAGTATTATTACTAAGTTCTCAACACACGAGAATGCACCAATGTAAAACACAAGATTGTAAAACAATATAATAACTGTAATGAACAAGATACTGACTTAAAAGACCACTACTTAATTGAGAATGAAGTAAAGTAAGGTGACACATTATAGTACAACCTATAGGTGAGTATATAGACTCAAAACTAGAAAATAACAATGTATTAACAAAAACTAGGGCGAACATTAGTTCCACTGACCATGTATGTGTAATTATGATACAACAGAAATTGTCCACAGATAAATATTAAACTGTAATTAGTCAATATAGTTAGTAGAATCATAGGCCTCATGCAACCTAAGCATAGGGGATGTATTTTGTCAATAATAGTAAATAAATAATAAGTAAAGAGTGTAAAAGGACTTGAAAAGAATAATCTCGAAGAGATGTGATTGTCATTTATTAGTTTTAGTCAAAGAATACCTAAATTTATTAAGAAATTGTATAAAGTGTTAATTTCAAACAATATCTTCCTTAATCATGGACGAAAATATATCATGTGTGGACTCTAAATTAAGAGCCAAATATTCGCCATGTCGTAATAAGCTTAGATTCACAATCTCACAATCAGAGGTGTTATAAAAAAGTTATATCAATTTAAAGATATTTGATTTATTTTGAACAAAATGTTTAGCGTCAGTTCGTACTCTTAAACCCAAAGTCCCACGCTTGCTGTAACAATTAAATAATTCAGCGAAGGGGAGGTATGTGTACTCAAGTAAAGATCAGTAGCCAATCAAAAGAGAGAATTCGATAATTTTTACAAGGAATGCAAACGAGAACAGCAGAAACTGACACCATTTTGGGGGACTTCTTCATGACCACTGTTGCAAGACAGACGACAGCTCCACATCGCCAGAAAGCGCCAGTCTAACCTAACTTAGTGCATGTAATCAAATGTAAACAAAGGGGACATAACCCTATTTTTGTTAAAATCATTATAACGTTTTTTATTCAAAGTTCAGTGAAGACCTAACAGTGCGATATAAATTGCTAAGTGTATAATCCATAGCAATTACGCGAATTAAAGGGAGTAAAGTGATTTTTTATTATATTTAAGGAATTTATGAAATTTGACGATATACTTTTATCGAAGTAACTTAATACTATGTGTACATACAAACGAATAAGGGGCATTGCACCTTACTGGTTTAATTAATTTGTTGATTACAAAGAGAGTTCTCAATTTAATTTTAAATAATTAATAGATGAAAGTTACAAAAATGTTGATAGTTTTTTCAATATAAACACTAAGGGTGCTTGAATTAATATTATATCGATGAATTTATTCATAGTTGAACCGATGGTAATTTAAACAACAACAAAAAACAATAGCCGAATTTAATTAATAAAAATTATTATAAACAAAATAAATAAAGAGCTTAGTATTACAAAGTGACACAGGCAACGTGTGGCTTTCAAACCATACGACCTCGTCTTATCACAAATTGGCGCATCAACGTAAGAGGCTCGAATTAGGTCAAAACTAATTCTAAACAAATAAATAAAAATCAAATCACATAATTTCTAGCAGCAGCTGCAGTACAAAAAACTATAAGATGCATCGGAGAGCGACGTCAAAGAAATGCGTGGTGGACGCAGAACAAGAAATTATTATGGACGAAAAGGAGGCGACGCCGGTGGAAGACATCGAAGCGAGATTACCTCCCAACCGAACAGACCCGAACAAACAACGGAGAGCGTGAACATGGATAGCCTCATGGAATTTCTCAAGAAAATGGAAAAGAAAGTAGACGATGGAAAAGAAGACAGTCAGAAAAATATGGAATCGTTAAATAAGAAGATAGACGACAATAATAAAGAATTAAAGGAGGAATTAAGCAGAAAAATAGACGAGTTAAAACAAGATAGCCAGAAGAACATGGAAGCCCTGAATGAGAAAATAGAGGAGGAGATGATTGAATTTAGAAAAGAAATTTTCTAAATAAACGAAAAATGGAAACGGACCAGCCACGAACTGCAACAAGCCAAGGAAAACATCAATATCCGAATGAACAACATGGAGGAAGATAGTCAGATCAGAATCGAATCGGTACGACAGGAGACGCAAGAAGAGATGGTACGACTGCGATCGAACATCGGAGAGAGGTGCGTGGGCATCGAAACAACCGTAAACGGAGAACGGACACAAGTCAACGACAATCAAGAGAAAATTGAAAAAATGCAACGCCGGGAAATTCCAAAAATAAGAGAGGAACTCGAGACCATCGGTAAACGACCAACGATCGTACCACACCTCCAAAATACGGACAATCGGGAAGCCATGAACTTCAAGGCATACAAGGGGAACCCAATGCAGTTTCTAGCACGAGTAGACGAAATATTAACCAAACACCAGGAGACCAGATGGCCAGTCATCCGAGGAAATATGGACGAGTATTTCAAGGAAGTAAATGATAACTGGTGGACGGCGACGCGCCACGATATACAGAGCTACGCCGAATTCAAAGAACTATTTAAGGCCAAGTATTGGTCAGAGAGTACCCAGAACATTGTGAGAGACAACATCTGCTACGGGAGGTACGAGGCAAATCGAGGAACCACACTGATAGCTTACTTCCTCGGGAAAGTCTGTTTAGCAAAGAACCTCGAACCGAGGATTCCGGAAGAAAGTCTCGTGACCAAACTGTTATTCCACTATGAAGGGAGCATAGCAAGAGCGCGACTCAGCGGCCAAGTGAAGACGATACAAGCAATGGCAGCACTGCTCGAGGGGTACGAACATGAAGGCTATTATCGTAGGAGTCGCTAAGGAAATGATCGCTACGCGGACCACGCTAATCCAAATAATAACAATAACAATAGTTATGGAAATTACCGACCCAATTTTAATAATCGGAACAACAATAATAATACCGAACCGTATAATAGGGCACACAATAATCACCATAACGATGGTAATATCAATAATAATCGGCCAAACGGCCCAAATAACCAGTTTGACCGAGCAAATAGCCCAAATAATCAGACTAATCGGCCGAACAATCAGAATTATAACAACCAGAACTACAACCAACAAAACCGACCATAGTGTAGAGTTAGCTACGTGCGAGCCGGGAACAATGGTGGGGGAAGACGTTACTACCAACGACGATCGAATTTCTGCAGTAGCCCACACAAAAACAATAACTACGATGACAAGAGGAACCCTAGGAATGAAACCAGGAGGAGTCGAAGCCAAGAAGACTATCGACGGCCCAATTACGAGGAAGACCGCCCTCAACCTGGGAACAGACCCGACTACAATGAACCACAACGAAACTCACCGGACAGACGGCAGGAAGAGGCTGAACCCTCTTTAAACTCACAGCGGCAGTGAGAACGCAAAATGGACCTTCACTGAACCGATCTGTTGGGTATAATCACGTCGTAAACAACAACGAAACGGAACGAACCATTACTATACTCAAAGCCAATTATTTAAAAAATTTGCGAGACGAATTATTAGAAGAGTATGGCAACAAAACGGACAACAATAGCAATGAAATCGCGTATATAATAGCGGAAATAAACGGGGTATACGCCAAGATAATGACAGACACCGGCGCAATTGTGTTGTTAATCGATAGTATTGAATTGAACAAAATACAAGAAAAAAGCAAGAAAGATATACCTACACTGCCTGTGAATAATATAGTATTAATAGGAGCAACAGGACGTCAAAACAAGACCGTCAGAAAACAAGTAATGTTAGAATTGACAAGTAACGGCGAAACAATTTCTATGGAATTTTTGGTAACCAATGGATTACCTTTTATGAGGTTAATCGGCTGCGATATGCTGAGGAAGTACTCAGCCATTATAGATATGAGCAGAGCTAAAGTAACTCTGGACTCAAATGGTGTAAATTGGACGGCGAAGCTAATCGGAAGCGAAAGTGCCCCTTCAGACCAAGCCATTTACAGTGTTAGGGAATTTAAAACCCATAGACAATATACGCCAAGTGAAAATATATTTTATGAGAATGACGACGGCCACTTGTGGAATGAAAAATTAGAAGAAATACGCACCTTTAAGAGAGAAAAGAAGAATGCTCAGCTAACAAATGCACAGGTAGAAAAACTGATTAGTGTATATAACAAATATCGACATGTATTTTCAGACACGCCTGGTAAGGTAAAGAACTATCAGTGCGAGATAAAATTCAAAGAACCCGTGAACTTTAACCGTAAATCTTACCCCATCGCGTATTCGCTAAAGGAAGCGGTAAGAGAGGAAATTAACCGTTTATTAAAGGAAGTTATCGAATCCACCCATTCTCCATATACCAGCCCAATTCTAGCAGTTCCGAAGAAAAACGGGAAAGTGCGAATTTGCTTGGGAGATAAACAAAACAATAATTAATGACCGCACATCCCCGGGAGAGATAGAGGAGATCCTTTAAAAATTCCATGGTACCCGGTTTATAGGCACCTGGGATACAGTCTGCGGGTATTGGCAAGTGGAATTGCACCCGAACAGCCGCTAATACATGGCCTTCATATTCGAGGGGCGCAACTACCATTTCAAAGGACTACCCTTTGGACTGGTCAACTCCGTCGCAGTGTTCGTGAAGTGTATGGACCAAGTGTTAGGACAAGAGGCACTCCAATTCATTACGATTTACGTGGATGACTTGCTTATCACATCAGTTAACTGGGAGGAACATTGCCAAAGAGTAGAACACGTATTGAAGAAACTGTCCGAAAATCATATAACATTGAAACTGGAAAAATTAAAATTCATCGCTGATGAAGTGCAGTTCCTGGGTTTTAACTTATCCAAACACGGAATCACACCATCTAAAGACAAAATCGAAGCAATCCAGCAATTTCCAACACCGAAAAATAAAAAACAATTGCAATCATTCTTGGGGATCTGCAATTATTATCGTAAGTTCAAAGAAAACTATTCAGAGTTGACATCAAAATTTTCACATCAATTGTCATCAAAAAACAAATGGACGTGGGGGCCAGACCAAGACAGCTAATCAAGACAAAATTTCTAGAATCAATTATGTTACATGTTACACCATCCGGATTTCACAAAACCATTCTATATGAATTGCGACGCTTGCAACATCAGCTTAGGATCCGTATTATACCAGGAGGACGACGAAGAGAACCACCTAGTAATTAGCTTCGCCAGCAGAGTGCTGAATAGCTGCGAGCGCAATTACAACGTAACTGAAAAAGAGTTACTAAGCGTCGTATTGCCTGTAATAAATACAGAACATATATTTTAGGATACCCCATAACGGTTCGAACAGACCACAAATCAATCTCTTTCTTAAAAAACTGTAAGTTGAATCACGGTAGACTAACGAGATGGAGTCTAGTACTGCAAGAGTATAACATCAGTTGGGAGTACATCCCGAGTAAAAAGAATATTGCAGCAGACACACTGTCCAGAATTAACATGAAGGACCAGACATTCGAAGGAGAGAAAGAGACAATAATCAAATTATATAATATTATTAAAAGCAGATCTCACATAGCTGAGATAGTACAGAAAATTGGACAACACCAGAGACAGGACAGTAAAATAAACAGAATACAACAAAGACTGACAGAACAAGACGAACGCATAACATCATTCTACTGCATGCACTAAGACATACTGTTCATAAAGACTAGATTCGGTTACAATACCTGGAAGATAGTGGTACCTCGATCGATAGAAAAGGACTTGATTCTCGACTACCACATCCGATATGGCCACATGGGAGCCGTGAAGGTGGTCAAGGCACTCGAGGGACATACCTACATCAAGGACATGAACAGACGAGTACGGAATTGTATTACATTGCCACATTTGCCAACTTGTTAAGTATAATAATGACCGAAAGGAGAGGATGATGATACCCATAACATTCTCCTGTAAACTAGAAAAAGTCTTTATAGATATATGTGGTCCATTTCCACGCAGCGGAGGGAGACACCAGTATAAATTCTTAATCATCATATTTGAACACTACACAAAATTCACCAAATTATATGCCATAAACCGTGCGACTACGCAGAAAATTTTAGGAATAATAATCCAACAACCTTTACCTGAAGTAGGAAAACCTAGATCAATAATCAGTCACCATGGAACACAGTTTAGAGGGAAACGATGGAAGGAGACTCTGATGAATAATGGTATAAAAACCTACAAAACTTCTGTGTATCACCCAAACAGCAACCCAGCGGAGAGAGTGTTAAGGAAAGTAGGCAGAATACTCCGAACCTATTGTCACAACCAACAGCGGAGATGGTCGGAGTACTTATCAACTGCAGAAGAATTTATTAACTTATCTCATCATCAAGCCATTGATACCAAACCATACACAGCAATGTTCGAGAGACCTCCACCAAGGGAAATAGCAGAGTTGATTAACTTTCCGAGAAGCGAGGTGTATCAGTTTGACAACATAAAATTTTATAATAAAATCATGGAACGAACAGAGAAAAGAAGGAAGAAATACTAAGTACATCACCCCAAAACTATAGAATACAATGTCGGGGACAAAGTACTGCTAAAAAACAGGGAACTACCAAGTACAATAGAGGGAATAGCAAATAAACCAGACCCTATACTATTACTAAAAATAATGGTAATAACATACATGAAATCATGGACACACAAAACCAGATGTCAATAAAGAAATATTATTCAGAACAAGGATCTAATTAAACGATAATTTCTCAAATCCCGTGAAAGAATTTTTCGAAATGATCTATTTTCGTGGGGGGACAATATGTAACGAGACATATGACCACGATATTTTGAACATCAAAATATACACAACATGTCATAATAATTGAGTGGAACAAGATTCATTAAGTGATCACAATGATACAATGAGTGTACCAAGCATCAAAACAACATAAATAAATAATAATTGAAGAGTGAACTCTCAACTAAGAGTTAAAACAGTAATGGTAATAATAATAAAACAAGATAGAAAATGTATTAAATAGTGATTACCCAATAGATCCAATAACCCAATAGATTCGGTCAGTGAGAAATCAAGTAACACTGGAGAAAACATATTATAAAGAAGAAAACAATAATAATAATAATAATGATGTCATTCAATATGTCAACAAGAAGAAACAAGAACTTACACTAACTATTAGACAAGAAGGCCAAAGGTGAAATAAATTACCAACAACAAGTGAAGTACAGAATGAGAGACAATGACAGATAGCCAAAACAATAACTGACTACATTAGATGACCACTAACCTAGTAAATGAGCGTATTTCCAATAATAGCCAGGAGAGTGAGAGTAATAAGAATATTAGTATAATAAGAAGCTGTAAACTGTATGATAACATATTATGTCCAGTAATAATGTAAGTTAATAGAGAACCAAAATTGTCAGATAACAGTAATAATTACCAAAAATAAGTTATGAAAAATGATAATAGAGAGAAAAAGAACCAATTGATAAATTACAGGTGATGATTAATAACACCAATACAGGTAAAAATGAAATAAAGATTGTAAATGAAAATAAACTCAGTCAACCCATGGTTGCATTAGAGTGGGGAGACACATAACCTAACTACATGTACTTTCCACTTAGATTAATAAGAATTAATAACTAAAACATAATTAAACTAAAATCTCTTGGACAAAAAATCAAGTAGGTATTGTAAGGGTTCTACCAATACCAAGATGAACTACCTAGAGTAGTATTTATATGGTAATTGATGTACACAAAAAGACCAAAAACAGACAGAATGGGAATCACCATGTAAAGTTTAGCTAAAACAAGTTGTAAAATTAATCAGAAACAAAAAGGGTGATATCTGTATACCAAGAAATATGGTACATTACTAGCGTAATATCGTAGGATAATTATTATCACTAATGTAAGGCATAATAATAATAATTAAATATATCTGTCATGTGACACTAGCTGCAAGTATTATTACTAAGTTCTCAACACACGAGAATGCACCAATGTAAAACACAAGATTGTAAAACAATATAATAACTGTAATGAACAAGATACTGACTTAAAAGACCACTACTTAATTGAGAATGAAGTAAAGTAAGGTGACACATTATAGTACAACCTATAGGTGAGTATATAGACTCAAAACTAGAAAATAACAATGTATTAACAAAAACTAGGGCGAACATTAGTTCCACTGACCATGTATGTGTAATTATGATACAACAGAAATTGTCCACAGATAAATATTAAACTGTAATTAGTCAATATAGCTAGTAGAATCATAGGCCTCATGCAACCTAAGCATAGGGGATGTATTTTGTCAATAATAGTAAATAAATAATAAGTAAAGAGTGTAAAAGGACTTGAAAAGAATAATCTCGAAGAGATGTGATTGTCATTTATTAGTTTTAGTTAAAGAATACCTAAATTTATTAAGAAATTGTATAAAGTGTTAATTTCAAACAATATCTTCCTTAATCATGGACGAAAATATATCATGTGTCGACTCTAAATTAAGAGCCAAATATTCGCCATGTCGTAATAAGCTTAGATTCACAATCTCACAATCAGAGGTGTTATAAGAAAGTTATATCAATTTAAAGATATTTGATTTATTTTGGACAAAATGTTTAGCGTCAGTTCGTACTCTTAAACCCAAAGTCCCACGCTTGCTGTAACAATTAAATAATTCAGCGAAGGGGAGGTATGTGTACTCAAGTAAAGATCAGTAGCCAATCAAAAGAGAGAATTCGATAATTTTTACAAGGAATGCAAACGAGAACAGCAGAAACTGACACCATTTTGGGAGACTTCTTCATGACCACTGTTGCAAGACAGACGACAGCTCCACATCGCCAGAAAGCGCCATTCTAACCTAACTTAGTGCATGTAATCAAATGTAAACAAAGGGGACATAACCCTATTTTTGTTAAAATCATTATAACGTTTTTTATTCAAAGTTCAGTGAAGACCTAACAGTGCGATATAAATTGCTAAGTGTATAATCCATAGCAATTACGCGAATTAAAGGGAGTAAAGTGATTTTTTTATTATATTTAAGGAATTTATGAAATTTGACGATATACTTTTATCGAAGTAACTTAATACTATGTGTACATACAAACGAATAAGGGGCATTGCACCTTACTGGTTTAATTAATTTGTTGATTACAAAGAGAGTTCTCAATTTAATTTTAATTAATTAATAGATGAAAGTTACAAAAATGTTGATAGTTTTTTCAATATAAACACTAAGAGTGCTTGAATTAATATTATATCGATGAATTTATTCATAGTTAAACCGATGGTAATTTAAACAACAACAAAAAACAATAGCCGAATTTAATTAATAAAAATTATTATAAACAAAATAAATAAAGAGCTTAGTATTACAAAGTGACACAGGCAACGTGTGGCTTTCAAACCATACGACCTCGTCTTATCACAAATTGGCGCATCAACGTAAGAGGCTCGAATTAGGTCAAAACTAATTCTAAACAAATAAATAAAAATCAAATCACATAATTTCTAGCAGCAGCTGCAGTACAAAAAACTATAAGATGCATCGGAGAGCGACGTGAAAGAAATGCGTGGTGGACGCAGAACAAGAAATTATTATGGACGAAAAGGAGGCGACGCCGGTGGAAGACATCGAAGCGAGATTACCTCCCAACCGAACAGACCCGAACAAACAACGGAGAGCGTGAACATGGATAGCCTCATGGAATTTCTCAAGAAAATGGAAAAGAAAATAGACGATGGAAAAGAAGACAGTCAGAAAAATATGGAATCGTTAAATAAGAAGATAGACGACAATAATAAAGAATTAAAGGAGGAATTAAGCAGAAAAATAGACGAGTTAAAACAAGATAGCCAGAAGAACATGGAAGCCCTGAATGAGAAAATAGAGGAGGAGATGATTGAATTTAGAAAAGAAATTTTCTAAATAAACGAAAAATGGAAACGGACCAGCCACGAACTGCAACAAGCCAAGGAAAACATCAATATCCGAATGAACAACATGGAGGAAGATAGTCAGATCAGAATCGAATCGGTACGACAGGAGACGCAAGAAGAGATGGTACGACTGCGATCGAACATCGGAGAGAGGTGCGTGGGCATCGAAACAACCGTAAACGGAGAACGGACACAAGTCAACGACAATCAAGAGAAAATTGAAAAAATGCAACGCCGGGAAATTCCAAAAATAAGAGAGGAACTCGAGACCATCGGTAAACGACCAACGATCGTACCACACCTCCAAAATACGGACAATCGGGAAGCCATGAACTTCAAGGCATACAAGGGGAACCCAATGCAGTTTCTAGCACGAGTAGACGAAATATTAACCAGACACCAGGAGACCAGATGGCCAGTCATCCGAGGAAATATGGACGAGTATTTCAAGGAAGTAAATGATAACTGGTGGACGGCGACGCGCCACGATATACAGAGCTACGCCGAATTCAAAGAACTATTTAAGGCCAAGTATTGGTCAGAGAGTACCCAGAACATTGTGAGAGACAACATCTGCTACGGGAGGTACGAGGCAAATCGAGGAACCACACTGATAGCTTACTTCCTCGGGAAAGTCTGTTTAGCAAGGAACCTCGAACCGAGGATTCCGGAAGAAAGTCTCGTGACCAAACTGTTATTCCACTATGAAGGGAGCATAGCAAGAGCGCGACTCAGCGGCCAACTGAAGACGATACAAGCAATGGCAGCACTGCTCGAGGGGTACGAACATGAAGGCTATTATCGTAGGAGTCGCTAAGGAAATGATCGCTACGCGGACCACGCTAATCCAAATAATAACAATAACAATAGTTATGGAAATTACCGACCCAATTTTAATAATCGGAACAACAATAATAATACCGAACCGTATAATAGGGCACACAATAATCACCATAACGATGGTAATATCAATAATAATCGGCCAAACGGCCCAAATAACCAGTTTGACCGAGCAAATAGCCCAAATAATCAGACTAATCGGCCGAACAATCAGAATTATAACAACCAGAACTACAACCAACAAAACCGACCATAGTGTAGAGTTAGCTACGTGCGAGCCGGGAACAATGGTGGGGGAAGACGTTACTACCAACGACGATCGAATTTCTGCAGTAGCCCACACCGAAACAATAACTACGATGACAAGAGGAACCCTAGGAATGAAACCAGGGGGAGTCGAAGCCAAGAAGACTATCGACGGCCCAATTACGAGGAAGACCGCCCTCAACCTGGGAACAGACCCGACTACAATGAACCACAACGAAACTCACCGGACAGACGGCAGGAAGAGGCTGAACCCTCTTTAAACTCACAGCGGCAGTGAGAACGCAAAATGGACCTTCACTGAACCGATCTGTTGGGTATAATCACGTCGTAAACAACAACGAAACGGAACGAACCATTACTATACTCAAAGCCAATTATTTAAAAAATTTGCGAGACGAATTATTAGAAGAGTATGGCAACAAAACGGACAACAATAGCAATGAAATCGCGTATATAATAGCGGAAATAAACGGGGTATACGCCAAGATAATGACAGACACCGGCGCAATTGTGTTGTTAATCGATAGTATTGAATTGAACAAAATACAAGAAAAAAGCAAGAAAGCTATACCTACACTGCCTGTGAATAATATAGTATTAATAGGAGCAACAGGACGTCAAAACAAGACCGTCAGAAAACAAGTAATGTTAGAATTGACAAGTAACGGCGAAACAATTTCTATGGAATTTTTGGTAACCAATGGATTACCTTTTATGAGGTTAATCGGCTGCGATATGCTGAGGAAGTACTCAGCCATTATAGATATGAGCAGAGCTAAAGTAACTCTAAAATAAAGATTGTAAATGAAAATAAACTCAGTCAACCCATGGTTGCATTAGAGTGGGGAGACACATAACCTAACTACATGTACTTTCCACTTAGATTAATAAGAATTAATAACTAAAACATAATTAAACTAAAATCTCTTGGACAAAAAATCAAGTAGGTATTGTAAGGGTTCTACCAATACCAAGATGAACTACCTAGAGTAGTATTTATATGGTAATTGGTGTAAACAAAAAGACCAAAAACAGACAGAATGGGAATCACCATGTAAAGTTTAGCTAAAACAAGTTGTAAAATTAATCAGAAACAAAAAGGGTGATATCTGTATACCAAGAAATATGGTACATTACTAGCGTAATATCGTAGGATAACTATTATCACTAATGTAAGGCATAATAATAATAATTAAATATATCTGTCATGTGACACTAGCTGCAAGTATTATTACTAAGTTCTCAACACACGAGAATGCACCAATGTAAAACACAAGATTGTAAAACAATATAATAACTGTAATGAACAAGATACTGACTTAAAAGACCACTACTTAATTGAGAATGAAGTAAAGTAAGGTGACACATTATAGTACAACCTATAGGTGAGTATATAGACTCAAAACTAGAAAATAACAATGTATTAACAAAAACTAGGGCGAACATTAGTTCCACTGACCATGTATGTGTAATTATGATACAACAGAAATTGTCCACAGATAAATATTAAACTGTAATTAGTCAATATAGTTAGTAGAATCATAGGCCTCATGCAACCTAAGCATAGGGGATGTATTTTGTCAATAATAGTAAATAAATAATAAGTAAAGAGTGTAAAAGGACTTGAAAAGAATAATCTCGAAGAGATGTGATTGTCATTTATTAGTTTTAGTCAAAGAATACCTAAATTTATTAAGAAATTGTATAAAGTGTTAATTTCAAACAATATCTTCCTTAATCATGGACGAAAATATATCATGTGTGGACTCTAAATTAAGAGCCAAATGTTCGCCATGTCGTAATAAGCTTAGATTCACAATCTCACAATCAGAGGTGTTATAAGAAAGTTATATCAATTTAAAGATATTTGATTTATTTTGGACAAAATGTTTAGCGTCAGTTCGTACTCTTAAACCCAAAGTCCCACGCTTGCTGTAACAATTAAATAATTCAGCGAAGGGGAGGTATGTGTACTCAAGTAAAGATCAGTAGCCAATCAAAAGAGAGAATTCGATAATTTTTACAAGGAATGCAAACGAGAACAACAGAAACTGACACCATTTTGGGAGACTTCTTCATGACCACTGTTGCAAGACAGACGACAGCTCCACATCGCCAGAAAGCGCCAGTCTAACCTAACTTAGTGCATGTAATCAAATGTAAACAAAGGGGACATAACCCTATTTTTGTTAAAATCATTATAACGTTTTTTATTCAAAGTTCAGTGAAGACCTAACAGTGCGATATAAATTGCTAATTGTATAATCCATAGCAATTACGCGAATTAAAGGGAGTAAAGTAATTTTTTATTATATTTAAAGAATTTATGAAATTTGACGATATACTTTTATCGAAGTAACTTAATACTATGTGTACATACAAACGAATAAGGGGCATTGCACCTTCTCTTCGGTATCACCTTCTCTGTCTCTGCGTCGTTGAAATTACTCTCACCGTCTACTGGATGCTGAGTTCTGACGTGGACCTCTCATCGTGATGATGTACGGCTGGATGTAGCTGCATGTGGCTGTCCCTGCGTCTTCTAGTATCTTGCTCTGGTTCCTCTCCTCTTCTTATCTTGTTCCTCGTGGATGTCTCGAAGTTCTATGTGTACTTCTTGAAGTTCATCGACGATACGACTTCTCGTAGATTACGATATTATAGTCTTTTTAAACAAATCGTGTTTCACTAATACTTGCACCAACATACTGCCGGTTACATCGCACTTCAAGTTATGTAACACAGTTTAAAAACATTACTTGACTTTGTAAAATTCGCGGTTGCGAGATGCGTGGATTTTACGTACTGTCTGTTACCGATCTGCCTTATCTGAGTATCTGAGTCTGAGTTCTATCTGAGAAAGCGTGTGTCGCTCGCTGGGGTTTTATACTGCTGCCGTCATTCCATTCCTGTTGGAAACTGTTTGAACAACATTGAACAGGTCCGCGCGTCGATTTAATTGCTAATTACAACCTACGCGTCTTTCTATGAAGCACACATTTTTTTATAAATATTATTTCACACATCGTTAGGTATATTATTAAACTTTGTTTATGCAAATTATGAACCTTAAGGTGTGTAAACTATGGCAGTTATAGCAAAATTTCACACGGTGGCTGAACGGTTCTCACGATCATTGACCACATAGTCTTCAATTATAGCGCCAGGCGCTAGCTATGTTTTTACATATGTCGCTGATTCGTGTGATTTCTGGTTTTCGTTCAGTACTAAAAAAAACTGTGTAAAATTTTCTACCCTCGTATGCATAATTCAACCTGTCTTTCATTTACACACGTACACTAGCACACACACACAGACTGATACACAAGCGGCGGCCTGTCGCTATGATGTCACATTTGCCAGTCGGCGCGTGTCGGTTTCTCCCCTTCGCTACAATTAAAAACCAACTAAGCTTTTAATTCCATATGCAGGCTCACTTACAAATATTTACTTATTTAAAATTAAATACTACGTTTATTTCTTTTATTGTCTCTTATGCCTAATGCTTAATTATTACATTATTTTTATTATTTACATCTTATATATCTCATACGTGCGTTCGTATGTTATCATACCTCAGCCAAGGGTTGATACATAGACTTATGCTAAACGTATCGTTGCAATATATATATATATATATATATATATATATATATATATATAAAACATTTAATCTAACATATATAACACACAAAAATACAACATTAACATTTTATAAACAATTAACATATGTGACACCAATAAAAATCTTTGTTTCAAACTCATTTCCCTTCAACACATGTCTGTCTGTTCCAACACCCTCTTTTGCTGAACCAGAAACTTCACCCTGAAAAATCCACCAAAAGAAAACTTCCAAGCTACCTTGCAAGTCCTGTCACATTTTTGCCTCATGGGACTCAAAACCACGCTCTGCTACCATTGAAACGCCCCCCGGGGAGCCACTACTAAAACTAGACGCGTGGCCTAGAAGGAAATAAAATGCACTGAGCCCATCGTGACAGGTCTTGCAAAGTAACACTTGTTTAACAGCAACAACATTTTTATTAGTGCATTAGTTAATTTTTGACACATTCGTTTTACAAACTGCAATTCTTTTCGTCTTAGTTTGAAAGCTAAATTTCGATCAATTTCATTTTATAAACACCGGTGTGGTTGGCTTGCACTAATAACATCCTATTATATATCTCACAAATAAATTATTACAAATGTGTAACAACCAGACACAAATTATTTTCATGTTTCAATCACCAGAAGATTTTTATTTATGTTAACAATGATTGAGAATTTACTCAGCAATGAAATTATTAGAAGTACATAATAATGAGTGCAAGTTGTCCCTTGGATAACGGTTAAAAAATTTTGAATATATTTTCTAAATGTATTTCAAATTACTTCCGTCTATCTGTCCCCAGCACTTGCAATTAATAATAAGAATAACAAGCACCGATAAGATCACACGCTGTAATCACTGCAATGCAGACATTAAAAAAATTATTTTTTTTTGTATTTAAAGTTATAATTTAAAAGTAGTACCAAATTATTTTCAATTTATAATTACAAGAAAGTTTTGATTTAGACTAATTCGATCTGGTAAAATGGTTAACCCATGAAATCACAAGTCATATGACAGGAAGATGCAAGTTGTTCATTGTCTGGATACTGTAATTTTTAAAGTTTAATTTTTTTTTAAGTAATTTTCAAATTGGCTTCCTTTTGTAGAAATTAAAAAAATATTTACATTGTAATAATCGTAACCTTCAACACCATGAATAATTAATATACTAAATACATTATAACATATTCATAATAACAGTCATCACAATAAGCACAGCCTACAGCATGTCTGCACAGAACATGTTCCAGGCAATCTTAACTCTTAGATATGAGTCTATTTTGTAATGGGTCTAAATTTACCTAAATATTATTGTGTAATTTCATAAATTCTATAACATGTAAAGATGAGGCCCCTTTCTCACAGGACAAATGGCGCCAATCGTACACACTATAGTTTTTTAGGCCCTTAAAAGGACCGTTTGTCGGGTACGCTAAATCATTTGCGTACGCTGCCCGAGCCGCGCTGTGATGTTCGGCGGCTGCGTCCGCTGTTCCGGGCGTGCTGCGGTTCTCTTCTTTCGGCAGCGGTATGTAGAGCCCGCTGCTGTCCCAGTCGATGTCCATCACTGCTTCTCCTGCGTTCTCCATTCTTCCTTCTTCCTTTTCTTCCAGCTGGCTTGACGACGTCCAATGGAGGTCTAATTTCATAGCCAGTAAATATTTTCATGATTTATGAAAATATTGATTTGTATATCATGATTTGTATGGTTATGCACCAAATAACTAAAATCTATTTGTAGCCAGTGATTAATTCCGTCAGTATGTGTTGACGAGAAACAGTTAATTACGAGTTAAAAAGGTGGTACCCAACTCAGCGGAACGTTACAATACTGAGGACGAGACGAATAGCGGGGAGCGGGGTGAACCAGTTTGAAGACGGAACAAACGGAAATTATTAACACTAAAAGTTAGTCGACCACCATCTTTTGCGCTGTGAAGCAGCAGTCGTCTCGCCCGCATACAACAAAAATGTGAATTTTTATATATATTTCAAAGTGAAAACAGTATTTGGCTAAATATTCATCAACAGTAACTAATTAAAACAAATTGACAGTTCGGCAGTAACAAGTAAAAATGTAACAGTGAAAACAGTAAAACAACGCATGCCACGAGGAGACGTCCCATGTGGTGAAATTCTACACAGCATAATCAAGGGAAGTAGACATTTCAACAATATGTATACAAGTTCAAAAATAATTAAAATACTGGCTTTTTCATAAATTATAAAGTTGAGCTCAACAAAATCAAAAAATAAGTAAATGTGTATGTTTGTGTGAACGAAAAAATATGAAAATAGGCCTAACAAGAAGTGTTGAGTTTGCATAACTTTTGATACACGTAGTAGTATTTTGATGTCGTAGTGTGTTGATAATCAGTTTTACGCCTTAAGGCGGAATAAGTGTGTTCACGATTTTTGTCATGTTTTCGAGAGAAAATAAATAACGTTATATTTTACTTGATATACGCATCTTGTTATTTGTATTTGCCCACTGTTCTCTGCCTAAGTACACTAAACGAATCCCTGGACTAAACATTACATATAATCATATTCATTTAATTATTAGTAACCGATAAGACTTCAGTTGACGTCTGAAAAGGTACAAATTTTAATTACCAGTATTAATGATTAAGACTACAATTTTGTTTAACCGAGTTTTTTTTGTTGGTTACGTTATAACTGGCGGAGTACTGTGTGTGTGGTGAATAAAAGGAAACTTCCCACCTGATCTCTGAGGACACATAGAATAGAGATTCCTGCCATGCAAGCCTGGGTGTGGGTGATGGTGATGATTACCAGGACAAACCTCTTCGGATAGTAAAATGCTTTGTTTGCAGCGGTTCAGCTGGAGATTGATGTTCCAGCGTTGCGTGACGGCGTTGGGGATCCTTTCGCACTGCTCTGCGGATGGAGAAGGATGTAATGTCCCCATCTCGGCGACCCTTTTACCTCCTGACTATGCGGGGAACCCGGTAAAAATTTCATTTGTACATTGGAGCCAGACAAAAGAGAACATCCCTCAAAAGAGAACAGCATCCGGTCATATCGCTATCATATCCAGTTATCCATGTCGCTCGTATCAGCTGCACTTGCTGCAGAGCGCAACTGTCTCCTTTGCGCTCTTGGCTAATGTAAGCGGACCTCGTCGTCAACCTTACTTCCCAGTGAAAGTAACATTGTCCTCTGCGACTATGCGTTATAATAAATTTGTTAAAGCGATATACAATTATTTTAAATAAAATATTTTGCAACAACGTGGGTGAAAAATAGCAAAACAAAAAGATTAAAGACCAGGGAATGCAAATTAAACTTAATTTTTAAGATCGTATCTTGTTTTTTTATTATTGATTTAGCTTCGTGTAAAACAACCAATAATTTTGCTTGCGAGCCGGCGATGGATACTGCACTTCCGCTGTGTCTTTACATAACCCCATAGTCGTTTTCCCTGCTTTCGTTGTTCTTCCCGTATTTCTCCATCATCTGTTCTTCGTTAGTGGTGTATAATAATTCCCAAATTCATATAATCGTCACATTGTTTTATAAATACTCGTAGGAGAAGAAGGAAATGGGTACAATGACTCCAAAGAAGACAGGAGGGGTGTGATTGTAATGGTGTGATGAAAGAAATTAACAATAAACCGCTTATAACGTTATCCCGTATAATACCCTAATTTTCTCTCGCCATGCACGTCATATATTCGAAACCGTCATAAAGTACCCTGTTTATTGAGCTCAAATCCAGCATAATAAAATTTTTTATTAAAATTTTTCATTAATTTTTATCAAAATTTGAAACAAATATGGCTAACTATGGCAACATGTTGGTCACGATGCAGTCGTCGCCTGCTCAGTGGCATTCACTTTTTAAACTTATGCTAGACAACTCACATGTTTTTAGAATCTACAAGTATCGAGGCGTAAAAATTAAGCGAACGAAGTTTAACAGTGTTTTTTGCTGCAAATCCTGAAAAACTGTCTCCAATCGCAATAGGGAAATCAGCAAATACGTAATACCTTACCCTGTGAACCAAGGTACAAATGGAAAATTTCTATATGCGAAAAATTTTGGAAGAAAAATGAGCCTACTGAATACAGTGCATTAATATCCACTGTATTTGCTTAAAATAATGTCTTAACATGTCAACAATGATAATAATGTACATGTAAAAGATATGACTGTAGGATATATTAATGTTGTTTTTGTCTGTGCTACCTTGGTCGTCTCCCGCTTAATACGCGATCCCTTGAAGAACGTTTTAACAGGATTTTACTGCAGTTGTTTATGCATGGAGCTGAAGACATTAGCAATCAGAGTTGGAAACTGTGGTGACACCAAAGTAGTCATCCACCAATTCCAGAAGGTCAGAGTGAAGAGTAACAGAAGAACAGAAAGAAAGTAACAAAGAAGAGTTTGTTACAGTTGTTGCGAAGAATCGAACTGCCTACGTCTTCCTGGGTTTCCGATGACTGTCGTTTCTTAACGAATATTGGTTGTTTGCTTTAGACTTCTATTTATGCAGGGTGTCTCACGAAGAAACGGAAGTAATCATTTTATGTCATGCTCTACTAAAATAAAGTAATAATAAAAAATTATATAAACACAGATCCGAAAACACCTTGTTTTCTCGTTTCGGCGAAAATTTCGGCCTGTCTTGAATATAAACGGAAAAATTAGACTGTACTAGAACATATTAAAATTTGATACTAGAAACTTGATTTCTAGTAAAATTAGACTCTACTAGAAATTTGATATTAAAATTAAAGTAGGGTAAAGCGAGGAGAGATGGCCCACTTTTCGAATAATACGAAAATAATTAATATTTCAACCATTTTTAAGTAACTAATAATATTAGTACATAGGTATAGACGTTTTCTGTGCATTTTATATATGCAAACCCCATTTAACAAAGCTTACTTAACGTTTCAACAACTTATTTGAAACAGTATCTTTGGACCATCTCTCCTAATGGGGTAGGTGAGATGGCTCAAGTGGTGTAGGAGAGATGGCACAGTAAAAAATTATTGGTTAATTGTGGTTTTTCAGTAAAACATTTGTAGTCACGTCATAATAATATATTATTATCAAATATTACTTACAGTAGTTTTACAAATATTGACAATTATGATAAAATATTACCTAAAAATGTTTTTAAATTTAAATCTCAAACAAACAAGACAAATTAGTACATAAAATTAATAAATGATAAAACTTATTTTTTTAAATTACATTGTTTCTTTTGTGATAGCTTTCTATTCTGATTTTCTTTTCTTCCGCATAAAGCACACTTTTCTTCGTAAATCGAACAACTTTCATGAAGCCACCTTGTACACACCACACACTTTATCCAATCACTATTGGATTGTGTCTTAGAATAGTCTTCTAAACACTCCACACATTCATTGACATCAAAATCTTCACTTTCATGCTCTGAGAGAAGATTAATTTCCATTTCGTCCTCTGAGGTAGAAGAGAAATCTTCAAACTTCTTGCTTAAACGCTTTTTTACTTTCTGATGTTGTTTTTCACCTTCACCATGTTTTTCTTTTTTCAATCGAATATTTGGTTGATTTCTTTGCTCATTTTTATTCTTGAGCCGTAATTTCTTCTTTTTTTGTTCAACATATTCCTTATCAGTCAGGTTTTGGGCACTTTGTTTTCGTTTTGATAGAGATGGCTTGAGAGCATTTGGAATAGGCGAAATCTGTTTCAAAACTTTGGTAGGAGTCGTTGCAGGATCAATGGTTTTTGTAGGTGTTGAACAATTATTGGAAAGCTTATGAGGAGAATTATTAGAGTGCAATAAATGGGAAGCTGTTGAGGTGGAAGGAAGAGGGGAATGACTTGTAAGATTATGTTTTGGCACATTAGGAATGGGCTCTTGGTTTAGATCTTCCGTAGGCAAATGACTCTTGTCACATGTTAACAGAAAAGCGTGATCAGGTATTGCTTCCTTATTGAGAGGATAGACCCCTGTTGAACGAAATGCAGTAACACCGTTTTGGATTGTAGCAGACTGGTTCCAAGCTATGGAAAGAAGGTTCCCAAAATCTTCTCTACCTAACTTTCCCTGGCCAAGTTTGTTTTTCATCATATTATTACAAGCCTCATTGAAAATTCTCTTAAATGGTCCAAAAAATGCACGGTCTAAGGGCTGGAGGTAGTGAGTAGTGTGACTCGGTAAACATAATATAATGACATTATTTTCTCTGGCCAATTCAAGGACCTCGATACTCATATGAGCTGCATGTCCATCTAAAATTAAAAGATTTATTCCAGCCTGTTTTCTTGGCAAAAAATGGTTCAGAAACCATTCCTTAAAATGGTCACTACTTATGTATGCACTTTCTTTTCTCATTTTAATGACAGTACCGGGTGGAGCACCATATGAATATATTGGTTTTGAGTAGACGCCTTTGAAAATGCAAGACGGAGGAATAAAAATCCCCTCTGCATTGCAACACGCCAATATACTAATTGTTTCCCCCCTTTCACCGGACGTCATTACCCCAACATTTTTGCTCCCTTTCTCTGCCAATCTCTCACCTGGGTCATTATTTATCTGCACACTAGATTCATCGCAGTTCCATATACAACCAGGTTTATTAGAGAGATCGTTATCGTAAATAACTTTAGACAGGAGATCAAAGTACTTGTCCACCTCCTGCCGGTTCATACCGCTTACTCTGCTGTGGATTACTCCCTCTGCTTTTCTAACAGAAATATCTTTATTTCTTCTTAGAAACGACTGGAGCCAGATCTTTCCGGCTTTTTGTTGTTTGCTGCAGAATGTGTGATTTTTACCTAGAAATTCCGCCAAATCGTAGGCTATACTTCTAACGTCAGACCTAGTTGGCGCAAATCCGACTGACTGCAGTTGTTTGATGTGATTTGCTAACTTCATTTCAGCTTCGTCACCTAGTTGGCTTGAAGGTCCCATAGATTTCTTTCGTGAATCAGCGGATGTCAGTCTGTTACGTAAGGTAGTCTTCGGTATGCCGTAGGATTTCGATGCTTTACCAATACTCATTTCCTTATTTTTGACAGCATTCATATTGCTGTTATTCCTCTATCTTCCTTCCTGGTTATTAAATATTGTCACTATAGTATTTATTTCCTTTCATAGATTATTTTGATACCCCACAAGTTTGGGTAATTTTAGATCTTATGTTTTTACAATTATGTTAATGCTTGTTAATTACATTTCTTTTTGTATACAAATGCTTATTATAATATTTTGTTTAAAAATGATTTACAATTTATTCTTGGTGATTCCTTCACCTCAGATTTGCTAAATTCTTAGTCAATTTGTTATAATTTTTGGTTATTTGGTTCTGACAGTTATGTCCTTTCCTAGGCCTGAGTAGCCATTATGGTATTTGACTTATTTCATTTAAATCACATTTCGTTTCAGCCTAATGGGCTTTACTTTATTATTATTATTGGTTGTGTTGTATTTTGAGTCTGTTGGTGTTTTGATTACATGTCAATATTGCTTTCTCTATCTTAATATTTAAAACGTAACAATTAGGTTTATGGACTGCAAGTTTCTTTCAGCCATATCCCATTCATAACATTAACATGAACAATTCTTTATAAGTTATTAGAGTTATTATTTTGAATGAGAAATATCATCACTTCCTTCCAACTTATTATTATTTGCTAATTTTTTGTTTACAATACATATTATCTTTATTGTGATAAACAACATCACTTTTATGAAATTTATAACTGTCCCTTATAACATGGGTGTCTTTGTTCTGTCTCTGATTTCTTAATCTTTAAACAAACTTTACATTCTCTCCATGTCAACACCTACAATTTATTCTTTCCTGGGATCCTCCCCTTTTAATTACTATCGGTTATAATTAAACTTAAATTTATTAAACATCTTTTCTTAAATAATAATGTCATCATCACTTTCCAGTGTTGAGCATATCTTATTCTATAATTCATACTTATTACTATTTTTCACCAGATATTTATTCACTGTTGTTTTTCCACTTTTAAACCTTTAGGTTTTTTTCACAGATTTATTAAGTGTCTATTTTCTTTATTATTCACTATTCCTTATAATAGTTATATTCTAAATCTTACACTATTCCCACTTATATCTCACCTTCACTTTTAAATTATCTATAGTTAATTATAATTTAACTAGCGTACCTTATCACTTCACTTTGGGGTTTTTACACATACACTATCGCACTGTATCACTGTTTATACTATGTGTTTTTTAGTGGGTAACCCCTATACTTATTTCTCTTTCATTACAATATATCCTTAATACTAATAACAATTTTATATTCTTATAATACTATTTTTACATCTAATTCTCATTTGGGGTTTAGGTTGCTTTTTTATCACCTTAATCCTTAACCTTTTTTAATAGGGTTTCTTCCCTAGATCATTTTGTCCATTAATGGGTAATAACATTTACTTTTTCCCTTCTCATAGGATAACTATTGGTTTGGTTCCAATATTATTCTTGAGTGCTTTATTTCTCCTTCTCCTATACTTTATTACTTGTTTGTGTATCATTATCGGTTTTCACTTCTATCTATGTCCCTCCTACTTCATTTTCATTATTTGATTAATACTTTGGTTTTTCCGTCCTCTTCTTTGGGTACATTTCGACGTGTTACTTTGAGTCGTTTAATTCCATGAACTTGTTTCAATTTTGTTTGGGTTTTGGGATTTTTTCCTTTCTTCCTTTGGTTTGGTTAATCACCTTCTTTTCTTCTTTGGTTGTATTCTCGTAGGTTTTGTGTGCGGTTCCCTTCTTCATTTGTTTCCTGTTGTTGGGTCAATCACTTGGGTTAGGTCAAAGTCGTCGTTTGTCGAGTCATATTCTTTATATTTTATTTAAATTAATCATTTTATTTGATACGAAGTATTCTTACATTTATAAATATAGTTTTATCCCTGGTATTGGGTTGGCTTATTTGTGTTGTAACAATATGAAGATCGGCGAAGGAGCCGAGAACGTGACGAACCAAGGTACAATCCTACTAGACGGAGTACCAGTCTAGATAACACAGAACGGCTGACAAACCGCGAACAACCATTAGATCATCGAACAGAGCGGCAGGGATCCACTTAAGGTCTCCCGACTGATGCATCAACCAGTGCGACACATAATAACAATGATGGCGAACATTTAAACGGGAGGAGGCAGTAATAAATCACCGAAACCCGTTGCTGCTCCTAAATCCTGGGTATATAAATGAGTTGACAAACTCATGCAACTGAAACAAATCGTATCACAATAATTGGTTGTAATTATCTAAAAAACCTCCGACACGAATTATTGGATGAGGACAATACTAATCCCAACAGTAACATAAATAACGAAATAATACACGTCAATGCTGAGGTAGAAGGAATCCCAGCTAATTTAATGATCGATACTGGTTCCAACGTCTCCATAATTAGTACTACAGAGTTGGAGAGAATACAAAAAGAATGCGGACGAACATTACCGACATTGCCGTTAAATAATATTATTTTGTTAGGTGCAACCGGCCGCCAAAATAAGACAATAAGAAGACAAGTCTCCGCCAATGTGATGAGCTGTGGTATAGCTATTGAAATGGAATTCTTAGTGGTAAACGGGCTGCCATTTAACATACTGGTAGGGTGCGATGTGCTCAGGCGGAACTCCGCCATAATTGATTTACGAACGGAGAAATTGTCACTGTTTACGAACGGACAAACTTGGAAGGCTGACTTGGTTGGTAGCGACAAAGTAATTCCCAACAATATCCACCAACAGATTCGTAAGATCAATTATATAAATCAAACTCCTATTATTGAACGAATGATGGACGATAACGCTAATGAGGACTTATGGTCCAAAAAGATCCAGGAAATCAGGGATTTCCGGAGCGGTATAACAGGGGAAAGGTTGCAAACACACCAAACTAACAAATTAATAAATATATACGAACAATACAAATCAGTATTTTCTGACGAGCCCGGTAAAGTAAAAAACTTCCAGTGTACTCTACGATTTCGAGACACAGTGGACTTTAACCGGAAGTCATACCCCATCGCGCAATCACGAAAGGAAGCAGTAAGAGCTGAAATAACTAAGATGATTAACCGTGACATAATAGAGAGTAGCCAATCCCCATACACCAGTCCTATTGTGGCTATTCCTAAGAAAAACGGACAAGTCCGTTTATGCCTAGATGCGCGGGAAATTAATAAAATGATTATTAATGACAGGACTTCGCCCGGTGAGATTGAAGAGATTTTAAAACGGTTCCACGGTACCAAGTACTTTAGTACCTGGGACACGGTGTGCGGCTACTGGCAGGTGGAATTGCATCCACAGAGTCGCCAGTATCTGGCCTTCATATTCGAAGAGCGGAACTACCAGTTTAAGAGATTGCCCTTCGGACTCGTGAATTCGGTCGCAGTCTTTGTACACTGCATGGACCAGATACTTGGCCAGGAAGCACTACAATTCACCACCGTGTACGTAGATGATTTGCTAGTGTCCTCAGAAACTTGGGAGGAACACTGCTACCGTGTGGAACATGTGCTGCAGAAATTGGCTGCGAATAACATCACGCTAAAGCTAGAAAAATCTCATTTCATAGCCAAGGAAATTCAATTCTTGTGCTTTATATTGAACGACCAAGGAATCTCACCGTCGGTTGAAAAAGTAGAAGCGATTCAGAAATTTCCAACACCAAAGAACCGAAAGCAATTACAGTCGTTCCTGGGACTCTGTAATTACTATCGCAAGTTCCAGGAAAAGTATTCTGAATTGACCGCCAGATTTCAACCGCAACTGTCATCCAAGAATAAATGGATATGGGGTATGGAGCAGAATGAGACCTTAACGCTGATTAAAGAAAAATTCCTAGAACCAATAATACTTCGCCATCCGGATTTCAGTAAACCGTTCTTCCTGAATTGCGATGCCAGCGACATTAGCCTTGGCACAACACTGTATCAAGAAGATGAGGAGGGCGAACATCTCGTGATTTGCTTCGCAAGTAGAGCGTTAAACCAGTGCGAAAAGAACTACCACGTCACTGAAAAAGAGCTGTTAAGTGTAGTGTTCGCGTGTGGCAAATTCCGCACCTACATCCTTGGTTACCCCGTTACCGTCCGGACAGACCATAAGTCCATATCGTTCTTAAGGAGATGCAAACTCAGTCACGGAAGGTTGACCCGGTGGATACTGTTACTACAAGAGTATAATCTTAAGTGGGAGTACATCCCAGGAAAGAAGAATGTCGTTGCGGACGTGTTGTCACGAATCGACATAGATAAGCACATTCGAGGGGGAGAAAGAAAGTGTACTCAAGATATACCACATTCTTAGCACCAGAGCCGATCTAGCCTCATTATTGGAAAACCTGAGCACCCACCAACAAGCAGACCCGAAATTACAATCCATTAAGACGAGATTGGAAGCAGGGGACGAGACTATCGCCCCATATTATAAAATTCATAACAGTATACTGTTCACTCAACCATCTTTGAGGAAGGAGACATGGAAGGTTATCATTCCAACCCATATCGAAAAGGAGATAGTAAGTAATTATCACATTCGATATGAGCATATGGGCGCCTTAAAGGTGATAAAGGCCCTGGAAGAGAGCTGCCACATTAAAGATGTCAACCGGAAGGTCCGGAAATATATAAAGGGTTGCCACATTTGCCAACTCGTTAAATCGAATAACGAGAAAAAGGAAGGTCAAGTGATTCCAATAACATCTCAGGCAAAGTTGGAAAAAGTATTTTTGGACATCTGCGGGCCATTTCCCCGCAGTGGGGGTCGTCACAGATACAAGTATCTAGTCATCGTGATGGACCATTTCACGAAGTTCATCAAGCTATACCCAGCAAATCGGGCGACTACAAATAAAATTCTCAACATATTAACCAACCAGTACTTTCCAAACGTCGGAAAACCAGTTTCGATCATTACCGACCACGGAACCCAATTCAAGGGGAAAAAATGGCAGGATACCCTACTGTCTATGGGTGTTCATACTTATAAAACTCGGTATACCACCCGAGCAGTAACCCGGCGGAAAGAGTATTACGAGAGGTGGGGCGAATATTACGAACATATTGCCACAATCAACAGAGGAGGTGGCAAGACTATCTAGAGGCCACAGAAGAATTCATCAACTTGGCGTACCACCCAGCCATAGGAATTACGCCATACTCCGCCATGTACGAAAAGCAACCCCCAAGAGAGATCGAAGAAATATTGGATTTCCCGAGGGAAAATATTTATACTTTTGACAGAATCACGTTTTATAACAAGGTGGCCGAAGACCAGGAGAAACGACGAAATAAATATCAAAAAGGTATGGGTAAAATAATTACCTATACCAGTGGTGAAAAAGTATTATTAAAAAATAGGGAATTACCAAGTTCACTGGAAGGGATAACTAAGAAATTATTACTATTATACAGTGGGCCCTATATAGTCTCCAAAGACAAAAACAATAACACGTATGAGATAAAGGAGATGGGTTCTGGTAAAATCAAGGGTGTATATAACCAGGCATCCATGAAAAAGTATCATGAGAAGTAATATAAAAAGAATTTTGATTAAATCACGAAATTCAAAAATATAAGTAAGAACAACTTACTACAACTATCTTGAAAGAAACATTTTGGAAATATAATATAAAAAGAATTTTGATTAAACCACTAAATTCAAAAATATAAGTAAGAACAACTTACTACAACAATCTTGAAAAAATCTATTTAAAAACAAAAAAGAAAAAATTTTGTAAAAACCACGAAATTCAAAAATATAAATAAGAACAACTTTCTACAACAATCTTGAAAGAAACATTTTGGAAATAAAAAAAGAAAGAATTTTGAATTAAAAATCCCAAAATTCAAAAACATTGTAAGATCATCTTACTACCATTATTAATGAAACCATTTGGAATATAAAAGGAAAATGAATTTTGTTAAAATAACTAAATTCAAAAACAAAGTAAGATCACCTTACTACCATTATTATGAAAACTATTTAGAAACAAAAAAGAAAGAATT
The DNA here is from genome assembly GCA_034769895.1 of Magicicada septendecula. Taxonomy (NCBI): domain Eukaryota; kingdom Metazoa; phylum Arthropoda; class Insecta; order Hemiptera; family Cicadidae; genus Magicicada; species Magicicada septendecula. The sequence continues at coordinate 823,674,837 of CM068368.1, forward strand.
TTGTTAAAAACCCCCTAAATTCAAAAGAATTGTAAGATCACCTTACAGACATAATTTATGAATAAAAAACTTTATGAAATAAAAAGAAAGAATTTTGAATTACGAATCATCCAAATTCCAAAAAATAAAGTAATATCAACTTACTGACAAACTATTTATAAAAACTTTATGGAATAAAAGGAAGAGAAGTTAGAAAGGTAAAACAAATCAATTCTAAAAAGTAAATAGTAAGGTCTAATTTCAACCAATAAATTGTAAAAACTTTCTATGAAATTATATAAAAAGAAATAAAAACCAGTGATACGATTAACTGAATAAACTTGTGTGGAAATAAAAATAATAACACTTTGAAGTGGTATAAAGAGAAACAATAACCTCATTAAAAATTAATTAAAACATTCATTTGAATAAAAAACCAGAGAGAAGTAATTTGAGAAAAGAATCAAAGTTATAAATGTAATTAAATAAATCAATAATGAAATGATCATGAAATAAGTGTCAAGTGTAATAAAGACAATTATAAGAAAGTTCTAGAACATGGAACAAGTGGAACAAATAAAAACTGAGAAACAAACAAATATATCAGAAATATATGCTACCATAAACAAAAGCAGATTGTAATAAAAACCAGAGAAGAATAAAGAACTAATAACAAAAACTTTATATGATAATAAACATTGATAATTATATTAATAAAAGAGCTTCCCACCATGATACCAATTGAAATAACCATCAAGATAACAAGTCAAAAGGATAACTGAGACAGGAATATGAAAATCTCTGAGCAATATACGAAGTGAAGTATCCAAAGATATTTTTTAAATAGTAACAAAAGTGTACTATTCTGAAATAATTTATTTAATAACTGTCTGTAGATAAGTCCAGCAGTATTAATATGTTTTTTGAGCAGAGATGATTTGCCTCTGTACTCAAATAGAAGTGAAGTATTGGACAGCAGAAGATGTAGCGTACGAAGTAACCTCTGAACTGCACCAGCTCACGAGTTAGGGAATGATAGGGAATAAATATCCCAGGGGTAAAACACTAAGAAGAAAAATAAAAATAAAATAATAAATATGAAACTCAGATGACTATTACTATCAAGGAAGATCAAGTAAGAATGAAATAGATGTAAGCTCAATATATACATAAGAAAAATTTTGAAATGGAAGGAAGTCAAGAATACTAAAAAATACAATAATTATCATAAGCAATTATTTCAGACAAACCAAGTATAGTCTGAAAAAATCACTTCTGTAGGAGGGCAATCTGTAGCATGACAGATAATCCACGAAAACTTAATTCCATTAAGATCATAAAAACATTTAAATTACATATAACTCAAAGAATTTCAAATGAAAATAATTTAAACTTCAAAGAAAAACACCACTATAAAAGGAAAAAGGTAATTAAATAATAAAAATGCAACACTAAAACTCAAGAAAATAAATTAAAAGAAACTCATATAAAAAATCAGGAGATTACCCAGGAAGTTTAGGAGCAGATAATAAAGAAGATACCCCGAACCAACCAACGGACAAAATAAAACCAGTACAGTGGAAAACCCAAGAAGGAAGAAGAGAAGAAAAGAAGATATAGGATGGAAGAACTACAAGTAATACCCATTAATAAACCTATTATTAACGACAATGAACCCCAAACCAAATGTTAATACCACCAAAGAAAGTATAACACCCCAAAACCTCATAAAATTGTAAATTAATTATAGACAAAAGTATTTAGTAGTGTGATAAGAAGTGCACCAACTAAAGTTATTATATAGTAAAATAAACAAATCTTCACAGTCCATTATGACTAAAGGTTTGGTCTGAGAATATAGTAAAACTCAAATATAAGTCAGAACCAATAGTGAATGTGTACCAGTGTAAGTGATTTTAAATATAATAAACTTCAAGTTAATGTGTAACTATTACTTAAACAAGGTGCTATTAAATAACTTTTATATTTTATATAATTACAGAATTAACAAGTGATGAAATATTGAAGTGAAAAATATTCCTAATGTTTCATAAAAGGGGTCACTTTTTATCTAAAAACATTCATAGAAATGCAAAGGATAAAGAGAGTATGTGGGGGAATAATTACACAAACAGGGGATTAAATTAAAATACAATATAAACAGAAAAGACTGCGATTGACTTAAGTTTAATAAAAATTAAAAAAATTTTAAATGGCTAATTATGTTTAGAGCCTAGGAACTCCACTTTTCAAAAGGTTCTAATAGAATAAGATTTATATTTAGTGTAAGAATGTTTAGTTACATAACAGTGTGCATACAGCTTAAAATGTTTATGTATGGATGTTGTACCAGATTATAAAATATTTATAATGCATGTTAAAAAGAGTTCAAACTACCATGTCTAACTTTGGAGACTGCTAGTTAATGTTAAATATTATTTTTTGTATTAGTAGCATGAATAATATGCTACAGATATCAATAGTTATGTAAGCAATTTTATTTAATGTTATGTTAACTTTAAAAAGTCAGAGGAGGTGTAGAAATAACTTTATTTGAAAAAACAATATATGTAACATACTAAGATCTAGGCCAAATAATGAATTCCCAAAAATTAATATAATTGAGTAAATAAGTCTGTTGAACCATATAAACTAATAAGATTTATGTAAGGTGGATCGATAACCCACTACTATAACTGATTCTATACTTTAAAAGAGTAATATAAAAAGATGTATTAAATTATTAAAAATTTTAAAAATGTAATAACTAACTATTTCAGAGGAGGAATAGTAAATTCATGAATTATAACTAAAAGCCAGATAAATTGACAAATTTATAAGAAATTAAGGAAAGGTAGGGATTTATATCAATCTAGAAGTTATTATAATCATATTTATAACACTAAACATGGCTATTATTTTGGACAAGAACAGGAAGCAGAATTTGGGCCTATATTTCCAAAAAGAGAAATGTGGCAATTTTAACAAAAATCTTTATAAATATGGACTATGCCATATCAAATTAAACAGAATGAGGTAAATAAACCAATTATGTTGTTAATAGTTCACTAAAGCAATCTATAGACTAAAAATATTCTGTATATAATGTATTTTATATTTACATAAATAGGAAGTGAAATATATTTAAACAATACTTTTTTTATATTAACTTGGCAAGATATTTCCTGAGACGAAGGAAGTAAAACAGTTCTTTATTAACATTCAACGTGAACGGTTGATACTCGATCGCGTTAAGAAACTGTATAACGTACCGAGTAATGGCGCATAAGGTTATGAATTGAAAACGAGAGTTAACGAATTATTTACTTTAAACATAAAATCAGTGAACTACACCAACACAAAAAGTGAAAACGAACAATACCTACCAAAATATAAGTGAACTCAACCAATAAAACTATACCACATTGATAATTCACTCTACAAAGAACTTTGACATTTTTCACCATATATGCTATACATTTGAACACACCTAACACCAGACTATTAACGCCAGTGAACACAGAACACTTCTTCAGGACACCTTTAACCACATAATAGACAATATACAATAATACGGAGACAATAAAACGGTAGTGAAGGCGTTTTTATTAACAGAATTTATAACCATCGTTTCTGGATTTTCTTCAACTACGAGACGTGCCGCCATTTTTAGCTCCCGTCATGCAAAGTGTTAGCCAGCTGAGATTCGTCGCCAATGAACTGGTCTGAATCATTCAATATTATAAACATTATATATTATTATCCATTTGTCATTTATTAATTATTAAGAATTATTTGTACATGTTATACTTTCTATGCTTGCTCCCATCTCTGACTATATAATTATAATCGCTAAAAGAACCATTTTAACATTTATATAATATAACCTGTAATTGTAAAATCGACCAAGCCCTGTGAAAGAGTCGAACATTTGAATAATATCGATTTTAAATCGATCTTTTAGAAATATTGTCAATAAATTAAATTAATTTATCTGGATTTGGAATTATTTCACATATTAAAATAAGAGTTTGAGTTAACTACAGGACTTACTGGGAGACGACAAATATTAAAGGAAAGTGATATATTGGAGCAGAGCAGAAAATCGCAAATCGATTATTGTAGGAAGACAATCTGTTTAACTCCAGATTCATTTAAGGTCAACCAGAAGTGCATATATTAACCAAATCAACTCACCGAATTTTAAAATTTTAACGAAACCACAGAGCAAGAATTATTTATAAATTATTAAACTAATAAACAAACATAAAAATTATTTTTTGAAAAAAAAATTTTTTTTAATTAACATTTTTTTTTCTCTTTGTACAACACAAAGAATTATTTATTTGTAACAGCGTCTAAAACGCGTTTGGTTACAATTTCAGCAATGGTGCAGAAAATGAATCACAGCACGAACCTCACGCTTGGTGGGATTTGAAATCATCTCCATTTTGAACTCACACTGTGAGCACTCTGTTACTGCTACTTATATCTAATGAATTATCGCTCATCATGCAAACACTAGGGGACATACCAGTGCCACCAGAAAAATAACTTCCCTTGCATTTTTATTAGACTTGTATTTTTACTTTGTGACTATCCATCATATTTTAGACAAGACTTCGTAGATTTTAGAATATCTTATAGGGCAGGGGTCACCAATTGGCAGACGTTAAATCAAATAAAGACCATGAAACCCCACTTTCCGAAATGGCCAAACAAGTACAAATTGAGTTTTTGTTAAAGAAATTATTACTTCACTCACTGGTACATTGTGTTATAAAAAGTTGTTTGTTTGGTAGTCATTCAGACCTAACTGATGACGAAAATGTGCAGTTTCTTATTTCAGTTTTCTTGAACAGGGCCTCAAATGCTAGAATGTCATGGCTTCTGAGCTGCCATGGAGCTCAACCTGTATGTTTGATCTGTTCACACACACTCACAACAACAAATTCTTTTAATCACTTCAAATGTTTAATATTTCTGAACCTCAACTTCATTTAGTATGTTGAAAATGGCCCTCCATGAAATTTAATTGGTGGCCTCTTATGATAAGCCTATGTTATTCATAGCCCGCAATCTCAGAAATAAAAAAAAATTATGATATAAAATGGTTGAATATCTTTACTTTTTGGATTACCAGATTGCACTGTATACAACACCACAAAGTAAATTAAATTCATGGTACCATAGTATACTATATAAATTCATTTCGATTATATCAGCTGAATCCACCATATGTTACATTTCATGTATTGTATATTACAGATTCACCGCAGGATATTAGATGTAATAGAGACCTACAAGGCAATCCTTAGGCGTACTAATCCTAAGGCAACAAGAGACAATAAATTTCCATTCATCGCTATAGACGGAGATAAATTTAGCAGTAATTATATTTTTTTTTATATATTATTTTTGAATAATTAATTTGAATAATTATTAACATTAATAATTAATGTCAACATTTTGAAATAGTTATTAATATTAAAAGCATGTTAATATTAGAATACAAAGAAATACTTCACATTTCACATTTCAATAGATAATCAGTTAGACTATGAAATCCTTTATTATATTACAGGTTAAAATTCTACATCTTAAAACAAGCATCTAATGTGCATCTAATTACTATTCTCAGGCTGTATGTATTAAAGATATATGATAACTTCTTAAACCTAATCTTGGCAGTTTAGCTGAGTGTTTCATTCACTCTGTTAACAAGTTGTTCTCTGTTCAATTTTTATAGATTTTGTAGATTTAGCTAGTTTCTTTGCAATTCCTTTTAATTTCTTCTCATTATATAAATCTTTGCATCTTTTTTTTATTATTTATTTCTTCCAACTGATGTCTAGTTAATCTTACAGATCAAAATATTATTCTTAATGTCCAACCTATTGATTATTACATTTATCGAATAGGTACAATATTACTATTCCTAACATGTTTTGAGGATTAAAATATCTGTCATTATGGTTTCTAGTAGTATTAACTATGTAATCTGCATAACGCATTTTGTCATTCCATTTATATTGTTAATAACAAAAAAAAATTGTGTCGTACTTATTATTCATCATTAAGCCCCCGTTTGTGTTTTGTGAACTCTAATTCTTCATAAAACATTTTTGAAATTATTAGACATATTAGCTTCAATTATTATTCCTTGTTTAACAAAATATGTTTTTCATTGTTCTTTCCAAGACTGCAAGGCTTAAATAAATTTTTAATATATCTTTGCTATCAGTATTCGTCTTTATAGAAACACAAATGATTGTTATGTCTTGGATGTAGGTAAAATGGTTATGTTATGCTTTGCACACATTGCATGAGCACCAGGAGAATTACTCAATGCTCTTGCATGCTCTCTTGGCATGTTTAAATACAAATTTTACCAATTTTTAAAACAAGCAAACGCTTTCAATGACTTTAATAAAATAAGATGAAGCCTCGCCTTTCATCTTCAAAACAATGTATGTGAGAAGTGAGAAATTATACACACTATCTTGCACCAGATTAAAATTGATAGACAGTATTTCTATCAATTTTTTATAAGACACTGTTATAGTTATTTACATGTCTCTTCAGTGTGTGTGTGTGTGTGTGTGTGTGTGTGTGTTTTTTTAATACCTTTATTTTATCAGCATGCTCCATTACAAATAAAGTAATACTACATGCTATATATAAACTTATTACAAGCCGATTCTCAATACATATAAAAACAACTCAGTGGTACAACAATTACAAAGATTCAAAGTAAACAAGAAAAATAAAAATCAATCATTGACAATGATACAATGAATTAGTACTACATTATTAACATGTTAAAACTGTATGCATGCATGTATCATATGCATGATAAAGCTGTTCGACCAATATGTAAGTTAATTCATAATAACAAATGCATACAATGATTCAAAATAGATAGACAAGCACAATAACAATAAACACTACAAAGAATCAAAATCAATGTTATTAACATATTTAATAAACTGTCTAACATATTTTGATGTCAATTCACTTCTATTCGGAGGCCATCGTCCACCACTCCTTAGTACACTATTTTTGAAAACCCGTCTTTCTTCATTCAACATATTGCACTCATATAACAAATGTTCCACTGTTTGGTCACCGTCGTTGCAGACACATGTCGGATCATCTTTTATTTTGAAACGATAGTAGTAGGCTCTAAGCTTGCCATGACCAGTCACCATTGTGGTAAAATTAGGAGACAGTGCAAACCTTGAGGACAGTCTGTGCTTCACACTAGGGAAAAACAACTTAGTCACCATTCCATTTAATGTTTGTTCCCACTCACTTTGCCACTCCATTAGGCTCACCTCACGGAATTTGTTAATCATTGCACTTTTTGGTATTCGTTCATAGCACACCATACTGCTACTGGACGCAGCTTCTTTAGCCAGATTGTCAGCCAGTTCATTACCATAAATACCCACATGTGCCTTAACCCAACCAAAATCAATTGACCAGTTGACCGCCTTTAAACTTCTTAACTGATTCCTTATTTCTTCTATCAAGTAGCTATGATTCCTCGAGCTCCTAAGTGAGTCCAGCGTCACTCTGCTGTCGGTGTAAACAGCTGCCGTTCTCAAATTAGTTATAATACAATTTAATTCAGCTATCTTTTCCAGGGCCTTCAAGACTGCCAATTGCTCAGCCTGATTATTAGAGCACCCAACACCCAACTTATACTGCATCTCATATTTGAGCTCACCATTAACAAACAAGGCTATACCCGACCCAATGTGTGTGTGTGTGTGTGTGTGTGTGTGTGTGTGTGTGTGTGTGTGTGTGTGTGTGTGTGTGTGTGTGTGTGTGTGTGTGTGTGTGTGTGTGTGTGTGTGTGTGTGTGTGTGTGTGTGTGTGTGTGTGTGTGTGTGTGTTCCAAGTCCTGTTGATATACAGTGATTGTCTCTTTTGTAAAAATTACATAAACAAATAGGATTTAATTAATTAAATGAAATAAATATTTGTATAAACTATTAATATTACTATAATTAAACAAATAGAATATTATATAAATAAATAACATACTATAATGGTATAAAGAAATTGACTGTTAATATAAAGTAATAGTCTCTTTTATAGTGACTATACATTTCTTATGAACACACGCACCTTCTTCCAAACACACACTCAAGAATTTCCAAAAACCAATACAAACAATTCTTACAAAGTAAATTAATAAATGTTGTTAAACAAGCAAAATATTCAACTTAAGGCCTTACACCTTACATTCATTAACACAAACACTCAAAAAGAAAAGTATACCAAATCACTTTTGTAGCAACAAATTAAGTTCATCTTAACATAGTGGCGTGCTTTTGGAATCTTAACTCTCTGACTTTTGGAACGCTATACTATTAGATAAAGTTTTATTTAGTTTTTACCTGATCCTGACCCCTACAATTTTATCTGAAAGTATAATGTTCCAAAGTTTGAAAAACTGTGCGTTTAAACGTTAATGGTATTTTGCATTAAATGGCATTAAATAAAATAATGAGATTTAAAGACAATGTGTTTAACACTTTGACGCTGGGCCCTCAACATAGTGGTACTTCACCCATGCCGGGCCATTTTTTGCATATATTTAAAATGTATCTTCTTAACTATATGGTAAAAAATATGCTACCTATGTTTTTATGAAGATCTAAATGTCTTCTTTAAAATGGTGTATACTGTATGACATTGTGTTGGTTTTCAAAAAAGTGATGATTTTGGAATAAAAAAAAATTGGCCAGTTGTTACTAGAAACTCGCAACATTATTTTTACTTGTTAGAAACGGATTAAACAATACATTACATAATGTTTATAATATATATTGGTTTAGAAAGGTGTACTTTTGTAATTTATTTTATAAGAAACGCTTGTCTGACATTTTGACACATATGTGGTGTTTAGCCAACTAACAGTTTGCCGTGCGATGTTTCATGTCAACTGTACCTACGAAAGTGAATGCATATGCGATCTAGTATCGACTGATTTGGGTACTACAAGGCCTGACATCATTTTAAAATACCTCCAAAGACGTCTTTGTGTATATGGAATTATGAAAAACACATTGAAACTTCAGGACGCCAATTGACGTCCATCGGCATTCTCAGAAGTTTTCAAAGGAAGTTAATTGACGTCCATCGGAGTCAAAGTGTTAAAGACATCATGTCATAAGAAACAGCATGTAAATAAAGCTGTTTATAATATACAGAACAGGAGAATGTAACAGTTTTCTGAACAGAAGTGTAACTGTAGTTAGTAAGTGTAGAGAAATATAAATTTTACGAAAACACAAATGCAACATGAAAAATATCGGTATGGAGAACCATACATGACTTCCATATTCTAAGATTTATATTTAAAATCATTTTCGAAATGAAATATTACCATAGAAACTACTTCTTTCTACTTACTGCTTCAGCCTTAACCACAGTACTGTGGTCACTAACATATACCACCTCACGTTATCGCACTCGATTTTCACTGATGATGGAAGTCGATGGCATTGCCGAAACGTCTGGTTTTGTAGAAAACATTGGACTACGGCCAAATATCCCTTAGAATAAAGCTGCGAATCTACAGTGTACGTTTCACAGAACAAACACACGGAAAAGAAGGAGCGCTCCGAAGTCACTTATGGACCCTCAGCATCGTGCAGAGGGTTCATTCCCTAAAGACAAAAAGTCTGTCTATGAATCGTTCCTCTGCAAACACGTGCAGTTACACTGCCCAGCGATCCACAGGAAGCAAATCGCTATCCACGCTGGACAGTTTTTCGGCTTGCATGCGTTATGTTGGTATGGGTTCGGCACTTTCCATTTAAAAACCGTGCAAATGTAAGAAAATAAACATGAATGAGGCCAGAAATAACGCGAATTGTGTGTGTGTGTGTCTTCCCTGCCTTTTTATTGCGGTAGTGATAATAATAAAATGGAAACGTAAACCGTACATAACTGAGATATGCTTGCCTGCCACGCACGATATATTTTCTCTTATACATGACTAGCAGAATACCCGTGCTTCGCTACGGAGTTTCACGTTGTACGTAATAAAAATGTTAGTTTAATTAATAAAGTTTAATTAAAGTAGGCTTCTTAAAAATAAATAGCTGTTGCCCACAACTTCGTTCGCGTGGTCTTCAATTTAATGCGATAATATAGTTAGAACAGAATCTATTCTATTGGGTTGCCATAGTAACCAGATGTAATAGTTTTTTAAGACCGCAAAGGACCCCCCAGAGGATCGTATCGAAAAAAACACCTGTTCTATGTTGGTTCTCCCGTTGCGTAAAATATTTGTGCCAAGTTTGGTTGAAATCGGTCCAATGGTTTAGGTGGAGACGTGGAAGACCCCAAAGGACCCCCCAAAGGATCGTATCGAAAAAAACACTTGTCCTATGTTGGTTCTCCCTTTGCGTAAAATATTTGTGCCAAGTTTGGTTGAAATCGGTCCAGTGGTTTAGGAGGCGATGTGGAAGACCCCAAAGAACCCCATAGAAAAAACACCTATCCTATGTTGGTTCTCCCGTTGCGTAAAATATTTGTGCCAAGTTTGGTTGAAATCGGTACAGTGGTTTAGGAGGAGATGTGGAAGAAACCTTCGCGGGCATGCGCACAACAACTCACCGAAGATTCATCGCAATCGGATGAATGGTATAGGAACGCATACGGGACAAACAAAGAAACATTCATTTTTATATATAAGAAGATGTAAACTATACCACTTACTTGACATAAACCGTGATAGCTAAGCTAATGTACAACATATATGTATTAATTATACACATAAATGTTCCTCGATAGACACTCTCTATCTATTGGCGAAAACTTGAATAAAATCCGTTCAGTACTTCCTGAGATTAGCGATTTCAAACACAGAGAGAAAACGGACCGACTTTACTTTATACTATGTACAGATTTACATTAAAATGAAAAAATTATAATTTTTAATGTAACTTCGAAATTAATGACTTCGAATTTTGTTGCCAGGCAATAAAATTATTTTATTTTTAACAATTACCATTGTTTCAAAAAGTTTAAATAAATTTTCAAGTACTTTACTCTTGTTAAAACGTAAAAGGTTGCAGGTAAACTACCCCTTTCCCTTAACCGATCTTCACCAAAATCAAAAGTCCTTGAGACCTCTACAATTCAGGGACGTATGCAAAAAATTATTTGATTCTGTTTGAATTTGCGGCTGTTATCGTTTGCCATAGAAAATACGCTTGGTAAAAAAACGTTGCAGGTAAACTACCCCTTCCCCTTAACCGATCTTCACCAAAAACAATAGGTCTTGAGTACTCTGCAAATCACGGCTGTATGCAAAAAAATATTTGATTCTGTTTGAATTTGCGGCTGTTATCGTTTGCCATAGAAAATACCCTTGTTAAAAAAACGTTGCCGGTAAACTACCCCTTTCCCTCAACCGATCCTCACCAAAAACAATAGGTCGTGAGCACTCTACAAATCAGGGCTGTATGCAAAAAATTATTTGATTCTGTTTGAATTTGCGGCAGTTATCGTTTGCCATAGAAAAAAAATCTACAGACAGACACACAGACACACAGACACACACACAGACACTTTTCGGAAAACGACTTTTTTTCATGTTTTGAGTGTAGTAGAATCAGAATCTGCAATAATCTCGAACACGATTTTTTTTGCCATCACCATACTTCCATTCCTTAAGGAATATGGAAGTAAAATGAAATACATTGAACTATAGATACAAACAGGCATGGATACACAGGAATCCCTTCCCACACGGACACTTCAGACAAAATTTTCTTCGTCACCTTGTGATTGTAGAATGGTTTTGTGATTGTGAACAGGCCCGGATTTAGATGTCCTGCCACCCCTAGTCACCATTGTTAGCGCCCCCCCCCCCAACAAGTAACTTCTATATATTCAATTCTCCTTGACTGCTGAAAATAGTCATTTCAACTATCTCTGTTGCAAATATCTCATTTGATTTTAAATCTAAAAGGGATATCCAAGCGATATGGAAACAAACTATTTTAGTCGGCAAAAAAGCGGACAAGAATTTCAACGGAGTGTCCAGACCTGTATATACGACCGTGCTCCGCTCCGATCACCCCGTTATTGATAGGCTCAGTGTTAATACCGTGTTCTTCAATGATATAATTAAAGGTTATTTCAAAACCATTTTCTTCAATTTGGCCATAATGAAAGTGCCCAATACAAATACTGTAATTAAAAAACCGAAAACATGAAATTTTAACAAATAATGTTTCACCTCATGCCGTCCCCCTGAGCCTGCCGCCCCTAGGCACATGCCTAGTGTGCCTAGTGGGAAATTCGGGCCTGATTGTGAATATGATACAAAATGCATATCGCGTTATGTAAGGTCATGGTTTTACTCTAAAATTACTTTAAATTGTAATTGTACCTTACCACCGTGTTAATTTTTGCCCGATACCTAACTTAAATGAGTACTGTGTACATTAACCTGTAAGTGAATATTTATAAAAGAACAATGAACACAGATATGATTTTATACTTATATGTTAATAAACTTATTGTGTTGACAATGACACTCTGTATTTTTATCTTCACTCATCCCCGTCATTCATACTTTTGACCATTGAACTATTCGTATTCCCCCAAAGACAACTATTCCCCCAAATTGCTTGCTGGATATGCCCCTGGATACAAAAATTATTAGCATTCTTCGCATGTAGCAAAAGCAATAAAACATATGAGCCAGAATTCTCTTAAAAATTATTTAAATGTTATTCACAAATTATTTTGTAGCATGATATTATTTGCAGTATACTAAAAATATGTTAACAGACAATTAGTAGCACAATAGGAGTGATACAAATTTCAGTCTTAGTCAGCACCTCTTATTGTGTTTCTGTTGTGAATACATAGTGTAAGAGCTAAAGAAGATTCTGTTTTGAGATTTGGGATTGAAAATATGAAATTAGGTTCAGATCCAGTTTTGGTAGAATTCAATATTCAACTTCACTCATTTCGATTACCTATTTTTTTTATTTAGTTGCACTGATTGTTAAAGAATATTCAAATTTTTTAACACCAACCTCTTTTAATTATTTTTACTGTAGACAGTACATTAACATAATATTTAAAGTAAAGTATGTAATTTTGTAACCTATGAATAATTTAATAATGTTTCTGATCTTACAGGGAAAACAACTTACAGCCAAGCGCTTGCAGCATCTCTGAACGGCACATTTTATGAAACACCCTGTGCTGGCTTGCGAAAGCATACAATGTACTTCAATAGTTTTCACCTACGGCAACTCCTCCAGGCTATATCAAATTATGTAAAGACATGCCACATGGAGGTTATGATTAATCTCAAACCAGTTGTTACAGACGAGTAAGTATTGATTCAGTTTTTCACTTTGTTTTGATAAACAAGTAGCACTCTCTCTCTCTCTCTCTCTCTCTCTATATATATATATATATATATATATATATATATATATATTGTAATTTAACGAAATACTCTCCTTACAAAGCCAATTTGTAATTAAATAAAGTGTGTAATTCTGCCACACGGTGTATGTGTCGTATTTGTAATACAAGAAAGTATGGTTTAAATAAAATTTAATTATGTTTGATATATTAGTTTTGGATGTATTAATGTTTGTAGTTGTTTCTAATTGAAGGTTACTAATGGTGTAAAGCGGTTTAAAATGTAGCATTCGAGGTTACTCAAAGTGTGTTTACAATTGTGTAATTATAATTGTCTGAAAAGAATTCCCTTAAATCAAACAAATAAAATAGTTGTGTTGGTAATATTTAAATACTAGGTTTGCTAAGCTTAACAGTAAAGTATAATAGTTGGTCGCTTGATGATGATGATCGTCTTGTTGATACTGGCTGTGAAACTTCTCCTCCAGGTCGATAATAGTCTAAGTACGTTATGTCTAGTAATGTCTGGACAATATAATAAACATAATATACTTTCACGTACCTGGTCGTGTTTTCTAGAAGTTCAATAAGCTGTCAACTCAGTTTACAAAAACCAACTCACTTTAGTTGCAAGGTTAGATTGCCTTGTTTGTTAGTGGGCGCCACACGGATTTATTTTGGGAAAATCCCGTGTAAAACCCATGTATTGAATCAATTAATGATTTAAAAAAGTTTGAAATAATTGTTTGTTACCATTATGGCAATGCTATTCCATATATTCAATCACAACTGAAGGTTGTTTAAGCTTTCCTGAATAAAATATTTAACTATCTGTTAGAAATAAATTAAGTCGAGTTATGCTGTTAATTATGGGTTTTATTCATACCCTTGATAGAGAATTCAAAACAAATACAATTAAAAACATATAATGATGTACAATTGTAAATAAGTTATTATATAAGGCTTGCTCAGAGCACAAGTGGTAATTCTGGCTAAGTCCAGATATTTGTTATTTTTAACATTAATATTATTGAAATCTCAGATGTGAGTTCTTTGAGACACGAAAAAGAAAGTCATGCCTACACAATGGCTAATGATTTCCTGATATAAAATTGATCAACAATGTTTTGACGTTACTTTCATAAAGTAAACAAATAAAAATAACCTATTTGATAGGTTGTGCGTTCGTCACGCCTGATTTATGAATTACAAAGTTTATAAATTGAGAACACTTATAACTAACATTCAGCTTAATTAATAATGACAAATTCATAAAATAAATTGAGACATGTTGTAATATCGAAATGTTTCTGTGTTTTGCGTCAGTACAGATCAGTGTATAAAAACGTACAGGTTATGGCGCTTGTAGTGAAAATGAATAATGGTTGCACTGTTACCTTTTGGTTTTAATTATTTAATTAAAACTCATGTTAGCACCTTGATAATCGGATTATAATGATTATCATTATTCACTGCACACGCACAAGAACAGAGTATTTCGATCCGCTTCTAACTTAATGGATCATAAATAACCTTATTTAATTACTCCTGTTCATTATTTTCCCGCACAAAAATGAAATAATACTGCACATAATCACTATTGTTTTCTGTAGAATAATTTGAAGTAGTCGTTTCTTGTTGTTGAGCTATTTCCTTCGATGTGTTATGTTGATGACGCTAACAGTTATTAAAAATGTTGAGATGGCGAGCACACGTTCCGTGCTGTATGAAGTTGATAAGTGTCTGTCGAGAATCGGTTACATTCTCTTATATACCCCGCCCGTCGATCGGCGTTAGGCAAAAATGTTAATTACTAACTAATTTTGTGATTGGTTCTTGCAGGTGTGATGAGTATGACGTACTGACTGTATAGCCGTTAATAACGGTTTTTCAACTGTCAAACTCTGAGGTGACAGATAGCTTTCAATGTTGTTGGTATTAGTAAACAAATTTCTGATGCATATTTGGTAAATGATGCTAACACCTTTCCCGCACTTAATACAGTTGCGATTGGGTCGATATCGTCATCAAATTAAAGATTATTTTGTCCTCTTTAATTTGATATAGTTTGATACCGAGTTCACTTCACTTTTACTGACATTGTTATAAAATCAATGTTCAGGTACACTACTTCGCACTGTCGTCTGGTTACCGAAATTGGCGATAATACACTGACTAATATAGTTTGTGTTCCACATAGCATTTTATTACTCAAACGTTTATGTGGGAACACTATTAACTCTGTACTGACCTTCAATTACTGAACATTATGAATACACCTTAACTTTATACATTGTAATGAACGATTCTTATTACTATGACATTTCGTTTTACGCTAACTCGTTCTATTCTACTACTTAACAATTGAATTATGATTAAATATATCATTTTAATAATGTTTTTTGCTATGTTGGAGCATAACAATTGTTCTGTGTATTTAATTTACACTTACGTTACCTCCCAATAATCAACTCACTGATTATTGCTTGGTCTAGGCCTTGTTAAGACATACCGTCTAGACTGGAATTTTGCCTTAACAATATTTATTGGTTCACGATTCGGTAATTTGTTGAGGTACCTTATTCGTATAAGATTCCCTCTTACAAATGGTTTTTCTTTCTCATAAGTATATTTGATATTGAAATATATCTTTGTTCTCACTTTGTAGCAATTGCTAATTTTAGTTTTTGGCATTCATAATTTACTAGTCATGGTTAAATTTATAATCAGCAAAATGCTAATTCTGATTTCACATTATTCAGATTCTGATTGATTCACTTTTTATTTACATACAATATTCTGTTTACATTATCTACTGACTTGATTGACAGCTTACTGTAAATTTACTCTGTTCATCAGTTTGTGTTAGTCATTGTCTGGTTGTAGTGTCAAACAGTATTTGTGTTTACTGTTTCTTGTGGCACTTCTGCTTCATTCTTCTTTCTTGATTCCTCTCTTCTTGTTTATTCTTATCACTATATTCCCTATTTACATTATTGTTCTGTCCTTATAAACTCTGACAGTATACGTTTAGGTTAGGTAACATTTTGTTATGTTACAATATATATATATTGTAACGTTACATAACCTAGTCCCAATAAAGTAACTCATGATAATAAAAGTCAGAAATGGGTAAACTAAAGCTCGCTCAAAATTTAATTATATCACTCAATATGATAAACAATTTGAGTGGTATACAGTGCGAAGTGAGTTCTAGTGTACCCATTGAGGTGAAAAACCAAAGTGAAACTAATGTATTACTAAACTGTGCTGTATGTTTTGGATAGGATAAAACTATGGAAGTAGTATGTAATAATACTAATTGATTTTTGTAATTTTATTTATTTATTGTAATTTATATTGTATGAACCACAATTTGTTATACCCAAGTTAATATTATATGTTTCAAATAATTGTGTTAGATTGTAAGAAAACCCAGGGTTAATTTTAAAAGACATAAAAATTTTAACTACCAAAGATAATATAAAATTAAAATAATCCTATGAAGGAAATGGCAACAGGAAGTAGTACCGGGTATGAACACTATTCGAGACTAAATAAATAATATATAAATTTATTTAATGATAATAAAATGATAAAATATTGATATACAATGTCATAAAAAAATTAACCAAAACATATTATGTAAATTAAATTAGTAAAGAAACCGGAATGGAAGGGAATTATTTTTCCATAAATAAAATATAAATTTATAATAATCACAAACTGCCTACATAATAAAAATACTATGTGTTACTAAGAGTGATGAAAAATAACAAGTATTGTTAATAAGATATAAAAATTTTGAACAAAACCGGAGAGTTGAAGAAACGATGCGACAAAAATTATAAAAAATAACCTTTTTTGGACGTTGGAGGAGGCGAAATTCACGCATGAGTAATAAACAAAGTGAATACTAACTAATTATACCTGAGGAATCCAAATTAAATGGTGATATACATTAAAAACCAGTGGATAAAAGCATTCTGAGGATCCAATATAGTTCGGCCTACTTCCAGTAGACAACTAGAAAATACTCCAAACGAAAAGGAAATAATAACGCAAGACGTACCTCATCACAGAATAAAACTTCAATCCAGTAAGGACAACACGGAGCGAGGTAATATAAACATTTTTTCGTAATAAGTCCAGAAGAAAACTCGTTTTTTAACAGTGAAATAGAACAAAAAATATTCATTTTATCATATGTTTCTTTCAAAGTAAACAAATACATGCTGCTCTCTTACGGCAATTCCGGAAACTACGTAATATTTGAAAAATAAACAAAATTATTTATTAATTTTTTGATATTTGTAAAGCGTAGCAATTATCCATTTCTGACACTCTCATAACACAAAGAATTCACCCTGAACCCTGGGGAATTACTAAGAATTATGTAATAACTGATGTTTTTTATTATAGCGTAATATTGGGTAAATAACAACATATATGTTTTGTTCCTTAGACAGATCTATGTTTACTCGGTAAAGTCGAAATGATGTTTTTTTTTTCAAATAAGATTAATTGTGATACCTATATTTTGGTGGCAGGAGACAAAAGTCAATAATCAATAAAGCAATATTATTGAAAATTAATATTGAATTATAACGTGTTATAATTTATTGTAGTGGGTAGTTAATGAAAATTTCAGCACAACATACAGAAGAAATCGTCACAACTGAGGGGCAATAATGATACTTACTCTCTCTTCTGCATAAGGCTGAACAAATTACCTCCTTGACCCCAAATCACACACTCTCGATTTCTTTTAGATTGAGTAAAACAAGATAAACAAAATCCTTTATTTATACCTTTTAAAACGTCAGTTAGTATAATTCAAAAGTGACGCATACTGCGTGAGGCATATAATAACACTTTCGCAAGTGCACACCTCACATTAAGCCGCACGTTACAGAATTGGCGTACAACTGTGGGGCGGAATTAACGAAGCTCGATATAACTTGCAATACACTCGTAAGTGGTAAAGTGCCTCTAAAAAAAGCAGGACGTTACAAATTGGCGTACAACTGTGGGGCGGAATTAACAAAGCTTGTAATTGCAATATACTCGTAAGTGGTGAATGCCTCTATTAAAGCAGGACGTTACAATATATATATATATATATATGTATATATATATATATATATTGTAACGACTCGCTTTGTACGTATTCTGAAAAGGTGTATAAGTTGTGTGTTCGCCTCACACTGGTGTCGTTACTTTATCTTGCGCTGACGATGTCCGTAGCGATCCTTCGATTACCAGTACAACACGAGTGGAAACCTTACCTGTTCTTCGTTAGGTGTTCATAAATCCCGGGTGGCGCCAAATTGTTTAATTAAAACAATTAAATTAACAAATAGGGTGGTTTAGCGTTCTTAAATCGTCTTTAAATTAAAATTTAAATTAATTTTAAATTCTTTTAAAACGTCAGTTAGTATAATTCAAAAGTGACGCATACTGCGTGAGGCATATAATAACACTTTCGCAAGTGCACACCTCACATTAAGCCGCACGTTACAGAATTGGCGTACGACTGTGGGGCGGAATTAACGAAGCTCGATATAACTTGCAATACACTCGTAAGTGGTAAAGTGCCTCTAAAAAAAAGCAGGACGTTACAAATTGGCGTACAACTGTGGGGCGGAATTAACAAAGCTTGTAATTGCAATATACTCGTAAGTGGTGAATGCCTCTATTAAAGCAGGACGTTACAATATACATATTGCAACGAATCACAGGATCATGATAGGCGGGGCAAGTCATATATTACACAGACAACGGACATTCATATTATATTTTGGTAGATGGTTAAGTTTGGTTGTTATCAATTGTATTTAGTAAGGTTAAGGGTTTAGTTTAAAAAAACTGTGCATTATTATTTATGGTGATCCATGTACTGTGTTAGTGGAAATGTGCGCGCGTGCGCGAGGGTAAACGTTTCCCGGGTGGCGCGTGAAGTATTATCGTTGTGTGGCCATTAACTGAACTGAGACGTGTGTATCACTACAATCCCTATACCTGTCGGACTATTGTTTACGTTCATGTATATTATTAATATGTAGGCAGCATGCATGAGATACGAGTAGTCTGATTACCGCTATGCATGCTGTTACAAGGTAAATGCACTCTGATGCATGAAAAGTGCATTGTCACTTTTACTAACCATGTGACTTCCATCCACCAATAGAATGCGGACTGGTGGTTGGAAATTTTCTTAAGCCTGTCGTTACACAGGCAGTTCTTCTACGCCATCTACCGCGAACGGGTCGTGCACTCCTTGTACAAGAATTCTACCGCTTGCAAGGTGTTGTAAAAACTATTCGTCGCTAGTGAAACGGGAAGACTCAGAACTGTGTGTGTGGTACATTTGCACACACCAGTGTTTTAACGCATTGTGCGAAAAATTACAAGCAGTTCTTCACTGCTGCTACCACGAACGGTACATACAATTCCTTGTACAAGATTCTACCGCTTGCAAGGATCTGTTAAGACTTTTCGGGGATAGTAACGCGTGTGTCGCATAACAATTGATTTTATATCTTTACACACGATATTATTATTGTAGTATTACGTGTGTAAGAAGTGAGTGTAACTGTATCACTGTGCGAGATTTTCCGCAGTGACAGTAGTATAAATTGTTACGCAATAGTTCCATCAAGACGTTTCCGTGCTAGTGCAAGATTTCCTCATAGGGTGGTCTGCTGATCGCGGTAGACCTTCGTATTCGCGAGAACACTTGAAGAAGCTGGAGAGGTATAAGCTCAATATACCGTTATTGATTAAACTCACTGTCACCTGAGATATTACTTGGTCTTAAACTCTATATAAGTTTGGCGAGTAATAAAATCCGTAGTACCGTTGTGTGCGAAGTGTCGGATTCATCGTGGGTATTGCAGGACATCAGCCCAGCTGTTACAGGACATCAGCCCAGCTGTTACAGGGCATCAGCCCAGCTGTTACAGGACATCAGCCCAGCTGTTACAGGACATCAGCCCAGCTGTTATAGGATCAGCCCAGCTGTTACAGGACATCAGCCCAGCTGTTACAGGACATCAGCCCAGCTGTTACAGGACATCAGCCCAGCTGTTATAGGACCAGCCCAGCTGTTACAGGACATCAGCCCAGCTGTTACAGGACATCAGCCCAGCTGTTATAGGACATCAGCCCAGCTGTTATAGGACCAGCCCAGCTATTACAGGACATCAGCCAAGCTGTTACAGGACGCCAGCCCAGCTGTAAACGTTTCTGGTGAAACGTCTGTCATTTGTAAGCCACACCTGACGATCCATCTATACCGCAAAGACCGGCCCTTCTCTTCAACAACATCATCGTGGGAGTCTTCTTATGTAACGTATCACGTCTTGCGTATGAACATTATTTAACACTTTAAAAGAAAGACTCTATATCAAACATTACATTCTGTACATTTCAAATATACCATATAAACTATAACTTGTGTTTGTACAATAAATAATCTTAAACCCTCCAATATAGACTTGTAATTTGAATTACACATACTATCATATCCTATGCGCCAATAGTTTAGTAATTTGTGTTGTCGCATAGAGATATTTTGGCGCTTAGCAACGTAGGGCTCGTTAAATAGCGGTAAATTTACGCTATTACATATTTGTCTATGAATATAAAATTTGTTGGAAAAATCCGACGTATAAATATAATTAACATAAAAATTGTATGTGTATTGTTCATATGAAAATCTGAGGGTATAATTTTTCATTAGTGCATATTCTCTTGTATATCATATATGAACAGATTTTATCAGTATATTGGAGGTAGATTATTAGTTGTTGTATGTTAGATAAGGTATTTACATGTTGATGTTTTGAACTGCTTTCTGTGTGCATATAAACTGGTTACCATATGTTCTAATCTTGTTGTGATAATAATAACTTGCTTTGCGTATAAATCAATAAATTTAAATTTACTAAAATTTTAAATTAAATTTTAATCATTATGGCGGATACTGTTGAAATCAAGAATGCTTTAGCGGCCTTATTAGAAGAAATGAAAGCAATTAAAGAAGAGCAGAAAGCCAGTAAAGAAGAAATTAAATCTGGTAAAATAGAAGCCGGGAAACAAAACAAGTCACTCCATGATGAGAACAAGAAATTATACGCGGCTGTGCAGGAGCAATCTAAACAAAGCAAACAAATGATAGAAGCGGCAGAAAAGCGTATTAGCGAGACCGTGGAAGCTATGAAAGCTGATATAGAGGCGAGTTTGGAGGTTAATAAGTCACGACTTAATGAGTATGGTGAGAAACTCGCTGGAATGGAGGAGCAGGTAATACAACACAGATCCACGGTGAGTGAATTAATGGCCGAGCAAGACCTGCGGATTCAAGAGCTGCAACAGCAAGTGTCACGATTGCAAAGTACCTCGTCACCACTAAACTGTACTACGTATGTATATAAGACTTTGGATGACGTTAATTCACAGCAAAGATTTTATGGACGGCAGAATGAAAACCCCATGGATTTCATTCAAAGTTGCCAGCGGGATCTGGAGCAAATTGGTGATACCTTAAGTGAAGCGGATAGAATTAATTTCATAGTGCGGCGACTTAAGGGTACCGCTGCGGAGTGGTTTAGTATCGTCCAGGATAAAATCAACATGTTGGAAGACCTGGTAAGACATTTCAGAGCTAGATACTGGAATGAGGAGATCCAGCGGAAGATACGTACGCAGCTGGAGTTTGGAAAATATTCCAATACCAGAGGTCCTAAAGATGAATATGTGATGCAGTTGATATCCAGAGCTAGATATCTTGAGCCTAGCTTAACCGAACCTGACATGGTAAGTAAACTTGCGCACCACTTTGGACGCGGGATACAGGTGGCCGTCCTTACGCAAGGAGTTAAGTCGTGGAATGAGCTACTCACATTACTTGCAAAATGGGAAGGTATCGACAACCCGATTACCAATGGTAACAGTAATGAAACACCGCATAAAAGTTTTCAATATCAAAATCAAACTAAGCAAACACAGTCGCAACAACAACAAAGACCTAAGATGTCGAATAGAAATACCAATCAAAAATTTAGTGCCAATAAAGTAGCAGTAGTAGAGGAAGAGGATTCCGATATAGAACAGTCAAAAAACGTGTAAGGCTGCACGGCGTGAGTCCGTGCAACAGAATAACTAATACACGTAAAGGTAGGAATGAAGTTTCAAAAGCCCGGTGTAAATATAAAAAGCAGTTCAATAAATCAAATGTGAAAGATGTTAATTATAAGAAAAACTTTGTAGTGTCCGGCTTATATCCTGCCGTAATTAGAGATAGTTTAATTTGCAATAACCATAGTAAGGAAAATGAGAAAGGTATTAGCGTTGAAAATGACACTGACCTCATTGTCAACGCGAAAATTAACGGATGTGTCGGCGAAGTTTTATTTGACAGCGGCGCAGAAATTTCGTTAATGGATGAGCGATTCCTAGAGAGGCACAGGAAACATTTAAAAAAAATCCCGATTCTGCCAGCAGCCCACAAAATCATAAAATCAGCGACGGGTGAATCTCAGAGGGTTGACCGTCAAGCTATGATAACAGTATCCATTCAGGGAATGGAAATAGAGGTCACTGTGCTTATGGTCAAGAAACTCGTGTATAATGTTATTTTGGGAGTGGACACATTAAATAAACTGCACGCGACCATTGATTTTCCAAATAAATTACTAGAATGTACAGTAAATAATAGTAAACACAATATCAGGTTAGGACGCAGGAGGGGTAAGACGGGGTCTGATTGTGAACCTATTACTATAACTCGCCCAGCGGTTCAACTTGCCGATAAGATAACATATAATCTGCGGACTCACAGCAGGCAGATAACGAGCAATGAGCAAGATAAGCTGCAAAGTATGCTTGATAAATTTGAATCTGTGTTTTCCAAAAATCCTACCGTCACGAATGTTTATGAACACAGTATTCAGGTCACGGATGAAAATAAATTTGTACGGAAGACGTACCCCATCCCCCTTCACTATCAACAACAGGTTGATGCCGAAGTTAAGAGTATGCTTCAGAATGGTGTGATTGAACGAACTGATAGCAATTTTTTAAATCCTATGGTTGTTGTTAAAAAGAAAAATAACGACATTCGATTATGTCTCGACATGAGAAATCTAAATTCTATTACAAAAAAATGCTACGACTGTGCTCCGAATGCGGAGAACTTATTCATAAAATGTCAAGGGGTTAAATACATGTCTCGCCTTGATCTCAAAAGTGGATTCTGGCAGATTCCCCTTGCCAAGGAGTCGAGAAGATACACAGCATTTCTATATCGAAATAAATGCTATCAGTTTAAAGTAGTTCCATTTGGTTTGGTTACCAGTTTAGCGGCCATGGTCAGATGTTTGGAGTTAGCTCTGGGACCCGAGGTGGAGGACTTCGTCAGCATATTTGTTGATGATATTTTGGTCATATCCAAATCATTTGAAGAACATCTTGAACATCTCAAGATTGTATTTCAGAAATTGCAAGCCGCTAACCTGACTCTCAATCTTGAAAAGTGTGAATTCGGGAAATCGCAAATTAAATTTTTGGGTCATATTATCTCAGCGGAAGGTATAACAACGGACCCGGAAAAAATACATGCGATCATGGAGTTCCCGAAACCCACAAAACCCAGGGATATCAGAGCGTTCCTCGGATTGACTGGTTACTTCAGACGTTTTACTCCAGAATATTCTGGGACAATTGAGCCGTTGTTAGAACTACTTCGTAGGAGTAATAAATGGAGATGGGAGGAGCGTCATCAGCATGCTTTCGACGCGACTAAAAATTTGTATAGTAGAAACCTGCACGTGTTTCATCCTGAGAAAAGGGGCACATATGTCCTGAATTGCGATGCTTCTGATTATGCCATTGGAGGGGTACTCTACCAACGGAATGAGAAGGGCGAAAACAAAATAATTGCGCACAGTAGTAGGTCACTAAAAGGGGCCGAACGTAACTATTTCACATCAGAGAAAGAAATATTGGCTATTGTGTACTGCATTAGTAAATTTCGTTATCACCTGGTTGGACAACACTTCGAAATCCTTTCGGACAACCAGGCCTTATCGTTCATGTTGCGCTGCAAGTTAGCGAACGCTCGCATATCCCGTTGGATCATGGCCATCCAAGAGTACGACTTTACCATTAAGTACTGTAAGGCAAGCGAGAACCAAGCAGCTGACACGTTAAGCCGATACCCTCCAATGGTGGAAGAACGTCATGCGTCTAATAACCAGGAGGTTCAAATTCTAGCTGTCAAATATAAATTAGAAGACAGTCTCAAAAATAAGCTAAGAAATATTGGTATGGAACAGCAGCGTGACACAAAGTTGAAGCGGATATGTGACGCTATCCGGATACAAGAAAACCCTAAGTACAGAATATATAAAGACGTAGTGTATAAAATTATCAATGGCGGATGGAAGATTATGGTACCGGACGCCATGGTGGAAGACCTCACCTGGATGTGTCATGAGAGTCTGGCTCATGCGGGGCCTTATAAATGTTACCTGGCAATGCGGGAGGATTTTGTGTGGCTAAATATGACCAGGAAAATAAAGGCCATACTCCGCTCATGCCACATCTGCCAAACAGCGAAATATCCGAACCAACATACACAGGTTGAAATGGGTAACATTGTCGTCCGTAATAAAAATGACCTTGTATGCATTGATTTTTTGGGTCCACTTCCTCGGGCGGCACGTGGAATGAAGAACCTGGTGGTTGTTACGGATGCCTTTACCAAACATGTTAGCCTATATGCTATTGGTAGACCTACTACGTCGGCTGTCATAAACATTATGCTAAATAAATACATGCCGAAAAATGGTCCCGTAAGGAAGATACTCTCAGATCAAGGTAAGCAATTTACGAACACCAAGTGGCACTCCGAGCTTGAGAAACACGGGGTCCAGACGGTCTTGACAGCGATCCGGAGACCGCAAGGTAACTTGGCCGAGCGGGTCAACAAGGAGTTGGGACGGTTGTTCCGTACGTACTGTAATACTAACCAGAGTAAGTGGCCGGAATTCCTAGAATTTTTTGAGTATGCCATAAATGGAAATTATAATTCTACTACTGGGTATACTCCGAATGAACTCCAAACCGGAGAAATGCCAGGCCGGGTCTGGGGTAAACACATTGAAAGGATAGCGACACATAATATGCCTATACCAGTTGAGATAAAGAAAATCGAGGCTAGAATACGCATTAAAAAGTGCGCCGAGGAGCGCACGGAGAAATTTAATGCGGAACATAAACTAGTCAAGTTCAAGACTGGAGAGAGTGTGCTTTTACGAGCATTAAATGTTGGAAGAAGGGAGGACAACACAGCCGCGAAGTTTTTTAGGCTGTATAATGGTCCGTATACCCTGTCGGAGCAAGTTGGGAAAAATACCTTTATCTTAACCAACCCAAATACCAACCGTGCGATTGGTAAATTCCATGCGTCCTCATTGAGGAAGTATTATACAAAGGATCCGTAAACTCAGAAATTAATGTCAGGATATAGGGGTAAGAATGTGTAGTGATGTTAAATATGTCAAGTTCAGGTTTAAATGTTGTATGTAAGATGACTCTGAGAGTGAACAATAATCTAGTTTAGATAAGGAATGTTGTCTGTGTACGCTATGATCCTGCATAAGATTTCGTTATCTGTGTGTCAAGAACATGTGTGTTTGTTTTGGTTTGAAGGTTACCACGTGTCTTGTGAATTGATGCTTCTGTCAAAGTGACAGTTGGTAATGTTAGTATTAATTGAGGATGTTTATTTGATTTTAGTTTGAGGGTATTATTATTATTTCAGGATTAGGAAGTTGTTGTGGTTATATTAAAAAAAAAAATTTTTTTATTTTTTGTTGTTAACTAAAAAAAAAAAAAAAAAAAAAATTTTTTTTTTATGCGGGAGGGAGTTAATCCTGCAACGAATCACAGGATCATGATAGGCGGGGCAAGTCATATATTACACAGACAACGGACATTCATATTATATTGGTAGATGGTTAAGTTTGGTTGTTATCAATTGTATTTAGTAAGGTTAAGGGTTTAGTTTAGAAAAACTGTGCATTATTATTTATGGTTATTCATGTACTGTGTTAGTGGAAATGTGCGCGCGTGCGCGAGTGGGAAACGTTTCCCGGGCGGTGCGTGAAGTATTATCGTTGTTTTGACATTAGCTGAACTGAGACATGTGTATCGCTACAATCCCTATACCTGTCGGACTATTGTTTACGTTCATGTATATTATTAGTATGTAGGCAGCATGCATGAGATACGAATAGTCTGATTACCGCTATGCATGCTGTTACAAAGTAAATGCACTCTACTGCATGAAAAGTGCATGGTCATTTTATACTAACCATGTGACTTCCATCCACCAATACAATGCGGACTGGTGGTTGGAAATTTTCTTAAGCCTGTCGTTACACAGGCAGTTCTTCTACGCCATCTACCGCGAACGGAACGTGCACTCCTTGTACAAGAATTCTACCGCTTGCAAGGTGTTGTAAAAACTATTCGTCGTTAGTGAAACGGGAAGACTCAGAACTGTGTGTGTAGTACATTTGCACACATCAGTGTTTTAACGCATTGTGCGAAAATTTACAAGCAGTTCTTCACTGCTGCTACCGCAAACGGTACATACAATCCTTGTACAAGACTCTACCGCTTGCAAGGATTTGTTAAGACTTTTCGGGGATAGTAACGCGTGTGACGCATAACAATTGATTTTATATCTTTACACACGATATTAATATTGTAGTATTACGTGTGTAAGAAGTGAGTGTAACTGTATCACTGTGCGAGATTTTCCGCAGTGACAGTATCATTAATTGTTACGCAATAGTTCCATCAAGACGTTTCCGTGCTAGTGCAAGATTTCCTCATAGGGTGGTCTGCTGATCGCGGTAGACCTTGGTATTCGCGAGAACACTTGAAGAAGCCGGAGAGGTATAAGCTCAATATACCGTTATTGATTAAACTCACTGTCACCTGAGATATTACTTGGTCTTAAACTCTATATAAGTTTTGCGAGTAATAAAATCCGTAGTACCGTTGTGTGCGAAGTGTCGGATTCATCGTGGGAATTGCAGGACATCAGCCCAGCTGTTATAGGACATCAGCCCAGCTGTTACAGGACATCAGCCCAGCTGTTACAGGACATCAGCCCAGCTGTTATAGGACATCAGCCCAGCTGTTATAGGACATCAGCCCAGCTGTTATAGGACACCAGCCCAGCTGTTATAGGACACCAGCCCAGCTGTTATAGGACCAGCCCAGCTGTTACAGGACGCCAGCCCAGCTGTAAACGTTTCTGGTGAAACGTCTGTCATTTGTAAGCCACACCTGACGAACCATCTATACCGCAAAGACCGGCCCTTCTCTTCAACAACATCATCGTGGGAGTCTTCTTATGTAACGTATCACGTCTTGCGTATGAACATTATTTAACATTTTAAAAGAAAGACTCTATATCAAACATTACATTCTGTACATTTCAAATATACCATATAAACTATAACTTGTGTTTGTACAATAAATAATCTTAAACCCTCCAATATAGACTTGTAATTTGAAATACACATACTATCATATCCTATGCGCCAATAGTTTAGTAATTTGTGTTGTCGCATAGAGATATTTTGGCGCTTAGCAACGTAGGGCTCGTTAAATAGCGATAAATTTACGCTATTACATATTTGTCTATGAATATAAAATTTGTTGGAAAAATCCGACGTATAAATATAATTAACGTAATAATTGTGTGTGTATTGTTCATGTGAAAAGCTGAGGATATAATTTTTCAAGTGTGCATATTCTCTTGTATATCATATATGAACAGATTTTATCAGTATATTGGAGGTTGATTATTAGTTGTTGTATGTTAGATAAGGTATTTGCATGTTGATATTTTGAACTGCTTTTTCTGTGTGCTTATAAACTGGTTACCATATGTTCTAATCTTGTTGTGATAATAATAACTTGCTTTGCGTATAAATCAATAAATTTAAATTTACTAAATTTTAAATTAAGTTTTAATCATTATGGCGGATAATGCTGAAATCAAGAATGCTTTAGCGGCCTTATTAGCGAAGATGGAAACCATGTCCGAAGAAATGAAAGCCAATAAAGAAGAGCGGAAAACTGATAAAGAGGAAAATAAAGCCCGTCAAGAGGAGGTGAAAATGAGTATACAGAAGCTTTCAGCAGAAGACGAGAAAAGAAGTGCAGAAGCCGAGAAAAGAAGTAAATTGATCCACGACGAAAACGAGAAATCATACGTGGCCATACAGGAGCAATCCAAACAAAGCAAACAAATGGTAGAAGCGGCAGAAAAGCATATTAGCGAGACCGTGGAAACTATGAAGGCCAATATAGAGGCAAATTTGGAAGTCAATAAGTCACGACTTAGTGAATATGAAGCGAAACTCTCTGGTACGGCAGAGCAAGTAGTGCAACACATATCTACGATAAATGAATTAATGGCCGAACGTGACCTGCGGATTCAAAAACTACAACAGCAAGTGTCACGATTGCAAAGTACCTCGCCACCACTAAACTGTACCCCGTATGTATATAAGACTTTAAATGACGTCAGCTCACAGCAAAATTTTTATGGACGGGAGAATAAAAATTTTCAGTATCAAACTCAAACCAAGCACACACAGTCACCAAAACAATATAAAATACCTAATAGAATTACCAATCGGAAATGGTGTAAACATAATGGGATGAATGAAGTTTTAAAAGCCCGTTATAAATATAAAAAGCAGTTCAATAAATCAAATGTGAAAGATGTTAGTTATAAGAGAAAATTAGTAGTGTCCGGCCTGTATCCTGCTGTAATTAGAGATAGTTTAATTTGCAATAACCATAGTAAGGAAAATGAGAAAGGTATTAGCGTTGAAAATGACACTGACCTCATTGTCAACGCGAAAATTAACGGATGTGTCGGCGAAGTTTTATTTGACAGCGGTGCAGAAATTTCGTTAATGGATGAGCGATTCCTAGAGAGGCACAGGAAACATTTTAAAAAAAATCCCGATTCTGCCGGCAGCCCACAAAATCATAAAATCAGCGACGGGTGAATCTCAGAGGGTTGACCGTCAAGCTATGATAACAGTATCCATTCAGGGAATGGAAATAGAGGTCACTGTGCTTATGGTCAAGAAACTCGTGTATAATGTTATTTTGGGAGTGGACACATTAAATAAACTGCACGCGACCATTGATTTTCCAAATAAAATACTAAAATGTACAGTAAATAATAGTAAACACGATATCAGGTTAGGACGCAGGAGGGGTAAGACGGGGTCTGATTGTGAACCTATTACTATAACTCGCCCAGCGGTTCAACTTGCCGATAAGATAACACATAATCTGCGGACTCACAGCAGGCAGATAACGAGCAATGAGCAAGATAAGCTGCAAAGTATGCTTGATAAATTTGAATCTGTGTTTTCCAAAAATCCTACCGTCACGAATGTTTATGAGCACAGTATTCAGGTCACTGATGAAAATAAATTTGTACGGAAGACGTACCCCATCCCCCTTCACTATCAACAACAGGTTGATGCCGAAGTTAAGAGTATGCTTCAGAATGGTGTGATTGAACGAACTGATAGCAATTTTTTAAATCCTATGGTTGTTGTTAAAAAGAAAAATAACGACATTCGATTATGTCTCGACATGAGAAATCTAAATTCTATTACAAAAAAATGCTACGACTGTGCTCCGAATGCGGAGAACCTATTCATAAAATGTCAAGGTGTTAAATACATGTCTCGCCTTGATCTCAAAAGTGGATTCTGGCAGATTCCCCTTGCCAAAGAGTCGAGAAGATACACAGCATTTCTATATCGAAATAAATGCTATCAGTTTAAAGTAGTTCCATTTGGTTTGGTTACCAGTTTAGCGGCCATGGTCAGATGTTTGGAGTTAGCTCTGGGACCCGAGGTGGAGGACTTCGTCAGCATATTTGTTGATGATATTTTGGTCATATCCAAATCATTTGAAGAACATCTTGAACATCTCAAGATTGTATTTCAGAAATTGCAAGCCGCTAACCTGACTCTCAATCTTGAAAAGTGTGAATTCGGGAAATCGCAAATTAAATTTTTGGGACATATTATCTCAGCGGAAGGTATAACAACGGACCCGGAAAAAATACATGCGATCATGGAGTTCCCGAAACCCACAAAACCCAGGGATATCAGAGCGTTCCTTGGATTGACTGGTTACTTCAGACGTTTTACTCCAGAATATTCTGGGACAATTGAGCCGTTGTTAGAACTACTTCGTAAGAGTAATAAATGGAGATGGGAGGAGCGTCATCAGCATGCTTTCGACGCGACTAAAAATTTGTATAGTAGAAATCTGCACGTGTTCCATCCTGAGAAAAGGGGCACATATGTTCTGAATTGCGATGCTTCTGATTATGCCATTGGGGGGGTACTCTACCAACGGAATGAGAAGGGTGAAAACAAAATAATTGCGCACAGCAGTAGGTCACTAAACGGGGCCGAACGTAACTATTTCACATCAGAGAAAGAAATATTGGCTATTGTGTACTGCATTAGTAAATTTCGTTATTACCTGGTTGGACAACACTTCGAAATCCTTTCGGACAACCAGGCCTTATCGTTCATGTTGCGCTGCAAGTTAGCGAACGCTCGCATATCCCGTTGGATCATGGCCATCCAAGAGTACGACTTTACCATTAAGTACTGTAAGGCAAGCGAGAACCAAGCAGCTGACACGTTAAGCCGATACCCTCCAATGGTGGAAGAACGTCATGCGTCTAATAACCAGGAGGTTCAAATTCTAGCTGTCAAATATAAATTAGAAGACAGTCTCAAAAATAAGTTCAGAAATATTGGTATGGAACAGCAGCGTGACACAAAGTTGAAGCGGATATGTGACACTATCCGGATACAAGAAAACCCTAAGTACAGAATATATAAAGACGTAGTGTATAAAATTATCAATGGCGGATGGAAGATTATGGTACCGGACGCCATGGTGGAAGACCTCACCTGGATGTGTCATGAGAGTCTGGCTCATGCGGGGCCTTATAAATGTTACCTGGCAATGCGGGAGGATTTTGTGTGGCTAAATATGACCAGGAAAATAAAGGCCATACTCCGCACATGCCACATCTGCCAAACAGCGAAATATCCGAACCAACATACCCAGGTTGAAATGGGTAACATTGTTGTGCGTAATAAAAATGACCTTGTATGCATTGATTTTTTGGGTCCACTTCCTCGGGCGGCACGTGGAATGAAGAACCTTGTGGTTGTTACGGATGCCTTTACCAAACATGTTAGCCTATATGCTATTGGTAGACCTACTACGTCGGCTGTCATAAACATTATGCTAAATAAATACATGCCGAAAAATGGTCCCGTAAGGAAGATACTCTCAGATCAAGGTAAGCAATTTACGAACACCAAGTGGCACTCCGAGCTTGAGAAACACGGTGTCCAGACGGTCTTGACTGCGATCCGGAGACCGCAAGGTAACTTGGCCGAGCGGGTCAACAAGGAGTTGGGACGGTTGTTCCGTACGTACTGTAATACTAACCAGAGTAAGTGGCCGGAATTCCTAGAATTTTTTGAGTCTGCCATAAATGGAAATTATAATTCTACAACTGGGTATACTCCGAATGAACTCCAAACCGGAGAAATGCCAGGCCGGATCTGGGGTAAACACATTGAAAGGATAGCGACGCATAATATGCCTATACCAGTTGAGATAAAGAAAATCGAGGCTAGAAGACGCATTAAAAAGTGCGCCGAGGAGCGCACGGAAAAATTTAATGCGGAACATAAACTAGTCAAGTTCAAGACTGGAGAGAGTGTGCTTTTACGAGCATTAAATGTTGGAAGAAGGGAGGACAACACAGCTGCAAAGTTTTTTAGGCTGTATAATGGTCCGTATACCCTGTCGGAGCAAGTTGGGAAAAATACCTTTATCTTAACCAACCCAAATACCAACCGTGCGATTGGTAAATTCCATGTGTCCTCATTGAGGAAGTATTATACAAAGGATCCGTAAACTCAGAAATAAATGTCAGGATATAGGGGTAAGAATGTGTAGTGATTTAAATATGTCAATTCAGGTTTAAATGTTGTATGTAAGATGGCTCTGTGAATGAACAATAATATAGTTTTGATAAGGAATGTTGTCTGTGTACCCTATGACCCTGCATAAGATTTCGTTATCTGTGTGTCAAGAACATGTGTGTTTGTTTTGGCTTGAAGGTTACCACGTGTCTTTTGATTTGATGCTTCTGTCAAAGTGACAGTTGGAAATGTTAGTATTAATTGAGGATGTTTATTTGATTTTAGTTTGAGGGTATTATTATTATTTCAGGATTAGGAAGTTGTTTTGGTTATATTGAAAAAAAAAAATTTTATTTTTTGTTAGTTAACTAAAGAAAAAAAAAAAATTTTTTTTTTTTGTGCGGGAAGGAGTTAATCCTGCAACGAATCACAGGATCATGATAGGCGGGGCAAGTTCATATATTACACAGACAATGGACATTCATATTATATTGGTAGATGGTTAAGTTTGGTTGTTATCAATTGTATTTAGTAAGGTTAAGGGTTTAGTTTAGAAAAACTGTGCATTATTATTTATGGTTATTCATGTACTGTGTTAGTGGAAATGTGCGCGCGTGCGCGAGTGGGAAACGTTTCCCGGGCGGTGCGTGAAGTATTATCGTTGTTTTGACATTAGCTGAACTGAGACATGTGTATCGCTACAATCCCTATACCTGTCGGACTATTGTTTACGTTCATGTATATTATTAGTATGTAGGCAGCATGCATGAGATACGAATAGTCTGATTACCGCTATGCATGCTGTTACAAAGTAAATGCACTCTACTGCATGAAAAGTGCATGGTCATTTTATACTAACCATGTGACTTCCATCCACCAATACAATGCGGACTGGTGGTTGGAAATTTTCTTAAGCCTGTCGTTACACAGGCAGTTCTTCTACGCCATCTACCGCGAACGGAACGTGCACTCCTTGTACAAGAATTCTACCGCTTGCAAGGTGTTGTAAAAACTATTCGTCGTTAGTGAAACGGGAAGACTCAGAACTGTGTGTGTAGTACATTTGCACACATCAGTGTTTTAACGCATTGTGCG
Organism: Magicicada septendecula; assembly: GCA_034769895.1. Taxonomy (NCBI): domain Eukaryota; kingdom Metazoa; phylum Arthropoda; class Insecta; order Hemiptera; family Cicadidae; genus Magicicada; species Magicicada septendecula. The sequence continues at coordinate 823,708,415 of CM068368.1, forward strand.
AAAATTTACAAGCAGTTCTTCACTGCTGCTACCGCAAACGGTACATACAATCCTTGTACAAGACTCTACCGCTTGCAAGGATTTGTTAAGACTTTTCGGGGATAGTAACGCGTGTGACGCATAACAATTGATTTTATATCTTTACACACGATATTAATATTGTAGTATTACGTGTGTAAGAAGTGAGTGTAACTGTATCACTGTGCGAGATTTTCCGCAGTGACAGTATCATTAATTGTTACGCAATAGTTCCATCAAGACGTTTCCGTGCTAGTGCAAGATTTCCTCATAGGGTGGTCTGCTGATCGCGGTAGACCTTGGTATTCGCGAGAACACTTGAAGAAGCCGGAGAGGTATAAGCTCAATATACCGTTATTGATTAAACTCACTGTCACCTGAGATATTACTTGGTCTTAAACTCTATATAAGTTTTGCGAGTAATAAAATCCGTAGTACCGTTGTGTGCGAAGTGTCGGATTCATCGTGGGAATTGCAGGACATCAGCCCAGCTGTTATAGGACATCAGCCCAGCTGTTACAGGACATCAGCCCAGCTGTTACAGGACATCAGCCCAGCTGTTATAGGACATCAGCCCAGCTGTTATAGGACATCAGCCCAGCTGTTATAGGACACCAGCCCAGCTGTTATAGGACACCAGCCCAGCTGTTATAGGACCAGCCCAGCTGTTACAGGACGCCAGCCCAGCTGTAAACGTTTCTGGTGAAACGTCTGTCATTTGTAAGCCACACCTGACGAACCATCTATACCGCAAAGACCGGCCCTTCTCTTCAACAACATCATCGTGGGAGTCTTCTTATGTAACGTATCACGTCTTGCGTATGAACATTATTTAACATTTTAAAAGAAAGACTCTATATCAAACATTACATTCTGTACATTTCAAATATACCATATAAACTATAACTTGTGTTTGTACAATAAATAATCTTAAACCCTCCAATATAGACTTGTAATTTGAAATACACATACTATCATATCCTATGCGCCAATAGTTTAGTAATTTGTGTTGTCGCATAGAGATATTTTGGCGCTTAGCAACGTAGGGCTCGTTAAATAGCGATAAATTTACGCTATTACATATTTGTCTATGAATATAAAATTTGTTGGAAAAATCCGACGTATAAATATAATTAACGTAATAATTGTGTGTGTATTGTTCATGTGAAAAGCTGAGGATATAATTTTTCAAGTGTGCATATTCTCTTGTATATCATATATGAACAGATTTTATCAGTATATTGGAGGTTGATTATTAGTTGTTGTATGTTAGATAAGGTATTTGCATGTTGATATTTTGAACTGCTTTTTCTGTGTGCTTATAAACTGGTTACCATATGTTCTAATCTTGTTGTGATAATAATAACTTGCTTTGCGTATAAATCAATAAATTTAAATTTACTAAATTTTAAATTAAGTTTTAATCATTATGGCGGATAATGCTGAAATCAAGAATGCTTTAGCGGCCTTATTAGCGAAGATGGAAACCATGTCCGAAGAAATGAAAGCCAATAAAGAAGAGCGGAAAACTGATAAAGAGGAAAATAAAGCCCGTCAAGAGGAGGTGAAAATGAGTATACAGAAGCTTTCAGCAGAAGACGAGAAAAGAAGTGCAGAAGCCGAGAAAAGAAGTAAATTGATCCACGACGAAAACGAGAAATCATACGTGGCCATACAGGAGCAATCCAAACAAAGCAAACAAATGGTAGAAGCGGCAGAAAAGCATATTAGCGAGACCGTGGAAACTATGAAGGCCAATATAGAGGCAAATTTGGAAGTCAATAAGTCACGACTTAGTGAATATGAAGCGAAACTCTCTGGTACGGCAGAGCAAGTAGTGCAACACATATCTACGATAAATGAATTAATGGCCGAACGTGACCTGCGGATTCAAAAACTACAACAGCAAGTGTCACGATTGCAAAGTACCTCGCCACCACTAAACTGTACCCCGTATGTATATAAGACTTTAAATGACGTCAGCTCACAGCAAAATTTTTATGGACGGGAGAATAAAAATTTTCAGTATCAAACTCAAACCAAGCACACACAGTCACCAAAACAATATAAAATACCTAATAGAATTACCAATCGGAAATGGTGTAAACATAATGGGATGAATGAAGTTTTAAAAGCCCGTTATAAATATAAAAAGCAGTTCAATAAATCAAATGTGAAAGATGTTAGTTATAAGAGAAAATTAGTAGTGTCCGGCCTGTATCCTGCTGTAATTAGAGATAGTTTAATTTGCAATAACCATAGTAAGGAAAATGAGAAAGGTATTAGCGTTGAAAATGACACTGACCTCATTGTCAACGCGAAAATTAACGGATGTGTCGGCGAAGTTTTATTTGACAGCGGTGCAGAAATTTCGTTAATGGATGAGCGATTCCTAGAGAGGCACAGGAAACATTTTAAAAAAAATCCCGATTCTGCCGGCAGCCCACAAAATCATAAAATCAGCGACGGGTGAATCTCAGAGGGTTGACCGTCAAGCTATGATAACAGTATCCATTCAGGGAATGGAAATAGAGGTCACTGTGCTTATGGTCAAGAAACTCGTGTATAATGTTATTTTGGGAGTGGACACATTAAATAAACTGCACGCGACCATTGATTTTCCAAATAAAATACTAAAATGTACAGTAAATAATAGTAAACACGATATCAGGTTAGGACGCAGGAGGGGTAAGACGGGGTCTGATTGTGAACCTATTACTATAACTCGCCCAGCGGTTCAACTTGCCGATAAGATAACACATAATCTGGGGACTCACAGCAGGCAGATAACGAGCAATGAGCAAGATAAGCTGCAAAGTATGCTTGATAAATTTGAATCTGTGTTTTCCAAAAATCCTACCGTCACGAATGTTTATGAGCACAGTATTCAGGTCACTGATGAAAATAAATTTGTACGGAAGACGTACCCCATCCCCCTTCACTATCAACAACAGGTTGATGCCGAAGTTAAGAGTATGCTTCAGAATGGTGTGATTGAACGAACTGATAGCAATTTTTTAAATCCTATGGTTGTTGTTAAAAAGAAAAATAACGACATTCGATTATGTCTCGACATGAGAAATCTAAATTCTATTACAAAAAAATGCTACGACTGTGCTCCGAATGCGGAGAACCTATTCATAAAATGTCAAGGTGTTAAATACATGTCTCGCCTTGATCTCAAAAGTGGATTCTGGCAGATTCCCCTTGCCAAAGAGTCGAGAAGATACACAGCATTTCTATATCGAAATAAATGCTATCAGTTTAAAGTAGTTCCATTTGGTTTGGTTACCAGTTTAGCGGCCATGGTCAGATGTTTGGAGTTAGCTCTGGGACCCGAGGTGGAGGACTTCGTCAGCATATTTGTTGATGATATTTTGGTCATATCCAAATCATTTGAAGAACATCTTGAACATCTCAAGATTGTATTTCAGAAATTGCAAGCCGCTAACCTGACTCTCAATCTTGAAAAGTGTGAATTCGGGAAATCGCAAATTAAATTTTTGGGACATATTATCTCAGCGGAAGGTATAACAACGGACCCGGAAAAAATACATGCGATCATGGAGTTCCCGAAACCCACAAAACCCAGGGATATCAGAGCGTTCCTTGGATTGACTGGTTACTTCAGACGTTTTACTCCAGAATATTCTGGGACAATTGAGCCGTTGTTAGAACTACTTCGTAAGAGTAATAAATGGAGATGGGAGGAGCGTCATCAGCATGCTTTCGACGCGACTAAAAATTTGTATAGTAGAAATCTGCACGTGTTCCATCCTGAGAAAAGGGGCACATATGTTCTGAATTGCGATGCTTCTGATTATGCCATTGGGGGGGTACTCTACCAACGGAATGAGAAGGGTGAAAACAAAATAATTGCGCACAGCAGTAGGTCACTAAACGGGGCCGAACGTAACTATTTCACATCAGAGAAAGAAATATTGGCTATTGTGTACTGCATTAGTAAATTTCGTTATTACCTGGTTGGACAACACTTCGAAATCCTTTCGGACAACCAGGCCTTATCGTTCATGTTGCGCTGCAAGTTAGCGAACGCTCGCATATCCCGTTGGATCATGGCCATCCAAGAGTACGACTTTACCATTAAGTACTGTAAGGCAAGCGAGAACCAAGCAGCTGACACGTTAAGCCGATACCCTCCAATGGTGGAAGAACGTCATGCGTCTAATAACCAGGAGGTTCAAATTCTAGCTGTCAAATATAAATTAGAAGACAGTCTCAAAAATAAGTTAAGAAATATTGGTATGGAACAGCAGCGTGACACAAAGTTGAAGCGGATATGTGACACTATCCGGATACAAGAAAACCCTAAGTACAGAATATATAAAGACGTAGTGTATAAAATTATCAATGGCGGATGGAAGATTATGGTACCGGACGCCATGGTGGAAGACCTCACCTGGATGTGGCATGAGAGTCTGGCTCATGCGGGGCCTTATAAATGTTACCTGGCAATGCGGGAGGATTTTGTGTGGCTAAATATGACCAGGAAAATAAAGGCCATACTCCGCACATGCCACATCTGCCAAACAGCGAAATATCCGAACCAACATACCCAGGTTGAAATGGGTAACATTGTTGTGCGTAATAAAAATGACCTTGTATGCATTGATTTTTTGGGTCCACTTCCTCGGGCGGCACGTGGAATGAAGAACCTTGTGGTTGTTACGGATGCCTTTACCAAACATGTTAGCCTATATGCTATTGGTAGACCTACTACGTCGGCTGTCATAAACATTATGCTAAATAAATACATGCCGAAAAATGGTCCCGTAAGGAAGATACTCTCAGATCAAGGTAAGCAATTTACGAACACCAAGTGGCACTCCGAGCTTGAGAAACACGGTGTCCAGACGGTCTTGACTGCGATCCGGAGACCGCAAGGTAACTTGGCCGAGCGGGTCAACAAGGAGTTGGGACGGTTGTTCCGTACGTACTGTAATACTAACCAGAGTAAGTGGCCGGAATTCCTAGAATTTTTTGAGTCTGCCATAAATGGAAATTATAATTCTACAACTGGGTATACTCCGAATGAACTCCAAACCGGAGAAATGCCAGGCCGGATCTGGGGTAAACACATTGAAAGGATAGCGACGCATAATATGCCTATACCAGTTGAGATAAAGAAAATCGAGGCTAGAAGACGCATTAAAAAGTGCGCCGAGGAGCGCACGGAAAAATTTAATGCGGAACATAAACTAGTCAAGTTCAAGACTGGAGAGAGTGTGCTTTTACGAGCATTAAATGTTGGAAGAAGGGAGGACAACACAGCTGCAAAGTTTTTTAGGCTGTATAATGGTCCGTATACCCTGTCGGAGCAAGTTGGGAAAAATACCTTTATCTTAACCAACCCAAATACCAACCGTGCGATTGGTAAATTCCATGCGTCCTCATTGAGGAAGTATTATACAAAGGATCCGTAAACTCAGAAATAAATGTCAGGATATAGGGGTAAGAATGTGTAGTGATTTAAATATGTCAATTCAGGTTTAAATGTTGTATGTAAGATGGCTCTGTGAATGAACAATAATATAGTTTTGATAAGGAATGTTGTCTGTGTACCCTATGACCCTGCATAAGATTTCGTTATCTGTGTGTCAAGAACATGTGTGTTTGTTTTGGCTTGAAGGTTACCACGTGTCTTTTGATTTGATGCTTCTGTCAAAGTGACAGTTGGAAATGTTAGTATTAATTGAGGATGTTTATTTGATTTTAGTTTGAGGGTATTATTATTATTTCAGGATTAGGAAGTTGTTTTGGTTATATTGAAAAAAAAAAATTTTATTTTTTGTTAGTTAACTAAAGAAAAAAAAAAATTTTTTTTTTTTGTGCGGGAAGGAGTTAATCCTGCAACGAATCACAGGATCATGATAGGCGGGGCAAGTTCATATATTACACAGACAATGGACATTCATATTATATTGGTAGATGGTTAAGTTTGGTTGTTATCAATTGTATTTAGTAAGGTTAAGGGTTTAGTTTAGAAAAACTGTGCATTATTATTTATGGTTATTCATGTACTGTGTTAGTGGAAATGTGCGCGCGTGCGCGAGTGGGAAACGTTTCCCGGGCGGTGCGTGAAGTATTATCGTTGTTTTGACATTAGCTGAACTGAGACATGTGTATCGCTACAATCCCTATACCTGTCGGACTATTGTTTACGTTCATGTATATTATTAGTATGTAGGCAGCATGCATGAGATACGAATAGTCTGATTACCGCTATGCATGCTGTTACAAAGTAAATGCACTCTACTGCATGAAAAGTGCATGGTCATTTTATACTAACCATGTGACTTCCATCCACCAATACAATGCGGACTGGTGGTTGGAAATTTTCTTAAGCCTGTCGTTACACAGGCAGTTCTTCTACGCCATCTACCGCGAACGGAACGTGCACTCCTTGTACAAGAATTCTACCGCTTGCAAGGTGTTGTAAAAACTATTCGTCGTTAGTGAAACGGGAAGACTCAGAACTGTGTGTGTAGTACATTTGCACACATCAGTGTTTTAACGCATTGTGCGAAAATTTACAAGCAGTTCTTCACTGCTGCTACCGCAAACGGTACATACAATCCTTGTACAAGACTCTACCGCTTGCAAGGATTTGTTAAGACTTTTCGGGGATAGTAACGCGTGTGACGCATAACAATTGATTTTATATCTTTACACACGATATTAATATTGTAGTATTACGTGTGTAAGAAGTGAGTGTAACTGTATCACTGTGCGAGATTTTCCGCAGTGACAGTATCATTAATTGTTACGCAATAGTTCCATCAAGACGTTTCCGTGCTAGTGCAAGATTTCCTCATAGGGTGGTCTGCTGATCGCGGTAGACCTTGGTATTCGCGAGAACACTTGAAGAAGCCGGAGAGGTATAAGCTCAATATACCGTTATTGATTAAACTCACTGTCACCTGAGATATTACTTGGTCTTAAACTCTATATAAGTTTTGCGAGTAATAAAATCCGTAGTACCGTTGTGTGCGAAGTGTCGGATTCATCGTGGGAATTGCAGGACATCAGCCCAGCTGTTATAGGACATCAGCCCAGCTGTTACAGGACATCAGCCCAGCTGTTATAGGACATCAGCCCAGCTGTTATAGGACATCAGCCCAGCTGTTATAGGACACCAGCCCAGCTGTTATAGGACACCAGCCCAGCTGTTATAGGACCAGCCCAGCTGTTACAGGACGCCAGCCCAGCTGTAAACGTTTCTGGTGAAACGTCTGTCATTTGTAAGCCACACCTGACGAACCATCTATACCGCAAAGACCGGCCCTTCTCTTCAACAACATCATCGTGGGAGTCTTCTTATGTAACGTATCACGTCTTGCGTATGAACATTATTTAACATTTTAAAAGAAAGACTCTATATCAAACATTACATTCTGTACATTTCAAATATACCATATAAACTATAACTTGTGTTTGTACAATAAATAATCTTAAACCCTCCAATATAGACTTGTAATTTGAAATACACATACTATCATATCCTATGCGCCAATAGTTTAGTAATTTGTGTTGTCGCATAGAGATATTTTGGCGCTTAGCAACGTAGGGCTCGTTAAATAGCGATAAATTTACGCTATTACATATTTGTCTATGAATATAAAATTTGTTGGAAAAATCCGACGTATAAATATAATTAACGTAATAATTGTGTGTGTATTGTTCATGTGAAAAGCTGAGGATATAATTTTTCAAGTGTGCATATTCTCTTGTATATCATATATGAACAGATTTTATCAGTATATTGGAGGTTGATTATTAGTTGTTGTATGTTAGATAAGGTATTTGCATGTTGATATTTTGAACTGCTTTTTCTGTGTGCTTATAAACTGGTTACCATATGTTCTAATCTTGTTGTGATAATAATAACTTGCTTTGCGTATAAATCAATAAATTTAAATTTACTAAATTTTAAATTAAGTTTTAATCATTATGGCGGATAATGCTGAAATCAAGAATGCTTTAGCGGCCTTATTAGCGAAGATGGAAACCATGTCCGAAGAAATGAAAGCCAATAAAGAAGAGCGGAAAACTGATAAAGAGGAAAATAAAGCCCGTCAAGAGGAGGTGAAAATGAGTATACAGAAGCTTTCAGCAGAAGACGAGAAAAGAAGTGCAGAAGCCGAGAAAAGAAGTAAATTGATCCACGACGAAAACGAGAAATCATACGTGGCCATACAGGAGCAATCCAAACAAAGCAAACAAATGGTAGAAGCGGCAGAAAAGCATATTAGCGAGACCGTGGAAACTATGAAGGCCAATATAGAGGCAAATTTGGAAGTCAATAAGTCACGACTTAGTGAATATGAAGCGAAACTCTCTGGTACGGCAGAGCAAGTAGTGCAACACATATCTACGATAAATGAATTAATGGCCGAACGTGACCTGCGGATTCAAAAACTACAACAGCAAGTGTCACGATTGCAAAGTACCTCGCCACCACTAAACTGTACCCCGTATGTATATAAGACTTTAAATGACGTCAGCTCACAGCAAAATTTTTATGGACGGGAGAATAAAAATTTTCAGTATCAAACTCAAACCAAGCACACACAGTCACCAAAACAATATAAAATACCTAATAGAATTACCAATCGGAAATGGTGTAAACATAATGGGATGAATGAAGTTTTAAAAGCCCGTTATAAATATAAAAAGCAGTTCAATAAATCAAATGTGAAAGATGTTAGTTATAAGAGAAAATTAGTAGTGTCCGGCCTGTATCCTGCTGTAATTAGAGATAGTTTAATTTGCAATAACCATAGTAAGGAAAATGAGAAAGGTATTAGCGTTGAAAATGACACTGACCTCATTGTCAACGCGAAAATTAACGGATGTGTCGGCGAAGTTTTATTTGACAGCGGTGCAGAAATTTCGTTAATGGATGAGCGATTCCTAGAGAGGCACAGGAAACATTTTAAAAAAAATCCCGATTCTGCCGGCAGCCCACAAAATCATAAAATCAGCGACGGGTGAATCTCAGAGGGTTGACCGTCAAGCTATGATAACAGTATCCATTCAGGGAATGGAAATAGAGGTCACTGTGCTTATGGTCAAGAAACTCGTGTATAATGTTATTTTGGGAGTGGACACATTAAATAAACTGCACGCGACCATTGATTTTCCAAATAAAATACTAAAATGTACAGTAAATAATAGTAAACACGATATCAGGTTAGGACGCAGGAGGGGTAAGACGGGGTCTGATTGTGAACCTATTACTATAACTCGCCCAGCGGTTCAACTTGCCGATAAGATAACACATAATCTGGGGACTCACAGCAGGCAGATAACGAGCAATGAGCAAGATAAGCTGCAAAGTATGCTTGATAAATTTGAATCTGTGTTTTCCAAAAATCCTACCGTCACGAATGTTTATGAGCACAGTATTCAGGTCACTGATGAAAATAAATTTGTACGGAAGACGTACCCCATCCCCCTTCACTATCAACAACAGGTTGATGCCGAAGTTAAGAGTATGCTTCAGAATGGTGTGATTGAACGAACTGATAGCAATTTTTTAAATCCTATGGTTGTTGTTAAAAAGAAAAATAACGACATTCGATTATGTCTCGACATGAGAAATCTAAATTCTATTACAAAAAAATGCTACGACTGTGCTCCGAATGCGGAGAACCTATTCATAAAATGTCAAGGTGTTAAATACATGTCTCGCCTTGATCTCAAAAGTGGATTCTGGCAGATTCCCCTTGCCAAAGAGTCGAGAAGATACACAGCATTTCTATATCGAAATAAATGCTATCAGTTTAAAGTAGTTCCATTTGGTTTGGTTACCAGTTTAGCGGCCATGGTCAGATGTTTGGAGTTAGCTCTGGGACCCGAGGTGGAGGACTTCGTCAGCATATTTGTTGATGATATTTTGGTCATATCCAAATCATTTGAAGAACATCTTGAACATCTCAAGATTGTATTTCAGAAATTGCAAGCCGCTAACCTGACTCTCAATCTTGAAAAGTGTGAATTCGGGAAATCGCAAATTAAATTTTTGGGACATATTATCTCAGCGGAAGGTATAACAACGGACCCGGAAAAAATACATGCGATCATGGAGTTCCCGAAACCCACAAAACCCAGGGATATCAGAGCGTTCCTTGGATTGACTGGTTACTTCAGACGTTTTACTCCAGAATATTCTGGGACAATTGAGCCGTTGTTAGAACTACTTCGTAAGAGTAATAAATGGAGATGGGAGGAGCGTCATCAGCATGCTTTCGACGCGACTAAAAATTTGTATAGTAGAAATCTGCACGTGTTCCATCCTGAGAAAAGGGGCACATATGTTCTGAATTGCGATGCTTCTGATTATGCCATTGGGGGGCTACTCTACCAACGGAATGAGAAGGGTGAAAACAAAATAATTGCGCACAGCAGTAGGTCACTACACGGGGCCGAACGTAACTATTTCACATCAGAGAAAGAAATATTGGCTATTGTGTACTGCATTAGTAAATTTCGTTATTACCTGGTTGGACAACACTTCGAAATCCTTTCGGACAACCAGGCCTTATCGTTCATGTTGCGCTGCAAGTTAGCGAACGCTCGCATATCCCGTTGGATCATGGCCATCCAAGAGTACGACTTTACCATTAAGTACTGTAAGGCAAGCGAGAACCAAGCAGCTGACACGTTAAGCCGATACCCTCCAATGGTGGAAGAACGTCATGCGTCTAATAACCAGGAGGTTCAAATTCTAGCTGTCAAATATAAATTAGAAGACAGTCTCAAAAATAAGTTAAGAAATATTGGTATGGAACAGCAGCGTGACACAAAGTTGAAGCGGATATGTGACACTATCCGGATACAAGAAAACCCTAAGTACAGAATATATAAAGACGTAGTGTATAAAATTATCAATGGCGGATGGAAGATTATGGTACCGGACGCCATGGTGGAAGACCTCACCTGGATGTGTCATGAGAGTCTGGCTCATGCGGGGCCTTATAAATGTTACCTGGCAATGCGGGAGGATTTTGTGTGGCTAAATATGACCAGGAAAATAAAGGCCATACTCCGCACATGCCACATCTGCCAAACAGCGAAATATCCGAACCAACATACCCAGGTTGAAATGGGTAACATTGTTGTGCGTAATAAAAATGACCTTGTATGCATTGATTTTTTGGGTCCACTTCCTCGGGCGGCACGTGGAATGAAGAACCTTGTGGTTGTTACGGATGCCTTTACCAAACATGTTAGCCTATATGCTATTGGTAGACCTACTACGTCGGCTGTCATAAACATTATGCTAAATAAATACATGCCGAAAAATGGTCCCGTAAGGAAGATACTCTCAGATCAAGGTAAGCAATTTACGAACACCAAGTGGCACTCCGAGCTTGAGAAACACGGTGTCCAGACGGTCTTGACTGCGATCCGGAGACCGCAAGGTAACTTGGCCGAGCGGGTCAACAAGGAGTTGGGACGGTTGTTCCGTACGTACTGTAATACTAACCAGAGTAAGTGGCCGGAATTCCTAGAATTTTTTGAGTCTGCCATAAATGGAAATTATAATTCTACAACTGGGTATACTCCGAATGAACTCCAAACCGGAGAAATGCCAGGCCGGATCTGGGGTAAACACATTGAAAGGATAGCGACGCATAATATGCCTATACCAGTTGAGATAAAGAAAATCGAGGCTAGAAGACGCATTAAAAAGTGCGCCGAGGAGCGCACGGAAAAATTTAATGCGGAACATAAACTAGTCAAGTTCAAGACTGGAGAGAGTGTGCTTTTACGAGCATTAAATGTTGGAAGAAGGGAGGACAACACAGCTGCAAAGTTTTTTAGGCTGTATAATGGTCCGTATACCCTGTCGGAGCAAGTTGGGAAAAATACCTTTATCTTAACCAACCCAAATACCAACCGTGCGATTGGTAAATTCCATGTGTCCTCATTGAGGAAGTATTATACAAAGGATCCGTAAACTCAGAAATAAATGTCAGGATATAGGGGTAAGAATGTGTAGTGATTTAAATATGTCAATTCAGGTTTAAATGTTGTATGTAAGATGGCTCTGTGAATGAACAATAATATAGTTTTGATAAGGAATGTTGTCTGTGTACCCTATGACCCTGCATAAGATTTCGTTATCTGTGTGTCAAGAACATGTGTGTTTGTTTTGGCTTGAAGGTTACCACGTGTCTTTTGATTTGATGCTTCTGTCAAAGTGACAGTTGGAAATGTTAGTATTAATTGAGGATGTTTATTTGATTTTAGTTTGAGGGTATTATTATTATTTCAGGATTAGGAAGTTGTTTTGGTTATATTGAAAAAAAAAAATTTTATTTTTTGTTAGTTAACTAAAGAAAAAAAAAAAATTTTTTTTTTTTGTGCGGGAAGGAGTTAATCCTGCAACGAATCACAGGATCATGATAGGCGGGGCAAGTTCATATATTACACAGACAATGGACATTCATATTATATTGGTAGATGGTTAAGTTTGGTTGTTATCAATTGTATTTAGTAAGGTTAAGGGTTTAGTTTAGAAAAACTGTGCATTATTATTTATGGTTATTCATGTACTGTGTTAGTGGAAATGTGCGCGCGTGCGCGAGTGGGAAACGTTTCCCGGGCGGTGCGTGAAGTATTATCGTTGTTTTGACATTAGCTGAACTGAGACATGTGTATCGCTACAATCCCTATACCTGTCGGACTATTGTTTACGTTCATGTATATTATTAGTATGTAGGCAGCATGCATGAGATACGAATAGTCTGATTACCGCTATGCATGCTGTTACAAAGTAAATGCACTCTACTGCATGAAAAGTGCATGGTCATTTTATACTAACCATGTGACTTCCATCCACCAATACAATGCGGACTGGTGGTTGGAAATTTTCTTAAGCCTGTCGTTACACAGGCAGTTCTTCTACGCCATCTACCGCGAACGGAACGTGCACTCCTTGTACAAGAATTCTACCGCTTGCAAGGTGTTGTAAAAACTATTCGTCGTTAGTGAAACGGGAAGACTCAGAACTGTGTGTGTAGTACATTTGCACACATCAGTGTTTTAACGCATTGTGCGAAAATTTACAAGCAGTTCTTCACTGCTGCTACCGCAAACGGTACATACAATCCTTGTACAAGACTCTACCGCTTGCAAGGATTTGTTAAGACTTTTCGGGGATAGTAACGCGTGTGACGCATAACAATTGATTTTATATCTTTACACACGATATTAATATTGTAGTATTACGTGTGTAAGAAGTGAGTGTAACTGTATCACTGTGCGAGATTTTCCGCAGTGACAGTATCATTAATTGTTACGCAATAGTTCCATCAAGACGTTTCCATGCTAGTGCAAGATTTCCTCATAGGGTGGTCTGCTGATCGCGGTAGACCTTGGTATTCGCGAGAACACTTGAAGAAGCCGGAGAGGTATAAGCTCAATATACCGTTATTGATTAAACTCACTGTCACCTGAGATATTACTTGGTCTTAAACTCTATATAAGTTTTGCGAGTAATAAAATCCGTAGTACCGTTGTGTGCGAAGTGTCGGATTCATCGTGGGAATTGCAGGACATCAGCTCAGCTGTTATAGGACATCAGCCCAGCTGTTACAGGACATCAGCCCAGCTGTTACAGGACATCAGCCCAGCTGTTATAGGACATCAGCCCAGCTGTTATAGGACATCAGCCCAGCTGTTATAGGACACCAGCCCAGCTGTTATAGGACACCAGCCCAGCTGTTATAGGACCAGCCCAGCTGTTACAGGACGCCAGCCCAGCTGTAAACGTTTCTGGTGAAACGTCTGTCATTTGTAAGCCACACCTGACGAACCATCTATACCGCAAAGACCGGCCCTTCTCTTCAACAACATAATCGTGGGAGTCTTCTTATGTAACGTATCACGTCTTGCGTATGAACATTATTTAACATTTTAAAAGAAAGACTCTATATCAAACATTACATTCTGTACATTTCAAATATACCATATAAACTATAACTTGTGTTTGTACAATAAATAATCTTAAACCCTCCAATATAGACTTGTAATTTGAAATACACATACTATCATATCCTATGCGCCAATAGTTTAGTAATTTGTGTTGTCGCAATATATATATATATATATATATATTGTAACGACTCGCTTTGTACGTATTCTGAAAAGGTGTATAAGTTGTGTGTTCGCCTCACACTGGTGTCGTTAATTTATCTTGCGCTGACGATGTCCGTAGCGATCCTTCGATTACCAGTACAACACGAGTGGAAACCTTACCTGTTCTTCGTTAGGTGTTCATAAATCCCGGGTGGCGCCAAATTGTTTAATTAAAACAATTAAATTAACAAATAGGGTGGTTTAGCGTTCTTAGCTATGATGGTCTGGAGTATTCAAATTTTACTCCCGCCTTCGTTCGACCTTCTTAATCGAGCAGTTAGTTCGCCGAGTTTGCGACGTGAGCGCTTACCGTCATTTTCGCTGTTTGCTAAATAATACACAATTTAAAATATACTTTCCTATGGAATAAAAAACAGTGGTTATACTCTGTACTAGTTTATTTATTGGTGATTGGTAATTACTCAGTTTGACACAAAATTATATTTGGTTATTCAACAAATTTGCACCGACAATTATTATAAGACAAAATCTCAAGGTTTCGGCGAATCGACTTTGAATGAATTATTCAGTCAAATATGGCGACTGCTTGGTTTGTTTACAGTTTGTTCCGTTCAAAGTCCTGGGTTCTTGTGATTACGAAAGAAATATTAATAATGATTACAATAAAGTACACTATCTTACATTATTTGTACTTAAATAATATAATGTTTAATTATAATTTGTTCCTGAAGTGTGGTAAAGTGTGTTTCAAAAGTTCGTAATTTTCATGCAGGTTATTTTTCTAGTCAACAAGATTTCAGTGTTTTATTTTTTAATTTATCTTTGAAAGAAATAATATTCAGTTTATAGTGAGAGTTGAGATTACTGTGAGAAAAATTTAAAGAGAATTTATTTCAGAAATTCGGGTAATTTAATAATACTTATCAAATCAGTCGACTTGATGTGAACTGTCATTCAGTCGAAATGGAATGGGGCTTCAATAGTCGTCAATTTTCAATTATCTTGGGGCTTAAGTATGTCTGGCAACTTTTCCATGTTAGTTGTTCAAATTTATTTATTTAAAATTTATTTAAATTGGTCCTT
The DNA here is from genome assembly GCA_034769895.1 of Magicicada septendecula. NCBI lineage: Eukaryota > Metazoa > Arthropoda > Insecta > Hemiptera > Cicadidae > Magicicada > Magicicada septendecula. Next base: position 823,723,646 of record CM068368.1, read on the forward strand.
GGCATCAGTTAAATGTTCTCGTCCTTCGTCTGCTTCTTACGTTTTCATCTTTTTGAATTTTGATTACTTTTTAAACATTTTATATTAAAATTTTGGTCATTCACGGCCTGGCGTCTATTCTGGTTTAGCGTCACTTATGGAATAATAAGATTTTAACAGAAAATTCGTAACCAACGTTCCGTTTTCATGGTTACTAATAGATTCTGATTGGCTGATTTGACTTAAGATCATTGTTATCATATTTGAATTTTTATTCAAAATCGCTGTATATCTTCTGATTGCTATTATTCTTCCGTCTTCCTCTCTACGTATTAAATATTATCACTACTGTTCGTATTTTCTTTCAAAGATCATTTTGACATACCATAGGTTGGGTTTTCTAATGTATTATTGTTTGGACAATTATGTTGGTATTTGTTAATAACATTTCTTTTTTATTTTAAGTCCTTATTCTAACATTTATCTTTTAATCTGATTCACAAATTATCCTTGACTAGTTATTTGCCTTGGATTTGCTAATATTCTTGTTCATTTCTTACAATTTATAGTTATTTGTTTTTTACAGTTAGGCATTTCATAGGCCTAAGTAGTAACTGACTGTATTTACTTATTTTATACAAATTACATTTTACTTTACCCTCATACATGTTTTATTTTGATATTATAAATGATTTGTTTACTTATTGATGTGTTTTGGATCTGTTTTTTATAATAATTGCATGTTCCCATTAGTTTCTACATTATGGTTTGTTAATTATTTCCAAACTGATTTTCCAGTGTCATTGGATCTGTATTAATTTATCTTTCTAATTACTTATTTTGCCATTGTTAATAACTAGACTATTACTTACTATTCTCTATTACATAAAACATAATATTTAGGCTTATGGTCTGTATAATTCCTTCAGCCATATCTTATTCAATGCAATGTTTGCTTACAATTCGTTTCATTCTTACTTATTTTTTGGGTGATAAACATCATTACACCATTTAAACTTACTTAATTGACTGTGCCTTAGAACATGGGGTTTTTATTTTATTTTCTCTTGTTTTCTTTATTATATTTTTTCTTACACAAACTTTACCTTCTAGCCATGGTAACCCTAACTTTTAACCTTCCATGGGATTTCCCCTTTGAATACTATTGTATCGCTCACTTACAATTAAACTTAATGCTATCAATAACAAGATTCTTATTAAATAATATTGTTCACCATTAATCATTTAGTGTTCATCACAGATTATTAAGTGTTTACACCTAACAATAGGGTTTCTCATTATTTTGGGGTTTTACACTGTCACTTTTGCACTTCTTAAATTTTATTTTAAGTGTTATTAGCGGGTAATTCCTAACATTACATTCTCTTTGTCACTCAGTTATGTTTATTTTCTCACTATCTCACTATCTCTCTCTTTACAAATGTTATTTATACGATTAATAAGTTCATGTCTTTATAGAGTTCTTTATTACATTTAAACTCTATTTCTTTGGTTAGTGTACTTTTATTTTTCTCATTACTTTATCGGGTTTTATCAATTATCATTTACATTTATCATTTAATCGATAATAATAATTATCTTTTACATTTGTTAGTTATTGGTTTCGTTTCCATTATTATATTTGAGTGTATCATTTCTCCTTTTTCTATTCCATATTATTGGTTTGTGTCTTATCATTTGATTTCATTTTATTTCCTTTATACTTGTTTTGTTTCATTTTCATTTTCCTCCTTCTTTGCTTTCATTTTATTTCCTTTATCTTTCATTTTATTTTGGTTTTTCCCTTCTCATTTGGTTTCATTTTATTTGGTTGTATTGAGTCAATCACTTCATTCAATCACTTGGGTTAGGTCACGTCGTCGTTTGTCGCGTCATTGTCATTTTATTTTCATTAGTTTAAACATTTTATATAGTTGATTCATCGTTTTTATCCCTGGTATTGGGGTGGCTTATTTGTGTTGTAACATAATGCCTCTCCTTCAAAATTGATCATTTTGGTAAAACACTAGCATAGTTTTTTATGAAATTATCAGTTATATTTAATTGTTTCCTTTTTCTTCTTGTTTATTTTCCTCCTTCTTGTTTCTCTTCTTACTTGTTCCATTCCTTTTTATTTAGATCTGTTTTTACTTAATTCCATTAGTGCGTTCTCCCTTTTATATAATTTTTTCCCTAACTTTTTAGTAGCTGCTTTCTTCCATTACTACCCATTTTTCTGAGACCACATAGAACATAATCTCTGCTCAGTTAATTTGATTGCTGGACCTATTATCAGTCAATCTTGAATACCTTTTTTGTCATCTTGTGACTTACGTTAATAATAATATTTTTTGGGGATTGTCCACTTCATGGTTTTTTAGATCATTTTAACCTTTTACCCATTCTTCCTTCCGCTGTACCTTTGCTAAATACTGTTATCTACTCATACAGTTGGTTGTTTTTTATTTATTTAGTTGTTAACTTTATTATTTCTAACTTTTCATTAGTTTTTTCTTTTCTTCTTGTGATCATTTTAATTATTTTAGACATCTTTCTTCTTTTTCTTGGTTGATTACCATTATTCTGCTTTAGCCATTTGCTGTATATTTGCTTTATACATTTTTTTTTCTTATGCCAGTTCAGTTGTTTTTTTTCTTTGAATACTCTATATTCTTTATAATTTTAGGTATTTGTCTTAGCAGTTCTTGCTTGATTTTATTTTTGTTTATTTTGTTTTGTCTCAAATATTATTCTAAATAATTTTTGTAAGTTTGTTGTTCTTACTTTATAGGAATTGTTGTAACTTATTCCTTTCTTTTATACACATATTTTTTTATGTTATTTAAATATTATTGTAAGTTGATCTTACTTTGTAGGAATTTTTGTAACTTATTCCTTGATTTTATATTTTATATTATACCTCATATGTTATCTAACTATTATTGTAATTTGATCTTACATCTTTTGAATTTGGTATTTTTCTCATTTGTTTATTATGGTTTTTGTTTCCTCGTAAAACTTTTTATAGAAACTTGATTATACACTACTTTTATCTTTTTTGTTGTTATATTGCTTATTTCGTATGCATTGTTGCCATTGTCCCTTGTTATGACATAGGTCCCTATGTATAATAATAATAGTTTCTTGGCTATACCTTCAAGTGTACTGGGTAGTTCACGATTTTTTATTAATACCCTTTCTCCTTCATTATATTTAATTATTTTGGGTTGGTTTTGAGAATATTTAGCTTTTTGTTTCTCGATTTTCTCCATGATTCGGTTGTAACATTTATTTGCATCATACGGGTCTTCTGGGTTGGTTGGAAAGTCTATTAACTCCTGTATATCTCGAGGTGGTTTTCTTCCAAACATCATTAAATATGGGGTGTTCTCAATAAATGGTGGTAACTTATATTCAAAAATTCTACAGTTGAAGTTAAATATTTCTCCCATTCTTTTTGATTATCATGGCAGTACGTTCTTAAAATACGTCCCACCTCTCTTAACACTCTCTCTGCGGGGTTACTGATAGGGTGGTATACGGATGTTTTATAGGTTTTTATGTTTAATTTTGATAATTCATCTCTCCACTTTCTCCCTTTAAATCTTTAAATTGTGTTCCGTGGTCTGTTATAATCATGTATGGTTTTCCAATTTCTGTAATGTATTTGTTTTTTATGATTTCTAATATTTTCTTTGTTGTTGCTCTGTTTATAGCGTATAACTTGGTGTACTTGGTGTAATGGTACAATAGAATCACTATGAACTAGAATCTATGTCTCCCTCCGCTACGTGGGAATGGTCCACATATGTCAAGAAACACTTTTTCCAGTTTGGTATTGGATGCGATGGGTATCATCATTCCATCTTTTCTTTCGTTATTGGTTTTGACCATTTGGAATATTGCGCATGTTTTAATGTTTTTGTTTACTTTTCTAGTTATACTTTTAATGAATAGTTCTTCCTCTAACGCCTTAACCATTTTTAATGTTCCCTTGTGTCCGTATCTGACATGGTAGTCTTTAATAATTTTGTTTTCTAGAGAATTTGGAACTACTAGTTTCCATGTTCCTTGATTCTTTTTTGTTTTAATGAACAATACATCTTTGTGTAGGCAATAAAAGTTATTAATAATTACTTCAGATTCCAACAGTCTCCTTCGTATGTTTGCTAATTTGACATCTTTCTTCTGCTGTAAAACTATCTCGTTTACGATTTCTTCCAGGTCCTTCCTATCCTTTAATATGTAATACACCTTGGCGATTTTCTCCTTTTCTCCTTCAAATGTCTGGTTTTCTACATTTATTCTGGACAAAATATCCGCTGCTACATTCTTCCGGCCTGGAATATACTCCCACGTAATGTGGTACTCTTGCAGAGCGAGTATCCAACGGGTAAGTCTACCATGACTCAATTTACATTGCTTGAGAAATGATATTGGCTTATGGTCGCTTCTGACTGTAATGTGGTACCCTAAGATGTAGGTTCTAAACTTTCCGCACGCAAACACTATGCTGAGCAGCTCCTTTTCTGTAACGTTGTAGTTACGCTCGCAACTGTTTAATACTCTGCTGGCAAAGCTGATGACCAGGTGATGTCCTTCCTTATCTTCTTGGTACAGTTCAGCACCCAGACTGACATCACTGGCGTCGCAATTCAAATAGAAGGGTTGTTCAAAGTTGGGGCGATGCAGCATTACTGTTTCTAGGAATTTTTGTTTAATGAGTGTCAGTACTTCATCCTGCTCAGTTCCCCAGGTCCACTTGTCTTTTGCTGAGAGTTGTTTGGAAAATTTTGCGGTAAGATAAGAGTAATTATTTTGAAATTTCCTGTAATAATTGCATATACCTAAGAAGGATTGCAACTGCTTCTTATTTTTAGGTGTAAGGAATTTCTGAATGGCTTCTACCTTTTCTTGGGACGGAGTTATTCCCTGCTCTGATAGGTTGAATCCCAGGAATTTTACTTCGTTGGCTATAAACTTTGATTTATCCAATTTTAGAGTTATGTTGTTGTTGGATAGCTTTTTCAACACTTGTTCGATTCGTGTACAGTGTTCGTCCCAGTCTGAAGATGTTATTAGTATGTCGTCCACATATACTGTTGTGAACTACAGAGCCTCTTGACCTAAGACTTGGTCCATGCACTTTACGAACACTGCGACGGAGTTGATGAGGCCGAAAGGTAACCTCTTAAACTGGTAATTCCTCCCGTCGAAGATAAATGCCATATATTGTCTACTGTGTGGGTGCAGCTCCACCTGCCAGTAACCACATACGGTATCCCAGGCACTAATGTATTTCGTTCCATGAACCTTTTTAAAATCTCTTCAATTTCTCCCGGTGAAGTTCGGTCGTTGATAATCATTTTGTTGATCTCCCGGGCGTCTAAGCAGATCCGGACTTTACCATTCTTTTTGGGTATAGCTACTATGGGACTTGTGTATGGAGATTGGCTATACTCAATGATGTCCTCCTCCATCATTCTGTTTATTTCCGCTCTGACTTCGTTTTTCAGGGAGTATGCTATGGCGTATGATTTTCTATGGAAGTCTACTGGTTCTCAGAAATTAATCTTACATTGGTATCCCTTGACCTTGCCTGGAGTATTGGAGAAAACGTATTGGTATGTATTATAAATTGTTATGAGATTTTCAACCTGTGTTTTGGTTATTTCTTGTTTAGGTCGGTTCCCTTGGAATGTTCGGATTTCCTCGATTTTCTTATCCCATAGTTCTCTATTTTCCTCTTCATCAGTCATAATTATTGATGGTTCATGTGTTCTGCAATAATAATTTTTTAATCCTGGATCCTGATTCAAAGCTCTTGGTGTAGGTTTGCAGTTTATAATGTTTGCAGAGCATATTCCCCTTTCAGAGGTTAACAACACTATTCCTTGTTGTAGGTTGATTACTGCCGAGTGTTGTCTCAACACGTCGCACCCTATGAGCATATTAAATGGTAGTCCATTTGCTACCAGAAAAACGATGGGTATTGTTACTTTTTGATTGTTCAATTCCAATGAAACTTGTTTTCTTATTGTTTTATTTTGTTTCCTGTTGCACTAATTATAATGATATTATTGATTGGTAGAGTGGGAATTGGTAACGAGGAGTTAGCTTGGATTCGCTCTAGCTCTGGCTGGTTTATTAAGGATATGTTTGATCCCGTGTCGATCATTATGATGGTTATTGTCCCGTTGATGGCAGCCTTTATGTGTACGATTTCACTGTTTGGTTTTGGCAGCTGGTTAGCCTCTTCTTCAAGGAGTTCTTCTCTTATATTTTTGAGGTAATTGTTGGAGATGATTGTTATAATTTTATTTTTATTTTGTTGTGTCATTCGTCGTAGCAACCCAAGTGATTGGTCATGTGAAGGGTATATTTGGTTTTTCACTGACCTTTTTAGTTTAAAGGTGGTTGTGCATTGTTGGCCAGACTATCGGACTGGTTCGCCGCCGTTTCATTTATCGGTCCTGGTTGACCGCTTATCTGATTCCTTGACGCTTCTGTAGTTCTATTCTCTGGGAATTGATTATTATTTGAAGTCGTGTTATTGTACCAGGAGTTTGCCTGCGTATTTGGACAATACCTCCTCACCTCCTCTGGTTAGGTTGACTCCTCCCATTAATGAAATTAACTTGTCGTCGAACGTCACTTCTATTTTGGTTATTCCCGGTTCCCCTGTTGTACTGGTAACTCGGGTTAAAGTGGTTACCATAGTAATTGCCATTATTGGGGTGGCCGTTAGGACGTTGGTTCGGTCCTGCTCCCCTGTAATTGTTGTTTGTGGGATTGTTGTTTGGGTCGTTTCTGTTATATGGTTGGTTACCTGGATTATAATTCTGTTGGTTTCTGTTATACGGCTGGTTACCTTGATGGTCGTTGACATTCCGGTTCATATTGTTCCGGTTGTTGTTTTGGGTGTTGTTGTTCGATGGGTTATAGTTAGGCGCATTTTGATTTTCACTCCACCTGTTGTATCTTTGGTTAATCAGTCGCTTCCTTTTGTACTGGCCGTCATTTTCATGGTCCTCAAAAAAACTCACCATTCCCTGGATGGTTTAATCTGACCCTGTCTCCTGGCCTTTTGTACTGCATCCTCGTAGTGGTACCCCAGCTGTATCACTAAAGATTCCTCAGGTATTCTTGGTTCTAAGTTCCTCGCCAAGCATACCTTCCCTAGAAAGTATGACGTTAGGGTGTGTCCTGCTTGCGGTTCATACCTCCCAATGCTGATATATTTTCTGACTACGTTTTGGGTGGACTCAGACCAGTATTTGTCTCGGAATTGTGTCTTAAATTCTTGCGTACTGTTTATCTCCGGTCGAGTAGCCGTCCACCAGTTGTCGTGGGTGTCCTTGAACATTTCATCAATGAGGCTTCTTACTGTTGTCCATCTTGTTTCCCTATTCTTTTCGATTAATTCCTCTACTCTTTTGAGGAATTCCATGTAATTCTGCCGGTAACTACGAAAGTTTATTATTTCCCTGTTCTCGCTGGTGATGATGTGGGTGTTGTGACATGGTTTCTCCTTCAGTGTGTCCAGCTCTTCCTGCATCTGCCTTTCCCTTTGGCTGATTCCCTGGATCTTCTCCTTGTTTTCTTGGGTCTGTCCGTTTACTTTGTTGATGTTGGTGTATACCCTCTCCACACGTTCACTTATATCTGTTTGTATTTCCTTGTGCCTCTCCTCCAGCTTCTTGAGCACCTGCTGTTTATTTCTTGTGCATTCTACTGTTGTTATTATTTGGAATTCTTCTATACTGTTCTTGCCGTCGTCCTCGACTGCTTTAATTTTGATTAATATTTCTTCCTGAGCCTTCGCTACCGTTTCACTGGTTGTTTTTATTTTCTCATTAGTTTCGGAGACCTTCTTTTTGATATCTTCACAGTATCCCTCTAACTGTTGAGATTTTAACTCTTCTTTGTTTTTCTCATGGTCCTCCTTCAATTGTCCCCTCAATTCTTCCTTCAGTTCTTCATTACTTTTTGGATGTCCTCCGTCAATCGTTGTTGTAGGGATTCTTGGTTCTTCCTTAAGGTATCACTGTGTTCCTCCATTTTCTCATTGATTTGTTGCTTTAATGTTTCGTTATTGCTTTCGATTTTCTCGTTCAATGTTTCTATATCTTCTCTTAAAATCTCATTCTGTTTCCTTTAATTTTCATTGATTTCCTCTTTTAAGGATTCTTGTAACGATTCTAACATTTTATTTAATTCCCTTTTGTCTTCCTTTCTTTGTTCTCTAGGTTCTTCCTTTTGTTTCTTAAAATTTTCATCAGTTTTCTCCTGGTTTTTGTTCAATTGTTCCAACATCATCCTCATCATGTTCTACATCCTCGCCCCTTCGGTTGGTTTGTCTGGTTGGTCGCCGACTATTACTTCTACTTCCGGTGTTGGTTGGGTTGGGTTTTCTGGATGGTCCTCTTGGGCATCCTCTTCGATCATTTCCCCGATCATATCTTCAATCATTTCCATTCCTTCTTCATCGGTAACTTCAGTTCCCTTTTTAGCTTTATACCTTGTAACCATGGAATGTTTCATACTTTTCCGTAATTCCCACTAGTCTTCAATTCTAGCCTCACTAGTTGGTCGCCAATCTGTAACGACTCGCTTTGTACGTATTCTGAAAAGGTGTTTAAGTTGTGTGTTCGCCTCACACTTATGTCGTTACTTTATGTTGCGCTGACGATGTCCGTAGCGATCCTTCGATTACCAGTACAACACGAGTGGAAACCTTACCTGTTCTTCGTTTAGGTGTTCATAAATCCCGGGTGGCGCCAAATTGTTTAATTAAATCAATTAAATTAACAAATAGGGTGGTTTAGCGTTCTTAGATATGACGGTCTGGAGTATTCAAATTTTACTCCCGCCTTTGTTCGACCTTCTTAATCGAGCAGTTAGTTCGCCGAGTGTGCAACGTGAGCGCTTACCGTCATTTTCGCTCTTTGCTAAATAATACACAATTTATAATATATTATTTCCTATGGAATAAAAAACAGTGGTTATACTCTGTACTAGTTTATTTATTTGTGATTGGTAATTACTCAGTTTGACACAAAATTATATTTGGTTATTCAACAAATTTTCACCGACAATTATTATAAGACAAAATCTCAAGGTTTCGGCGAATCGACTTTGAATGAATTATTCAGTCAAATATGGCGACTGCTTGGTTTGTTTACAGTTTGTTCCGTTCAAAGTCCTGGGTTCTTGTGATTACGAAAGAAATATTAATAATGATTACAATAAAGTACACTACCTTACATTATTTGTACTTAAATAATATAATGTTTAATTATAATTTGTTCCTGAAGTGTGGTAAAGTGTGTGTCAAAAGTTCGTAATTTTCATGCAGGTTATTTTTCTAGTCAACAAGATTTCAGTGTTTTATTTTTTAATTTATCTTTGAAAGAAATAATATTCAGTTTATAGTGAGAGTTGAGATTACTGTGAGAAAAATTTAAAGAGAATTTATTTCAGAAATTCGGGTAATTTAATAATACTTATCAAATCAGTCGACTTGATGTGAACTGTCATTCAGTCGAAATGGAATGGGGCTTCAATAGTCGTCAATTTTCAATTATCTTGGGGCTTAAGTACGTCTGGCATCTTTTTCATGTTAGTTGTTCAAATTTATTTATTTAAAATTTATTAAAATTGGTCCTTGGCATCAGTTAAATGTTCTCGTCCTTCGTCTGCTTCTTACGTTTTCATCTTTTTGAATTTTGATTACTTTTTAAATATTTTATATTAAAATTTTGGTCATTCACGGCCTGGCGTCTATTCTGGATGAGCGTCACTTATGGAATAATAAGATTTTAACGGAAAATTCGTAACCAACGTTCCGTTTTCATGGTTACTAATAGATTCTGATTGGCTGATCTTGACTTAAGATCATTGTTATCATATTTGAATTTTTATTCAAAATCGCTGCATATCTTCTGATTGCTATTATTCTTCCGTCTTCCTCTCTACGTATTAAATATTATCACTACTGTTCGTATTTTCTTTCAAAGATCATTTTGAAATACCATAAGGTTGGGTATTCTAATGTATTATTGTTTGGACAATTATGTTGGTATTTGTTAATAACATTTCTTTTTTATTTTAAGTCCTTATTCTAACATTTATCTTTTAATCTGATTCACAAATTATCCTTGACTAGTTATTTCCCTTGGATTTGCTAATATTCTTGTTAATTTCATACAATTTATAGTTATTTGTTTTTTACAGTTAGGCATTTCATAGGCCTAAGTAGTAACTGAATATATTTACTTATTTTATACAAATTACATTTTAATTTACCCTCATACATGTTTTGTTTTGATATTATAAATGATTTGTTTACTTATTGATGTGTTTTGGATCTGTTTTTATAATAATTGCATGTTCCCATTAGTTTCTACATTATGGTTTGTTAATTATTTCCTAACTGATTTTCCAGTGTCATTGGATCTGTATTAATTTATCTTTCTATTTACTTATTTTGCCATTGTTAATAACTAGACTATTACTTACTATTCTCTATTACATAAAACATAATATTTAATCTTATGGTCTGTATAATTCCTTCAGCCATATCTTATTCATAGATTAAATCAAACAATTTTTTTTTGACAGTTCTTATGCAATGTTTGCTTACAATTCGTTTCATTCTTACTTATTTTTTGGGTGATAAACATCATTACACCATTTAAACTTACTTAATTGACTATCCCTTAGAACATGGGGTGTTTATTTTATTTTGCTCTTGTTTTCTTTATTATATTTTTTCTTATACAAACTTTACCTTCTAGCCATGGTAACCCTAACTTTTAACCTTCCTTCCATGGGATTCCCCCTTTGAATACTATTGTATCGATCACTTACAATTAAACTTAATGCTATCACTAACAAGATTCTTATTAAATAATATTGTTCACCATTAATCATTTAGTGTTCATCACAGATTATTAAGTGTTTACACTTATCAATAGGGTTTCTCAATATTTTGGGGTTTCACACTGTCACTTTTGCACTTCTTAAATTTTATTTTAAGTGTTATTAGTAAGTAATCTCTAACATTACATTCTCTTTGTCACTCAGTTATGTTTATTTTCTCACTATCTCACTATCTCTCTCTTTACAAATGTTATTTATACGATTAATAAGTTCATGTCTTTATAGAGTACTTTATTACATTTAAATTCTATTTCTTTGCTTAGTGTACTTTTATTTTTCTCATTACTTTATCGGGTTTTATCAATTATCATTTACATTTACCATTTAAACGATAATAATAATTATCTTTTACGTTTGTCAGTTATTGGTTTCGTTACCATTATTATATTTGAGTGTATCATTTCTCCTTTTTCTATTCCATACTATTGGTTTGTGTCTTATCATTTGATTTCATTTTATTTTCTTTATACTTGTTTTGTTCCATTTTTTTCATTTTCCTCCTTCTTCGATTTCATTTTATTTCCTTTATCTTTCATTTTATTTTGGTTTTCCCCATCTCATGTGGTTTCATTTTATTTGGTTGTATTGAGTCAATCACTTCATTCAATCACTTGGGTCAGGTCACGTCGTCGTTTGTCGCGTCATTGTCATTTCATTTTCATTACTTTAAACATTTTATATAGTTGATTCGTCGTTTTTGTCCCTGGTATTGGGGTGGCTTATTAGTGTTGTAACAATATATATACTGTATATTTGTAAAGAACCAGTCTATTGTATTAATAGAAGACGATGATGCCCCACGTTGTGAGCGTCAATTTGTAATGAACTTGATGTTGTTACCTGTTTTTAATCAATATGTTATTAGTGGATATATCTATTAGGTTGTTACAGATGAAACCTCCTGAAAATATATTATTAGGCAAATATAGTTATGATTATGTTATTTTTACTTTTAATTGTACTAGAATACAGTTTTAACTAAGTATTCAATAGTTATGTAATATTAACTATATACGTCATGTATTGACTGAATGTATTAAGTATTCTCGTCAACCCTAGTCCCTCTATATTAGATAATTCAATTCAAATTTGGTGCAGAAAACACGCTAGTTCGGCAATCTCCCGTTCCACCAGCTGTTGACAATTAGCACTGTTAGTCGTGATAAACTTGCGTCTAGGTTAACCGTTCATCTGATTTTATTCACCCTTTTCCTGTAAATTACTCCACCCACAACATATAATACCTATTCTGCAATAACTTAGAACATTATCTCATACAAGAAAGATTCTTTATTAATTTTCTATGTTATTTCACAGTAACAGTTCTCTCCAAAATAATAATAGCATTAAATCGATTCTACTATGGTATATCGATCGTCAATTGATCAAGTTCCTTTGACTTATACAAATTAAATATAACAATAAATATTTCTTATCCCAGGGTTCGTAAGATTCTTTTAACCGTTAGTAAGGCCAGGTAAAATGCAAAATTAAGGTTACTCAAGTATTACAAAAGGTTATTAACTCTAAATATATTGAATTTAAAAATAAGTTGTTTTTTACCGGGTTGGCGGAACTCAAACTGGCATTGGACGTCTGTAAACAGTTGAAGATGATCGGCTTAAATTACGTTCATCCAGGAAAAAGTGTTCTGGCCCTTAATAAAATTGATGGTGTAGTATCCAGGGAAGCTCTCAGGAACTCTTCTGACTGCCGTTCTTCTCCTACGATCTTGATAGTTGTCAGTCACGGTGGAATGAAAATAGTATTCTAGCTTCTTCTTGCAAGTGAAGGCTAACTCTGCAAAACGAGGTCTTCGTATGTCTTCTCAATAATTCCGTTAGTTTCGGTCTCTATTTCCCTCGATTAGTCTTCTGATTACATGGGAAATCGGTTTAATACCTAATCCAGCGGAATTATCCTGGTGAATGAAGTGAGGAATGCTAGACTCTTTTCGAGGTATTCAGTTATAATTTGGAAGTCTAATTGGTTTTATTACTCATCAGTAGTATTATAGAATTAGGTTTCAAATAGGATTTATTAATTTAGATTTATATTTTTTTCAAATTTTATCATTCTTTCTTTTAAATGTGTCTGCCCATCTCAACTGATTAGCATGTAACAATCGAAACGAATGATTTCAAATCAACAACTCTTGTACATTTCAGTTGCCTTAACAACCACTATTTTCTGTCATTGAATGAAATTAGATATCCTAGAGCCAGAATTATAGAATATTACTACTCTTTTTTAATAAAATACTCCATGCTTGGAATAATACTAAATTACCTAAAATTCTCACCTAACCTTCCTTCTTAAACAGTATATGTTTTACCATAGTTTCATTGGACTGGACTTCTTAAAAAGGTATTAATTTCCTTTTACAAGTATTAAATTTAGGCCTATAGGTTTTCTTACAACTGTTATAATATTGTTTGGTTTTTTAACTTAATTTTCTTTTACCTGACCTACTGTACAAATAATTATTGGTTATTTACATTAATTTTAATTTCCTGGTTTTATTTTATTACCTTAATTAACTCGTCCTTGAACCCTTCATTAGTTTATAACATAATTATCAGAACTACTTGTTAAACTTTAAACACTGATTGCCATCCTGGCCAAGTTTACAAACATTAATTAAAACAACTTCATTATTCAATTTTAGTCAATACTTAAAACTTAGTATAATGCCTAACACAGGTAACTATATTTAATTGTCTAAAGAAAAATTCAACATAAAGACAAACATTACCACTGGTTAAGTATTCCTATAAAACAACAGTTCACTCCCACCATACTCAAAACATAACATAAATATTCTGTGAACACTAACATGCTACAGTATACAAAACAAGTACAATTTATTATATTAATCAATAATTGGTATAGTATTTTATACTCAAAGTTATTTATTATATCTTTTGACTTGAGGTACATCTCAGATATGCTAATTACTGAGCAACCTTAATTCGGGGTATGGTCCTTGACCATAGTTAATTCAATTTTTTATGTAACGTTGGGGACCTCAACTCTGTTACGTTACATAACACCCCCCCCCTTCGAAAGAAGTTTATTTTGTCTTAACGAAGTTTAGTAAAAAAAATAAACTCATAACTCGTATCTGACCAGTTGGTTCTCTTACTCATAATACTTTTTTATTTCAGACTGGTTGTATGTACCCTTCACCCTATTATTTACGTATGGAATTATCCGTTGTATTACTATTATTTCTTCTTTCCTTCTTAAAATCAATTATTTCCCAAGTTTAAATCTTACTTCTATAATCATTCTTGTGACATTCTTTATTAATTATACATTTTGGATCTGGTTTTATTTATTTATCTATATTTATTTGTGAGTTTTCCTTCTAATATTTAATTTTCCTAAACCTCCCTAACATTATAACTGGAATCGAATCGGTGGTGCTCTATCGGCTTACCAAATACCGTCGTCCGTTACATACCTTGTGGGATCAGAGGAACATCATCTCTGCCCAGTTAAATGATTGCTGGAATATTCTACAGTCAATCTTCATTAATAAACCTCGTAAGGTAGTCATCATGTGACCTTCAATAAAATAATTAATAATAATAATACTCTAGGGATTATTCACTGTACTTTAACTCAGATCATATTATTTCTTCATATTAATTCTTCCTTCTATTATACACTTCTCCACTCCAATACTTGGCTATTTTATTGACATTTATTAATTGGCTTTCTTACGGATAATTCTTAAATATTTGTTTTCTTTTTTTCTTTTATATTAGTTTAAAGTAATTTCTTCTGAATTATATAGTAAGGTGTTCTTACTTATTTTTTGAATTTTGTTGTTTTTATTAAATCATATTGTTCCTGAATAAATTAAATAAGTTGTCCTTACGTCTTTTTTGCAATTTTGGGGAATTAGTCTCTTCATTTTTTCATTGGATTTGCTTGATCCTGTATCCATAAAATCCGTCCCTTCTCTTTATATTCTGTTTGGAATCTATTTAACCGTGGTCCATTATTTCCTCTGTACTGATTGTTCGGATTTCTCTAGTGTATAGAGTTATTTCTGTCCTTGTGACATATCTCATTATTATGCAGTTCTTGCATCTTGTCACTATAAAATTGTCATTTATGTTCAAGTTTACTATCGCCTTTTGAACTGATTCAAGGACGAGTTAATTAAGGTAATAAAATAAAACCAGGAAATTAAAATTAATGTAAATAACCAATAATTAATTGTACAGTAGGTCAGGTAAAAGAAAATTAAGTTAAAAAACCAAACAATATTATAACAGTTGTAAGAAAACCTATAGGCCTAAATTTAATACTTGTAACAGGAAATTAATACCTTTTTAAGAAGTCCAGTCCAATGAAACTATGGTAAAACATATACTGTTTAAGAAGGAAGGTTAGGTGAGAATTTTAGGTAATTTAGTATTATTCCAAGCATGGAGTATTTTATTAAAAAAGAGTAGTAATATTCTATAATTCCGGCTCTAGGATATCTAATTTCATCCAATGACAGAAAATAGTGGTTGTTAAGGCAACTGAAATGTACAAGAGTTGTTGATTTGAAATCATTCGTTTCGATTGTTACATGCTAATCAGTTGAGATGGGCAGACACATTTAAAAGAAAGAATGATAAAATTTGAAAAAAATATAAATCTAAATTAATAAAACCTATCTGAAACCTAATTCTATAATACTACTGATGAGTAATAAAACCAATTAGACTTCCAAATTATAACTGAATACCTCGAAAAGAGTCTAGCATTCCTCACTTCATTCACCAGGATAATTCCGCTGGATTCGGTATTAAACCGATTTCCCATGTAATCAGAAGACTAATCGAGGGAAATAAAGACCGAAACTAACGGAATTATTGAGAAGACATACGAAGACCTCGTTTTGCAGAGTTAACCTTCACTTGCAAGAAGAAGCTAGAATACTATTTTCATTCCACCGTGACTGACAACTATCAAGATCGTAGGAGAAGAACGGCAGTCAGAAGAGTTCCTGAGAGCTTCCCTGGATACTACACCATCAATTTTATTAAGGGCCAGAACACTTTTTCCTGGATGAACGTAATTTAAGCCGATCATCTTCAACTGTTTACAGACGTCCAATGCCAGTTTGAGTTCCGCCAACCCGGTAAAAAACAACTTATTTTTAAATTCAATATATTTAGAGTTAATAACCTTTTGTAATACTTGAGTAACCTTAATTTTGCATTTTACCTGGCCTTACTAATGGTTAAAAGAATCTTACGAACCCTGGGATAAGAAATATTTATTGTTATATTTAATTTGTATAAGTCAAAGGAACTTGATCAATTGACGATCGATATACCATAGTAGAATCGATTTAATGCTATTATTATTTTGGAGAGAACTGTTACTGTGAAATAACACAGAAAATTAATAAAGAATCTTTCTTGTATGAGATAATGTTCTAAGTTATTGCAGAATAGGTATTATATGTTGTGGGTGGAGTAATGTACAGGAAAAGGGTGAATAAAATCAGATGAACGGTTAACCTAGACGCAAGTTTATCACGACTAACAGTGCTAATTGTCAACAGCTGGTGGAACGGGAGATTGCCGAACTAGCGTGTTTTCTGCACCAAATTTGAATTGAATTATCTAATATAGAGGGACTAGGGTTGACGAGAATACTTAATACATTCAGTCAATACATGACGTATATAGTTAATATTACATAACTATTGAATACTTAGTTAAAACTGTATTCTAGTACAATTAAAAGTAAAAATAACATAATCATAACTATATTTGCCTAATAATATATTTTCAGGAGGTTTTATCTGTAACAACCTAATAGATATATCCACTAATAACATATTGATTAAAAACAGGTAACAACATCAAGTTCATTACAAATTGACGCTCACAACGTGGGGCATCATCGTCTTCTATTAATACAATAGACTGGTTCTTCACAAATATACAGTATATATATTGTTACAACACTAATAAGCCACCCCAATACCAGGGACAAAAACGACGAATCAACTATATAAAATGTTTAAAGTAATGAAAATGAAATGACAATGACGCGACAAACGACGACGTGACCTGACCCAAGTGATTGAATGAAGTGATTGACTCAATACAACCAAATAAAATGAAACCACATGAGATGGGGAAAACCAAAATAAAATGAAAGATAAAGGAAATAAAATGAAATCGAAGAAGGAGGAAAATGAAAAAAATGGAACAAAACAAGTATAAAGGAAATAAAATGAAATCAAATGATAAGACACAAACCAATAGTATGGAATAGAAAAAGGAGAAATGATACACTCAAATATAATAATGGTAACGAAACCAATAACTGACAAATGTAAAAGATAATTATTATTATCGTTTAAATGGTAAATGTAAATGATAATTGATAAAACCCGATAAAGTAATGAGAAAAATAAAAGTACACTAAGCAAAGAAATAGAATTTAAATGTAATAAAGTACTCTATAAAGACATGAACTTATTAATCGTATAAATAACATTTGTAAAGAGAGAGATAGTGAGATAGTGAGAAAATAAACATAACTGAGTGACAAAGAGAATGTAATGTTAGAGATTACTTACTAATAACACTTAAAATAAAATTTAAGAAGTGCAAAAGTGACAGTGTGAAACCCCAAAATATTGAGAAACCCTATTGATAAGTGTAAACACTTAATAATCTGTGATGAACACTAAATGATTAATGGTGAACAATATTATTTAATAAGAATCTTGTTAGTGATAGCATTAAGTTTAATTGTAAGTGATCGATACAATAGTATTCAAAGGGGGAATCCCATGGAAGGAAGGTTAAAAGTTAGGGTTACCATGGCTAGAAGGTAAAGTTTGTATAAGAAAAAATATAATAAAGAAAACAAGAGCAAAATAAAATAAACACCCCATGTTCTAAGGGATAGTCAATTAAGTAAGTTTAAATGGTGTAATGATGTTTATCACCCAAAAAATAAGTAAGAATGAAACGAATTGTAAGCAAACATTGCATAAGAACTGTTAAAAAAACATTGTTTGATTTAATCTATGAATAGGATATGGCTGAAGGATGTATACAGACCATAAGATTAAATATTATGTTTTATGTAATAGAGAATAGTAAGTAATAGTCTAGTTATTAACAATGGCAAAATAAGTAAATAGAAAGATAAATTAATACAGATCCAATGACACTGGAAAATCAGTTAAAAAATAATTAACAAACCATAATGTAGAAACTAATGGGAACATGCAATTATTATAAAAACATATCCAAAACACATCAATAAGTAAACAAATCATTTATAATATCAAAACAAAACATGTATGAGTGTAAAGTAAAATGTAATTTGTATAAAATAAGTAAATATATTCAGTTACTACTTAGGCCTATGAAATGCCTAACTGTAAAAAACAAATAACTATAAATTGTATGAAATTAACAAGAATATTAGCAAATCCAAGGGAAATAACTAGTCAAGGATAATTTGTGAATCAGATTAAAAGATAAATGTTAGAATAAGGACTTAAAATAAAAAAGAAATGTTATTAACAAATACCAACATAATTGTCCAAACAATAATACATTAGAAAACCCAACCTTATGGTATGTCAAAATAATCTTTGAAAGAAAATACGAACAGTAGTGATAATATTTAATACGTAGAGAGGAAGACGGAAGAATAATGGCAATCAGAAGATATACAGCGATTTTGAATAAAAATTCAAATATGATAACAATGATCTTAGGTCAAGATCAGCCAATCAGAATCTATTAGTAACCATGAAAACGAAACGTTGGTTACGAATTTTCCGTTAAAATCTTATTATTCCATAAGTGACGCTCATCCAGAATAGACGCCAGGCCGTGAATGACCAAAATTTTAATAAAAAATATTTAAAAAGTAATCAAAATTCAAAAAGATGAAAACGTAAGAAGCAGACAAAGGACGAGAACATTTAACTGATGCCAAGGACCAATTTAAATAAATTTTAAATGAATAAATTTGAACAACTAACATGAAAAAGATGCCAGACGTACTTAAGCCCCAAGATAATTGAAAATTGACGAACGGACATCGTCAGCGCAACATAAAGTAACGACATAAGTGTGAGGCGAACACACAACTTATACACCTTTTCAGAATACGTACAAAGCGAGTCGTTACTTTACGAACCAACCAGACAAACCAACCGAAGGGGCGAGGATATAGAACATGATGAGGATGATGATGGAACAATTGAACAAAAACCAGGAGAAAACTGATGAAAATTTTAAGAAACAAAAGGAAGAACCTAGAGAACAAAGAAAGGAAGACAAAAGGGAATTAAATAAAATGTTAGAATCGTTACAAGAATCCTTAAAAGAGGAAATCAATGAAAATTCAAGGAAACAGAATGAGATTTTAAGAGAAGATATAGAAACATTGAACGAGAAAATCGAAAGCAATAACGAAACATTAAAGCAACAAATCAATGAGAAAATGGAGGAACACAGTTACCTTAAGGAAGAACCAAGAATCCCTACAACAACGATTGACGGAGGACATCCAAAAAAGTAATGAAGAACTGAAGGAAGAATTGAGGGGACAATTGAAGGAGGACCATGAGAAAAACAAAGAAGAGTTAAAATCTCAACAGTTAGAGGGATACTGTGAAGATATCAAAAAGAAGGCCTCCGAAACTAATGAGAAAATAAAAACAACCAGTAAAACGGTAGCGAAGGCTCAGGAAGAAATATTAAGCAAAATTAAAGCAGTCGAGGACTACGGCAAGAACAGGATAGAAGAACTCCAAATAATAACAACAGTAGAATGCACAAGAAATAAACAGCAGGTGCTCAGGAAGCTGGTGGAGAGGCACAAGGAAATACAAACAGATATAAGTGAACGTGTGGAGAGGGTATACACCAACATCAACAAAGTAAACGGACAGACCCAAGAAAACAAGGAGAAGATCCAGGGAATCAGCCAAAGGGAAAGGCAGATGCAGGAAGAGCTGGACACACTGAAGGAGAAACCATGTCACAACACCCACATCATCACCAGCGAGAACAGGGAAATAATAAACTTTCGTAGTTATCGGCAGAATCCCATGGAATTCCTCAAAAGAGTAGAGGAATTAATCGAAAAGAATAGGGAAACAAGATGGACAACAGTAAGAAGCCTCATTGATTAAATGTTCAGGACACCCACGACAACTGGTGGACGGCCACTCGACCGGAGATAAACAGTACGCAAGAATTTAAGACACAATTCCGAGACAAATACTGGTCTGAGTCCACCCAAAACGTAGTCAGAAAATATATCAGCATTGGGAGGTATGAACCGCAAGCAGGACACACCCTAACGTCATACTTTCTAGGGAAGGTATGCTTGGCGAGGAACTTAGAACCAAGAATACCTGAGGAATCTTTAGTGATACAGCTGGGGTACCACTACGAGGACGCAGTACAAAAGGCCAGGAGACAGGGTCAGATTAAAACCATCCAGGGAATGGTGACTTTTTTTGAGGACCATGAAAATGACGGCCAGTACAAAAGGAAGCGACTGATTAACCAAAGATACAACAGGTGGAGTGAAAATCAAAATGCGCCTAACTATAACCCATCGAACAACAACACCCAAAACAACAACCGGAACAATATGAACCGGAATGTCAACGACCATCAAGGTAACCAGCCGTATAACAGAAACCAACAGAATTATAATCCAGGTAACCAACCATATAACAGAAACGACCCAAACAACAATCCCACAAACAACAATTACAGGGGAGCAGGACCGAACCAACGTCCTAACGGCCACCCCAATAATGGCAATTACTATGGTAACCACTTTAACCCGAGTTACCAGTACAACAGGGGAACCGGGAATAACCAAAATAGAAGTGACGTTCGACGACAAGTTAATTTCATTAATGGGAGGAGTCAACCTAACCAGAGGAGGTGAGGAGGTATTGTCCAAATACGCAGGCAAACTCCTGGTACAATAACACGACTTCAAATAATAATCAATTCCCAGAGAATAGAACTACAGAAGCGTCAAGGAATCAGATAAGCGGTCAACCAGGACCGATAAATGAAACGGCGGCGAACCAGTCCGATAGTCTGGCCAACAATGCACAACCACCTTTAAACTAAAAAGGTCAGTGAAAAACCAAATATACCCTTCACATGACCAATCACTTGGGTTGCTACGACGAATGACACAACAAAATAAAAATAAAATTATAACAATCATCTCCAACAATTACCTCAAAAATATAAGAGAAGAACTCCTTGAAGAAGAGGCTAACCAGCTGCCAAAACCAAACAGTGAAATCGTACACATAAAGGCTGCCATCAACGGGACAATAACCATCATAATGATCGACACGGGATCAAACATATCCTTAATAAACCAGCCAGAGCTAGAGCGAATCCAAGCTAACTCCTCGTTACCAATTCCCACTCTACCAATCAATAATATCATTATAATTAGTGCAACAGGAAACAAAATAAAACAATAAGAAAACAAGTTTCATTGGAATTGAACAGTCAAAAAGTAACAATACCCATCGTTTTTCTGGTAGCAAATGGACTACCATTTAATATGCTCATAGGGTGCGACGTGTTGAGACAACACTCGGCAGTAATCAACCTACAACAAGGAATAGTGTTGTTAACCTCGGAAAGGGGAATATGCTCTGCAAACATTATAAACTGCAAACCTACACCAAGAGCTTTGAATCAGGATCCAGGATTAAAAAATTATTATTGCAGAACACATGAACCATCAATAATTATGACTGATGAAGAGGAAAATAGAGAACTATGGGATAAGAAAATCGAGGAAATCCGAACATTCCAAGGGAACCGACCTAAACAAGAAATAACCAAAACACAGGTTGAAAATCTCATAACAATTTATAATACATACCAACACGTTTTCTCCAATACTCCAGGCAAGGTCAAGGGATACCAATGTAAGATTAATTTCCGAGAACCAGTAGACTTCCATAGAAAATCATACCCCATAGCATACTCCCTGAAAAACGAAGTCAGAGCGGAAATAAACAGAATGATGGAGGAGGACATCATTGAGTATAGCCAATCTCCATACACAAGTCCCATAGTAGCTATACCCAAAAAGAATGGTAAAGTCCGGATCTGCTTAGACGCCCGGGAGATCAACAAAATGATTATCAACGACCGAACTTCACCGGGAGAAATTGAAGAGATTTTAAAAAGGTTCATGGAACGAAATACATTAGTGCCTGGGATACCGTATGTGGTTACTGGCAGGTGGAGCTGCACCCACACAGTAGACAATATATGGCATTTATCTTCGACGGGAGGAATTACCAGTTTAAGAGGTTACCTTTCGGCCTCATCAACTCCGTCGCAGTGTTCGTAAAGTGCATGGACCAAGTCTTAGGTCAAGAGGCTCTGCAGTTCACAACAGTATATGTGGACGACATACTAATAACATCTTCAGACTGGGACGAACACTGTGCACGAATCGAACAAGTGTTGAAAAGCTATCCAACAACAACATAACTCTAAAATTGGATAAATCAAAGTTTATAGCCAACGAAGTAAAATTCCTGGGATTCAACCTAACAGAGCAGGGAATATCTCCGTCCCAAGAAAAGGTAGAAGCCATTCAGAAATTCCTTACACCTAAAAATAAGAAGCAGTTGCAATCCTTCTTAGGTATATGCAATTATTACAGGAAATTTCAAAATAATTACTCTTATCTTACCGCAAAATTTTCCAAACAACTCTCAGCAAAAGACAAGTGGACCTGGGGAACTGAGCAGGATGAAGTACTGACACTCATTAAACAAAAATTCCTAGAAACAGTAATGCTGCATCACCCCAACTTTGAACAACCCTTCTATTTGAATTGCGACGCCAGTGATGTCAGTCTGGGTGCTGAACTGTACCAAGAAGATAAGGAAGGACATCACCTGGTCATCAGCTTTGCCAGCAGAGTATTAAACAGTTGCGAGCGTAACTACAACGTTACAGAAAAGGAGCTGCTCAGCATAGTGTTTGCGTGCGGAAAGTTTAGAACCTACATCTTAGGGTACCACATTACAGTCAGAAGCGACCATAAGTCAATATCATTTCTCAAGCAATGTAAATTGAGTCATGGTAGACTTACCCGTTGGATACTCGCTCTGCAAGAGTACCACATTACGTGGGAGTATATTCCAGGCCGGAAGAATGTAGCAGCGGATATTTTGTCCAGAATAAATGTAGAAAACCAGACATTTGAAGGAGAAAAGGAGAAAATCGCCAAGGTGTATTACATATTAAAGGATAGGAAGGACCTGGAAGAAATCGTAAACGAGATAGTACTACAGCAGAAGAAAGATGTCAAATTAGCAAACATACGAAGGAGACTGTTGGAATATGAAGTAATTATTAATAACTTTTATTGCCTACACAAAGATGTATTGTTCATTAAAACAAAAAAGAATCAAGGAACATGGAAACTAGTAGTTCCAAATTCTCTAGAAAACAAAATTATTAAAGACTACCATGTCAGATACGGACACAAGGGAACATTAAAAATGGTTAAGGCGTTAGAGGAAGAACTATTCATTAAAAGTATAACTAGAAAAGTAAACAAAAACATTAAAACATGCGCAATATTCCAAATGGTCAAAACCAATAACGAAAGAAAAGATGGAATGATGATACCCATCGCATCCAATACCAAACTGGAAAAAGTGTTTCTTGACATATGTGGACCATTCCCACGTAGCGGAGGGAGACATAGATTCTAGTTCATAGTGATTCTATTGTACCATTACACCAAGTACACCAAGTTATACGCTATAAACAGAGCAACAACAAAGAAAATATTAGAAATCATAAAAAACAAATACATTACAGAAATTGGAAAACCATACATGATTATAACAGACCACGGAACACAATTTAAAGATTTAAAGGGAGAAAGTGGAGAGATGAATTATCAAAATTAAACATAAAAACCTATAAAACATCCGTATACCACCCTAGCAGTAACCCCGCAGAGAGAGTGTTAAGAGAGGTGGGACGTATTTTAAGAACGTACTGCCATGATAATCAAAAAGAATGGGAGAAATATTTAACTTCAACTGTAGAATTTTTGAATATAAGTTACCACCATTTTATTGAGAACACCCCATATTTAATGATGTTTGGAAGAAAACCACCTCGAGATATACAGGAGTTAATAGACTTTCCAACCAACCCAGAAGACCCGTATGATGCAAATAAATGTTACAACCGAATCATGGAGAAAATCGAGAAACAAAAAGCTAAATATTCTCAAAACCAACCCAAAATAATTAAATATAATGAAGGAGAAAGGGTATTAATAAAAAATCGTGAACTACCCAGTACACTTGAAGGTATAGCCAAGAAACTATTATTATTATACATAGGGACCTATGTCATAACAAGGGACAATGGCAACAATGTATACGAAATAAGCAATATAACAACAAAAAAGATAAAAGTAGTGTATAATCAAGTTTCTATAAAAAGTTTTACGAGGAAACAAAAACCATAATAAACAAATGAGAAAAATACCAAATTCAAAAGATGTAAGATCAAATTACAATAATAGTTAGATAACATATGAGGTATAATATAAAATATAAAATCAGGGTAGTTACAAAAATTCCTACAAAGTAAGATCAACTTACAATAATATTTAAATAACATAAAAAAATATGTGTATAAAAGAAAGGAATAAGTTACAACAATTCCTATAAAGTAAGAACAACAAACTTACAAAAATTATTTAGAATAATATTTGAGACAAAACAAAATAAACAAAAATAAAATCAAGCAAGAACTGCTAAGACAAATACCTAAAATTATAAAGAATATAGAGCCAATCTCGGTTCTGCTAAGTCTGTGTGGTAAAGTGTTACGCATAAAAACTCCTTGAAATAAGGTATTTTCAAAAGTTTTGTGTACACATACAAATCGCTGTCGGACAATGTACGCACTGCTCACACACACACACACACACACACACACATTGTGTATGTCTCTAGCTGCAGACGTTGACAGGAATTCCCTTATTCAAAGCGATTACGGTGTCACTGTACACAAACTTAAATATGGTTTACAGACCAATGTAATTTTAAAAATTCATTTTTGCATTAATTAAATATATATCGTAAACAATGAAATAATAATATTTCGTCATTGTAAGATTTTAATAAAACAATTATCAGTTTAAATAATAATTTTCGTGATTGCAAGATACAACCTGCGACTTAAAATATAGTTTACCGCTGTGGTAGGAAATTCAAACTATTAAATTCTCTCTCTCTCGCTCTCTCTCTCACACATTTCTGATTACTATACAAATAATTGCATGCATGTTCAGAGGTTTATAAAGAAATAAATTAAAATAAACCATAATTTGTTTTAAGTGATTAAATATATATTTACACCACTGTATAAAACTTAAAATATAGTTTACAAACCGTTGTAATACAATTATTCAAAAATACATTTTACATTGATTAAATATATATATCACAAACAAACATTTTTATATATAAAATAAATACAATATGAATAATAATAATATTGTTTTAAATGATTAAATATATATTTACAACACTGCACACAAACTTAAAATATAGTTTACAAACCGCTGTAATACAATTATTCAAAAATACATTTTACATTGATTAAATATATCACAAACAAACATTGTTATATATATAAAATAAATACAATATTAATAATAATAATATTGTTTTAAATGATTAAATATATATTTACAGCACTGTACACAAACTTAAAACATAGTTTACAAACCGTTATAATACAATTATTCAAAAAATACATTTTACATTGATTAAATATATATATACATCACAAACAAACATTGTTATATAAAATAAATACAATATTAATAATAATAATAATAGTTTTTGACATTGTAAGATTTTTAAATAATAAATTCACGACTGTAGATACAGTTCACAAGGAAGTTTATCTGTAACATAACAATACAGTCGATATTAGAATCACTGATACGATAAATATTTAATTATCACATACACACACACAGTCAGTGGAAAGAAAGAATCAAATGCGTT
Organism: Magicicada septendecula; assembly: GCA_034769895.1. Taxonomy (NCBI): domain Eukaryota; kingdom Metazoa; phylum Arthropoda; class Insecta; order Hemiptera; family Cicadidae; genus Magicicada; species Magicicada septendecula. Next base: position 823,749,687 of record CM068368.1, read on the forward strand.
AAGTAAGTAAACTTTTTTTTTCAAGTATGTGTAATTTTTCATAAAGTTAATGTACTTTCAAATAATTTCTAATTAAACCAAATATTATTCACTGGAACTTTGTAAATACTGCTTAGAATCAATGATACATTTATCACATAAAGTTAATGTACTTTCAAATAATTTCTAATCGAACCAAATATTATTCAACGAAACTTTGTAAAAAAAATACTAAATAGAATCAATGATACATTTATCATGTACATACAAATTCAATTATTAAAGTGTTAAGTACAGAGAGTTGAAACTACACGCACACTCACACACACACACACACACACACACATCAATAAATTGTTTGTTAACACGATTGCTACTTACGACGTTAGGACACAATCTCCACTTGCGTTGTTTGATTCCTCGTCCCTCGATACACTAAATGTAGTTCTTTGGGTTTGATATGCCTGAGCTCCTCATTCGTGAAGACACCTGCATACATCTTGGGAAGATAGACACGATACTGGTGGTCGCCATCCTCCATGCGAATAATTTTTTACGTTTAAATAAAATCTGTACATACAATAAAATTATGTTCACTTATTAACGTATTCAAAATGTTTCATGTACACTTACCAAACTAGCGTACGTTGTCTACACACCCTTAAAAAAATGACGAACGTTGTGTATATTGAAGCTCACACGCTTAAATTCAGCTATACCTAAAATATATATCTCTTCAATTAGAAGTGTAATATAAAAGTACGGTAAGAATATATTTCAGAAAATTGTAACAGACATAATAATTTGATCATACACACACGCACACACACACATGTATTAAATTCAAATATATATCTTCAATTAGAAGTGTAATATAAAAGTACGGTAAGAATATATTTCAGAAAATTGTAACAGACATAATAATTTGATCATACACACACGCACACACACACATGTATTAAATTCAATAAATAATGCGCTTGATAATGTTTTAATGCAAATAATTTTTACGTTTAAATAAAATCTGTACATACAATAAAATTATGTTCACTTATTAACATATTCAAAATGTTTCATGTACACTTACCAAACTAGCATGTGTTGTCTACACACCCTTAATGATGAAAGTTGTGTATATTGAAGACTCGTAAGACGTACAATAATAATTCAAACAGTATTTCAACTATTAAAAATGCAGTGATAGATTTCACGATGTATCAGCACACGCAGGCAGTCAAATGAGAAATTGCAACTGATTTTCTTCGCGTATATATTGTACTCTGGTAGTGGGGAAAGCTTGTGTGTCCGTTTTTGGAGTAAATACTTTCTAATCCATAAGTAATCCTAATTACTACCACCGCTCCTAATGACTGTCGTGTGTCAAATTAGAAAGTAGGACGCACCGATTTAGACGATGTACACACGGTCAATGACCCCTGGTTTAAGTTAGCAGTGTACAGTGGTGTAAATATATATTTAATCATTTAAAATAAATTATGGTTTATTTTAATTTATTTCGTTATAAACCTCCGAACATGCATGCAATTATTTGTATAGTAATCAGAAATGTGTGAGAGAGAGAGAGCGAGAGAGAGACAATTTAATAATTTGAATTTCCTGCCACAGCGGTAAACTATATTTTAAGTTTACATGTACACAGGTCGTATCTTGCAATCACGAAAATTATTATTATATAAACTGATAATTGTTTTATTACAATCTTACTATGACGAAATATTATTATTATTTCATTGTTTACGATATATATTTAATTAATACAAAAATGAATTTTTAAAATTACAATGGTCTGTAAACCATATTTAAGTTTGTGCACAGTGACACCGTAATCGCTTTGAATAAGGGAATTCCTGTCAACGTCTGCAGCTAGAGACATACAAAATGTGTGTGTGTGAGCAGTGCGTACATTGTCCGACAGCGATTTGTATGTGTACACAAAACTTTTGAAAGTACCTTATTTCAAAGGAGTTTTTATGCGTAACACTTTACCACACAGACCGCATTCCCAGAACGAGATTGGCGTAGAGAGAGAGAGAGAGACAGTGAGACCCGTTACATAAACACACAGAGAGAGATGCAACAGTAATCTACTAAATGTGTGTGTGCGAGAGAGAGAGAGAGAGAGAGAGAGAGAGAGAGAGGGGGGAGGGAGAGAGATAGTTTTACTTACATTCAAATGTGAGAGAGAGAGAGAGAGAGAGAGAGAGAGAGAGAGAGAGAGAGAGTTTATATCGTGATGGATAACTGCGTCTAGAGACAGAGGGAGAGGGTGGGAGAGAGAGTTACTTACATTCAAAGAGAGAATTGATATCGACAACAATCATGATCATATAGTTTGAATTTCCCACCACAGAAAAATGTTGGCAGATCTGTTCTACACACAATAATGCAAGATTGGAAACCCTGATCATATATATTTTAATATACAATATAACGCACATATCAAGTTTGATCCATGCATAGGTTGGTAAACCTAATCATATAGATTTAATATACATTATAACACACAACAAATTTGAACTCATGCAAAGGTTGGTAACCCTGATCATATATTTTAATATATACACTATAATGCATCAAGTCAGAACCCCCCACCCACCTCTGATATGCAAATCAATTTAATTAAAAAAATAAAAAAATTAAATTAAAAAAATAAAAAGTTTTATTCGCGGGAATTCGCGGATGCTGCGGGTCCATTGGTGGTGGGGAGAGCGTGGGAAAAATCTTGGACCGCGGGAACGGCGGCATCTCTTTGAACTTGGCGCGCGAAAGGCGGCATGGGGTGGTGGTGGAGGAATAACGGTACTTCAGTCAGGACCGGTATTTTCCCCCTACTCATATTTCTTTACACATTTCATTCCTTGCCATTTATAATACATTTCCTATCTTTCTTTGAACATACTTTTATGTAGCATAACATTCTTTATTATTTAATTCCTTATTTCTTTCCACTAATATTTCTTTTTATTTACAATCATAACCTTAATAAATAACATTTCTTAATTATACTCTCTTATCTTATTATTAATATTTAATAGTAATATTATTTTTCATTTAAAAATAATTATTCATTTTCGGGTATTGAGTTCGGTTTGGTTCGGTTCGGCTTCTTATTATAACAATTGTTTTGTCCGTCATCTACCGGACGTATATTGTTCCTTTGTAACATAGTCGCCGACGTGCTTACTATTGTTCTTACACTCGTGTAAACAACGTCCGCATTCCACTGTATTCCTCCCTCGTTATTGTGCGTACTTACCGTGTGAACGTTTGTTTTGCCTGGGTATTTCACCTGTTTGTACGGCAAGAATTTGTTTCTTAGCTGCGACGAATAACCTCTCTCTTCTCTCAGCACGTTCCACAATTCTCTCGTCACTAATGCATTGTGTAAGGTCAGTCCGTTTGAAGCCTATATAAACAGCTGTCGACGGTTTTTTCGTTCGTCTTTTATGATAACCTCTGTAGTTTTTATAATTACAGTTATAATTATCGTTATTATAGTTATCGTTCGCTTTATACTTATTCTGCGTATACTTAACATCATACTTAACACAATTTTGCATAGTTTTTCGTATAGATAATTTACTACGTTTCTCGTTAGGCTGTGACGTCTCCCTTGTTAAGACATCACAAATTCGGGAACTAGTTCAATTCGTTACCAGTTAATTAAACTAGCTGCCGTTGTTAGTAAAACTTCCTTACTAACAAATTTTAACACATTATTACATGGGAAATAGACAAGGATTGCATAAATTTATTCACTCGCTAGGTGTTAGCAAAAACATCTCTTTATTATTATTCAAATCTCATGGTTTACTTTGTTTTTCTTTAAAGAATTACTCTAGTAAATTCAGCTTTTAATGCTGTAAAAATATTAAATGTCTTATTTCTTTTATCTCAAAAGTATTCATCTAGAAATTGTTTTAAGTACCTCGGATCCGGGACTGAACTTTGTTAAGTTTTAATTTATCACAACTATAACCAAATTATTTGAAGAATAATGTTGGTTGTAAACTATAGAATTACCTTACATTTAGATATCGTGATGTTACTACTACTTCATTACAGAAATTACAAATCTTATAAATTATTCTTTACATAATCAAAAGTTCTTTACTGTTCTTTTGTTACTTCTCTTACTGAAACAAATTTGTACAAATGTTATGTTTGGATATCACCTGAATTTAACATGAGGTTGTTCTGGGGTCCATGATGGTCATCTTCTGTCGTCTTCTAGGGTGCAGTGCATTGTTCCTCTTGATGCTACATCGGGTTGATTATATCTGGTAGTCTCGACGATCGGATTTTTTACTTGAAGTTCATACTGTTGTAGTTTGAGTTTTCCACTTTTGGAGTTTGTAGTTCACATTTTACACCTTAATTATAGTTCTTATTTTGCAGTACTAAAGTCTGGTAAGTTACATATCTTACCACTTACAGTTTTATTTTTTAATTAAGAGTTGTGTCGGCTAAGTTTTCCTTTTTTTTATTTTTTTTTATAACTCTTCACACACTACATTATATAGTTTTGTTATATTCTTCACACGCTACATTTATCAAAATAATATCACCACAACTGGATATATGTTTTTAACGGCATACACCTACGTGTATGTGGACAACACAAAACTGACATCTTTACATGTCGAAGTTCTACTAGAGACTGTGTGCAGTTTAGCGGCGAGGGGTCAGTAAGCTGGCGCGTATTTACGCACTGAGAAAATAGTTCGTTCTTTTATTTAGTATTAATTATTCATTAATTAATTTGTTAATTATACTTTATGTTAACTTTGTTACGAATTAGAAATATCCTTATTTATATAGTCGTATTTTAAATTATTAACGTAGTTATTATTATTATTTAAATAACACCGTTCTTTGCGTGTTGGTACGGGACAATTTCAAGTTGATGCAGGAATCTGGGTATAGGTAAGGGGTGGATAATACACTTACTTGTTAGAAATTAAAAATTTTTTATTTGTGCGATTTAAATATTTTTAAAATCGTCACATCCTCCTGCACCTAACGATGAAAACAGGGTGGTGGGGTAATAATAGAAAATCTAATAAACACAATTACATTTGGACACAGAACTTCATACTGAAATTTCTCTTTCTCAGATTATTTCTATTCATCAATTGATTATCTTACACTTACACAAAATATTTAAATTCTAATACATCTACTACACATACAACACACAAATTACACATAAAATATAAATCTACCTTATTTTAAATCTTACATCTACTACCGGTTTTTTCATGAATTCATCACTCGTTTTACGGAGTTCTACTCATGAGTATGATACCAATAATAATCACGTATTGTAATAACAATCGAATTACTTACAGTTTACTGCGCTAGGGATTATTTTTTCTTTCTTTCTCTCTCTCGTCATCTTCATCATCATCGTCATCATCATCTGACTTCTCATGTATTATATCATTCTCGCAGGACATTAGCTAAGGTTGATCAGGCCTCGCTAGTATTCGTACGAGAGGTTTTGAGTTTATACTCACTTACGGTATAGGATGTTGCAAAATCTTATCGTATTTCGGTATAAGTATATACAACATATTATTCTCAATACTTAAATAGTATTCTCGGTTTTCTATCTTTCTCGTAGTCGTTCTTCTGTATTTTGACACGAAGAACATTTTTTTATTTGAGACAGATGGCTTCTGCGAACGTAATTTTCTGTATTGGGTTCATACAGAGCTACAGTAACGGGGGTGATGACCTTATGAATTTGGTAGGGGCCACACCATCGATATGATAGTTTCGAAGTGGTCCTATCAACGGCTTTACTCATAGGATCAGTTTTATACATTACTAAATCACCTACTTTATACTTTATTTGATTATTATTCTGCTCATGATACTTCCTTGATTTTTGTAAATTCGCTCTCAAATTTGCACGAGCTTCGTTCCATATTTTTCGTATGTTATTCCCATTTATGTCGCGGGGTAATAACTCATGGATTTTCCACTTTGTGGTTAAAGGATGGTTGGGTTTATATTTGTACAGTAAATCAAATGGTGTTGATTTATGTCCTTCATGATACGCTGAGTTGAACGCAAATTGTATCCATAAAATATTTTGATTCCAGGTTGTCTGGTCTTTAGCGTGATAAGATATTAATGCTGATTTTAAGTTACGCAAGTATCTTTCTGCTAGGTTTCCTTGCGGTCTGTACTCGGTCACTGTAATATGATTTATCCCTAATTTAAAACACATGTCATTAAATTCTTTCGATTTAAACTGAGGTCCATTATCAGATATCAGATGTAGGGTGTACCATAATCTTTAAATAGTCTTTCTTGTAGAATTTTTATTGTCGTAGATGCTAATGCACGTCTCATAGGATACATCCACACGAATTTAGTGAAAGAGTCTACACAAATTAATAGCATCGTATTTCCGGATTTACAACGGGGATAAGGTCCAGAATAGTCTATGTATATCTTCGAGAAGGGAGTGGTAGGTATTTCGGAGATTAATTTTCCGACTTGATTGATTCTTGCTGGCTTGCTCAGGGCACAGATTTCGCATTCTTTCACGAACCTTTTTATTTCACTGTTCATGTTTTCCCAATGGTATTCCTTGCGAATAGGATGTATAGTTTTCCTAATTCCCATATGAGCTCCAATGGTCGATGAATGGTAATAATCCATTAGCATGGGTTTGATTATTTCCGGGGCGATTATTCTCAGTAATTTTCCGTTTGCCTTTTTAAAACAAAGTACTCGTTTACTCAAGGTATATTTGTCACACTAATTTCCTTTCTCTATTTGTTCGATTATTTTGCACAATTTCGGATCTTGTTGTTGGTGATATGCTATATCCTTAAATGCAAGGGGAAAGTTAGTAATTAGCGTATTAACGGTAGTGGTTTTAATATTGTCTTCCCAGATATTGTCTTATTAACTTTTGAATTCTTAGTCTCTCATTTCCTTTTAAATGACTCAGACTCGATTCTTGATGCTCTGAACGAATAGTTGCGGTTTCACAAATAGCGTCGTTACATAATTCGGAGTCGAAGTGATATTTTCGAGTACGATCAAATCTGAAGAAATATTGTTTTGCATATATGTCAAGGATTAAGCCAGTTTTACTTATGAAATCAGCGCCTAGTATTAAGTTTTGTCCTAACTCTTCAGCTACTAGTAGGGGAACATACCAAGTAAAATTCTTTATTTTTAATTTCACCGTAATACTGCGCGATATATTTAGGTTTTGTTTATTTGCGATGGCACACTTTATGTTCACCATTTGGCTACGTTTAATCAGATTATGATTAGCTAATACGGTGGCTAACTGTTGACTAATTATACTACGGGTAGATCCGGAATCAATTAAACCAAGGGTATTCGTTGCTCCAAGGTCTATCTGTACGTAGGGTAGTTGGCATATACTTGTTTTACATGCACCAATAGAGTTGCACTTCTCGATAAATCTTGTTAAGTAAGGATCTATGCGTTTATTTCTATTTATTTTTATTCTATAATTATTATTGTTTTTACCTTTCCTTTGATTGCTGCGAAAGACGTAGGATTTTTGTTCTTCCAGCTTCACATGTTTTTTGAATGGTCGGTTTTCGGTTGGTAACGCTTTTGTTTACAATTCTTGCTAATGTGTCCGGCCTTTCCACAGTTACAATATCTTCTTTTTTCATTGACTTCACTCGCATGTTGTCGGGGTTTTGGTCTAGAGTATGAAACATGGGGGTAGCTTTGGGTTTTTGATGTACTTACGAATCGCTTATCGCGGTAGGTTCGGGTATCAGTTCCAATTGGTAGGGGTTGGAATGAATCTCTGCGTTGAGTCTGGGACATAGAAACGTGTCTGTTCTGGTCAGAATACCAGACGTTGGACGAATGTATACAACATAGTTCTAGTTCGGTGAAAGTGGTTGGTCGCTTCATGAGTGCTAGGCGAGATCGCTCCTCGGGAGATAGTCCTACTAAGATAGTGTCTACTAACTGTTGTTCACTCCATTTAACTTGTAGCAATAAAGCAGATTCTCTTACTTCAGATATATAATGAGCTAATCTCTCGTATGTTCCTTGTACACGAAGTACTAGGTTTCGCTTCAATTCTTCGTAGATACCGGTGGGAATGAAATGTCTTATTAGGATGGTATGAAGTTCTTCTACAGGGTGATTATACCTTAGGGATTCTAACACTCTATCTTTTAAAAGAGGTCTACATTTAGGTAAAATTACTTGTAAAATCTGGTCATCTCTTAGTTGTTGCAGGTCCTTTAATTTTAAAATGTGCTTGAGAAAATCAAGGAGCTTTGTAATATTCAGCCCATCAGTGATTGGTATGTCAGACAAAATACTTTCTACAGGGTGGGTTATCTTTCCATAGAGCTCGGTAGTTAGATTTACTTGAGTCATCATTCTAGGTTTTTCCGCAGATTGATTCGTCCGCAAGTGAGGAGGTAAATCGTAGGTACGGGTCATATTCTCTAGTTCATTAGGGAGTAGCCTAACGTTTACGGGTTGGATATTTACTTGTCTATCAGTTAACCTTTCTTTAAATGGATCTATATTTGATTCCTGCAGAAGCTGAAATTTTGCAGTACCGTTTGGCTGTTCTTGAGTCGGGGATTGGATAGGGAAAATATTTAGTTTCGTCATTGCTTCTTCAATCTCTTCTAATCTAAACGATTCGGACCTTCGACGTAATTCGCGCATTATCTCGGGTAATTGCTGTAATGCTTCCTCGGCGAATTTTTGTACATCCTGTGGGGTAACTTTATCACCAGGCCAATTCAACAAATTGGTGATACGGCGGGTCAGATGTTCGATTCTTTGGGTGGTGCGTAAAATTACTGCGGGGGATTTTTCATCACGCAGGGTTTGTGCGATCGAATTTAGTTCTGTATACTTGTGATAACATGTTTCCTTTTCGCTTTCAAAATCTAAAACACTTAAACGATTTAGTAATGAGGGTTTGTCCGGTTTATTTTCACGTAACGTCTTGCGAAGTTCCGCGACAGTTACATTTGAGTAGGGAAGACCACGCAATAACGCTTCATAGCTTAATTCGTCTTTCAACAAGTCGGGGTTAAATTGAGCCATTTTTGTTAATACCAACTTTAAATACCTCTTTGAAGGGCAGGCAATAAGCACACAAAAAACCCTATGTGGGGCAGGAAATTTTTTTTTTACTGTTTTTTGTAATTTTCCCTTATTTTATCTTTTTAGGCATATAAATGAATGTTAAAAATTATTAAAACAATAATTTTAAAAAATATATACTTTATTTACTAAAGAAAGGTGGTTACACTGTGTAACCACTGCCCCACTTGAGCAACTTTTAACTAATAACAAAGGCAGACAATTCACAAATTTAAAATAATTTAAAACTTTCTTTACAACTGTTTAAGAGAATGAAAATCATTAAAACATGTCTTTCCTGATCTCAAACACAAAGCTACATCACACACATCACATTTCCATCTTGATCGAATTGGGTTTTTCTTAGAACTGCAGAGCGCACATCTTCGTGGTGAAGCCATATGTGTGGGTTGATGACTGCTAGATACCAGCCTAACATTAACATCTACATGAGCTTTTTTGTTTGTGACGTTTGCTGGTATGTCTTCTAAGTTTACTGCTGCCTTCTTTGTAGTAACAATTTTTGGAGCGAAAATTGCCCTGTAGATTGCGCGCTTAAAATCTTTGTTGTTGTATTGCTGCATGTCCATCTCTTTGTGTATGATGAAAGCATTGGTGACACAACAATCAATAAAATGGAAGAATAATCGCATCCACCATTTTTTGCTCTTTCTATCAATTTTGTAGTCATTTTTTAACCTGTCAAATTTGTCTACAAAATTCATATGGCAGTTGTACTCCTGAGTAGCAAGTGGGCATGTGAATGTTTTCCTTGTTCCATCTTTTTGTTTTCTTTTTACCGTAGAAATTTCTGAAGGGTCATGAGCAGTCCTTAATACATTGACACATTTGCTGTCTTTCCACCTGTAAACAGCAGTTCCAGTGTTGCTTACACTGAATGAGAATTCTCCCCTCTCCATATTTTTCTCATTTTCAAGAGGTGGTAAACCTTTCCTTTTAGGATTCACTGTACCGCATGCAAAAGTATTTTTATTTCTCAGTTTTTCATACAGTTGTAGAGATGAAAAAAAATTATCCATATAAACTATGTGGTTCTTACCTTCTAGAAAATTGGTGAGATCCTAAACTACTCTTTCACCTAACCCACATTCAACTTTATTTTTACCTTTTCCAACATAAATTTGAAATTTCAAGTTATAAGCAGATTCATCACATAACATCCAAATTTTGTAACCACGTTTAATTGGCTTATCCCTCATAAATTGTTTCATACAGGATCGTCCCTTAAATTTAACCATACTCTCATCCACAGCAACGTTACGGTGTGGCTTGTAGCAGTCAATAAATGATTGAGATAAAAAATCAATGAAAGGTCGCAATTTGTACAATTTATCAAAATTTGGATCATTTGGCAAAGGCATCAATGAGTTATCATTTAAATGTAAATGACTCATCAAGAAGCTAAAACGTTTCACTGGCATTAGCTTTGAAATATAAGAATCATGTAAGTCTTCGTCTTGTGACCAGTAATCGCGATAGCTGCTTTTTTTATTAATGGACATGTACAAATTTATACCTAAAAAACATCGTATCTCTTCATCAGTTGTAGGTTTAAATGGCTTACACTTTTGTGTTGCATACAGGTTTGTATGAAAAACAATATGAGAAACTACTGTATCATTTACAAAAAGGGTAAATAATTTATAAGGGTCTGGATTATCTATTTTTTTAACATGTTCAGTAACACCGCTATATTCACAGAACTGTGGAACACATTTGACAGTGTTTGTAGTATTCCAAATGATTTATCACTTCCTGTATCACCAGATTCTTCACTATAACTACTAACATCATCTAAAGTAATAGGAATGTTCAAGTCACCTGAAAAAAATTCCGTATTTTCTGGTTCATCTTGGTGAACGTCAGATTCCGAATCTAAGTCACTAGCAATACTTTCACAGTCCGAAGGTATTCCATCATCGCATACGTATCTTAAGATTTCTTCTTCACTCAGATAATTTCTAGACATTTTGTAAGTAAGTTACCTTCCACAAGCACCTCAAGGGCAGTGGTTACACAGTGTAACCACCAAAAACCACTTTACTGTTCACAAATATGTATAACTTTATCTTTAGGCTTTTGTTCAATATTGAGAAAATATATTAAATATAACTAATTCACTTGAAAAAACAAAAATAAACGAAAACTGTAAAAGATGCAAGGAAAGTAAACTATGACACATAACCAACGTACTGCAGGTGTAAACAAATGTTGCTTACTACAACAACAGATGACTCCTAACAGCTGATGCAACTGCCAGCACTCCAAGTGGCAGAGAAATATACTTCTATGGTGGTTTCATTGTGTAGCTACTGCCCTGGAAGGATCTATTTAGAGAAATGCAAGTGGTATCACTGTGTAACCACAGCCCCGTTACGCCCAACATACAGGTGGTCACACTGTGTATTGCCTGCCCTTCAAAGAGATACACGACGTATTACGTACGACAAATCTTATGTCATCTATTTTAAACACTTATAAAACGTGAATTCATTTAAACACATATATATATATCTTATTGCATATAGAATGTTATATTAATTAATCAAAATAAACTTATCTCACAACAATTCAATTTTCTGTACTGTCATATTTAATTAGTCAAAACAAAACGCTAATACCATTGTATAGTAGAGAGAAATTTCATATACGAAAAGTTCATTGCTTTAACAATAGCACAAAGGGTCAGCTGTTTTGGGGAGTCGTTTGTTGCATAGGGTGGTAACATAGGTAGGTCAATTCAGAACAGGAAAAGATCGTGTCTAAGGTGGTCTGTTTGGTTAGCGAGGGGAGGTTTTGAATGAGAAGCGTGCATACAAAAGGGGGGAGTTTACATTCCTCAACACGTATTTAACATGAACAGGCTGGTTCATACCGACAGGTTTAGAATGGAATATTTACCAGCGATGACTTGTATATTACGGCAAAGTCGCGATACTAATATTATTATAACTTAATTAAAATTTCACTCATAGATTTTTTTTTTATTTCAGAGTGAATAAATTTATGTATGTCAAAGTTATTGTTACAGAATTTATAACAATATACAATATAATTATTACAACAACACAATACACAATTTATTATTATTTTACAAGGAGCAGTGACGCAATTTTGTAGGCGTCACGATGCTTACAAAACTTTTATATAATTTAGCAGAGTGGCGAAATTTTGTTACCGTAAAAGCTTGTTACGACCTCACAAACATCGGGAACTAGTTCAATTCGTTACCAGTTAATTAAACTAGCTGCCGTTGTTAGTAAAACTTCCTTACTAACAAATTTTAACACATTATTACATGGGAAATAGACAAGGATTGCATAAATTTATTCACTCGCTAGGTGTTAGCAAAAACATCTCTTTATTATTATTCAAATCTCATGGTTTACTTTGTTTTTCTTTAAAGAATTACTCTAGTAAATTCAGCTTTTAATGCTGTAAAAATATTAAATGTCTTATTTCTTTTATCTCAAAAGTATTGATCTAGAAATTGTTTTAAGTACCTCGGATCCGGGACTGAACTTTGTTAAGTTTTAATTTATCACAACTATAACCAAATTATTTGAAGAATAATGTTGGTTGTAAACTATAGAATTACCTTACATTTAGATATCGTGATGTTACTACTACTTCATTACAGAAATTACAAATCTTATAAATTATTCTTTACATAATCAAAAGTTCTTTACTGTTCTTTTGTTACTTCTCTTATTGAAACAAATTTGTACAAATGTTATGTTTGGATATCACCTGAATTTAACATGAGGTTGTTCTGGGGTCCATGATGGTCATCTTCTGTCGTCTTCTAGGGTGCAGTGCATTGTTCCTCTTGATGCTACATCGGGTTGATTATATCTGGTAGTCTCGACGATCGGATTTTTTACTTGAAGTTCATACTGTTGTAGTTTGAGTTTTCCACTTTTGGAGTTTGTAGTTCACATTTTACACCTTAATTATAGTTCTTATTTTGCAGTACTAAAGTCTGGTAAGTTACATATCTTACCACTTACAGTTTTATTTTTTAATTAAGAGATGTGTCGGCTAAGTTTTCCTTTCTTTTATTTTTTTTTATAACTCTTCACACACTACATTATATATTTTTGTTATATTCTTCACACGCTACATTTATCAAAATAATATCACCACAACTGGATATATGTTTTTAACGGCATACACCTACGTGTATGTGGACAACACAAAACTGACATCTTTACATGTCGAAGTTCTACTAGAGACTGTGTGCAGTTTAGCGGCGAGGGGTCAGTAAGCAGGCGCGTATTTACGCCCTGAGAAAATAGATCGTTCTTTTATTTAGTATTAATTATTCGTTAATTAAATTGTTAATTATACTTTATGTTAACTTTGTTACGAATTAGAAATATCCTTATTTATATAGTCGTATTTTAAATTATTAACGTAGTTATTATTATTATTATTTAAATAACACCGTTCTTTGCGTGTTGGTACGGGACAATTTCAAGTTGTTCAAGTTGATGCAGGAATCTGGGTATAGGTAAGGGGTGGATAATACACTTACTTGTTAGAAATTAAAAATTTTTTATTTGTGCGATTTAAATATTTTTAAAATCGTCACATCCTCCTGCACCTAACGATGAAAACAGGATGGTGGGGTAATAATAGAAAATCTAATAAACAGAATTACATTTGGACACAGAACTTCATACTGAAATTTCTCTCTCTCAGATTACTTCTATTCATCAATTGATTATCTTACACTTACACAAAATATTTAAATTCTAATACATCTACTACACATACAACACACAAATTACACATAAAACATAAATCTACCTTATTTTAAATCTTACATCTACTACCGGTTTTTTCTTGAATTCATCACTCGTTTTACGGAGTTCTACTCATGAGTATGATACTAATAATAATCACGTTGTGCCTGTTCGAAGCGGGCGGTTACAAAATATAAATTCTAGAAAGTTTTCATGGTTGTAATATGCGTGAGTGAGGCGCGGAGCCAGCCGTTACAAAATATTTTAGAAGGGTTCGTTTATGTGTAACATAACGTGAGGGTGCCGGGCGACCTTTGGTCGACGGTATGAGGGGAGCGGCGCGGTGTGCGGTTGCGCGCGCAGCTCGGCCAGTGCGGTGGAAATTGGTCTCTGCCGAAGTCAGTCAACGCTCGTCCTCGCTTACAGAGTTCTTCCCCCTTGGTCTCCGCTCTTCGATTCGTTTCTACGCAGTTTGGTATCTTCTACATGATTGAGTAGAGAATATACGACACCCCGGGTTCTCGCCCTAAGTCGGGTTCCTGGCTGGCTGTGAGCCGAACATCTGCTCAAGCTGTGAACCATGTCAAGATCGCCTACGAAGAGGGAGACGGAGATCGAATTCCTACGTTGCACTCGCCAGCACTTATGAGGTGACATTTATGCTTTTTCTTTTTTGGGGGCCGAACCGGCAGTGTGCCTGTTTATGTGAATAACTTAGAAGCCAGGGGACCACATGTCCAGACTGTCTAATTGGGAAGTGAACTGTGATCATGACTCTGAACACTCTCTATAAAAAAAAAATTACTGAACTTTTATAACCCTTTTTTCTATAACACTAAATGCTATGACTGTAAGTGCGTGCTGCACTGCGAGAGCGCGCCAGCCATTTCACTCTTGTACCATTTTACAGTTGTATTTCTTTTCGCCTTACTCATTACACAAATTTAGGTTACTGCCCTGTTCCGGCTGGAACAGTGGTGTATTAAAAAAAAAATTATATTGACTGTGGTTTCACAATTAAGGGTTGGGGGCTTTCCTGAAGTTTTTTTGGGACGTTTTAAGGGTTTACAAAGGGCACTTAGTTTCTTGGACACGCGCTGGGGCATTCTCAGACAGGCTGATGTCCTGTCAAGTTTTGTCAACTACATGTGGGCGCGCTCCCACAGAGGCCAGAGCACAACCACCTTATTGTACTCTTTTTCTAATTATGTTATACAGTTATCTGAGGCTAATCGAAACGATTTATTAATGTTCTTGAAATATTTTAGCCGATTTTGCCCCTTGCACAAGGGCTAAGCTGATTGTTTTCTTAACTGGCAAACACATATGGGTTGACTTCACACGTAGAGAAGTTGCTGTTTAATTTTGAATATAAAACTGGTTTTCATCCTTTTCTTTTTGGGTAAATTAAATAGATATACATATTGTCAAAATCTTCTGATATTGTAAAGCCTCAATCAATTAATTTCTGTTATTAATGTACATAAGGATTTAATTCCTTTTTGGGATTTTGTGAAGTCAATACTGTCTAGAATTTTATAAACACTGTCTGGAAGTAGGTGAGGAGTTTGTTAACATTACCTGGTGCTGTGAACGGAACAAAGGTTCACACACTCATCATGGGTCATTAATAAACGGAATGCTAGACAAATGGGTGGTCCAGTTTCATTTATGCTTCATGAATTATTCGTCTTTAAAGGGGTTTGGAGTTTATGTTATCCTACTGAACGGGTGGCCGACGGGCGTATATTTTATCACTGCCGGGACATAAAATGATAGTTGCTTAACTCAGTGGGTGGGTGCGTTACAGGGGCATGCGTGCTGAAAGTAAATGATTGTGAGTTGTGTACCTTGTGTTCTGTGTGTGTGTTGTATGTGTCTAGCTAGCCACACGACGGGGAGAATTTTACATGTGTTTGTGCATTTTATATTTTATTTATGTATGTACATTTAACTTATATACTATTATATACACTTGTTCTTATGCAATGCTATTCTATTATATACACTTGTTCTTAGGTAAACTGGAATTAAATATGCTAGTTGTGATTCAAATTTTTTTCTAATATATATATGTATACACATTTACTTTGTGCACACTTATGCTGATGTACACTTAATTTATACATGCTTGCCATGATGTAGCTTTTGGTAGTTTTTATATAGATACATATATTTGTCTTGTACACATGTATGAATTCCAGAGACATAATAAATCTGTTATTGTTATATTATGGCTGAGTTCATTGCAAGTCCCGTCATACTGGACCCAGCATAATTTTGCTTCTCTAGGCTCCTGCCTAGTTCTAAATAACTTGTAACCTCTCTTTGAAAGCCAACAAGCAAGGAGATAGAAATTTAAAAGGAAATAAGATAAACACTAAAAGGCATAGAGAGGTTACAAATGGTAGCCGGAGCGTGGTTCATTCTAGGCCTGAACCCTTGGGTCCTGGTGTGTGACGGGGCTTGCAGACTCGGAAATATTAATGATTGTTGTAACATAGTTGATATAGGCCAGAGTAAGCTAATTGTAGGTTGTTTAAATTGTGAGTCGGGTCGCACCACTAAGGCGGTTAATTATGTTAAAAAAAAAAAAAAAAAAAAAAAAAAAAGATGTTTGATAGCTTGTATTGCCGGGGAGTCTTAAATGTAGCCAGGGATTATGGAGAGTTGAGTAGGGAGTTTAGTTGGAGTTGAGCGTAGTATATTGACGGGATGCGGTATGGCCCGATCGGAAATCGGTACCGGAACCGACTTGTGTCCGGTTGATGTCGAATTATTTTATATTCCCGAATTAGGACTTGTAGTTGATTGTTAGTGGGTTGTTGTGAATTATGTGTTGGTACGAAGTGTGTGTCGAGTTGCTGTTTGCTGTTATATGTGTTTAGTATTGTTGTTGTCTCTTGTCGCCTTTCGTGGGGGTTTGCATGGTTCAGAATAGGCCAGGTTTCCGCAGCGCTAGAGAACCCGGGGGTCTTCTTGATGGAAGAACAGTACTCAAGGTTTTCCTGGTTAGTGATTTTTCGTTTTGATGTTGTTTGTGGTTTGTTAGATAGGTGTTTGGAGCAGTGGCGGCATGAGTGTGATAAATCCCGATTTATTTCTCAGGAACGAGTTGGAGTTTGAAATTAAGTCCCGGGGTGGGAGGCCCCAAGGGGATGTTGCCTCTTTGAGGAAGCAGTTGAGAGACGCCCTCGCGTCTGCAGGCACAACGTCGCTTGTAAAGGTCACTGAGGTGACGGCCGAGCTTGAGTTGTGCCAGGAGAAGTGGGGAGAGTTGCGGGAGGTAATGGAAGATTTTGAGTCGGCCCCTTCCAACCTCAGGGCAAGACAGAGAGTACGGCAGCTAGCGGAACACCTGCAACATAGACTGGAGAACTTGTCCGCACAGACTACAATCGCGGAAGTCAGCGCTACGGTGAAGCTGATAGCGGAACAGGTGGCTAAAGCATTGCGGAACTTTGAGCCGGTGAAGTCCCCGCTTTCCGTGAGCTCTCCCCAGCCTCCTGAAATGAACATAGAACAGACGTCGAACCCTGCGGATCCATTGCCGACGCTCTCGGGAGGAGCGCGTATCTCGTATAATAACTTACCTCACCCCATGTCCTCAATTATGCAGGGGCTTCCGGTGGTGGATGGACTGGACGTGGACCAGTTGATGAGTTTTTTTCGGATTTTGTTTCAGCTGTCCGACTTCCCGGGGATGTCGGACGGCACACTTCTTGAACTCGTGTATCCCTATTGTCGGGGGTCAGTGGCTGAGCAGGTCGCGCGCACTATACGAGATGGCGGCAGTGTGGCGTCTTTCCATCGGGGGGTGTTGGACGCATGCGTGCCTGGGCTTTTGCGTAAGCAGCTGCAGGACAAATATTTTTATCGAGTACAAGCACACGGGGAGAATATTTCGAAGTTCGTGCAGAGCCTCCGTGAGGCGGTCCGGATTTTAGGGTTGGGACTGCCCGAGAATGAAGTGGTACAGTGGATCTTCCAAGGGGTTACTCCCCAGGAGAGATCGCGCTTAACTTTTGCCGAGCGACCGCGGACTTATGAAGATCTGGAGAAACTGTGTGCGTTATCTCGCGCCACACAGTCCGTAGATGAATCCCGTGGGCCAGTAAGGGCCAGTCTGGGCGAACCCCGAGTGGTAGAACGACGGGTCGTTCAGTCCCAACCGCGGCCAGAGAGAAATAATGGCGATCGGAGCGGACGAGGGAGAGGCGTTGTGTGCTTTCGCTGTCATAGACAGGGCCATGTTGCCCGCGATTGTCCGGAGGGTGGTATGCGTCCGGCGCTTCCCCCGAGGGTCCGGTATCCAAAAAACTAAATTATCAGGGGGGGACAAATCGGAGGTTGTCTTCCCCTCATTGCAAGACGTTTCTGACTTCTAGCGCCTCCAGGCCGAGGATGGGTCCAGACTCTTCTCAAATCAAGGTCCTTACCACCGTCCCTCAAAAGGCTTCTGTATGCCCCTTCCTGTCGCTCGAGGTAAAGAAGGATCAACTCAGAGCGTTAGTTGACTCCGGGTCAGCCCGATCTATCATCTCATCTCGAGTATGCGCGGACCTTGAGAAACAGGGCTTAATAAAAGGGTCGAGTAAGTCGTCTGTGGTATGCTGGACTGCTTCTAGGGAAATTCTGCCCATCTCCCGGGTGGTTTCCTTCAAGTTCAAGATTGATGGCTTTTCTTGGGTGTGGCCTTTTCTGGTTTCTCCGGCTCTGGGAGTCGACTGTATTGTGGGTGCCGACTTCATCGCTAAAAGTGGTCTCGTGTTGGACATCCATGGGCACCAGTGTTATTTTAAATTTAATCGGGGTGTAGTTATTCCATTTCTTGGATATCAGGGAGCTAAGGGAGGTATCCAAGAGGTTGCTTGTCCCGATTCTGCACGAGATCATCTCACTCCCGCCCAGCAGAGAGCTTTAGACCGTTTGTGTGAGGAATTTCCGTCTGTCTTAACTCCCAAGTTGGGACTCACACATTTATTAGAATATAAGATTCGTTTAACAGACACTAAGATAGTGAGGTCACACCCATATAAGTTCGCCCCTCCGAAGATGGCCGTTCTGAGGGAGAAGGTTCAAGAGCTTTTAGAGCAAGGGGTAATTGAACCTTCTAATTCCAGTTATGCCAGTCCAGCGTTCCTTGTACCCAAGCCTGGGGGTAAGCATCGTATGGTAATCGATTACAGGAAGTTAAATGCTAATATTGAGGTGGTTTCGGTTCCCCTTCCGGATCTCCACTCTGCTTTTGATTGGTTTAGTGAGGCCAAGTACTTCACCGTGATTGACCTCAACGCGGCATATCACCAGATACCCTTATCCAAGGAGAGTAGACCGTATACGGCGTTTTGTGTCCCGTGGAATTTATATCAGTATACACGGGTTCCCATGGGTCTGGCGGTGGGCGCCCAAACGCTCACGCGTCTGCTTGACCTAGTGTTTCAGGATGTGAAGTTTAAGTTTATTTTCAACTATCTAGATGACCTGCTGGTCTACAGCAAAACTTATGATGAACATCTGAGCCATCTCAGGGAGGTGATGAGTAGGTTGAGAAGAGCGGGCCTTACGGTCAATCCGGAGAAAGTGCGAATCGCCCAGGAGAGCATCTCTTTTCTGGGGCATCTGGTGTCGCACCAAGGCGTTACAGTGGACCCTGAAAGGACCCAGGGTATCCGGGATTTTCCCCCACCAAGGGATGCCAAAGGCATCGCCCGGTTTGTGGGGATGGTCAACTTTTATCGGCGATTTATCCCCAATGCAGCGGAGATTGCCGCACCCCTAAATGAATTAAGAAAGAAAGGGGCCAAGTTTCTGTGGGGTGAAAGCCAGCAAAAGGCGTTTGAAACATTGAAAGAAGCTATTATTTCCCCGCCGGTGCTGAGGATGCCGGATTTTTCTCAACCGTTTATTTTACAGACGGACGCGAGTTCGGTGGCGCTCGGGGCGGTTCTGTCCCAAGTCGTTGATGGTGCTAGGCAGCCTGTGGCCTTTATTTCACGAACATTGACCCAGCAAGAAAGAAAGTCATCAGTATATGAGCTAGAGTGTTTGGCAGTGGTATACGCTCTAGATAAGTTCAGGCGTTTTCTGGAACACGCTGAGTTCCTGCTCGAGACCGACAATCAGGCTCTCTCTTGGCTTCTTGCTCATCCCCGGCAGCTGGGCAAGATTGGACGATGGGTGGTTAAAATCTCATCCTTTAAATTTAAGGTGCAACACATTCGGGGAACTCAAAATGTGGTTGCAGATGCTTTGTCCCGTATGTTCTCCCAGCCCAGCGAAGCCCAGCCGGAGCAACCCTGTTCTGTTCTACTAGACTTTCCGTTAGCTTTTACTGATGTGTTGCCCCATCAGTTAAATGATGAAGAGTTGGGTCCGATCATCCAAAATCTAAAAGAGGGTAACGTGCAGGCCCCCTACTTCTTGTCCAGGGGCGTCCTATGTTGCAGAGAGAAGAAAGGACGGGCCCCGAAGATAGTGCTGCCTAGCAAACTTGTGCCTATGGTCTTCAGCTACTATCACAATTCCCCGGTAGGTGGACATAAGGAAATTTCGAAGACCATTTCCAGTATTAGGAAGAACTTCATCTGGAAGGGCATGGATAGGGACATTGCGACGCGTGTGAAGGCCTGTCATCTGTGCGGCTTAAGCAAGCCTGCTCAAAACACTAAGTTGGGATTGTTGTCATCAGACGTGGCGAGCAGACCGATGGAGAAGCTATTCATCGACTACGTGGGCCTTTCCCGCGTAGCAAGTCAGGTAACGCTTACCTACTTGTCTGTGTGGATGCTTTTTCGAAGTTTGCCTGGCTACTGCCCTTACGGCAGGCAACAGCTCGTTTGACCATAAGCGCGCTTCAGAACCATGTTTTTCAGCATTTCGGTCTTCCGACCATCATTGTCTCCGACAATGGACCCCAGTTCATTTCGAGTGAGTTCCGGCGGATGTGTTTCGCCAGCGGTATCAAGCATGTAACCACTTCCCCGTATTACCCGCAGCCGTCTCATGCGGAGAGGTTCAATAGGAATCTGCGGTCCGCACTTATTGCCTACCACGCTGAGCAACAGACTACCTGGGACCAGAACTTAAAGTGGTTACAGCTAGCTTTTAACACGGCCCTGCATGACAGTCATAAGGCCGTGCCTTTTGAGATCATGTTTGGATTCTCGCCCGCACTCCCGTTGACTAACTTGTGGAATATTGATGATCTTCTGCCACGGGAGCCCGATAATGGAACTGCGGAGAGATGGAGGGAGGCTCGGAAGAATTTGCTACGAGCGCACGAGCGGGTCCGTCGACGATATAATCAGGGGCGAATTCCGAACCCCTTCCAGACCGGGGACTGGGTCTACTGCCAGAGCCATCCGATCAGCTCAGCCGCAGACAAAAGAGCCGCTAAATTGTGCTATCGTTGGTCGGGACCATACCGTATCCTCGGGTTTACGTCACCGGTGACGGCGCGATTAGAAGAACAGGGTAGTAGTCCCAAAGAGATTACCACACACATTTCTAAATTGAAATTGTGTAGAAAAGGGTAAACGGGCTGTAAACAAAAAGGGGGGGGTAAATTATGGCGGTCTCTGTGCGGGTGGGGATGTTTCCGGTTTTGAGAGGGTGTGCTCCGGGGGCGAGATTGAGCTTAGGGTAGCGGGTAGATGTTTCCCACAGTCCCAGTGGGGTTCGTCTACTTCAGGGATGCGCCCCTGCCTGCGCGAGCCTTGGTTTTCTCCAATTGTCCTTATACCCGGAGGGAGCCATGTCCTTACCTTCAGTCCCTGCCCATGCCCGTTCTCCTTGACCACCCACCTTCCAAATTTCCTAACCCTCCCTAGAGAAAAAAAAAAAAAAACTAGAAAAAGCAAAAAAAAAGGAGTTAGCGAGAGAAGTGGAGCAGCAGGGGGGCAAGGGTCTGTTGTGCTCCTCTCCCCCCCTGCTGTTCCAGGCATGCCCTTGGAGCACACTTGTAAAACACAATATATATATATATATATACTTTGGAAAGGTGCCATAGTCACAGTTGACATGGTTTTCAGTTAGGTCCCAGCGGGGACTACCGCATCATGGGGACTGTCATCGCCCCTTTCCCCTTGGCCCGTGCAGTATGGTGGTGGTAAAATGGGGAATTGTATTGGGGAATTATCCCGTAATTACACGGGGCAGATGGCCCTGGTTAGGTGGCTATCGTGTTCTGGCTTGGGTGGACAAGCCTCAGGAGGTCGGAACTCAGGGAGCACCCGAACTTTCTTTTGTCTTTCTTCTCTGTCCCTCTTTGCTGTGGGCTGGCCCTGATCAGGTCAGCGTGCAGCAACCGCACACTTACACTATACACCTCTTCTTTCGTCTCTTTCGTTTTCCCTTCTGAGCCTCTGTTCTCCTGGGAGCGGGTTTGCCTAGCCACCTTACCCACGATGTCCACCGGAATTTTCAGTTGGGAGTACACTGCAGGGTACCTTCCCGAGCTTCAGAGTGGGGGCAACCGGGTTGCCCTTTCGGGGTGGGGGTGTGCCGGTTCGAAGCCGGCAGTTACAAAATATAAATTCTAGGAAGTTTTCATGGTTGTAATATGCGTGAGTGAGGCGCGGAGCCAGCCGTTACAAAATATTTAGAAGGGTTCGTTTATGTGTAACATAACGTGAGGGTGCCGGGCGACCTTTGGTCGACGGTATGAGGGGAGCGGCGCGGTGTGCGGTTGCGCGCGCAGCTCGGCCAGTGCGGTGGAAATTGGTCTCTGCCGAAGTCAGTCAACGCTCGTCCTCGCTTACAGAGTTCTTCCCCCTTGGTCTCCGCTCTTCGATTCGTTTCTACGCAGTTTGGTATCTTCTACATGATTGAGTAGAGAATATACGACACCCCGGGTTCTCGCCCTAAGTCGGGTTCCTGGCTGGCTGTGAGCCGAACATCTGCTCAAGCTGTGAACCATGTCAAGATCGCCTACGAAGAGGGAGACGGAGATCGAATTCCTACGTTGCACTCGCCAGCACTTATGAGGTGACATTTATGCTTTTTCTTTTTTGGGGGCCGAACCGGCAGTGTGCCTGTTTATGTGAATAACTTAGAAGCCAGGGGACCACATGTCCAGACTGTCTAATTGGGAAGTGAACTGTGATCATGACTCTGAACACTCTCTATAAAAAAAAAATTACTGAACTTTTATAACCCTTTTTTCTATAACACTAAATGCTATGACTGTAAGTGCGTGCTGCACTGCGAGAGCGCGCCAGCCATTTCACTCTTGTACCATTTTACAGTTGTATTTCTTTTCGCCTTACTCATTACACAAATTTAGGTTACTGCCCTGTTCCGGCTGGAACAGTGGTGTATTAAAAAAAAAATTATATTGACTGTGGTTTCACAATTAAGGGTTGGGGGCTTTCCTGAAGTTTTTTTGGGACGTTTTAAGGGTTTACAAAGGGCACTTAGTTTCTTGGACACGCGCTGGGGCATTCTCAGACAGGCTGATGTCCTGTCAAGTTTTGTCAACTACATGTGGGCGCGCTCCCACAGAGGCCAGAGCACAACCACCTTATTGTACTCTTTTTCTAATTATGTTATACAGTTATCTGAGGCTAATCGAAACGATTTATTAATGTTCTTGAAATATTTTAGCCGATTTTGCCCCTTGCACAAGGGCTAAGCTGATTGTTTTCTTAACTGGCAAACACATATGGGTTGACTTCACACGTAGAGAAGTTGCTGTTTAATTTTGAATATAAAACTGGTTTTCATCCTTTTCTTTTTGGGTAAATTAAATAGATATACATATTGTCAAAATCTTCTGATATTGTAAAGCCTCAATCAATTAATTTCTGTTATTAATGTACATAAGGATTTAATTCCTTTTTGGGATTTTGTGAAGTCAATACTGTCTAGAATTTTATAAACACTGTCTGGAAGTAGGTGAGGAGTTTGTTAACATTACCTGGTGCTGTGAACGGAACAAAGGTTCACACACTCATCATGGGTCATTAATAAACGGAATGCTAGACAAATGGGTGGTCCAGTTTCATTTATGCTTCATGAATTATTCGTCTTTAAAGGGGTTTGGAGTTTATGTTATCCTACTGAACGGGTGGCCGACGGGCGTATATTTTATCACTGCCGGGACATAAAATGATAGTTGCTTAACTCAGTGGGTGGGTGCGTTACAGGGGCATGCGTGCTGAAAGTAAATGATTGTGAGTTGTGTACCTTGTGTTCTGTGTGTGTGTTGTATGTGTCTAGCTAGCCACACGACGGGGAGAATTTTACATGTGTTTGTGCATTTTATATTTTATTTATGTATGTACATTTAACTTATATACTATTATATACACTTGTTCTTATGCAATGCTATTCTATTATATACACTTGTTCTTAGGTAAACTGGAATTAAATATGCTAGTTGTGATTCAAATTTTTTTCTAATATATATATGTATACACATTTACTTTGTGCACACTTATGCTGATGTACACTTAATTTATATATGCTTGCCATGATGTACCTTTTGGTAGTTTTTATATAGATACATATATTTGTCTTGTACACATGTATGAATTCCAGAGACATAATAAATCTGTTATTGTTATATTATGGCTGAGTTCATTGCAAGTCCCGTCATACTGGACCCAGCATAATTTTGCTTCTCTAGGCTCCTGCCTAGTTCTAAATAACTTGTAACCTCTCTTTGAAAGCCAACAAGCAAGGAGATAGAAATTTAAAAGGAAATAAGATAAACACTAAAAGGCATAGAGAGGTTACAAATGGTAGCCGGAGCGTGGTTCATTCTAGGCCTGAACCCTTGGGTCCTGGTGTGTGACGGGGCTTGCAGACTCGGAAATATTAATGATTGTTGTAACATAGTTGATATAGGCCAGAGTAAGCTAATTGTAGGTTGTTTAAATTGTGAGTCGGGTCGCACCACTAAGGCGGTTAATTATGTTAAAAAAAAAAAAAAAAAAAAAAAAAAAAAGATGTTTGATAGCTTGTATTGCCGGGGAGTCTTAAATGTAGCCAGGGATTATGGAGAGTTGAGTAGGGAGTTTAGTTGGAGTTGAGCGTAGTATATTGACGGGATGCGGTATGGCCCGATCGGAAATCGGTACCGGAACCGACTTGTGTCCGGTTGATGTCGAATTATTTTATATTCCCGAATTAGGACTTGTAGTTGATTGTTAGTGGGTTGTTGTGAATTATGTGTTGGTACGAAGTGTGTGTCGAGTTGCTGTTTGCTGTTATATGTGTTTAGTATTGTTGTTGTCTCTTGTCGCCTTTCGTGGGGGTTTGCATGGTTCAGAATAGGCCAGGTTTCCGCAGCGCTAGAGAACCCGGGGGTCTTCTTGATGGAAGAACAGTACTCAAGGTTTTCCTGGTTAGTGATTTTTCGTTTTGATGTTGTTTGTGGTTTGTTAGATAGGTGTTTGGAGCAGTGGCGGCATGAGTGTGATAAATCCCGATTTATTTCTCAGGAACGAGTTGGAGTTTGAAATTAAGTCCCGGGGTGGGAGGCCCCAAGGGGATGTTGCCTCTTTGAGGAAGCAGTTGAGAGACGCCCTCGCGTCTGCAGGCACAACGTCGCTTGTAAAGGTCACTGAGGTGACGGCCGAGCTTGAGTTGTGCCAGGAGAAGTGGGGAGAGTTGCGGGAGGTAATGGAAGATTTTGAGTCGGCCCCTTCCAACCTCAGGGCAAGACAGAGAGTACGGCAGCTAGCGGAACACCTGCAACATAGACTGGAGAACTTGTCCGCACAGACTACAATCGCGGAAGTCAGCGCTACGGTGAAGCTGATAGCGGAACAGGTGGCTAAAGCATTGCGGAACTTTGAGCCGGTGAAGTCCCCGCTTTCCGTGAGCTCTCCCCAGCCTCCTGAAATGAACATAGAACAGACGTCGAACCCTGCGGATCCATTGCCGACGCTCTCGGGAGGAGCGCGTATCTCGTATAATAACTTACCTCACCCCATGTCCTCAATTATGCAGGGGCTTCCGGTGGTGGATGGACTGGACGTGGACCAGTTGATGAGTTTTTTTCGGATTTTGTTTCAGCTGTCCGACTTCCCGGGGATGTCGGACGGCACACTTCTTGAACTCGTGTATCCCTATTGTCGGGGGTCAGTGGCTGAGCAGGTCGCGCGCACTATACGAGATGGCGGCAGTGTGGCGTCTTTCCATCGGGGGGTGTTGGACGCATGCGTGCCTGGGCTTTTGCGTAAGCAGCTGCAGGACAAATATTTTTATCGAGTACAAGCACACGGGGAGAATATTTCGAAGTTCGTGCAGAGCCTCCGTGAGGCGGTCCGGATTTTAGGGTTGGGACTGCCCGAGAATGAAGTGGTACAGTGGATCTTCCAAGGGGTTACTCCCCAGGAGAGATCGCGCTTAACTTTTGCCGAGCGACCGCGGACTTATGAAGATCTGGAGAAACTGTGTGCGTTATCTCGCGCCACACAGTCCGTAGATGAATCCCGTGGGCCAGTAAGGGCCAGTCTGGGCGAACCCCGAGTGGTAGAACGACGGGTCGTTCAGTCCCAACCGCGGCCAGAGAGAAATAATGGCGATCGGAGCGGACGAGGGAGAGGCGTTGTGTGCTTTCGCTGTCATAGACAGGGCCATGTTGCCCGCGATTGTCCGGAGGGTGGTATGCGTCCGGCGCTTCCCCCGAGGGTCCGGTATCCAAAAAACTAAATTATCAGGGGGGGACAAATCGGAGGTTGTCTTCCCCTCATTGCAAGACGTTTCTGACTTCTAGCGCCTCCAGGCCGTGGATGGGTCCAGACTCTTCTCAAATCAAGGTCCTTACCACCGTCCCTCAAAAGGCTTCTGTATGCCCCTTCCTGTCGCTCGAGGTAAAGAAGGATCAACTCAGAGCGTTAGTTGACTCCGGGTCAGCCCGATCTATCATCTCATCTCGAGTATGCGCGGACCTTGAGAAACAGGGCTTAATAAAAGGGTCGAGTAAGTCGTCTGTGGTATGCTGGACTGCTTCTAGGGAAATTCTGCCCATCTCCCGGGTGGTTTCCTTCAAGTTCAAGATTGATGGCTTTTCTTGGGTGTGGCCTTTTCTGGTTTCTCCGGCTCTGGGAGTCGACTGTATTGTGGGTGCCGACTTCATCGCTAAAAGTGGTCTCGTGTTGGACATCCATGGGCACCAGTGTTATTTTAAATTTAATCGGGGTGTAGTTATTCCATTTCTTGGATATCAGGGAGCTAAGGGAGGTATCCAAGAGGTTGCTTGTCCCGATTCTGCACGAGATCATCTCACTCCCGCCCAGCAGAGAGCTTTAGACCGTTTGTGTGAGGAATTTCCGTCTGTCTTAACTCCCAAGTTGGGACTCACACATTTATTAGAATATAAGATTCGTTTAACAGACACTAAGATAGTGAGGTCACACCCATATAAGTTCGCCCCTCCGAAGATGGCCGTTCTGAGGGAGAAGGTTCAAGAGCTTTTAGAGCAAGGGGTAATTGAACCTTCTAATTCCAGTTATGCCAGTCCAGCGTTCCTTGTACCCAAGCCTGGGGGTAAGCATCGTATGGTAATCGATTACAGGAAGTTAAATGCTAATATTGAGGTGGTTTCGGTTCCCCTTCCGGATCTCCACTCTGCTTTTGATTGGTTTAGTGAGGCCAAGTACTTCACCGTGATTGACCTCAACGCGGCATATCACCAGATACCCTTATCCAAGGAGAGTAGACCGTATACGGCGTTTTGTGTCCCGTGGAATTTATATCAGTATACACGGGTTCCCATGGGTCTGGCGGTGGGCGCCCAAACGCTCACGCGTCTGCTTGACCTAGTGTTTCAGGATGTGAAGTTTAAGTTTATTTTCAACTATCTAGATGACCTGCTGGTCTACAGCAAAACTTATGATGAACATCTGAGCCATCTCAGGGAGGTGATGAGTAGGTTGAGAAGAGCGGGCCTTACGGTCAATCCGGAGAAAGTGCGAATCGCCCAGGAGAGCATCTCTTTTCTGGGGCATCTGGTGTCGCACCAAGGCGTTACAGTGGACCCTGAAAGGACCCAGGGTATCCGGGATTTTCCCCCACCAAGGGATGCCAAAGGCATCGCCCGGTTTGTGGGGATGGTCAACTTTTATCGGCGATTTATCCCCAATGCAGCGGAGATTGCCGCACCCCTAAATGAATTAAGAAAGAAAGGGGCCAAGTTTCTGTGGGGTGAAAGCCAGCAAAAGGCGTTTGAAACATTGAAAGAAGCTATTATTTCCCCGCCGGTGCTGAGGATGCCGGATTTTTCTCAACCGTTTATTTTACAGACGGACGCGAGTTCGGTGGCGCTCGGGGCGGTTCTGTCCCAAGTCGTTGATGGTGCTAGGCAGCCTGTGGCCTTTATTTCACGAACATTGACCCAGCAAGAAAGAAAGTCATCAGTATATGAGCTAGAGTGTTTGGCAGTGGTATACGCTCTAGATAAGTTCAGGCGTTTTCTGGAACACGCTGAGTTCCTGCTCGAGACCGACAATCAGGCTCTCTCTTGGCTTCTTGCTCATCCCCGGCAGCTGGGCAAGATTGGACGATGGGTGGTTAAAATCTCATCCTTTAAATTTAAGGTGCAACACATTCGGGGAACTCAAAATGTGGTTGCAGATGCTTTGTCCCGTATGTTCTCCCAGCCCAGCGAAGCCCAGCCGGAGCAACCCTGTTCTGTTCTACTAGACTTTCCGTTAGCTTTTACTGATGTGTTGCCCCATCAGTTAAATGATGAAGAGTTGGGTCCGATCATCCAAAATCTAAAAGAGGGTAACGTGCAGGCCCCCTACTTCTTGTCCAGGGGCGTCCTATGTTGCAGAGAGAAGAAAGGACGGGCCCCGAAGATAGTGCTGCCTAGCAAACTTGTGCCTATGGTCTTCAGCTACTATCACAATTCCCCGGTAGGTGGACATAAGGAAATTTCGAAGACCATTTCCAGTATTAGGAAGAACTTCATCTGGAAGGGCATGGATAGGGACATTGCGACGCGTGTGAAGGCCTGTCATCTGTGCGGCTTAAGCAAGCCTGCTCAAAACACTAAGTTGGGATTGTTGTCATCAGACGTGGCGAGCAGACCGATGGAGAAGCTATTCATCGACTACGTGGGCCTTTCCCGCGTAGCAAGTCAGGTAACGCTTACCTACTTGTCTGTGTGGATGCTTTTTCGAAGTTTGCCTGGCTACTGCCCTTACGGCAGGCAACAGCTCGTTTGACCATAAGCGCGCTTCAGAACCATGTTTTTCAGCATTTCGGTCTTCCGACCATCATTGTCTCCGACAATGGACCCCAGTTCATTTCGAGTGAGTTCCGGCGGATGTGTTTCGCCAGCGGTATCAAGCATGTAACCACTTCCCCGTATTACCCGCAGCCGTCTCATGCGGAGAGGTTCAATAGGAATCTGCGGTCCGCACTTATTGCCTACCACGCTGAGCAACAGACTACCTGGGACCAGAACTTAAAGTGGTTACAGCTAGCTTTTAACACGGCCCTGCATGACAGTCATAAGGCCGTGCCTTTTGAGATCATGTTTGGATTCTCGCCCGCACTCCCGTTGACTAACTTGTGGAATATTGATGATCTTCTGCCACGGGAGCCCGATAATGGAACTGCGGAGAGATGGAGGGAGGCTCGGAAGAATTTGCTACGAGCGCACGAGCGGGTCCGTCGACGATATAATCAGGGGCGAATTCCGAACCCCTTCCAGACCGGGGACTGGGTCTACTGCCAGAGCCATCCGATCAGCTCAGCCGCAGACAAAAGAGCCGCTAAATTGTGCTATCGTTGGTCGGGACCATACCGTATCCTCGGGTTTACGTCACCGGTGACGGCGCGATTAGAAGAACAGGGTAGTAGTCCCAAAGAGATTACCACACACATTTCTAAATTGAAAAAGTGTAGAAAAGGGTAAACGGGCTGTAAACAAAAAGGGGGGGTAAATTATGGCGGTCTCTGTGCGGGTGGGGATGTTTCCGGTTTTGAGAGGGTGTGCTCCGGGGGCGAGATTGAGCTTAGGGTAGCGGGTAGATGTTTCCCACAGTCCCAGTGGGGTTCGTCTACTTCAGGGATGCGCCCCTGCCTGCGCGAGCCTTGGTTTTCTCCAATTGTCCTTATACCCGGAGGGAGCCATGTCCTTACCTTCAGTCCCTGCCCATGCCCGTTCTCCTTGACCACCCACCTTCCAAATTTCCTAACCCTCCCTAGAGAAAAAAAAAAAAAAAATAGAAAAAGCAAAAAAAAAGGAGTTAGCGAGAGAAGTGGAGCAGCAGGGGGGCAAGGGTCTGTTGTGCTCCTCTCCCCCCCTGCTGTTCCAGGCATGCCCTTGGAGCACACTTGTAAAACACAATATATATATATATATACTTTGGAAAGGTGCCATAGTCACAGTTGACATGGTTTTCAGTTAGGTCCCAGCGGGGACTACCGCATCATGGGGACTGTCATCGCCCCTTTCCCCTTGGCCCGTGCAGTATGGTGGTGGTAAAATGGGGAATTGTATTGGGGAATTATCCCGTAATTACACGGGGCAGATGGCCCTGGTTAGGTGGCTATCGTGTTCTGGCTTGGGTGGACAAGCCTCAGGAGGTCGGAACTCAGGGAGCACCCGAACTTTCTTTTGTCTTTCTTCTCTGTCCCTCTTTGCTGTGGGCTGGCCCTGATCAGGTCAGCGTGCAGCAACCGCACACTTACACTATACACCTCTTCTTTCGTCTCTTTCGTTTTCCCTTCTGAGCCTCTGTTCTCCTGGGAGCGGGTTTGCCTAGCCACCTTACCCACGATGTCCACCGGAATTTTCAGTTGGGAGTACACTGCAGGGTACCTTCCCGAGCTTCAGAGTGGGGGCAACCGGGTTGCCCTTTCGGGGTGGGGGTGTGCCGGTTCGAAGCCGGCAGTTACAAAATATAAATTCTAGGAAGTTTTCATGGTTGTAATATGCGTGAGTGAGGCGCGGAGCCAGCCGTTACAAAATATTTTAGAAGGGTTCGTTTATGTGTAACATAACGTGAGGGTGCCGGGCGACCTTTGGTCGACGGTATGAGGGGAGCGGCGCGGTGTGCGGTTGCGCGCGCAGCTCGGCCAGTGCGGTGGAAATTGGTCTCTGCCGAAGTCAGTCAACGCTCGTCCTCGCTTACAGAGTTCTTCCCCCTTGGTCTCCGCTCTTCGATTCGTTTCTACGCAGTTTGGTATCTTCTACATGATTGAGTAGAGAATATACGACACCCCGGGTTCTCGCCCTAAGTCGGGTTCCTGGCTGGCTGTGAGCCGAACATCTGCTCAAGCTGTGAACCATGTCAAGATCGCCTACGAAGAGGGAGACGGAGATCGAATTCCTACGTTGCACTCGCCAGCACTTATGAGGTGACATTTATGCTTTTTCTTTTTTGGGGGCCGAACCGGCAGTGTGCCTGTTTATGTGAATAACTTAGAAGCCAGGGGACCACATGTCCAGACTGTCTAATTGGGAAGTGAACTGTGATCATGACTCTGAACACTCTCTATAAAAAAAAAATTACTGAACTTTTATAACCCTTTTTTCTATAACACTAAATGCTATGACTGTAAGTGCGTGCTGCACTGCGAGAGCGCGCCAGCCATTTCACTCTTGTACCATTTTACAGTTGTATTTCTTTTCGCCTTACTCATTACACAAATTTAGGTTACTGCCCTGTTCCGGCTGGAACAGTGGTGTATTAAAAAAAAAATTATATTGACTGTGGTTTCACAATTAAGGGTTGGGGGCTTTCCTGAAGTTTTTTTGGGACGTTTTAAGGGTTTACAAAGGGCACTTAGTTTCTTGGACACGCGCTGGGGCATTCTCAGACAGGCTGATGTCCTGTCAAGTTTTGTCAACTACATGTGGGCGCGCTCCCACAGATGCCAGAGCACAACCACCTTATTGTACTCTTTTTCTAATTATGTTATACAGTTATCTGAGGCTAATCGAAACGATTTATTAATGTTCTTGAAATATTTTAGCCGATTTTGCCCCTTGCACAAGGGCTAAGCTGATTGTTTTCTTAACTGGCAAACACATATGGGTTGACTTCACACGTAGAGAAGTTGCTGTTTAATTTTGAATATAAAACTGGTTTTCATCCTTTTCTTTTTGGGTAAATTAAATAGATATACATATTGTCAAAATCTTCTGATATTGTAAAGCCTCAATCAATTAATTTCTGTTATTAATGTACATAAGGATTTAATTCCTTTTTGGGATTTTGTGAAGTCAATACTGTCTAGAATTTTATAAACACTGTCTGGAAGTAGGTGAGGAGTTTGTTAACATTACCTGGTGCTGTGAACGGAACAAAGGTTCACACACTCATCATGGTTCATTAATAAACGGAATGCTAGACAAATGGGTGGTCCAGTTTCATTTATGCTTCATGAATTATTCGTCTTTAAAGGGGTTTGGAGTTTATGTTATCCTACTGAACGGGTGGCCGACGGGCGTATATTTTATCACTGCCGGGACATAAAATGATAGTTGCTTAACTCAGTGGGTGGGTGCGTTACAGGGGCATGCGTGCTGAAAGTAAATGATTGTGAGTTGTGTACCTTGTGTTCTGTGTGTGTGTTGTATGTGTCTAGCTAGCCACACGACGGGGAGAATTTTACATGTGTTTGTGCATTTTATATTTTATTTATGTATGTACATTTAACTTATATACTATTAAATACACTTGTTCTTATGCAATGCTATTCTATTATATACACTTGTTCTTAGGTAAACTGGAATTAAATATGCTAGTTGTGATTCAAATTTTTTTCTAATATATATATGTATACACATTTACTTTGTGCACACTTATGCTGATGTACACTTAATTTATATATGCTTGCCATGATGTACCTTTTGGTAGTTTTTATATAGATACATATATTTGTCTTGTACACATGTATGAATTCCAGAGACATAATAAATCTGTTATTGTTATATTATGGCTGAGTTCATTGCAAGTCCCGTCATACTGGACCCAGCATAATTTTGCTTCTCTAGGCTCCTGCCTAGTTCTAAATAACTTGTAACCTCTCTTTGAAAGCCAACAAGCAAGGAGGTAGAAATTTAAAAGGAAATAAGATAAACACTAAAAGGCATAGAGAGGTTACAACGTATTGTAATAACAATCGAATTACTTTTAGTTTACTGCGCTAGGGATTATTTTTCTTTCTTTCTCTCTCTCGTCATCTTCATCATCATCGTCATCATCATCTGACTTCTCATGCATTATATCATTCTCGCAGGACATTAGCTAAGGTTGATCAGGCCTCGCTAGTATTCGTACGTGGGGTTTTGAGTTTATACTCACTTACGGTATAGGATGTTGCAAAATCTTATCGTATTTCGGTATAAGTATATACAACATATTATTCTCAATACTTAAATAGTATTCTCGGTTTTCTATCTTTCTCGTAGTCGTTCTTCTGTATTTTGACACGAAGAACATTTTTTTATTTGAGACAGATGGCTTCTGCGAACGTAATTTTCTGTATTGGGTTCATACAGAGCTACAGTAACGGGGGTGATGACCTTATGAATTTGGTAGGGGCCACACCATCGATATGATAGTTTCGAAGTGGTCCTATCAACGGCTTTACTCATAGGATCAGTTTTATACATTACTAAATCACCTACTTTATACTTTATTTGATTATTATTCTGCTCATGATACTTCCTTGATTTTTGTAAATTCGCTCTCAAATTTGCACGAGCTTCGTTCCATGTTTTCGTATGTTATTCCCATTTATGTCGCGGGGTAATAACTCATGGATTTTCCACTTTGTGGTTAAAGGATGGTTGGGTTTATACTTGTACAGTAAATCAAATGGTGTTGATTTATGTCCTTCATGATACGCTGAGTTGAACGAAAATTGTATCCATGAAATATTTTGATTCCAGGTTGTCTGGTCTTTAGCGTGATAAGATATTAATGCTGATTTTAAATTACGCAAGTATCTTTCTGCTAGGTTTCCTTGCGGTCTGTACTCGGTCACTGTAATATGATTTATCCCTAATTTAAAACACATGTCATTAAATTCTTTCGATTTAAACTGAGGTCCATTATCAGATATCAGATGTAAGGGTGTACCATAATCTTTAAATAGTCTTTCTTGTAGAATTTTTATTGTCGTAGATGCTAATGCACGTCTCATAGGATACATCCACACAACTTTAGTGAAAGAGTCTACACAAATTATTAGCATCGTATTTCCGGATTTAGAACGGGGATAAGGTCCAGAATAGTCTATGTATATCTTCGAGAAGGGAGTGGTAGGTATTTCGGAGATTAATTTTCCGACTTGACTGATTCTTGCTGGCTTGCTCAGGGCACAGATTTCGCATTCTTTCACGAACCTTTTTATTTCACTGTTCATGTTTTCCCAATCGTATTCCTTGCGAATACGATGTATAGTTTTCCTAATTCCCATATGAGCTCCAATGGTCGATGAATGGTAATAATCCATTAGCATGGGTTTGATTATTTCCGGGGCGATTATTCTCAGTAATTTTCCGTTTGCCTTTTTAAAACAAAGTACTCGTTTACTCAAGGTATATTTGTCAGACTAATTTCCTTTCTCTATTTGTTCGATTAATTTGCACAATTTCGGATCTTGTTGTTGGTGATATGCTATATCCTTAAATGCAAGGGGAAAGTTAGTAATTAGCGTATTAACGGTAGTGGTTTCAATATTGTCTTCGCCAGATCTTGTATTGGGTAGTTGGAACATGCGGGATAGAGTATCGGCTACTACATTTTGAGTACCACGAATATGTTACACTTTGAACTTGTAGCAATTTAGTCTTAATACCCATCTTCCGATACGACCTAACTGTTTTGGGTGGTTCAATAACCATGATAAAGCTTGATTATCGGTTTCTAGTAGAAATTCTTTGTGTTTCAAAAATGGTTTGAATTTATCAAAGGCGAATACTACGGCTAAACATTCAAGTTCGTAGGCTAAGAACTTCCTTTCTTGCTCGGTCAATATACGGGATGCATAGCTGATCGGGAGTCTAGTATTATTGATTTCCTGATATATTACGGCTCCTAATGCTACACTTGAACTGTCAGTCTGTACGACAAATGGTTTACTGAAATCTGCTAACTGCAATACCGGTGGGGATATTATGCTTTCCTTAAGTGTTTCAAACGCTTCTTGGTGTTGAGTAGTCCACTCGAATTTCGCTCCTTTTTTTCTTAAAGCATTCAATGGGGCTGCTATATCCGCTAAGTGGGGTATGTACTTATGAAAATAATTAATCATACCTAAAAATCGAGGTATTCCTTTGGCGTCTCTCGGCGGTAAGAATTTTCGGATTGCGCGCGTACGTTCGGGATCGATGCTAACCTTACCTTCGGCTGATACTATGTGACCTAAGAAGGAGAATTGTTATACTGCGAAATTAACTTTACTCGTGTTTACGGTCAGTCCAGCTTTCTTTAACCTGGATAATACTTCACGCAAGTGATCAATATGTTGATCCATTGACTCACTATATACTACTATATCGTCAAGATAATGATATACAAATTTAAATTTAACGTCATGAAAAATTTTTTCTAATAGTCTGCTACATACTGAACTTCCTTGTGATATACCGAATGGTACTCTCGTGAATTGATATAGATGGAAAGGGACAGCAAAAACAGTTAAATGTTTTGATTCCTCAGCTAGTGGGATTTGGTGGAATGCTTGGTTGAGGTCCATTATAGTGAAGATTATCGCTCTTGTAAAATAGTGAAACGCGCTGTGAATGTCGGGCAGTGGTATCGATTCAAATTCTATACTCTTATTTAGCTGTCTATAATCCACGACTAGTCTATGTTTGTCAGTTCCTTTTGGTACTAGGAATGCAGGTGATGAGTATGGAGAAGTTGACGGTTCAATGACGTGCTGATCAAGAAGTTTGTTAATGTGGTTTCTCATTATTTCCATCTTGGGCGGTGATAATTTGTATGGGTGAAGTCGTATTACTTTGTTGTCACTAAGATTTATTTTATATTCGACTAAATGAGTTAATCCTAACTTGGGGGTGAGTACAGTAGAAAATTCCCTTATTAACTTTTGAATTCTTAGTCTCTCATTTCCTTTTAAATGACTCAGACTCGATTCTTGATGCTCTGAATGAATAGTTGCGGTTTCACAAATAGCGTCGTTACTTAATTCGGAGTCGAACTGATATTTTCGAGTACGATAAAATCTGAAGAAATATTGTTTTGCATATATGTCAAGGATTAAGCCAGTTTTACTTATGAAATCAGCGCCTAGTATTAAGTTTTGTCCTAACTCTTCAGCTACTAGTAGGGGAACATACCAAGTAAAATTCTTTATTTTTAATTTCACCGTAATACTGCGCAATATATTTAGGTTTTGTTTATTTGCGATGGCACACTTTATGTTCACCATTTGGCTACGTTTAATCAGATTATGATTAGCTAATACGGTGGCTAACTGTTGACTAATTATACTACGGGTAGATCCGGAATCAATTAAACCAAGGGTATTCGTTGCTCCAAGGTCTATCTGTACGTAGGGTAGTTGACATATACTTGTTTTACATGCACCAATAGAGTTGCACTTCTCGATAAATCTTGTTAAATAAGGATCTATGCGTTTATTTCTATTTATTTTTATTCTATAATTATTATTGTTTTTACCTTTCCTTTGATTGCTGCGAAAGACGTAGGATTTTTGTTCTTCCAGCTTCACATGTTTTTTGAATGGTCGGTTTCCGGTTGGTAACGCTTTTGTTTACAATTCTTGCTAATGTGTCCGGCCTTTCCACAGTTATAATATCTTCTTTTTTCATTGACTTCACTCGCATGTTGTCGGGGTTTTGGTCTAGAGTATGAAACATGGGGGTAGCTTTGGGTTTTTGATGTACTTACGAATCGCTTATCGCGGTAGGTTCGGGTATCAGTTCCAATTGGTAGGGGTTGGAATAAATCTCTGCGTTGAGTCTGGGACATAGAAACGTGTCTGTTCTGGTCAGAATACCAGACGTTGGACGAATGTATACAACATAGTTCTAGTTCGGTGAAAGTGGTTGGTCGCTTCATGAGTGCTAGGCGAGATCGCTCCTCGGGAGATAGTCCTACTAAGATAGTGTCTACTAACTGTTGTTCACTCCATTTAACTTGTAGCAATAAAGCAGATTCTCTTACTTCAGATATATAATGAGCTAATCTCTCGTATGTTCCTTGTACACGAAGTACTAGGTTTCGCTTCAATTCTTCGTAGATACCGGTGGGAATGAAATGTCTTATTAGGATGGTATGAAGTTCTTCTACAGGGTGATTATACCTTAGGGATTCTAACACTCTATCTTTTAAAAGAGGTCTACATTTAGGTAAAATTACTTGTAAAATCTGGTCATCTCTTAGTTGTTGCAGGTCCTTTAATTTTAAAATGTGCTTGAGAAAATCAAGGAGCTTTGTAATATTCAGCCCATCAGTGATTGGTATGTCAGACAAAATACTTTCTACAGGGTGGGTTATCTTTCCATAGAGCTCGGTAGTTAGATTTACTTGAGTCATCATTCTAGGTTTTTCCGCAGATTGATTCGTCCGCAAGTGAGGAGGTAAATCGTAGGTACGGGTCATATTCTCTAGTTCATTAGGGAGTAGCCTAACGTTTACGGGTTGGATATTTACTTGTCTATCAGTTAACCTTTCTTTAAATGGATCTATATTTGATTCCTGCAGAAGCTGAAATTTTGCAGTACCGTTTGGCTGTTCTTGAGTCGGGGATTGGATAGGGGAAATATTTAGTTTCGTCATTGCTTCTTCAATCTCTTCTAATCTAAACGATTCGGACCTTCGACGTAATTCGCGCATTATCTCGGGTAATTGCTGTAATGCTTCCTCGGCGAATTTTTGTACATCCTGTGGGGTAACTTTATCACCAGGCCAATTCAACAAATTGGTGATACGGCGGGTCAGATGTTCGATTCTTTGGGTGGTGCGTAAAATTACTGCGGGGGATTTTTCATCACGCAGGGTTTGTGCGATCGAATTTAGTTCTGTATACTTGTGATAACATGTTTCCTTTTCGCTTTCAACATCTAAAACACTTAAACGATTTAGTAATGAGGGTTTGTCCGGTTTATTTTCACGTAACGTCTTGCGAAGTTCCGCGACAGTTACATTTGAGTAGGGAAGACCACGCAATAATGCTTCATAGCTTAATTCGTCTTTCAACAACAAGTCGGGGTTAAATTGAGCCACTTTTGTTAATACCAACTTTAAATACACGACGCATTACGTACGACAAATCTTATGTCATCTATTTTAAACACTTATAAAACGTGAATTCATTTAAACACACATATATATATATCTCTTATTGCATATAGAATGTTATATTAATTAATCAAAATAAACTTATCTCACAACAATTCAATTTTCTGTACTGTCATATTTAATTAGTCAAAACAAAACGCTAATACCATTGTATAGTAGAGAGAAATTTCATATACGAAAAGTTCATTGCTTTAACAATAGCACAAAGGGTCAGCTGTTTTGGGGAGTCGTTTGTTGCATAGGGTGGTAACATAGGTAGGTCAATTCAGAACAGGAAAAGATCGTGTCTAAGGTGGTCTGTTTGGTTAGCGAGGGGGAGGTTTTGAATGAGAAGCGTGCATACAAAAGGGGGGAGTTTACATTCCTCAACACGTATTTAACATGAACAGGCTGGTTCATACCAACAGGTTTAGAATGGAATATTTACCAGCGATGACTTGTATATTACGGCAAAGTCGCGATACTAATATTATTATAACTTAATTAAAATTTCACTCATAGATTTTTTTTTTATTTCAGAGTGAATAAATTTATGTATGTCAAAGTTATTGTTACAGAATTTATAACAATATACAATATAATTATTACAACAACACAATACACAATTATTATTATTTTACAAGGAGCAGTGACGCAATTTTGTAGGCGTCACGATACTTACAAACCTTTTATATAATTTAGCAGAGTGGCGCAATTTTGTTATCGTAAAAGCTTGTTACGACCTCACAAACATCGGGAACTAGTTCAATTCGTTACCAGTTAATTAAACTAGCTGCCGTTGTTAGTAAAACTTCCTTACTAACAAATTTTAACACATTATTACATGGGAAATAGACAAGGATTGCATAAATTTATTCACTCGCTAGGTGTTAGCAAAAACATCTCTTTATTATTATTCAAATCTCATGGTTTACTTTGTTTTTCTTTAAAGAATTACTCTAGTAAATTCAGCTTTTAATGCTGTAAAAATATTAAATGTCTTATTTCTTTTATCTCAAAAGTATTCATCTAGAAATTGTTTTAAGTACCTCGGATCCGGGAGTGAACTTTGTTAAGTTTTAATTTATCACAACTATAACCAAATTATTTGAAGAATAATGTTGGTTGTAAACTATAGAATTACCTTACATTTAGATATCGTGATGTTACTACTACTTCATTTCAGAAATTACAATTCTTACAAATTATTCTTTACATAATCAAAAGTTCTTTACTGTTCTTTTGTTACTTCTCTTACTGAAACAAATTTGTACAAATGTTATGTTTGGATATCACCTGAATTTAACATGAGGTTGTTCTGGGGTCCATGATGGTCATCTTCTGTCGTCTTCTAGGGTGCAGTGCATTGTTCCTCTTGATGCTATATCGGGTTGATTATATCTGGTAGTCTCGACGATCGGATTTTTTACTTGAAGTTCATACTGTTGTAGTTTGAGTTTTCCACTTTTGGAGTTTGTAGTTCACATTTTACACCTTAATTATAGTTCTTATTTTGTAGTACTAAAGTCTGGTAAGTTACATATCTTACCACTTACAGTTTTATTTTTTAATTAAGAGATGTGTCGGCTAAGTTTTCCTTTCTTTTATTTTTTTTTATAACTCTTCACACACTACATTATATATTTTTGTTATATTCTTCACACGCTACATTTATCAAAATAATATCACCACAACTGGATATATGTTTTTAACGGCATACACCTACGTGTATGTGGACAACACAAAACTGACATCTTTACATGTCGAAGTTCTACTAGAGACTGTGTGCAGTTTAGCGGCGAGGGGTCAGTAAGCAGGCGCGTATTTACGCCCTGAGAAAATAGATCGTTCTTTTATTTAGTATTAATTATTCGTTAATTAAATTGTTAATTATACTTTATGTTAACTTTGTTACGAATTAGAAATATCCTTATTTATATAGTCGTATTTTAAATCATTAACGTAGTTATTATTATTATTTAAATAACACCGTTCTTTGCGTGTTGGTACGGGACAATTTCAAGTTGATGCAGAAATCTGGGTATAGGTAAGGGGTGGATAATACACTTACTTATTAGAAATTAAAAATTTTTTATTTGTGCAATTTAAATATTTTTAAAATCGTCACAAGGCCTACAGTGATATTTATCTCCGTAAGTGTGGTGCCTTAAGTGTTTCACAATTGGGATATCGCTATTAATAAGGTACGTTTTGTTAACCTTTATTTGCTTCTCTTCCTTAATGTTCATTACTTTTTTATACTTATCGTTAGTAATTACAAACGTATTTACAACTGGTATGAATTCTTCACATATTAGCTCCGTTTGTTTATCAATTATTCCACAGACATTTTCTGTGATCGTGTCAATGCGTAAATTTGTATCAACAATTTTTTCGGTTAACTGTGCATTACCGTCAATTATACTTTGTTTTATTTCAAGATTACCAATTTTTAACTCTTCTAGCTCTGCGTGATTTTTATGGTCTCTTGTTTAAAATTTTTAGTTTGTTTTTCAAATTGTTTCTTATTAGATTCTTTTAATTCGTCTATTTTAGCATTTATATTTTCCGTTTGTTTTATGCTTATTTCGTCTATCCAAGCACGCATCATCGTTTGAAACGCCTCTATGTCCAAATTTCCTGGAGTCGTCATGTTGAAGTATTATTAAAATATTTATTTAGTAGTTATCCTTTAACAATTATTATTGATAACCGTTCCCTACTTATTTATTTATTTCTTTATTTTTATTAATAGTTATTATTTATACTCATTACAGTCACACCTGTTACATAGACAAACAATATTATTTGTGGGCGCCAGCTGTGTTTTAATACACAACAATTAACATAATATTCAGTTAATTTTAATATAA
Source organism: Magicicada septendecula (assembly GCA_034769895.1). Lineage (NCBI taxonomy): Eukaryota > Metazoa > Arthropoda > Insecta > Hemiptera > Cicadidae > Magicicada > Magicicada septendecula. The sequence goes on from CM068368.1 coordinate 823,790,709, forward strand.
ATAATTATTATTACATATAATATATTTTTCATCTAACACACCCTTATTTTAAGAGCAACCATTTAGCTACACAAAAAATTTTAATAGTTAAATGGTGGGGATCGGGCCACACGTCCATTGGCGACAAATATGCAACATTTTAAATACCAACATTTAAGTGCATTTTAAATTTGTGGAGTCCCACGTTATTTGGGACGCCAAAAGGTGACAAATTACCCTTCTTTGTGTATTTTAATCTGTATATTAATTTAACTCATACTCTTTATATAACATTCCTATAATGGAATGATTCGACTTAAAAACATTCATTATCGCTTTGTTACTATGCCGTAAGGCTTACGTTGTATACATCCTTACTGACTAAATATTCTATTCTAATAATTATTTTATTCAAAATATCATTTCCTGACTACTCAGACAATTAGTGTGCTTCTAAATATCAATGCTTAAATATCTTTTTTTTTAGATATTGTAACGAAATTCAACATATTAATAGTTACAGAATTTATCTTTCTTTTTCAGTACTGATTTATAAAACTCTACTTTTTTTACTTAAATGCTTTGCATTCTTTTCATTTCAATACTAATTTGACCTCTTGTTTACGTTAATCTTACTTCGACAATATCTACCATTTTAACTCTATATTTACAAGAAAATTGGCTCTTAACTTTAAAATAAAACAATAATGTCTTTAATTGTCTTTGAGTTAATTGTTCGACTAAGAGATAAATAAGTTGTTTATCACCTTATAGTTGTCAATCATACTCAATCGCAATCGATCCATCTGTAGTCGTCCTCGTCTCGAACTCCAGTATCAATTGCTCTTATCCAGCGTCGCTTCTCTTGTCCAGCGTCGTTTCCAGACTTCAGTAATGTTCCTCTTGTCCAGCGCAGTCGCCTCTAGAATCCAGCGTCGTCTCGCTCTCTGGAACTAAGTCGTCAGCTCTCTCGCTCTCCGGAACTTCCTGTTACTTCTTTTCGTGCTGTTTCAGACGTCAGTTGATCATCTTATATGGATTTTCTTCTCGTGTAATTCTGTTACGTTTTAAAAAGTGATTGTATTTACAACTCAGTTACATAGTTGTATGTAACTGGAAGCATGAAACTATTTACAAAAAATAAATACTCCGTGCGGACGGGCAGAAGCTCCCGCTGCAACTGTGGGTGATCAAAAAAGATACAACTGTAGCGTGTGTGTCCTATTTGTACCCACGTCTTGGTTAACACCTGCAGTTGTACGAAATCGACATGTCTGAAATTGTCTCTGGGTTTTGTTCCCCCACTCCTCATCAATTTCGCTATTTCTTATATTTCTGCGAATTGCAGAGTCCTGTAAGTATACTCTTATACCCATCTTATAACTATTTTCACTACACATGTACACAGTTATTTCGCCACTACACTCGTACGGTGTGTCCCTTTCACGTGGTTTTCGTACACAGTATGTAGTTAATTTTATTACATTTTATTGTGTCTTTGGATTTTACTCCTTATTTATAGTTCCTTATTTATCCCTCTGCTTGGTAATAAAAAATTTAATAAATTTATTTATTAAATTTTTTTTATTATTATTATTGTTTGTAAAAAAAATATAACAAACAATAAAGAATAGTATTCGTCATTTCACCCTTAATTGGAGTGTACACAATACGTCTCCCTCCCCTCATCACACGCTCACTGCTCGTGACCTTGTAGGGTGGCTTAAACAACAGCTTATCTGACTGGTTTCATTGACCTCATTACTTTTATGTGTAGAACTTCCTAAATGAACTTGCATTCTTGCAATGATAAACATTTTGCATCTTAACATATTATGCCATTCTTCAATCTGAAATTTTACATTATCTTAATTATGCATTCCTACCATACTTTCCTTAACTCTTTTCTTAGCCTATTATTCCAATCTTCATTCTTACATTACTTATCTAATACATTACTTATACAATACCTTAACTCTTATTACCTTTTATTACATTTCTTTAACATTACCTTTCTGATCGCTACTAATTTCCTGAAATACACTTCCGTAACAGAACACTTTTAGCTTTGTAGTGTGTCACATGATCGGTTACAGAAGAACTGTCTTAGAAAACAACGATATTTTTCTCGAAGTCCTTAATCCTAAGTAGTCTCTGCCCTTTCACTTTTCACTCTCGCTTTCTTCTGTGTCCTTGTATCTCCATTAAGTGTGAAGTTTTCGCTTGATCAGCCATTCTGACAATTATAGCATTGATTGCTCATCTTAATCATTTCTTCATATTAATAACAACATCAATAATAACATTCCTTACCATTTCTTGCATATTTCTTTACACATTTCATTCCTTGCCATTTATAATACATTTCTTATCTTTCTTTGAACATACTTTTATTTAGCATAACATTTGTAGAAAGGCGCAACGTTTCTTTATTTAATTCATTATAATTTCGGTATTAGATATCTTCCTTTTCCTTTTCATCAGAGTGCGATATTTTATTTAAATCTTTCTCACTGTGGTCATGTGCCAGTTGTTAATAAAAACCACGAAAACCAAAACTTCCTATATTCCCAAGCCTGTACAGGAGGAAAGGACCCTTTTAACCTTTATACACGTCACATCCCCTTGAGTGATGACCTCTCTCCTGATTGGTTGTTTGATACTCCTGGAGGCCCAGTCCGAACCCTGTGACCCGGTCGTGGTCCCATAGTAACCGAAATCTATAAAAACTGGCAACCCATTGAGATCGCGCTTATTCTTCTTATTGCTCTTAGTCTGACATAGTTCGCACATATTGGTGAACGGGTCGGGTGTGTGTACCGCGTGCGTCGTAGACATGTATACTCTATCACTCCTCGTAGCTAGCTACTGTGTGGTGTGCTGCGTGTTGTAAGTACTGACATGTAATTCTACAAGAGTGTTCAAAGTGTTAACAAGAGTATGTTTTACACGTCAATTTTGATAAATGATAAATAAAGTAATGTTTATTGTAAAGCTAGACTCAATAACCAATCATTTCACACAACCCACTCACGTTGCTGAATAATTTGTTGTTGATTCACCGCTCGGTCACGACAAATTGTTGGCAGCTGTGGTGGGATAGGTTGCAAAAAGACCTACACCAACGTGTGAAGCGATTGGGAGGAGATTATCATAAATTTGGCAGACGGTTCTTTTGCATAAAAAAATATCTTATAGATAATGTGTTTTTGTTAAAAATGATTGTTTAAACGGTCGTTACTAATGGACCATACAAAAGAAATAATCTGTTCATGATATGATGTTTCAATGTTTAAAATAAGGATAATTTTATGTTTATGTAAATGTTAACATAACTGACGTAATTGGTATGCCTGGTTTGTTTCGCTTTAACGATGTACATTTATTAAGCAAACTGTTATTTTCTGAAAGATTAGCTTCTAAAGATAACAGGAATGTTATCTGGTATATTTACATCTTACGTAATAGTATATTTTTAACTATATATAAATATAAACATGGAAATGAAGTTAAGTTAATACAGAAGTATGAATATACATTTTCTTTAACATTAGGTGACTTATTATATAGAGTCCACTTGGACAGAGAAAGTGCAATAATTGTTGAAGAGTGCTTTGGGATAATAAATGAATCAATTTGTATTATTTTAGTAAAGGCGATTCGGAATTGAAGTAAGCAAATATATGATGGCATATCTATTATATCAGTTAGAAAGATAATTGTTTAAGACTGTTAATACCTTAACGTGTGACTCTCTTATATATTTATTTAATGTCTATGGGATTGGGTTTAAGAAAAAGTAATAATAGAACAGAGTTTTTGTCTGAACCTCGAAATTTTGGTTTACGTGTAGGGCAAGTGACTAATAGAGACCCGTTGTCTCCTACCTTGTACATGCGAGTAGGGACCAGAGTAGGTACCATCACCGCCCACTACCAACACGTAAGTCCAGTAAACTTACCTAGTCCTTCTGTGCCACAAAGTACTCCTTTAACCGCACCAGTTGTCAAGTTACCTACAGTTCGTTTTATACCTCCGTTAGAACAAACCGTACCCTTGCCAGAACAACCGGTGTATGATATACCCAAGAAATCTTCATGAGTGGTCGCCCTATTTACTACTTACCCATCACCGACCCAGATGTATTATTAGAAGGATGCGAAACCCTATTACGTACGCTTTTACAACGGATAATTGAGAGATACATTAATGGGCATTCGAACTATACCGACAAAGCAATAGTAAATAGAGTAAAAGTAGTTAAACTCGAGATAGTATTCACTACGTAATCTTGTAAATGAATGGGTAGTTTGTGTGGGTATATTTTGTTCCTATTGTTTGGAATTTTTATTTGCAACAGTTTTGAAATTTTTATTATTTGGTACTGTAAATATAGCGTTTTTGATCTGCTACGGTGTACGCTGACTGTTATCACTTCCCGCGACCACAACCACAGAGTAGATAAGCACCCGACAAACAGTTAGTAGTGTCGCGATCGTTAAATCTGTTTTTTTAAATTTCTATGGTAGAACGCGTAATATTATAAGCAAAATAAGCAAAAATGGAACCTGGGAGAAAGGTAACTATGACCACCCCAAAAACTTCTAGTGTTAGCGGCATGATTAGAGACCTTACTGTTTCTAATCTCATAGAGAATTGGTCTGGAGACGGTCCTGTAACTGTAATAGAATTCTTTAATAAAATAGATCGTGCAGCTAAGTCCGGTAATTGGACGGATACAGACAAAATTAGAGTCGCAGTACTTAAGCTAACCGGATCAGCCGCGTTATATTTAAACAGTAATGAAGAAGCTACTCGTGATGATACAACATATCAGCGGTTTCGAGAGATTTTCATTGAACGCTTTAAAATAAAACACCTTGATCAATTCCACTATAGTGCTTTGCAAAACGCGACCCAGTATAAACATGAGACCCCTGAGCAATTTGCAGACAGGTGCAGACGTTTATGTTCACCGACAATTAGACAAGTACCCGAGCCTACACAGCAGGCTATAATTAACGATGAGGCAGAGAGACGTATGCTAGCTGCCTACATTAACGGTCTACAGGGAGTAGTGGGAAAACAAGTTAGACATCGTATGCCATCAACCTTTACCGAGGCTATACAAATAGCTACAACGGTAGCAGAAGTAGAGGCCGTAGAGACGCGAAAGTCACATAACAAAGAAGGAAACCTTTTCGCCATTTGTTTTAATTGTAAGAAACCGGGACACATCGCGTCGCCAGCGTAAACACATTATGAATAACGATGGACGTAGGAAGCAGAGAAGTAGTAAAGGTTCTAACAGTTGTAATAATAGAAGTTGTAATAATAATAAGAGTATTAGTCCTAATAATAGTAATACTAACCGATGGAAAATGACCGGCAATAAAGATGACAATCGTGTACGATGTTACGCATGCCAGAAGCCAGGACATTTCGCTAGAGATTGTAAATCAAAACGGGCACCCCCAAACGAAGCGGGTTCGTCAGGAAAAGGCACTGGACTGTCGAACTAAAATCCCGAGGGAATCAAGAGGGTTTCGTCCACCATAAATTCAGTAACCAATATCAAGTGACCGATGTAATGTGTAAAGAATTAGATGACCAAAATCAAATGTTAATTAATGTTACAGTAGGACGAAAGGCCTGTAGATTTCTATTAGATACCGGTGCGATAATATATGTCTTAAAACCCGGCATTAGCCAGAAGAGAATCAGGGAGAGTAGTATAATAGCGAGAGGAGCAACAGGTGATAAATTGAAAGTGTACCGAGTACAAAAAGTAGGCCTATCAGTCGGTAATAATTGTAGAATGTATCATGAATTTGTTGTGGCTGATATTAAAACGAGATATGACGGATTAATAGGCGTAGATTTGATGAAAAACTAGGGATGAGAATTGATCTCTCCACAGAGAATGTGTATGTTGGTAATAACATAATTAGAGTAAGCAATACGATAGAGGGTAAATCATTAGGTACAGATGAGGAAGAGCCTGATCTACTCACCGATTCTTCACCTATTACTGCTACTATCGGTAACGCTTTAACTTTGAGTAGTAATGAGAGTATATGTAATGTAGTTACGTGCGAGAATTACTCTATCCCGCCTATGTCCGAGATGCTTGTTCGGGGACGCCTGAATACGGGAGCATCAGAATTAAGCGCGCGAACAGTAGAACCAATATTGATAGAATGAGTATTGGTAAAACAGTATTGGTAGAACCAGTGGAACTTAGTGTTCATGGGCTACGAGTTGCCAGAGTAATAAGTAATGTTTCAGTAGATCAGACTGAAAAGGTTAATCGGAAATCCGTGATAATGAAATTGATAAATTTCAGTAGGGAAGCGTTGGACATCCCTAATAATAGTGTTCGGGTAGCTGAGACGTTTGAAACAAACGAGACGTTTGATGCGGAACCCATAGTTTTAAAGAAGAATAAAAGTGTATTTGGGGTAGCTGAGACATTTGAAATAGACGAGACGTTTGATGCGGAACCCATAGCTTTGAGGAAGAAACAGTAAGATAATTAATGTTGTAAAAAGTGAGAGTCAGCTCAGATATAGTAAAATAGATAAAGAGATTAGAGATAAATTAGTGCATTTGAGTAAAACGGATTTTCAAATTTTGTGGCCTGTAATGCGGAAATATATGCATTTATTTGCGGAACCTGTAGAGAATATAGGTTGTAGTAGTGATGTTAGACATAAGATAGAGACGGGAGATAACCCGCCTGTTAGAAAGAATCCTTATAGATTGCCACATGCTTTAAAACCTGTTGTTGATGAGCAAATTAGAGATATATTAAAGAAGAAAATAATACGTCCACCTAACTCTCCGTGGTCGAGTCCTGTAGTCATAGTGAACAAACGAAGTCCTGATGGGAGTCCGAAGTATAGATTTTGTGTTGACTATCGAGCCTTAAACTCCATTACGAAGGGAGATGCGTACCCTTTACCTAATATAACCGAAACATTAGATACATTGAACGGGAGCATACTTTTTACTACCTTAGACTTATGTAGTGGATTTCACCAAGTGAGTGTAGAACCGACAGATGTAGAGAAAACCGCGTTTACAATACCTGGTCACCATTACGAGTTCGTTAAAATGCCATTTGGGTTGTGTAATGCCCCTGCAACATTTCAAAGATTAATGGATAATATACTTATGGGAATTAAGGGAGAAGAAGCATTAGTGTACTTAGACGATATCATTATTTATAGTAGTAGCGTTGAGCAACACGCTAAGAGATTAGATAAGGTATTACAGAGATTAGATGAAGCTAATTTGTATATTCAGCTGTCCAAATGTAATTTTGCTGTAACCGAGGTAGAATACTTAGGTCATATTTTAAGCGATAAAGGAATAAGATCAGACCCTAAAAAGATTTCAGCCATAGTTAACTATCCTCAACCTAAAACTGTACGTGACATTCGAGCCTTTCTAGGCTTAGTTGGGTACTACCGTAGGTTTATTAAACATTTTGCCGATATAGCTAAACCTCTAATTGAGTTAATAAATAAATATACAGACTTTGTTTGGAATACTTCTCAAAAAGAAGCTTTTAAAACCTTAACTACCGCCTTATGTGAAGAGCCTGTTTTAAAATACCCTGATTTCACCAAACCCTTTATTTTAAGCACTGACGCTTCAGGAGTCGCCGTAGGAGCTGTCCTGTCCCAAGAATATAACGGATATGAACACCACGTAGCATATGCTAGCCGTCAGCTGAATAAAGCTGAAAGGAATTATGGCGCGACAGAGAGAGAGCTTCCTGCTCTAGTATGGGCTACCAAGTATTTTAGATGTTACCTCTATGGTAGACGCTTTGTAGCTATTACAGACCATGCAGCGCTAAGATGGCTTCTTAATTTGAAAGACCCGTCATCACGACTTACACGTTGGGCTCTTAGATTATCTGAATTCGATTACACAGTTCTACATAAGCCTGGTAAGAAACACTTAAACGCTGACGCATTAAGTAGACACGTGAACGTTGTAGCCATACCTTTAGTATCTAAACATGACGTACTTAGGGAACAACTGCATGACAAGTTTTGCCAGCAGCAAAAACAAAACCTTAATAATGCTTATAAAGTGACCGAAGATGGATTACTTTATAATACCGAGTTTGAACAACCCCGCGTATTATACCCAGGGCATTGGTTACACAAGTCATATCACAACATCATGATACTATATTTTCTGGTCACCAAGGTATTAAAAAGACCATAGGTATTATTAAAGAAAGATATTTTTGGCCCACTTTAGTAAAAGATGTGACAGAATACATAGGAGCGTGTGTATCATGTAGTCAGAGAAAATCCGGAAAACGGGTAAGAGCACCATTAGCAAAATGCCCTGCAGCTACAGAACCCTTTGAATTTGTTTCAATGGACATTGTAGGTCCACTTCCCTTGAGTAACAGAGGCAATAAGTATTTGTTAACTTTTACTGATTATATGACTCGTTACTGTGAAGCAATCCCCATTCCAAATCAAACAGCTGAGATTATTGCACAAGAATTCGTTCACAAAATAATAACGCGTTATGGAGTCCCAAAACGTTTATTAACCGACCAGGGACGTAACTTTATGTCGTCATTGTTCAAAGCAGTATGTACTTTGTTAGGAATTCAAAAACTTAGAACCACCCCTTATCACCCTCAGTGCAACGGCTTAATTGAGAGGTTGATTAAGACTTTGGCAGATGTGATTTCTCATTTTGTTTCGCCCGATGGTAAAGATTGTAAACATTGGGATGAGATTGTCCCTTTTGCGTTAATGGCGTACAGGAGTGCACCTCATATCGCCACTGGATTTAGTCCGCACATGTTATTATTTGGGCAAGAGATGAATATACCAGAAGCTGATAACCTAGCTTTAGAGTCTGAAGTAGACGATGGTACACAATTTGAACTTGATCGTTTAGTAGAAAAACTTAGGCGAGTTAGAGAAATAGCAATACATAATTCTGAAAACAGCAAAGAGCAAAATAAGAAATATTATGATAAGAAGTGTAAATTAAAACCGTATAAAACGGGTGATTACGTCTATTTACATGATCCAACCGTAAAGAGAGGACCGCGAAAGAAATTCGGAAAAAGTTGGAAAAGACCATATAAAGTAATAGAGGTGTTAAACGAATTAAATTATAAAATTCGCACAAATAAGGGAAAAAGCGTTGTACATTATAATAGAAAAATAGACTGAAGCCGAGCAAAGCCAGCGGCGGAAGCGCAAACCGCATTCGCCGACCTAGACAATCAACGCAGTTAGATAACAGCATTCCAAACATTGACCCTGAATTCAATAGCACAGCTGATACTACCGCCTGTAGACTATTAACGAAAGTAATCGTTCGTCTGTACTTATGTTACCTCCTCGTCTGATAATAGACTTAGCGGATGACATTGACCTTACTGACGAAGAACAAGATGAGTCTTCAGAGAGAGAGGATGATGAACTGTATGAACGAACACAAGCAGAAGATACCATAATAGATGCAGGAGCTCATAAATGATAGATTTAATATCTATCTCTGATACCATAATAGATAGGAGATTTAAATGATAAAGATTGGGAACCACCTCAGACGGTTCGAGTAAGAGATGCTGCACAGAGCCAATATAACTTACGACCGCGTGAAAACATAATACCACCTCTCAGGAACCTAGATTAGAACAAAAAAGAAATCGATATAAGTCTTTAAGGAAGTCTGACTTAATTGTGTAATTTTACAGATTTGCTGACATCTGGTGAAGCGATAAGCCGTACAGGCAGAGAACGATCTATCACGCAGATAATCAACCATTCACGCTTGGAATGTACAGATCCTTCCCGACCACAGGAATGTAATCTAGACAAAGGACTTGTGTTCATAAAAGAAAGAGATATCTTATTAACAACGGATACTTGGACTATCGTAATTTCTATAAGCACGGAAGATTATGATAACGTTATAGCAAAAATAAGCACCTTACTTTATTACCTAGAGACCCAACAAAACAATACCAAAGCAAATTCCTTGATTCCATACTTTGAGATATCCCAGTTAAAAACAAACTTGAAGAATACCCAGAAGCAAGTATCTAATTTAAAGCTTTTGTTACCCACTAGTAGAGAGAAAAGAGGTTTAATTAATGGGTTAGGAACTGTTTTTAAATTTTTATTTGGTACACTAGACGATGATGATTATCAGACTTTAAACTCAAAATTAGATTCATCAGAAGATAGGGATGATTCTGTAATTCATGTAGAGTCCGATCGACTCTCTTACATAAAAAAATTAACCACTGAAGTTGAAGGTCACTCAAAAGCTAATCAATTATTGGGGAATACTTTGAAAACAACTGCTCAAGAGATAACTGCTATAAATTTCACTATATGGACTGAGATTGAACAATTAAAAGGACGAATAGAGTATCAGTCAAAGATATCTTCCTTATTTAGAGAAATTGAAGTAACTTTAAATTTAGTAGATACACAGTTAGTGCAGATGCAAGAGGCATTAGATGTAACTTCAACTGAATACTTAAGCTCTTTGTTAGTTACACCTGCTAAGCTGAATGAAGTTTTAAAAGAAGTAGTTGGTCAACTACCAGTTCGTCTATCATTAGTAATAGATACTGAAATTGGTAAGATTTATAATTATTATAGAATATCTAGAGTTCACGCTATAGCTATTAAGAATGTAATTAGGTTAATAATAGAAATTTCTTTACAATCTGCAAAAAGCCAATTTGAATTATTTGTTGTAAAACCGCTGCCATATTATGATAAAACACTAGCTCAATTTGTGACAGTGCATAGTGATTCAGTGTATCTTGCTGTATGTAAAAGTAGGTTGAACTATGTGATGTTAAGCTACGAACAAGTGTTTCAGTGTATTCGATCACCGTACGGAATTTGTCCCCTCAGCGTACCACTTGTACCGGCATCCGAGAGCAACAGTTGTGCCTTCGCCATGTTTACCGGAGACGAAGCGCAGTCATCGACTGTGTAAAAGAGAAGTAGTGGCGAATTACCATAAACCTGTGATGTATGCTGGAAGTAATGGTGATTTCTGGATTTATAGTATGCCAAAGCCTATTCGAGTGACGCTTCAATGCTACACGTCACGCAATAGTCTGCGAGAAATAAGTCCGCAAACGCAATTATTAAGCGGCACCGGAATTCTTCTTAATACTCGAAACTGTTATGTATATTCCAAATACTTCATGTTACTCCCACGATCAAAGGGAAACTTTCGCAAAATTTCAAACGAATCATGTGGTGATACCACCTATTCAAAATGTCCTAACGTTTTCTGAATTAAAAAAGTTCCAGTCAAGTAATAAAACTTCAACTGACACTCTTACTGCAGACATACAAGAAATTTTGAACAATGTATCTGACCCAGTTGATATTATCTCGATAACCGAGCTGTAAAGGAAGCTAGAGCTGATAAGAGCACAGAGTAAACAAAGCTTTACGTCACTTCCATTCATAATAGTATTTCTGTCTATCTTCTTCCTAACCACGAGTGTAGTAGCATTTGTCTGTGGCATACGTCACAACACAAAAATGCGGAAATTATGTACAGACACTCCAGCCAATACGACTTCTCGCCCAGAGCATCAGTCGGAAGTCATTTATGAGGAAATCCAGGACACTCCAAGAGTTCGATTTGTACGTGGACCAGAGACTCCAGCTACTGGATCGTCATGACTGCTACCGGTACGCACACACACACACCCCGCCAACCCCCCCCCCCCAGTGATCAACGATGACAACAACACGCTCACACAATAGTTAAAGTGAACACAACCCTACGGAAATAGTGATACAGAAATTTTTAAATAATAGTGGACGTGGACGGCTATATTAAGTGAATTTAGAGGATGGTGTAGATGAAAAGAATAGTTTTTTGTGTAAATGATTTCTTAGTTTAAGTATAGCTTGTTTGATTCAGATTTAAAATATGTATGGTATGAAAAGAACTACGTTATAATAAAAGACATATAGCTTGAAAGACCTACAGTTTTAAGTTTATTTTGTTGTTTTATTTGTTTGTTTGTGTTACAACACTCAGGACACCAAAATGTTAGAAAAGCAAGGTACTCCGGAACCTTCCTTTTCAAAACGAGGGAGTGATGTAGAAAGGCGCAACGTTTCTTTATTTAATTCATTATAGTTTCGGTATTAGAATTCTTTCTTTTTCTTATCATGAGTGTGCGATATTTTATTTAAATCTTTCTCACTGTGGTCATGTGCCAGTTGTTAATAAAAACCACGAAAACCAAAACTTCCTATATTCCCAAGCCTGTACAGGAGGAAAGGACCCTTTTAACCATTATACACGTCACATCGCCTTGAGTGATGACCTCTCTCCTGATTGGTTGTTTGATACTTCTGGAGGCCCAGTCCGAACCCTGTGACCCGGTCGTGGTCCCATAGTAACCGAAATCTATAAAAACTGGCAACCCATTGAGATCGCGCTTATTCTTCTTATTGCTATTAGTCTGACATAGTTCGCACATATTGGTGAACGGGTCGGGTGTGTGTACCGCGTACGTCGTAGACATGTATACTCTATCACTCCTCGTGTGTGGTGTGCTGCGTGTTGTAAGTACTGAGATCTAATTCTACAAGAGTGTTCAAAGTGTTATCAATAAAGTAATGTTTATTGTAAAGCTAGACTCAGTAACCAATCATTTCACACAACCCACTCACGTTGCTTAATAATTTGTTGTTGATTCACCGCTCGGTCACGACACATTCTTTATTATTTAAATCATTATTTCTTTCCACTAATATTTCTTTTTATTAGCAATCACAACCTTAATAAATAACATTACTTAATTATACTCTCTTATCTTATTATTAATAATTAATAGTAATACTATTTTCCATTTAAAAATAATTATTCATTTTCGGGTATTGAGTTCGGTTCGGTGTGTCGTTCAATCCTACACCCTTCTTATTATAACAATTGTTTTATCCGTCATCTACCGGACGTATATTGTTCCTTTGTAATATAGTCGCCGACGTGCTTACTATTGTTCTTACACTCGTGTAAACAACGTCCGCATTCCATTGTATTACTCCCTCGTTATTGTGCGTACTTACCGTGTGAACGTTTGTTTTGCCTGGGTAGTTCACCTGTTTGTACGGCAAGAATTTCTTTCTTAGCTGCGACGAATAACCTCTCTCTCTTCTCTCAGCATGTTCCACAATTCCACTCGTCACTAATGCATTGTGTAAGGTCAGTCCGTTTGAATCCTATATAAACAGCTGTCGACGGTTTTTTCGTTCGTCTTTTATGATAACCTCTGTAGTTTTTATAATTACAGTTATAATTATCGTTATTATAGTTATTGTTCGCTTTATACTTATTCTGCGTATACTTAAAATCATACTTACCACAATTTTGCATAGTTGTTCGTATAGATAATTTACTACGTTTCTCGTTAGGCCTACAGTGATATTTATCTCCGTAAGTGTGGTGCCTTAAGTGTTTCACAATTGGGATATCGCTATTAATAAGGTACGTTTTATTAACCTTTATTTGCTTCTCTTCCTTAATGTTCATTACTTTTTTATACTTATCGTTAGTAATTACAAACGTATTTTCAACTAGTATGAATTCTTCACATATTAGCTCCGTTTGTTTATCAATTATTCCACAGACATTTTCTGTGATCGTGTCAGTGCGTAATTTGTATGAACAATTTTTTCGGTTAACTGTGCATTACCGTCAATTATACTTTGTTTTATTTCAAGATTACCAATTTTTAACTCTTCTACTCTGCGTGATTTTTATGGTCTCTTGTTTAAAATTTTTAGTTTGTTCTTCTAATTGTTTCTTATTAGATTCTTTTAATTCGTCTATTTTAGCATTTATATTTTCCGTTTGTTTTGTGCTTATTCCGTCTATCCAAGCACGCATCATCGTTTGAAACGCCTTTATGTCCAAATTTCCTGGAGTCGTCATGTTGAAGTATTAATAAAATATTTATTTAGTAGTTATTCTATAACAATTATTATTGATAACCGTTCCCTACTTATTTATTTATTTCTTTATTTTTATTAATAGTTATTATTTATACTCATTACAGTCACACCTGTTACATAGACAAACAATATTATTTGTGGGCGCCAGCTGTGTTTTAATACACAACAATTAACATAACATTCAGTTAATTTTAATATAAATAATTATTATTACATATAATATATTTTTCATTTAACACACCCTTATTTTTAGAGCAACCATTTAGCTACACAAAAAATTTAAATAGTTAAATGGTGGGGATCGGGCCACACGTTCATGGGCGACAAATATGCAACATTTTAAATACCAACATTTAAGTGCATTTTAAATTTGTGGAGTCCCACGTTATTTGGGACGCCAAAAGGTGACAAATTACCCTTCTTTGTGTATTTTAATCTGTACATTAATTTAAGTCATACTCTTTATATAACATTCATATAATGGCGTGTATGTATTTGGGGTTCAGGTGTATCTGTAATAATAACTCTATGTAACTTGTAACGGTATTTCAAATTTATTTAGTAATAATGAAATTGTGCGCAAGGCACTTGATTCGACTTAAAAACATTCATTATTACTTTGTTACTATGCCGTAAGGCTTACGCTGTATACATCCTTACTGACTAAATATTCTATTCTAATAATTATTTTATTAAAAATATAATTTCCTGACTACTCAGACAATTAGTGTGCTTCTAAATATCAATGCTTAAATATCTTTTTTTTAGATATTGTAACGAAATTCAACATATTAATAGTTACTGAATTTATCTTTCTTTTCCAGTACTGATTTACAAAACTCTACTTTTTTTTACTTAAGTGCTTTGCATTCTTTTCATTTCAATACTAATTTGAGCTCTTGTTTACGTTAATCTTACTTCGACAATATCTACCATTTTAACTCTATATTTACAAGAAACAATGGCTCTTAACTTTAAAATAAAACAATAATGTCTTTAATTGTCTTTGAGTTAATTGTTCGACTAAGAGATAAATAAGTTGTTTATCACCTTATAGTTGTCAATCATACTCAATCGCAATCGATCCATCTGTAATCGTCCTCGTCTCGAATTCCAGCATCAATTCCTCTTGTTCAGCGTCGCTTCTCTTGTCCAGCGTCGTTTCCAGTCTTCAGTAATGTTCCTCTTGTCCAGCGAAGTCGCCTCTAGACTCCAGCGTCGTCTCGCTCTCTGGAACTAAGTCGTCAGCTCTCTCGCTCTCCGGAACTTCCTGTTACTTCTTTTCGTGCTCTTTCGGACGTCAGTTGATCATCTTATATGGATTTTCTTCTCGTGTAATTCTGTTACTATTTAAAAAGTGATTGTATTTACAACTCAGTTACATAGTTGTATGTAACTGGAAGGATGAAACTATTTACAAAAAATAAATACTACGTGCGGACGGCCAGAAGCTCCCGCTGCAACTGTGAGTGATCAAAAAAGATACAACTGTAGCGTGTGTGTCCTATTTGTACCCACGTCTTGGTTAACACCTGCAGTTGTACGAAATCGACATGTCTGAAATTGTCTCTGGGTTTTGTTCCCCCACTCCTCGTCAATTTCGCTATATCTTATATTTCTGCGAATTGCAGAGTCCTGTAAGTATACTCTTTTACCCATCTTATAACTATTTTCACTACACATGTTCACTGTACTTTTGGACATTGTAGCTTAACCCTTTCGATCTGTACACAGTTATTTCGCCACTACACTCGTATGGTGTGTCCCTTTCACGTGGTTTTCGTACACAGTACGTAGTTAATTTTATTACATTTTATTGTGTCTTTGGATTTTACTCCTTATTTATAGTTTATGAATAATTACGGAAAAACAGTAATTGTGCAATTATTCACACTGGGGTGGCAAAATCGCCTCCATAGACCTGCGTCACACACTCATGCAAAATACTGTTGTACACACTTTCAGTTACATCTGTGTGTGTGTACAAGTCGATTCAGGTCGAAACACCTGTCCATGTTTTTGTCTGAGCCAAGCTTGCAATCCCTGACATGCTTACTTCTAATACATTATTAATTATTTTACAATTTATTATGTATATTTAAATTTTTATATTCAATGCTCAGTACAGCACTTATCTGTACTGTCGTATTATCCCTCTGCTTGGTAATAACAAATTTAATAAATTTATATATTAAATTTTTTTAGTATTATTATCATTGTTTGTAAAAAAATATAACAAATAATAAAGAATAGTATTCGTCATTTCACCCTTAATTGGAGTCTATACAATACGTCTCCCTCCCATCTTCACACGCTCACTGCTCGTGACCTTGTAGTGTGCCGGTTGTCTACGAACCGGCGATTATATACGAAAAATAAATTATGTTATATTATATATTTATTATATTATATAAATAAAATTAAATAACGCGAAATTGTTTAGCTGTTTCGGTGTTTAACGGAACGGCGAAATTTAGTTCGCCGTGGTACATGCCACGCATTCTGGTGTTCCCCTTGAAACGCAGGATTCGGTATTGCGCCTTACCATACGTTTTGGGTCTTGTCTTGTTTCGTAGCCCACATCGCCAACATCTCGTGCCTCTTCGACAGAGCGAAGTCAATTATTTGAAAAGATTCTGTCACCCAGGATGGGTAGATAAACTCGCACAGAACTGCGGTAAGTTACTTTAGCCCATATATTATGCGTTTCATAAAAATTAAAAGTGAATTTCAATATAGTAAGTGTGAAAGGAAGTTGATAATTTTTACACCGCGTGGCGTACATCTGAAGTACTCAATATCCAATATATCTGAAGTATTCAATATAACGAATATCTTAATTAAGAGACAATATTTGCCTGTATCACTGTAGTGCTGTAAAATCCTGCAATTTTGGCTGATGTAATAGTTTTCAAATGTAGTAACACAAGTAATGTAAGTGCACAAGTAGACAGGTTACTGTGTGTCAAACTTTTGCCCACATAGGCATAATCAAGTACTTAAAAATTATATGTTGGTTTTGGGGGAGTCTAAGTTTTAACTAAAACGAACGGAATTTAAAGGGTTAAGAGGAGGCCGGTTCGAAATTGTTATATACGGGTTCTACCCAGTGTGCGTGGTGCCTTATAGAGTGAGAATAAGTGTTGGGACAGTCCTCTAATTATTTATTATGCGCAGGGCTCCCGGTCTTAGACGTGGACGCTGGCACAGGATGAACATCTCCGCCTGAACGGTCACCAAAGGCTCTCGACTTCGTCCGCCGGAGGGGATAGCGACATGACCACGTCAAACCAACAACACAGGCACTGGAAGTAGGAACTCAAACACCACCAGGTGACCTCAAACCAATTATTATGATTTTATTTTGATCTACACAGACACCCGGATTTGTGCCGTTAACAATTTATGGAACTTGTGGGGTAGGAGTGACACACTATCATATTTTTTTCATCATTCAAACGTTTTAGTTGGGCCCCAGTTTAACTGGACAGAATTGTGCGCGGATTTTGGGGGAATTTTGTATACTATGCACTAACTTAGTATTAAGTGTAAGCCCGGGGGCTGGCATGTATCCAGGTCTTATTACAATTCATTCACTTATTTATTTTTTCTTTCTCGTTTTCAGTAAAAGGGGGTGGTTCAAGTATTAGGGGACTGGTATTTCAAATATGTAAGGGGGGTTTTCGTTGGTGACAGGATGAACCCCACCGGCTGGTAGGGTTCAGCTATAATTCCTGTTAGGTTAGATCACATATTTAAATTACGTTTTGGGGTTATGTAAGGGTAATAAGCTTTCTGATACAATAACAGTCCGGCCCCCTGTTCAATCCTGTGAATCCTGTGTAGCCAGGTTTGTATGCAGACATGTACATGCTCCATGCTTAGGAACATGTCGGCCACCGGGCCAATTCAGTTTTCTTAAAAGGGTTATATACCAGTATGTCACCTCACAGTTGTAATAGTTCTTTAAATGTATTATTGTTAATTCAGTTTTCTTAAAATGTTACATAACGTATTAGGGCATATAATTATTGTAAATTTTTAAAGGTTATCGCTAAACTATATTTCTTACACAAAAAATTTATAAATTATTATCTCACCAAATTCACAAATACAGTTCAGGTAACGGAAAGATTGTAGCTTACCTTCTTTCCTATTTATTATTATCTGTTATAATTTTTCTGACTTATTGAGTATAATTTTACCAAGTTTAAGAGCACTTTAAGGTTTTATCTGGCATTTGGGCCAACCCAGATTCGTGGGAGCACTAGTGATATATATATATATATATATATATATATATATTCGGATGTCTGTAGAGGTAGGGTGGTTGAATTTCTAGTTAATTAGTAATTATTTCTTTTAGATGGGGGCGATACATGTATTTCGAGAAAATGTATATAGGCGGGTGGCTATGCTTTAAAATTATAAGGGTGTTGGATATTGATATAGTGATATGGAAAATGTGGATGTGATGGAGATATATATTTATATTTATATGTGTATTTACGTCAATTATGTAAGTGTTATTTTTGTGGGTTATGTACGGGGAAGATTTATACAAACAAATTTGCATTTATAAAAAAAAAACGACAAAAAGAAAACAATTGTTACCTTATATGCTATTTATGTGATTTATGTATGTGTTACTTTTGTGGGTTATGTACGGGGAAGATTTATACAAACAAATTTGCATTTATAAAAAACACAACACAAAGAAAACAATTGTTACCTTATATGCTATTTATGTGATTTATGTATGTGTTACTTTTGTGGGGTATGTACGGGGAAGATTTATACAAAAATTTGCATTTATAAAAAACAAAAAGAAAACCAATTGTTACCTTATATGCTATACACTCAAGTACTCAATAAATGATATTGTTGTTGGTTATACCAGAGAGTTTAATTGCAAGTCCCGTCCCACTGGACCCAGAGCATTTTGGCTTCTCTAGGCTTTGGCCTAGTTTTAAATAACTAGTGGCCCCTCTTCAAAAAAAAAAATTTATAAAGCTTAAAAGTCTAAAGAGGGGTTACATTTGGTAGCAGAGCGTGGTTGTATCTAGGGTTAAACCCTTGGGTCCTTTGGGTGTGGCGGGGCTTGCAAACTCAGAAAACATTCGGGATAGAATGGACTTATAATATTTACAAGAAGTTAAGGTATATACAGGTATTTTGTTTTGTTTGATGTCTGATCAGCTATGGGGAGGTATAACTGTCAGGCTGTTATTATTTGTGTTATTTGTAAACTTGGTGTCGCCACGTGATGTAAAATTTTGGGGGGAATTTTTTGGAAACTTGAATTACCGCAGATCTGGGGCGAGGTGTTGGGAAATAGATTTCGCGTTGTACTTGTACTAGGGACGTAGCGCGGACACTGGGTCTGGGCTTGTCGGAGGAGGAAGTTGTTCAAAACATTCTTGACGGCGGCTCCTCACAAGATAGATTGCGGCTAGTATTTGCTGAGCGCCCGCGTCGGTTTGTGGACTTGGACAGACTGTGCGTCATGTCCAAGGCCATTCAGACGAGCGATGAGGCGAGGGGAGACAGGAGTGGGGAACATTCAATATCTCAGAAAGCAGAAGGACGCAGCGAACCTTTTCGCCCCCGACAGGCCCAGTCAATTCGAGATCGCGAGCGATGGGGAAACATAATTTGCTACAATTGTAATCGGCCGGGACACGTGGCTCGATCATGCCCCCGAGGGCGCACGCGTCCAGCACCTCCATCGCAGGGACCCTCCCCAAAAAACTAGGCAGACAGGTGAAGATATGTCGGAGGATGTCTTCCCCTCGCACTGAAACTTTTCGGTTTCCTACTACCTTCAGGCAATCGATAGGACCCAACTCTTCTGACATCAAGGTCCTGTCTACTATCCCGCAACACATTTCAGTATGCCCCTTTCTGTCGCTCGAGGTAAAAGGGGGTCAGCTCAGAGCGTTAGTTGACTCCGGTTCAGCCCGATCCATCATCTCATCTCGAGTATGCGCGGACCTTGAGAAGCAGGGCTTAATAAAGGGGTCGGATCTGTCGTCAGTGGTATGCTGGACTGCATCTCGGGAAATCTTGCCCATCTCCCAGGTGATTTCCTTCAAATTCAAGATTGACGGTTTTTCCTGGGTGTGGCCTTTTCTGGTTTCTCCTACTCTGGGAGTGGATTGTATCATTGGTACAGATTTCATCGCTAAAAGTGGTCTCGTGTTGGACATCCAAGGGCACCAATGTTATTTTAAGTTTAATCGGGGAGTTCTTATTCCGTTCCTTGGGTACCAGGGAGCTAAGGGAGGTATCCAAGAGGTAGCTTGTCCCGATTCTGCACAAGATCATCTCACTCCGTCCGAGCAGAGGGCCTTAGACCAGCTGTGTGAGGAATTTCCCTCAGTGTTAACTCCTTCCTTGGGACTCACACATCTGCTGGAGTACAAAATACGCCTTACCGACTCCAATATAGTAAGGTCACACCCTTACAAATTCGCACCTCCGAAGATGGCCGTTCTGAGAGAGAAGTTTCAAGAGTTATTAGAACAAGGGGTGATTTAACCTTCTCATTCTAGCTATGCTAGTCCAGCGTTTTTGGTACCCAAGCCTGGGGGTAAACACCGCATGGTCATAGACTATCGGAAATTGAATGCAAATATTGAGGTGGATTCCGTTCCCCTCCCAGACTTACATTCGGCCTTCGATTGGTTCAGTGGGGCCAGGTATTTCACCGTGATCGATCTCAATGCGGCTTATCACCAGATTCCCTTGGCAAAGGAGAGTAGACCGTACACGGCATTTTGTGTACCGTGGAACTTGTACCAATATACAAGGGTCCCCATGGGTTTGGCTGTGGGAGCCCAGACACTCACTCGTCTTCTCGATACCGTTTTTCACGACGTGAAATTTCAGTTCGTGTTCAATTACTTGGACGACTTGCTAGTCGATAGTAAGACGTTTGAGGAACATCTGTGCCATCTGCGTGAAGTGATGTGTCGCTTAAGAAGTTCTGGCCTCACTGTCAATCCTGAAAAGGTTCGTTTTGCCCAGGAAAGTATTTCTTTCTTGGGGCATTTGGTTTCACATCAGGAGGTTACTGTCGACCCCGAGAGAGCACAGGGCATCCGTGACTTTCCCCCTCACAGGGATGCGAAGGGAATAGCGAGATTCGTGGGAATGGTCAACTTCTATCGGAGATTCATTCCTAATATCGCGGAAATTGCCGCACCCTTGAACGATCTGAGGAAAAAGGGCGCAAACTTTACATGGGGCGGTAGTCAACAGAAGGCGTTTGACACCCTAAAGGAAGCCATTATCTCCCCACCGGTGTTACGGATGCCCGATTTTTCAAAACCATTTATTTTACAGACGGACTCTAGTTCGGTTGCGCTCGGGGCGGTTCTGTCCCAAGTCGTTGATGACGCTAGGCAGCCTGTGGCTTTTATTTCCCGAACGTTGACCCAGCAAGAACGAAAATCATCAGTCTATGAGCTCGAGTGTTTAGCTGTTGTGTACGCTCTAGACAAGTTCAGGCGTTTTCTGGAACATGCTGAGTTCCTGCTCGAGACCGATAATCAGGCTCTCTCTTGGCTTCTTGCTCATCCCCGGCAACTGGGTAAGATTGGTAGATGGGTGGTCAAGATCTCATCCTTCAAGTTCAAGGTGCAACACATTAGGGGAACTCAAAATGTGGTTGCAGATGCTTTGTCACGCATGTTTTCCCAGCCCAGTGAAGCCCAATCTGAGCAACCCTGTTCCGTTCTGCTAGACTTCCCGTTAGCCTTCACTGATGTGTTACCCCATCAGTTGGAAGACGAAGAGCTGGGCCCGATCATCCAGAAAATCAAGGAGGGTAACGTACAGGCCCCATACTTCTTGTCCAAGGGCGTCCTGTGTTGTAGAGAGAGAAAAAGGGACGTGCCCCTAAGATCGTGCTGCCTACCAAGTTAGTGCCCATGGTCTTCAGCTATTATCATAATTCCCCAGTAGGAGGCCACAAGGGAATTTCGAAGACCATTTCCAGCATTAGGAGACATTTCATCTGGAAGGGCATGGATAGGGACATCGCAACGAGGGTTAAGAGTTGTCATCTGTATGGCTTGAGCAAGCCTGCCCAGAACACTAAGCTAGGGTTGTTGTCATCGGACGTGGCGAGCAGACCGATGGAAAAGTTATTCATAGACTACGTGGGACCTCTCCCGCGTAGCAAGTCAGGTAATTCTTACCTGCTTGTTTGTGTGGATGCTTTTTCGAAGTTTGCCTGGCTATTGCCCTTACGGCAGGTAACGGCTCGTTTGACCATAAGCGCGCTCCAGAATCACATATTTCAGCATTTCGGTCTTCCGACCATCATTGTCTCTGACAATGGCCCCCAGTTCATTTAGGGTGAGTTCCGGCGGATGTGTTTCGCCAGTGGGATCAAACATGTAACCACTTCTCTTTATTACCCACAGCCGTCCCATGCGGAGAGATTCAATAGGAATCTCAGGTCCGCACTCATTGCTTATCATGCTGAGCAACAGACAACTTGGGACCAGAATCTGAAGTGGTTATAGCTAGCCTTTAATACGGCCCTACATGATAGTCATCAGGCCGTTTCCTTTGAAATCATGTTTGGATTCTCGCCCGCACTCCCGTTGACTAACTTGTGGAACATTGAGGATCTTCTACCACGGGAGCCAGATAATGGAACAGCAGAGAGGTGGAAGGAGGCTTGGAAGAATTTGCTGCGAGCGCACGAGCGGGTCCGTCGACGATATAATCAGGGGCGAATTCCTAACCCCTTCCGGATAGGGGACTGGGTCTATTGCCAGAGCCACCCACTCAGCTCAGCCGCTGATAAACGGTCCGCTAAGTTGTGTTACCGCTGGTCGGGGCCATATCGCATCCTGGGGTTTGCGTCACCGGTGACTGCTAGGCTGGGCGTACCGGGTAGTGATGCGAAAGAGATTGTGACCCATATCTCAAAATTGAAGCTCTATCGGAGAGGGTAAACCGCTTGATAGAAAAGGGGGTGAGATTTGGTGGTCTCCATGTATGTAGGGATTGTGGTCATTCTAAGGGGGTGTGCTCTGGGGGTGTGGAAGAAAATGATAAGGTAGCGGGTAGATGTTCCCCACAGTCCCAGTGGTGTTCGTCTACTTCAGGGACGCGCCCCTGCCTGCGCGAGCCTTGGTTCTCTCCATTCGTCCTTATTTACGGAGGGAGCCATGTCCTTACCTTTAGTCCCAGTTCTTGACCTTTCAATGATCCTTGCCCTTTCCATCTTCCCGATTTTCCTAGCCCTCCCCTCAGAAAAACATGAAATATCAAAAAAAAAAATCAAAAAATTATAAAAGTGATAAAACAGGAGTTAGTGGAGTGAAGCCTACCGTGTCAACGAGGCCGGTTGTGGTCCTAGTTGACACTATATGTTTCGGCAATGCCCTTGGAGCACACATGTATTAGGTTATAGGAATATATATATATATATCTGTAAATGAAATTATTGTGTCATGGAAACCACCCCTTCTCCCTTGGTCATGTGGGATGTAAGGGGTAATTATGTGACCATGTTCTTATTTGGTTTTTGGGGTTAACCACGTGTAATTATAGGGCATGTGGCCCTGTTAAGGTAGCATCAGTATCCCAGCATAAGTGGTCAAGCCTCAGGAGATCAGAACTCAGGGAGCTCCCGAACTTTTCTTTCTTCTTTTCTTCTCTATCCCTTCTTGCTGTGGGTTAGCCCTGATCAGGTCAGCCCGCAGTGACATCACACTTACACTCTACACGTCTTCTTTCTGCTCTTTCGTCTTCCTTCTGAGCCTCTGTGCTCCTGAGAGCGAAGACTACTGCGAATATTGATGGATACCCGTGTTGTAGAAGACAATATAGGGGTACACTGCAGGGTACCACTCTGTCTAAGTGTGGGGCAACTATGTTGCCCTTTTGGGCTGGGGGTGTGCCGGTTGTCTACGAACCAGCGATTATATACGAAAAATAAATTATGTTATATTATATATTTATTATATTATATAAATAAAATTAAATAACGCGAAATTGTTTAGCTGTTTCGGTGTTTAACGGAACGGCGAAATCAGTTCGCCGTGGTACATCCCACGCATTCTGGTGTTTGCCTTGAAACGCAGGATTCGGTATTGCGCCTTACCATACGTTTTGGGTCTTGTCTTGTTTCGTAGCCCACATCGCCAACATCTCGTGCCTCTTCGACAGAGCGAAGTCAATTATTTGAAAAGATTCTGTCACCCAGGATGGGTAGATAAACTCGCACAGAACTGCGGTAAGTTACTTTAGCCCATATATTATGCGTTTCATAAAAAAATAAAAGTGAATTTCAATATAGTAAGTGTGAAAGGAAGTTGATAATTTTTACACCGCGTGGCGTACATCTGAAGTACTCAATATCCAATATATCTGAAGTATTCAATATAACGAATATCTTAATTAAGAGACAATATTTGCCTGTATCACTGTAGTGCTGTAAAATCCTGCAATTTTGACTGATGTAATAGTTTTCAAATGTAGTAACACAAGTAATGTAAGTGCACAAGTAGACAGGTTACTGTGTGTCAAACTTTTGCCCACATAGGCATAATCAAGTACTTAAAAATTATAGTTGTCTTGATTGTTCATCTCTTCTTTCACAGCACTATCACTTTACTAAAAATGAACTTTATCTTGTGAAAAACTTACTTTTTTCGTCTGACGCGTTTCGGCTTAAGTATCCGCCTTCTTCAGCTTTTAGTCAGACTGCCATCATTTCGTAACGGTTTTTGTGTGGAAGGTGTAGTGGGGGTGGTGTGTGGAGGAAGGGGATTGGTGCAGGGATTCAACTTGATGTTTGTTTTTTTGTAAAATTGTGTCAAAAAGTGTATGTGATTTATATTGTAATTGATCGTTGAGTATGTTGTTTGGTTGTGTTGTGTGGTGTTTATATATTTCGTATTGTTCAGTTGTGTTGAGTTTTCGGCCTTTAGGTAAGTAATGTAAAATTTCGAGATTGGTGTCTATGTTGGTGTAACTGTGGTTTTCTGTGTGTATGTGTGTGGCAAATGCGGAGTGTATATTGTTGTTGGTTAGAGCTTTTAAATGTTCAGAATAACGGGATGAAAAAGATCTTCCTGCCTGGCCGATGTAGAAACTATTGCAGTCATTACATTTTAATTTGTAAACACCTGTTTTGTTATATTTGTCTATGTCTGTGTTTGTATTATTGATGTGTTTTGTAATGGTATTGGTTGTTCTGTATGCTATTTTGTATTTGTGTTTTCTGAATGTGTTGGCGATTTTGTGTGTGTAGGAGTTGTGGTATGTGAGTGTGATGTATTTATTGTGTTGTGTGCTGATGGTATTTTGTGTGTTGTTGTTTTTGTTTTTGATGCGTTTGTGTAGTGTGTTTATTAAATTAGGGTTGTAACCGTTTTTGATTGCTATGTATTTTATTGTGTTGAGTTCGTCGGTGTAATCTTGTTTATTTAAGGGTATTTTAGTTAGTCTATGGAGCATATGGTTGAAGGCCGCATGTTTATGTTGTGTTGGGTGGTTTTATGTGTTGTATATAACCATGTCAGTTGTGGTTGGTTTCCTGTATATTTTGTATGTGTGTGTGTTGTTAGTTTTGTTAATTGTTAGGTCTAGAAAATTTATACTATTGTTTTGTTCAATTTCCAGTGTAAATTTTAATTTGTGGTGTATAGTGTTTATGTATTTGTGGAAGTTTTCAACTTGTCTTGTGTTGCCTTTGAATAAAAGTAATATATCATCTACATACCTGTGCCAATATATAATTTTGTTAGTGTATTTGTTGTTGTTTATTATGTGGTTCTGTTCTATGTTGTGTATATATATTTCTGCTAGTATTCCTGATATGGGGGAGCCCATTGGGAGACCTTCTGTTTGTGTGTATATCTTGTTATTGTATGTAAAGTAATTTTGTTCAGTTATTAGTTTGGTCATCAAGTTGAATCCCTGCACCAATCCCCTTCCTCCACACACCACCCCCACTACACCTTCCACACAAAAACCGTTACGAAATGATGGCAGTCTGACTAAAAGCTGAAGAAGGCGGATACTTAAGCCGAAACGCGTCCGACGAAAAAAGTAAGTTTTTCACAAGATAAAGTTCATTTTTAGTAAAGTGATAGTGCTGTGAAAGAAGAGATGAACAATCAAGACAACTATAATACCGCAGATAAAGCGTATTTCATCAATAAGTACAGAAACGCCAAACAACAAGTAACAAAAACTTCCTTACACATAGCTTTCAATAAAACTTGTCGAAAACACAACATCATACCAACACACGCACAAGTTACAATAAAACAAAACACGCATACAGCACTTCAAGCCAAACGGAAATTAGAACAAATAAACCTAAATAACATAATCAATTATTTATACCATAAAAAAGACACACTCAACAAACAGGCATATAAATTACACATGAAACTCACACAAATATTACACCACACGGTACTTGAAAATGTAATACAACACACACAAGACAACATAGAAAAACTCAAATTGACAATACAAGCTAGACACAACAAAAAAATAACTAACCTCACAACACGCACAATTGAATCTATCCCTGAACCGGCATACAAATTCCACGCAAGCGTAGTTAATACAACAACCATTAATTTCACAAAGGATGAAATGGATTTATTAAACAAAGGACTGAAACATAATTTAAATAACAATAAAACTAACAAAAATCACAATAAACACACACGTGACATAATCATAGACGCAGAAACAGCTGTACAAAACACGCACTTTAATGACCAGGACCCGATTCGCCACGAAATAAAACGAAAACTTCTAAACACACATACAAAACCAAAAATACACAACAATGAAATAAAAACACTTAACAATGTAAAACACAAGTTACTTGAACACAACACAACAATCCTAAAAGCTGACAAAGGTAACATTAGCGTCATAATGGACAAACACCAATTAAACACTAAAATCGAAAATTTCTTCAACGAAAATAATATAACGGAAATAAATAAAGACCCCACACTAAAATTCCATAAACAGATTAATAAGTTTATAAACAACACAAAACATATAATCAAACCAGAAAGCGCCAAATACCTTAAACAAATAAAACCTAACCCCCCTAAACTAAATGCATTACCAAAAATACATAAACCGAACATTCCCATCAGACCATTAATAAACAACACACAGGCACCCTCCCACAAAATCGCAAAACAACTAGACAAGATAATCAGAGAAAATATTAATCTCAGTAACAACACATCTATCAAAAACAACATAGACCTAGTCAAGAAAACTGAACACATCCACATCCCACATAACTCAACTCTGGCATCTTTTGATATAACCAATTTATACACTAATGTCCCCATCAAAGAAACCATCCAAACACTAGAACAACTACTCAGACAAAACAACACACCTGAAACACACATACAAGAAATCATCACACTGACCAAACTAATAACTGAACAAAATTACTTTACATACAATAACAAGATATACACACAAACAGAAGGTCTCCCAATGGGCTCCCCCATATCAGGAATACTAGCAGAAATATATATACACAACATAGAACAGAACCACATAATAAACAACAACAAATACACTAACAAAATTATATATTGGCACAGGTATGTAGATGATATATTACTTTTATTCAAAGGCAACACAAGACAAGTTGAAAACTTCCACAAATACATAAACACTATACACCACAAATTAAAATTTACACTGGAAATTGAACAACACAATAGTATAAATTTTCTAGACCTAACAATTAACAAAACTAACAACACACACACATACAAAATATACAGGAAACCAACCACAACTGACATGGTTATACACAACACATAAAACCACCCAACACAACATAAACATGCGGCCTTCAACCATATGCTCCATAGACTAACTAAAATACCCTTAAATAAACAAGATTACACCGACGAACTCAACACAATAAAATACATAGCAATCAAAAACGGTTACAACCCTAATTTAATAAACACACTACACAAACGCATCAAAAACAAAAACAACAACACACAAAATACCATCAGCACACAACACAATAAATACATCACACTCACATACCACAACTCCTACACACACAAAATCGCCAACACATTCAGAAAACACAAATACAAAATAGCATACAGAACAACCAATACCATTACAAAACACATCAATAATACAAACACAGACATAGACAAATATAACAAAACAGGTGTTTACAAATTAAAATGTAATGACTGCAATAGTTTCTACATCGGCCAGACAGGAAGATCTTTTTCATCCCGTTATTCTGAACATTTAAAAGCTCTAACCAACAACAATATACACTCCGCATTTGCCACACACATACACACAGAAAACCACAGTTACACCAACATAGACACCAATCTCGAAATTTTACATTACTTACCTAAAGGCCGAAAACTCAACACAACTGAACAATACGAAATATATAAACACCACACAACACAACCAAACAACATACTCAACGATCAATTACAATATAAATCACATACACTTTTTGACACAATTTTACAAAAAACAAACATCAAGTTGAATCCCTGCACCAATCCCCTTCCTCCACACACCACCCCCACTACACCTTCCACACAAAAACCGTTACGAAATGATGGCAGTCTGACTAAAAGCTGAAGAAGGCGGATACTTAAGCCGAAACGCGTCCGACGAAAAAAGTAAGTTTTTCACAAGATAAAGTTCATTTTTAGTAAAGTTAAAAATTATATGTTGGTTTTGGGAGAGTCTAAGTTTTAACTAAAACGAACGGAGTTTAAAGGGTTAAGAGGAGGCCGGTTTGAAATTGTTATATACGGGTTCTACCCAGTGTGCGTGGTGCCTTATAGAGTGAGAATAAGTGTTGGGACAGTCCTCTAATTATTTATGTATGCGCAGGGCTCCCGGTCTTAGACGTGGACGCTGGCACAGGATGAACATCGCCTGAACGGTCACCAAAGGCTCTCGACTTCGCCCGCCGGAGGGGATAGCGACATGACCACGTCAAACCAACACCACAGGCACTGGAAGTAGGAACTCAAACACCACCAGGTGACCTCAAACCAATTATTATGATTTTATTTTGATCTACACAGACACCCGGATTTGTGCCGTTAACAATTTATGGAACTTGTGGGGTAGGAGTGACACACTATCATATTTTTTTCATCATTCAAACGTTTTAGTTGGGCCCCAGTTTAACTGGACAGAATTGTGCGCGGATTTTGGGGGAATTTTGTATACTATGCACTAACTTAGTATTAAGTGTAAGCCCGGGGGCTGGCATGTATCCAGGTCTTATTACAATTCATTCACTTATTTATTTTTTCTTTCTCGTTTTCAGTAAAAGGGGGTGGTTCAAGTATTAGGGGACTGGTATTTCAAATATGTAAGGGGGGTTTTCGTTGGTGACAGGATGAACCCCACCGGCTGGTAGGGTTCAGCTATAATTCCTGTTAGGTTAGATCACATATTTAAATTACGTTTTGGGGTTATGTAAGGGTAATAAGCTTTCTGATTCAGTAACAGTCCGGCCCCCTGTTCAATCCTGTGAATCCTGTGTAGCCAGGTTTGTATGCAGACATGTACATGCTCCATGCTTAGGAACATGTCGGCCACCGGGCCAATTCAGTTTTCTTAAAAGGGTTATATACCAGTATGTCACCTCACAGATGTAATAGTTCTTTAAATGTATTATTGTCAATTCTGTTTTCTTAAAATGTTACATAACGTATTAGGGCATATAATTATTGTAAATTTTTAAAGGTTACCGCTAAACTATATTTCTTACACAAAAAATTTATAAATTATTATCTCACCAAATTCACAAATACAGTTCAGGTCACGGAAAGATTGCAGCTTACCTTCTTTCCTATTTATTATTATCTGTTATAATTTTTCTGACTTATTGAGTATAATTTTACCAAGTTTAAGAGCACTTTAAGGCTGTATCTGGCATTTGGGCCAACCCAGATTCGTGGGAGCACTAGTGATATATATACATATTCGGATGTCTGTAGAGGTAGGGTGGTTGAATTTCTAGTTAATTAGTAATTATTTCTTTTAGATGGGGGCGATACATGTATTTCGAGAAAATGTATATAGGCGGGTGGCTATGCTTTAAAATTATAAGGGTGTTGGATATTGATATAGTGATATGGAAAATGTGGATGTAATGGAGATATATATTTATATTTATATGTGAATATTTACGTCAATTATGTATGTGTTACTTTTGTGGGTTATGTACGGGGAAGATTTATACAAACAAATTTGCATTTATAAAAAAAAACAACAAAAAGAAAACAATTTTTACCTTATATGCTATTTATGTGATATATGTATGTGTTACATTTGTGGGTTATGTACGGGGAAGATTTATACAAACAAATTTGCATTTACAAAAAACACAACACAAAGAAAACAATTGTTATCTTATATACTATTTATGTGATTTACGTATGTGTTACTTTTGTGGGGTATGTACGGGGAAGATTTACACAAAAATTTGCATTTATAAAAAACAAAAAGAAAACCTATTGATACCTTATATGCTATACACTCAAGTACCCAATAAATGATATTGTTGTTGGTTATACCAGAGAGTTTAACTGCAAGTCCCGTCCCACTGGACCCAGCGCATTTTGGCTTCTCTAGGGCCTAGTTTTAAATAACTAGTGGCCCTTCTTCAAAAAAAATTTTATAAAGCTTAAAAATTCAAAAGAGGGGTTACAGTAGGGTGGCTTAAACAACAGCTTATCTGACTGGTTTCATTGACCTCATTACTTTTATGTGTAGAACTTCCTAAATGAACTTGCATTCTTGCACGGATAAACATTTTGCATCTTAACATATTATGCCATTCTTCAATCTGAAATTTTACATTATCTTAATTATACATTCCTACCATACTTTCCTTAACTCTTTTCTTAGCCTATTATTCCAATCTTCATTCTTACATTACTTATCTAATACATTACTTATACAATACCTTAACTCTTATTACCTTTTATTACATTTCTTTAACATTACCTTTCTGATCGCTACTAATTTCCTGAAATACACTTCCGTAACAGAATACTCTTTTAGCATTGTAGTGTGTCACATGATCGGTTACAGAAGAACCGTCTTAGAAAACAACGATATTTTTCTCGAAGTCCTTAATCCTAAGTAGTCTCTGCCCTTTCACTTTTCACTCTCACTTTCTTCTGTGTCCTTGTATCTCCATTAAGTGTGAAGTTTTCGCTTGATCAGCCATTCTGACAATTATAGCATTGATTGCTCATGTTAATCATTTCTTCGTATTAATAGCAACATCAATAATAACATTCCTTACCATTTCTTACATATTTCTTTACACATTTCATTCCTTGCCATTTATAATACATTTCCTATCTTTCTTTGAACATACTTTTATGTAGCATAACATTCTTTATAATTTAATTCCTTATTTCTTTCCACTAATATTTCTTTTTATTTCCAATCATAACCTTAATAAATAACATTTCTTTATTATACTCTCTTATCTTATTATTAATAATTAATAGTAATACTATTTTTCATTTAAAAATAATTATTCATTTTCGGGTATTGAGTTCGGTTCGGAGTGTCGTTGAATCCTACACCCTTCTTATTATAACAATTGTTTTATCCGTCATCTACCGGACGTATATTGTTCCTTTGTAACATAGTCGCCGACGTGCTTACTATTGTTCTTACCCTCATGTAAACAACGTCCGCATTCCATTGTATTACTCCCTCATTATTGTGCGTACTTACCGTGTGAACGTTTGTTTTGCCTGGGTAGTTCACCTGTTTGTACGGCAAGAATTTCTTTCTTAGCTGCGACGAATAACCTCTCTCTCTTCTCTCAGCACGTTCCACAATTCTCTCGTCACTAATGCATTGTGTAAGGTCAGTCCGTTTGAAGCCTATATAAACAGCTGTCGACGGTTTTTTCGTTCGTCTTTTATGATAACCTCTGTAGTTTTTATAATTACAGTTATAATTATCGTTATTATAGTTATCGTTCGCTTTATACTTATTCTGCGTATACTTAACATCATACTTACCACAATTTTGCATAGTTTTTCGTATAGATAATTTACTACGTTTCTCGTTAGGCCTACAGTGATATTTATCTTCATAAGTGTGGTGCCTTAAGTGTTTCACAATTGGGATATCGCTATTAATAAGGTACGTTTTATTAACCTTTATTTGCTTCTCTTCCTTAATGTTCATTACTTTTTTATACTTATCATTAGTAATTACAAACGTATTTTCAACTAGTATGAATTCTTCACATATTAGCTCCGTTTGTTTATCAATTATTCCACAGACATTTTCTGTGATCGTGTCAATGCGTAAATTTGTATGAACAATTTTTTCGGTTAACTGTGCATTACCGTCAATTATACTTTGTTTTATTTCAAGATTACCAATTTTTAACTCTTCTAGCTCTCCGTGATTTTTATGGTCTCTTGTTTAAAATTTTCAGTTTGTTCTTCTAATTGTTTCTTATTAGATTCTTTTAATTCGTCTATTTTAGCATTTATATTTTCCGTTTGTTTTGTGCTTATTTCGTCTATCCAAGCACGCATCATCGTTTGAAACGCCTCTATGTCCAAATTTCCTGGAGTCGTCATGTTGAAGTATTATTAAAATATTTATTTAGTAGTTATTCTTTAACAATTATTATTGATAACCGTTCCCTACTTATTTATTTATTTCTTTATTTTTATTAATAGTTATTATTTATACTCATTACAGTCACACCTGTTACATAGACAAACAATATTATTTGTGGGCGCCAGCTGTGTTTTAATACACAACAATTAACATAACATTCAGTTAATTTTAATATAAATAATTATTATTACATATAATATATTTTTCATCTAACACACCCTTATTTTAAGAGCAACCATTTAGCTACACAAAAAATTTAAATAGTTAAATGGTGGGGATCGGGCCACACGTTCATGGGCGACAAATATGCAACATTTTAAATACCAACATTTAAGTGCATTACTCATTACAGTTACACCTGTTACATAGACAAACAATATTATTTGTACATTGTACATTTATTATTGTACACTATCGTGTTGCTAATAGATAACGCTTTACTTTTCTCTCATAATATTTAATCTTCTCTGCCAGCTTTTTTCTTGTGTGGCTATTTGGGTACGGGTTTGATGACAATGCACTTGTATTTATTAAAGTAGATTTATTATTCATGTAAGCTGCAGACTCATCAAATGAGTCTGTTGAGAATGCATTAAAGGATCATGTTTAATTTGTGTTATTTATTATCTGATACAGATTCTGGACTCATCTCGTTGTAGACTCATTCCGAAAAAGGGCGGATTTAGACACAAATTTTACATTTCCAGAAGATACAGACAGAGATCTTATGTGGCCTCGAGATCTTCTCAAACCTAATGTTGTGATATTTTTATTGTCAGAGCCAAAAATTTGTTATTCCTATGGTCTGTCATACTCGAAGACTCACACCCCAGTAAAATGGTATTCAAAACGAGTGTGAGTACTGGTTAAAAGTTTATTTTTATTTTTTCAAATCACTTCAGGTAATTCACAGTCATTGTCTCAAATCATTTTAAAATTATATTCACAGCGCTTGGTCATATAGCTCAGCTATCATATAAAAATCTGAAAGTGTGTGTCGCGAGACTGCCACACTCCTTCCTCTTTTGTAACAATCTTGTTTGTATTTTTTATGTCTAAGACATAAGTTAGTAGCTCTGCTCTGTTACAGCTGTCCATTTACCATGGTCCCTCAATTCCCATCCATCAAATACTATATTTTGCACTATTTTAAATCCAAAACACCGTTGTTTAGATGAAGTTTTTAATTACATTTTATCTATTTACCAACCAAAAACATAAGATGTTTCCCTTCTCATGTTTGTTGGAGGTGTGTGTTACTGACTAAATAGAAGAATCATGCTGAATCATGATTTCAGAAGTTCTATGTCAACACAGAATACACATTTGTTTTACTTTTGTAATTTTTTTATAATAAATACAGTTAAATGTGAATATAATAAAATGGCTATTAATATTTATTTCCTTCTTGTATGTTGTTGTCCATGAACTGTCCGTCAATTAACTGATTATAAGTATAATTATTTATTTCCTATAATGGCTATAAAGTAAATTCTTATTTTTCTAACTGCCCAATCTGACTTACACTCTAGATGTTAAAACTAGTCAATCTCAAATCGTTATTATTATTATTATTATTGTTGTTTCTTTTGTTTAAGGGTATTTCAAGCTCTCTTTGCACTGAAGAATCCAAGTGTAGTTGTAGTTCTTGACAGAGGAAAACCTTACACCGTATTCAAGACAATAATGAAATATGTAGAAAAAACTTTACGGGAAAAATACAATCTACGATTTCATCATTCAGAACTCTCAGAGCTTCAAGCTTTTTAATTAAAATACCAGTATTAGAATTAGACTTTACTGTGTCATCTTTATGATGGCTTTCAGCTTTCTATAGCAGACTTTGTACTCTCTGGATATGAAGATTACAAAGAAAGTGCCCTATCTATATATTTATATATTTTTCTGCATTGTTTTCTACACACACACACACACACACACACACACACACACACACAAGAAATCAAAAATGTCTTTAATACATTTTAATTTTTCATGTATTTACATTACTACTAAGTGATATGGCATAAATAATATTTTACTCACCACACAAACAATAAAAAAACTGTAAAATATTAGACTGTACATACTGTAGTCAACAATCATCATAAAACATAATTCATTTTATACATTCACCTACATTATTTCAGATTAAGACTATAAGAATAAATCATATTCAGAAACAGTATTGAAGAAAATTATAAATAAAATGTATTTCTTTAGTGTAATATTAGTTGACATTACATATTATAACCATTTAACAAAAGTCATTACAATAATTAAATAAATAATTTAATGATTTAGGCTTCTTCTTATTATTCTTCCTGTGTTGTAAATCTGAGGATTTATTTATAGCAGCTTTCCATCCTGATTACTCCTCTACTTTCCTATTCATCACTTTACATGTACCACATTAAACACTGTCCATGATTTTTCTTACTACAGCCTAAGTCTTCCTCTGTACCACTAAGCCTCAGTTCTGACCATTGTATATATCCGAAAAGCTCACACCTCCTATCAATTGTACGAAGCTCAGTTAAATGATAATACCTAATCAATTTATGCAGAGAGGAAATGAAGAAACAGGAATTATAAAAAATACACAAAAACATAACCTTTGCTGCCGAATACAAACACAACAATAGCATAAACTTCTTAGACCTCTCCATCACAAAACTTGAACACAAGCACAAATTCAGTATATACAGAAAACTGACTAAAACTGACACACTAACACACAACTCCTCCAATCACCCAACACAACACAAACTAGCTGCCTTCAGAACTATGATACATAGACTTAACAACATCCCACTAGATGAAATATCAGTATGGATAACCATACATGACTTCCATATTCTAAGATTTAATTTAAAATCACTTTCGAAATGAAATATTTCTATAGAAACTAATTATTTCTACTTATTTCACTGATGATGGAAGTCCAAGGCGCTGCCGAAACATCTGGTTTTGCAGAAAACATTGGACTATGGCCAAACAGCCCTGGAAGGAATTTTAACAACAAAATACTTCTTTGTTGCCAATAACATGTACACATATAAATAACCGTCTAGAAATGCTTATTAAAAAACACCAAACAGTATGGGTAGCAATCAGCCATAGGGCTAGGCGATCAATAGACGCAGTTTAACGAGTTACCTTCAGGAGTAGCAACATTCCGTAGCCTGCAAGATTGCCCCATTTATTCTACTGGGGATATTTTGAGAGTAAGGTGTATAATGAGCCACACCCATGGAACATCGAAACACTCAAAGTTGATATAATTTCTGTTCACATGTTACACAGTGTAATGGAAAACGTAAAAACTCGACTTCAAAAGTGTGCGAGTTGAAATTGTCGCCACATTTGGGGCGTAGTTTTCAAAAACTTGTAGTTTCTGCATCTAGTTAAATGCTACTATGTATACTTTCAGGTTAGTGTAAATGTTAATTTTACAATCCATAAATAAAAAAACAAATATTTTACTTCCATGTTCCTTAAGGAAATGGAAGTATGGTGATGGCAAAAAAAAATCGTGTTCGAGATTATTGCAGATTCTGATTGTACTACACTCAAAACATGAAAAAAAGTCATTTTTCAAAAAGTGTCTGTGTGTGTGTCTGTCTGTCTATCTGTGTGTCTGTGTGTCTTTCTGTAGATTTTTTTTCTATGGCAAACGATAACAGCCGCAAATTCAAACAGAATCAAATAATTTTTTGCATACAGCTCTGATTTGTAGAGTATTCAAGACCTGTTGTTTTTGGTGAAGATCGGTTAAGGGAAAGGGGTAGTTTACCTGCAACATTTTTTTTTAATCAAGGGTAATTATTTTCTATGGCAAACGATAACAGCCGCAAATTCAAACATAATCAAATACTGATTGGCATACAGCCCAGAATTATAGAGTTCTCAAGACCTGTTGTTTTTGGTAAAGATCGGTTAAGGGAAAGGGGTAGTTTACCTGCAACGTTTTTTGTTTTAACAAAGGTATTTTCTATGGCAAACGATAAAAGCCGCAAATTTAAACAGAATCAAATAATTGTTTGCATACAGCCCTGAATTGTAGAGTTCTCAGGACTTTTTGTTTTTGGTGAAGATTGGTTAAGGGAAAGGGGTAGTTTACCGGCACCGTTTTATGTTTTAAAAGGGTATTTTCTATGGCAAACGATAAGAGCCGCAAATTCAAACAGAATCAAATAAGTTTTTGCATACAGCCTTGATTTGTAGAGAACTCAAGACATATTGTTTTTAGTGAAGATCGGTTAACGGGAAGGGGTAGTTTACCAGCAACATTTTTCTTATCAAGGGTAATTTTCTTCTATGGCAAACGATAACAGCCGCAAATTAAAACTGAATCAAATAATGTTTTGCATGCAGCCCTGAATTGTAGAGTTCTCAAGACCTGCTGCTTTTGATGTAGATCGGTTAAGGGAATAGGGTAGTTTACCTGCAACATTTTATGTTTTAACAAGGGTAATTTTTTCTATGACGAACGATAACTGCCGTAAATTCAAACCGAATCAACTACTCTTTTGCATACCTTTTTGAGTTATACAGAACTCAAGGTCTGTTGATTTTGTTGAAGATCGGTTAAGGGAAAGGGGTAGTTTACCTGCAACGTTTTATATTTTGACAAGGGTATTTACTATGGAAAACGATAAGAGCCGCAAATTCAAACAGAATCAAATAATGTTTTGCATACAGCCCTGAACTGTACAGTACTGAAGGTCTATTGATTTTGGTGAAGATCGGTTTAGAGAAAGGGGTAGTTTACCGGAAACATGTTATGTTGTAACAAGAGAAATGTTTTCATGACGAACGATAACTGCCGCAAATTGAAACAGAATCAAATATTTTTTGCGTGCACCCCTGCATTGTAGAGGACTGAAGGTCTATTGATTTTGGTGAAGATCGGTTTAGAGAAAGGGGTAGTTTACCTGCAACATTTTATGTTTTAACAAGAGTAAAGTACTTAATTTTTATAAATAAAGTATCTTGATAAGAAGCTCATAATAATCCACTGTAGATACGTAGATTAAATATCTATAAATGAAGAGGTTAGGTGAACGGGGTGGGGGTAATTTTCTATAAATGAAAATTATAGTTGAAGGGGGAGGGGAGAATTTTTTATGTGTACTACGTTATCGGCAACAAAGAAGTAGTTCTTTGTTAAAATTCCTTCCCGGGTTGTTTAGCCATAGTACAGTTTTCTGAAAAAACAGACGTTTCGGCAGTGCCATCGACTGCCATCTTCAGTGATAATCGAGTGCGAAAACGTGAGGTGGTATACGTTAGTGACCACAGTATTGTGGTTAAGGCTGAAGCAATAAGTAGAAAGAAGTAGTTTCTAAGGAAATATTTCATTTCGAATATGATTTTTATATAAATCTTAGAACATGGAAGTCATGTATGGTTCTCCATACCGATATTTTTATTTTGTTAAAGTAAACTGAAATGTTTCCATAGAAACTACTTTTATGTTGTCATTAACGTATTACACATATAAAACTTATACAATATACTTCCTCCATCATCAACTAACATTTTAATTTATACAAAAAATTACCCCCTCCCCCTTCAACTGCCCTTTTCATTTATAGATATTTCATCTACCTTTCTACAGTGGATTATTATGACCTTCTTTTCAGGATACTTTATTTATCAAAATTAAGCACTTTACTCTTGTTAAAACTAAAACGTTACAATTGTTTTGATAGTTCTTCTTTTTTCACAGCACTAAATTAATATAGATTATTAAACTTTCACTTGTGAAACTTACTTTGTTTCCTCCCGTACGCGTTTTGGCGTGATGTGCACCTTCATCAGCGGTGTGAGACAGACTGCCAGTAACTTGAACGGTTTTATTTGGTAGGTTGAGTGGGGGTGGTGTGTGGTGGAAGGGGATTGGCGCGGGGATCCGAATTATTGTTTGTTTTATGTATAATTGTGTCAAAGTGTGTGTGCGATTTATAGTGTAATTGGTCGTTAAGTATGCTGTTTGGTTGTGTTGTGTAGTGTTTGTATATTTCATATTGTTCTGCTGTGTTACGTTTTCGACTTTTGGGTATGTAGTATAATATCTCAAGATTAGTATCTATGTTGGTGTAGCTGTGGTTTTTTGTGTGTATGTGTGTGGCAAACGCGGAATGTATATTGTTGCTGGATAGAGCTTTTAGGTGTTGAAAGTAACGTGATGAAAGCAACAAAGAAGCTCTATCCAGCAAC
The DNA here is from genome assembly GCA_034769895.1 of Magicicada septendecula. NCBI lineage: Eukaryota > Metazoa > Arthropoda > Insecta > Hemiptera > Cicadidae > Magicicada > Magicicada septendecula. The sequence continues at coordinate 823,829,624 of CM068368.1, forward strand.
AATATACATTCCGCGTTTGCCACACACATACACAAAAAAAACCACAGCTACACCAACATAATCTTGAGATATTACACTACTTACCCAAAAGTCGAAAGCTTAACATAGCAGAACAATATGAAATATACAAACACTACACAACACAACCAAACAGCATACTTAACGACCAATTACACTATAAATCACACACACTCTTTGACACAATTATATATAAAACAAACAATAATTCGGATCCCCGCGCCAATCCCCTTCCACCACACACCACCCCCACTCAACCTACCAAATAAAACCGTTACAAGTTACTGGCAGTCTGTCTCACACCGCTGATGAAGGCACACATCACGGCAAAACGCGTACGGGAGGAAATAAAGTAAGTTTCACAAGTGAAAGTTTAATAATCTATATTAAAACATTACAAGTAAACTACCCCTTTCCCTTAACCGATCTTCACCAAAATCAAAAGGCCTTGAGTCCTCTACAATTCAGGAATGTATGCAAACAATTATTTGATTCTGTTTGAATTTGCGGCTGTTATCGTTTGCCATAGAAAAAAAATTCTAAGACAGACAGACACACACACACACACTTTTCGAAAAATGACTTTTTACTTCCATGTTCCATAAGGAAATGGAAGTATGGTGATGGCAAAAAAAATCGTGTTCGAGATAATTGCAGAGTCTGATTGTACTACCCTCAAAACTTGAAGAAAAGTCATTTTTCGAAAAGTGTCTGTGTGTCTGTCTGTCTGTGTGTCTGTCTGTCTATAGATTGTTTTCTATGGCAAACGATAAGAGCCGCAAATTCAAACAGAATCAAATATTTTTTGCATACAGTCCTGAATTGTAGAGTACTCAAGACCTATTGATTTTGATGAAGATCGGTTAAGGGAGAGGGGTAGTTTACCTGCTATATTTTATGTTTTAACAATGGTAATTTTTTGCTATGATGAACAATAACTGCCGCATATTCAAACAGAATCAAATATTGTTTTGCATACCTTCCTGAATTGTAAAGGAGTGAAGGCCTATTGATTTTGGTGAAGATCGGTTAAGGAGAAGGGGTAGTTTACCTGCAATATTTTATGTTGTAACAAGAGAAATGTTTTCATGACGAACGATAACTGCCGTAAATTCAAACAGAATCAAATAATTTTTTACATATGTGCCTGAGTTGTAGAAGACTCAAGGTCTATTGATTTTGGTGAAGATCGGTTACGGGGAAAGGGTAGTTTACCAGAAACATTTTTTGTTATAACAAGAGTAAAGTACTTAATTTTGATAAATAAAGTATCCTGATAAGAAGATCTTAATAATCCACTGTAGAAACGTAGATGAAATTTCTATAAATGAAGAGGCTAGTTGAACGGGGTGGGGGTAATTTTCTATAAATGAAAATTATAATTGAAGGGGGAGGGGATAATTTTTATGTGTACTACATTATCGGCAACAAAGTAGTAGTTTGTTGTTAAAATTCCTTCCCGGGCTGTTTGGCCGTAGTTCAATGTTTTCTGCAAAATCAGACGTTTTGGCAGTGCCGTCGACTGCCATCATCAATGAAAATTGAGTCCGATTATGTGTGGTGGTATACGTTAGTGACCACAGTACTGTGGTTAAGGCTGAAGCAATAAGTGGAAAGAAGTAGTTTCTATGGAAACATTTCATTTCGTAAATGATTTTAAATATAAATCTTAGAACATGGAAGTCATGTATGGTTCTCCATACCGATATTTTTCATGTTTTGATGGCAGTACAATCAGAATCATTTTCTCAGAACCATAACTCAGAATCGAGTTATCTCGAACACGATTTTTTTCGCCATGACCATACTTCCATTTCCTTATGGAACATGGAAGTAAAAAGACTACAAAGACGAACTAAACACCATAAAATATCTAGCAGAATCCAACGGATATGACAGAATGATAGTCAATAAACTCTTACACAAAACGAACAACAGACAAAGACAGAAAACAACAAATTCATAACACTAACATATGCGTACATCAACAAACAAACTGAAAAAATAGCTCATAAATTCAAAAAAGCAGGATACAGAATCGCATACAAAACTACTAAAAAAACAGAACACACACTATCAAAACACACACACAAAGCACAAAGCACAAAACAAATTCGATCTATCTGGTGTTTACAAACTAAACTGCTCAGACTGCAACAAATTCTACATAGGCCAGACAGGACGTCGCTTCAAACAAAGATACATTGAACACACAAAGGCACTACACTCGACTACAGAATCCACCTTTGAAACCACCTCATTGAAGCAAACCACACACACAAAAACATTGACAATAACATGGACATTCTACACGTACACACAAAAGGCTAAAAATTAGACACTCTAGAAATATACAAACACACGAAAACACATAAAAACAACATCCTAAATGAACAGACACAATTCAAATCACACGCATTATTCGAACATATCACAACCCCACACACACAATATCAATCTTTCAAAATTCGATACCGTTGCCAACAACAAGATGGACAGTGCTCCCAGCACCAGCCTCTGAAGAAGCTTTTTAAAAGCGAAAACCGGTTAAGGCTATAAGGTAAAACTTTTACGTGTTTACCCATAAAAAACTTTGTGTTCCGAGTCGGTAGTGAAATACTGTAATTATATTTAGTTAAGTAACGGACACATCATGGACAACGAAATCCAAGAATTATAAAAACTATTTTATTTTTCTTTCTAATCCCACTCCAAACATCAACACACTTTGCCCAACATTTTTAAGTGCCAACCTGTTACAATGCTATTAATACCAGAAAATTGAACATTTTAACCACTTTTGAAAACTAAGAATTCTTTCAGTCTTTGGTTAATGGTAATGTTCTATTCTTCAAAATAATAAACAGAGTTTCCTTTGTGAACTGTACAAACATGTACAAATAATTACTACTGATACTCAAACAAAACTCTGTGTGTGTTTGTGTTATTAAATTATGTTTATCAGTATATTCTTATAAGCAAGCTGATGAGACATTAACAAACACACATATATGTGGGAATATCCCAAGTGGTAGCAGCAAAGCTGCGGTATGGCTGAATTTATCTATCAACAACAAATTTGGAGACCTAGCACTTAATACAGTGGACCTCTAATGGTCAGTTTTTGGATTGCCAACCTACTCCAGTGTCAGGACACTGAGGGGCTTGATTTTCAGGGCACACCTTCCAGGATGGGAGAAGGTTTCTTCTGATTCATGTGGTTTTGTAGGGAGAGGATGAGAAGCTGTGTTAATCTCTTGATTACAGTCAGTTTCTCTTCCATAGAAAGAACTGGTACTCAGGCACAGGTTTGGAAATGACACCGTACTAAGATTCAGGCTGAGAAGAATTATATAATGTGACTGAACCGAATGTGCTGACATTGCTGCTTGTGGGCTTGGGGGTTTAGCCATGTCTGCAGTCTGTTTGAGGAGGTGGCAAAACAATATAGCATGGATGTTGGCTTTGGATGGTATAAGTAATGAGGAAGAGGAATATATATAAGAAGATGGATCACTCGACTTGATCAACTAAGTTTAGAATGACTATCAGACCCTGAAAATATAGAGGGAAATTACCTCCACTCTTTGATCACTCTGGAGAGAGAATGTTGATGTGATTCTGCATCCAGCTCTGAAAGTGTCAACATCTGTTCTTCTCTCGCTCTTCAGAAGAGGGCTAATTATCTTGCTTTGCTGTTTTCAATTCCACTCCCACTAAAGGGAAAAGTAAACTTTCTCCCCACACAGAAGAGGATCCTTGTCATGACCAGAAGCAGACCACTTTTGCCAGACCTTCTCAGGACCAGTTGCTTCACTGTGTCACCTCAGCCAGCAAGAATTCTACTGGGAAGAGACCAGTCGTACGTGTCTCATCTTTTATGCAGCGCTTCTATCCTTTTCTTTTCCTGCTGCTCAGGCTATGCTAGGTACTACTACCCTAGACAGTTCTTGCAAGCCCCCACAGGTGATAAGCAAGCTTAGATACCCCCAGAGTAAAGAGGCGATGTGGAGCCCCTCTAGGTAAGGAGAAATATCTAATGATGCTAGTCATTACCCCAGCTTATTCCTAGAGCAGTCCAGGGACTGCTGTCTCTGCCGGGAAGACCAGCAGCCCATTGGCCATTACTCTATAAAACCAACTTGCCAATGAGTGATGAGTCGCTCACCTCTTCCCCTGTCCATGAGTGATTCATGGTGGAGATGGAGATGGACCATGCTTCTGATGGAGATGGACTTCTTGTCAGACCCATGACTGGACCTGACGCCTTCGTGCTGGCACAGCCATGAAGGGACCCAATCAAAACTGAACCAGGTGAAACAGAGGCAAGAATGGTCATCCTCATCATTCTCCTCAGACTTGGTCATGGAACTTGCCCCCACCACTAACAATGTCAGCCCGGAACCTGCTGCAACTAGCAGCAGTGCCCAAGTGCCTCCTGTGGCTGGCCATATTCCACTATACATGACTGAGCAATGTCATTGGTTTCTCCCAGCAGCTGATCTCCACACCTGGTCTCTCCACGGGCAATGTTAACCTTAAGCTTCTTGGGGCTGACATGATCAAATTGTTGTCTGCGGTCTTGGACTCCCAGAAAGTCCAACACTACACCTTTACCATTAAGCACTCCAAGCCTTCATGCTCAGAGGCTTAGACGTTGTGTCCCATCTCGAGGAGATCTTTGATGAGCTGTGCAACCTGGGCTACTTGGTATGCTCGATCTTTCGTGTGGATTCCAAGTGAAACTGGTATGCAGCCACGCTCCCTGTACTCTGTCTCAATGCCACAAGTGTCAGCACTATGGCCATCACACAGACATAATAGACTGAACAGCAAGACAAACGTTGCATTAACTGTGGCACCAAACACCCCATAATAATAATAATAATATTAATAATGGCTCCCATGTATACCACCGAAGTATCTTAGGAGTAGGCAGGGTAGGTTACCTAATGTGAGCTGTACAGCATACAAGGAAGGCAGTGTGGCTAGCACTACGCTTCACCCGCCCATTATTATCCCCAGGATGTTATCTCAGGTACTCATTTTCAACAGGCTGAGTCGACCTGGGGGCTGAAAAACGCACTTTGATTTTATGGTGCGGGCCCAGGAATTTGAACCCGGGACCTCTAGATTACTAGCCAGGTGCCTACCCACTGGTCTACTGAGCCGCCTTATTTTGTTTAAAGCAGGACCAAGCAGCAAAAACAAAAGGAGCCCCTATCACTATTGTAGTACCCAAAGTCAGCTCCAGATTTGCAACTGAGCAGTCTGGCCCTGCGCCTCTTACTACAACTTCTAACTCTGTTCAACTACAACTACAACTACTCTTACTGTAACTTCAACTCTGTTCTGTTCAACTTCTAACTCTTCTTGCCACTTTTAACTCTGTTCAAAAGAAGCGGCAAAACACAAACCAAAGCGTCCACATGTGGGAAAGGCAACCACTTCTCAGACCCCAACTCCAGGTCCTGGCCCCAAGACAAAAAAGTAACGACCAATCATGAAACTTCTGAGCAAGACGAACCAGCCAGTCAATGTCATCTCGGTTCTGGAGCCTGAAGAAATGCATGGCTCCTGTTCCTGGACCACCCGATCTAGCACCGGATGTAACCTCACCACCTTTCTCACAAGCAAGATTCCTAAAAGTCACAGGCATAAGTATCGGTAAGGTCAAGAACTCCCATGGCACACAAACCTGAGCTTCTGCTACCCAGTCCAGACAGCCTGTGCCCCATGATGAAAAGATCAACATGCTTGCTTCACACTCTGCCACTAAGAGCCCTTTCAGGTTATCTGTTAACCTATCAACGTCAACTTTAGCTCCAACCCCTAGCATACTATGGCATGGCCGTCTCTAGTGTCAAAGTCAGCCATGGCAATGGCCAAAGGCCAAAGTCCCATATCTATTCATAGAATTAAATGTTGCACACGATTGCACCATTTTTATTGATTGTTTATTGCTCTAATATCAATCGAGATACACGTTTGTAATTAGGTTACCTTGCGGAATTAATAGCCTTCAATTTTGGCCGCTACAGTGCTTTTTATCCACATTTTATTGTTACGATGGAACGCTCTCGAACAGTCGGGAGTGTCTTTCTACACGTTTCTCGGCTATTCGAGCAGGTCCGTTTCTCTGTCAAGATCGCATATCAGTACCCTCTAGATTTTTCGAGTGCCTGTCGACGCAAATTATGTAACATCAGTCTAGAACATCTGCAGGTTGTGTATATAACAACAGTGGCGCTTTATTCAGCGAGGATCAAGTAGTTGTGTAAAGTGATTACTGTGTTATAATTAGTGCATACCTCTTAATACCGGACATCATTAGGATCTAGCTTACGATGGTACGGCAAACTCAAACTTCCGTCTCCTTGTTTTTCCGTGTCCAGATTTCTACCAGAACTGTTTTATTCACAAGTAACTAATGGCAGGTTATGGAGGTTATGTACGACAATGTAACTTAAATAAAATTTACTTTGTTAGTGTACAATAAAAGGATGTGTTTATTGGAAGTACAGAAATTAGTTTCCATTTATCACACATAATTACGGTACAGAGACGATTTTTGGAGGTTGTGTCTACGTTTAACAATGTAACTTAACCTTTTAGATTTTTAAAATTAATTAGACAACAAAAATTTCCTTAGTTAGTGTACATTCAAAGGCTGTATTTATTGTATGGATAAATGGTTGTACATAACATTAAAGGCTGTATTTATTCGAAGTACCGGGATTAAAACCTACTTCCAATTTAGAACGTATAACCTAGTACGTTATTGGCACATATTTTATTAAAAGGCTGTATTTACTGGAAGTACAGAAATTAGTTTCCATTAACTTTATTAACCTTAGATTTTTAAAATTAATTAGACTTAAAAAAAATGTCCTTAGTTAGTGTACATTCAAAGGCTGTATTTATTGTATGGATAAAAGGGTGTATAGAACATTAAAGGCTGTATTTATTCTAAGATCATTATTAGAACGTATAACCTAGTACAATCGAACGTATAACCAAACAAGTACATTAAAATCCATTTTCAACATAATGCAATAAAAAGCAGTGTGCAGTTTCTGTTAACACGCAAATGATTAAGTATTAATAATGGGTTACAGTGGAATTTAATGTTACTACGGTCTGAATTAATGCAAATAAAATTGGAGAATCTCGTAAACATATTAAAGAATGCTTGTATATTACACAGAAAATTATTACAGTTCAGACCTTTGTTAATGAATGGAAACAAATAGGACTCTATACTTTAGTATGTACCAATAAAATTCACCTTTTTTCAAGTACAGTATCTATTGTTTTTTCATACTCTTAAAAAAAGGCCATTAACAAGATTTTAGTTGTGAAGAAAACAGATATAACATTTCCAAACAAGAAATCTTCAATTCTCTCCCTATTTGTTTTATAAAAACTGGAGTTTCTACTGCAGGTTTTCAAGTCCACTAACTACTTAATTTAATAGACATAATTGTTCCTGATCTTGTTGGGTAACATTATATTAATACATCTTTTTCCTACTAATATGTGCAAACAATGTTTTTAATGTACGGTGCTAAACATCTTTACAATTTAGATTTTGCTCACTCTAATGAGCAATTTGACCTAACCTGTATCACAGGTTAACCTGTAACCTGTAACCTGTACTACATCTAAGAATATCTTATTAGGGCATTTAGCTTTATTTATATATTTAATGCATCTTAATTAGTACACTAACAGCACTGCTCTGTCTTACACTAACTCAACAGAATTTCTTGTTTTCAGTTTAAGAAAGTTGAAATTGTGTATTTCTTTTCTTTTCCATTCACTTTTTATGGAAACGTGCTTTACATTAATATATGTACCCTTACTGTATTACGGTCCTAAACATCTTTATCAACACTGTATAACTTTAAAAGTTAGACAAAGTGTAATGAGCTATTTGGCTTAACCTGAATTTACATGACCTGGCTCAGAACAACTTTATTTTGGCAAATACAAAGATGAAGACTCTGTACACCCTGGTTGCAATTTCTTCGGGGCTCACACCTGCTGCCAGGCTTAGTTCTGTAACATAATCAGGAAGAAAGGAATCAGCTCGAACACTGTGGAAAGGCTTGTACACCATCACCAAGAAGATTAATTATGTCATCTACGAATAACTCATTATGCCATTTAGCTTTACTCTTAATTAGTACACTAACAGCACTGCTCTGACTTACAGTACCGGTAACACAGTACATTACACTAACTCTAAACAATTTCTTGTTTTCAGTTTAAGAAAGTTGAAATTGTGTATTTATTTTCTTTTCCATTCACTTTTTATGAAACGACCTACATTAATATGTGCACGCTTACTATATTGAAATCCAATGTTCACTATCCAATAGTTAACAATTTTGTGGAATTGTGAAATTAGTAACACCATGTACTAATGTGTGATTATCAGTTGAATTTCTGAATTCCTTTGATTCATTAATAAATTTTACTAATTTGTTTCTTTATGTCTATTGAATGATTTCTTATTAGTTTTTAATCTTTGTGTTTTCATTATTCATTTGTAAATTCTTGCATTTTGTTGTCCATGAATTGACCATTGGTTATACTAATTATCATTAAAACACACAGAGGACTGATCCTCTTTTGCAAGATCACAAGTATGTTTCAAGACCATTTGCAGGTCAGGTATTGTTCTGTCTGTTCACTTTCTGAAAGGGGTTGAGGAGCAAGGGGGAAGATGTCTCCATTAAAACACACACACACACTAGCACGCACACAATTCCTTTTTTCTTTATTTAATTTAAATTCTGTATTAGAACAAATGTTTTCAGAGTTTACAAGTTTTTTTTTCTTGGATTAATTTTTTTTAATTTTATGCAATGTGGACACATACAGAGGAGTGTCAGTTTTTATGTTTTTTCAATAAATAAAAATGAGAGGAGGGAGAGGGGAGAGAGAGAGAGAGAGAGAGAGAGAGAGAGAGAGAGAGAGAGAGAGAGAGAGAGAGAGAGAGAGAGAGAGAAATGACACGTACAGAAATTTCATCAGAACTTTTCCTGATAGTAAAAAAATAACTAAATAATGAATAGCAAAGAACATTAACAAAATTAATGGAAATTATAGTTATAATTTCTTGTCTAATGAGCAGGTACTAGTAATGGTTTCATTACTTCACATCTTAAAATATAACCCTATTACAAACATATTTGGTATACTCAGCTTGAAACAAACGTTCAGACCAACAAAAATGGTTTAAATGTTGCCATGCTGCATTATTAGTAGGTACTGTTGAAACAGCAGGTTGATTATAATTGTTTTTAGAACAGACTTCTGGAATGTTGTGTGCAAGTGTATTGTGTTCAAGTAGCAAGTTTCCACTACTTTATAAAACATATCCTAGAAGCAAACTTTGACATCCAGTAGCTGTTGCTGAGAAACCTTACTAAGTGACTTATAAAAAAAAAAGAAAAACAACAATTACACGCTTGCTCTTTTGAACATCTGATGAAAAGGTTTTGCAAAGTGTACCTAACCTAAAAATGTACAATGCTCAACTTGTCTTTGTATTCAATACTTCTAGATGATATATTGCTAACACGAATAAGAAAAGTTTAAATCTGCTGAAGGTCTAAACGAGTATTAGTTATTTGCAGACTGACAAGGCCATAAAATAATTCTGAAAGAATTGTTGCTTTTACACCATCCTTTATCAAGTGACTACTCAAATCTGCTAGTTTTTCACAGCAAACTGAAGTTTGATGATTTGATCCATCATGACCTAGTGATGGTCCAAACATCTCAAGGATTCTCTTAGCCTTAAAAACCTGGACTGGCATCATTGAGTGACATGACTAATGTTAAATTTACTTTGGGATACTTCCAAACATAATACAGTTTACAATAAACAAACAAAACTTTATGCCTGTCTAATTTTTCCAGAACTCCATACACATAATTTGATCTGGATAGAACCTTTATTAAACAATAATACTATTTGATGCAAATAATTAAAATATCGGTATGGAGAACTGACTTCCATGTTTTAAGATTTATATTTAAAATCATTTTATAAATGAGATATTTCCACAGAAACTACTTCTATCTTCAGCCTCAACCACAGAATTGTGGTCACTAACATATACCACCTCACGTTAGCGCACTCGATTTTCACTGATGATGGCAGTCGATGGCACTTCCGAAACGTCTGGTTTTGCAGAAAACATTGGACCACGGCCAAACAGGCCGTGAAGGAATTTTATCAACAAACTACTTCTTTGTTGCCGATAACATGGTACACATATAAAAAATTATCCCCTCACCTTCACCTGTCATTTTCATTTATAGAAAATAATCCCCTCCCCCTTCAACTTCCCCCTACCCCTTTTCATTTATAGATATTTCATCTACCTTTCTACAGTGGTATAATTATGACCTTCTTTTAAGGGTACTTTATTTATCAAAAGTAAGTACTTTACTCTTGTTAAAACATAAAACGTTGCAGATAAACTACCCCTTCTCCTTAACCGATCTTCACCAAAATCAACAGACCTTGAGTCCTCTACAATATGCAAAAAATTATTTGAATTTGCGGCAGTTATCGTCCGCCATAGTCAAAATTCTACACACAGACATGTTTCAAAAAATGACTTTTCTTCATGTTTTGAGGGTAGTACAATCAGAATCAGCCCTTATCTCGAACGCGATTTTTTCCATCCATTTCCTTATGGAACATGGAAGTAAAAACAATATCCTTCTTTTTATAATATGTATTGCACTTGTTTTCTAACATGCGACACTAATTATTAGATAAAATGGTTACCTTCATTTAAGCCAGCTTCCACTGACTGTGTACCTCAGAGGCCATAACATGTTCTTTTTAACGTTGCCAAACATAAATTGATGTTAAATTAAAAATAAAGTAAAGGCTTAGCACCTAAAGTTTGCAACGTCCAAGTTGAAGAATCTATTTAATTATTGCACTTAACTTGATATAAGTACTGATTACATTTCAGGATTATTATTTTCAGAAATGATGTATGTAAACCAGTTTTCCCCATATGAAGTTAGTTAAAATTCTTTAATGGGGTAAACAAAGGCATTCCAGGCCTTTATGGTAGTAGATCTGTATTACTAAATTTGAATTTACACAAATAATTCTCTTTGATTAACCAGAGTTACACACACAAACTAAATGTTGAGTGCCCTCCTAGTGTATAAATTCAGCTAAAACACTATTCCAAAAACTTACCTTGTTACTAGAATATGTGGCATGATGAACTTTTCATGTGAAATAGTTTAAATACTTTGCATTGAGAGTTAAGCATTTTAATAATTTTTATTTATGCAGGCGTATAGCAAAATCTGAAGGAATAAGGCATTTTGTAATAGCAATTAACTTATTAGTTCCTGGTGTACTACCGACTCATATTACAAGACCAATTTTTTTTAATTGAAAAGATATATTTTTGTTGTTTCTTTTGGTACAATCTGTAAATTACATGACACACATCCATAAAGGTTTGAAAATATGCTTATTGCAGTTTGATAGGAATAAATTCTCTAAAAACTAATACAAATCTGTTATGTATGATCACACCAGCTATCCTTTCTATTTGAAATGAGCCTTTTATCCAAATTTATTACATAGTATTGTTCCAAGATATATCACTACATTTGTATACTATAATACAGTAGTGGTAGAATATTATCATTCCACCAATATTACCCTAACATAATAAATGAAAATACATTACCTTTTGACATAATCATCCTTCCTCTTATCACTTTTTGCCTATTAATTTATTAATTTATTTGATGAATATATTGTAACCCCTCTTTAACTTAGACTGGTAAAAAAAAAAGATTTTTTTTTTGAAAATTTTAAAAAAAAATTTTTTTTTTTTTGAAAAGAGGGGCCACAAGTTAATTAGAACTAGACCAAAGCCTAGAGAAGCCAAAAATGCGCTGGATCCAGTGAGACGGGACTTGCCATTAAAACTCATAAAATTAACAATTAATAAAATCCGTTTATTATTCTATCTCCTTTTTTAAAAATATAAACAACAAAATCAATAAATATAACATTGAGAATCTATTTTCCCCTTAAAAACTGTTAATTAAAAATAAGTTATATTCTTTAAATAATGTCACCTGAAAATTATTAACACATATAAAATTTAATTGCTACCTTCTCTTTAAAATGAATTAAAATTAAAATCATTAATTTTCTTTAAGTAATGTTTCCTGAAAATTATTAATAAATATAAAATTTATTTTCTATCTTCTCTTTAAAATGATCAATTGAAACTTAATTGAGATAAAATTTATAGACTTCTTGATAAGGTTAATTAGAATAACTAATTCTCAAACAAAATTAATTAAAATTAAATAGAGACAAATTTACATACTCTTTATTAAAGTTAATTAAAATAAATTAACTCTCTTAGAAAAAATATTAATCAAAAATTAATAGAGATAGAATTAATTAATTGTCATCAAAAATTAAATGGATATATAACCCTATGTTTCATCTTTTCTTTTATGAAAGCCCTATATCTAACTCCCCCAAAACTACAATACACCCAAATATACAATACATATAAAACCCCACAAAATACACACACGAATATACAATACATCTACATGTTCCACAATACAGGACAATTATTACATAGATCTCTTGCCACACCCTTTTCTACCCCCATGAGGTAAATCATTAATTATTTTATGGAAATCCATGTTAGATTTACAATTCTTAATTTGTGCATAACACATTACATGTGTATCAGATTACATATGCAACACCAGTAGTCCCCAGGACATAATCAATTCAAAATTTGGCCAAGTGCCTAATACTATTATAAAATCCTGCCACACTGGGCACTTATACTGGGAGAAATAAAATTTAAAATACAGAGAACAACCCAGTGATCATAATTAATTAATAGAATTTATATATTGAGAAATATTGTTAAGTTTTGAAAATAGTAATGTGTCATGAACCTTATGACCCTTTTAAAAGTAATTTTGGCCCAGAGACCGACATGTTCATGGGCCAGTCAGTACATAATTCAACCTGTCTCAACAGCATGTATAACACTGCATGAACATGCACCAGCACAGGATTAAACTTGTGAATCTACTTAACTACCACAGAAACTTATATCCCTATATAATGCAAACTGAATTTAAAAATGAGAAATTAATATATATAAAATGAACACTAAATTGAAACAGAGAAATTAACAGTTGATTTAATGAATTAATAGCAGTAATGAAACCCTTATACTGAAAATAAGAAGGAATTGTACGTTTGAAAGGTGAGCTGCCAAAGATACATGTCAGCCTCTGAGCTGACATATTATACAAACAAATTAATAAAATTTACAAATGAATTCCCTCCCAGTTCACGCACTATACTGTCCCGTTAATCGGGGACCCAATTAAAATGTTTAAAACTTGAAAGTCATGTTGTTGAATGATTGAATTGGTTCACTGGCTCTATTGAGTGCATCACAATGTGTAAGAATATAATGGATTGAGTTCACCTTATTTTGTCCATGGGTGTGAAGTGGCAATCTCGTGGCCTACATTATAGGGTGTTGGTGCTTCGTCATTGCAATTCCTCCCCGGCAGATGAAGAGAGAGAGAATCTAGGTCTTACATGTTCAGAAGTTCAGGTTTTGGGGCTGGTCCACGTCTTCATCGAGGAACCCTGATTACACAAGATATTATCAGCCAGAGTACACAAAACAATTCCCCCAGAAACTTCACACACACCCAAAACCCATATATAATCTTAACACTGCTTTAGGGCTGTTTAAATATAATACTTGACACACTTGACAAGGTTATATGGCCAACAGGCCCTATTTGAAAACATTTAGATATGGCCAACAGGCCCTATTTGAAAACATTTAGTACAGTTAAATTTTATAATAATAACTTCACCCATGCGGGTTAACATGATTGAATTTTGATTAGCTAATTATTTGGCTTGTTACACTTTTAATAAAAATTATACATAGTCTGAATATTTTGGGCCACGTGGTTGAGAGAGGTTACCTGATTACAAGCATATTTATACTTATTAAATTAATACCTTTTGGTAATTACATTCTTCTCAGTTGGTGCCTCAGTAAGCTTTCTGATATTAATAAAGTGTTACTATAATTACTAGAAAAAGGTTGCATGTAACTTACTCAGAATTACCTATTGCACAATAAGCACGAGACAGCGTAATAATGTATCAGATTACATCCATGTCTGCACTATTTAAACAAATACTTTTTGCATTCATGTAACTCTCACTTTTAGTGCCTTAGTTAGGACATGTGAATTTAATATAGTATTACTATATTTAAAAAAAAGTTACCTTTACATTACGTATTGCACCATGGCCATGAGGTAACTCAAAAGGTCATCAGAAATTCACTTACTGTGGCCTATTAAACAAGTTTTTCATTTGTAAAACTTTAAATACATAATTATAAAAATATTGGCGAGACTTACCGCAGTTCTATTTAGATTTAGCCAACCATAGGTGTGAGAATGGTGTAACAAATTCTTCTCCTGCCGGAGAGAACAAAAACGGCAGCCACAGAAGGCGAGGTTTGGAGCGAGACAAGAAAAATTCTTGATACCGGTTCCGTTTGGAACTCGCAAACCGGGGCTCTCGCTAGAGGCCAGCACCTCTCAAGCCTCGCTCTTGGTTATAATTCATGCAGCAGTATTGCTTATCTCCACTGCTAGGGTGCAGCACTAATTAAACACTGTTTAATTAGCTTTAAATACTGTACTGCATATAACGTTTATTTCTTGGCGCTAAATACTGACTAATCGCCGCTCTATATTAGAACGGCACAATATATTTAACGATTTATGTAAAATACAACAGGTGTTTAACGGACATGTACTATGAGTAGACCTCTTATTTCCCTCCTCGCCAGATCGAAGCTCAATTGGCACTAGAGTTGGGTATGAAATTATGCTATGCTCATAGTCTGTCTGTTAGCAGCTAGTGGCATCTACTGACATTCACTCATGTCGAATTACAGAGTCAGTAAAGATGTTCGAAATTTGAATGTTGTAACGACTGAATAGACGTCTGTCTTCGTTTCAGCCCCGCGATGGAAGCCAATCTGAAACGACTTAGTTTGGTACGTGTCTGTAAAATGTATACCAGTTTTATATGTGTATAAAGTGTTAGTGCGTTCGTCTCGCACTGGGGTCGTTACATCAATTTTGCGCTAACGATGTCCGTAGCGTTGCGGTAATTACCAGTATAACACGGCAGTAACCTTACCTGTTTATAAACATAGGGGTGTGTTAATCCCGGGTGGCGCCAAATTGTTTATTAAACCAATTAAAATTACTTAATAGAGTGTTTTCAGCTGTGACGGTCGGGGCGTTCAAATAATTCCCGCTCGTGCCGCCTTCTGAATCGTGTAGACAGCTGTGCAAATGACAACTTGAGCGCTGCTCATCAAACCTAGCCTTCGTAAATAAACACAAGTAATATAATGCACTCCCTATGAAATAATAACAGCGGTTACTCCCTGTAATAGTTATTTTTAATGGGTGATAATTAAAATGTTCAATTTGACAATTAGATTATGACAAATTTGCACCGACTTTTTACATGAAACACTTCCTCTCAAAGCTGACGAAATCGATTCTGTAACGAAGTATCCGTATCAGCATGGCAGCTGAACGTTTAGATATTACTATGTTTGTCATTACAAAATCGTTGGATTCTTTTGATTATGAGATAAAGAATTCCTATGATTACAATAAAAATATTTTACCTTACTCTAAGTGTACATAAATAATAAGGTGTGTGTTTACAATCTATTCTGTAGTGTCGTTAAATGTGGTTCAAAAGTTCGTATTTCAATAAGAGGTTAGATTTTATGTTAACAAATTTTCAGTGCGTTTATTTTTCTTAAATAATCTTTGAAAGAGAAATATTCGGCTTATAGTGAGATCAATTTACCTTTAGTAAAATTTAGAGTGATTTGGTTTTTTGGAAATAAGGTAATTCAATGGTACTTAACACATCAGCAAGACTTGGTGTTTTCATTCATTGTATCGGAAGAGGATTAGGCTGCAATAAGTTCTATTTTCATTGATTTTTGGACTTAAGTAGGTCTGGCGTCCTTTCCGTATAATATGTGGTCATAATTTTCTGTTAATTCTCAGTTTTATGGTCCTGGATCTTGAATGGACTGCTCTAATGGTTCGTCAAATTCTTATACAGTCATGGTTATGACCTTCGTTTACTGTTTTACATTATTTTATTAAAAAATTGGTCTTCCAAACTTTGGCTTCTGTCCTGTTAGACTGACGCTTTACGAGTAACGGTATTCAACGGTAATTTCGTCTTCAACGGTGGTTTCTATGGTAACCAAAGAATTCTGATTGGTTGAGATTGATACAAATCCATTGTTATCAAAATTTGAATTCTTTTCAAAATCGTAGTATATCTTCTGACTGTTGTTATTCCTCTATCTTCCTTCCTGATTATTAAATATTGTCACTATAGTATGTATTTCCTTTCATAGATTATTTTGATACCCCACAAGTTTGGGTTAATTTAGGTTTTATGTTTTTACAATTATGTTAATACTTGTTAATTACATTTCTTTTTGTATTCAAATGCTTATTATAATATTTTGTCTTAAAAATGATTTACAATTTATCCTTGGTGATTCATTCGCCTCGGATTTGCTAATTTCTTAGTTAACTCATTACAATTTGTAGTTGTTTGTTTTTGACAGTTAGGCATTTTCATAGGCCTAAGTAGCCATTATGGTATTTGACTTATTTCATATAAATTACAATTCTTTTTGTCCTAATGGGTTTTATTTTGTTATTATAATTGGTTGTATAATTTATTGTTGTGTTTTGGGTCTGTTTATGTGTTATTATTATGTCAGTATTATTTTGTACATAATGGTATACCATTTGGTTTTCTCGTTTTCTAGTCATACATTTCTTAACTTTTTTACTTAGTTAATTTGCCAATAATAACAATGTGGCTATTATTTACTATTTTTTGATCTTATTAAATACAATATTTAGGCCTATGGTCTGTATAACTCTACCATCCATATCCAATTCATAAACTTGCTTGAGTAATTATTTAACTATTATTTGCTAATCTTTTTTTACAATTCATCTTATTTTATATTATTTTTTAGTGTGATAAACAATATCACTTTTATGAACTTATAACGATCCCTTATAACATGGGTGTTTTTTTATTTGTTTTTAACTCCTTAATTTTTAAACAATCTTTACTTTCCCTCCATGTTAACACTATCTGGTTTTCCCTTCAGGGCATTCTCCGTTTTAATCATAATTGTATTTACTTAAATTTAATAATAACATTCTTTCTTAACTAGTTACTGTCTTATCAGTTTATACTGCTATTCTTAATTGAGGGCTGTAAGTAAATAACGGGCTAAGCGCCAAAAATTTACTTCTGAGATAATCAATAATTTATACCTTAAACCTAAATTAATTGCAGGAATATCTGTATAAAAATAGGGAATAATACTCAAGTACTGTTTAATCAAAATACAAAGTTTTATTGAATAAACAAAGAAAACATTTTCATAAAAAAAGTTTGAAATTCAAAAAATGAAACGCTCTAAGTCCATAGGTGATAACCATATAAAACGTGCTAAGTACATAGGTGATGAGCGTAAAAAATGAGCTAAGTCCATAGGTTATTTCATAAAAAGTGATTAAAACTAAATCTGTCAAAAACACTCAAACACAATGAAGTGTAAGTTTTCTAATGAATCATTATCACAAAGGTAAAACTTGTAAACTATTTACTTGTTCATGTTTTTACACACTATTCGTTTACGAGATCATCAAAAAATTGCTTATTCTCCTCTTTTAAAAAGGGGATCATCCTCTTCAAGTCCCTCTTTTTTTCTGTTGCTAATTTATTATTTTGAGGGAGCAGGGGGATTTGATACCTTACCAAATCGTCTGCCTTTATATTCTTCTTAAAAACCATCACCTCTTTCCAAGTTTCAATGTCACTGAATGTTTCTTTTATTTGTATTATCCCTGGCTTGTTAGTAGAAACCCTTATCCATTGTGCTTTTGAAATCTGTAGTTTTTTGTGTCTATAAAATGATCTGCAGCTAATTTAAAATTATAAAAATCCTCTGGCTGCATTACAGTTACCATAGAATGGCGTTTGTGAGATGCTGTCAGTATCATGTTTACCAGATCATGCGGAACTTGGCACTTTTCAAGTCTTTTCCTTTTTTCTATATGCCCAAAATTTCTGTCGCAACTCATGTATGTATGCCCTTTAACTAAGAACCTTTGATTTATTTCTGTGAAAATACCTTTTGATGTTAAGTATAGCCATAGGAAAATGAACATCCTGTTCTTATTCTGTCCCGTACAATTATCACTCCACAAAATCAATTTATTTCCCTTGGTAATATTTGATGTAAAAGCTTTAAAAACACACGAGGCGATTTCGTTTCCTCCTCGACCGCTTATACCTTCATGCCAAAGAAACATTAGGCCAGTCTGGTTGTCAGCTAAATCAATACAAAAATTGTAGTTGGAGAGCTGATGCAAATAATACATTTCACTATGTGTGAGTGTTGGTAGGGACAGCACCTTTTGAAGATCCATCGCTGCACAGCACATTTCACTACTAGGGAACTGTGAGGAAACATTGTCATTTTTCATTGTAGCCATAGCCTGTTCCGCTTTCCTGTGGTGATGCTCTAGCTTAAATTTTTTCTCTCTGTTCCTCGGGTCACATTTTAGCTCTGCATTCAACAAATCACAAGTTTTGCATGTATCTGATCTATGCTACCTGAATCTTAAGTTTGGAAAATACTTTTTGAAGACTTGGGAATAGAATCTGTACGTCACTTTTGACTCAGGAAACTTTTCTGAATAGGCTGCATTCATACGATGAACATTAAGGTCTTGGCTGAGGAATTCTTTATCAGTTTTTTCCCGGCTGTAGTGACTGACTTCCCTGGGGAAGCTATTAACATGATCAACAACTGATTGCTCATCGCCCTCACCATATTTTCTATGTTTCCGTTTGTTGCCAAGTTTTTCACCATATTCCATTGAGCCACCTTTTTTAAACTTAATAAGAGTTGCTACCCTTCGAGCTGTAAAACCAAATATGTCCAAAAATGTCTTCCTACATACTTCAAGGACATCTCCCTCCCCATCTGGTATAGTATACCTTATTGTTACTTCCCTGATTGATCTCACACTTCCAGTTTTGGACGGTCTTCTACGTTTGATTTTGCAAACATGGATTAACGACATAACGTAGTTATTTTGTTTCACATAATCTTCCAGTCCATATAAGTCATTGAAAAGTTTCAGCCTTTGTCATACTTCAGTTTTTTGCAGTTCATCTTGCATTTACATGTTACCTACAACAAAAATATCGCCTAAGAACCTAGATATTTATGTAGCCTAATAATGACGCCTTGGCTCGGTAGTTACTTTTTTATGTGTGGACTGATTTGGTCTACTAAAGCAATAAGTTTTTAATATAACTTAATTTAGGCTTAGTACTAAATTTGTAATTAAAATTCTTTAAATAACTGAGAGGATAACTTAACTGAAGGCTTTAAGTAACTGAGAGGATAAAAAAAGTAAACATTTTAACTAACCTCACTCTCAGGTGGCTTTTTGGCTGAGACCAACGTGTTGTCCTTTCTCATGTACTCTTTTTCCACTGCTTCGTTTTTTCTCTCTATCATCTTGTTCTCTACCTTCACCTCTCTTCCTCCTTTTCTTAACAGCTACAGTTTCATCCATTTTCAATAAATTAACTACTAATCACTCCACATTCACTCACATAAACACAAGTTTCACACTGTTTTAAGGATAGCAGTGCAACAAACACGAGTCAGCTGGTGACTGGAGCTTGACTCGTTATTTACGCATCTGTTTCAGCAGATGACACAGACCCTATCTTGCAGAGCTTATTTGAACTACTTCCATATTTTTTGTCACTTTGTAACGGTACAATTCCGGTCCAATAACATTTTTTGGGAAATAATTGTTCTAAAGTCGAATTGTTGTATTTTATTTTAAAATCCCATATAAAAGATTGGTAAAGTTTTATTGAGAATTTCCAATAACGTAATATTGAGCGGACAGGATTTGTGTCGAGGTCAGAGTAAAATCACAAAAGTAGCAAAAAACAGTTCGTCATAATAACGGGTAAACAAGCCTAGCCCATGATTACGTCAGCCAAAAGAATGCTTTTGTAAGAAACGAGGTTGGCCGTTCAAACAAAGGAATGGTGACGTAGTTTTGCCCCACCTTCGCCATGCTCAGTTACAAAACGCTGCCATTTTCATCTCGACAGTGAAGAGTGCCGGCCGGCAAATTCACCAAGTGTTGTTTATCTAAATTTTACACCACCAAAAGTTTATTAAATATGTGATATATTAACAGTTTGGGTAGCTACAACATCAAAAAACGTGTGATCTGCGATGGGACGCTACAACTTCGAGAGGGTGTGATCTACGATGGGACGTTTTTTCGATCAGCGTACAGCTAAGTACAATTGGCTGCTACAACCTAATTGTATTATTCAAATATAAAATCTTTATATTCAAAAGGATATATAAAATCTTTATATTCAGAATTAATCAAATATTAAATATTCATTCAAATGAGCTCAGATAAATAATTTGTACCAGAGTATGAAAGGGAGAGAGTGAGAGAGTGGATACAAATATAATTAATAAGTGCTGGGTTGTGCCAATATCATTTATCGTTTATCATGTTTATTATATAGTAGTTATAACACATGTTTATTTTGGAGGGTCTAGAAAATGTTTAAGGGAGAATATATGTTTACCAGATAAATGGGACTACGCCCCGAGGCATAGTAAACACGTGCATGTTTGGCACATAGTAGAGTCTTTTCAATATGTAAGTAGGGTTTTTTATATAAATAAAAGGTAATGTCATTGGTAACAAATATAAGCCAGAGTGAGTTATTTCAGGTAATACATTTCGCAATTACTGGTTCGCTAACACGAATTCTGGACCGCAAGGTAAGTCTAATATTTTGGTTGTACAGTTGCAACATGGCGCCCGACAAAATCTCAAAATAATTGCATTACAGAAATAATTAATTTTTAACAGAGAAATTAAAGTTACATTGGCGCCTGAACAGGGGCTCGATATAAAATATAATTTTATGTGGAGTGTGCCTACCAGAAAAGCGGAATAATTACCTGAAGTAATTCGAAAGTGCGTAAACACGTGCGTAAGGTAGGGTTAAGTTACGAGGTTATAGACATATATGTGTTAAAGATATAATAAATAAAATGAGTACCAATGACAATAAAACCATAGAAATCAGTACAACTGATGAAAATTTGACTAGTGAGATGGATGTTCCATTAACACAACTTAGTCAGATTGGCGAGTCGAGTACGACTGCAATTGTAGACTCAAAGACAGTAACATCCATCTCTACTCGGTCTGAAAATAAAACAGATGGGACAGCTGCGATGATGCAGTTACTATTACATAAAGTTGATGAACAAAGTATGAAGTTTGATAAATTAGATGAGAAGTTCAGTGAAATAAAAATGAAATTAAAACACAAAATATTCAAATTAAAAGTGATTTTAATGAGAAGTTTGACGAAATAAAAAATGAAATTAAAAAACGAAATGATAATTTTGATAAACAATGTGACGAAGTGAAAAAAAGGTTAGATGATAGGTTAAGTCAAATAAAGAATAAGAAGGTAAGTAGCAGTGAAAATACGACGAAAAACAAGGTGCTAATTAATAAGGTGAGTAACAATGATAATTTGAATAATGAGTTTACAGGTAGTAATAATGATATAATTAAGAACATGGTGTTAGAAAATGATGATGAGAATATTAGGAGTGATAATGAGATGTTTGTGTGTGTTGAGTCAGAGAGAGAGCTGAGAGAAAGTATATTTGTAAAAGGGATGCAGGGGGTAGAATTTTCCCTTGATGTTGTAGTAGGGGGTGAAGTAAAGTCTTCACGTATTTTTAGCAAGGACGTGAGTTCCTTAGATTTATATTTGGGAGACGATAGGTCTACAAATAGAGTTCCCTGGTGTTTTTGTGTACCTCATAGGTGGTGCAGTAATTATGAGTTAATGACCCCTGCATATTTGGAGAGAGAGAGTGTAGCTTGGTACTTTGGTGAGAAATATATTGAGAGAGAGAGAAAGAGAGTAATAGAGATTTAATTAATTTAATTTTATATAAAATAAATATAATTCTTCTATAATTATATTAATTATGAAAACAGAAAAGGGTTAATTATTATCGATGGGAATCGAAAAGATTTTATAATGTTAGGGGTAGTCAATGATGAGAATGGCACTTCTATATAATTCTTGTTGAGTTGAAGCAAACCCAGTGCTTCTTAACACAAACCAGCACACAGCTAAGGGGAAACGGATAAATAGAAAGTATAGAGAATTTGTAGAAAGGTTATGAGTAGAGATGGTGGATAATTATAGCGAATACTTACCTTGTAGTGACATTGAGATAGCAATAATAGTAGATGATGATAATAATGATAACAATTACTTACCTTGGGAAGTAACGGGTGTCGTAGTAGGTAATTATGATGACTACATGACTAACATGATTATGACATATAATACTGAGATAGACAGAATCATACCCGATGATGACATGGTATATGATACATTGATATGGAATAAACCTATTAATACAAACGAGATTGTGGAAGAATATAAAAATGTAGATAAATATTATATTGATAATAATAATATCATTTATTTAATAAAAAATAAGTTGTATATATAGACCTAAGATTCGACTGTTATTCAATGATGGAGGATAGATTGTTTTATTGTGTATGAACATTAATATATGTGAACAGTGGTTTTGAAATGGACTTGATATGAACTGATTCTGATCAATGATAAAATAATAAGTTGGATTGTATATTTTTTTGTGTATTAATGTCAATGTATTTGTGTATTCTTGATGTTGTGTATTACAGGTAATGTTATGCAAACTATGTATGTAACAGTAAATTATAGTTTAATTGATTTAATAATAACAATTAACATGTTTTTGTTTTGACTAAACAAGTGATGAAAGTTTAATAAATTGAAGTAAATAATTGAAGATTAATTACTCAATTAATGTTGTACAAAATACAGTTTGTAATGAAGTTAAATGATTAAGCATATATATATATCTTTGAATATTGAGATGTATTGTTATGAGTAGGTGAGGGATGAATTTTCTAATGCAATTGTCAATGGTCACAGAAATGTAAAGTGTTTAAAAGGGGATAGAGAATGGGTGATAATTATTAAAATAAAGACATTTGAGTTAGTCAATTAAATTAATGGGAGTTAGATAGCTAAGAAATTTGAAGAAAATAGTACACAAAGAGAGTATTAGATATTTAGGGACACAGTAGTAGTGATTATATGTAGATAGGTGAGTAAAGTAAAGGGTAAACATATATTTGTTGATGATGATATTTTGTAGTGGGGGTGAGGTGATAAGGAGTGACCAACGTATAGCGTTGTGGCAGGTAATAGCGTAGTTTAAGGGAGTATTTGCCGATATTTTGGAAGGGCAAAAAATTATGAACTTATATGGCCAGGTAGGGAACACACATCTTAGTACAAAGACGAGCGGTGCCAAAGGATTTAAATGGAATTAGTGAAGGTGTTTATAATTGAAAGATTGGTGTCATAATATGTAAATCTCGTTGTTAGTAGTGGTTAGTAGAAAGAAAGGTGAGTAAGATTATAAATGTTAGTGCCTATAAAATAAGTCAAATTATAGTGAATACAGGAGTCACCCAGACTAATCAATGATAAAAATGTGAAAGGTTAAGCAGAAAATTCATAGTAGAAAGGTAATAAGAAATGAGATAATAATAATGTAATATGAATATTAATAATAAATTTGAAATTGTGAAGAATTAAATGATAAATAAATGATAAATAATTGATGGCTAATTAATAAAAGTATTAATTAATCAATTGAAATTTTAATTTTTATAATTTTATATACAAATTTAGAGATGTAGGGTGTGTAAATTTTGATCAAAGTTAATGTGACTTGGTTATTTTAATGTGATAATCTCAATGTTAATTATGAGTGTATTATTATGTATTATGTTTATTATGTATTAGCATAGAAATTTGAACATGAATCATATGTATGTATAAGAAAATAGTGTTTGTGGAAGAGAAAGAGGGGTAAATATTGTTAACAGCGCCGGATTACTTACTGTTAATAATAATATTAATAATAATAATAAGAGTAAATTTTTTAATATAAAATTAAATCATTTATAGAGATATAAAATGTTTTAGGTATAGGGAGATTTTGGTAATTGTATCCATAAATTTTGGATTATATGTTTCAATTGTAGTATAAAGATTTGTGTTTCTTCTATAATTATATTAATTATGAAAACAAAAAGGGTTAATTATTATCGATGGGAATCGAAAAATTTTATAATGTCAAGGGTAGTCAATGAAGAGAATGGCACTTCTATATAATTCTTGTTGAGTTGAAGCAAACCCAGTGCTTCTTAACACAAACCAGCACATAGCTAAGGGGAAACAGATCAGTTGGGGATATAGCATTATACCAAGCCACTATTTTGATATTTTTGATTTATTGTTTCAGTGTTTGGTGATGTTGTGACGGCGGTCCTGAGCTGGCCAGCGCGTCAGAGCAGGAGCGTAAAGCGCCTGATTGGCCTTATGGTGTTGGGATCTCATAGGAGAAATCCAGTAAGGTCATGCAGGTACTGTCACCATCATCGGACCACGGGTGAGTTATTGTATTCTTTTCACATAAATAGTAAGGGGGTTGTGGCAACATATCCTAGCTGATCCCTTTAGGAAGTACGAATGTGTCAATGAGAGTTTTTATGCTTCGGCATAAAATCTTTCATTGAGGGGGTTTTGTAACGGTACAATTCTGGTCCAATAACATTTTTTGGGAAATAATTGTTCTAAAGTCGAATTGTTGTATTTATTTTTAAATCCCATATAAAAGATTGATAAAGTTTTATTGAGAATTTCCAATAACGTAATATTGAGCGGACAGGATTTGTGTCGAGGTCAGAGTAAAATCACAAAAGTAGCAAAAAACAGTTCGTCATAATAACGGGTAAACAAGCCTAGCACATGATTACGTCAGCCAAAAGAATGCTTTTGTAAGAAACGAGGTTGGCCGTTCAAACAAAGGAATGGTGACGTAGTTTTTGCCCCACCTTCGCCATGCTCAGTTACAAAACGCTGCCATTTTCATCTCAACAGTGAAGAGTGCCGGCCGGCAAATTCACCAAGTGTTGTTTATCTAAATTTTACACCACCAAAAGTTATTAAATATGTGATATATTAACAGTTTGGGTAGCTACAACATCAAAAAAACGTGTGATCTGAGATGGGACGCTACAACTTCGAGAGGGTGTGATCTACGATGGGACGTTTTTTCGATCAGCGTACAGCTAAGTACAATTGGCTGCTACAACCTAATTGTATTATTCAAATATAAAATCTTTATATTCAAAAGGATATATAAAATCTTTATATTCAGAATTAATCAAATATTAAATATTCATTCAAATGAGCTCAGATAAATAATTTGTACCAGAGTATGAAAGGGAGAGAGTGAGAGAGTGGATACAAATATAATTAATAAGTGCTGGGTTATGCCAATATCATTTATTGTTTATCATGTTTATTATATAGTAGTTATAACACATGTTTATTTTGGAGGGTCTAGAAAATGTTTAAGGGAGAATATATGTTTACCAGATAAATGGGACTACGCCCCGAGGCATAGTAAATACGTGCATGTTTGGCACATAGTAGAGTCTTTTCAATATGTAAGTAGGGTTTTTTATATAAATAAAAGGTAATGTCATTGGTAACAAATATAAGCCAGAGTGAGTTATTTCAGGTAATACATTTCGCAATTACTGGTTCGCTAACACGAATTCTGGACCGCAAGGTAAGTCTAATATTTTGATTGTACAGTTGCAACAGGGCGCCCGACAAAATCTCAAAATAATTGCGTTACAAAAATAATTAATTTTTAACAGAGAAATTAAAGTTACAACATAGCGCATTTTATAGGGTATTTGCGTTGGCTTTGGGAACACTTTTCACCCATCAGCTCACTTATAGATTTTTTGGCGCTTAGCTCGTTATTTACTTACAGCCCTCAATTACTAATATTTTTCACTTTTAATTATTTAGTGTTTCATTTGTATTTATTAATTGCTAATGATTTTATCATTCACTATTCTTCACTATATTACCATTCTTTATTTTGTACTATTTTCATTCAATCATCACCTTCACTATCTAATTATTTATATTATTTCTAGTAATAGAAATAGTAAGGATGGCTGCTAAATTAAACAATACGAAGAATAATTATTTATAGTTTATTATAATTTTATTAGTGTACTTTCTTTGTCACTACACTTTGGGGTTTTTACACTTTCATTTTGCACCTCACAAATGTTTTTGTTTTTTAAATGTTTCTGAATGGGTAATCCCTCTAATTATTATCTCACTACCATACTATCTCTTTCATTACAATATCTCATTAATAATATTAACAATTATATTTCTTTATGTCTCTATCATTACATCTAATTCTACATTGTGGTTAGTTTGCTTTTTATATTTATCTTTAACATTGTTTAATTGGGTTTCTTTCAATTCCATTAGTATTGTCCGTTAATGGATAATAACATTTACTTTTTTTTCTCATAGGTTAATTATTGGTCTGGTTTCCAATATTACATTTGAGTGCATTATTTCTCTCGCTCATATTCTTTATTACTTGTTTTTGTATCATCATTAGTTTTCATTTTTATTTATTTCCCTTCATCTTCATTTTCATTGTATTTGATTAATACTTTGTTTTCCCACCTTCTCCTTTGGGTTCATTTTAACAGGTGCCATTGAGTCATTCAATTCCATGAATGTGTTTCATTTTTGTTTGGTTTGGGTTTTTTCCCTTCTTCTTTTGGTTTAGTTAATCACTTTCTTCTCTTCTTTGGTTTTATTCTTGTTTGTTTTTTTTGTGGTTCCCTTCTTCTTTTGTTTCCTTTTGGTTGGTTCAATCACTTGGGTTGGGTCATGTCGTCGTTTGTCGAGTCATTGTCTTTATATTTTATTTATATTAAGCATTTTATTTAATATGAAGTATTATTTTATATTTAGAATCATCTTTTTCATCCCTGGTATTGGGTTGGCTTATTTGTGTTGTAACAATGTAAACAAATTAATAGTTAAATAATTAATATAATGGAAGTATCACATATATAATGTATCTAAATGTAATTGTGAAAAAGCGATGTAGGGCCTACTTCATATACAGATCAGAAGTAAATGATGCATTCTCTTTATGTAATAAGCCTAGTTACTAAACAATATATATTTTTAAAAGCTTCTTATCATATTGAGACGAAATGGTGCGGCATTTGAAACATCTCTTAGGTATAAAAACAACATAACGACCTTTACAAAATTTGCCGCCCGTAGGCCTACTTTGCCTATGCATAAATCTGCCTCTGGTGTACATGCTAAATGCACCTAAACAGTAGTAAGAATGACTTAGTATCCTGTTGAGTTATTCACTGTTCTGACAGATGATAAGCAAATACTGGAAGGTAGGATGTGAGAGCCAGCAATAACCTTAAACAAAACTCTCATATACGCGTATTTCAGTTATTACAGTGTTCTGTTCATTACAGACAAGTGCTTGGTTTGATCATTTTTTTTAAATTAAATTTTATATTTTACTGTAGCTTTACAGTAGCTTGCCAGAAAGTGTAAAAATGTAAAATACAAACGGCATGAGTTAAAGTGTAAATAAAAAGTGAACACTTTACAGTAACACAAAAAATGAGACAATGAAATGCTACAGTTCAGTTATATTGCAATCTCCCTCGCACAAAATTTTAAAGAATAAAGACATTATCAACACCACAACAAAATATTTTTTTTGGAGCAGAAGGAAACACAATGGAAAGGCATCTCAGGTAGTATCGCTTTGAAATTATGGTTTCAAAATATTTAGGGAAAAGAATTAAAAAATGCTAGTATTAACAATCCAACAATGTATCGAAAAGATCAGGATCTTGCAGGGAAAATTGGTTTTGTAGCTACTGGTGGATGTTTGTTTCTATAAAAAATAATTGCAGTATCTAATAAATTATGGTACATATTTAATCATTTATTGAATAATTTGTGATTTATATAATTTTGTGTATTTTTTAATTTCTATAGGTACTTTTGGTGTGTTTGTTGTAATTTTGTGTTTTACATTATCTTTTGTGATTATATCATTTGGTATAAAATGTTCCAGATTATAAAATACACCTCACAGTTTTAACATACAATATATATAGTAATACCTGTACACATAGTAACAGGTATACCAATATGCCTGTAATCACACGTATGGGAAAGTAATGGCAAATCTTGTTATCAGTTATTGTTATTACTCGGCTAGTGCTATTGGCATATTCATATTCATATTGGCCCAAAGTGATCACAAAAGGAATTTATTGTATTTGTTTACAGTCAACAGTATAGATTCCAGGTGATGATTTGAAATTTATATAAATTAATTTTCACTCACATGAATGAAGTTGCAACCGTAAAGAAATACAGAATATATTTTCTATGACAGCATACAACACAGAACATTTGTATTTTGCCTTTTATGTGTGTACATACATTCATACATCATTTATTTGGATTGACTTCTGCAGGCTTGAAATTGGGTAACAATAATGTTTTATATTTTACATTAATGTATATGTAAAATTATAATCACGTACAGTATATATAATTTTATATATGTAATATAATATTGTGTTTTATATTATAATATACACTAATGTAAAATTATAATCCTCAAAGTATAATATTTAATTAATTGGGATGTTTCGTTAAATTGTTACGATGGTCTCACCGATCGTCACATAGTACAGTGGAAACCAAAATAAAACACACTTATGAATTTGCTAATTCATCTTATTATATTATCCAATATACATATACATTTGTGTTGTGGTTTGGTTGTGTTACAGGCTTGTTAAGTTTCATTACATTTTTAATCAGTGTTCTTGCTGGAAGTTTTACATTAATTATTCATGATTAGCTATGATGGTCGAGTGTTATTGGTACAGAAGAGGACGGTGCAGTTTCTTTTCTTCAAGAAAAAGGACTACTTCAAAATCCGCATCGTTGCATTAATGGACTTGATATGGTATTGAAAATGGGACAGCGACCTCGATGGTGTTGCAATAAAAAAACTTGCCGTGAGTATAAGGTACTTCGCCAGGGCACATTTTTAGAGGGGTGCAAAATACCGCTGAGAAAAATAATTCTGTTTATTTATTGCTGGTGTGAAGGGTATAGTAATGTGAAAAACAGTAAAAATCAACTGGAAATCGGCGCCAACACACACACAGAGTGGACGGCTTACTTAAGATATATCTGTGGCTTAGACATCATGACCAACCCACAGAAAATTGGAGGACCGAATTTAACAGTTGAAATTGACGAGAGTGTGTTTGCCAAGAGAAAAAATAATGTTGGCCGGGTGTTACCACAACAGTGGGTATTTGGAGGATACTGCCGGGAAACCAAGAAATGCTTCTTGTGTTGTGTCGAAGATCGCTCAGCCGCTAGTCTTCTTCCTCTCATACAGCAAAATATTGAACCAGGGTCCACTATAATATCAGATGAGTGGCGTTCATACAGGCAAATTGTTTTGTTAATTTGCCACAACAGTACAGTCATTTGACTGTAAACCATCGTTATCATTTTGTGGATCCTCAAACGGGACCGCATACACAAGGCATAGAAAGCCTATGGCGGTCCTGTAAACGCCGAAACAAGATTGAATGTGGTACAAGAAGGTAACTCTTAGATTCCTATTTATGTGAGTTCATGTGGAGGTCCGCAGAGGTCCAGAATATCTTTCCAGGCGATGCATCGAGAATAATTATGTAGTTACTGGAATAATCTGGGGATTTACAGACACTGAACACGCTGTATTAATGTAGAAGCGTGTAGAGTCACCTCCTTACCACTCACGACTACCTGTGGCTAGCTGGTGTTTCTGTAAAAACACAGTACTCAACGTCTAACATTTTCTAGATAAAGAAGGAACATGCATTATGGTTAATAAGTTAGTATTATTAAATACACAGTTTTAATAGGTTAGTATTAGATATCTACCACTTTTTAGATAAAGAAGGAGTATGCACTACGGTTTGTGCCGATTGAATAAAATCGGCGCTAATACGCTAAAGAAAAATAGGTTTCTGTATTTAGCGGTGGGCGTTCTGCCGTACTGTGTTTAACGGTTAGCGCGGAATCTACATGAGGTAACGAAGCGGCGCTTGATTGATGCTGCTCCCTTGCGGACGCCTCGAAGCGCGAGTTGAAAAATGCGTAGAATAAACGGTTCCGAGCTTGTCTGATTTCGCTGCTCCAACTAACCACCTCGCCGCTCTCCGACAGAGAAGTTTTTTTTCATTGTTCCATCTTCCACCTATGGCAGGCTAAATTAAAACAGATCTGCGGTAAGTGAGTGCAGTATACTTATATATATTGCAACTTTACTTATATGCGTTGTTGTTGTGTCGTGTTGTGTATGAGTACCTACCTGCTGTCCGATCTTGCGGATTCTTCCGACTAGGGCGTGTGGATTTTGGATTTGAATTTCGCAAGCTAGTAATATCAAATTTATTGCAACAACACACAAAATAAGTTACTTTAAAGGGGAAGAGTTTTGCGAGACTGGTAGGCTTTATCGTACAACAATAAAACAATGAAATATGGGGTAATAAAACGTTGTTTATTACTCCAATAACACACAAGAATAAAATGGTTATTATATTATCAATTATCTTACAAACTAAACAATGAATTCATGTTGTCTAATGTTTTTCAATTGGTTGATAATTGAAAAGAAACTAAACTCGTTATTTGGCGAGTTAATTGCAATTGAAAATTTAATTAATTAATTGATTTGATTTAATTAAATTGCTTTAACTAAATCGAATTTAAGTGTTAATAAAACAAAATATAAAACTCTGAAGTTAATTAGAATATTTTTCCAAAATAAATTATGCGTGACATTCTAATTCACGTCATTTCATTTCTAGTGATTTGACTTCTGTTATACTGCAGTATGAGCTAATAATTAGATTGTTAGTTAAGATTTGTATAGCGCTTTTATATTAT
Source organism: Magicicada septendecula (assembly GCA_034769895.1). Taxonomy (NCBI): domain Eukaryota; kingdom Metazoa; phylum Arthropoda; class Insecta; order Hemiptera; family Cicadidae; genus Magicicada; species Magicicada septendecula. The sequence goes on from CM068368.1 coordinate 823,860,954, forward strand.
TTCTATTTTCTTAACTACAGCTTACTAATGACTTAGACTGCTATACAGATTATCACAATGAGTTTATTCTTAATTACTAGAGTCTTTGATTTTTGTATGGCACCTGAATTGCTTGAATTACAATGTTTTTAAATGAAAAATAGAAAATTTGATGTTGAAAAATAAATAAGTTGATTTTGATTTCCTGTTATTGAAGAGGATGTTGCTCCAAATTGTCCCTCGTTGATTCCGGTCCGGTCGCTAGAGAAAGTAATCTGCTTAGAGCTCCTGGATTCGGTCGTTGAGTTCAGAATTCGGCAACACTCTGCTTTCCTGCTGTTAGCTGAATATTTTAACGTCTGCGGCTCTCTGCTGAACTGGTTTCTGTCCCTCGTCGATTCGCACGTCGCACGTCAGCGTGTGTGTGTGTGTGTGTTTCGTTCGAGTGGTAGCTCTGCTCGTCAGCTGTTCACCAATGATTTAGACGGCCTCTCTGCTGTATTCTTGAAGTCTGGTCTTGAAGTCTGGTGGATCTCTTGCGTGCTTATGACCACAGCTTGCAGTACACAATAAGCTTGGTTGATGTAATGAAGAGTATCTGACTTGACGCACGAGTTGTACAGTTGATCTGTATTTACTGTGTTCGTAATTGCGTGTGATGACCACGTAGAGTCTTCTGATGGAATCTTCACACTATGGTTATGAGACGATCGAAGAATTACGTCTTTACTTCGCGAGTACTGGCAGAAGAGTGATGTTTCAGCCCGAAAACACCGCGCTGGTTGGGATTTTCGTCAAATGATTTGATTGGCTGACACACTCTCCCTACTACATAAAATTTGAATTCCCTTGGTCCGTGAGAATGAAGTTAGATTCCCACAGACGGAGAATTAATATTATTACTAATATTATTATTCCGGCGGGACCAATTTGTCGCTCCGGATTTCCTGTGATTATTTAATTTTGCAATATCTTGGTTACAAACCACGTTGTGCGAAATCTAAAATATACAATCTGTTGGAAATTATTATCTTTATAACATATTCAAATCTCATTAATGTAGCTCTATTTTTACAGAAGTTATTCAATTAAATTAATTAACTCTTTTATTTGTTAATTATATTGCGTAAAATTTGCACACGTCATTATTAATATTTCGGCAAACATTTTGGCTATCTTGGATTTCGCCTTAATTTATTAGTTTCCGAGATATTAATAATTAACAGTTTGGGTGTGGCCCTCCCTTGTACAGCGAGCTGATTACATAACGGCCACGTGTGCGTCGCTTTATAAAGCATTATTTTCCATCGCTCTACATACAATTGGAGTTTTGACTGTTACAATTTATTTAAACATGATTTTAGTATGCAGGCGACATATAACCCCAAATAATTAATATTTGGTGCTGTTATAATATTTAATTTAAAGTAACGTAAAAGGGGTTTTGTTTAACGTACGTACAAGAATGAATGAAAATTGTTAACCTGTTACGCGCACGCCACGTGGCGAATTAGAGTATGCAAAATGAGTTAATTGTATAATAGTAATTGAAGTCTTAACTAAGGCCCCGTAATTGACCAATGTTAACGCAAAGTAATATGTACCTTAGCCAAACTTAATGTTTTCAAAGATAGGGCCACATGCCCGTATAACCTGTTGTAGAGTGTGTCAAACTTTCATTTCAAGTAGGCCTAAAGCAGTGTTTAAAATTATAAATGGATTTTGGTGCGTGTGAGAGTAACCTGGGGGAATAAGTGTTGGAGCATCTCGCTGATAATATTTGTATGCTTAGGGTCCCTCGCTTCACGTCGAGGACCAGCCCCAAATCATGACCTGAACTACCGAACATCGAAGGCTCTCAGCTTCATCTGCTGGAGGAGAACAGCGAGGAACAGGCCACACCAACACAAAAATGCTTTAGACCAGGACTTCAAACTCCACACCAGGGAATAAATCAGGTGACACCAACCCAATATTACTTTTTAATACAAGTGAATGTAACCTACTAGAACTCGTGGGCATATAGCGACACACCCTAAAATGACTTTAAGCTTTACACATTTCAATTGGGTCCCCGGTTAACGGGACAGAATAGTGCGCGGACTTGGGGGGGAATCTTTTGTACATTTTGTAATACTATTTATATTAAGTGTGAGCCCAGAGGTTGGCATGTATCCGTGGCTGATTACCATTCAGGCATGTAAATTTCTTTCTAGTTTTCAGTAAAAGGGTTACCTTGGTGCTAGTAATTCTATCATTCATCATGTAATTTCACAGATTAAATTTAGTTTTCAATTGATTCTTTAATTTCACATATTTATATTCAGTTTGGGTCCTATAATGGATAGGAGTTTCTTTTGTTAGTTTCAGTCGGGTCCCCAGTTTAATCCTGTATAGGCGGATTTTTCATGCAGACTTGAACATGCTCCTGGGACAGGTTTAGTTAGGCACGATCTTGCCTAGGAACATGTCGGTCTTTGGGCCCAATTAATTCTTAGAGGTTATAAAGCATCATGGCACATTACTGTTATTAATATTTCACAAAAAAAAAAATTTATCACGCTTAAATTCTTTTTAATTTATTATGGTCACTTGTATTTTGGCTGAATTATGATTATATTTCCTCCAAGTCTAAGTGCTCAGTGTGGGAGCACTTTATAGTAGTATCAGGTATTATGCCAACCCCTGAATTTTAGTATGCCCTGGAGGCACTGGTGTTACACATATATAGATGGATTATTATATATTAAGATCTTTCAATAGGTGTTGCGTTCAAGGATATTTATGAATTGTGAATTATGTACCTTCTGGGGTGAAAGAGGTGTGGCAAGATATTAATGTTGAAAGTTGTAATTGTCCTGTGATGTGGAACGTGTGTATGTGTTGTAGTTGTAGACATATATATATATATATATATATGTCCATTTATATGTATTGTATATTCATGTGTTATTTCTGGGGGTTAGGTATAGAGCTAAGTGGGGAAAAGTAACCCCAATTGTAAAAGAAAATCATTATATTAATTTCATTTAAATTTTATAATTATTTTTAAAGCAAAAAAGTAACCAAAAATATTTTAAGGAGAATGCACTGATTTTGTTGGGAGATAAATATTTAACGTTTTGTTATAAAAAAAAAAAGGAGAAGGATGTAATAAAAATTTATTGGTTGTTAATTTTGTGAGTTTTAATTGCAAGTCCCGTCTCACTGGATCCAGCGCATTTTTGGCTTCTCTAGGCTTTTGGCCTAGTTTTAATTATCTTGTGGCCCCTCAAAAAAAAAAAAAATTTATAAGTCAACAAAATACTTAAAAAGGGGTTTCATTTGGTAGCAGAGCGTGGTTGAGATTAGGGTCAACCCTTGGGTCCTTTGGGTGTGACGGGGCTTGCAACCTCAGGAAACATTTTGGGGTTCGAATCGGACTTGGAATAATTACTAGAAGTCCCTATATCTATGAGTACCTATGTCTTGTTATGTTTAAGGTTTTGTTAATTATATGTGTGTATCATTGCCCGCCTGTTGGTATTGTTGAACTGGAGGTCGCCACGGGGTGTGAAATTTTAGGGGGGAAATTCCTTGGAAACTCGAAATATCGCAGATCTGGGCCGAGGTGGAGAAATGGTTTTCGCGTATTACCTTGCCAATAATAGGGAAGACGTTTTTAGTTATGCGGTATGGCCCGATCGGCAGTCGGTCTCCTCCGAGATACGGGAGCCGAAGTTATTGCAAATATTTATATGAGAATTTGTTGTTGTTCGTTGGTCGGTAATTTTGTCATGTCGTGTATTATTGTGTGTGTTGCGTTCCTTCGTGTGTAGTGTTGTTGAGAGCTAGTTCAGGTAAGTGGGCTGGGTCCTCGCAACGGTAGGGGGACCCGCAGTCTGCTTGAAGAAAGGACAGTACTCAAGTATTCCTGTGTTCTTTATTGTCAATTTTTGTAGGGTGTTGTGTTTTCGTGTGACGACCGCGAAGCTCGAGGATGAGCGTCCTAAATCCAGAGTTGTTTCTGCGTGACGAAATCGAGTTCGAGTTACGAGCCCGGGGGGAGAGACCCTAAGGGGCGGTAAGTGTATTGCGACGGCAGCTCAGAGAAGCGCTGTCCGCGGGCGAAGCGCTCTCGACGGTCGCCATCGCTGACAAAGAAAGTGAATTCGAAAATTGCACCGAGAAGTGGGAGGAGCTGCAGGAATTAGCTCGGTGTGTAGGCAATTTGGAGGAAGGCCCGGGGTGCTCCATCGGCGTCCGGCGAGTCCGGCAACGCCTGCAGCATGTAAAACTCAGGCTGCAGAATCTTGACCAACAATGGGGCGATCTTGAGCCGGCCCATGATGTAAAAGGTCTGATCCAACAGATCACCTCGACCCTGCAGGGGTCTCAACAGGGTAGACCACCTACGCCGGCTCCAGTTGCGGAGATCGTGGTCTCGGCTGTAGAGTCATCTTATAGAGCAATCGAGCCTGCCGCAAGTACCCCGGTTTTCTCCGGTTTGGGGGCGGCGTCATATCACAAGCTGCCCAACCCACTGTCTCAAATCATCCAGCAATTACCGGTCGTGGATGGCCTGGATGTGGACAAATTATTGCCATTTTTTTAAATAATTTTTCAATTGGTCGATTTCCCGGGTATGTCAGATCGTACCGTCCTCGAGCTCGTTTATCCTTATTGTCGCGGCCCCATGGCTGAGAGGGTGGCGGATGTAATGAGGCGTGGAGGTGGAGTGGCGGAGTTCCACCACGAGGTGTTGGAGGCGTTCGTGCCCGGGAGACTAATGCAGCAATTACGTCACCGACACTTTTATCGCGTGCAGGCGAGGGGCGAGAGTCTTGCCCAATTCGTGCAAAGTATTCTAGAGGTAGCGCGCATACTGGGACTGGGCATGTCGGAGGAAGAGGTTGTCCAGAATATTCTTGACGGCGTCTCCTCAGAAGACAGATTGCGACTCGTATTTGCTGAGCGGCCGCGGTGGTTTGCGGACTTGGACCGGCTGTGTGTGATGTCCAAGGCCATTCAGATGAGCGACGAGGCGAGGGGAGACAGAAGAGGGGAACTACCCACACCTCAGAGAGCGGAAGGACGCAGCAAACCTTCCCCCCCCCCCGACAGGCCCAGTCACTTCGAAATCGCGAGCGATGGGGGGACATCATCTGTTACAATTGTAATCGCCCGGGGCACGTGGCTCGATCATGCACCCAAGGGCGCGCGCGTCCAGCACCTCCATCGTCAAGACCCATCCCAAAAAACTAAGTAGACAGGGGAAGATATGTCGGAGGATACCTTCCCCTCGTCCTAAATCTTTACAAGTTCCAACTACCTCCAGGCAATTGCTAGAATCCAACTCTTTCGACATCAAAGTCCGGTCCACTACCTCACAACACCTTTCAGTATGCCCCTTTCTGTCGCTCGAGGTAAAAGGGGGTCAGCTCAGAGCATTAGTTGACGCCGGTTCAGCCCGATCCATCATCTCATCTCGGGTATGCGCGGACCTTGAGAAGCAGGGCTTGATCAAGGGGTCGAACCTGTCGTCTGTGGTATGCTGGACTGCATCTCGAGAAATCTTGCCCGTCTCCCAGGTGATTATCTTTAAATTTAAAATCGATGGGTTTTCTTGGGTGTGGCCTTTTCTGGTTTCTCCAGCTCTGGGAGTGGAGTGTATCATTGGTGCCGATTTCATCGCGAAAAGTGGTCTCGTGCTGGACATCCAAGCGCGCCAATGCTATTTCAAGTTTAATCGGGGAGCTCTTATTCCGTTCCTTGGGTACCAGGGAGCTAAGCCAGGTATCCAAGAGGTGGCTTGTCCCGATTCTGCACGAGATCATCTCACTCCATCCCAGCAGAGGGCCTTAGACCAATTGTGTGAGGAATTTCCCGAGGTGTTAACTCCTACATTGGGACTCACACACCTGCTGGAGTATAAGATCCGTCTTACAGACTCAAAGATAGTAAGGTCGCACCCTTACAAATTCGCACCTCCGAAGATGACCATTCTGCGAGAGAGGGTTCAAGAGTTGTTAAAACAAGGGGTGATTGAACCTTCTCATTCTAGCTATGCCAGTCCAGCGTTTTTGGTACCTAAGCCTGGGGGTAAACACCGTATGGTCATCGACTATCGGAAGTTGAACGCAAATATCGAGGTGGATTCTGTTCCCCTCCCAGACTTACATTCGGCCTTTGATTGGTTCAGTGGGGCCAGGTATTTACCATAATCGATTTCAATGCGGCTTATCACCAGATTCCTTTGGCCAAAGAGAGTAGACCGTACACGGCCTTTTGTGTACCATGGAATTTGTACCAATACACAAGGGTTCCCATGGGTTTGGCTGTGGGGGCCCAGACACTCACTCGTCTTCTCGATACCGTTTTTCACGACGTGAAATTCAGGTTCATCTTTAATTACTTAGATGATTTGTTGGTGTACAGTGAGACATTCGAAGATCATCTGGGTCATCTCCGAGAAGTGATGTGTCGGTTGAGAAGATCTGGCCTCACTGTCAATCCCGAGAAGGTTCGTTTCGCCCAGGAGAGTATTTCTTTCTTGGGCCATTTGGTTTCACACCGGGGCGTTACGGTCGACCCCGAGAGGACACAGGGCATCCGTGACTTCCCCCCTCCTAGGGATGCGAAGGGAATAGCGAGATTCGTAGGTATGGTCAATTTTTATCGACGATTCATACCTAATATCGCTGAGATTGCCGCACCCTTGAACGAGCTGAGGAAGAAGGGCGCTAAATTTACATGGGGTGAGAGTCAACAGAAGGCTTTCCACACCTTGAAGGAGGCCATCATCTCCCCAGCGGTGTTACGGATGCCCGACTTTTCGAAACCCTTTATCCTACAGACGGACGCGAGTTCGGTTGCGCTCGGGGCAGTTCTGTCCCAAGTTGTTGATGACGCTAGGCAGCCTGTGGCATTTATTTCCCGGACATTGACTCAGCAAGAACGAAAATCATCCGTCTATGAGCTAGAGCTGTTGTGTACGCTCTAGAAAAGTTCAGGCGTTTCCTGGAACATGCTGAGTTCCTGCTCGAGACCGATAATCAGGCTCTCTCTTGGCTTCTGGCTCATCCCCGGCAACTGGGTAAAATTGGTAGATGGGTGGTGAAGATCTCATCCTTTAAGTTCAAAGTGCAACACATTAGGGGATCTCAAAATGTAGTTGCAGACGCCTTGTCCCGCATGTTTTCCCAGCCCAGTGATGCCCAATCTGAGCAACCCTGTTCCGTTCTGCTAGACTTTCCATTAGCCTTCACTGATGTGTTACCCCATCAGTTGAACGACGAAGAGCTGGGTCCAGTCATCCAAAATATAAAGGAGGGTAACGTACAGGCCCCTTACTTCTTGTCCAAGGGAGTCCTATGTTGTAGAGAAAGAAAAGGACGTGCCCCTAAGATCGTGCTGCCTAGCAAGTTAGTGCCCATGGTCTTCAGTTATTACCACAATTCCCCAGTAGGAGGCCACAAGGGAATTTCTAAGACCATTTCCAGCATTAGGAGACATTTTATCTGGAAGGGCATGGATAGGGACATCGCGACCAGGGTTAAGAGCTGTCATCTATGTGGCTTGAGCAAGCCTGCCCAGAACACCAAGTTAGGGTTGTTGTCATCTGATGTGGCGAGCAGACCGATGGAGAAGTTGTTCATCGACTACGTGGGGCCATTCCCCCGTAGCAAGTCAGGTAATGCTTACCTGCTTGTTTGTGTGGATGCTTTTTCAAAGTTTGCCTGGCTATTGCCCTTACGGCAGGCAACGGCTCGTTTAAACATAAACGCACTCCAAAACAATATATTTCAGCATTTCGGTCTTCCGACCAACATTGTCTCGGACAATGGCCCGCAGTTCATTTCGGGTGTATTCCGGCGGATGTGTTTCGCCAGTGGGATCAAACACGTAACCACTTTCCCTTATTACCCACAGTCTTCCCATGCGGAGAGATTCAATCGGAATCTCCGGTCCGTCCTGATTGCTTATCACGCTGAGCAACAGACCACCTGGGATCAGAATCTGAAGTGGTTACAGTTAGCTTTTAATACGGCCCGACATGACAGTCATCAGGCCGTGCCCTTTGAAATCCTGTTTGGATTTTCGCCCGCACTCCCGTTGACCAATTTGTGGAACATCGAAGATCTTCTGCCACGGGAGCCAGATAATAGAACTGCAGAGAGGTGGAAGGAGGCTCGGAAGAATTTGCTTCGAGCGCACGAGCGGGTCCGTCGACGATATAATCAGGGGCGAATTCCTAACCCCTTCCGGATTGGGGACTGGGTCTATTGCCAGAGCCACCCACTCAGCTCAGCCGCGGACAAACGTGCCGCAAAGTTATGTTACCGCTGGTCGGGGCCATATCGCATCCTCGGGTTCACGTCACCGGTGACGGCCCGGCTGGGCGTACCGGGGGGCGATTCTAAAGAAATTGTTACAAATGTTTCAAAATTGAAGCTCTGTCGGAGGGAGTAAGCTGACTAATAGAAGTGGGGTGGTAAGATTTGGTGGTTTCCATGTGTGTAGGGATGGTGTTCCTTCGGTGGTGTGTGCTCCGGGGAAAAGGTAAGAACCTGGTATGGTAGCGGGTAGATGTTCCCCACAATCCGGGTGGTGTACGTCTACTTCAGGGCTGCGCCCCTGCCTACGCGAGCCTTGGTTTTCTCCACTCCTCCTTATTTTCGGAGGGAACCCGGTCCTCACCCTTGACCTTTAAGGATCCTTAACCTTCCCATCCTCCCAATTTCCTACCCCTTAAAAAAAACTAGAAAAACAGAAAACATAAAAATTAGAAAAAGAAAAGGATGAAAAAAAAACACAAAAGAGGAGTAAGTAGAGCAAGTCGTACCGCTCCAACGAGGCCAGGTAGGGACCTCGGTGGCGTTGTACGACGTGGACAATGTCCTTGGAGCACACATGTATTAGGTTATAGGAAGGGATATACACATTGGGTAAACAAATTATGGTGTCATGGAAACCACCTCCCCCGTTCTCTCCCTGGTCCTGTGGGATGTAAGAGGGATTCATGGGATAAAGTGTTATTGGATTTTGGGGGGTCAGTCCCCGTGTAATTATAGGGCATGGGTCCCTGTTGAGGTAGCCTCGGAGTTCCCGCATAAGTGGTAAAGCCTCAGGAGGTCAGAACTCAGGGTGCACCCGAACACTCTTTCTTCTTTTCTTCTTCTGTCTTTCTTGCTGCATGCTGGCCCTGATCAGGTCAGTGTGTAGTGCCAACACACTCGCATTCTACACGTCTTCTTTCTGTTTTTTCGACTTCCTTCTGAGCCACTGCTCTCCTGAGAACAAAGGCAACTGGGAAAACCGAGCCATGCGGAACACATGCGTTTTAGTAGAAAACATTAGGGGTACACTGCAGGGCAGGGCAAGTGTGGGGCAACTATATTGCCCTTTTGGGGTGGGGGTGTGCCGATTGAATAAAATCGGCGCTAATACGCTAAAGAAAAATAGGTTTCTGTATTTAGCGGTGGGCGTTCTACCGTACTGTGTTTAACGGTTAGCGCGGAATCTACATGAGGTAACGAAGCGGCGCTTGATTGGTGCTGCTCCCTTGCGGACGCCTCGAAGCGCGAGTTGAAAAATGCGTAGAATAAACGGTTCCGAGATTGTTTGATTTCGCTGCTCCAACTAACCAACTCGCCGCTCTCCGACAGAGAAGTTTTTTTTAATTGTTCCATCTTCCACCTATGGCAGGCTAAATTAAAACAGATCTGCTGTAAGTGAGTGCAGTATACTTATATATATTTAATTTAAAGTAACGTAAAAGGGGTTTTGTTTAATGTACGTACAAGAATGTAAGAAAATTGTTAACCTGTTACACGCACGCCACGTGGCAAATTAGAGTATGCAAAATGAGTTAATTGTATAATAGTAATTGAAGTCTTAACTAAGGCCCCGTAATTGACCAATGTTAACGCAAAATAATATGTACCTTAGCCAAACTTAATGTTTTCAAAGATAGGGCCACATGCCCGTATAACCTGTTGTAGAGTGTGTCAAACTTTCATTTCAAGTAGGCCTAAAGCAGTGTTTAAAATTATAAATGGATTTTGGTGCGTGTGAGAGTAACCTGGGGGAATAAGTGTTGGAGCATCTCGCTGATAATATTTGTATGCTTAAGGTCCCTCGCTTCACGTCGAGGACCAGCCCCAAATCATGATCTGAACTACCGAACATCGAAGGCTCTCAGCTTCATCTGCCGGAGGAGAACAGCGAGGAACAGGCCACACCAACACAAAAATGCTTTAGACCAGGACTTCAAACTCCACACCAGGGAATAAATCAGGTGACACCAACCCAATATTACTTTTTAACACAAGAGAATGTAACCTACTAGAACTCGTGGGCATATAGCGACACACCCTAAAATGACTTTAAGCTTTACACATTTCAATTGGGTCCCCGGTTAACGGGACAGAATAGTGCGCGGACTTGGGGGGGAATCTTTTGTACATTTTGTAATACTATTTATATTAAGTGTGAGCCCAGAGGTTGGCATGTATCCGTGGCTGATTACCATTCAGGCATGTAAATTTCTTTCTAGTTTTCAGTAAAAGGGTTACCTTGGTGCTAGTAATTCTATCATTCATCATGTAATTTCACAGATTAAATTTAGTTTTCAATTGATTCTTTAATTTCACATATTTATATTCAGTTTGGGTCCTATAATGGATAGGAGTTTCTTTTGTTAGTTTCAGTCGGGTCCCCAGTTTAATCCTGTATAGGCGGATTTTTCATGCAGACTTGAACATGCTCCTAGGACAGGTTTAGTTAGGCACGATCTTGCCTAGGAACATGTCGGTCTTTGGGCCCAATTAATTCTTAGAGGTTATAAAGCATCATGGCACATTACTGTTATTAATATTTCACAAAAAAAATTTATCACGCTTAAATTCTTTTTAATTTATTATGGTCACTTGTATTTTGGCTGAATTATGATTATATTTCCTCCAAGTCTAAGTGCTCAGTGTGGGAGCACTTTATAGTAGTATCAGGCATTATGCCAACCCCTGAATTTTAGTATGCCCTGGGGGCACTGGTGTTACACATATATAGATGATATATAATTACCTTAATATCCACTTTAGTGATACACAGTTTCGTCACTGATGACGCGTTTCGGGACTAAGTCCCATCCTCAGATACATTTAATTAATAAACTAAAATATTAAAATCACGACCATGATACTGGTCAAGTCAAAAATAAATAAAATAAATTACAAATCGCATGTAATAAGCTTTGCTAACCACGGCTGGAGCTCCCGCATGCGTTCACCCGCAACCGCGATTGTCACGCGACTCTAAGAAAGATTGTCACGTGACAAAAAATAAGAAAATATATAGATGGATTATTATGTATTAAGATCTTTCAATAGGTGTTGCGTTCAAGGATATTTATGAATTGTGAATTATGTACCTTCTGGGGTGAAAGAGGTGTGGCAAGATATTAATGTTGAAAGTTGTAATTGTCCTGTGATGTGGAACGTGTGTATGTGTTGTAGTTGTAGACATATATTGTAGCGTGACAGATGTATGCATAATATTGAATGGCAATTGATCATTAGAATAATGAAGTTATAATATTTAAATTTGGAAGAAAGCACTAAGTTTAATATAAAAAGATTAATTCATAGCAACTGTGGAAAGAAATCATTATTATAAAGAAAATACAAGTTAAAATAAAAGGAGTTACTAGTGATGAGTCATCCAAGACCAGTCTCATAACCAAAGGTTTTCAAGGTATAACCCAGGAAGGTAAAATAGTAAATAACAAAGCAGTACACAATATGACCAAACCCACAACGAGGGAGAATAAATAGAATAGAAACCCTAAAATAAGCCAAGATCAACCAATACAGGTTGTGTATTTCTGAATTAAAGAAGAAGATGGAGAAGATCCCAAGAAACCTGATGGCATCAAGAAGAAGATGGAGAAGATACCAGTCCCAGAAGGCAGGAGAAAAGAAGACTGAAGAAAGAAGAAGAGGGCAGCATCCTGAAGAAGACGTCATGCTCTTATAAAAGACACCCAAATCCCTATATCCCCAAAATAAATATCTAAAAACAAAAGTATAACGAAATAAAAACCACATGTATATAAATTTAAGAGAGAGAAGTGAACAAAGTAAAAGTTTCCTGTGAACTAAGATGAAACAATAATATAGTACCCATGGAACAAATCTCCATTGAAAAACGCTAACCAATTTATTATGTTGATAAGACTATACGACCATTTAGCATTAACATAATATATAAGTGAAAGTGAACCAGTGATAGTTTTGGGTATTATAAAAAATGAACCTTGTGTTTCATTCTTGGCAATCACAAACATTGGATGCAATGAAATATGCATTTTTCAATGACTTAAAATGTGTACTGTGACAATATGTTGTTCATAAGACATGAATCTGTTTAAAATAACATTTTGTTTTACATGAAAAAAGAAAAACAGATTTCATAGTGCTTTTTGAACGGTTCATACTATTTATTTGTTAATGACAGGGTACAATTCCCCAAAGACAATGTATAAAAGACGGTATAAAAACTGTAGAATCCTACTTATAATAATAGTTAGAAATAAGAATATAAATATAAGGTTTTTATGTATATAGTAGAAGAATGTTTAAAAATGTTTTAGATATAAGGCCATTTGTTTGGGTCTGAAACAACTAACATCAGAACTATAAAAATAGTTACCACTTGTAAATAGTAGAGAGTAATTAAGATGTTAGTTAGTAAAAAACCTTTTTTGTAAGCCGTATTTCCATGTTTGGAAATGGGGATTTTGTTGCAAAATGTCTGACTTGAAGACAACCATTTATTTAAAAAAAAAATATTCTTTATTTTGTTTAACTATTATTTGTATTGTAACCAATACTAATTGTTTTTGTGTAATTTGAAAACATGTTTAATTTATAATACTATTTGTAAAAGTCAGAGAGGGTATCACACATCATATATTGTTTGTAAATTATTTTGTAAGAAAAATTGTTAAAAAATCATAGGCCAAAAGAATGGAAACCAAACTTCATCAAAACAGAGAAATTACTCATTTAAAAGCAAATAAACAAAAGGGGTTTAGACAAAATAAACTTGAGATCATGCCACATAATTGCACATACCATTTAGAGAGATTTTAATAAATTATATTCAGAATTATAAATAAAAATGAGAATGACTAAACTCAGAAATTTAGACATGGGAGTCATATATTCCTGAATAATGTTTCAGGATACAACTAATTCAATTAACTACCAGAAAATAAGGGAATATGAACCTTTTAATACAATATAGGATTATTAATATTAAATATAACTGATAAAATGGCTGAATTTATATAATGACAGGAAGTAAATTTTGATGTTTTGACTCTTCTGAGTATACCAAACTGAAAATGAAATTACTATTTTTTGGACAGAAAACACTATAAAATGGCATTATTTAATCTGAAAATAACCAGAATGAACTGAAAGATTAATTTAAATCAAATCTAGTGAATAAAATTGACAAATAACCAAAGTTTAGGCATTCATATAGTGAAATAGTAAAGTATACACAGGATGTGAAAATATTTTTGAACAATGTTAAGGATAATATTATATGGGCTAAGAGTTTAATTGAAACTAAAGGAAACAGTTAGTTGATTATTGGTATTTGAACGGATAACATAAACGAGAGTTTTGTGACGATCTAACCTATCTTACAAAGGTGAAGTTTAGTGGCGAACAGTACGTTACTGTAAAGTCGGGAGTGAATTATAAAATCTTTCCAGAACCTATACATTGTGACAAAAACGATCAAGAAACACTAATTAACACTAAACAATACATTTCTACTCTGAAAAACACCACAAAACACCAGAAAACTGTATAACACATTAACCAAATTAGTGTCGGAATTGGGAAAAGTGTTTTGACTTATAATTACACAGACATACTAAATACAACCCAGAATCACTACACAACATTTAACAAGAGATTTGCAGAGACAAGAACAGGAATTTTGCCAGAAAATACATTATTTGGAACACTGCAGGAACGAGCAACATTTTGATCAACTTGACGGCGGCCATTTGCTTTGACGATTCCAGTGCCTTCTTCTTAGTACAACTCAGCTGTTTGGTGAAAACAATTATTATATTTACAAATTATTATTCAATGTCTGTGTTTATTAATAACTATTAATTTGATTGTAACGTTATACTTTTTAAATATTAGCCCGATTTCTCTGACTTTGGTAATAACTGGCTGTTTAAAGAACCCTATATAATTTTTATATCATATACTTGTAACTTTTTTCGATATCCTGAGAATCGATACTAATCGATAAGAGTCAATATTGCTATTAATTAATAAAAAACATTAATACTTTTCAATACTTAATAGTTCTTTATTTCTTCAATAATACTAATTACCAATAATATAATTCTAATTGATAATCTACAAGGACTTTACCACCCGTAAGTGAAGATAACCTAAAAAATAAAAAGGTAAACAAGTATCGATTGGTTTACAGACAGTCTTATGAGTGGTGATAGATTATTTAAAATATACTAAAACTTTAATAAAAATTTTCAGAAGAGCATTACACTGTTTAAAACTTCACAGCCCTATATTAATTAATTGATCCTAATTAATTAATTAATAAAATTAAAAAATTTTTTAATTATTTTTTTTTATAAACATAATTTTTTTTTTTTTTTTTTAATTTCCTTCAAAACAATAAATTTTGTTTTGAAACTTTCGGCGAAGCTGAACAGATATATTCCTTCATCAACTTTACGCTACTCGACCGATCTTGCTACCATTGGGACTCGACCAGCTGGGAAACTTAAGGAAGTGTTTCAGGCCAGTAAGACGTCGAGAGCCACACCAATTAAACACCAATTAAACATATTACATTGGACTTGATTACATCGGAGTCACATACTCCATAATATCTATATCATCAACACACATCTATATTTATTTAATTTGTATTATTACAAATTGGCGCACAACTTTAGGGGCTTTAATTAGCGATTGGAAGGCCAATACATTCTGCCCAATCACTAGTTGGAGCTAGGCAACAGCTACAAAGCCAGAGAATTTCAAGGGAAAATGCAACGACGTGCAACATCTAAGAAACGGGCGGCGGAGGCCGAGAAAGAAATAGAAGTTGACATGGACAACAAGGAAGCAACACCAATAGACGCGGAAAGTTCGTTGCCACCAGTATTGTCCAAACAACATGAACAACCAGGGGAACAACCTGAGATGCCTACTCAGACAGAGGAAGTCAATGTCCAGGAGGATCGATTGGAAAAACCAAAACGGACGGAGGATGAGAGATTACATGAAATGCTCAGAACAATGATGATGGAAATGAGTAAAGAAATAAATAAAAACATGGACAAGAAGATAGACGAAAGTAATAAGGAAAGGAAAGAAGATAGTCAGTCTTTGAAAGAAGATATCAAATCCGGCAAGGAAGAAACAAATAAGAAATTTGAAGAGTTGAAGGGAGACAACCAGTCTTTAAAAGAAGATTTGGGAAATAAAATAGAAAAAACAAAAGAAGAATTGAGTGGGATGAACAAGAAGATGGAAGAGAAGATGGAAGAAAACAGCAAGAAGATGGAAGAGAAGATGGAAGAAAACAGCAAGAAGATGGAAGAGAAGATGGAAGAATTGAAGAAGGATAATCAATCCACAAAAGAAGAGTTGACGGGGATGAACCAGAACATAGAAGATTTGAAGGAAGACAACAAGAAGATGGAAGAAGAGATGGGGAAGAAGTTAGAAGAATTGAAGGAAGACAACCAATCGTTCAAAGAAGAATTCAAGGCGACTAAAGAAGAATTGATTAATAAAATTGAGAATACTAATCAGAAAATCGATGAAACCAGGAAGAAGATAGAGAAGAACAACCGACAATTGAAGGAAGAGTTGAAAGAAGATAACAAGAAGTTGGAAGAAAAGATGGGGGAGAAATTGGAAGAATTGAGAGAGGACAATCAAATTCTGAGAGAAGAATTAAGAGAAGTCAATCAGGAGAATTTGGACAAACTGGACGAAAGGATGGAATTGTTGCGAGAAGAACTGAATAAAGAAATCAACGTTAACAAAAAAGCGATGAATAAGAAGATGGAAGAAGAAAATATAATGGTCAATCGACAGATTCGAGAGATTGATGGAAAGTGCAACCAGACCGAAAAGGAGGTGAATGAGCTTAAAGAAGTGGTGAACATCAAGTTCACAAATATCGAAGAACATAGTCGAAGGAAGGTAGAAGAACAGAGGAAGGAAAATCAAGAAGAGTTCGGAAAAGTACGCAACCAAGTCACAGAGCGATGTAATGATATACAAGAGACCATGGCCAATATCACCGGTCAGGTGCGACAAAGCCGAGAGGAGATGGAAGCAATAAGGAACAGACCGAATCATTTCACCGGATTGCCTGTCAACGAAAGCCGAGAGTGGCTCAACTTCCGGCAATACAAACGCAAGCCGATGGAGTTCCTAGCTAGGGTAGAAGAATATTTGACCAAGCATAAAATTACCCAATGGAGCCATAGCAGGGAGATATTCGACGAGTCTTTCCGAGACATAACAGATAATTGGTGGATGGCCAACCGGAGTGAAATTTCTGACTACCAACAGTTCCGGAAAATGTTTAAGACAAAATACTGGTCTGAGACCACCCAGAACTTGATCCGAGACAATATTTGTAATGGAAGATACAGGTCACAATTAGGTAGCAGTATGACGGCATATTTCTTGGGGAAGGTGTGTATGGCAAAACACCTTGAGCCAGCAATCCCAGAAGAATGTTTAGTGAATAAGATATCTTATCACTATGATGAGGACATTATCAGGGCCCGGAGAGGTAGTCAGATCAAGACGATCCAGGGAATGACCGAGTTATTGGAGGGATACGAGAACGAAGAGTATTATCGGCAGAGCAGGAAGAGAAATGAGAGACCAGAAGCAAGGCCGACTACCTACCCCAATAACGGCAATAACCATACAAATAACCGGAACCAGCCCAGTAAGTACGACGGCCCTAACAACCAGCCGCGTAATAACCAGTTTAACGGTAATTTTAACGGAGTAAGGAATAATAACCCTTACCCAAATAATAGAAACAATTTTTACCAACATAATAATGTCCCATACAGTCAGAGAAATCCATATCCCAACAATAATGGTGACAGACCTTACCCACCTAACCGAAATTACTATAATAATAATTTTAGCAATAACAGTAATAGCAATAGTAATAACCGAGTGTCGCGCCCTAGGGTAAATTTTATAAGAGCAGAAGATCGCGGACCCAGGAGATATTATCAACCGAGGAGGAGCAGCTTCCACGGCGCTGACCGAAGATGGCGGAGTGCGGAACGAGACGGCCCAAGATACGAACAGGAAAGACGAAGTACCAGCCTGGAAGATCTTGGCAGACAACCGAACAGGGCGTTAAACATCAACCAGGGTACAGAACGTCAGGAGACAAACCAGAGTTTCCCGAACGATGCCTCGGTCAATAGTAACATAAACACTGACCAAAATACTTTAAACGAGAGGAGGCAGTAATCAACAACGATGACCCGTTACTGCTTATACTTCCTGGGTTAGAAAAGGATGATTTGCAACAAGCAAACAATAATAAGATTATCACTATCATAAGTAACCATTATCTGAAAGACATACGAACTGAACTTTTGGAAGAGAACGAGAAGAGTCTCAGCAACAGTAATAATGAGATAATTTATATAACAGCGGAGGTGGAAGGAGTTCCCGCTAAAATAATGATAGACACAGGAGCTAATATTTCAATAATAAACTCAAATGAGTTGGAGAGAATCCAGAATAAATGTGGAAAAACCTAACATTTGAAGGAGTAAGAGGAGCTAACCATCAAAGAGCGACATTTAGAAGAGAAGGCATTTATAAGGAAAGAAAAAGAGAAGATCAACTTACAAAAGTATAAATAATATGGGCCAGTGTAGAGTACAATATAACCCCATATGTTGTGGTAAATGATAAGCATAACAATACATATGAGTTGAGGGAAATCGTTTCAGGAAAAATCAAAGGAGTGTACAATCAAGCTTCTATGAAGAAATATTATGAAGAATGAGTTGTGAGTTTTAGAATTTAGAATTTATATAAAAAAAAATTCGGAAATAATGTAAGTACATCTTACAACCTAATATTTTGAGAAGAACATTTTGGAGAATTATAAGAAGAAGGAATTTAGAATTTATATTTAAAAAATTCAAAAATAATGTAAGTACATCTTACAACCTAATATTTTGAGAAGAACATTCTGAAGAATTAAAAGAAAAAGAATTTTAGAATTTATATTTTAAAAATTCAAAAATAATGTAAGTACATCTTACAACCTAATATTTTGAAAAGAACATTTTGGAGAATTAAAAGAAGAATTTTTTAATTTATTTAAAAAAATTCAAAAATAATGTAAGTACATCTTACTACAACCTAATATTTTGAAAAGAACATTCTGGAGAATTAAAAGAAGAAGAAGTTTTTTAATTTAATTTAAAAAAATTCAAAAATAATGTAAGTACATCTTACTACAACCTAATAATTTTGGAACAAACTTTATGGAAGAAAGAAAAAGAAAGAATTTTGAATATAACTTATTCTAAAATATGTAAGTACATCTTACTACAACCTGATGATTTTGGAACGAACTTTATGGAAGAAAGAAAAAGAAAGACTTTTGAATTGAAATATAATTATAAAAATTTAAAATTGAGTAAGTACTTCTTACTACAACCTGATAATTTAGAACAAAACTTTATGGAAGAAAGAGAAAGAGAGAGAATTTTGAACTTAATTTTACAAAAAATTTAAAAACAAAGTAAGACCAACTTACTACAACTAAGTTTGTGAGAAAACTTTATGGTAAATAATTAAGAAGAATTTGAATTTGGAGAAATACCAAAACATGCAGAAATAATAGTAAAATCACAGTACTATAAACAATTCTGAATGAAACAATTCTGGGAGTAAATGAATTAAACAGAATTTGAATGTTGATAGAACGTCAGAACTTTGAAACAAGATAAGATCAACATATTACAAGGATTTATGAGAAATATTTTTCTATTAAATAAAAAGAATAGTTTGAATTTTACATTAAAACTAACCAAGTTCCAAAAAATAATTATGTGTCAATTATGAGTGAATTGAGAAGAAAATAAAGTGATTAATTCAGAAAAGAGAGTTAACGTTAATCCAGAATAAATGCTAGACATTCACAATAGCATTGGAAGGAGTAGAGAAGAATAACAAAAAAGAGTGTAATATGCCAGAGAAGGAAAAAATTTGGAAGCAAAGAGACTAATTACCTATGAAACGATAATGAAAACAGTTAATTAAGAGCGAAGAAGAACAACTCATACCAAACAGATGGAGAAGATGATTTTGAACCAATGATAATAATAAGACCTATATGAAATGCAAAGAGAATAAATACCACATGAAATATAATATAAATGAATTAATGCTAATGAATGCGAAGGCGGATTAATAACTTTCTAAGAGAAAGGAAAGAACCAAAATGTTTAAATAAAATGATCAATATAACAACCTGTATATCTAATGTAAAGATACAATGTTAAAAAATTAAATATAATATATTAAGACCATTCAAATAAGGAATACGAAAGACTATTTATAAAGACCATGCTAATACTATGAATAACCAGAAGAAAGTATAAAGAGAATTCAGATGGAGAAGAAAGAGAGTTACACTGTAAACAGTAACCAGAATTATTAAAAGAAAGGTTTTCAACCATAATTAAAATAAATATATCAGACAAGTTAAGAGTTTTGAAAAAATATATATGTAATGAGTATAATAATGATTATGAAGATTTATTAAGATAGAAAATGTGAGATAATCTGAGAGACTACGAAGTGGAGAATCCAAAGATATTTTTATTAGTCGAAAATGAGACTACTTTTTATTTATTTATTCGATGACTGACTGAAGATAATTCCAGCAGCATTATGTTTTTGAGCAGGGATGGATATGCCTCTGTACTCAATTTATAGAAGTGGTGTATGGCCAGCAGAGAAGTAGCGTACAGTGCCCCTCTGATCTGCCCCAGCCCACGTGATAGGGAATGTTAGGGAATTAATATCCCAAGGATACAACACGAAGTTGATATAGAAAGAAAATGTATTACAATTATAATATATCTCAGAAGACACTAACTATCCGAAAAGGATCAGTAGTAAGACAAGTAACCATATATATAAAATTAATAAAACTCTAATATAAAAAAGTCGATATAAAAATGGAGAAGAAAATGAATTATAAGAAATGATGAAATTATCATAAGAAATTATTTCATCCATAAGCATGTCTGAAATAATTACTTCTGGAGGAGAGCAATCTGTAGCGTGACAGATGTATGCATAATATTGAATGGCAATTGATCATTAGAATAATGAAGTTATAATATTTAAATTTGGAAGAAAGCACTAAGTTTAATATAAAAAGATTAATTCATAGCAACTGTGGAAAGAAATCATTATTATAAAGAAAATACAAGTTAAAATAAAAGGAGTTACTAGTGATGAGTCATCCAAGACCAGTCTCATAACCAAAGGTTTTCAAGGTATAACCCAGGAAGGTAAAATAGTAAATAACAAAGCAGTACACAATATGACCAAACCCACAACGAGGGAGAATAAATAGAATAGAAACCCTAAAATAAGCCAAGATCAACCAATACAGGTTGTGTATTTCTGAATTAAAGAAGAAGATGGAGAAGATCCCAAGAAACCTGATGGCATCAAGAAGAAGATGGAGAAGATACCAGTCCCAGAAGGCAGGAGAAAAGAAGACTGAAGAAAGAAGAAGAGGGCAGCATCCTGAAGAAGACGTCATGCTCTTATAAAAGACACCCAAATCCCTATATCCCCAAAATAAATATCTAAAAACAAAAGTATAACGAAATAAAAACCACATGTATATAAATTTAAGAGAGAGAAGTGAACAAAGTAAAAGTTTCCTGTGAACTAAGATGAAACAATAATATAGTACCCATGGAACAAATCTCCATTGAAAAACGCTAACCAATTTATTATGTTGATAAGACTATACGACCATTTAGCATTAACATAATATATAAGTGAAAGTGAACCAGTGATAGTTTTGGGTATTATAAAAAATGAACCTTGTGTTTCATTCTTGGCAATCACAAACATTGGATGCAATGAAATATGCATTTTTCAATGACTTAAAATGTGTACTGTGACAATATGTTGTTCATAAGACATGAATCTGTTTAAAATAACATTTTGTTTTACATGAAAAAAGAAAAACAGATTTCATAGTGCTTTTTGAACGGTTCATACTATTTATTTGTTAATGACAGGGTACAATTCCCCAAAGACAATGTATAAAAGACGGTATAAAAACTGTAGAATCCTACTTATAATAATAGTTAGAAATAAGAATATAAATATAAGGTTTTTATGTATATAGTAGAAGAATGTTTAAAAATGTTTTAGATATAAGGCCATTTGTTTGGGTCTGAAACAACTAACATCAGAACTATAAAAATAGTTACCACTTGTAAATAGTAGAGAGTAATTAAGATGTTAGTTAGTAAAAAACCTTTTTTGTAAGCCGTATTTCCATGTTTGGAAATGGGGATTTTGTTGCAAAATGTCTGACTTGAAGACAACCATTTATTTAAAAAAAAAATATTCTTTATTTTGTTTAACTATTATTTGTATTGTAACCAATACTAATTGTTTTTGTGTAATTTGAAAACATGTTTAATTTATAATACTATTTGTAAAAGTCAGAGAGGGTATCACACATCATATATTGTTTGTAAATTATTTTGTAAGAAAAATTGTTAAAAAATCATAGGCCAAAAGAATGGAAACCAAACTTCATCAAAACAGAGAAATTACTCATTTAAAAGCAAATAAACAAAAGGGGTTTAGACAAAATAAACTTGAGATCATGCCATATAATTGCACATACCATTTAGAGAGATTTTAATAAATTATATTCAGAATTATAAATAAAAATGAGAATGACTAAACTCAGAAATTTAGACATGGGAGTCATATATTCCTGAATAATGTTTCAGGATACAACTAATTCAATTAACTACCAGAAAATAAGGGAATATGAACCTTTTAATACAATATAGGATTATTAATATTAAATATAACTGATAAAATGGCTGAATTTATATAATGACAGGAAGTAAATTTTGATGTTTTGACTCTTCTGAGTATACCAAACTGAAAATGAAATTACTATTTTTTGGACAGAAAACACTATAAAATGGCATTATTTAATCTGAAAATAACCAGAATGAACTGAAAGATTAATTTAAATCAAATCTAGTGAATAAAATTGACAAATAACCAAAGTTTAGGCATTCATATAGTGAAATAGTAAAGTATACACAGGATGTGAAAATATTTTTGAACAATGTTAAGGATAATATTATATGGGCTAAGAGTTTAATTGAAACTAAAGGAAACAGTTAGTTGATTATTGGTATTTGAACGGATAACATAAACGAGAGTTTTGTGACGATCTAACCTATCTTACAAAGGTGAAGTTTAGTGGCGAACAGTACGTTACTGTAAAGTCGGGAGTGAATTATAAAATCTTTCCAGAACCTATACATTGTGACAAAAACGATCAAGAAACACTAATTAACACTAAACAATACATTTCTACTCTGAAAAACACCACAAAACACCAGAAAACTGTATAACACATTAACCAAATTAGTGTCGGAATTGGGAAAAGTGTTTTGACTTATAATTACACAGACATACTAAATACAACCCAGAATCACTACACAACATTTAACAAGAGATTTGCAGAGACAAGAACAGGAATTTTGCCAGAAAATACATTATTTGGAACACTGCAGGAACGAGCAACATTTTGATCAACTTGACGGCGGCCATTTGCTTTGACGATTCCAGTGCCTTCTTCTTAGTACAACTCAGCTGTTTGGTGAAAACAATTATTATATTTACAAATTATTATTCAATGTCTGTGTTTATTAATAACTATTAATTTGATTGTAACGTTATACTTTTTAAATATTAGCCCGATTTCTCTGACTTTGGTAATAACTGGCTGTTTAAAGAACCCTATATAATTTTTATATCATATACTTGTAACTTTTTTCGATATCCTGAGAATCGATACTAATCGATAAGAGTCAATATTGCTATTAATTAATAAAAAACATTAATACTTTTCAATACTTAATAGTTCTTTATTTCTTCAATAATACTAATTACCAATAATATAATTCTAATTGATAATCTACAAGGACTTTACCACCCGTAAGTGAAGATAACCTAAAAAATAAAAAGGTAAACAAGTATCGATTGGTTTACAGACAGTCTTATGAGTGGTGATAGATTATTTAAAATATACTAAAACTTTAATAAAAATTTTCAGAAGAGCATTACACTGTTTAAAACTTCACAGCCCTATATTAATTAATTGATCCTAATTAATTAATTAATAAAATTAAAAAAATTTTTTAATTATTTTTTTTATAAACATAATTTTTTTTTTTTTTTTTTTTAATTTCCTTCAAAACAATAAATTTTGTTTTGAAACTTTCGGCGAAGCTGAACAGATATATTCCTTCATCAACTTTACGCTACTCGACCGATCTTGCTACCATTGGGACTCGACCAGCTGGGAAACTTAAGGAAGTGTTTCAGGCCAGTAAGACGTCGAGAGCCACACCAATTAAACACCAATTAAACATATTACATTGGACTTGATTACATCGGAGTCACATACTCCATAATATCTATATCATCAACACACATCTATATTTATTTAATTTGTATTATTACAATATATATATATATATATATATATATATATATGTCCATTTATATGTATTGTATATTCATGTGTTATTTCTGGGGGTTAGGTATAGGGCTAAGTGGGGAAAAGTAACCCCAATTTTAAAAGAAAATCATTATATTAATTTCATTTAAATTTTATAATTATTTTTAAAGCAAAAATGTAACCAAAAATATTTTAAGGAGAATGCACTGGTTTTGTTGGGAGATAAATATTTAACGTTTTGTTATAAAAAAAAAAGGAGAAGGATGTAATAAAAATTTATTGGTTGTTAATTTTGTGAGTTTTAATTGCAAGTCCCGTCTCACTGGATCCAGCGCATTTTTGGCTTCTCTAGGCTTTTGGCCTAGTTTTAATTATCTTGTGGCCCCTCAAAAAAAAAAAAAAAAAATTTATAAGTCAACAAAATACTTAAAAAGGGGTTTCATTTGGTAGCAGAGCGTGGTTGAGATTAGGGTCAACCCTTGGGTCCTTTGGGTGTGACGGGGCTTGCAACCTCAGGAAACATTTTGGGGTTCGAATCGGACTTGGAATAATTACTAGAAGTCCCTATATCTATGAGTACCTATGTCTTGTTATGTTTAAGGTTTTGTTAATTATATGTGTGTATCATTGCCCGCCTGTCGGTATTGTTGAACTGGAGGTCGCCACGGGGTGTGAAATTTTAGGGGGGGAAATTCCTTGGAAACTCGAAATATCGCAGATCTGGGCCGAGGTGGAGAAATGGTTTTCGCGTATTACCTTGCCAATAATAGGGAAGGCGTTTTTAGTTATGCGGTATGGCCCGATCGGCAGTCGGTCTCCTCCGAGATACGGGAGCCGAAATTAATGCAAATATTTATATGAGAATTTGTTGTTGTTCGTTGGTCGGTAATTTTGTCATGTCGTGTATTAGTGTGTGTGTTGCGTTCCTTCGTGTGTAGTGTTGTTGAGAGCTAGTTCAGGTAAGTGGGCTGGGTCCTCGCAACGGTAGGGGGACCCGCAGTCTGCTTGAAGGAAGGACAGTACTCAAGTATTCCTGTGTTCTTTATTGTCAATTTTTGTAGGGTGTTGTGTTTAAAAAAATAATAAAATAAAAATATTTTTTTTTATAAGTCTACAAAATACTTAAAGAGGGGTTTCAGGTTAATAGCTTATGCTACAAGATACACAAGATACATAAGTGTTTATTTTAAAAATTAATACAGTAACATACAAGACAGGTTACATGACAATTGCTGGAAGAACGGAGAATAAACAGTTACAGTGAAATCAAAAGACGTACAATAGAGCACTACAGAGTCAATTGGGTTTGTAAAGAAACGTCAAACCCAATTTACTATCATTACACACACTTTTAAATTTTTTTTAAATTTGTACACCAAATTTTGGTTAATTAAATGCAGAACAGTATACAAGGCTATAAACATTAGAAATGCCCTGTATATAAGCTACTTTTTGTTTACACTTCTCATCATTTTATCAGAAAACTTTCCATTTCTAATACAAAACTCCAATCATATGAAACATACCATTACAAAAAGCTTCTTCCAAAAATTTGCGCCATTTCTCACTGTATGCCACGTGCTCCATTTTTTATCGGTGTTCTTTGTTGTAAGATTTACATTAATTATTCAGAATGATTAGGTATTATGAACTGATGAATGTTGTTGACAAAGAAGAGGATGCAGTTTCTTTTCTTGAAGAAAAAGGATTGCTTCATAATCGTCACTATTGCATTAATGGAATGGGCATGACACAGTGTTGCATCTTGGAAATTGACAACTTTGGTGTTGCAGTAAGAGAGCTTGCCACGTGTATAAGTCAGTTCGCCAGGACACATGGTTTGAGAGGACCAGACTGGCACTCAGAACAATAATTTAATTTATTTACTGCTGGTATGATCAGCGTACCAATGTGAAACATAGTGAAAATTAACTGGAAACCAACCACAACACTCATGTAGAGTAGACGTATTATTTAAGAAGTTTCTGTGCCTCAACCCAGTACAAATCCAGTATACTGTAACAGGATGTACTGTTCCACACTGTAAATAAAGAAGACAGGCAATAATATATATCTATGTGTAGGCTGAGTAGAATGGAATGGCTGTTTACTTACCATTTTACCTGGTATTTTGGTCACTTAACCAAAAATTTGTCCATTTTATGTACAGACTCTAACCTATCAGAGTGCAATGTAACTGGAATTTGTTGAAAACAAGATTAAACTATCACTCATATATTCAACCGCCCCCCCGCACAGAGAGAGGGAGGGGAAGAGAGAGAGAGAGAGAGTTATATATCATTGTTGAATAATTAAGGCATTCCTCTAAATAGAATAAATGGGGTAAAAGTATGAATGAAGCGTGTGCACAAATACTGGGTTGTCTTAGAATAGCTATAAAATAGTTTAAGTTGTCTTTTCAAGATGTGTGTGTTTTTTTTTTAATGTTCCTCATAAACAATGTTTTGTATGTTTAAAGAAACAGTAATAGTTTTTTTTTGTTTGAGAAGGAAAATGAATAACAAGTAAAGCTAAAAAAGAATATAAAATAAATGTGGTATTTGTTGAATAAAAGTTGAGTAAATTAACAACTAAATGAGAGTCGAGTTTCTTGATAAAAAAAACCCCAAATCACGCTTATAGATCACGAGTTCGTGTGAAGGACTCTGGCCGACAAAAGGTAAGAGAAGTTTTTATTAATTGAAATGTGGTAGAGTGTGTGTATAATCACATTATGGTGTAAGAATATGATATCGGTTTTTTGTTTAATATCCACTTGTAAAGGAAAAAATACAGCAGATAATTATTTTATAAATAACTTTGTTACAGCTGCTGTGAAGTTGTTTAGATTAAATAATGTAACCTAACCAACTTTCAAGTATTGAATATTAAGTATAAGTATATTTAATCCTGAGAGAAAATGAACAATTAACACCAGTTTTTGAAAGAACCATGAAAGGAGAGAAGATGAGCTTGTGTACGAAATGTAAAGTGGAGTATCTTATGTAGAGATGAAAGCTCAAACGTTCAAGCCAAATACATATGAATGGTGATGATTGGTAATATCTGGGACCTGTCACACAACAGAACACCATACAATGATGATAGTGTGTATCACTTATTTCATCACATCTCTTACCATGTAATGTGCCTGCTTTTAATAATATTCTCAAAGGATTTTAATACTTTGTTTTGAATGGTTTCACTGTGTAAATTACAAAACTGAATATAGTGCTGGAATACATACGGTAATCGATTTTTCCATTCACAGCCACGTTTCGCATTAAATCACGAATGCCTGCAAAGAAAAATAAATTACATCATCGGACACACAAAGTACTGACTGTGCCGGTGTTTGCCTAACCCGGCGGTCGAAGGGTTTATAAAATTGAATTTAATATAACGCGAACACAAAGGTCAGTTAGAGCGACGATATTTGGACAGCACCGTTAAAACGGCACGCGCACCCTATGGACCAGTTTGGCTGTTTGTTGCATAGTAACGGCTGAGTTCAGTTACATACCGGCACGCAGAGAAGCAACAGACTCCTAAATCCGAACAGACAGTACTACGTAGTTGTTTCTTCTACTCTAATGGCAGGCTAAATTTACGAGACTTCCCGGTAAGTGATCATAGCGTCTTATTGTATGCGTCAAAAATAATTAAATTTAATTAACGAAATGTATGCAGCCGTATGAGAAAGACGAATGTATTTGGTGCGACCTGGCAGTGTGTGTATTAAAGATTCATTTAATGTTCAGTATATACAGCTCATATTCCTTTTATTATTATTATAATACAAGAGTCACTGTAACTGTTTCATAGTGCGTTATGTAAATTATAAGCTAAAGTCAGTGTGTATGCATGGAGTTGAATTGGGCAAGATAGGCTCGTGCATGTAACAGACTGCACGCGTGTCCTTTATAATTAATTATGGTAGTAAAAATAAATTGTGAGACCACCCTTAGATGAAACACTATTAATATTTTATTTGTGTGCAACTGTGAATGCCTTGACTGTGGTCATTTTCGAACAAATTAAGATAATTGTGGGCCACGTGGCGCGGCTAACCTGTTAGATTCTGTCGGCGCTTGTTAAGAGCTAGTGCAAGTGACTTTTACTCTACACCTTTTGATAATATCCTTTTTATTTAGTGAGTTCATCATCCTCTGGTAGACTTTATTACTCGTCAGGCAATTTTCAGAAAAAAATAATAACCGAAACTTTGTGCATTTATCTTGAGTTGGTTGAAAGGCCCGTTCTGAGGTTATTTACCTGAAACTTGGGTGGACATTTTTTATGAACAGCATTTCTAATTTTTGAGAATTCCCAGGGTTCTCGCCTAAGCCGAAGATGCTGGTCGATGCTGATATAACTACACCTTTATCAGCCATGAGCCATCATACACGCACCTGTTCGGAGGAGGGAGTCTGGTGAACGAACTCAAGATGCATCACAGGCTCATAATTAAGGTGATATGAACTCTTTTATTTTTCGTTGGCCGGGCCTGCCGTGCTCCTGATGTACAATTTATATTTCATTTGAAACCATGGGCCCACGCGGCTAGACAGTCTGCTCTGGGGTATGTCAGCCGAATATTCATTCTGAATATCAAGTGACTTTAATAATTTAACTTCATAAAACTAAGTACTATGTTTGTAATTGTGTGCTGCACTGGGGGAGCGTGCCAGAGTTTTTTTCAACTATTAAATATTTTTGATATATAGACAAGAGTCATTATACTATTCAATACAAAATTTAAGTCACATGTTAGGGGTTCTGTTCCGGCTGGTTCAGAACGGGTTTATATTTTAATTCCATTTTGGTTTAACATGTAAGGGCTGGGGGGGTTTCGTTTTCAGTCTGTTTTCTGGGGGAAAAAGGGGACATAGTTTTTGCCAGGCACATGTTCATTCAGTTTAAGGCAGGTTTGATTCCTGTCACACATGGTCAAGTACAGGCTGGCGCGCTCCCACATTTGCTAGGATACAACAGTCAGTTATTATAAACTCATTTATACACAGCCATCCGGCTTGTTAAAAAGGACTTTCATATTTTTGTGGGCATATACTGATTAATTTTTGACCTTGTAAAAGCATATACTGATTAATTTTTGACCTTGTAAAAGCATATACTGTTTAATTTTTGACCTTGTAAAAGCATATACTGATTAATGTATCCATCTGGATTTGTAAAACAAAATTCACATTTTATAAACTCATAACCATTGCTTAAAATTAGGTGATGAAGTTTTTCCATTTTATGCTGTCTAAGAAACTTAAAGATTTTCATATGCACATAATGGGCCAATATTCAGATGCTATCTATACATATGGGCAGTCCGGTCTCTTTATGCTTTGAGTGTGATTATCATCCTTTTCGGGGGTTTTTCTTAATTATTTAAATTGATGGGAATCAATGAATCATGGTGACTGAAGGTAGAACCTTTATGATTGCCAGTCTTGGGGCTTTGTAGAAACACTGCCTGTTGAGCATGGGTATTCCAAGGGTATTAGGTGTTTATAATATGTGTATATAATTATGAGTGTATGTGTCTTTATGTTTCTGTACGTGTTGTCAATGTTAAGTGTTAGTAACAAAAAGGGGGGAATTATATAATTACAGAATGTTACCTTATATATATATATATATATTATAACAGCACCAAATATTAATTATTTGGGGTTATATGTTGCCCGCATACTGAAAGCATATTTAAATAAATTATAACAGTCAAAACTCCATTTGAATGTAGAGCCTTGAAAATAATGCTTAGTAAAGCGACGCACACGTGGTCATTATGTAATCAGTTCGCTGTATAAGGAGCGGCCACACCCAATCTGTTAATTATTAATATCTCGGAAACTAATGAATTAAGGCGAAATCCAACATAGCCAAAATGTTTCCCGAAATATTAATAATGACGTGTCCAAATTTTACGCAATATAATTAACAAATGAAAGAGTTAATTGAATATAATTGAATAACTTCTGTAAAAATAGAGTTACATTAATGAGATTTTAGTATGTTATGAAGATAATAATTTCTGACAGATTGTATATTTTAGATTTCACACAACTTGGTTTGCAACCAAGTTATTGCAAAATTAAAAAAGCACAGGAAATCCGGACCGACAAATTGGTTCCGCCGGATAAAAATAATATTAATTCTCCGTCTGTGGGAACATAACTTCATTCTCACGGACCAAGGGAATTCAAATTTTATGTAGTAGGGAGAGTGTGTCAGCCAATCAAATCACTTGACGCGAACCCCGACCAGCGTGGTGTTTTCAGGCTGAAACATCACTCTTCTGCCAGTACTCACGAAGTTAAGACGTAATTCTTCGATCGTCTAGTAACCATAGTGGTGAAGATCAACAAGAAGACTCTACGTGGTCAACACACACGCAATTACGAACACAGTAATTACAGATCAACTGTATAACTCGTAAGTGTGGCGTAAAGGCGAGATACTCTTCAGTACATCAACCAAGCTTATTGTTTACTACCAGTTAGTCATAAGCACGCAAGAGATCCACCAGACTTCAAGACCAGACTTCAAGAATACAGCAGAGAGGCCGTCTAAATCATTGGTGAACAGCTGACGAGCAGAGCTACCACTCGAACGAAGCACACACACACACGCTGACGTGCGACGTGCGAATCGACGAGGGACAGGAAGCAGTTCCAGCAGACAGCCGCAGACGTTAAAATATTCACAAACAGCAAGGAAGCAGAGTGTTGCCGAATTTTAGAACTCAACGACCGAATCCAGCAGCTCAAAGCAGATTACTTTCTCTAGCGAAGGACTCGAATCGACGAGGGACAAATCGGAACTACATCCTCTTCAATAACAGGAAAGCAAAATCCACTTATTTATTTTTCAACATTAAATTTTCTATTTTTCATTTAAAAACATTGTAAATTCAAATAATTCAGGTGCCATATAAAAAGCAAAGACTCTAGTAATTAAGAATAAATTCATTGTGATAATCTGTATTGCAGTTTAAGTCATTAGTAAGTTATAGTTAAAAAATGGAAGTAGTATAAAAGCGCTATACAAATCTTAACTAACAATCTAATTATTAGTTCATACTGCAGTATAACAGAACTCGAATCACTAGAAATGAAATAACGTGAACTAGACTGTCACGTCTAATTTATTTTTGAAAATATTCTAATTAACTTCAGAGTTTTATATTTTGTTTCATTAACATTTAAATTCAATTTAGTTAAAGAAATTTAATCAAATCAAATCAATTAATTAATTAAATTTTCAATTGCAATTAACTCGCCAAATAACGAGTTTAGTTTCTTTTCAATTATTAACCAATCGAAAAGCATTGGTCAACATTGAATCATTGTTTAGACTGTAAGAAATTGATAATATAATAACCATTTTATTCTTGTGTGTTGATGGAGTAATAAACAACGTTTTATTACCCCATATTACAGTGTTTTATTGTTGTACGATAAAGCCTACCAGTCTCACAAAACTCTCCCCCTTTAAAGTAACCTATTTTGTGTGTTGTTGCAATAAATTTGAGATTACTAGCTTGCAAACTTCAAATCCAAAATCCACACGCCCTAGTCGGAAGAATCTCCAAGATCGGACAGCAGGTAGGTACTCATACACAACACGACACAACAATAACGCATATAAGTAGAGTTGCATATGGCGCTCCAATCTCGTGGGGCTCGACAAAATTAAATTCATTAAATTTACATTTAATTTTCACGTGTAAAACTAACTTTGCTGTTTTACTTCTTAAAACAGCTGGCGTCCAACTGAACAATCCCCAAAGAGTTTTGTGACTGGTGTTCGTACAGCAGTGAAATTATTGTGTGTATTTGAAACTGTTCTGTGTATTTTAAATTGTTTATATTTGAAATTGTTGTGTATTTAAAATGGATATGGATAAAATACTTAAACAAATACAGCAAATGAACGAGAAAATGAGCGCGGATTTGACCGCTAAAATAGACGCGAAATTTGAACAGAGCGCAGCCAAAGCTGAGCTAAATATCGCGGAGTTAACTTCCAAAATCGAAGCACAAAAAGTTAGTCTAACCGAGAAATTAGATCAAAGCAACGCTGACATAAACGCCGAGATTAAGCAAAGTAATAAAGAAAGTAGTAAAGAATTAACTGCGAAAATAGACGAAAGCGTAAACGAGTTAACAGCAAAAGTAGCCGAAATCGCCGAAAAAGTAAATACGGTCGATACTAAAATCAATGAAGGTTAAGGTTTTTGAGACCACTATGCAAAAATCGTTTATTGAACAAGTAACACGTATAGAGGGCCGGTTCAAGGACCATATAAGCCGCTGCGAAAAGCAAACGCAAGACGTCTCAAGAAAGGTCGAATCCCTAGAGGTAAAGATTCACGCCGACGTGACCGAAACGCAACGACGAGTAGATAGATTAGACGCTTCAATTGTAGAGACGCGATCTAACATAGACTCTAATAAAGAGAGTGTCTTACAAACGTTAAACGACGAGATCTTGAAAGTACGACAGGAGGTACGGAGGAGATCTGCTCCTAATATTTTGGTACAAGGTCCTGTCGACGAGAAAAATCGCGTGTATTTTACGGGGGAAAATAACGAAAACCCTATTGAATTTTTGTTAGCGTGTGAGAGTGAAATGGCTAGAGTAGGTTCCCGACTAGAAGATCAAGACAAAATACAGTGGGTAGTTAACGCGATGCGTGACTCGGCGCGTAAGTGGTATAACATTGTACGCGATAGAGTGTCCACATACGCGGAGTTCAAACAAAAATTTGAAAGCCGGTACTGGAACTCGCATACCCAAAGACTTCTACGCAATGAGCTTGAATATGGCAGATTTGATAGGAAACTGGGTATTACCGCGGAAAATTATATAATCCAGCAGGTCGAACGCGCCAAGCATTTAACCCCAGCATTTTCGGAGATTGACATAGTCACGAAACTTGCCTATCACTTTAATCATAACATTAGAGTAGCCGTGTTTACGCAGGGTATTCGCACGGTCGATGAACTCCTCATTCTAGTGTCCCAAAGTGAGACGGTTTTTGATTTTGGTGGGTGGCGTTATAATCCCGATTTTCGCCGATATAATGAAGGGCAGAATACACGGGAACAATATCAGCAACCTGATCAGAGACCGAGTACTAGTTCTACTCCACCCCAGACATCGTCAAAACCCCCAGATAAGACCTTTGAATACAAAGGCAAACAAAATATTGGTAGGCCGAAAGGCCAATATAAGGGTAACGACGGGGCCCCGATTAGAACTATGCAAACGGTTGAGATAGCTAGAACTGATACAATAGAGCAAGACAGCGATACTCCGAGTAATAAAGACCCCAATGAGAGGAAAAAGAATCGTAAGTTTCAAAAAAACTTGGAAACGGGCGCCTCCAGGGTGGAAGCGCCATAAATCATGCTAAAATGTATCGCAATAAAATAGGTAAAAATAAGAAAAATGTTAGATTTAAGAAAAGTGATTTTTCTACTGAAATTTGTATGCCAGTTGACAAAGTATTTCAACCGGAAGGTACGGAACCGTGGTTGGCTGTTAACACAATACAACAATGGGCTCCGACAATTGTACGTCCGGTGCAACAGGAAAGTGACGACGACGTTCCCACACAGTCAGCGTGGGAAGACGTAGAAATCATATCCGGGGACGCGTACGAATTCGACGAGTACATAGCGGAATATTGTAGAGCCACCCATAAAAGTGCCTATGATCTACTGGATGCACTTTAAAAATAATAATTGTATTATAATAAGTAAAATTAAAATAAATAACTTGTGTTTTATAATATTATTGATAATAATTGTAGATGGTTTGTGTATTAATAATAACGCATTTATAAAGCGGTAAATAACAGGCGTGTACAAGGAACAAACGCTCCGCCAGGAAATCGTTAAGACACGCGGTAACAGCCGACCCACGTTTGAAAGTAGGTCAAGCAATTAGTGCTACGCGGCAGGCGATAACGGTTGTAAACAAGACAGTGTCAGCAAATTCTTTCGTGCGCGTGCCACTGTTTACAAACAAACCTTTTAAACGCCGCAGTTAGCTATTAACCGTTGTAAAAACATTAATACACAATAAATTGCAAATATAATATTATTAATAAATGTATTAGAATTAAGTTGTATATAATGGAATAACATTAACACACATGTATGTTTTTCTTTTGAATAAGTAATACAATGTATAGGTAATAAGTATAGTGATTACAGAATACGTGTGTAATGATTAAGAAAAAAAATAACTGTAATTATTACATTCATTTTTTTTTTAAAGCGGGTGTGGGAATATATAACAGCACCAAATATTAATTATTTGGGGTTATATGGTGCCCGCATACTGAAAGCATATTTAAATAAATTATAACAGTCAAAACTCCATTTGAATGTAGAGCCTTGAAAATAATGCTTAGTAAAGCGACGCACACGTGGTCATTATGTAATCAGTTCGCTGTACAAGGAGCGGCCACACCCAATCTGTTAATTATTAATATCTCGGGAACTAATGAATTAAGGCGAAATCCAACATAGCCAAAATGTTTCCCGAAATATTAATAATGACGTGTCCAAATTTTACGCAATATAATTAACAAATGAAAGAGTTAATTGAATATAATTGAATAACTTCTGTAAAAATAGAGTTACATTAATGAGATTTTAGTATGTTATGAAGATAATAATTTCTGACAGATTGTATATTTTAGATTTCACACAACTTGGTTTGCAACCAAGTTATTGCAAAATTAAAAAAGCACAGGAAATCCGGACCGACAAATTGGTTCCGCCGGATAAAAATAATATTAATTCTCCGTCTGTGGGAACATAACTTCATTCTCACGGACCAAGGGAATTCAAATTTTATGTAGTAGGGAGAGTGTGTCAGCCAATCAAATCACTTGACGCGAACCCCGACCAGCGTGGTGTTTTCAGGCTGAAACATCACTCTTCTGCCAGTACTCACGAAGTTAAGACGTAATTCTTCGATCGTCTAGTAACCATAGTGGTGAAGATCAACAAGAAGACTCTACGTGGTCAACACACACGCAATTACGGACACAGTAATTACAGATCAACTGTATAACTCGTAAGTGTGGCGTAAAGGCGAGATACTCTTCAGTACATCAACCAAGCTTATTGTGTACTACCAGTTAGTCATAAGCACGCAAGAGATCCACCAGACTTCAAGACCAGACTTTAAGAATACAGCAGAGAGGCCGTCTAAATCATTGGTGAACAGCTGACGAGCAGAGCTACCACTCGAACGAAGCACACACACACACGCTGACGTGCGACGTGCGAATCGACGAGGGACAGGAAGCAGTTCCAGCAGACAGCCGCAGACGTTAAAATATTCACAAACAGCAAGGAAGCAGAGTGTTGCCGAATTTTAGAACTCAACGACCGAATCCAGCAGCTCTAAGCAGAATACTTTCTCTAGCGAAGGACTCGAATCGACGAGGGACAAATCGGAACGACATCCTCTTCAATAACAGGAAAGCAAAATCCACTTATTTATTTTTCAACATTAAATTTTCTATTTTTCATTTAAAAACATTGTAAATTCAAATAATTCAGGTGCCATATAAAAAGCAAAGACTCTAGTAATTAAGAATAAATTCATTGTGATAATCTGTATTGCAGTTTAAGTCATTAGTAAGTTATAGTTAAAAAATAGAAGTAGTATAAAAGCGCTATACAAATCTTAACTAACAATCTAATTATTAGTTCATACTGCAGTATAACAGAACTCGAATCACTAGAAATGAAATAACGTGAACTAGACTGTCACGTCTAATTTATTTTGGAAAATTATTCTAATTAACTTCAGAGTTTTATATTTTGGTTCATGAACATTTAAATTCAATTTAGTAAAAGAAATTTAATCAAATCAAATCAATTAATTAATTAAATTTTCAATTGCAATTAACTCGCCAAATAACGAGTTTAGTTTCTTTTTAACTATTAACCAATCGAAAAACATTGATTCATTGTTTAGACTGTAAGAAATTCACAATATAATAACCATTTATTTCTTGTGTGTTGTTGGAGTAATAAACAACGTTTTATTACCCCATATAACAGTGTTTTATTGTTGTACGATAAAGCCTACCAGTCTCACAAAACTCTCCCCCTTTAAAGTAACCTATTTTGTGTGTTGTTGCAATAAATTTGAGATTACTAGCTTGCAAACTTCAAATCCAAAATCCACACGCCCTAGTCGGAAGAATCTCCAAGATCGGACAGCAGGTAGGTACTCATACACAACACGACACAACAATAACGCATATAAGTAGAGTTGCAATATATATATATATATATATATATATATATATATTGTAACGAGTAATCGAAGTGGTACTTCCTTTATTCTTAAAGCCCCGCGTTGGGTTCGTCAATATGTAACGAGTGATGGTGGTCGTACCTGTTAAAATGTATCACACTTGTTTATTTTGTGTATTAGTGTGAATGTAGTGTGTTTGCCTCACACTGGTCGTTACATAAATCGACGTCACTACTAGAGTCCGTAGCGTTGTCAATGTTACCAGTACAACCTACCTGTTAATTCATAGGGGTTGCAAATCCCGGGTGGCGCCAAATTGTTTCTATTAAAACAATTAAAATAGTTAAATTCTAAAATGATACGTGTGATTAGCGTGGACAGCTGGATCGTTCGAATGGTTCCCGCCGCTATATAAGTTGCCGTTTCGTCCACTCGTGATGAGCGCTAGTTGGCTGTTGAATAAAATTCGCTAACACACATATACTCTACAAAATCCTATGAAATAACAAGATAGTAATACTCGGTACTGTGTTTTTAATACAAATTTGGTCATCAATAAATATGACAAATGAATTATAAATAATTTTATAACATTCGGCTCCGGCTTAGAGCTTGAAACACAAAAATATCTCAGAGTTGGCAAAATTGATTTCAAAACATTATCGTTTGACGAAATGGCGTCAGTTACATTTAATAAATTACTATGTTTAAAATCTGGAGTTCTTTGGATCATGAAATAAGACATAAACGTTGGTTACATTCAAAAAGTACACTACCGTACCTTATATGTACTTAGAAATTATAATGTGTTTTTACAATTTGTTCGGTAGTGTCGTATTTCTGTTACAAAAATTGTGCTCTCAAATAAGGTTATATTTTGATTAATAAAATGTTTTTAAGTAAGTAAATTATGCATTAACACCTTTGAAAGAAAATACTACTTGTTAAATAGTGAGAAATTTTATCATTTGAAAAATATTTTAAGTAATTTGGGTTTTTGGGATTAAGGAATTTATTCGATACTTATCAGTTCATATCACGTTGAAGTGTAGTCATCGGGTTATTGGATATTCTTCAATTTTGGGCTGGTTTTAAACTTCGAACATCTTTTTCAATCTGGTCTTGGGTTTTTCTCTAATTAATTTATTTAATTTGGTTCCTGGACATCGTTAATTCTTTGTAGATCGACATCTATTCGTCTTTGGTCATCTTGGTTCACTTTTGCGACTTTTTGTAACTATTTAAATTAAAATTTCAATCATTCCAATTTTGCGTGCCGCTTACCCACGCGTCGTTTTTTAGAGTCTATATAATTTAACGGAAAATAAGCCCTCAACGTCTCGTTGTCATAGTAACCGTAATTCGGTGATTGGTTAATTACTCCTTTAAAGACATTGTTAAAATATTTGAATTTTTATTCAAATTTATTAAGTATTTTCCTAATGGTTTTATTTCTTTATAATTCCTTTGGGGTAATAAATGACATCACTATTAT
Source organism: Magicicada septendecula (assembly GCA_034769895.1). Classification (NCBI taxonomy): domain Eukaryota; kingdom Metazoa; phylum Arthropoda; class Insecta; order Hemiptera; family Cicadidae; genus Magicicada; species Magicicada septendecula. The sequence goes on from CM068368.1 coordinate 823,898,608, forward strand.
CTTTCTTTCCTTTCAAAGTTTACAACGATACCTCATAAGGTCATATTCTGTTATACATTAACTATAGTCTAATTATTTGACATTTAATAAATAACATATCTTTCTTAAATTAAACTATTACAATAACATTTCTGTTTTAGAATAATTGACATATAATTACTGGCCCTTCACTGGTCTTAGATTAGTAAGATTTCTTGTGAAATTGATACAATTTACATTTGAATGTCTTTGGCAGTTAGATGTTTTCATAGTCAAGATTAGCCATGATTGTTTTTTGGTGTATCTCCTTTTAAATTACATTTTGAATTCAGCCTGATGGGCTTCACTTATTTGTTTGTGTTTTCACTACTATTCAACATACATTTTCATTACACTTCTTTTAAAATATAATAATTAGGTTTATGGACTGTAGGTTCCCTTCAGCCATATTCCTCTTTTAACATTGAACCAACTATTCTTTACAAGTCATTAGTTATTATTAGTTCTAATATTGATTTCTTTCTTTTGTTACAATCTAGAGTGATAAACATTGTCACTTCTCATAAAATTATGAAAGTTAATTCCCCTTTCAACATGGGGTGTTGTATTCTTTGTAGTCCTAATTTTAATAACAAAACTTTAATTCTATTCTCCTATACCATGTTAACACAAGTTACTTTTGTCTGGGCTTTCTCCCTGAATAACGTCACAAGCTTCCTTTATATTAATTTGGAATACTATTGCTAATTATTTCTAGTTATATTAATGTTTACAATGTCACTCCAATCATTGATTGTTCATCAACGTTTTATAAAGTGTTTTCTTACCTATCATTATATTTTTAATGTTTAACATACACTTTCACTATTTTTAGGGTACTTACATTTCACTAAAGCACTACACTTTGGTTCACTGTTTTGTATTGAGTGTTATTTAATGGGTAATCCCTATACTTTCTCCTACCATTTCTCACTATTTCTTTCTAGTATGATATTTACTATTAATAATATGAGGTTAGTTGTTTTTTGTTAAATCTAACCTTTCTGACTGTGTTAGTGTATTTTTTCTATATTACATTACTTTACAATTGTATTGTCTTTAAAATGGGTACATAGGTTAATTTAATGATAACAATAATATTGGTTTCATCAATACATAATTATTCGAGGCTTATTGACCGTATTCTATCCTTGAGTATACTATCTTTCCCCTTTATATGTGTGTTAGTTTCCCCTTGGGTTTAACCTGTCTCCTCTTCATTCTTCCTCTTCTTCATCTTCAATAGTCTTCATCTTGGTTCGGTTCTCCTCTTCTTCTCTTCTGGTTTAAATTCTGTTTAATTGTAGGGATCTGTTCTCTTCCTCTGGTTCTTCTTTAGTTCTGTGTTCATCACTGTTTTGTCTATCATATTTTTTCTTGAGTATGTTACGTGGTTCCCTTCTTTATGTTTATGTTGTTGGCTCAATCACTTGGGTTGGGTAATATCGTTATACGTCGTGTCAAAATATTTACATTTTAATCATTTTTTAAACATTTTATTTTATATGAAGTATTTTTATATCAAGAATTATCTTTTTTATCACTGGTACGGGATTTGGTTTAATTGTATCGTAACAATATATATATGTTTATAGGGATAGAGAGATATTGTCTGGACACGATTAAGGATATGAAAATTATTTGTTTATTATGTATTTTGAGGGCTATTGGCCTTGCCATGTGATACTTATGTGATTTGCAGCCTATTATATGTAACGAATTATGGGGGCAAAATAAAAGTTGTTATTGTTAAATTACAGCCGAGTTTCATTGCAAGTCCCGTCATACTGGACCCAGCGCATTTTTGGCTTCTCTAGGCTCCGGCCTAGTTTTAAATAACTTGTGGCTTCTCTTTCAAAAAAAAATATAAATAAAAAGAAATATAAAAATAAATCAAAAAGAAGTTTGTTTTATATATATATATAAGGCATGAAAGGAAAGAGGGGTTACAAATGGTAGCAGAGAGCGTGGTTCATGCTAGGGTTGAACCCTTGGGTCCTTGGGTGTGACGGGGCTTGCAAACTCGGAAATACTATGCTGTTGTTATGACATTGTTTTTTTGGTATATGCCTGTGTAGGCTAGTTTAGGTCATATAACTTGTGAGTCTGGTCGCACCACTGGGGCGGCCGGGGGGTCTCAAGAGTTGCCTGGGTGATAGAATGTTGTTGATTCAAGGTCGGAGTTTGGCGTGTGACATTAGCGGGATGCGGTATGGCCCGATCGGAAGTCGGTACCATCACCGACTTAATTCCTGTTAACTTTTGATTACTAGTTCCCGAATTATGAATTCTGATTACTAGTTGGTTTCTGTGAGTTATGTGTTGGTGAGACGTGTGTGTCGGATTGATGTTTGATGTTATGTATGTTCAGTATTGTTGGTTGTTGCTTGTCTCCTTCTGGGGTGTTAGTAGATGGTTCCGAAGTAGGCCAGGTCTCCGCAGCGCTAGAGAACCCGGGGGTCGCTCAAAGGAAGGACAGTACTTGGGCTTTTTCCTGATTCTTGTGAATATGTTTTTGTAGGTCATGTTTGTGTTAGGTGTTAGTGGGGATTTGTTTTATTATTGTTTGTTTTTAATTGTGCAATTCTGGCGGCGGTATGCTACCAGAAATTTCCCCACCCTCTTTCAGGCGTTCTACAGAAATTTCCGGTGGTGAATGGATTTGATGAGGACCAGCTGCTGGTTTTCTTGGACCTGGTCCTGCAGGTGGCAGATTTCCCGGGGGTGTCCGATGGGGAGGTCTTGTCTCTTATATACCCGTATTGCCGGGGTACGTTGGCTGAGCTGGTCACCAAAACTCTGCGTCGGGTGACAGTGTTGATGCTTTCCATGGGGAGGTGTTGAACTTCTTCCTACCCATTCGACGACGTGCCCAGCTTAAGTTGGAAAAATTTTATCGCCTACAGGCCAACGGAGAGGCGTTAGGGGACTTCGTGCATGATGTAAGGAAAGGTGCCCGTATATTAAGATTGGGGTTGCCCGAGACGGAAGTCATACAGGTAATACGGGAAGGACTGAATCCCGAAGAGAGATCCCGGCTGGTTTTCGCGGAGCCTCCACGTTGTTTTGCGGACCTGCACCGGTGGTGTGCGCATGCCAGGAGAGTCCAGGAGAATGACGAGTCCCGGGGAAGAGATGCTACAGATGTCCAATACTCCAGTGGTTTGTTAGGAAGATCTAAAAAGGACAAACATGGTGGTTGGAGGAGAACACAAGAGACTGTCAGAAAGCCTGAATATTCCGGAAGTAATGGAGGCTACAAGGGGGTGGCAAGTGAGAAGACGGTAACAACAGCTGCAGCACAGAAAACAAGGAGATACGAAATTAACAGGGGAAGAAGAAATTATGTTAGGGAACAAACATCGGCAAGTAGGGAGCCTGTACCAAGGCGTTATTCCTATTCGGAGAAAAAGGACACTGTAAAGGTTCAAGAGGAAGTACAAGTGCCTAAGAGAGTAGTGGATGAAGAAGGTGAAGCAGAAGAAGAAAAGCGGAATAACTTCTGTGGATCAATACAAGAGGATAAGAACACGTCAGTTAAGACGGAGTTACAGGACTCGAAGAGGACGTCACGGTTGAATCCAGAGGCCGCAGAATTTGTTCCGGTATCTCCATCTCGGTTCGTGACGGATCCAGATCCGGTAATATCGTCATCGTCTACGCAGGTATATGAGAAGTCACTTGATGGCGTAGCTTCACCATCGCCAGTAGAAATTAATTTAGTCATTGCACATGAACCTGGACAGCTGGATTCCAGGGTGGAAGATGTTGAGGACGTTGTAGTTGCTGAAGGTGGTCAAGGAGTGGAATCGACAGAAGAGGCAGAAGAGCGGTCTGCAGATGCTGCACAGGAAGGTATAGTTGTAGGTGTTAGGGAGACTGTAGAGTCTGAGGTTGCGGATGGACACAGGGATGTCCAGGCTGCAAGTGTTTCTAAGGTTGCGGATGGACAAGGGGATGTCCTTGCCGCAAGTGTGGTGGAAGGAGATGAGGTAGAAGTTGAGGAGAAATTTGGTGGCAGCGTTGTGGAGTGTGCGAGTGAGAATGATGTAGTGTGTGAAGATGTGCAGACGCCTTCTGTAAGTAGTGTTGAACTTAGAGGAGGACGAGGATGTGCAGTGTTCGGATGGTGGTAGTGGACGTGATGGCGATGATGTTCATGATGAACGTGTTGATGAAAAGGAGGATGTTAATGAGATGGGAGAAGAAGTGGGTGAAGAAGCTTGTGAAGGAGCTGGTGACGAGTGTGATGAAGAAATTGGCAAGGAACTGGGCGAAGATGCGGTTGCAGATGGATCAGAGGAGCAACTGGAAGATGCTGAGGAGGTGCAGTGTCAGGAGGTTGATTTGGATTATGGGGATGAAAAAGGGGAAATTGTAGAAGAGCAGGAAGAGAAGGAAGGATTGGAAGAAAGACAAGTAGAGGAGTTAGATGATGAGCATAATCCAAAGCGGAGTCAAAGTAGTGAGGTAAGTTGCCCCGATTCTGATTCAGAGGAAACAAGTCCGTACAGCTCAACACGAAATAGTTCCTCAGAGAGTGGTGTCCGAAAGGAACGAGGACCCAAAGTCCGTCACAGAAAGGTAAGAAGAAGAGGTTAACGGGTAGCGGGTAGATGTTCCCCACAGTCCCAGTGGTGTTCGTCTACTTCAGGGTTGCGCCCCTGCCCACGCGAGCCTTGGTTTTCTCCAGTCATTCTCCTTTTCGGAGGGAGCCAGGTCCTTACCCTTACTACTAGCTATTGACCTTTTAATGATCCTTGCCCCGTTTCATCTTCCCGATTTTCCTACCCCTCCCCTTAGTAAAAAAAAAAAAAAAACGATAAGGAGTTAGAGAGACTTGCCGGAAGTGAGTAGATTGTGGTCCTCGAGATTGTCGTGGTCGTCAGTTTCCCCTGTTTTAAAAGTAAGAGGGAGAGTGATAGTGTGCTGTTGTTTCCTTGTTCATAGTGGTGGATTTTGATTTTTGGTTAGTGTAGAGGTCGAGCCATGCCGCATTCTCCGGTTTCCCGGGTGTTTTTGTTGAGAGAGAGAATTGTAGTTGTTGTGTATCGACGTCGGTGGAGAAGTAAACCCCCCATATAGTTATGGTCCTTTTGGTGAAGTAAGAGTTGAGATTAATGTTCGCGTGCCCTTGGTGCTGTCCTCTCTGTCTGGCTAAGCGGGGCCGTCCGCCCTTGTGTAGGGATGTGGGCCAGCCATATGGCAAGGATGGAGATGCCTTGTTGGTGCATGTGGCTGGTCGGTCCAAGAGATGGACGAGAGGTAGTACGGTCGCTCATTTACCAAGGTGGGAGATACCTTGTTTGGTCGTAGGACGAGTATGTGAGTGGGACCGGTGGAAGGAGGTGATGGCCACCGGAGAGGGTGACGTGATGGGGCGGTCCCGTGGGGTTGGCATGGCGGAGAGGGTCGCATGGGGAATGGACGCAGTTGTGAGGTTTTTCTGTTCTCCTGAGAGCAAGTCCTGCTGGGCCGCCATAATCACGAAGTCCACTAGCTTCTTTTGGGAAGGGGGTACACTGCAGTGTACTCTCCCGAGTTTAAGTGTGGGGCAACCGGGTTGCTCTTTTGGGGTGGGGGTGTGCCGGTGTTTGCCTAACCCGGCGGTCGAAGGGTTTACAAAATTGAATTTAATATAACGCGAACACAAAGGTCAGTTAGAGCGACGATATTTGGACAGCAACGTTAAAACGACGCGCGCACCCTATGGACCAGTTTGGCTGTTTGTTGCATAGTAACGGCTGAGTTCAGTTACATACCGGCACGCAGAGAAGCAACAGACTCCTAAATCCGAACAGACAGTACTACGTAGTTGTTTCTTCTACTCTAATGGCAGGCTAAATTTACGAGACTTCCCGGTAAGTGATCATAGCGTCTTATTGTATGCGTCAAAAATAATTAAATTTAATTAACGAAATGTATGCAGCCGTATGAGAAAGACGAATGTATTTGGTGCGACCTGGCAGTGTGTGTATTAAAGATTCATTTAATGTGTTCAGTATATACTGCTCATATTCCTTTTATTATTATTATAATACAAGAGTCACTGTAATTGTTTCATAGAGCGTTATGTAAATTATAAGCTAAAGTCAGTGTGTATGCATGGAGTTGAATTGGGCAAGATAGGCTCGTGCATGTAACAGACTGCACGCGTGTCCTTTTTAATTAATTATGGTAGTAAAAATAAATTGTGAGACCACCCTTAGATGAAACACTATTAATATTTTATTTGTGTGCAACTGTGAATGCCTTGAATGTGGTCATTTTCGAACAAATTAAGATAATTGTGGGCCACGTGGCGCGGCTAACCTGTTAGATTCTGTCGGCGCTTGTTAAGAGCTAGTGCAAGTGACTTTTACTCTACACCTTTTGATAATATCCTTTTTATTTAGTGAGTTCATCATCCCCTGGTAGACTTTATTACTCGTCAGGCAATTTTCAGAAAAAAATAATAACCGAAACTTTGTGCATTTATCTTGAGTTGGTTGAAAGGCCCGTTCTGAGGTTATTTACCTGGAACTTGGGTGGACATTTTTTATGAACAGCATTTCTAATTTTTGTGAATTCCCAGGGTTCTCGCCTAAGCCGGAGATGCTGGTCGATGCTGATATAACTACACCTTTATCAGCCATGAGCCATCATACACGCACCTGTTCGGAGGAGGGAGTCTGGTGAACGAACTCAAGATGCATCACAGGCTCATAATTAAGGTGATATGAACTCTTTTATTTTTCGTTGGCCGGGCCTGCCGTGCTCCTGATGTACAATTTATATTTCATTTGAAACCATGGGCCCACGCGGCTAGACAGTCTTCTCTGGGGTGTGTCAGCCGAATATTCATTCTGAATATCAAGTGACTTTAATAATTTAACTTCATAAAACTAAGTACTATGTTTGTAATTGTGTGCTGCACTGGGGGAGCGTGCCAGAGTTTTTTTAACTATTAAATATTTTTGATATATAGACAAGAGTCATTATACTATTCAATACAAAATTTAAGTCACATGTTAGGGGTTCTGTTCCGGCTGGTTCAGAACGGGTTTATATTTTAATTCCATTTTTGTTTAACATGTAAGGGCTGGGGAGGTTTCGTTTTCAGTCTGTTTTCTAGGGGTAAAATGGGACATAGTTTTTGCCAGACACATGTTCATTCAGTTTAAGGCAGGTTTGATTCCTGTCACACATGGTCAAGTACAGGCTGGCGCGCTCCCACATCTGCTAGGATACAACAGTCAGTTATTATAAACTCATTTATACACAGCCATCCGTCTTTAACACAAAAGGACTTTCATATTTTTGTGGGCATATACTGATTAATTTTTGACCTTGTAAAAGCATATACTGATTAATTTTTGGCCTTGTAAAAGCATATACTGATTAATTTTTGACCTTGTAAAAGCATATACTGTTTAATTTTTGACCTTGTAAAAGCATATACTGATTAATGTATCCATCTGGATTTGTAAAACAAAATTCACATTTTATAAACTCATAACCATTGCTTAAAATTAGGTGATGAAGTTTTTCCATTTTATGCTGTCTAAGAAACTTAAAGATTTTCATATGCTCATAATGGGCCAATATTCAGATGCTATCTATACATATGGGCAGTCCGGTCTCTTTATGCTTTAAGTGTGATTATCATCCTTTCGGGGGTTTTTCTTAATTATTTAAATTGATGGGAATCACTGAATCATGGTGACTGAAGGTCGAACCTTTATGATTGCCGGTCTTGGGGCTTTGTAGAAACACTGCCTGTTGAGCATGAGTGTTCCAAGGGTATTAGGTGTTTATAATGTGTATATAATTATGAGTGTATGTGTCTTTATGTTTCTGTACGTGTTGTCAATGTTAAGTGTTAGTAACAAAAAGGGGGGGGGAATTATATAATTACAGAATGTTACCTTATATATATATATATATGTTTATAGGGATAGAGAGATATTGTCTGGACACGATTAAGGATATGAAAATTATTTGTTTATTATGTATTTTGAGGGCTATTGCCCTTGCCATGTGATACTTATGTCATTTGCAGCCTATTATATGTAACGAATTATGGGGGCAACATAAAAGTTGTTATTGTTAAATTACAGCCGAGTTTCATTGCAAGTCCCGTCATACTGGACCCAGCGCATTTTTGGCTTCTCTAGGCTCCGGCCTAGTTTTAAATAACTTGTGGCTTCTCTTTCAAAAAAAAATATAAATAAAAAAAACTAAATAAAAAGAAATATAAAAAAAAACAAAAAAAAGTTTGTTTTATATATATAAAAGGCATGAAAGGAAAGAGGGGTTACATGACATATGAACATTAATCAATTATTTTGTTTAATCAGTCAACATTCTAGGAGACCAATATTAAAGCGTTTACGGAATATTGACCCATCCACCAAAACACACACACACTGGTTCTGATATGTGTTACAATTGTGTCTTATTTTCAGCCAACTGTACTGTTCTTTTACAGGTGAAATCAGTACAATTATACCTTGTGAGTATAAGGTTAGTTTAATCTGTAACCTATGATATTAAAAATAATAATAATACGTGTAACACTGACATGATTATTACACTTTATATGATATCAGCTTGTTGGCTTAATATCCACTTGTAAAAGAAAAAATATAAAATGATTATCATTTTATTTAACTTTTTTACAGCTTCTGTGAAGTTGTTTAGATTAAATAATGTAACCTAACCTACTTTTAAGTACTGAATGGTTTTAATTTGTCATGTACTGTGTTCAATAAGGAAACAAAATACTTTTACAGAATACCGTACTTAAAATCCTTGAAAATGGTATTGGATTAAGCTTGAGCTAGGAATAATTAAACTAAGCACATGATTTCAAAGTCAATATCATTATGAAATTAATATTCTAAATAGAACATACTTAACAAAATTGATAATACTTACCAAAATGATGTAAAACAAGAATCATTAATCATGATATTTTTTGATATCTTGAAGCATTTTCTCGAACAAATCGTCGTTTGCGTTTCTTGTTCGCCACATGAACTCACATAAATAGGAATCTAAGAGTTCCCTTCTTGTACCACATTCAATCTTGTTTCGGCGTTTACAGGACCGCCATAGGCTTCCTATGCCTTGTGTATGCGCTCCCGTTTGAGGATCCACAAAGTTATAACTATGGTTTACAGTCAAATGATTGTACCTACTGTTGTGGCAAATTAACAATTTGCCGGTATGAACGCCACTCATCTGATATTATAGTGGACCCTGATTCAATATTTTGCTGTATGAGAGGAAGAAGAGTAGCGGCTGAGCGATCTTCGACACAACAGAAGAAGCATTCCTTGGTTTCCCGGCAGTATCCTCCAAATACCCACTGTTGTGGTAACACCCGGCCAACATTATTTTTTCTATTGGCAAACACACTCTCGTCAATTTCAACTGTTAAATTCGGTCCTCCAATTTTCTGTGGGTTGCTCATGATGTCTAAGCCACAGATATATCTTAAGTAAGCCGTCCACTCTGTGTGTGTGTTGGCGCCGATTTCCAGTTGATTTTTACTGTTTTTCATACTAGTACGCCCTTCGCACCAGCAATAAATAAACAAAATTATTTTTCTCAGCGGTATTTTGCACTCCTCTAAAAGTGTGCCTTGGCGAAGTACCTTATACTCACGGCAAGTTTTTTTATTGCAACACCATCGAGGTCGCTGTCCCATTTTCAGTACCATATCATGTCCATTAATGCAACGATGCGGATTATGAAGTTATCCTTTTCCTTGAAGAAAAGAAATTGCATCCTCTTCTGTACTAATAAGACTCAACAGTTCATCATACCTAATCATTCTTAATAATTAATGTAAAACTCACAACACAGAACACTGATTAAAAATGTAACGAAACTTAACAAGTTTAACACAACCACTCGTGCCGAAAGCATTTCCATTTCCACAACACACAATTTTAGCGCGTGGTGTGAGAAATGGCGTGAAAGCGGTAATCTAGTGCATCTAGTGCATTAAATTATGAACGGTATGGGATATACGGAATTGTCGTCGCTTGCAAAAAAACGGAAAAGATCCGTGCGCTCTTTTAAGAACTCAATTACTTAACCCATAATAAAGATGTATAATTATTTGTACGTAGAGATTAAGACGAATCTGCGGATCTTTTCCGTTTTTCCCAGATACTACAATTCCGTATATCCCGTAATACCTTCATTTTGATTAGTACTAAGCCCATTCTTGCGTGTAAACTCTGAAAACATTTGTTCTAATACTGAATTCAAATTAAATACAAAACTCTTTAAAACAAATTTAAGACTCCCGACTCCTTTTATATTAAGTCTTTTAAAGTTTACTAAAATTAATGTTTCTTTTTCATACACATGTTATTTCAATTTATTTTTATAGCAATTAACATTAAAAGTGCTAACTGAAGATAGACACACCATACATTTGCGGTTAGGTGGGGTAATTATAAACGGAAAATGGATTGAAACATTTTGATTTATTAAAAATTGTGTATAGGTTTTAAAATTGAAATAACTGCAAATAATACTTTTATTTCAACCTTTGTTATTATGTTGCGTACAAAAAATTGTTTAAATATAAATAATAAATACAGCTCTAAAATTCAATTTACAATTATCTTTGACATCTTAGAGGTAATTGTAAACAAGTGTTTTCTTTATCTTTTGAAATATTGAAACAAAAATAGTGACACTTGTAAACTAGTTGACATTGTACTATTTCATGTGTTTATAATCCTAACTGCATGTTTACAATTATTCTTCGTCTATATGGAAAATAAATGGAAAAAAGTTAATTCAAATACTATGTATATTAAAAATCATAAATAAATAATAAAGAAATGTTGTTCTGTTACATACTGTAACAAGTAAATGATAGAATAAAAGTTTATCATTTTTCAAACACTTCCAGGGAACTCGTAGACAATTTGTCTGTCAATTTCCTTCATTTCTGTATTGGGCAAAATTGTCAATATTTGTTAAAAGCTAACAGTACTTTCATCATTTTCTTTTAATGTAAACTTTGTAGAAATTCCATTTTTGCTATGTGTACATAGTTCTGGAAAAATTAGATAGGCATAAAATTTTGTTTATTGTAAACTGAATTTATTATGTTTGGAAGTATTCCAAAGTTAATTTAACATTAATAATGTCAATCAATGGGCCCAGTCTAGTTTTTTAAGGCTAGAAGAATCCTTAAATGTTTGGAGCATGATGAATCTAATAGTCAAACTTCAGTTAGCTGTGAAAAATTTCATTGTCTCAATTTTTGTCATTTTTTGTGCTACTGTAAAGTGTTCACTTTTTATTTACACTTAAGTCATGCTGTTTGTATTTTACATTTTTACATTTTCTGTCAAGCTACTGTAAAGCTACAGTAAAATATAAAATTTAATTTAAAAAAAAATGATCAAACCAAGCACTTGTCTGTAATGAACAGAACACTGTGTAATAACTGAAATACGCGTATATGAGAGTTTTATTTAAGGTTATTGCTGGCTCTCACATCCTACCTTCCAGTATTTGCTTATCATCCGTCAGAACAGTGAATAACTCAACAGGATACTAAGTCATTCTTACTACTGTTTAGGTGCATTTAGCATGTACACCAGAGGCAGATTTATGCATAGGCAAAGTAGGCAACTGCCTACAGGCAGCAAATTTTGTAAAGGTTGTTATGTTGTTTTTATACTTAAGAGATGTTTCAAATGCTGCACCATTTCGTCTCAATATGATAAGAAGCTTTTAAAAATATATATTGTTTAGTAACTAGGCTTATTACATAAAGAGAATAGTTCATCATTTACTTCTGATCTGTATATGAAGTAGGCCCTACATCGCTTGTTCACAATTACATTTAGATACATTATATATGTGATACTTCCATTATATTAATTATTTAACTATTAATTTGTTTACATTCAAATTTCGAACATCTTTACCGACTCTGTAATTTGACATGAGTGAATGTCAATAGATGCCACTAGCTGCTAACAGACAGACTATGAGCATAGCATAATTTCATACCCAACTCTAGTACCAATTGAGCTTCGACCTGCCAAGGAGGGAAATAAGAGGTCTACTCATAGTACATGTCCGTTAAACACCTGTTGTATTTTACATAAATCGTTAAATATATATTCATCAAATAAATTAATAGGCAAAAAGTGATAAGAGAAAGGATGATTATGTCAAAAGGTAATGTATTTTCATTTATTATGTTAGGGTAATACTAGTGGAATGATAATTTTCTACCACTACTGTATTATAGTATACAAATGTAGTGATATATCTTGGCACAATACTATGTAATAAATTTGGATAAAAGGCTCATTTCAAATAGAAAGGATAGCTGGTGTGATCATACATAACAGATTTGTATTAGTTTTTTGAGAATTTATTCCTATCAAACTGCAATAAGCATATTTTCAAACCTTTATGAATGTGTGTCATGTAATTTACAGATTGCACCAAAAGAAACAATAAAAATATATCTTTTCAATTAAACAAAAATTGGTCTTGTAATATGAGTCGGTAATACAGCAGGAACTAATAAGTTAATTGCTATTACAAAATGCCTTATTCCTTTTTCATGATGATCAGATTTTGCTATACGCCTGCATAAATAGAAATTATTAAAATGCTTAACTCTCAATACAAACTATTTAAACTATTTAACATGAAAAGTTCATCATGTGTGTATAACTCTGGTTAATCAAAGAGAATTATTTGTGTAAATTCAAATTTAATAATACAAATCTACTACCATAAAGGCCTGGAATGCCTTTGTTTACCCCATTAAAGAATTTTAACTAACTTCATATGGGGAAAACTGGTTTACATACATCATTTCTAAAAATAATAATCCTGAAATGTAATCAGTACTTATATCAAGGTAAGTGCAATAATTAAATAGATTCTTCAACTTGGACGTTGCAAACTTCAGGTGCTAAGCCTTTACTTTATTTTTAATTTAACATCAGTTTATGTTCAGCAACGTTAAAAAGAACATGTTATGGCCTCTGAGAAAGTACACAGTGAGTGGAAGCTGGCTTAAATGAAGGTAACCATTGTATCTAATAATTAGTGTCCCATGGTAAAAAACAAGTGCAATACATATTATAAAAAGAAGGATATTGTTTTTACTTCCATGTTCCATAAGGAAATGGATGGAAAAAAAATCGCGTTCGAGATAAGGGCTGATTTTGATTGTACTACCCTCAAAACATGAAGAAAAGTCATTTTTTGAAAGATGTCTGTGTGTAGAATCTTGTCTATGGCGGACGATAACTGCCGCAAATTCAAATAATTTTTTGCATATTGTAGAGGACTCAAGGTCTGTTGATTTTGGTGAAGATCGATTAAGGAGAAGGGGTAGTTTACCTGCAACGTTTTATGTTTTAACAAGAGTAAAGTACTTAATTTTGATAAATAAAGTATCCTGAAAAGAAGGTCATAATTATACCACTGTAGAAAGGTAGATGAAATATCTATAAATGAAAAGGGGTAGGGGGAAGTTGAAGGGGGAGGGGATTATTTTCTATAAATGAAAATGATAGGTGAAGGGGAGGGGATAATTTTTTATATGTGTACTACGTTATCGGCAACAAAGAAGTAGTTTGTTGATAAAATTCCTTCACGGCCTGTTTGGCCGTGGTCCAATGTTTTCTGCAAAACCAGACGTTTCGGAAGTGCCATCGACTGCCATCATCAGTGAAAATCGAGTGCGCTAACGTGAGGTGGTATATGTTAGTGACCACAATTCTGTGCTTGAGGCTGAAGATAGAAGTAGTTTCTGTGGAAATATTTCATTTCTAAAATGATTTTAAATATAAATCTTAAAACATGGAAGTCATGTATGGTTCTCTATACCGATATTTTATTTATTTGCATCGAATAGTATTATTGTTTAATAAATGTTCTATCCAGATCAAATTATGTGTATGGAGTTCTGGAAAAATTAGACAGGCATAAAGTTTTGTTTGTTTATTGTAAACTGTATTATGTTTGGAAGTATCCCAAAGTAAATTTAACATTAGTCACTCAATGACGCCAGTCCAGTTTTTTAAGGCTAGGAGAATCCTTGAAATGTTTGGACCATCACTAGGTCATGATGGATCAAATCATCAAACTTCAGTTTGCTGTGAAAAACTGGCAGATTTGAGTAGTCACTTGATAAAGGATGGTGTTGTAAAATCAACAATTCTTTCAGAATTATTTTATGGCCTTTCAGTCTGCAAATACCTATCACTCGTTTAGACCTTCAGCAGATTTAAACTTTTCTTATTCGTGTTAGCAATATATCATGTAAAACTGCTAGAAGTATGGAATACAAAGACAAGTCGAGCATTGTACATTTTTAGGTTAGGTACACTTTACAAAACCTTTTCATCAGATGTTCAAAAGAGCAAGCGTGTAATTGTTGTTTTTCTTTTTTTTTATAAGTCCCTTAGTAAGGTTTCTCAGGAACAGCAACTGGATGTCAAAGTTTGCTTCTAGGATATATTTTATAAAGTAGTGGAAACTTTGTGCCGCCCCTTGGCAAGACAACACAAAAATCGGGAACTAGTTTAATTCTTTACCAGTAAACTAAACCAGCTGCCGTTGTTAGTAAAACGCTTACTAACAAATTACAAAACAAGTATGATATAGGAAACTGACAAGGTATGCATGAACTTATTCACTCACTAGGTATTAGCTAAAACATCTCTTTATTGCTATTGAAATATTAATCAAACATTATTACTGATTTTAAAGAAGGTTATTTTTGTAAATAGTGCTTTTACTGCTTCAGAGATCTTAATTATATTATTCTTGTTATATCAAAAATTTATTCATATAACTGTTAGTTTTAATACCACGGATCCGGGTCTCAATTTTCTCAAAATTATTAATTTATCGATATATACATTACGGTTACTATTACTTCTTACAAAATTACAAAATATACAAATCTGATAATTTGTTCATTACATTGCGAAAGTTCTTTAAAGTTCTCTGTTACTTCTTATTAAGGGGAAATTTACAAAAGTTGTGGTTCGATATCACCTGAGGTTGTTGTTGTATTCTTGGGACATCTCCAGTTGTCTTCTACGGGTTGAGTACGTTGTTCTTGGTGCATCTACATCGGGTTGATTTTTAGTTTACTTGAAGCTCTCGAAGATAGGTTGTTTACTTGAAGTTCCACATGTTGTAATTTCACTTTTCTTAGTGCAGATTCTTGTAGTTCACATTTTCTTTATTTTAATTACAGTTATAGTTCTCACTTTGCAGTACTACAGTCTAGTAGTTAACTATGTTACACTTACATTTGATTTTGTTTTTAAAGAGATGTGTTGGCTACCTCTTTCTATTTTATTTATATATTTTCTCACAAACTCTAGACACTACATTATTCACAATAACAAGATTTCACGCTGGATATGCTTCTAGAGAACATACACATACGTATATGTGTACAATACCAAAACTCACGTCTACTCATTGTGACGTTCTACGGCCGAATGCGCGTACGGTTTAGGGGAGAAGGCTCAGTAATCTAGGGCGTATTTACGCACTAAGAAAATAGTTCGTACTTTTCCTATTATTATTTATTCATTAATTAGAAGATAAATACTTTATGTTTGTTTTATTATGACTTAGGGATTTCTTTATTTCTCTAGTCGCATTTCTTAATTAATTAAGTAATTATTATTATTATTTACTACTTAATACTTTTCTTGGCGTGTTGGTACTGGAAGGTTTCAAGTTGATTCAGGAATCTGGGTATAGGTAAGGGTGTATGATACTCTTACTTATTAAAATTAAAAAATTTTAATCTGTGCGATTTTTTAATACATTTAAAATCGTCACAACTTGCTACTTGAACACAATACACTTGCACACAACATTCCAGAAGTCTGTTCTAAAAACAATTATAATCAACCTGCTGTTTCAACAGTACCTACTAATAATGCAGCATGGCAACATTTAAACCATTTTTGTTGGTCTGAACGTTTGTTTCAAGCTGAGTATACCAAATATGTTTGTAATAGATTTATAATTTAAGATGTGAAGTATATGAAGCCATTACTAGTACCTGCTCATTAGACAAGAAATTATAACTATAATTTCCATTAATTTTGTTAATGTTCTTTGCCATTCATTATTTAGTTATTTTTTTAATATCAGGAAAACTTCTGATGAAATTTCTGTATGTGTCATTTTTGGTCTCTCTCTCCCCCCCTCATTTTTATTTATTGAAAAAAAACATAAAAAACTGACACTCCTCTGTATGTGTCCACATTGCATAAAATTTAAAAAAATTAATCCAAGAAATTAAAAAAAAAAACTTGTAAACTCTGAAAACATTTGTTCTAATACAGAATTCAAATTAAATAAAGAAAAAAAGGAATTGTGTACGTGCTAGTGTGCGTGCGTGTGCGTGTGCGTGCGTGTGTGTGTGTGTGTGTGTGTGTGTGTGTGTGTGTGTGTGTGTGTGTGTGTGTGTGTGTGTGTGTGTGTGTGTGTGTGTGTGTGTGTGTGTGTGTGTGTGTGTGTGTGTGTGTGTGTTAATGGAGACATCTTCCCCCTTGCTCCTCAACCCCTTTCAGAGGGTGAACAGACAGAACAATACCTGACCTGCAAATGGTCTTGAAACATACTTGTGATCTTGCAAAAGAGGATCAATCCTCTATGTATTTAAATTATAATTATTTAACCAATGGACATGTCATGGACTACAAAATCCAAGAATTTACAAATGAATAATGAAAACGCAAAGATTAAAAACTAATAAGAAATCATTCAATAGACATAAAGAAACAAATTAGTAAAATTTATTAATGAATCAAAGGAATTCAGAGATTCAATTGTTTGTACATATGAGATATGAGTAGGGAGTACATGTATTAATATAATGTTACCCAACAAGATCAGGAACAATTATGGTCTATTAAATTAAGTAGTTAGTGGACTTGAAAACCTGCAGTAGAAACTCCAGTTTTTATAATACAAATAGGGAGAGAATTGAAGATTTCTTGTTTGGAAATGTTATATCTGTTTTCTTCACAAGTAACTAAAATGTTGTTAATGGCCTTTTTTTAAGAGTATGAAAATACAATAGATACTGTACTTGAAAAAAGGTGAATTTTATTGGTACATACTAAAGTATAGAGTCCTATTTGTTTCTATTCATTAACAAAAGTCCGTACTGTAATTATTTTGTGTGTAATATACAAGCATTCTTTAATATGTTTACGAGATTCTCCAATTTTATTTGCATTAATTCAGACTGTAGTAACATTAAATTCCACTGTAACCCATTATTAATACTTAATCATTTACGTGTTAACAGAAACTGCACACTGCTTTTTATTGCATTATGTTGAAAAAAGGATTTGAATGTACTTGTTTCGATATACGTTAGATTGTACTTGGCTATAGGTTCTATATTGGAAGTAGGTTTTAATTCCGGTACCTCGAATAAATACAGCCTTTAATGTTATGTACAACCTTTTATCCATATAATAACTACAGCCTTTGAATGTACACTAAGGAAAATGTTTTTAAGCCTAATTAATTTTAAAAATCTAAAAGGTTAAGTTAGATTGTTAAACGTAGACACAACCTCCAAAAATCGTCTCTGTACCGTAATTATGTGCGATAAATGAAAACTAATTTCTGTACTTCCAATAAATACAGCCTTTTAATAAAATATGTATCAATAAACCCCAATAAAACATGTACCAATAACGTACTAGGTTATACGTTCTAAATTGGAAATAGGTTTTAATTCCGGTACTTCGAATAAATACAGCCTTTTATCCAAACAATAAATACAGCCTTTTAATGTACACTAACTAAGGAAATGTTTGTTAAGTCTAATTAATTTTAAAAATTTAAAAGGTTGTTACATTGTTAAACGTAGACACAACCTCCAAAAATCGTCTCTGTACCGTAATTGTGTGCGGTAAATGGAAACTAATTTCTGTACTTCCAATAAATACACCTTTTTAAAGTAAATTTTATTTAAGTTACATTGTCGTACATAACCTCCATAATCTGCCATTAGTTACTTGTGAATAATACACATCCAGTAGAAATCTGGACACGGAAAGTAAGTACAAACGAGGAGACGGAAGTTTGAGTTTGCCGTACCATCGGAAGGTCTTGGGGAATAGTCAGCGGCAAAATGTAAGTTCCGTCGCCGCGCGTGTACTATATTTCGGTGTCCGATGTGTACATCCAACTGTTTTCTTCACAAGTAACTAATGCCAGCTTATGGATGTTATGTACGACAATGTAACTTAAATAAAATTTACTTTGCAATGTATATTAAAAGCTTGTATTTATTGGAAGTACAGAAATTACCATCAGGGTAATTATGAATTTTATAGTCAATGCTGATATTGCGGTGAAATATTTCTTTTCCTATTCTTCTATGTTATATAAACACGAGAAAAATAATTTTAAACGGCGGTCGAACCTATTTACGGAGAAAAAAAATAAAATAAATACTCCCATAAGAACGCATGCAATTGAGAATGAGCGCCATATTGACTGAGAAATGACAGGTCCAGCTATTGTAGACGCGTGACGTCACCGTGTGTTATTCACACAACACAAAAGCGGTTTAAAGCTTTGCGTTGAGCCCACCGCGAGTTTATTATTAGTAACCTCACCCACGAGTCCTGGTCACCCACGTCCACAAAAAATATTGCGATAATGGCTTCACTGATATCACTGTATACTATACCACCTATTTTTCGAATTGTTTCACTATGGTTTTGGATCACGAACATCACAATTCACAATAGCACCACTAACCTTTTACTTTTGAACATATTCACGCAGAGGAAGTACATCTGTTATGACGCGATGTAAAACTATCGATGTTTATCATCGTGAAGAGTACATCGATGTTAAAAAAAATATCGGTATTAAAACATCGATGCTTTTTACATGTTTGTAATATTACAAATAATTGGGGATGAATAATAAATAAAAATAATTGGTAAATAAGTAAAAATAATTAAAGAGAAGAATAATATACCCCTATATTTTATCCACTTACCTTATCAGAAGATTCTGAAAGTGAAAACCTCAACACTTAGGTAAAGGCGAGGTGACGTTAAAATAATTTAACTCATATTCATATTATTATTTATTATTATAATGATTATAAAGTGTTTGATTATATAGTGAACAAACATACATAAAACCACCTACTTTAACAAAAACAGAAACCTCTTTAAATCAATGTCAGGTTTGTTTACTCCTAGTGAAAGTTTAAGTTAGTTTGGTAAATTCTCAAAAAAAAATTTTACCGTCTCCACTCTGTCCTAAGGTAGTGGTCGGCAGTGAAAACTGCTATCACAACTTCCTTAGCTGAAGAGGCGAACTGAAGCCGAAACAGAGACAAGCAAAAATAACCAGAGTGTAATGCTCAAAGTACAAGTTTGTGTTTGTCAAGCAATCTTTATCAAACGGTAGTCCTTCAAAGCATTTAGTGAGAATTATTACCAAATTGTAATTTTGATACAAAACTCCTCAGTGCCAAACTTCGCTTGTACTTTGTCTTTCGACTTTGACTCGCGTACTTTGTTCAACTTTTTTAAACTAGTATTCCCAAAGAGAGATAGACCTATAAATTCTCTTACTTTCTTTTAAACAGTAAAAGCTGAAAATCACAGTGTAAAGTAACATTGTTAATACTTTTCTAAAACTAATTTATCTAAAACTTTGTGGTAGTTATCGACAGTATGAAAATCGCAACTGAGCCGAAACAGAGACAAGCAAAAATAACCAGAGCGTAATGCTCAAAGTACAAGTTTGTGTTTGTCAAGCAATCTTTGTCAAACGGTAGTCCTTCAAAGCATTTAGTGAGAATTACCAAATTGTAATTTTGATACAAAACTCCTCAGTGCCAAACCTCGCTTGTACTTTGTCTTTCGACTTTGACTCGCGTACTTTGTTCAACATTAAATTAGTATTCCCAAAGAGAGATAGACCTATAAATTCTCTTACTTTCTTTTAAACAGTAAAAGCTGAAAATCACAGTGTAAAGTAACATTGTTAATACTTTTCTAAAACTAATTTATCTAAAACTTTGTGGTAGTTATCGATAGTATGAAAATCGCAACTGAGCCGAAACAGAGACAAGCAAAAATAACCAGAGCGTAATGCTCAAAGTACAAGTTTGTGTTTGTCAAGCAATCTTTGTCAAACGGTAGTCCTTCAAAGCATTTAGTGAGAATTACCAAATTGTAATTTTGATACAAAACTCCTCAGTGCCAAACCTCGCTTGTACTTTGTCTTTCGACTTTGACTCGCGTACTTTGTTCAACATTAAATTAGTATTCCCAAAGAGAGATAGACCTATAAACTCTCTTATTTTCTTTTAAACAGTAAAAGCTGAAAATCACAGTGTAAAGTAACATTGTTAATACTTTTCTAAAACTAATTTATCTAAAACTTTGTGGTAGTTATCGATAGTATGAAAATCGCAACTGAACTATCGATAGTAAACATTTCGAAAAACCCCGCGGCGACGTCACAATGATTAACCAATGGCATAGGTCTGATGCAAATAACCCGGTAATTTATTAAAACCGCTTTATAAAGCTGAAGTTGATTGGTAGATATAAAAAAGCGCGTTTATACACCGTTAATTTTAAAATTTTGCATATTCTCAATTGTCATTGGTTGCTAATGTGTGTGGGTGTCAGGAATCGGCGGCAACAGTACTGTATTCTCAGTTCCGTTGTTGTAACGAACCTCGTAAGATACGGTTATCGTGTATTTAATTATTTTGTGAATTCAGTGTTTTCATTTGTGTTATTGTGTTGTGTTATTGTGTGGTGTTATTATTATTAATTATTATTTCTGTTGTTTAGGGTTATTATTATAATATACCATATATTATTTAACATTTTACACTGAAATGGCCTGCCATGATATTCAGTGCGGTGGGACGTCAGACGAATGGATTCGAATGACTGAGTCTGAGATTATTGACTTTTTAATTTCCCACGAGGTTATTAAAGGGTCAATAAATTGTCCTTCGTGTGGGTCCTCGTCGTCGACCTACAGTTTTTGTCGAGAAGTTTTTATTTTCGACGCCCAGCGCACTTCAGCTAAGCTGGGGGGCCCTGGAAAGACTGTAGAAGTCGACGAAGCTAAATTTTGCCGTCGGAAATATAATCGTGCCAGGTTCATTGAAGGACAGTGGGTGTTCGGGGGAGTGGAACGCGGTTCTGGCAAGTGTTTTTTGATACCGGTTGAGCGCCGGGATTCCGCTACTCTCCTCAAAATAATAGAGGAGTGGATTAAGGTAAGAGTTTCATCTTTTCATAATTATGGTAATGCATGCATTTCATGTGAGCGCGCGCGCGTGTGTGTGTGAGTGTGAAATATTTCTTTTTCTATTCTATGTTATATAAATACGGGAAAAATAATGGTAATTATGATATTTGTAGTCAATGCTGATATTGCAGTGAAATATTTTTTGTTCTATTCTTCTATGTTATATAAACACGGGAAAAATAATTTTAAACGGTGGTCGAACCTATTTACGAAAAAATAAATTAATTAATTACTCCCATAAGACTCCAAAGAACGCCATATTAACTGTGACAAATTACATTAAAAGATTTTTTAATTTTATTTAGTAGTAGAAAAACACGTGTTATTTGGCGCGTAAACTTATTATTTGCAGCGATAGGTAATCCACGTAATGACGTCATAATTCGTCATTCGCTGTGCATTAGTGAGCCGTCGCTCCACTGCGGTGATCCCACTAACTACTCAGTTAATATGGCGCTCATTCACTTTACATGGGCGCTTATGGGAGTATTTATTTTATTTTTTTCTTCGTAAATAGATTCGACCGCCGTTTAAAATTATTTTTCTCGTGTTTATATAACATAGAAGAATAGAACAAAAAATATTTCACAGCAATATCAGCATTGACTACAAATATCATAATTACCGAATTTTAATTAACTTTATATGGGGAAAACTGGTTTACATACATTATTTCTGAAAATAATAATCCTGAAATGTAATCAGTACTTATATCAAGTTAAGTGCAATAATTAAATATATTCTTCAACTTGCACGTTAAATAGATCCCTTCTCCTTCACTTACCAGACACATAAGGGAAGCTCTAAACCATGAACTGTCCCAGTAGTGAATGCTACAATGAGATCTTTAGAGTTTGTATCACTTTCTTTTGAACTTCTAAATACAGGATTTCTTGGAACTGTGTAGAGTGGGATCAGTGGAGTAACTTGTGGAGGGGGGTTATCAGGGGATCAATTCCCCTCCAGAACTATTAGAAATTTCAGCAGAATTCCATAATTTCCTAAGTAGACCCATTTCTAAGCCAGTTTTGTTTGTTCAAGTAATACTTATAAATAATTATAGAAATAAAAGTAATTACAATATTGTAACGTTATGTTTTCCCCTTACATAAAATAGGCCCCAACTTAAACCATTTCATGACCATGATACATGAAGAACAAAATACTAAGTCATTAACTAAACTGTATACTATAAATATTGTCTGAGATAATAAAAAGAGACAAGAATAATGTAATGAAACTGATAAGAACATTATCAATAAGAAGATTTTACTCCAGTAAACTGCATTAAAAATTGTTAAAAAAGATAAAACCTATACTCCATACTGCAGTAATAAACTGGATACTCAATAAAGAAAATTATTAATAATTAGTTTCTAAGTACTAAAATAATGAAATCAAATTTTATTTATGATTATGAATAGAATAATGTAAATAAAAAAGAGTATTACAAAAATTAATAATAAAACAACAATAAAGCTAAAGTTGTCTTGTTTGTTCATTATCTTCTTTCACAGCACTACACTTTATATAATATTGAAACTTTCTCTTGTGAAAACTTACTTGTCTTTTTCGTCGAACGCGTTTTGGCGTCGTATTCGCCTTCGTCAGCTTAGAAACAGACTGCCAGTACTTAGTAACGGTTGTTGCTTGGAAGGTATAGTGGGGGTGGTGTGTAGAGGAAGGGGATTGGTGCGGGGATCCAAATTATTGTTTGTTTTTTGTATAATTGTGTCGAAACGTTTATGTGAATTATAGTGTAACTGGTCGTTAAATATGTTGTTTGGTTGTGTTGTGTGGTGTTTGTATATTTCAACACAGCTGAACAGTATGAAATATACAAACACCACACAACACAACCAAACAACATACTAAATGACCAATTACAATATAAATAACATGCACTTTTCGACACAATTATACAAAAAACAAACAATAATTTGGATCCCCGCGCCAATCCCCTTCCTCTACACACCACCCCCACTATACCTTCAAAGCAACAACCGTTACTAAGTACTGGCAGTCTGTTTCTAAGCTGATGAAGGCGAATACGACGCCGAAACGCGTTCGACGAAAAAGACAAGTAAGTTTTCACAAGAGAAAGTTTCAATATTATATAAAGCTAAATGTAAGCCTACAAGTAAGGTTATGTAACATTATAATGTTTTAAACAACAGAAAGAACAAAAAAGTATTGTAAAATCCATGAATTGTAAACAGAAGGTGAAAACTACTGATGAAGTAGTAAATAAGCTTATAATAGCTAGATAATAATGGTTATAATTTGAATTATAACATGAAGAAGAAAAAGTATGAGAAACTAAAACTTGTCAATAATTGTATGTAAAAAGAACAGTTTTAATGTAAACTTATTAAACAAACTATACTGTATAAATAATACTAGAATCGTTATTATTAGAATATTATTCTAGTAAGGAAGATATGATTAACCAATAAGTATAAACAAAGTAAATAATGAAACAAGATACATGGACTAAACCTTCAGAATACTGATACTGAAGATAATAACAACTAGAATAAGTAAGAAAAACAATATTAAAGGACAAACTATGTTGTCAAAGCTTCAGTAAATTGTGGAGAATGTTTTAGAATAATGATGTAATAGGAAGAAACATGTATTTTCAAGGTATGATTGAAATTAAGGGTCAATATCATAGGCAAATGAGCCTAGAACATTTATGTTATTCATAGTAAATAATTGTTAAGTTATGTCATTATTATTGTAGTGAAACTTGAATAAGGGTATCAAGAACAATGTAAAGTAATTGTCTGATAGCAAAAGTAATTATTTTAAACGTACGAAAGAAATTAAGGTGTCCACTACAATGGGCCAGTAGGCCCTATACCTGAATAAATTATTTCTACTATTTGTAAACAATTATTGCTAATAATTGTCATTATTAGTGTAACAAAAGTGAAAGCCAAGGATCAAGAACAATTTAGAATAGTTGTCTTGTATTAAAAACAAGAATTGTTAAAATATGAAAAAATAATGTTCAAACTATAATAGGCCAATATGCCTAGACAAATTATGTATGTTAATTGTAAGAAATTATTATTGATTTTTGTCATTAGTATTGTTGTAAAAGTTGTAGGGAGTTATAAGGAACAATTGTGATCAGTTATATCACAATAAAGTTAAGTAATATTATTAGAAGAAAGAGAATTAGGATGTCAGGAACCCAGGTTGGGTTATGCCTAGTTAGCCAAACAGACTTTTATAAATTGGGACATTATTAATTACTGTAAATAATGTTACACTCAATGGTTAGTAAGTAAATATCATTCTTTAATTTTCTTTAATTCTTAACCACATATTATGAGTACAAATGTATGCCTACTTATAAGTAACTTTACTAATGAAAAGTCTTTTTAAAAAAGAGACATGTGTCCATGTTAACAGCAAAGATGACTATTACTGAAGCTCTGAGAACTGTCATATGATAATGGGGTGACAGTGTATCAGTTAGAATAATCAACAACTTATTAAGGCACACTGTAAGGAGGTATGTTTTAATCATTTTGCACACATCATTCCAGAAGTCAGTTCTAAAAACAATTATAATCAAATTGCTGTTTCAACAGTACTAATAATGCAGCATGGCAAAATTTAAACCATTTTTATTGGTCTGAACGTTTGTTTCAAGCTGAGTATACCAAATATGTTTGTAATAGGTTTATAAGTTAAGATGTGAAGTATATGAAGCCTTTACTAGTACCTGTTCATTAGACAAGAAATTATAACTATAATTTCCATTAATTTTGTTAATGTTCTTTGCCATTCATTATTTAGTTATTTTTTTTACTGTCAGGAAAAGTTCTCATGTAATTTCTGTACATGTTATTTTTGGTCTCTCTCTCTCTCTCTCTCTCTCTCTCTCTCTCTCTCTCTCTCTCTCTCTCTCTCCCTCTCTCATTGTTATTTATTGAAAAAACATAAAAACTGACACTCCTCTGTATGTCTCCACATTGCATAAAATTAAAAACATACTTGAAACATACTTGTGATCTTGCAAAAGAGGATCAGTCCTCTGTGTGTTTTAATGATAATTAGTTAATCAATGAACATGTCATGGACAACAAAATGCAAAAATTTACAAATGAATAATGAAAACGCAAAGATTACAAACTAATAAGAAATCATTCAATAGACATAAAGAAACAAATTAGTAAAATTTATTAATGAATCAAAGGAATTCAGAAATTCAATTGTTTGTACATATGAGATATGAGTAGGGAGTACATGTATTAATATAATGTTACCCAACAAGATCAGGAACAATTATGGTCTATTAAATTAAGTAGTTAGTGGACTTGAAAACCTGCAGTAGAAACTCCAGTTTTTATAAAACAAATAGGGAGAGAATTGAAGATTTCTTGTTTGGAAATGTTATATCTGTTTTCTTCACAAGTAACTAAAATGTTGTTAATGGCCTTTTTTTAAGAGTATGAAAATACAATAGATACTGTACTTGAAAAAAGGTGAATTTTATTGGTACATACTAAAGTATAGAGTCCTATTTGTTTCTATTCATTAACAAAAGTCCGTACTGTAATTATTTTGTGTGTAATATACAAGCATTCTTTAATATGTTTACAAGATTCTCCAATTTTATTTGCATTAATTCAGACTGTAGTAACATTAAATTCCACTGTAACCCATTATTAATACTTAATCATTTGCGTGTTAACAGAAACTGCACACTGTTTTTTATTGCATTATGTTGAAAAAAGGATTTGAATGTACTTGTTTGGTTATACGTTAGATTGTACTTGGCTATACGTTCTAAATTGGAAGTAGGTTTTAATTCCGGTACCTCGAATAAATACAGCCTTTAATGTTATATACAGCCTTTTATCCATACAATAACTACAGCCTTTGAATGTACACTAAGGAAAATGTTTTTAAGCCTAATTAATTTTAAAAATCTAAAAGGTTAAGTTAGATTGTTAAACGTAGACACAACCTCCAAAAATCGTCTCTGTACCATAATTATGTGCGATAAATGGAAACTAATTTCTGTACTTCCAGTAAATACAGCCTTTTAATAAAATATGTATCAATAAACCCCAATAAAATATGTAATGAAAACACAAAGATTAAAAACTAATAAGAAATCATTATAGACATAAAGAAACAAATTAGTAAGATTTATTAATGAATAGAAGGAATTCAGAAATTCAACTGATAATCACACATTAGTACATAGTGTTACTAATTTCACAATTCCACAAAATTTGTAATTATTGGATAGTGAACATTGGATTTTAATATAGTAAGCATACACATATTAATTTTAAGCACGTTTTACAAATAGTGAATGAAAAAGAAAATAAATACACGATTTCAACTTTCTTAAACTGAAAACAAGAAATTCTTTTGAGTTAGTGTAATGTGTTGTGTTACTGTAAGACAGAGCAGTGCTGTTAGTGTCCTAATTAAGATGCATTAAATGTATAAATAAAGCTAATGAGTTATTCTTAGATGACATAATTAATCTTATTGGTAATGGTGTAAAAGCCTTCCCACAGCGGTTGCAGGTTTGGGCTGATTTCTTTTTTCCTTATCATGTTATAGAACTAAGCCTGGCAGCAGGTGTGAGCCCTGAAGAAATTGTAACCAGTCTTCATCTTTGTATTTGCCAAAATAAAGTTGTTCTGAGCCAGGTCATGTAAATTCAGGTTAGGCCAAGTTGCTCATTAGACTTTGTCTAAATTTTAAAGATATAAAGTGTTGATAAAGATTTTAGGACCGTACATTAAAAACATTGTTTGCACATATGAGTAGGAAGCAGATGTATTAATATAATGTTACCCAACAAGATACAGGAACAATTATGTATATTTAATTAAGTAGTTAGTGGACTTAAAACCTGCAGTAGAAACTCCAGTTTTTATAAAACAAATAGGGAGAGAATTGAAGATTTGATGTTTGTAAATGTTATATCTATTTTCTTCACAAGTAACTAATGGGTGGTTATTTGTAATCACATTTTCTCATAATGTATGTTGTTAATGACCTTTTTTTAAGGGTATGAAAAAAACAACAGATATTGGTATTTGAAAAAAGGTGAATTTTATTGGTACATACTAAAGTATAGAGTCAAATTTGTTTCTATTCATTAACAAAGGTCCGTACTGTAATAATTTTGTGTGTAATATACAAGCATTCTTTAATATGTTTACGAGATTCTCCCAATTTTATTTGCATTAATTCAGACCGTAGTAACATTAAATTCCACTGTAACCCATTATTAATACTTAATCATTTGCATGTTAACAGAAACTGTACATTGCTTTTTATTGCATTATGTTGAAAAAAGGATTTTAATGTACTTGTTTGGGTATACATTAGATTGTACTAGGTTCTAAATTGGAAGTACGTCTTAATTCTGGTACTTTGAATAAATACAGCCTTTAATGTTATATACAGCCTTTGAATGTACACTAACTAAGGAAACGTTTGTTAAGTCTAGTTAATTTTAAAAATGTAAAAGGTTAAGTTATATTGTTAAACGTAGCCACAACCTCCCAAAATCGTCTCTGTACCGTAATTATGTGCGATAAATGTAAACTAATGTCTGTACTTCCAATAAATACACCCTTTTAATGTACACGAACAAAGTAAATTTTATGTAAGTTACATTGTCGTGCATAACCTCCATAAGCGGGCATTACTTACTTCGAATAAATACAGCCGTTAATGTTATATACACCCTTTTATCCATACAATAAATACAGCCTTTGAATGTACACTAACTAAGGAAACGTTTGTTAAGTCTAATTAATTTTTAAAATGTAAAAGACAAATTAAAGAAGTACAAATTCGGTGAACAATCATGATAACTTTTTCAGTTACCGCCATCGTAACAACACAATTTTACCACGTGCTGTACAAATGGCATTTGGTCTTTGACTATTCTAAGCGAAATTCAAGACCTTTAGGAATAAACGGGTAAATTTTAAAACAAATTTAAAGACTGTATTAAATTTAAAGTCTACTAAAATTAACGACACATGTTTTTAATGAACATGGAGGTTATGTACGACAATGTAACTTAAATAAAATTTACTTTGTTAGTGTACATTAAAAGGATGTATTTATTGGAAGTACAGAAATTAGTTTACATTTATCGCACATAATTACGGTACAGAGACGATTTTGGGAGGTTGTGGCTACGTTTAACAATATAACTTAACCTTTTAGATTTTTAAAATTAATTAGACTTAACAGACATTTCCTTAGTTAGTGTACATTCAAAAGCTGTATATAACATTAAAGGCTGTGTTTATTCAAAGTACCGGAATTAAAACGTACTTCCAATTTAGAACCTAGTACAATCTAATGTATAACCAAACAAGTACATTAAAATCCTTTTTTCAACATAATGCAATAAAAAGCAATGTGCAGTTTCTGTTAACATGCAAATGATTAAGTATTAATAATGGGTTACAGTGGAATTTAATGTTACTACAGTCTGAATTAATGCAGATAAAATTGGGAGAATCTCGTAGACATTGTAACAATATAACACGAGGTCGTAACTGTTAAAATGTCTCACACTTGTTTATTTTGTGTATTAGTGTGATTGTAGTGTGTTTGCCTCACACTGGTTGTTACATAAATCGACGTCACTACTGGAGTCCGTAGCGTTGTCAATGTCACCAGTACAACCTACCTGTTAATTCATAGGGATTACGATTCCCGGGTGGCGCCAAATTGTTTTGTTAAAACAATTAAAACATTTAGTTTTTAAAGTAATATGTGGTATTAGCATGGACAGCTGTGGCGTTCGAAATATTCCCGCTGCTACACAGGTTGTCGACTCGGCCACTCGTGACAAGCGCTAGTTGGCTATGACTTAAACTTCGCTAACACACATATATTTACAACAAAAAATCCTATGAAATAACAAGATAGTATTGTTCTGTACTGCGCTTTTTAATACACATTTAATTATTAATAAACATGACAATTGAATAATAAACAATTTTATAATATTATGCTCCGGCTTAGAGCTTGAAACACAAAACACCTCAGGTTGGCAAAATTGATTGAAAACACTATCATTCAGTTACTTCTAACAAATTAATATGTTTTTACAATCTGGGGTTCTTTTGATCATGAAAATAGACATAAACGTTGATTACATGAAAAGAAAGTACACTATTATACCTTATAGGTACTTAGGATTTATAATGTGTTTGTACAATTTGTTCTGTAGTGTCGTATTTCTGTTACAGTAGTTATGTTCACAAATAAGGTTATCTTTACAAATGTTTTTTAATATAAGTAAGTAAATTATGCCTTTACCTTTGAAAGAAAATACTATTTTTTAAATAGTGAGAAATTTTATCATTTGAAAATAATTTAAGTGATTTGGGGTTTTTTTAGGAGTAATAAATTATTCGGTACTTATCAGTTCGTCTCACGTTGAAGGGTCATCATGGGTAGGCGTATAGTTTTCGAATTTGGGCTGGTTGTAGGCTTCCAGCATCTTCTTCAAACTGGTCTGGGTTTTTTCTTTAATTAGTTTGTTTAATTTCATTCCTGATCACTAATTCTGTACAGATCGACGTCTCTTCACATTGAATCATTTTGGTTCACTATTCGACTTGTTGTAATTGTTTAGATTAAAGTTTTAGTTTGTCCAATTTCTTGCGTGGCATACCCACGCTTCGTTTCTTCAGCGTCTCTAATTTTTAAACGGAAAAATAAGCCTCAAATGACTCGTTGTCATAGTAACTAATAATTCGATGCTAGTTCAATTACTCTTTGCTTACATTGTTAGAGATATTTGAATTTTTATTCAAATTTATTAAGTATTTTCCCAATGATTTTATTCCCTTATAATTCCTTTGGGATAATAAATGACATCACTATTATTTTTCTTTCCTTTCAAAGTTTACAATGATACCTCATAAGGTCATATTTTGTTACACTTTAACTATAGTCTAATTAGTTGACATTTAATAAATAACATATCTTTCTTGAATTAAATTATTACAATAATATTTCTGTGTAGAAATAACTGATATACAATCATTGTCCATTCACTGTTCTTAGATTAGTAAGATTTTTTGTGAAATTGATACTATTTGCATTTGAATGTTCTTGGCAGTTAACTGTTTTCCTAGTTACAAACAGCCATGATTGTTTTCTAGTGTATTTTCCTTTTAAATTACATTCTGAATTCAGCCTGATGGGCTTCGTTTATTTGTTTGTGTTTTAATTATTATTCAACATACATTTTCATTGCTTTTCATTTAAAATATAATAGTTAGGTTTATGGACTGTAAGTCCCCTTTCAGTCATATTCCTTCTTTAACATTGAATCAATTATTCTTTATAAGTCATAAATTATTCTTAGTATTAACATTGATTTCTTTCTTGTCTTATAAACTAGGGTGATAAACATTGTCACTTTCTCTAATAATATGAATGTTAATTCCCCTTTCAACATGGGGTGTTGTATTCTTTATAATTTTAATCTTTAATAACAAATTTTACTTCTATCCTATCATGCCATGTTAACACAAGTTATGGTACTGGGCTTTCTCCCTGATATGTCACATGCTTCCCTTATATTAATTTTAAATACTATTTTTAATTACATCTAGGTATACAACTAATTATAGTTCCACTCCAATCATGGTAATTTATCAATGTTTTCAAGAGTGTCTATTTCCTTAGCATTCTAACTTGAATGTTTCACATTCACCTTCACTATTTTTTATTTAGGGCACTCACTTCACTAAAACACTTCACTTTGGTTCACTGTTTTGTAATTAGTGTTATTTAATGGGTAACCCCTATACCTACTCCTACCATTTCTCACTATTTTTGTTTTAGTATTATTTTTACTATAAACAATATTAGGCTAGTTGAGTTTTGGGTTGAATCTAACCTTTCTGACAGGGTTAGTGTACCCTTCCTATACTACATTGTTTTACAATTGTATTGTCTTAAAAATTGGATACATATGTTAAATTAATGCTAATAATAACATTGGTTTTATCAATATATAATTATTTAAGGTTTATTGACCGTATTCTATCTTTAACATACAATCTCTCCCTTTTATATATGTGTGTTAGTTTCCCTTGGGTTTTATCTGTCTCCTCTTCATTCTTCCTCTTCTTCTTCTTCAATAATCTTCATCTTCATTCTTCATCTTGGTTTGGTTCTCCTTTAGTTCTGTCTCCATCATTGTTTTGTTAATCACATTTTCTTAAGTACGTTTGGGTTGTCGGCTTAATCATGTCAAAATATTTACATTTTAATAAGTATGTTACGTGGTTCCCTTCTTTATGTTTATGTTTTTTGGCTCAATCACTTGGGTTGGGTAATATCGTTGTACGTCATGTCAAAGTATTTACATTTTAATCATTTTTTACACATTTTATTTCATATGAAGTAATTTTATATCAAGAATTATCTTTTTTATCACTGGTACGAGATTTGGCTTAATTGTATCGTTACATAATGCCTCTCCTCTAAAATTGATCATTTTAATAAAATACTAGCATAGTGTTTTATGAAATTATCAGTTATAGATAACTTTTTTCCTTCTCTTCCTTGTTTGTTTCTCTATTCTCCATTTCTCTTCTTACTTAATTCACTCCATTTTATTTGGATCTGTTTTTATTTATTTCCATTGGTGCATATTCCCTCATACACAAAATTTATTTCCCTAACTTTATATAGTAGCTGGTTTCTCCCATTACTACTCAATTTTCTGAGACTAGAGGCACATCTTCTTTACTCAGTTCATATAGATTGCTGGACTTTTCAAGAGTCAATCTTAAATCTTTGTCAACTTGTGACTTAATAATAATAATAATATAATTGGGATTGTCCACCTTGTGGTTTGTTTTTAGATCACTTTATCATTACTACTCATTCTTCCTTCTGCTATACCTTAACTATACACTATCATCTACTCATATACTATATTGAGAAATTTTATATTTATTCATATGTTAATTTCATCATATCTCACTTTTATTATTTTGTTTTCAATGCTCATTGTGATCATTTTAATTGTTTTAGACATTTTTTTTAGTCATTTAGCAGGATTCTGCTTTAGCCATATTTGTATATTTGTTTTATATACAATTTCTCTCTCTCTCCTTGTACCAGGTATAGTTTTATTTATTTTTTCTGATAATACTTTTGATTCAGTATAATTTCAAGTATTTATCTCAGTAATTTGAACTTGATTTTATTTTTGTTTATGTTACTCCGTATTCAGCATCATTTTTGATAATTCTTTGGTAAGTTAATGGTCTTACCGTAAAGGAATGTTTGTAGCGTATTACTTTTTAGCTATTTTTTGTTTTTAATTATAATTGTAAGTTTGTGCTTCTTACATTTTTATTACATAGGAATGTGTGTAACTTATTCCTGATTATCTCACTTTTTACTTCATACTTCATATTTCAATTTTTTGTTATATTTTAAACTGATTTAAATTGAAAGGAATTTGTGTAACTGTTTCCTTTGTTTTTCTTTTTTCATTAAAACTTTTTATTGTTCCGCATACATCATCTAAATATTTGAGTAAGCTGCTCTTACAATCTCTTTTAGAATTTTGAAATTGGTTTCATTTCACAATGGTTTTATTCTTCTTCGTAAAACTTTTTTATTGAAGTTTGATTGTAAACTCCCTTGATTTTCCTTGTATTGATATTACTGATTTGGTAAGTGTTATTACCATTGTCTCTTGTGATGATATACGGCCCGGTGTATAGCAACAATAATTTCTTTGCTATACCTTCCATTGTACTTGGCAGTTCACGATTTTTGATTAGTATTTTTTCTCCCTCTTTATATTTGATTATTTTGGGTTGGTTCTTTGCATATTTGGCCTTTTGTTTCTCAATTTTTTCTACTATTAGGCTGTACCATTTATTTTTGTCATACGGGTCTTCTGGGTCTTTTGGGAATTCTATTATCTCTTGTATCTCTCTGTTTGGCTTCCTCTCGAACATCATCAAGTAAGGCGTACTTTCAGTGAATTGATGGTAACTGATGTTTAAAAACACTTCGGTTGAAGGTAAATATTTGTACCATTCTCTCTGGTTGTTATGACAATAGGTTCTCAAAATGCGTCCCACCTCCCTCAACATTCTTTCTGCGGGATTGCTGCTAGGGTGGTAGACTGATGTTTTATAAGTTTTAATATTTAATTTTAATAACTCTTCTCGCCATTTTTTTCCTTTAAATTGCGTTCCGTGGTCTGTTATTAACATGCACGGTCTTCCAATTTCTATAATGTATTTATTTTTGATAATGTCTAATATTTTCCTTGTTGTGGCTCTGTTTATAGCATATAATTTGGTGTACTTGGTGTAATGGTCAAGTATGATAACAATGAATTTGTAGCCGTGTCGTCCTCCGCTACGTGGGAATGGTCCACATATGTCGAGGAACGCCTTCTCTAATTTGGCACTTGATGTGATGGGTATCATCGTTCCATCCTTCCTTTCGTTATTGGTTTTGACCATCTGACACAATGTGCAGGTTTTTATGTTTTTACTTACTTTTCTTGCAATATTTTTTATAAACAAATCCTCTTCTAATGCTTTTACCATTTTAATTGTTCCCATGTGGCCGTATCTCACATGATAATCTTTGATGATTTGATTTTCTAATGATTGTGGTATTACCAGTTTCCAAGTATCTTGGTTCTTTTTTGTTTTCATACATAGAATATTGTTGTACACACAGTAAAATTGGTTAATAATGGCTTCAGACTCCATCAGTCTTCTTCTGATGTTGGATATTTTTGTATCTTGCTCTTGTTGCAACACTATTTGGTTCATAATATCTTCCAGGTCTTTTCTATCCTTCAACATATAATACACTTTTGCTATCTTCCCCTTTTCTCCTTCAAATGTCTGATTTACTACATTTATTCTGGACAAAACATCAGCCACTATATTTTTTCGTCCTGGAATATATTCCCATGTAATGTGGTATTCTTGCAAGGCAAGTATCCATCGAGTAAGTCGGCCATGATTCAACTTACATTGTTTTAGAAACGATATTGATTTATGATCGCTTCGGACCGTTATATTATATCCAAGTATGTACGTCCTAAACTTGCCGCACGCGAATACTATACTGAGCAACTCCTTTTCTGTAACATTATAGTTACGCTCACAGCTATTGAGTATTCGGCTGGCGAAGCTAATGACTAGGTGATTGCCATCTTCGTCTTCTTGGTATAATTCTGCGCCTAGACTTACATCACTAGCGTCGCAGTTTAGATAGAACTGTTTTGCAAAATTAGGGTGGTGTAAAATAACGGTGTCAACAAATTTTTGTTTGATTAATTTAAACACTTCTTCTTGTTCCACTCCCCACGTCCATTTTTCTTTTGAAGATAATTGCTTGGAAAATTTAGCTGTTAGGTGTGAGTAGTTGGTCTGAAATTTCCTGTAGTAATTACATACCCCTAGGAAGGATTGCAACTGTTTTTTGTTTCTTGGTGATGGGAAATTTTGTATGGCGTCAACCTTCTCTTGGGATGGAGAGATTCCCTCTTCAGTTAGGTTGAATCCTAAGAACTTTACTTCTTTAGCAATGAACTTTGATTTGTCTAACTTAAGTGTGATATTGTTGTTAGATAATTTTTCCAACACATGTCTGACTCTTTCACAGTGTTCGTCCCAGTTTGCTGACGTAATAAGTAGGTCATCAACGTACACTGTAGTAAATTCCAGTGCCTCTTGACCTAACACTTGGTCCATGCACTTCACGAACACTGCTACTGAATTTATTAGTCCAAATGGTAGTCTTTTGAACTGGTAGTTTCTACCGTCGAACAGGAATGCTAAGTATTGTCTACTGTGTGGGTGCAGCTCTACCTGCCAATACCCACATACAGTATCCCAAGTGCTAATATATCTGATTCCGTGGAATCTCTTCAGAATTTCTTCTATTTCTCCTGGTGAGGTTCTGTCATTTATAATCATCTTATTTATTTCTCGTGCGTCTAGGCAAATTCGCACCTTGCCATTTTTCTTGGGGATGGCAACTATGGGACTGGTATATTGTGAATGACTGTATTCAATTATGTCTTCGGCAATCATTCTATTCATTTCCATTCTAACTTCGTTTTTTAGAGAATGTGCTATTGGATATGATTTCCGGTGGAAGTCCACTGGTTCTCGGAATTGAATTTTACATTGATATCCCTTAACCTTTCCGGGGATGTTCGAAAATACATGCTGATATTCATTGTAAATGGCGATTAATTTTTTGGATTGTTGTTTACTAATCTCCTGCATAGGCCGCTCTCTTTGGAAGGTGATAATCTCTTCCAACTTCTGGTTCCATAAGGTCTTACGCTCCTCCCCCTCTACTATGGTGATATCTGGCTCATGCCGCTGGCAATAATAACTTTTCAGTTCTGTGTTTTGGCTTAAAGCAGTTGGACTTGGTACACCATTGATAATGTTCGCGGACCAGGTTCCTTGTTCTGAATTTAGCAACACTACTCCTTTCTGCAGGTTTATTACCGCTGATTACTTTCTTAGTATATCACATCCGATGAGCATATTGAAAGGTAGCCCATTTGCCACAAGAAATACAATGGAGATGGTGGATTCTAGATTATCTAGTTCCAATGACACTTGCTTTTTCACTGTTTTGTTCTGTTTGCCCGTTGCGCCAATGATGACTATATTATTTATCGGCAATGTAGGTATTGGTGTTCGAGAGTGAGCTTGAATTCTTTCTAACTCAGGTTGGTTAATGAGAGAGATATTAGACCCCGTGTCTACCAGAATACTGGTTATGGTACCGTTTATTGTTGCCTTTATATGAACAATTTCACTATTGTTCTGTGGTAATTGAGTGGCCTCTTCCTCGAGAAGTTCTTCTCGAATATTTTTTAAATAATTATTGTAAATTATCGTGATTCCTTTGGTTTGTTTATCTGACATTGTTTGACGTAGCAACCCAAGTGATTGGTCATGTGAAGGGCGTTCATACTTTATCACTGACCCTTTTAGTTTAAAGGTGGCTGCTGGCTGATGGCCAGGTTGCTTGGCTGGTCGTTCGTTTCATTGTGTGGCACATTTTGCTGGTTATTTCCATTTTGTAGTGGTTCATGGTTCCTGTTCACTGATGGTCTGTTGTCAGTCTCGTTGGATGCATTGTACCATGGCTCTTGGTGCCAATTTGAGTTGTATCTTCGGTGGTTATTCCGCCTTCTACCACTAATAAAATTTACATGACGTCGATTGTCACTCCTATTTGGATTGCCCCCGGGTCCCCGGTTGTACTGGTAATTGGGATGATACCGGTTGCCGTAATAATTGTGGTCATTGGGGTGACTGTTGGTACGTTGTTCAGGTTCTCCTCCTCGATAATTCCCACTTGGTCGGTTGTTATTATTTGGGCTGCTTCTATTATTGTTTGGACTCCCTGGGTGATTGTTCTGTTGTCCTTGGTTGCCAGGCTGGTTATTTGGATGGCGATGCTGATCGTCTCCATTGAATGTTGGTTCTGCATTATTATTGTGGTTATTCCGGCCCCAGTTATTTCGATTATTGCCTTGTGGATAATTGTATGGTCCCTGGAAATTAGGTGTATTATTGTGTTCATTCCACTTATTGTATCTTTGGTTTGTAATCCTGTTTTTTCGATACTGGTTATCGTTCTCCAGGTCTTCCAGTAAGCTAACCATTCCTTGGATTGTTTTAATTTGGCCTTGTCGCCTGGCCTTCTGGATGGCCTCTTCGTAATGGTAACCCAGTTGTATCACCAACGACTCTTCCGGTATCCTGGGTTCCAAATTTCTGGCTAAACATATCTTTCCCAGAAAGTACGATGTTAACGTGTGTCCTCCTTGTGTCTCGTACCTCCCGTTACTAATGTCATTGCGGACCACATTCTGTGTTGATTCGGACCAATACTTCTCCCTGAACTCTTGAACTCTTGAGTATCATTTATTTCAGGTCTTGTGGCTGTCCACCAATTGTCATGGGTGTCACGAAACATCTCGTCGATCATACTCCTCACACTAGACCATCTGGTTTCTCGGTTCTTCTCTATCAGCTCTTCTACCCGTTTGAGGAATTCTATCGGGTTTCTCCTGTAGCTACGAAAATTAATAATTTCTCTGTTCTCACTGGTTATGAACTGTGTGTGATTATATGGTTTTTCTCTTAATGCATCTAATTCTTCCTGCATCTGTTTCTCTCGCATACTGATTCCCTGGATTTTTTCTCGGGTCAGTCCGTCGATTTTGTCTATGACGGTATACACCTTCTCTACCTGATTGTTTACATCCAGTTGTAGCTCTTGGTGCCTCTCCTCCATTTCCTTGACCACTTCTTGTTTATTCTTTTGGCACCCTTCAGTAAGGACTTGGTAGAACTCCGTCGCCCTCAATTTACCTTCCTCTTCAACGTTACTAATTTTACTATTTAATTCTTCCCTGATTTGTATTACTGTTTCGTTGGTCTCTGTTACAGTTTGTCTAATCTCTTCTCGACATTCGACTAGTTGTTGCTTCCACTCCTCCTTGGTTTTCTTACTTTCTTCCTCGATTTTCCTTTGGAGAACATCATGATTAGTTTCCATCTTTTTGTTTACAATCTCCAGATCCTTCTTGATCTGTTTCTTCAGTTCTTCACTCTTCTTTTCCAACGCCTCCTGACTTCCCTGTATCACTTCCATTTGCTTCTTCAATATTTCACAGTTTTGGTCCAGTTTTTTATTCATTCCTTGTTGTAATAATTCCAATTTTTTGTTCAAATCTTCCTTGTCGGATTCTAATTTTTTATTTAAATCTTCCTTATCTGATGCTAATTTTTTATTCAACTCTTCCTGGCTCCTGTTCATTTGTCCAAATTGTTCCATCATGAACTTCATCATGCTATCTAAATTCGTTTCTTCTGTTGATTTGATTGGTTGGTTATTTGGCATGACTTCTGCTTCTATTTCCGGTTCAGGTTCAGGTTCAGGTGGATTTGGATTTTCCACTTGGTCCTCCTGTGGGTTTTCTTCTGACAATTCTCCAGTCGTTTCCTCCATTTCTACTTCTTCAACTTCCTCCACTTCTTCTGGGTTTCCTTCTTGGTTTGGTGTTTCCTTCCCTTTGCGTCTCTTAACCATCCCGTGTCTATTCATGATCGCCGCTAGTTATTCTTACCAGCCACACGTTGCTGGTCGCCAATATGTAACAATATACGAGGTCGTACCTGTTAAAATGTCTCACACTTGTTTATTTTGTGTATTAGTGTGATTGTAGTGTGTTTGCCTCACACTGGTTGTTACATAAATCGACGTCACTACTGGAGTCCGTAGCGTTGTCAATGTCACCAGTACAACCTACCTGTTAATTCATAGGGATTACGATTCCCGGGTGGCGCCAAATTGTTTTGTTAAAACAATTAAAACATTTAGTTTTTAAAGTAATATGTGGTATTAGCATGGACAGCTGTGGCGTTCGAAATATTCCCGCTGCTACACAGGTTGTCGACTCGGCCACTCGTGACAAGCGCTAGTTGGCTATGACTTAAACTTCGCTAACACACATATATTTACAACAAAAAATCCTATGAAATAACAAGATAGTATTGTTCTGTACTGCGCTTTTTAATACACATTTAATTATTAATAAACATGACAATTGAATAATAAACAATTTTATAATATTATGCTCCGGCTTAGAGCTTGAAACACAAAACACCTCAGGTTGGCAAAATTGATTGAAAACACTATCATTCAGTTACTTCTAACAAATTAATATGTTTTTACAATCTGGGGTTCTTTTGATCATGAAAATAGACATAAACGTTGATTACATGTAAAGAAAGTACACTATTATACCTTATAGGTACTTAGGATTTATAATGTGTTTGTACAATTTGTTCTGTAGTGTCGTATTTCTGTTACAGTAGTTATGTTCACAAATAAGGTTATCTTTACAAATGTTTTTTAATATAAGTAAGTAAATTATGCCTTTACCTTTGAAAGAAAATACTATTTTTTAAATAGTGAGAAATTTTATCATTTGAAAATAATTTAAGTGATTTGGGGTTTTTTTAGGAGTAATAAATTATTCGGTACTTATCAGTTCGTCTCACGTTGAAGGGTCATCATGGGTAGGCATATAGTTTTCAAATTTGGGCTGGTTGTAGGCTTCTAGCATCTTCTTCAAACTGGTCTGGGTTTTTTCTTTAATTAGTTTGTTTAATTTCATTCCTGATCACTAATTCTGTACAGATCGACGTCTCTTCACATTGAATCATTTTG
The DNA here is from genome assembly GCA_034769895.1 of Magicicada septendecula. Classification (NCBI taxonomy): domain Eukaryota; kingdom Metazoa; phylum Arthropoda; class Insecta; order Hemiptera; family Cicadidae; genus Magicicada; species Magicicada septendecula. The sequence goes on from CM068368.1 coordinate 823,938,274, forward strand.
GTTCACTATTCGACTTGTTGTAATTGTTTAGATTAAAGTTTTAGTTTGTCCAATTTCTTGCGTGGCATACCCACGCTTCGTTTCTTCAGCGTCTCTAATTTTTAAACGGAAAAATAAGCCTCAAATGACTCGTTGTCATAGTAACTAATAATTCGATGCTAGTTCAATTACTCTTTGCTTACATTGTTAGAGATATTTGAATTTTTATTCAAATTTATTAAGTATTTTCCCAATGATTTTATTCCCTTATAATTCCTTTGGGATAATAAATGACATCACTATTATTTTTCTTTCCTTTCAAAGTTTACAATGATACCTCATAAGGTCATATTTTGTTACACTTTAACTATAGTCTAATTAGTTGACATTTAATAAATAACATATCTTTCTTGAATTAAATTATTACAATAATATTTCTGTGTAGAAATAACTGATATACAATCATTGTCCATTCACTGTTCTTAGATTAGTAAGATTTTTTGTGAAATTGATACTATTTGCATTTGAATGTTCTTGGCAGTTAACTGTTTTCCTAGTTACAAACAGCCATGATTGTTTTCTAGTGTATTTCCCTTTTAAATTACATTCTGAATTCAGCCTGATGGGCTTCGTTTATTTGTTTGTGTTTTAATTATTATTCAACATACATTTTCATTGCTTTTCATTTAAAATATAATAGTTAGGTTTATGGACTGTAAGTCCCCTTTCAGTCATATTCCTTCTTTAACATTGAATCAATTATTCTTTATAAGTCATAAATTATTCTTAGTATTAACATTGATTTCTTTCTTGTCTTATAAACTAGGGTGATAAACATTGTCACTTTCTCTAATAATATGAATGTTAATTCCCCTTTCAACATGGGGTGTTGTATTCTTTATAATTTTAATCTTTAATAACAAATTTTACTTCTATCCTATCATGCCATGTTAACACAAGTTATGGTACTGGGCTTTCTCCCTGATATGTCACATGCTTCCCTTATATTAATTTTAAATACTATTTTTAATTACATCTAGGTATACAACTAATTATAGTTCCACTCCAATCATTGGTAATTTATCAATGTTTTCAAGAGTGTCTATTTCCTTAGCATTCTAACTTGAATGTTTCACATTCACCTTCACTATTTTTTATTTAGGGCATTCACTTCACTAAAACACTTCACTTTGGTTCACTGTTTTGTAATTAGTGTTATTTAATGGGTAACCCCTATACCTACTCCTACCATTTCTCACTATTTTTGTTTTAGTATTATTTTTACTATAAACAATATTAGGCTAGTTGAGTTTTGGGTTGAATCTAACCTTTCTGACAGGGTTAGTGTACCCTTCCTATACTACATTGTTTTACAATTGTATTGTCTTAAAAATTGGATACATATGTTAAATTAACGCTAATAATAACATTGGTTTTATCAATATATAATTATTTAAGGTTTATTGACCGTATTCTATCTTTAACATACAATCTCTCCCTTTTATATATGTGTGTTAGTTTCCCTTGGGTTTTATCTGTCTCCTCTTCATTCTTCCTCTTCTTCTTCTTCAATAATCTTCATCTTCATTCTTCATCTTGGTTTGGTTCTCCTTTAGTTCTGTCTCCATCATTGTTTTGTTAATCACATTTTCTTAAGTACGTTTGGGTTGTCGGCTTAATCATGTCAAAATATTTACATTTTAATAAGTATGTTACGTGGTTCCCTTCTTTATGTTTATGTTTTTTGGCTCAATCACTTGGGTTGGGTAATATCGTTGTACGTCATGTCAAAGTATTTACATTTTAATCATTTTTTACACATTTTATTTCATATGAAGTAACTTTTATATTAAGAACTATCTTTTTTATCACTGGTACGAGATTTGGCTTAATTGTATCGTTACAACATATTAAAGAATTTATTGCTTGTATATTACACACAAAATTATTACAGTACGGACCTTTGTTAATGAATAGAAACAAATTTGACTCTATACTATAGTATGTACCAATAAAATTCACCTTTTTTCAAATACCAATATCTGTTGTTTTTTTCATACCCTTAAAAAAAGGTCATTAACAACATACATTATGAGAAAACGTGATTACAAATAACCAGCCATTAGTTACTTGTGAAGAAAATAGATATAACATTTACAAACATCAAATCTTCAATTCTCTCCTTATTTGTTTTATAAAATCTGGAGTTTCTACTGCAAGTTTTAAGTCCACTAACTACTTAATTAAATATACATAATTGTTCCTGTATCTTGTTGGGTAACATATTATATTAATACATCTGTTTCCTACTCATATGTGCAAACAATGTTTTTAATGTACAGTCCTAAAATCTTTATCAACACTTTATATCTTTAAGATTTAGACAAAGTCTAATGAGCAACTTGGCCTAACCTGAATTTACATGACCTGGCTCAGAACAACTTTATTTTGGCAAATACAAAGATGAAGACTGGTTGCAATTTACTACCATAAATGCCTGGAATACTATGCATTAAAGAATTTTAATTAACTTTATATGGGGAAAACTGGTTTACATACATTATTTCTGAAAATAATAATCCTGAAATGTAATCAGTACTTATATCAAGTTAAGTGCAATAATTAAATAGATTCTTCAACTTGCACGTAGCAAACTTAAGGTGCTAAGCCTTTACTTTATTTTTAATTTAACATCAATTGATGTTCAGCAACATTAAAAAGAACATGTTATGGCCTCTGCGAAAGTACACAGTGAGTGGAAGCTGGCTTAAATGAAGGTAAAAATTGTATCTAATAATTAGTGTCCCGTGAGGGCTGATTCTGATTGTACTACCTTCAAAACATAAGGAAAAGTCATTTTTAGAAAGATGTCTGTGTATAGAATTTTGTCTATGGTGAATGATAACTCCTGCAAATTCAAATAATTTTTTGCATATTGTAGAGGACTCAAAGTCTGTTGATTTTGGTGAAGATCGGTTAAGGAGAAGGGGTAGTTTACCTGCAACGTTTTGTTTTAACAAGAGTAAAGTACTTAATTTTGATAAATAAAGTATCCTGAAAAGGTCATAATAATCCACTATAGACAGGTAGATTTAATATCTATAAATGAAAAGGGGTAGAAGGAGTGGATAATTTTCTATAAATGAAAATGATAGGTGAAGGGGAGGGGATAATTTTTTATACGTGTACTACGTTATCAGCAACATTGAAGTAGTTTATAAAACAGGTTAATTACCTTCCGTCACGCTTTTTGAAATCCGAAAACAGGATTACTCGAGTTTTGACACATTAAGTGTCATCTTCAGATCCTCAATGAATATAGGTTAAAAATACATTTGTTGATGTATGCACATCCCGTCAGAGTCTTAAAACGCTTTTGGAGGCAAATACAATGTTTGAAGTAGTTTGTTGATAAAATTCCTTCCCAGGCTGTTTGGCCGTGATCCAATGTTTTCTGCAAAACCAGACGTTTCGGAAGTGCCATCGTCAGTGAAAATCGAGTGCGCTAACATGAGGTGGTATATGTTAGTGATCACAATTCTGTGGTTGAGGCTGAAAATAGAAGTAGTTTCCGTGGAAATATTTCATTTCTAAAATGATTTCAAATATAAATCTTAAAACATGGTAGTCATGTATGGTTCTCCATACCGATATTTTAATTATTTGCATCAAATAGTATTATTGTTTAATAAATGTTCTATCCAGATCAAATTATGTGTATAAAGTTCTGGAAAAATTAGACAGGCATAATATTTTGTTTGTTTATTGTAAACTGTATTATGTTTGGAAGTATCCCAAAGTAAATTTAACATTAGTCATGTCAATCAATGAGACCAGTCCAGTTTTTTAAGGCCAGGAGAATCCTTGAAATGTTTGGAGCATCGCTAGGTCATGATGGATCTAATCATCAAACTTCAGTTTCTGTGAAAAACTGGCAGATCTGAGTAGTCACTTGATAAAGGATGGTGTTGTAAAAGCAACAATTCTTTCAGAATTTTTTATAACTCTGTCAGTCTGCAAATAATATACTGTATTACAGTATACAAATGTAGTGTAATATCTTGGCACAACACTATATGATAAATTCGGATAAAAGGCTCATTTCCAATAGAAAGGATAGCTGGTGTGATCAGACATAACAAATTTCTTGTATTAGTTTTTTGAGAATTTATTCCCATCAAACTTGAGTAAGCACATTTTCAAACCTTTATGGACATGTGTCATGGAATTTACAGATTGCACCAAAAGAAACAGTTAAAATATATCTTTTCAATTAAACAAAAATTGGTCTTGTAATATGATTCGGTAATAGAGCAGGAACTAATCAGTTAATTGCCATTACAAAATGCCTTATTCCTTTTCCATGATGATCAGATTTTGCTATACGCCTGCATAAATAAAAATTATTAAAATGCTTAACTCCCAACACAAAGTTGAACACATGATGAAAGTTCATCGTGTCACATATTCTAGTAACAAGGTTTGTTTTTGGAATACTGTTTTAGCTGAATTTATACACTAGGAGGACACTCAGAATTTAGTTTGTGTGTGTAACTCTGGTTAATCAAAGAGAATTATTTGTGTAAATTCAAATTTAGTAATACGAATCTTCTACTGTAAATGCTATGCATTAAAGAATTTTAATTAACTTTATATGGGGAAAACTGGTTTATATACATTATTTCTGAAAATAATAATCCTGAAATGTAATTAGTACTTATATCAAGTTAAGTGCAATAATTAAATATATTCTTCAACTTGCACGTTAAACAGATCCCTTCTCCTGTCCCAGTAGTGAACGCTACAATGAGATCTTTAGAGTCTGTATCACTTTCTTTTGAACTTCTAAATACAGGATTTCCTGGAACTGTGTAGAGTGGGATCAGTGGAGTACCTTGCGGAGGGGGGTTATCACGGGATCAATTCCCCTCCAGAACTATTTGAAATTTCAGCAGAATTCCATAATTACCTAAGTAGACCCATTTCTAAACCAGTTTTGTTTGTACAAGTAATACTTATAAATAATTATAGAAATAAAAGTAATTACAATATTGTAACGTTATGTTTTCCCCTTACATAAAATAGGCCCCAACTTATACTATTTCATGACCATGATACATGAAGAACAAAATACTAAGTCATTAACTAAATTGTATACTATAAATATAGTCCGAGATAATAAAAAGAGATAAGAATAATGTAATGAAACTGATAAGAACATTATCAATAAGAAGATTTTACTCCAGTAAACTGCATTAAAAATTGTTAAAAAAGATAAAACCTATACTCCATACTGCAGTAGTAAACTGGATACTCAATAAAGAAAATTATTAATTCAATAATTAGTTTCTAAGTACTAAAATAATGAAATCAAATTTTATTTATGATTATGAATAGAATAATGTAAATCAAAAAGAGTATTACAAAAATGTAATAATAAAACAACAATAAAGCTAAATTTAAGCCTACAAGTAAGGTTATGTAACATTATAGTGTTTTAAACAACAGAAAGAACAAAAAAGCATTGTAAAATGCATGAATTGTATACAGAAGGTGAAAACTACTGATGAAGTAGTAAATAAGCTTATAATAGCTACATAATAATGGTTATAATTTGAATTATAACATGAAGAATAAGAGATGAGAAACTAAAACTTGTCAGTAATTGTATGTAAAAAGAACAGTTTTAATGTAAACTTATTAAATAAACTATACTGTATAAATAATACTAGAATCATTATTATTAGAATAATATTCTAGTAAGGAAGATGTGATTAACCAATAAGTATAAACAAAGTAAATAATGAAACAAGATACATGGACTAAACCTTCAGGATACTGATACTGAAGATAATAACAACTAGAATAAGTAAGAAAAACAATATTAAAGGACAAACTATGTTGTCAAAGCTTCAGTAAATTGTGAAGAATGTTTTAGAATAATGATGTAATAGGAAGAAACATGTATTTTCAAAGTATGAATGAAATTAAGGGTCAATATCATAGGCAAATGAGCCTAGAACATTTGTTATGTTATTCATAGTAAATAATTGTTAAGTTATGTCATTATTATTGTAGTGAAAGTTGAATAAGGGTATCAAGAACAATGTAAAGTAATTGTCTGATAGCAAAAGTAATTATTTTAAACATACGAAAGAAACTAAGGTGTCCACTACAATGGGCCAGTAGGCCCTATACCTGAAAAACTTATTTCTACTATTTGTAAACAATTATTGCTAATAATTGTCATTATTAGTGTAACAAAAGTGAAAGCCAAGGATCAAGAACAATTTAGAATAGTTGTCTTGTATTAAAAACAAGAATTGTTAAAATATGAAAAAATAATGTTCAAACTATAATGAGCCAATATGCCTAGACAAATTATGTATGTTAATTGTAAGACATTATTATTGATTTTTGTCATTAGTATTGTTGTAAAAGTTGTAGGGAGTTATAAGGAACAATTGTGATCAGTTATATCACAATAAAGTTAAGTAATATTATTAGAAGAAAGAGAATTAGGATGTCAGGAACCCAGGTTGGGTTATGCCTAGTTAGCCAAACATGACTTTTATAAATTGGGACATTATTAATTACTGTAAATAATGTTACACTCAATGGTTAGTAAGTAAATATCATTCTTTAATTTTCTTAATTCTTAACCACATATTATGAGAACAAATGTATGCCTACTTATAAGTACCGGTAACTTTACTAATGAAAAGTCTTTTTAAAAAAGAGACTTGTGTCCATGTTAACAGCAAAGATGACTATTACTGAAGCTCTGAGAACTGTCATATGATAATGGGATGACAGTGTATCAGTTAGAATAATCAACAACTTATTAAGGCACACTGTAAGGAGGTATGTTTTAATCATTTTGCACACATCATTCCAGAAGTCAGTTCTAAAAACAATTATAATCAAACTGCTGTTTCAACAGTACTAATAATGCAGCATGGCAAAATTTAAACCATTTTTATTGGTCTGAACGTTTGTTTCAAGCTGAGTATACCAAATATGTTTGTAATAGGTTTATAATTTAAGATGTGAAGTATATGAAGCCTTTACTAGTACCTGTTCATTAGACAACAAATAATAACTATAATTTCCATTAATTTTGTTCATGTTCTTTGCCATTCATTATTTAGTTATTTTTTTACTGTCAGGAAAAGTTCTGATGTAATTTCTGTATATGTTATTTTTGTTCTCTCTCTCTCTCTCTCTCTCTCTCTCTCTCTTTCCCCCTCTCATTGTATTTATTGAAAAAACATAAAAAAACTGACACTCCTCTGTATGTGTCCACATTGCATACAATTAAAAAAATTAAAAACATACTTGAAACATCTTGTGACCTTGGAAAAGAGGATCAGTTCTCTGTGTGTTTTAATGATAATTAGTTAATCAATGAACACGTCATGGGCAACAAAATGCAAAAACTTACAAATGAATAATGAAAACACAAAGATTAAAAACTAATAAGAAATCATTATAGACATAAAGAAACAAATTAGTAAGATTTATTAATGAATCAAAGGAATTCAGAAATTCAACTGATAATCACACATTAGTACACAGTGCTACTAATTTCACAATTCCATAAAATTTGTAATTATTGGATAGTGAACATTGGATTTCAATATAGTAAGCGTACACATATTAATTTTAAGCACGTTTTACAAATAGTGAATGGAAAAGAAAATAAATACACGATTTCAACTTTCTTAAACTGAAAACAAGAAATTCTTTTGAGTTAGTGTAATGTGTTGTGTTACTGTAAGACAGAGCAGTGTTGTTACTGTACTAATTAAGATGCATTAAATGTATAAATAATGCTAAATGACCAAATGAGTTATTCGTAGATGACATCATTAATCTTCTTGGTGATGGTGTACAAGCCTTTCCACAGTGGTTGCAGGTTTGAGCTGATTCCTTTCTTCCTGATGATGTTATAGAACTAAGCCTGGCAGCAGGTGTGAGCCCTGAAGAAATTGCAACCAGGGTGTACAGAGTCTTCATCTTTGTATTTGCCAAAATAAAGTTGTTCTGAGCCAGGTCATGTAAATTCAGGTTAGGCCAAGTTGCTCATTAGACTTTGTCTAAATCTTAAAGATATAAAGTGTTGATAAAGATTTTAGGACCGTACATTAAAAACATTGTTTGCACATATGAGTAGGAAGCAGATGTATTAATATAATATGTTACCCAACAAGATACAGGAACAATTATGTATATTTAATTAAGTAGTTAGTGGACTTAAAACCTGCAGTAGAAACTCCAGTTTTATAAAACAAATAGGGAGAGAATTGAAGATTTGATGTTTGTAAATGTTATATCTATTTTCTTCACAAGTAACTAATGGCTGGTTATTTGTAATCACGTTTTCTCATAATGTATGTTGTTAATGACCTTTTTTTTAAGGGTATGAAAAATAAACAACAGATATTGGTATTTGAAAAAAGGTGAATTTTATTGGTACATACTAAAGTATAGAGTCAAATTTGTTTCTATTCATTAACAAAGGTCCGTACTGTAATAATTTTGTGTGTAATATACAAGCAATAAATTCTTTAATATGTCTACGAGATTCTCCCAATTTTATTTGCATTAATTCAGACTGTAGTAACATTAAATTCCACTGTAACCCATTATTAATACTTAATCATTTGCATGTTAACAGAAACTGCACATTGCTTTTTATTGCATTATGTTGAAAAAAGGATTTTAATGTACTTGTTTGGTTATACATTAGATTGTACTAGGTTCTAAATTGGAAGTACGTCTTAATTCCGGTACTTTGAATAAACACAGCCTTTAATGTTATATACAGCCTTTGAATGTACACTAACTAAGGAAATGTCTGTTAAGTCTAATTAATTTTAAAAATCTAAAAGGTTAAGTTAAATAATTAAACGTAGCCACAACCTCCCAAAATCGTCTCTGTACCGTAATTATGTGCGCTAAATGTAAACTAATTTCTGTACTTCCAATAAATACACCCTTTTACTGTACACGAACAAAGTAAATTTTATTTAAGTTACATTGTCGTACATAACCTCCATAAGCTGGCATTACTTACTTCGAATAAATACAGCCGTTAATGTTATATACAGCCTTTTATCCATACAATAAATACAGCCTTTGAATGTACACTAACTAAGAAAACGTTTGTTAAGTTTAATTAATTTTAAAAATGTAAAAGGTTAAGTTATATTGTTAAACGTAGCCACAACCTCCCAAAATCGTCTATGTACCGTAATTATGTGCGATAAATGTAAACTAATTTCTATACTTCCAATAAATACACCATTTTAATATACACTAAAAAGTAAATTTTATTTAAGTTACATTGTCGTACATAACCTCCATAAGCTGGCATTAGTTACTTGTGAAGAAAACTGTTGGATGTACACATCGGACACCGAAAAATAGTACACGCGCGGCGACGGAAGTTACATTTTGCCGCTGACTATTCCCCAAGACCCGAGATCTCCTTTCTACGCCACTAGTTTAATTATTAATGTTTTTAAACAATACCGATACATTTTTTTTTGCAATACCGATACATGTTTGGGGTCTTTCACTGTTTCCTGCTGCCAAAGACAGCTTCCGTCTCCACGTTTGTATTTTTTTTCCGTGTTCGATGTGTACTAGAACTGTTTTCTTCACAAGTAACTAATGCCAGTTTATGGAGGTTATGTAGACAATGTAACTTAAATAAAATTTACTTTGTTAGTGTACAATAAAAGGGTTATTTACTGGAAGTACAGAAATAATTTTCCATTTATCGCACATAATTACGGTACACAGACGATTTTTGGAGGTTGTGTCTACGTTTAACAATGCAACTTAACCTTTTAGATTTTTAAAATTAATTAGATTTAACAAAAATTTCCTTTGTTAGTGTACATTAAATTATTGTATGCATACAAGGCTGCTGTACATAACATTAAAGGCTGTATTTATTCGAAGTACCGGAATTAAAACCTAGTTCCAATTTAGAACGTAGACCTATAACCTATTTGCATATTTTATTGGGGTTTATTGGCACATATTTTATTAAAAGGGTGTATTTATTGGAAGTACAGAAATTATTTTCCATTTATCGCACATAATTACGGTACACAGACGATTTTTGGAGGTTGTGTCTACGTTTAACAATGCAACTTAACCTTTTAGATTTTTAAAATTAATTAGATTTAACAAAAATTTCCTTTGTTAGTGTACATTCAAAGGCTGTATTTATTGTATGGATAAAAGGCTGTATATACATTAAAGGCTGTATTTATTCGAATTAAAACCTATCGGTACTTCCAATTTAGAACGTATAACCTAGTAGGCTACGTTATTCGTACATACAGTATTTTATTGGAGTTTATTGGTACATATTTTATTAAAAGGGTGTATTTATTGGAAGTACAGAAATTAGTTTCCATTTATCTCACATAATTACGGTACAGAGACGATTTTGGGAGGTTGTGTCTACGTTTAATTATCTAACTTAACCTTTTAGATTTTTAAAATTAATTAGACTTGTAGGGGTGTGCATGGCAGAACTACTTGTGCACCCACTTTATAATCATATTTTTGGTAACACTGAGAACTTTAAGCCTTCTTTTATGCTTAAACAAATTATATGTACACTTAATTATAGAAAAGCAAAAAGCAAATATGTAATTCAAAAGACTAATTTGCTCTAATAAACACATGCTGAAGTTAAAAACAAAAGAGTTTCTACTTGCCTAACTAATCATTAGTTACTAATGTGACAGTTGGAGCTGCTTTTTCTGCAAAAGCTGGGGTATGTTGGATTCAAGAGTGGTTAAATTAAGTTATAAATCTGAGTGTGCGTCAAGTCTATTTGTGTGCTTGCTTTTCACTTGAGATGAAAATCCCATTTCACTCAAGAATGAGGTGGTGAATGGGATGAGCAACTCCGAAAGTTCAGGATATTCATCTCTTAAAGATATCCAGAACTTTGTTAAGTCAGAATCTAAAAGTTTATGGATTTTGTTGTCCATGACATGCCTCATGTTATCACTAACTATACAAAATAATTTACTAAAAATTTAGTTTTAATCCCAGCATCACAGATGATATCACACAATTGCTCATTTAGTTTTACTGACAACATGTTAGAACTTTCAAAATACAAGAATGGGTCTTGAATCCAATTGAATTCACTGTATCCCTCTGGGAAGCAACTTTCAATCTGGTTATAGAGAGTTAAACATCAGAGCTGGTAAAAAACAATGGTAGAGCATGAATAACAAAAATGTACAGTTTAGACTATGTACAAAACAGGTTGAATTTAAATTGTTAAAATGATATATCTTAGTTATTTACATGTAGTAGCTTTTTAAGACACAGTAAATAAATTTCTGAACCTGACTTTGCAACCCACCAAATGCCCTCTCGGGACCCTGCAGTGGCTCATGCCCAATAGGTTAAGAAATGCTGAACTAAAGGCATGTTTGTGGAGTGAAACATAAAAGATAACCCAGACTTCTAAAATGCTCTTAGTGAAATGGGATTTTCAGGAGTAACAACACACTATTTGGTTAACAAGCACATTTTACTAATATTCTAATACCAAGTCAATTAGATAGCTTAAATGTGTAGTACTCTATGTGATGCTGATCACATACTGTTAATCAGCAGCACTCCAGAATATTCTAGAGCCACACTCTTAGCATTCATCTGGAACTTTATCACATTAGCCTGATAATTAGGATGTTGCCTATCAAATCATCACCGGAATCTACACTGTTGACTGTAAACAAATACAATAAATTCCTTTTGTGATCACTTTGGGCCAATATGAATTTAATAGCACTAGCCGAATAATAACAATAACTGATAACAAGATTATGCAAGATTTGCCATTACTTTCCTATACCTGTGATTACAGGCATATTGATATACCTGTTACTACGTATAGAGGTGTTACTATACATATTGTATGTTAAAACTGTGAGGTGTATTTTATAATCTGGAACATTTTATACCAAATGATTTAATCACAAAAGATTATGTAAAACACAAAATTACAACAAACACACCAAAAGTATCTATAGAAATTAAAAAAAAAAACAAAATTATGTAAATGACAAATTATTCAATAAATGATTAAATATGTACCATAATTTATTAGATACTGCAATTATTTTTTATAGAAACAAACATCCACTAGCAGCTACAAAACCAATTTTCCCTATAATGTACTTAGCAAGATCCTGATCTTTTAGATACATTGTTGGATTGTTAATGCTAGCATTTTTTTATTCTTTTCCCTAAACATTTTGAAACCATAATTTCAAAGTGATACTACCTGAGATGCCTTTCCATTGTGTTTCCTTTTGCTCCAAAAAAAATATTTTGTTGTGTTGATGTCTTTATTCTTTAAAATTTTGTGTGAGGGAGATTGCAAAATTTTTAACTGAACTGTAGCATTTCATTGTCTCAGTTTTTTGTCATTTTTTGTGCTACTGTAAAGTGTTCACTTTTTATTTACACCTAAGTCATGCCGTTTTTATTTTACATTTTTACACTTTCTGTCAAGCTACTGTAAAGCTACATTAAAATATACAATTTTATTTTAAAAAAATTATCAAATCAAGCACTTGTCTGTAATAACTGAAATATATGAGAGTTTTATTTAAGGTTATTGCTGGCTCTCACATCCTACCTTCCAGTATTTGCGTATCATCCGTCAGAAATGTGAATAACTCAACAGGATACTAAGTCATTCTTACTACTGTTCAGATGCATTTAGCATGTACACCAGAGGCAGATTTATGCATAGGCAAAGTAGGCTACTGCCTACGGGCGGCAAATTTTGTAAAGGTCGTTATGTTGTTTTTATACCTAAGAGATGTTTCAAATGCCGCTCCATTTCATCTCAATATGATAAGAAGCTTTTAAAAATATATATTGTTTAGTAACAAGGCTTATTACATAAAGAGAATAGTTCATCATTTACTTCTGATCTGTATATGAAGTAGGCCCTACATCGTTTTTTCACAATTACATTTACATACATTATATATGTGATACTTCCATTATATTAATTATTTAACTATTAATTTGTTTACATTCAAATTTCGAACATCCTTTACCGACTCTGTAATTTGACATGAGTGAATGTCAATAGATGCCACTAGCTGCTAACAGACAGACTATGAGCATAGTATAATTTCATACCCAACTCTAGTGCCAGTTGAGCTTCAACCTGCCGAGGAGGGAAATAAGAGGTCTACACATAGTACGTGTCCGTTAAACACCTGTTGTATTTTACATAAATCGTTAAATATATATTCATCAAATAAATTGATAAGCAAAAAGTGATAAGTGAAAGGATGATTATGTCAAAAGATGTGTATATAATGTATTTTCATTTATTATGTTAGGGTAATATTAGTGGAATGATAATATTCTACCACTACTGTATTACAGTATACAAATGTAGTGATATATCTTGGCACAATACTATGTAATAAATTTGGATAAAAGGCTCATTTCAAATAGAAAGGATAGCTGGTGTGATCAGTCATAACAAATTTGTATTAGTTTTTTGAGAATTTGTTCCTATCAAACTGCAATAAGCATATTTTCAAACCTTTATGGATGTGTGTCAAGGAATTTACAGATTGCACCAAAAGAAACAGTTAAAATATATCTTTTCAATTAAACAAAAATTGGTCTTGTAATATCAGTCAGTAATACAGCAGGAACTAATCAGTTAATTGCTATTACAAAATGCCTTATTCCTTTTTCATGACGATCAGATTTTGCTATACGCCTGCATAAATAAAAATTATTAAATTGCTTAACTCTCAACACAAAGTATTTAAACTATTTAACATGAAAAGTTCATCATGTCACATATTCTAGTAACAAGGTAAGTTTTTGGAATACTGTTTTAGCTGAATTTATACACTAGGAGGACACTCAGCATTTAGTTTGTGTGTGTAACTCTGGTTAATCAAAGAGAATTATTTGTGTAAATTCAATTTAGTAATACAAATCTACTACCATAAAGGCCTGGAATGCTATGCGTTAAAGAATTTTAATTAACTTTATATGGGGAAATCTGGTTTACATAACATTATTTCTGAAAATAATAATCCTGAAATGTAATCAGTACTTATATCAAGTTAAGTGCAATAATTGAATAGATTCTTCAACTTGCACGTTGCAAAATTCAGGTGCTAATCCTTTACTTTATTTTTAATTCAACATCAATTTATGTTCAGCAACGTTAAAAAAAAAAACATGTTATGGCCTCTGAGAAAGAACACAGTGAGTGGAAGCTGGCTTAAATGAAGGTAAACATTTTATCTAATAATTAGTGTCCCGAGTTAGAAAACATGTGCAATACATATTATAAAAAGAAGGATATTGTTTTTACTTCCATGTTCCATAAGGAAATGGATGGCGAAAAAAATCGTGTTCGAGATAAGGGCTGATTCTGATTGTACTACTCTCAATACATAAAGAAGTAATTTTTTGAAAGATGTCTGTGTATAGAATTTTGTCTATGGCGAATGATAATTGCCGCAAATTCAAATAATTTTTTGCATATTGTAGAGGACTCAAGGTCTGTTGATTTTGGTGAAGATCGGTTAAGGAGAAGGGGTAGTTTACCTGCAACGTTTTATGTTTTAACAAGTGTAAAGTACTTAATTTTGATAAATAAAGTATCCTGAAAAGGTCATAATAATCCACTCTAGAAAGGTAGATGAAATATCGATAAATGAAAAGGGGTAGGGGGAAGTTGAAGGGGGAGGGGATAATTTTCTATAATTTAAAATGATAGGTGAAGGGGAGGGGATAATTTTTTATATGTGTACTACATTATCGGCAACGATGAAGTAGTTTGTTGATAAAATTCCTTTCCAGGCTGTTTGGCCGTGGTCCAATGTATTCTGCAAAACCAGACGTTTCGGAAGTGCCATCGACTGCCATCATCAGTGAAAATCAAGTGCGCTAATGTGAGGTGGTAGATGTTAGTGACCACAATTCTGTGGTTGAGGCTGAAGATAGAAGTAGTTTCTGTAGAAATATTTCATTTCTAAAACGATTTTAAATATAAATCTTAAAACATGGAAGTCATGTATGGTTCTCCACACATTAGATTGTACTGGGTTCTAAATTGGAAGTAGAATTCTTGAAAAGAACGAATCCATAATATTTTTACCATGTGGGGCGCATTCCTTGAAACATGTGGGTGTTAATGCTGCAAAACTCAATGCAGATGTGATGACATTTTTCGGGCATGTTGCAAATCTTTACTCATTTTTCTCTAGCAGCCCTAGAGAAAAATGTTGGAAAGTTTTGAAAAAGCACATTCCTTTATCACTGCAGAGCTTCCCTGAAACAAGATGAAGTGAGAGGATCCAAGCTGTCAAACCGATAGTTAAGCACTACCCAGGAGTACTTAAATTGTTGGATATACTTTAGAAGAGATGTCTTCTAGTCTAACTCCCTCTGCCTACAACATCATATTAGGGTTTAAGAAATATTTAGGGTCTAACAAAGTAAATTTATTTAAGTTACATTGTCTACATAACCTCCATAAACTGGCATTAGTTACTTGTGAAGAAAACAGTTCTAGTACACATCGAACACGGAAAAAAATACAAACGTGGAGACGGAAGTTGTCTTTGGCCGCAGGAAACAGTGAAAGACCCCATGTTTGAAATCAACTTGCAAAAATTTATATAAAATCGAGACTAAAAAAGGGAATTTACAATTTCACATATTGTGAATCGATAATCGATATGTAGCCATTACAAAACACGTGTTGACATGAAACATGTAAGCAATTCGTTTTTATTGTAATGCGTTTATTTAGAAGCTTGCATGATCCAAAGAAAGTGTTATCTGCAAATTTAATAAACTCATATTATAACAGGTTTTCATTTAAAGTAATTGAATACATGTTACAGCAAAATGTCAAATATATCTACCTGTAGGCGCTGATACGAATGGGAATGAGTTGAGGTTGAGACCATGTGACTACCCTCAATTTTTGACTGTGCATTGGTAGTCTTTTCTGTGAACCGAATTTTTTGTTTTTGTGATATGAATCCTCAGTTAATGCAATTTATGTTTTACTGCAATATTTAAATAATAAATGCGCTGTGTATGCAATGTCCACATCTCTTGTTAAGAAAAGTTTGCAGCTGCTTGATTCACCGAAGTCTATAAAATCAGGTAACTAATTTGTGAATAACCTAGAAAATAAATATTGTAGACTGGTACTGCCAGGACCCTCCCCCCCAACTGACTTCACCAATTATTAAATAATGTATCGTTTTATGGATGTACTTGTCGTTAGTAGTTAACGAACCGACGTTATTGATTAAAGGTGCACCAGTATTCCAAGGTCTAATGTAAGGTAAGCCACTCGATATTGTAGTACAGTGTTTGTTAGTTTTACGTTACTTGATTTCCAGATTTGTTTTATCACAGTGAAGTGTTCCTAACATATTTCAGTAAAGTAAAAACTCGGTCATGTTATGTATAGACGTTTTCTTGTAGATTCTAAGCACAAGACTTATGTAAAAATGCTCTTTTATTTCTTATTCCGTTAATATTTGCCTATAGCCTATGTGACAGTAATACTATCTTTTCAATACAATAATGCGAATTTGTATGTTACACGTAATATAAATTTTTTGAGTCTTAATAATGGTTTTTGGTTTTGAAAGGATTCATTCTTGAAATTGTGTTCAGCAGCAAGCTGACAAATATTTCATACCCAAATGCCCCATATGACCGAACATTTCTGGTGGTATGATAATGTTCTTATGTACACAACTGAATATAATGGTTTAAAGGTTGTATAATGTAATTTACTGTTCACAGTATTGCACCTGTAATCAGTTAAGTGTTGCCCATAAAGGATGTAAAGCCATTCCGTTTTGCGGCAATCATATTGGTGACCATACCATTATAGTAGTTGATAATAAAAGGTAATTACATTTTATTTTAGGTGATTAAAATAAATTACATAAAAATCTTCCCAATCTAACCATTTCCTAAATTGGTACTAGCAGATTCTTCCTGTATGGGTAAAGGTAATCAGCTGTAAAAAAGTAGCCCTTTCCTTTTATACAGGTTTTAAATAATTTTTGTACATCATTACCCACTTTTTTTAGTTCACCAATACAGATGTATAATTTTGATTTTCAATGTTTTAAAATCATTTTCCAGTAGGCCTATAATATGTCAGTTGTATTATATATGGACAATTTCTAAAAATTTCTACCCAATAATAACACATTTTAATGTAGGTATTTAATTATCTGGAAAACTCGGACGTTGTTAGCCCAGTACACTATGTTATTATAATCACAAAGCTCAGTAGTATAACCTACATAAAAGTGCAAACTACAGTATCAAAGTGCTGTTGGCCATCATTAATATAAAGCCATTCCAATAATTGATATAACTTCCAAATTGACATTTGGGGACATGGACAGTGGATTTGGCATTCAAAGTATCCATTAAGTGCTAATATTTAAAATGCTCCTTCCATATTAACGGACGTGTGTTGTCAGTGCTTGTCATAAGGCAATAAACATGCCTTTTTTTTCATTGCGTACAAGACATTCCATTTTACATCTCAGAGTTTCAGGCAGAAAGTTTTATAGCGACAGTGACATAAGTGGGGTTGCACCTTTTTCCAAAAAAATTATTAAGTGATATGGTGTGTCTCACTAGGAAATCCAGTGATTAAACACAAACTTGAATGCAAGGTTGGAGATAGGATTTCAGTAGTTTTTTTTTTGTCATTTGTTTGAAAATAATCCATTTAAAATCAGTTTATAATAGTAATCAAGAGATGAACACTAAATAAGGTAAAATTCCTAAATTTTTGCATTTCCCACTGTAGGTCATTTCTCATGTATTAGATTACAAAATTAATCTTCTTCTTCCAACCAAGCATTATGCTAATAGCCTATTGCGACGTGACTTGTAATTGTTCCCTTATCAATTAACTCCTCATTCCGTCTCTCCTTGTGCAACCTGCAGTCCTCCACAACATTTTCATCTCTGCTGTTTGGATTATTTTTCCATTTGTTCTGTGAGTGTCCATGTTTCACTGGTATACAATAAACTTGGGATGGCCATAGTTTTATAAAATTTTAGTACCGTAATGTATCTTTCCTTAGTTTATTCTTCAGGTTCTATGAATTGTACCATTGATGCAAAGAGTGTAGTAGGCTAATTTCCAATTTTCTACAACTCGAGTTACCGAGGGGGAACCCAAAAATAACCGGAATTTTCAAATATAAACAGATTTATTAATTTTACAAGTTAACAAACTTATCTCCTTCAAAGTACTCTCCTTTTGAAGGTAAGCACTTGTCTAGATGTTTTTTCCACTTCTCGAAACAATCCTGGAACTCTTCCAAAATAATGCCTTTCAGCGATTCCATCGTTTTTTTCTTTACTTCTTTCACAGTCACAAAACGTTTTCCTTTAAGCTCTCTTTTCATGTGAGAAAACAAAAAGAAGTCGCATGGAGCGAGGTCTAGTGAGTAGGGGGGATGGGGAAGCTGGGTCATGCCATTTTTTGTCAGGAAACATTGCACACTCAAGGCCGTATGGGCGGGCGCGTTGTCATGGTGAAACACCCACTCCGCTACAACTGATGGGGTTTTCGTCTCACTGCTTCACGTAAACGTTTCAATACTGACAGGTAGAATTCCTGGTTAACGCTTTGACGCGGAGGAAAAAATTCTACGTGAACAATTCCACAAGCATAAAAAAAAACAAATCAAAATCGTCTTCACATTTGACTTCACTTGTTTTGCCTTTTTGGGACTTGGGGAAGATTGCGTCTTCCACTGGCTTGACTGCTGTTTGGTCTCTGGATCATATCCGTAGCACCAGCTTTCATCACCAGTAATTATTTTTGAAAAAAGATCAGGGTCATTTTCTAACTGTTCTTTCAATTCGCGGCACACATTCAATCGAGTCTGTTTTTGGTCATGGATGAGCACGCGAGGCACAAACTTTGCTGCAACTTGATCCATTTTTAAATCTTCACTTAAAATGCATTGACAGGAACTCCAAGACACCCCAGTCAAAACAGTAAGTTCATCAGTTGTTCTGCGACGATCTTCCATGACCAGCTCACGAATTCTCGCAATGTTCTCTTCCGTTTTGCTCGTCGAGGGTCGCTCAGAACGAGGCAGGTCTTCAATTGACATTTCACCTTTTTTTACTTTTGGAAGACTACGAAATTGTAAAAGTAGTAAATAACACAGTTGAAAGGAAGCTTAGGGAGGAGTTAGAAATATTAAAAGAAAGGGAAAAAGGGTTAGACAATTTAATTAATACTAAAATTAAATTTGATAATGAAGAAATATTTTATAACATAATTAAGAAGTCAGTGATAGAGGACAGATAGATAAGATTAAGAATTAAATTGCATAGGACTAATTGGATGGTTTTAAAATAAGGGTGTGTGACTGGCCCACATGTGTGGATGAGAAAGACGGTTAGATTTAAAAGTAATGTACACACACACACACTCTGAAACACAAGGAATTTGCTAGAAAAATATGTAACTGTCCAGATGGAGGAACAGAGCTCAGAGGGTGAGGAAGGGACATTTGAATTATAGCTTGTTGTGTGTGAGCAGGGTGGGGTTGGGTGGGGGTAAAGGGGTTGTTTTCAGGTTATTTTGTTCATTTCCGATCTGACGATGAGCTGTGAAGCTTGAAAGCGCTAATCGGAATAATTTTTATATAGTGGTGTGCAACAGTGATAATTCTGTTTGCAATGTTTATTTTTATTAGGCCTACTTACGTATGGGTTTGGTATGGTATTGTGAACAGATTCTGACTATAAGTGTTTCTAGAGTCTAATGTTTCAAATTTAAAATTATATGTTGTTATTGACTTGAATTTTTTTCAAGAGTTAATTGATTTGGTGTATACGATTGCGTAGCTGTGCGTTCATAATAGTCCCTGTTTTATCAGTCTCCAGAAGTCCATGTTATGTGTAACATAACAACGTCTTAAATTTAAAACATGTCTCAACATTTTGATCTATTCATCATTAACATTAATAGTAATAACAATTTTTTTTTCAATAAACACATCCATTTTCTGTTGTACCTCACTGTTTTTCCTATACTGAAAACCAGTTCATAATGTTGATGTGTCATGGCCCAAGTTTTCTGCCTTAGTGTGTTAGGTCTATTATAATGAAATGAAAGAGCAATATTTTTATAAAATTGTTAATTTAACTGACACATGGTATAGAGTTGTAGAGGTAAGGAATTTTGTGTATTTTTATATGTTTAAATGTACATGTATAAAGATTCCTGTACAGTGGTGTGGTGTGGGTACATAACACCTGTTGCCGGTTGTGATAGGTCTAAAACTTAACCTAAAAATTAATTTGAATTTTTTTCTTGTACCGAGCATTCTTTTTAGATCATTTTCTATCATTCGCTAGTAGAAGAAGAGGGTCCCGGTTCAAAGGGATCCAACTCTCATTATACTTACACTGAATAAATCAGAACACAAATAATCTAATTATAAATAATAAAGACAAACAGAGAAACACATGACTAAACAAACATAACACAAATAGGTATGTAGTATCTGCTGCATGTCAGTTCCGAAAACGAACATAGCTGCTAACTGAGCGTTTTGCCGGTTTACACAGCGGCAACACATTAGGTGGACGAATGAATCCCCTCCCCCACTCTGCAGTTTGTACAGTGACAACTAATACGAGGTCAATGTCTGTATGCAGTAAAACATTGCCAATGTCTGAGCTGGCGACACAAGACAATGCAAGCGCCCAGCAGTTCGAAAGCAATGCTACGCTTTTCTTCAAGTTTCCCTACTAATATTGTTTGGATCTCAAAATATTCAATAACTTAAAGTATTTATTCTGTAATATAATTAATATTATTTCTCTTATTTCCAGTACTGTTACCACCGGCAATGGTGGTTACATGGGCGCCACGCTACTGTTCCTTTAGTTCTTCATCAGAGAATCCAGTGTTTGTCATTGCAGGAAGTCTTTATTGCAATTATACTTAACCACAGTTCTGATGTTTTTTTTTTCTGTAACTTAACTATGGTCATTTTCTGTACTAACTTGTACCTCTTCATTTTTAACGTTGTGTACATTAGGGTGGGCCGAAAAAAATTTTTTTCAAGTCGTAATACCGCGGAAAAGTTGCGAATTGGGGAGACTAAAAAGGGGTAAAAAAAGAAATAAAATCGGTTCATATCTTCCGGTCGCGCATGTGCTCTAAAGTTTGCCGAAATTCGGAAAAATTTATATTTTTACGATAATTTTTTATCGTACTTAACTTGTCAATATTTAAATGTAATAGCTCTAATCGACTCTTACTCGAACCGATAATGATTTAGAAAAAAGAATGGTTCAAATCGGTTAAGGTCTTCCGCTCGCGCAACAGCTGTCAAATCTAACAAATTCTCGCGCTCGTCGTAACTCACTCGGGTCAAAGACCCCGACGCTCCCCCCACCTACCACTCTCGCCACCACGCCGCACCGTTGTTCTGTCAGTCTGCACTTATTCCTCGTGTTTGATGTGTGTTTCATGTGCTCTTCCAGTTATTATTTTGGCATTTGCATTTATTTCAATGTTGGTTTTGTGTTATGACATTTTTGTGTAACTTTGTGACTTAATGGTGATATACTATGGCTGTACCTAAGAAAATCATCACAAGACAGGTATTTGATTGCCCTATATTTGGTACACCTAAAGATTTTTCATCAAACAAGCTTCCTACTGGTGAGGACATGATTCGGTGTTGTTCACAGGAGAGATACGACTTGGCGCTTAAAGTTAATAATAAAAGCGTCAGTTTTTCACAAGTTGCCAGTACAGTAGCTAACAAAATAATTTGTTTGTATCAGAAATTACCTAGACGGTAAATCAACGGGTCCGAAATCTTTGAGAGGGCCAATAGGTGAAAAGCTAAGTGGCTGCGAAAAATGTCCAGTGATAGGCTTCAAGAGTATTGGCTGTCAGATCCCCTCAGTAGACAGAAGTATACTAAGTAAGGATCAGCAGTATCTACTTGATATTTCCATGGCAATAAAGTCGGGAAACTGTAAAGAGGATTTGGCTGTACGAGATCCTGGTCCCTTGTCACACTCTAGGTGGTTGACAACAGCAAATCGAACTCTCAGATTGTACTTAAGTGAAGAAAGTCTCACACCTGAACTTTAAGAAATAGTTGTATTTATTTTGAAGTCATACATGCCAATGTGGTTTAGTATTAAAACAAGTAAATACTTTACAGAGGGACCAAAACTTGTGTAACAATCAATACAATCTTCAAGGTACCTGCCTGAAGATTTACGTAATATTGTCGACCCTGTGATCGAACGAAATGGCTTTTTCGCTCATCCAGAACATTTAATGTTAGCCATGACACAAGATAATACAAAACACATAAGAGACCTCGGACTTCGACGAATTCTAAAGGCGAGACAGTTAGATCAAAAGAGATCAACTATCAGAACAGTCATGCCGCCAAAACTCAATTTCAAGGCTCAAGACTACTCGGAAATAATTAACTGGATGGACAGTGATTTATCTTCTCCCCCATTATTAAAAGATATCAGTGACGATGAGATTAAATCACATATTCAGTCCCTAATTGGGATATAACATTCAAGACATTCCCAGTTCACACACAAACACACAGTTGAACGATGTGCGAAACTCGTGACAGAAGCCTCAGGAAAAGTTTGCAGAGCTGAGTCTAGGGATGGTTTTATCTGAACGACTCTGCTGTCAAGGTCAACCATGCCTAACTTCGCCCATAAATCAGATTTCAAAGTACCTTCAGCTAAGAATGAGTGAAAACGGAGATGTTCAATTGTTCAACATGAGTTTCTTGGACTTACGACTCTTCACACAAAAACTTGGTTTTTTTTCAATAAAAAAAAATCTGTTATAAATATTACTAATGGTCTAAAATAATTTGTTTTTAAACATTTAACCTTGTATTCAATAAAGAAAACCAAAAAAAAAAAACATGTAAGTTTTTTTTTCTCCTTGAACTGTGATCTACCTTTATTTGTAAATTTTTTTTAAAATTTCATTAACTTTGAAGGCAATGCGCGACCGGAAGATGTTGATGTATTTAAATAATATTTAAGCATTATTTTCTGTGGTTCTAATACATAAGAATTTGAGCTATTACATTCAGGAAGAGGCTAATTTAAAAATGTTAAAAATTATCGTAAAAATGTGAATTTTTCCAAATTTCGGCAAACTTTAGAGCACATGCGCGACTGGAAGATATAAACCGATTTTATTTCTTTTTTTACCCCTTTTTAGTCTCCCCAATTCGCAACTTTTCCGCGGTATTACGACTTGAAAAAAATTTTTGAATTTTTTTGGCTCACCCTAGTGTACATAGCACTCACTGTTCAAGTCTTGGAGCCATCTAGAACAATACATGATGTTTCGCTTTTCAAACTTGTAGTAGGCTGTTGACTGTACTAACAGTTTTATCAATTTCCTAGTAGACATAAGAGCAAGTTCTAATAATCAGTTTATAAAAACAAGAGGCCAGTTTCTGGTTTGTCTCTGAAAATTCATTTTGTGAAGAATGTAAAGTTCTATTAATTTAACTTAGGATTATTTTTTTCAAAGTTTTTATGCTTCTTTCCACATTTAGAAGTATATTTTACATAGATATTATGTTTAAATATTTAGGGATTATTTGCAGTCTAACGTATGTTTGTGGAACCAGATGTGGCTGACAAGCCTTGATAGTTTGTTTTCAGTCTTTTAAAAATGTTGAAAACCCTTTTAGTGTAGTTTTAAGTACTGAGGAAAACTCTATTGTGTCCACTTTCTTAGAAACTTGCAAACTTTCTTAGAAAATTTTCTTGAACTTAATAGATACAACCGCTCTTAATAAGTGAATTTATTTTAACAAACCGTGAATAATAGAATATTTTATTATAGAATATACTGTATTTTCAGTGATAATATTGACATTTTTTAATTTTATCTAAAGCTAGGAAAAATGACCTGTCATTTTTCCTCTTCTGCCATATAAAGCATAGGAAATACATAACACAGAAGTCACAATTCATCGTGTGAATACTGTGGTGGATATTCAAAATTGCAGGTGTTTAACATAATATTGTTAGTGATAATAGTTCATTAATGTTACACGCAATTGATAATGAGTTCTTGTCGTTCGAAATGAGTAGTTCGCATTATAAAACTTCCCATAGTTATAAAATATTATCTGTAATGAATTCACTTTATTTATCATCAGGGCTAAATATGTAAAATGTGAGTGGTTTGCACAATTTAAAATATGTTTTGTTATAACTGATATAAAATTTGAAACTTTTATACAATTTGAATTTAAACATATTCGTTTTGTGTTGATATTGACGTTACGTAAAATTGACGCACTGTACTAGAGTATCCTGCATCTTGTGTATGTTGTAAACCATTTTCTGTAGTAAGCCGTGTTTGCACCGGAGTTGACAACACATGTTGTGAACAAATGGTGACAACATTTCGAAAAACGGTAGTAATTTGTTTTAAACATCTCATGTTGTCAACAGATTTTCCGTGTTTAGAACATAAATTTTGTTTTCCAATAGAAGTCGGTAAAGATCAAAGGAAGATGTAAACATTTGTTGTAAACTTGTGTTGCAGCGCCTCTATGGTGTTGAAAACATTAAAAAAAATTTTAACTACCATCAGATCTCAATTCATCTGACAAAGGATCGGTGTCATATCTCTACTTAAATCCGTCAAAAGCTCACTTCCACTATACTTAGCTCTCGCTTTTAATGACAGTCTGACCCAGTATCTTCTTGGTGTCTGCTGTTTTGCCAAAATCACACAAGCTGGTGAAGCAAGTACAACATCCTCCACACTCGACATCTTGAAGTGAAACTGGAGCAAGACTGAAGTGAGGTCAGGTCTGGTTTGAGTCCATGTGGGTAAATGTTGCAAACAAAAATAAAGACACAGTTGTACTGTGGTTTACAACATTGGTTGTCAACAAAAACTTTTACAACTCTAAAATTGCAAAAATTTGCTCACAACAGTTGGTGTAAATGTGGCTTTAGTGTTTACAAGTAATCATAGGAAACACACACACAAAATTGTATAATGGTTTTTGCTTTTAGACACAAATTCAAAGAAAACAGAGAACAGTTTAGTAAGAAACAGAAGGATTGAAAAAGCGAAGTGGAGAAGAGGAGCTGCAGATGTTAGAAGTTCTATGATTGAAAGAGTAGAAAAAATACGGAAACAGGTTAAAGAAAAACATGATTTTACTGAAGAAAATTTACGTTTACTAAAGACACTAAGTTCTCAAGCTGTGGATGAGAAGGAAGCTTCCAAGGTATGTTTTTATACACATTAATTTTTTAATGCATAATACATTATTTGTATTCTAATATTGTTCTTTTAAGTTGTTCTATTGAGTTAAGACATGGGACTTGAACTTGCCCAGACATAAATAATACTGATCCTGGAATTCTTTAGCTTATTTCTAATTACTAAAGTAGAGTTTAATAATGGTTCCTTCCTCTTGTTGCAAAGGGATACTGATTTCCTATGCGTTTCAACTTGTCTAGATTTTTTTTAGTAAGTTTGTGTTTAACACTAGCCTAAGCCTGTCAATAATATGGTACATTATTGTTGAATCAATGGATTGTTTTTTATGTAGAGTTTAACAAGTGCATAGTTGTGTACAATTTTTTGTATGTAACACAAAATTTTCAGCGTGATTTGTGATGGTTTGCCGTAGTTAGAAAAATACATATTTTCCTATGAGTACTCTGTATGATCTAACACACGGATAGCAGTGCCAGCTGAAAACTAAAACACTGACAACAACTTTGTCAACTAAAACAGTAGGCAAAAATCAAACACAGTCATGAACAAGATTTCATGGTATCCTTGGCTGACAGGTATGGTGACAAAAACATGTTTTGCTATATAATGCCATGCTAAAATTTTAGGGTTCCCTTTACAAACTTTTTACTATGCCACTTATAATTACATTCAGAATTATTCAGAAATTTGGAAGGAGGGATTTCAAAAAGACAAACAAGCAGAAACAGAAAGAGGGAGCCAATGTAGGATAAAATGGTTGAATGATGTGCTAGAAGATTTCAGAAGAATGGATGCGAGGGGTTACATGTGATGGCATTGGATAGGAGACATTGGAGAAGATTGTTGTTGATGGAAGCAGGCTCACGTTGGGCTGTAGTGCTAAAGGGGAAGAAGAATCTTTGTGAGCCTTTGTCGTTAATGAATCGTATGATGTCTTCAGTTTCTGTGGTCGGTTTCGACTCATGGTTCATCTCTAGTCCGTAGTCTCTAATTCACCTCTTATATTGGCCCATATATTTTTCTCACAAATTTCCTTTCAAATGGCCTTTAACAGCTGTTTATCAACAGTTATCAGGGTTCATGTGTTACTGCCAAAAGTCACCACGGACTGAATTTAGGCTTTTACATATTTGAATACTTTTACCTAACAAGTGGGATGTTGTTATGGTATCACCTATTTCCCTGCTGAATTCAGATTTTTACTTCATTTTTCACAGTGTGTCTTTTTATTCGGTTTCAACCCCAAGTAATTAAAGCTGTGTACATAGAACATTATCATACCATTAGAAACGTTCAGTCATGATGGCACATTTGGTTATCAAATCTTTACCAGCCCGCTGCTGAACCTAGTTTTAAGTACGAATCCTTTGTAAACCAAAACACAGCATCAACAACCAACAATAAACAGTTTTTGAATATGTAATATGTAGTAAGACAGCATTGGACACATGTTTGCTTTATAATATGTGGTGACCTTTGTAACAGTATTGTTTGCATCAACATGGATTGTGTAACCACGTGTAGGATGCACCAGTTATCAGTTATGGAGCCGCTAGCCATAAATTTACTATGTAGAACCATACTGGTCACACATAGTCGACTAGCAGCCATTATCATATATCTTCATTCGTATGAATACAAAATATCTATTTGTCATATTATTTTGTCATTATACCGATATGCAAGCAAGTAGTTGCGTCAAGGCCGGCTGTAATCAATAGTAAATGAGGCATGAAGCTGCTATGCATGACAAACCGTTTCACTCAGAATGTAAGTGTATGTTATTAACTTTATCATCATACGTTTATTATAATTATTACACTTACTGTCAATAAAGTGTTGAAATGATACAGATTGTGTTCACAAGTGTTGGTAAAATAATGTGCCATTTTAAAAGTAATATCAGGAAGAAGAAATTGGTGTCTACATTTATATATAATATTGATAAACAGCGTATAAAAGGTTTTTCAGTATCTGCTCTAGGGTAGATTTATTATGCTGAATTTACCAGCAACCGCTTAAATAAAATTATTTGAACTGTATATCATCCAGAATTATAAACCACAATTGTATAAATTGTGTGTGCGTGGGTGTGTGTGTGATAGAGAGAGAGATAATTTATATATTATGAGTTTGGTTTGAATCTACTTGTTAAGGAAGAAGAAAGTTCACAATTAATATACAATTTTTAGTCTCATCTAAAAATTTTAATATCTAAAAACTATAATATTTTTTGTATTTCATAGTCAAGAACAAAAGACACAGAAGGCATGAATGTTAATACAAGTGCATTTCTAGTATGCGAAAGTTTCTTAAGTTCGTTTAATGCATCGTGGCTTGTATTGAAGCATTCCTGAAATTTTTGTTTTCTATCAAACAGTGATATGATCAGTTCCATATAATTGGGATACAGACCTCAAGAGAACTGAAATCCAGCCAGATGTTTTAAAAATTACAAGTCAAATATATTAGAAAATCTACGCTTAGACTAGAATGGTACTCATTCATGCGTATATGGCATTGTTTCATTTTGAATCCTCTTTCTTCACTTTATCTTCCCTGTTTTTAGCCTATTATTTTTCCCCTTCTACTCTTCGTTTTGTAAAAATTTTAATGGTAGAGATGTCCTAATTTCTTGGAGATTTCCCGTGTTATTAATTATAATTAACTGCAGAATTATTCGAAAACCATAAGAAGTTATTTTAAAAAGAGGAAAACAATTGAAACAAAAAAAAACATATAAGATCATATTAGAAAATATAAAATAAATGCAGATTTTTCATAAGATGTAGGCCTGCCATTTTCATATAGGCCTACCGTTTTCATCAACCTTCAAGCATATACAGATACTATAACTTTTATATGTAATTTATTTTATATGAGCCGACAGATGTGTATTATATATAATTATATACAACTGTGCAGGTGTTATTATTAAAGATGGAATTAAAGAAAATAATCATTTTTTACTTTAAGACTGAAACATTTATTTTCTTCTTCGATTTCGTTGTCCATGATGTGTCCGTTACTTATCAAAAAAGCAGGATACAGAATCGCATACAAAACTACTAACAAAACAGAACACACACTATCAAAACACACACACAAAGCACAAAACAAATTCGATCTACCTGGTGTTTACAAACTAAATTGCTCAGATTGCAACAAATTATACATAGGCCAGACAGGACGTAGCTTCAAACAAAGATACATTGAACACACAAAGGCAGTACACTCCACTAGAGAATCCACCTTTGCAAACCACCTCATTGAAGCAAACCACACATACAAAAACATCGACAATAACATGGACATTCTACACATACACACAAAAGGCCGAAAACTAGACACTCTAGAACAATTGGAAATATACAAACACACGAAAACACAAAAACGACATCCTAAATGAACAGACACAATTCAAATCACACGCATTATTCGAACATATCACACCCCATACACACAATATCGATCTTTCAAAAGTCGATACCATTGCCAACAACAAGATGGACAGTGCTCCCAGTGGCAGCCTCTAAAGAAGCTTTTTAAAAGTGAAAACTGGTTCAGGCTGTAAGGTAAAACTTTTATGTTTTTACCCATAAAAAACTTTGTGTTCCGAGTCGGTAGTGAAATAATTATATTTATTTATTTTCTGTGTGAAATATGCAAATTTTACTGAGTGGTATTGTTCGATAATGTATATCTGTGGAGAAGGAGAGAACGACAGCAAATTTATAATGTAGTAAATAACTAGTAAGTTTTGTTGCTTATATGTACATAAATTGGTTACACTTTTATATTTTATATAATATAATGAATTTAAAATTTCCATAAAAGTTTATTAAATTACTTGGTTACAGCAATCTCTATAATCATGCACGATATTGTAAGTGTCCAAATATTTTTCAAGTTCAGAAACCATGATCTTAATTCATTTCCTTCATGGGAATTTCCTGATAATCAGTTTTCCTTATAAAATTTAATAATGAGTAATAAGTTGTACATAGAAAAAATGTAGAAAACATATTTTAATGTACTCTAGACAAACTTGATTAGGATCCCATCACCTCAGCATTCTCTACTGTAATTGACATTAAAGTATATAAATAAAATGTATATAGTATGTGTATGTGTAAAATGTATTAATATGTGTTCTCAGATTTAATTAAAATGTAACGTTATTAGTCAATTAGTAGATAGTATTATTACCATTATTAGTATAAAATAGTCAAACTGACTGATGTTGCTTTAAAATCAGATATGGGTCACAAAGATTCCTTAAATTAGTTTTATTTAAATATTTGAATTTGTCAGTTTTCATGACAAAACTTTATTATGCTTTAATGAAAAAATGTTATATTTTTTCTTAATTTTTTTTAATGTCACAATGTTTGCTCTGATAGACATTATATATTTCAAGCCATACACAGTTAAACATTTTATTACTGTTTGTTATATTTTGTAAATGATAAATACTTTCTTTATAAGCTATACAGAAACATACAAAGCAAGTGCAAAATGTGGCTTCAACACATGTTAGAAAATATTCATGTAGTCACTTAATAAAAACAAAGTAAATATTAGTCGGTCGAATACATAATAACTTTATTTTCAACTGTTCTCTGTTACAGATTTTTAAAAGAGCAAAAAGGGCAGACGAAGAAGACATAGAAATAGTTAAACCTGAAGAAAAAACAGTTTTCACAGAAGAAGATTTTAAAATGTTTGAACGAGAATATGTTTTCGAATGACATGATATTTCTAGATTCTTCAGCTATAGGTGTATGCCTGATAACTCTTTGCTCAGTTTTCTTCTTATACTATACACTGTGGGTAATCGTCTCTCCTTTTTATGGACCTATTTCATTACTGTTCCCTTCAACAAGTTATGCATTGGTGATTCCAGCATTTATGGGAATGTGTTTTATTGGAAGTCTTATTGCGTACACCCTGTATGCTTTGCATTCAGTATAAATTGTACAAATACATATCTTTTAACTTTTTATTAAAGGTTTATTTAAAGTTGGTTAAACTTGTTTATACGCGAACTGTGTTTGTTGTAAAATATACATCTGAGAATTTGATAAAAAACTCATTTTCAAAAATAGACGTGTCATTAAATTAACACAGGATGTTGATCAAAATTGCTTTTATCATTAAAGTAACGTTGATTTCTTTCCCGAATACATACAGTATTAATTGTGATAACTGTGTGTGTGTAGAGAGATAGATAGATTGTGTGAACTATGATCTTTACGTTGCTGATAAGTGTTACTTTTCTTTTTGTGTTATAACACCGTTTTATTAGCTCTTTGGGTTATAAGTTCTTTTTTTAGTTAAGCAGAAATGAAATACTGGGTTGTTGTTGGCATAGCAGGTGTGACAAATGGAGGTAAAACAACTTTGGCAAGACACTTGCATGAAAAATTCAATAATTCAATTTTGTTTTCACAAGATAAGTATTTTTTTGCTGAGAATGATTCAAGGCACACATTCATACCTGCACTGAATCATATGAATTGGGAAATAATTTCCTCAGTTGACATGGAGAAAATGAGAAGAGACGTGAACACACTGCTTAACAGGTAAATGATGCATTTATTATTGTTATAGTGATGTTTGTATGTGCTGTGGTCTCCATATCTGTCTGACCCCCCCCTCTCTCTCTCTCTCTCTCTCTCGCTCTCTGGCTGGAGAGAGAGAGAGAGAGAGAGCACAGAAGTAGGGGAAGAAAAATTCTATTGTTGTCTACACTTTTGCAACAATAGTAGGCTTATTAAAAATATGAAAACACCAGTAGGAGTAACATATTTTTTTTTTTCATAATTGAATCACAAAATTGACATTTTATAACAGTAAATTAGATATAAATATATAGAGTTATGATGTAAATTAATACACACAACTCAGTAATCAAGTACCGTCAACACATATTAGTACAGATGAATTGTTTGCTAAACTTACAAAGTTTCTGTCTCTGAAAGTTGTGCATATTTAAATATATTTGTGTAAACAACATTTGCATACATATGCATATATCTAAATTATGCACACTTTGTTCTTGCAATAATAATTTTACTTCAATAAAATAACATACAATCATATGCAGTTAGGTTATCTTATTTTTGTAGATAGCTGTATATATGGCAATGGACTGTACAGATACAGAAAATCTTAATTGCTTCATAATTTTGTTGTTGTTTACAAATCGTATTTATTGATAAAAACAACTCTACATTTTCATTAAATAATAAAAATTAAATATAATAAACATATTGTAACGATACAACTGCAAATATAAATTTATTTGTGATGCGGAGCCCCACGATCTTGGACGCCATTTCTTATGCAATGATACATATACATAAGTACAATTTAAATTTGGTTTCAGGTGTATCTGTAATAAGAACTCTATGTAACTTGTAACGGTATTTCAAATTTATTTGATATTAATAAAATTGTGCACATGCCACTTACTTCGACTTAAACATTCGTTATTATTTTGTTACCATGCCGTAAGGCTTATGCTATATACATCCTTACTGACTAAATATTCTATTCTACTAATTATTGTATTAAAAAAAATCTCATTTCCAGACTACTCAGTCAATTAGTGTGTTTAAAAATATCAATGTTTAAATATCTTTTTATATATTGTAATGTAACTCAAAAATATTAATAGTTACTGAATTTATCTTTCTTTTCTCAGTACTGATTGATATAAAACGCTAATTTTTACTTAAATGCTTTGCATTCTTTTCATTTCAATACTAATTTGAGCTCTTGTTTACGTTAATCTTACTTCAATAACATCTATGATTTTAATTCTATATTTACAATAAACATTGGCTCTTACTTTTAAATAGAACAAGAATGTCTTTAATTGTCTTTGAGTTAATTGTTCGATTAAGAGATAAATAAGTTGTTTATCACCTTATTGTTGTCAATCATACTCAATCATTGGATCCATCTGTAATCGTCCTCGTCTCGAACTCCAGCATCACTTCCTCTTGTCCAGCGTCGCTCCTCTCTTGTCCAGAGTCGCCTCTCTCTCTCTCCACCGTCGTATCGCTCTCTGGAACTTCTCCTCGTGCTGTTTCGGACGTCAGTTGATCTTATATGGATCTTCTTATGTAATTTTGTTACTACTTAAAAACTGTTTGTTTTACAATCCAGTTACATAACTGTATGTAACTGGAAGGATGAAACTATTTACAAAAAATTAAATATTCTGTGCGGACGGGCAGAAGCTCCCGCTGCACTGTGGGTGATTGAAGAAAGAGAACAACTGTAGTGTGTGTGTGTCCTATTTATACCCATGTCTTGGTCAACACCTGCAGTTGTACGAAATCGACATGTCAGAAACTGTCTCTGGGTTCAGTTCCCCCACTCCTTGTCAATTTCGCTATTTCTTATATTTCTGCGAATTGCAGAGCCCTATAAGTATACTCTTATACTCATCTTACAACTATTTTCACTACACATGTTCACTGTATTTTTGGACATTGCAACTTACCCTTTCGATTTGTACACAGTTATTTCACTACTACACTCGTACGGTGTGTCACTTTCACGTGGTTTTTGTACACAGTAATTAGTAAATTTTATTACATTTTATTGTGTTTTTGGATTTTACTCCTTAATTATAGTTTACGAATAATTACGGAAAAACAGTAATTATGCAATTATTCATCTTGGGGTGGTAAACTCGCCTGCATAGACCTGCGTTCACACACACTAGCAAAATACTGGTGTACACACTTTCAGTTACATTTGTGTATGTGTGCACGTCGATTCAGGTCGAAACACCTGTTCATATTTTTGTCTGAGCCAAGCTTGCAATCCCTGACATGCTTATTTCTAATACATTATTAATTATTTACAGTTTATTAGGTATATTTAAATTTTTATATTCAGTGCTCAGTACATCACTTATTTGTACTGTCGCAATATTTAAACGGTACATCAACAGTATTTCTAGTTAAAATGTGTTAAGCTATTTTTAACTATACTCACAGTTTGTATGTAAGAGTTGACAGTCAAAATGTCCATAGTGTTTTAAGTGTATGTTGTGATGGTCATTCAGAAAGTAATATGTGTGTATGTTAAACAAATAACCAATAAAGATTTTTGAGCAAAACTTTATTTAACCTAAATAACTTAAGCTAACTTTCTACATAATCAGTTGTGTATTGAAGCATTTCCTATACCATTTGACGAGTTAAGGATGTTTCACACAATCGCTCTAGGTACGGTCGTGCTCTCGGTGCGGTCGAGATAGAGGCGCGGTGTAAAGTATTCACACCACAACGCTCTCTCCGCTTACTGCGGTTCAACCACGAACTCACTGCAGTCGAACCACGGACTCACCGCGGTCCTTTTAATACCGCTGCCCCACTGCGGTCAAGTATCGCGGCATCGTCCAAAGCAGTCAGTAGTTAGCTTGTTCATGGCCGAAAAGATGGATTTCACCGACCAAGAACTGCTTATGATAGCGGTGCTTCTGGATGAAGATGAGGAACGGTCCGGTGCCAAAAAAAAAAAAGAATATGGGTGCACCCTACTTTACAAAGAAGATTGACAGAAGGAGAATTTCACACATTGTTTCCTCAGCTGCTTGAAGATGACACCAGATACCACCAGTATTTCAGGATGTCAAAGGAACAGTTCCAGATATTGTTGTGTAAAACTGACAGTGACTTAGTAAAACAAGACACTTCATTTCGAGCGGCCATCTCACCAAGGGAAAGATTAGCTGTCTGTTTAAGGTAAGCTAAAAAAATCCTTTAGTATAACTAGTTTACAAACAGGAAATGCTTTACAAACCACTGCATTCAGTTATAGGCTGGACACATCAACAGTACAAAGCGTGGTTCATGAGGTATGCGACGTCATCATAAAGAAATTACTCCAAGAGTTCATGCACACTCCAAAGAAGAAAGATTGGGAAAGAATAGCAGCCGAGTTTTGGGGGAAGTGGCAGTTCCCTAACTGTTTAGGGGCTTTAGACGGAAAACACGTTGTAATTGAAGCCCCGAAAAATTCGGGTTCGCTGTATTTTAATTATAAGAAAACATTTTCTATAGTTCCCCTAACTTTGGTAGATGCTAATTACAGATTTGTATCTGTTGATGTCGGTTCATACGGTAGGAGTAGCGACGGAGGGATATTTAGCTCTTCCAATCTGGGAAAGCGGTTCGAATCTGGAACTTTAAACATTCCAGATGATACGCTGCTGCCAGGGACCCACCAGACAGCACCGTACGTTATTGTTGGTGATCCTGCCTTCCCGCTGAAGAATTATTTAATGAGACCATTTCCAGGTCATCAAATAGAAAAAAAATAGAATGTTTAATCACAGATTATCTAGGGTGCGAAGGGTTGTAGAAAATTATTTTGGGATTCTTACTCAAAAATTCAGAATTTATAACAGCCGATTAAAAATAAGATACCAGATATACAGTGTAGCATGACAGATAATCCACTATATCATAATTCCAATCTGATCATAATTCAAATAAATTACATTAAATAAAAAGAAAATTCAAATGAAAATAATTAAATGTCGAAGTAAAATACCAACATAAAAGGAAAAAAAATAAAAGTTAATCATCATAATGCAACAAAAATGTATCAAGAGAAATAAATCCTACAAAAACTAAAATAAAATCAGGATAATACCCAGGTAGGTTAGGAGCAGGTAAAGAAGATACCCCGAACAAACCGACGAACCATAAAACCAGATTACCTTGGAGAACCCAAGATGGAAGAATTGTGAAGAGAAGAAAATGTAGAATGGGAAGAACTACAAGATATAACAAAGGAAAACCTATTACAAAGAATAACAAACCCCAAAAAAAGATTAAATGTCACCCATGAAAGTATAACAACCCAAAACCTCATATAAAAATGTAAAATAGTTATAAACAAAAGTATTTAGGGTAGTAAATAGAAGTGCACCCACTAAAGTTATTATGTAATGAATTAAACAAATCTTCGTTGTCCCTTATATTTAAGATTTTGGTCTTGGAGTATTGTAAAACTCAAGTGTAAATAAGAACCAAAAATATAAGTGAACCAGTGCAAGTTATTTCAATATAATAAATAAACTTCAAGTATAATTGTAACTGATATTTCAACTATGTAAAATTAAACAACTTTAATGTTTGCTATAAATACCAATATAAAATGTTAGGAAGTATTCTTATGAAAACATTACTAATGTTTCAAAGAAGATGCCACTTTTTATCAAAAAACATTCTTTAAAATGTAAAAATAAAAAATAAACAGAAAGGACTGTAACCAAATTAAATTTAAGGAAAATAAAATTAAATGGCTGATTATGTTTGTGTTAAAGCCTATGAACACCATATTTCAAGGTGGTGTATAGAATAAGATTTATTATTATTATATTTATGTTTATTATGTCTTACAGTGTTAGTACAGACTAAAAGGTCTCAGTATGAATACCATACTATTTTGTAAAATGTTTGTTATGTGTTATTAGTAATAATTGCAACTAAAATGTCTGACTTTAAAGACCAATAATTAATTTTAAATATTGTTTGTGTATGATGATCATGAATACAATGCTACATGTTCCAATAGTTATTTAAGGAGATTGTATTTAATATTATATTAACTTCAGAAAGTCAGAAGGGGTATAGACATAGTATTATTCAAAAAACAGTATATGTAAAACCATAAAATCTAGGCCAGATAGGAAATTTCAATAACATTATATTGGAGTAATTAAGTTAAAATAAACCAAATAAACTGTGTTACCTTCTACACTTTTTACTTACCTTTAACACACGCCACTCTGACTTACTGCGTTCAGAAGATCTCACACTATTTTTCGGTCGCCACGATTTTTTATGGTTCAAAATCGAAACCTTTAAATTAACTTTTAGCCAGATTCGTTAAGCGAAATCTTCCATACTGGATAGGTGATGGTAATGTGGCGTAATAATTAACTTAAAACATTGTTACGCTACTAATTCATTTTATTAAATTTCATTTTAAATTTACGTTCTCATTCAGTTCTAAATTTCAACCAACTCTTTACTGAAAATTATACCTTTAACAACATTTTAATGAAATTACATGGATGTTAATTTTTGTTTATTCTAATCATGAAAAACTGAGATAATTTTAGCGTTATTTTTCTAATTGCAAACATATACTGATACAACAACAAAAGATACATGTTCTAACATACTTACTCTACATTCTTTATTTTATCATTTTAAAGCGACCCAGATTGCAGCACACACACACATTCATTACATTATAAAACCCCTTTTTTATTACTGACTTTACATTTCTCTGCCAACATGATTATGATAGAATTGGATTTGATTACCATACAGTTTACCATGGCATCTACGTTGACCGCATGGCGTATCACTCGCACTACTCTTTTCTTGATTTAAAACTGTTATTGTCCGTTTGATTTGGTGCACTATACTTGTTTACCGAGTCATGTTCTTTTAATTTGATAACACTTTTATTCAGACATTCTATTATAGTCGGTCGACCTTGTTATTTGCCCGGGCGGAAAATTTAGTTCAACCACGCGTGGTCTATGTTACTAGTCGACTAGGGAAATTAAATCCCCACCTTGTCTGACTGTTTCCGGGCACATACACGGCCACTGCGATTACTAAGCTTTTCGTCACCGTTTAGGTAGCATGGTTTGGCATTGGGCACTGGCGTTGACGATGCTGACTGGCGAAAATATTGAGGCTGTGGAAGGCATGTCTTAAGAGTATCCGTCAGCAACGAACCGCATGGAACAAAGTTTTCGTCTCTCGCCATTTTTCGTGGCGTCCCTTTGGAGTCTGATGTGCGTCTTTACGCGCGCATGTTCATGTTGCGCGTCTTTGTAGTGCTTCAATGCTTAATTACCGCCGTGTGTTTAGACTAGGCATCGCATTCCATTGCCAACTCGCCGTTCACAATCTCACTTCATTGTTACTTTGACGACAATTTTACTTCACATAGGGACTGACCGTGCAGAGGGAAAATATAATATTGTAATTTTGTAATAAAATGAAAACCCTTCCCTTTAGCCCCGTTACAACTGATGAGATTTATGTAAGGTGAATCAATCACCAAATACTATAACTAAAGGTATACTTTAAAGGAATAATATAAAAAGATGTATAAAATTATTCAAAAATTTGCAAATGTAATACCTAACAATTTCAGAGGGGGAATCAGAAATTCATTAATTATATTTAAAAGGATGGTCAATTGATAAATTTACAAGAAATTGATGAAAGATAGACATTTATACCAATCTGAGATTTAATATCATCATAATTATAACACATAAAATGGCTAAATTTTGGACAAGGACAGGAAACAGAATATTGAACCTACTTTTCCAAAATGACAGAAATATAGCAATTTTGATAAAAAACTTTATAAAGATGGATTATTGTATATCAAATTAAGCAGAAGGAATTAAAGAAACCGATTATGTATTTGCTATTACATGAAATCAATTAATAACCAAAATATATCTATCATATAATGTACTTTAATTGAATGCATCGGAAGTAGATAAAACTTGAACAATACTTTCTAATATTAAATCGGCTAAGAGATTTCAGAAACGAAGGAAGTAAAACAGTTCTTAATTAACATTCGGAGTGTACGGGTGAATTAAGCTCGTGCTAATAACAGTATACCGGAACGATTAATGGCGGATAACAGTTAAAACATATCCTACTATAAAATTTGAGAATTTGGACAAAACACTTTTAAACGATAAAGGCAGTGAAAAATAACAACTACACAAATAGAAACCAGTGAATACACCACACAAACTAGTGAACTAACAATTCGAACCACTAACACTAATAATTTCCAGACAACTGAAACGAACTTTTCAACACCATATCTTAAAAATAAAACGCACATTTTCTCGAGTGAACAACAGAACAGTGAACGAGTGATAATCCAACAACACCAGAAACATTATTCAATATTGCGGAGACGAGGAAGCAGCAGTGAAGGCATCTTTCTTTATTTAAAGAAAATCCAGCATCACCATTCTCGTTTTACTTCGTCAACGAGGCGAGCGGCCATGATGGTTCCCAGCATGCAAAGCGCCTACAAGGAATAAGATTCGTCGCCACAGCCAATTGGTCTGATGTTTTACTTAATAAACATTATATATCATAACTAACTTTGTAATTATTAACTATTAAGATTTTTTATTGTAATGCTATACTTTCGAGCCTTGCCCCTGCTCTGACTATATAACATAACCGTTTAAAGAACCTTGAAAATATTTATATCAAATGACATATGTATCAACATTCGATTCGCCCTGTGAAAGAGTCTAACAATATAACCTAATCGATTTTCAATCGATCTTTTTTAAATAAGTGTTAATAAAAATAGTAATTCAACATTTTTGGTATTAAATTTATTTCTAAACTATAAATAGAGTTTAGTGAATAACATCAGCTGTAAGAAAGGCAGCCATTACTCCAGTGAAAGTAATATATTGGAGAAAGAAGAATAATCGCAAATCGATTAGTGAACGAGACAATCCAATTAACGCTGAATTTACTTACAGCAAACCACAAGTGATATAATTGCCAAAAATAACTTAAAGGAATTTAAAATTTCAACACGATCACATTACAAGAATTATTTATTAAATTTTAAACAATAAACCAAACATAATTTTTTTTTTTTGAAAATTTTAAAATTAAATTAAAATTTTTTTAATTTTTGTACACGTACAAAGAAATTAATTATTTGTAACCACGTCTTGTTACAAATTGGCGTCCAACTGAAGGGCTTCAATTAGCGATTGAAAGACCACAGTAATTTGCCCAATTACTAATTAAGCTTGGCAGCGATTATACAGTCAAGAAGGAAGCAACATGCAGTGTCGTGCGACTTCAAAGAAAAGGGCGGCAGAGGCCGAAAAGGAAATCGATATGGGGGACAAGGAGGCAACACCCGTGGAAGATGTGGAAGTGTTATTGCTCCCAGAGGAACCGAAACAACCCGCACTAACAGATATACAACCTGAAATACCAACACCAACAGGGGATGTTAATTTCCAGGAAACCCTAATGAAAATGATAATGGAAATGAATAAGAACATAGAATCCAAGATGGAAGAAAACAGCAAGAAAATGAGAGAGGATAACAAATCAATGAGTAAGAAGATGGAAGAGAAGATGGAGGAAAACAGCAAGAAGATGAGAGAGGACATTAGAGGAACAAATAAGAAAATAGAGGAAAACAGCAAGAAAATGGATCAAGAATTCAATTCCACGAAGGAAGAATTAAGCAAGAAAATGGATGACAACAACCAGTCCACCAAGGAAGAATTGAATGAAATGAATAAGAACATAGAATCCAAGATGGAAGAAAACAGTAAAAAGATGGAAGAAGAAATGGGAAAAAGGTTAGGAGAATTGAAGGAAGACAACCAGTTGTTAAAGGAAGAATTCAAAACAACCAAGGAAGAATTTAGTAATAAAATTGAGGATACGAATAAGAGGATTGAAGAAAATAACAAGAAAATGGAAGAGAAGATGGGGGAGAAGTTGGAAGAATTGAGAGAGGATAACCAACTACCAAGAGAAGAATTAAGGGAAGTCAACCAGGAAAACATGAACAAAGTAGACGAGAGAATAGAGTTGGCGAAGGAAGAGTTGAGTAGGAAAATCAACGACAATAAGAGATCTATGAATAAAAAGTTGGAAGAAGAAACAATAATAATAATATATAATTAGTAAAATAGTTTACCTTTTTCTTGTCCGTCTGGTGGCCTTTTCTCTATATTTAATTCAACGCGTTTCAGGACATATGCCCCATCATCAGGAATATCCCTTGTTGAAGTTCGTCGATCGTTAAAATATTAAAAACATTGTATATACAATTTTAACATAACAATAAATATAATATAAACATAAAAAACACATAAAATACCCAAATTTGAGACACATGCGATATCGGTGGTGCGCACCACGACATGCTATAGTCGACTGCAGTGTTCATGTTGTTATATGTCGTGCACTATGGACCTTGTTCTGTATTCTTATCGCTGTGTCGTATAATAGATTGGACTGGAAATTCAACTGATCGTTAAGGATGACTTCTTCTGTTTTTTTATTTTTGTAAGCCTTATATATTTCGTATTCTTCGATAGCATTCATATAATTTCCTTTTCTGCATATATGGAGGGGTTGAAAGTTCGTTGTGAAATCAGTATAACTATGGTTTTTGTCCATCAGATGGCGCGCGTAATTTGACACTGTTTTACTAAATTCTTTTTTAGGTAAATGTTCTCTGAATCGTTTTTTAAAAGGTCTACCAGTTTGGCCAATGTAAAAGCTGTCACAGTCATTGCATATTATCTTATAAACGCCCGTCCTGTCTTCAACCGATTTTGAATGTTTAGGTAAGACTATCTTATTAATGTTATTATTAGTTCGGTAAGCCATTTTTATATTTATCCCACTGAATACTTTGTTTAAAATTTGGGTAGGTTGTTACCATATTCTGATGCTATATACCTAATTTTATTTCTATTATTTTCTTGTAATTCTATGTTGTTTTTCTTTTTTCTATGTTTCTTGACTAAATTATCCACGATTGAGCTTTTATAACCATTGGCTTTAGCTATGTATTTGATCGCGTTCAGTTCTTCGTGAAAATCTTTGTCTTCTAATGGTATGGAAAGTAACCTATGTATTAAACTATGATAAGCTGCCATTTTCTGAGAAAAGGGATGATGTGATTCAGCATTTATCATGAAATCCATGGTTGTCGGTTTTCGGTATATTTGATATTGAAATTTGATCGACGAACTTCAACAAGGGATATTCCTGATGATGGGGCATATGTCCTGAAACGCGTTGAATTAAATATAGAGAAAAGGCCACCAGACGGACAAGAAAAAGGTAAACTATTTTACTAATTATATACTATAAGTGGCCTGGATACCGAAAAACATGGATCTAAAAATAATAATAAACCAACAAATCAGGGAAGTCGCCAAACTGAATGTGAAGTACAGGAAGTCAATGAAGTAGTAAATACCAAGATGACCAAGATCGAAGAACAACATCAAAAGAGATTGGAAGAAAACCGGAAGGAAACACAGGAGGAACTAAGTAAGGTGCGTAACCAAGTTACGGAGAGGTGTGACGGAATGGAGGTAACCATGACGAATATCACCGGTCAAGTGCGGCAGAGCCAGGAAGAGATGGAAGTGATCCGAAACCGACCAATTAACTTCACACATTTCCCCATAAATGAGAATCGAGAGTGGTTAAACTTTCGGCAGTATAAAAGAAAGCCCATGGAGTTCTTGGCCCGAATAGAGGAGTATATTGCCAAACGTAGGGGCAACAGATGGGTCAACAACCGGGAGCTGTTAGATGAATCATTCCGGGAAATGACAGATCATTGGTGGATGGCCAACCGGAGCGAAATCGAGGATTACCAGCAGTTCAAAAGCTTGTTTAAAGCAAAATACTGGTCTGAAACTACCCAGAATTTGATACGTGACAACATATGTCACGGCCGATACAAACCACAGATCGGTAGCTCAATGACTGCATACTTCCTCGTCAAGATATGTATGGCTAAACATTTGGAACCAGCCATACCAGAAGAGTGCCTCATCAACAAATTATCGTGTCATTACGATGAAGAGGTAATCCAAGCCAGGAGAGGCAGTCAAATCAAGACGATACAGGCTATGACCGAACTGCTCGAAAATTACGAGAATGAGGAATATTACAGACAAAGCCGGAGGAGGAATGATCAGCCAGAACCCAGGAACCAGCAGTACACCAACAACGGTAATGGCTACCAGGGAAACCGTACCAATCCACCAAATAACAACAACAACAATAATAATAGCAATAACAACAATCCTACTAACCAAAATAACAATCGAACGAATAACGGTTACCAGGGTAATAGAAACCAGTATTACCCAAACCCCAACGTTAATAGTCAGAGAAACCCCAATTATAATAACACGGAACGTTATTATAACCAAAATCGAGGTTATTCACCAAACCAGAATAATGGTAACAATAGGTTTTCCCGACCGCGGGTGAACTTCATACGAGCTGAAGACGGTCGCCAACGAAGATACTACCATCAGCGACGTAACAGCTACCACGAGTATGAGGATCGGCGGAGGAGCCGAGAATGTGACGACCCAAGGTATAGTCAGACTAGACGGAGTACCAGTCTAGACAATACAGAACGGCTAACAAACCGAGATCAACCGTTGGATCATCGCACAGAGCGGCAAGGACCCACTCAAGGTCTCCCGACTGATGCATCAGTCAGTGCGACTAATACAAATAATGAAATAGGACATTTAAACGGGAGGAGGCAGTAATAAATCACCTTGACCCTTTACTGCTCCTATCTCCTGGGTATCTAAACGAGTTGCAAAGAGCGACTGATACAAATAGTATAACAATAGTAGGTTACAACTACTTGAAAAACATTCGACACGAGCTATTGGAGGAGGACGACACTAGCCTCAATAAAACAAACAATGAAATTATACATATCAATGTGGAAGTAGAAGGAGTCCCCACAAAATTAATGATCGATACTGGTTCGAATGTATCAATAATAAATACAACAGAGTTGGAGAGAATCCAAAGGGAATGTGGAAGAGTATTGCCAACATTGCCGTTAAATAATATTGGTTTACTAGGTGCCACCGGCCGTCAAAACAAGACGATAAGAAGACAAGTTTCAACCAACGTGATTAGCTGTGGTATAGCAATCGACATGATATTCTTAGTTGCGACCAGGTTACCTTTTAACATATTAGTGGGGTGCGATGTGCTCAGGCGGAACTCCGCCATAATTGATTTATGCATGGAGAAAATATCACTATTTACAAACGGACAAACCTGGACAGCTGACTTGGTCGGTAGCGATACAATAATTCCCAGTGATATCCACCAACAAATCCATAAAATAAATCATATCACCAATACTTCTATGGTTACACAAATAACATACGATAATTCGAATGAGGATTTATGGTCCCAAAAGATCCAGGAAATCAGGGATTTCCAGGGCGGAATTAATAAAGAAAGGTTGCCGATACACCAAGCGAATCAATTGATAAACATATATGAACGATACCGCTCAGTATTCTCTGACGAACCTGGTAAGGTAAAAAACTACCAGTGTACGCTGCAATTTAGAGATACGGTGGATTTTTACCGGAAGTCATACCCCATCGCGCATTCACGAAAGGAAGCTGTAAGAGCTGAAATAAATAAAATGATTAACCATGACATAATAGAGAGTAGCCAATCCCCATATACCAGTCCTATCGTGGCTATTCCTAAGAAAAATGGACAAGTCCGTCTTTGCCTAGATGCGCGAGAAATAAATAAGATGATCGTTAATGACAGGACATCGCCCGGTGAGATAGAAGAGATTTTAAAACGTTTCCATAGTACCAAGTACTTTAGTACCTGGGACACGGTGTGCGGCTACTGGCAGGTGGAATTACACCCACAGAGTCGCCAGTATCTGGCATTCATATTCGAAGGGCGTAATTACCAGTTTAAGAGACTGCCCTTCGGACTTGTGAATTCGGTCGCCATCTTTGTGAACTGCATGGACCAGATACTTGGCCAGGAAGCACTACAATTCACCACCGTGTATGTAGATGATTTGCTTGTGACCTCAGAAACATGGGAGGAACACTGCTACCGTGTGGAACATGTACTGGAGAAATTGGCTGCGAATAACATCACGCTCAAACTGGAA
This sequence comes from Magicicada septendecula, assembly GCA_034769895.1. Lineage (NCBI taxonomy): Eukaryota > Metazoa > Arthropoda > Insecta > Hemiptera > Cicadidae > Magicicada > Magicicada septendecula. The sequence goes on from CM068368.1 coordinate 823,982,456, forward strand.
AAATCTCATTTCATTGCCAAGGAAATTCAGTTCTTAGGTTTTAACTTAAACGACCAAGGAATCTCACCGTCGGCCGAAAAGGTAGAAGCGATCCAGAAATTTCCGGCACCAAAGAATAGAAGGCAATTACAGTCATTCCTGGGACTCTGTAATTACTACCGCAAGTTCCAGGAAAAGTATTCTGAATTGACCGCCAAATTTCAACTGCAACTGTCATCTAAAAATAAATGGATCTGGGGTAAAGAGCAGAACGAGACCTTACAGCTAATTAAGGACAAATGTTTGGAACCCATAAGACTTCGCCACCCAGATTTTAAAAAAACCTTTCTTCCTAAATTGCGATGCCAGTGACATTAGCCTCGGAACGACGCTATATCAAGAAGATGAGGAGGGCGAACATCTAGTGATTTGCTTCGCAAGTAGAGCTTTAAACCAGTGCGAAAGGAACTACCACGTCACTGAGAAGGAACTGTTAAGTATCGTATTCGCATGTGGCAAATTCCACACCTACATCCTAGGTTACCCCGTTACCGTCCGGACAGACCATAAATCCATATCGTTCCTGAGGAGGTGCAAATTGAGTCATGGAAGGCTGACCAGGTGGATACTTGTACTTCAAGAATACAACCTTAAGTGGGAGTACATCCCAGGAAAGAAGAATGTTGTTGCAGATGTCTTATCACGTATTGACATGGAAAAGCAAACATTCGAGGGGGAGAAAGAAAGTGTACTCAAAATATACCACATCTTAGCACCAGAGCCGATCTAGCCACATTACTAACAAACCTGAGCACCCACCAACAAGCAGACCCGAAATTAAGAAATATTAAGACTCGATTAGAAGCAGAGGACGTAACTATCGCCCAATATTATCAGCTAAATAAAGATATATTGTTCGTTAAACCATCTTTAAGGAAGGAGACATGGAAGGTAATCATTCCAACCCATATCGAAAAGGAGATAATAATTAATTATCATACACGATATGGGCATATGGGTGCCTTAAAGGTGATGAAGGCTCTGGAGGAGAGCTGCCACATGAAAAATGTCAACCGGAAGGTCCGGATGTATATCAGAGGTTGTCACATTTTCCAACTAGTTAAATCCAATAATGAGAAAAAGGAAGGCCAAATGATTCCTATAACATCACAGGCAAAGTTGGAAAAGGTATTCTTGGAGATCTGCGGACCATTTCCCCGCAGTGGCGGTCGCCACAGATATAAGTACCTGATCATCGTGATGGACCATTTCACTAAGTTCATTAGGCTATACCCAGCTAATCGGGCAACTACTAATAAAGTTCTGGGAATATTAACGTACTTCCCAAACATCGGAAAACCAGTTTCGATCATTACAGATCATGGAACCCAGTTTAAAGGGAAAAAATGGCGGGATACCCTACTATCTATGGGTGTTCGTACTTACAAAACCTCGGTCTACCACCCGAGCAGTAATCCGGCAGAGCAGGTGTTACGAGAAGTGGGGAGAATATTAAGAACATATTGCCACAATCAACAGAGGAGGTGGCAAGACTATCTAGAAGCCACAGAAGGATTCCTCAACTTGGCATACCACCCAGCCCTAGGAAGTACCCCATACTCCACCATGTACGAGAAACAACCCCCACGAGAGATCGCAGAAATACTAGAGTTCCCAAGAGATAATGTTTATACTTTCGACAAGATTAAATTTTACAACAAGGTGGCCGAAGACCAGGAGAAACGGCGAAACAAATATCAAAGGAATAGTGGTAAAATAATAACCTATACAAGTGGAGAAAAAATATTATTAAAAAATTGGGAATTACCCAGCACACTGGAAGGAATAACAAAGAAGTTGTTACTACTATACACTGGACCCTATATAGTCTCCATGGACAAAAACAATAATACTTATGAAATAAAGGAGATGGGTTCTGGTAGAATCAAAGGTGTATATAACCAGGCTTCCATGAAGAAATATTATGAGTAGAAATTTAAAAAATTTAAATCAACAAAATTCTAACATATTAGTAAGATCAACTTACGCAAACAATTGTAAGAAAAACATTTGGAATAATATAAAGAAGAGAATTTTGAATATAAAAACCACAAAATTCAAAAAATGAAGTAAGTTCACCTTACAAACCAGTATTTATGAAAACAATTTATGAGATATATAAAAAGAAAAAGAATTTAGAGGTGAAAAAACCCCTAAATTCAAAAAATGAAGTAAGATCCACCTTACTACAAGATTTATGAAACCATTATAAAAACAAAAAAGAGAATTTTAAATAAATACAACTAAATTCAAAAAATATAGTAAGCACACATTACTACCAGTATTTATGAAAACAATTTATGAGATATATAAAAAGAAAAAGAATTTAGAGGTGAAAAAACCCCTAAATTCAAAAAATTAAGTAAGATCACCTTACTACAAGATTTATGAAACCATTATAAAAACAAAAAAGAGAATTTTAAATAAATACCACAAAATTCAAAAAATGAAGTAAGTTCACCTACAAACCAGTATTTATGAAAACAATTTATGATATATAAAAAAGAGAATTTAGAAGATAACCCCTAAATTCAAAAAATGAAGTAAGATCGCCTTACTACAAGATTAAAAAAAAAAAAAAAGTAAGACCAGCTTACACTAACAAGTTTTGAAAGAAAAACATTGGGAATTAAATAAGAAGAAGGAAAGGAATTTACATAAAAACACCTAAATTCTAAAAATGAAGTAAGTTCACCTTACAAACAAGTATTTAAGAAAACCATTTAAGATATAAATAAAAAAAAAGAGAATTTAGAATAAACCAAATAAATTCGAAAAAATATAATAAGTACCATTACAACCAATTATATATAAATACATCCTATGGAATTAAAGAGAAGGAAGTAAGAACCCCGGATACGATTAAATGAATAAACTTGTGTGGAAATAAAAATAATAAAACTTTAAAGTAATACAAGGAGAAACAATGACCACATTAATATGATAATTAAAGAATTCATTTAAATAAAAAATCAAAGCGAAGTAATTTGTGAAAAAGAACAAAATATATAAATGTAATTCAATAAATCACTAATGAATATGATCATAAAATAAATGTCGAGTGTAATAAAGACAATTAGAAGGAAGTGCTAGAACATGGAACTAGTGGAATTAGAGAGAACTAAGAAACAAACAAAAAATATCATAAAATATATGCTGCCAACGACCAGAAGCAGATTGCAATAACAACTGAAGAAGAATAGAGAATTAATAACAAAAACTTTATATTTGATAAATAATGATAATTATATAAATAAAAGAGCTTCCCACCATAAAAGATATGAGATAACAATAAAGCTAACAATTCAGAAGAATAACTAAGATAGGAATATTAACAGATCTGAGCAATATACGAAGTGAAGTATCCAAAGATATTTTTTAAATAGTCATAAAATGGACTATTCTTAAATAATTTTTATTAATAACTGTCTGTAGATAAGTCCAGCAGTATTAATATGTTTTTTGAGCAGAGATGATGTGCCTCTGTACTCAAATAGAAGTGAAGTATGGCCAGCAGAGTATGTAGCCTACAGTGCCTCTCTGAACTGCCCCAGCTCACGTGTTAGGGAATGATAGGGAATAAATATCCCAGGCATAAAACACCAAGTTAAGAAAAATGAAAGTAAAATAATAAATATGAAACTCAGATGACTATTGCTATCAAAGAAGGTCAATTAAAAATAAAATATATGTAAGCTCGAATATGTAGAAGAAAATTTAGAAATGGAAGGAAGTCAAGAATTATAAAAATATAATAATTATCATAAGCAATTATTTCAGACAAACAAAGTATAGTCTGAACTAATCACTTCTGGAGGAGGGCAATCTGTAGCATGACAGATAATCCACTAAATCATAATTCCAATCTGATCATAATTCAAATAAATTACATTAAATAAAAAGAAAATTCAAATGAAAATAATTAAATGTCGAAGTAAAATACCACCATAAAAGGAAAAAAATAAAAGTTAATCATCATAATACAGCAAAAATGTATCAAGAGAAATAAATCCTACAAAAACTAAAATAAAATCAGGATAATACCCAGGTAGGATAGGAGCAGGTAAAGAAGATACCCCGAACAAACCGACGAACCATAAAACCAGATTACCTTGGAGAACCCAAGATGGAAGAATTGTGAAGAGAAGAAAATGTAGAATGGGAAGAACTACAAGATATAACAAAGGAAAACCTATTACAAAGAATAACAAACCCCAAAAAAGATTAAATATCACCCATGAAAGTATAACAACCCAAAACCTCATATAAAAATGTAAAATAGTTATAAACAAAAGTATTTAGGGTAGTAAATAGAAGTGCACCCACCAAAGTTATTATGTAATGAATTAAACAAATATTCATTGTCCCTTATATTTAAGATTTTGGTCTTGGAGTATTGTAAAACTCAAGTGGAAATAAGAACCAAAAATATAAATGAACCAGTGCAAGTTATTTCAATATAATAAATAAACTTCAAGTATAAGTGTAACTGATATTTCAACTATGTACAATTAAACAACTTTAATGTTTGCTATAAATACCAATATAAAATGTTAGGAAGTATTCTTATGAAACATTACTAATGTTTCAAAGAAGATGCCACTTTTTATCAAAAAACATTCTTTAAAATGTAATAATAAAAAATAAACAGAAAGGACTGTAACCAAATTAAATTTAAGGAAAATAAAATTAAATGGCTGATTATGTTTGTGTTAAAGCATATGAACACCATATTTCAAGGTGGCGTATGGAATAAGATTTATTATTATTATTATATTTATGTTTATTATGTCTTACAGTGTTAGTACAGACTAAAAGGTCTCAGTATGAATACCATACTATTTTATAAAATGTTTGTTATGTGTTATTTGTAATAATTGCAACTAAAATGTCTAACTTTAAAGACCAATAATTAATTTTAAATATTGTTTGTGTATGATGATCATGAATACAATGCTACATGTTCCAATAGTTATTTAAGGAGATTGTATTTAATATTATATTAACTTCAGAAAGTCAGAAGGGGTATAGACATGTGGTATATGTAAAACCATAAAATCTAGGCCAGATAGGAAATTTCAATAACATTATATAGGAGTAATTAAGTTAAAATAAACCAAATAAACTGATGAGATTTATGTAAGGTGAATCAATCACCAAATACTATAACTAAAGGTATACTTTAAAGGAATAATATAAAAAGATGTATAAAATTATTCAAAAATATGCAAATGTAATACCTAACAATTTCAGAGGGGGAATCAGAAATTCATTAATTATATTTAAAAGGATGGTCAATTGATAAATTTACAAGAAATTGATTAAAGATAGACATTTATACCAATCTGAGATTTAATATCATCATAATTATAACACATAAAATGGCTAAATTTTGGACAAGGACAGGAAACAGAATATTGAGCCTACTTTTCCAAAATGACAAAAATATAGCAATTTTGATAAAAAACTTTATAAAGATGGATTATTGTATATCAAATTAAGCAGAAGGAATTAAAGAAACCGATTATGTATTTGCTATTACATGAAATCAATTAATAACCAAAATATATCTATCATATAATGTACTTTAATTGAATGCATCGGAAGTAGATAAAACTTGAACAATACTTTTCTAATATTAAATCGGCTAAGAGATTTCAGAAACGAAGGAAGTAAAACAGTTCTTAATTAACATTCGGACTGTACGGGTGAATTAAGCACGTGCTAATAACAGTATACCGGAACGATTAATGGCGGATAACAGTTAAAACATAGCCTACTATAAAATTTGAGAATTTGGACAAAACACTTTTAAACGATAAAGGCAGTGAAAAATAACAACTACACAAATAGAAACCAGTGAATATACCACACAAACTAGTGAACTAACAATTCGAACCACTAACACTAATAATTTCCAGACAACTGAAACGAACTTGTCAACACCATATCTTAAAAATAAAACGCACATTTTCTCGAGTGAACAACAGAACAGTGAACGAGTGATAATCCAACAACACCAGAAACGTTATTCAATATTGCGGAGACGAGGAAGCAGCAGTGAAGGCATCTTTATTTAAAGAAAATCCAGCATCACCATTCTCGTTTTACTTCGTCAACGAGGCGAGCGGCCATGATGGTTCCCAGCATGCAAAGCGCCTACAAGGAATAAGATTCGTCGCCACAGCCAATTGGTCTGATGTTTTACTTAATAAACATTATATATCATAACTAACTTTGTAATTATTAACTATTAAGATTTTTTATTGTAATGCTATACTTTCGAGCCTTGCCCCTGCTCTGACTATATAACATAACCGTTTAAAGAACCTTGAAAATATTTATATCAAATGACATATGTATCAACATTCGATTCGCCCTGTGAAAGAGTCTAACAATATAACCTAATCGATTTTCAATCGATCTTTTTTAAATAAGTGTTAATAAAAATAGTAATTCAACATTTTTGGTATTAAATTTATTTCTAAACTATAAATAGAGTTTAGTGAATAACATCAGCTGTAAGAAAGGCAGCCATTACTCCAGTGAAAGTAATATATTGGAGAAAGAAGAATAATCGCAAATCGATTAGTGAACGAGACAATCCAATTAACGCTGAATTTACTTACAGCAAACCACAAGTGATATAATTGCCAAAAATAACTTAAAGGAATTTAAAATTTCAACACGATCACATTACAAGAATTATTTATTAAATTTTAAACAATAAACCAAACAAAATTTTTTTTTTTATTTTAAAATTAAATTAAAATTTTTTTTATTTTTGTACACGTACAAAGAAATTAATTATTTGTAACCATGTCTTGTTACAACAGACAAAATCGTTCTGACTACATGCATCTTCCATAATTTTATATGTCAAGAGACGGCTATGCCTTCATTGACTGCTCACGATCTTGCGATTGGGCAACATTTAACGAACATCCCGAGACAGGCCGGGAATTGTTCATCTAAAGCATTAGAAGTACGCGAAATCTTTACATCATTCTTCAATTCAGAAGCCGGCGCCGTCCCTTGGCAAATAAATATGATATAAAATTCCAGTTTGTTCAAGGAAGAATTGTTTATTAATACTACATAAAAATAGGAAAGATACAAAGGAAATTCATTGTAAATTAGTTCCAATAAATATAATGTTGAATCTTATGGTTTTATTTAAAGCTTGTCCAATGTCTTCCCACACTTTCTTCTTCCTCACATTATCACTGTAACACCGGTATGATAAATCGTACAATTCAGGGTATTGGCGAACTAATTCTATTAATTTTTCATCCATCGTTAAATAACAAAAACTGAAAATCACATGAGGGCGCGAGACAAAGTGTCAAAGGGTCTGACTCTTTCCGAACACACTGCTCGAATGAAAGAACCAAGGGATGACCGCGGTCGGAGCGCGGCGGCCTGTTCAAACTTGCACAACAAGCACGGGACGGCTCAAGACCGCGGTCCGGCCACGGTAAAATATCCGTCGCCCAGAATCGGCACGAGAGCGTGATCGAACCGAGCCTCATAGTATGTACACTTCCATTATAATACATTGGATTAATTTTGACCATACCTTGAGCGAACCGAGACTGGAGCGCGAGCGTCCCTACAGTCTGAAACACCCTTTAATATATTCCCACATAATATTTCTCAATCTCCCGTTCATTGAATAAGTAGTCATTGTTTTCTATAAGTCTCCATCACTCTCAGAATGTTTTCCTCCCGAGAAATCTTTCAGTTTAGAAAACAGGTAATAATCATTTTACCATTTTATGGAGGGGCAGGGCAAGTTTTCTCTGCAACAGTTTGCCACTGCGGCACAACAGTGGACAATGGGCAAGCCCATCGCCTCGCACACCCTTGGAATCGATTACGGGGTGGGGGGGTAATGTTGGAATGTAGTGTGGATGATCAAAAACTTTCCACTTCAGTTTTCCAAGCAACTGTTTTCTCAACATTGTTGAAGTGGTGTTCGTAAATGTTCGAAGAGATTTCTCAAATTGTAAATGAAGTAATGTTCATAATTTTAGCATAATTGTGATTTTGATAAGCATTTTACATTCTACTACATAGCTTATTCAACTCCACCACTTAAATAAATGTACTTTTTGAATTTCCTTGTACAATATAGTACCCATTAAATTTTTAAAGGATAACATCCTCTATATATATATATAATACGGTCGATAATTAACATTCCTATATATATATATATATATATATATATATATATATATATATTGTTACAACACAAATAAGCCACCCCAATACCAGGGATAAAAAAGATGAATCAACAATATAAAAAATAATTCGTATAATAAAATATTTAAAATAATGAAAATAAAATGACAATGACGTGCCAAACGACGACATGACCTAACTCAAGTGATTGACTAAATAAAAAGAACCAAAAGGAGAAGGGAAAAATGAAACCAAATAAGAATGAAACCTATTGAAGGAAGTGAATGACTCCATACAACCAAATGAAACAAAACCAAGTGAGAAGGGGAAAACCAAAACAAAATGAAATGAAGGAGATGAAGAAGGAAAATAGAAATGAAACAAACCAAGTATAGAGGAAATAAAGTGAAACTGAATGAGAAAACACAGACAAATAATATAGAATGTGAAAGGAGAAATGGTACACTCAAATATAATAATGGAAACGAAACCAATAACTAACCAATGTAAAAAAAATAAGTATTATTATCGATTAAAAGATAAATGTAAATGATATTTGATAAAACCCAATAAAGTAATGTGAAAAATAAAAGTACACTAACACAAGAATTAGAGTTAGATGTAATAAAGAACTCTATAAAGACATAACTTATTAATAGTGTAAATAATATTTGTAAAGAGAGAGGTAGTGAGATGGTGAGAAAATAAAATTAACTAAGTGACAAAGAGAAAGTTAGGGATTACCCACTAATAAACATTTAAGGAGTGCAAAAGTGAAAGTGTAAAACCCCAAAATAATTGGAAACCCTATTAATAGGAATAAACACTAAATGATTAATGGTGAACCATATTAGTAATTAAGAATGTTGTTAATGATAGTATTAGATATAAACGCTTAATAATCGGTAATGAACACTGAAGAGTGATGGTGAACATTATTATTAAAAAAAGAATCTTGTTATTAATAAAATTAAGTTTAATTGTAAGAGAGGGATACAATAGTATTTAAAAGGGAGAATCCCGTGGAAGGTAAACAGTTAGTGTTACCATGGATAGAGATTATTTAAGAAATTAAAAATGAAATCAAACACCTCAGGTTATAAGGGATAATCAATTAAGTAAGTTTAAATGGTGTGAAGATGTTTATCACCCAAAAATTAATAAAGAATGAAATGAATTGTAAGCTAACATTACCTAATAACTGTTAAAAAATTGTTTAATTAAATTTATGAATAGGATATGGCTGAAGGAATTGTACAGACCATAGGCCTAGATGTTATGTTTTATGTGATAAAGAATAGTGAGTAGTAGCCATATTGTTAACAAGGGCAAAATAAATAAATAAGAAGGTGAATCAATACAGATCTAATTACACTGGAAAATCAGTTAGGAAACAATTAACAAGCCATGATGTAGAAAATAATAGAAACCTACAAATAGTATAAAAACAGATCCAAAACACATCAACAAATAAACCAATCAATTATAATAACAAAACAAAACACATTAGAGTAAAATGAGATATCATTTGTATAAAATAAGTAAATATAATCAATGGATACTTAGGCCTAAGAAATGCCTAACTGTCAAAAAACAAATAACTACAAATTATAAAAAATCAACAAGGAAATTAGCAAATCCAAGTGTGTCCTAGTTTTTGGGCATCGTCTAATTGGTAGAGAAAGCATTGAAGAGTGTTTTCATAATCGGCAACTAGCGCCCCGACATCCAGGTAGGATACACGTGTAACGTTTCGTCTCCGGTTCGGTTTTGTACCCTCTAAAGCTTTTACGATATTCGGTTGTTTACTATATTGAATAGTACTGGGCAAACAGTGAATTTTCTTGTCTGATCCGCTGGTTGACTGTAATGCTTTTTGAAATTCATACTTCTATTTTAATTTTAGCAGAGAGTAAATGGAAAAGTTACTAATAGCGTTAATATAAGTGTTTTACTGAAGCGAGAACTTTGGTGTTATAGACGTCACTATGGTGCCCGGCTCACTCCGGGAATCTCGCACTCCTCGGGCAGTAATCTGACTCAAAGCGTCACAAAATAGCTGAAATGAAATAGCAGCGTTGCCAGCTCAATTAAACCTCTTTTCCCCACATAGCTACCCAGAATTTCCCCACAGCCTCAAATATGTACTTTAAGCAAAGCGTAATATTTTAAAGAATGTGAGGGTATTTGAACCACCATCAGAGCGCAGAACAATAGTCATTTCTTTCATCATAGTGTATCACGTAACATTAGCGTTACTTCAGGTCGCCACCAGAGAGTAGCACCAAACAAGGTTTTGGTGATTACACAATTAACTTAATTAAAACAATAATCTTATAATTTTTTGTAAAAGTTGAATTATTATTATCTTACGCATATCACAATCTATCTTTTAACTAAATATTGCTTAAATCACATTGCTACATTTAAAAAAATTATTGTGTGTGTGGTGAAAATAATTGGACGTGGGATATGATTCTAACTATATTCATTGTGAATATCGATTTCTTATAATAAAATACATATAAGCATTACTATGCCTTTATTGTATTTAATGCATTTAATTATCCGTTCACTCGCACTTCAATCTCTCTTTATAGCATTCTTTATAGCAAAATCTATCTTACTCCAAATACATACAAGCAGCCTCTACATGTGGAATCACTCACTACTCGCCAGTCTACACCGAAGTTCTAAATTCTGGCGTGTGTCCCACGTCACACTCGTTTATTAATATTTATATTCTGAAGCCATTATTCTGACATCCTGGGCTACTATTTAACAAAAAAATTAACAGTTATTAAAGTACGCGGTTTCTATATCGATAGGGTCTTTGCCTCGCTTCTCACTGTTAATTGTTCAATGCCGGCTGTCTTGCTCTGAACTATACAAAAATTTCAGAACGCGCTGCGTAGAGACACAGCTGATGTAGAGCTACTTACTATATTTTTTTCCATCCATCATGGTAATGACGATGACGACGACGAGATGATGATGATGATGATGACGACGACGATGACGACGATGAGTGGCGTGTAACTAGAAGCTGCTCCTGGGGAAGATGCAACTAGTTTCTGCGGGGGGGCAAGCTTCTGGGAGGGGATGAGACTAGCTTGAAGGCTGAACTCTATTTCCTCAGGACAGATGAGGTATTCATTGCTCTTCCCTAAACTAGCCAAGGATAATTTGTGAATCATATTAAAAGAAAAATGTTAGAATAAGAACTTAAATTAAAAGAGAAATATAATTAACAAATATTAACATAATTGTACAAACATTAATACTTTAGAGAACGCAACCTTATGGGATATCAAAATAATCTTTGAAAGGAAATACAAACAGTAGTGATAATATTTAATACATAGGAAGGAAGACAGAAGAATAAAAGCAATCAGAAGATATTATACAGTAATTTTGAATAAAAATTCAAAATTGATAACAACGGTTATAAAGTCATGATCAACCAATCAGAATTTATTCGTAACCATGACAACAGACCGTTGGTTACAATTTTTCCGTTAAATCATAGTACTCAATAAGTGATGCTCATCCAGATTAGACGCCAGGTCGTGAATGACCTAAATTTTAATTTAAAATGTATAAAAAGTAATCAAAATTCAAAAAGATGAACAAGTAAGAAGCAGACGAGGAACAATAACATTTAACTGATGTCAAGGACCAATTTAAATAAAATTTAAATGAAGAAATTACCACAACTAACATGAAAAAGATGCCAGAAGCCTCAGATCATTCAAAATTGATGACTATTCCATTTCACCTGAACAACGGTTTATCTCAAGTCTACTGATTTGATAAGTATCATTAAATTACCCAAATTCCAGAAATAAACTCACTTTAAATATTTCTCACAGTCATCTGAACTCTCACTATAAACTGAATATAATTTCTTTCCAAGTTAAGTAAAACCATAAAACACTGAAAATTTATTTACTAAGAATTAACAAAGTTAATTTATTAACCTGTTGTTAAATTGCCAACTTTTGAAACACACTTTACTACACTGCAGGAACAAATTGTACCTACACATTATATTATTTAAGTACAAATAATGTAAGGTAGTGTACTTTTTATTGTAATCATTATTAATATTTTTCTTGTAATCACAAGAACCCAGACTTTGAACGAAAATAACTGTAAACAGACAACACAGTCGCCATACTTGAATAAATAGCTCGTCCAAAATCGATCTTCGCCAAAACCCTAGAGATATTAGACTCATATTAATTGTCGGTGCAAATTTGTTGAATAACCAAATATAATTTTAATGTCAAACTGAGTAATTACCAATCACAAATTAAAGAAACTAGTACAGAGTGTAACCATTGCTTTTATTTCATAGGGAAGTGTATTGTATAGCAGAGAGAGTGGGAATGACGGCCAGCGCTCACGTCGCCAATCCGGCGAACTAACTTCTCAATTAAGAAGGTCGAACGAAGGCGGGAGTATAATTTGAATGCTCCAGGCCATCATAGCTAAGAACACTGTTTACCACACTATCAATTAATTTAATTGTTAAACAATTTGGCACCACCCGGGATTTACAAACCCCTATTGAACTACAGGTAAGGTTTCCACTCGTGTTGTACTGGTAATTGAAGGATCGCTACGGAAATCGCTAACACAAAACATAGAAGTAACGACACCAGTGTGAGGCGAACACACAACATATACATTTTTACAGAGACGACTACATCTACTCGTTACAATATATATATATATATATATATATATATATATATATATATATATATATATATATTAACCTAAATAATTTATGCTACCTTTTTATATAACCACTTGTATATTGAAGCATTTTCGGTACCACTTGACGAATTACTGTATTCCCACATAATATTTCTCAATGATCCGTTCATTGAATAAGTAGTCGTTGTTTTCTATAAGTCTCCATCGCTCTCAGAATATTTTCCTCCCAAGAAATCTTTCAGTTTAGAAAACAAGATAATAATCATTGTGGAGGAGATAAGTTATCTCTGCGACAGGAGCTTTATTAGAAGCTCAGGATGTGGCACAACTCGCACAACCCTTTGCATCGATAGGGGGGATGTTGGAGTGTAGGCTGGATGACCAAAAACAATCTAAACATATATACAGTCTAAAATAATGGAATTTTCCAATTAACCGAAACCAGTTATCCAAAGGCAGTATAGATAATCTGCATCCTACTGTACTTATCAAAATATGTATATTTATTTAAATATACTGTAATCTGTACTGTAATCTCTCAGTACTAAATGTGTGTATGCATGTGTTAGAGTGGGATTAAGTGTTTCAGTTCCTTTTGTAGAAACGTCATTGAGAATAAAATGGTTTTTATAAACATTTGTGTAGTAATAACAAAAATCTTTTTCTAAGTCAGCTTTAATATATTGCTGAAGTAGGAGAAATTGTGACATTGTCTGAAACAATGTTTTTGTGTTTAATCGAATAATCTTAAGGTAAAAGAGAGCGCTCTTAAATTATCTCTTAAATTATTATGTTCCTCTTCTAAACTGATTAAAATTCGCTTACTCTCTTTCCTCTGGCAACAGCCAGTTGATTAAAAAATGCTCAGATAAGTTTTGTTTATTTAATGTGTTTTAAATACACTAATCATAAGTCTACTTTATATAACAATCTGTGATGTGTATCTGTTATATGTGTGTTGTATGTAAGTATCTGTGATATGTGTCTGTTGTATGTAAGTCTGTTTATTTATATTTGCAGGAGTCACTCTGATGAAACCCCCCGTTTAATTATAATCGAAGGATTCATACTACTGAATGATTACTATTTTTCTGAAGTGTGTGATTTGAAGTTCTTCTTTACACTTTCAAAAGAGCAGTGTTGGGAAAGGCGTCGTGAGAGGACGTACGATCCTCCTGATCCTCCTGGTTACTTTGACGACTGTGTGTGGCCAGAATATGAGAAACATAAGGATGAAGCGTTTAAAATGAATTCTGATTTGATTTGTGTGGATGGTGCAAAAGATATGGACTCTATATTTAACGAAGTTACAGACAAAGTTAACATGTGTATGGGCAGTTACATTAATGGTTGTGATAAGTAGTTGTCATCGCATACATTTTGTTTAAAATTGTGTAAAAATCTTAAGCACGCACATATCATAGAGGCTCAGACACTATTCTTGTAAGAATTAACTTTTTAACACGTACAAATTGATAATTATAGCTATGTTTGTAATAAAAGTTCGACAATAAGTCTCTTTAATATTTTTTTTTTACTCTTTACACAAAGTAGCCCTTAGCAAACCTGATGGTGAAGCTCCTATAACCCTTTTAAAATCAAACAAGGGACTACTCAACCCACTTCTCATATTCTGTACTGTCTTAAGTTTCTATCAAAAGTTATCTGTATCACTTTAAATGTAAATCAATATTGCTTGTAATTATAAATATTAAAATGCAATTAAATAATTAGGATGATGTATCTTTATTATTTAATGTTATTTATGCAAAACAGTAGATCAAAAACCACACAAGCTTCCCACTTTTTTATTTATTCATTTATTTTATTTTATTTTTTTAAAACTACTCTTCTTCTGCTTTCAAGCATTAAGCGTGTGGCGCCCCCTGGTCATGGTACGCAACCAGAGAGAACTAGTAGAAATCTAGTAACCATGTCTGGTGGCAAGCTGCATGGTGGAAAAGGAGTTGTGTGCATGTTGAGTTACTTACCTAGCTCAGGCATGCCAGACGTTACCGCAGGATTATTGTTTCCAGTGATAAGGAAACAACAATCAGACTATTGTGGTCTTGACTTGATCTCGTGGCCGCTGCACATCTGTTGTGATCATCAGATGCAAACGAAACCACTGCGCCAGCCCATGTCACATGTTTTGAAGGCCAGACATGTAATTATGAAACATGTCTTAATCTCTAGAACTACTGACTCACACACGCACAAAATAACAACACAAACTTTTCTTATAACAAAGTGTTATATCATTTACGTCTCAATCTTTTCCATAACTGTTTCGTGCTCATAATCACAGACTGCAGTATTATTGGTTTTGTCTGCAGGTCTCAGCAGTGTATCTTACTCTTTCAGTACATGCCAAACACAATAGAATCACTTGTTTCATGCCGGGTTTTACCACCTGTAGAAGTATAATATCTCTTATAAATTACCACCTACCTCTTGTAATTTGCACAAATCCATGCTGAAAGATAACATTCGATTTCAACCACTGTAATGCAGTGATGACTGTGATTGGTTAGTGCGGTGCTTCATATGTTATATAGGGAACTCCATTTCTCCGGTAACAACATTGCACTTTGCTGTCGATATTTGTGATAATGTGCATTCAACAACAGATATTTAACCCTCGAAGTGGCGAACATCGATTTTCAGACATTGCTAACTCTTAAAAGTGCATATGTCTCATCGGATTTCTTCTTCCATCTCATTATTTCATTGATTTATTTTGTTTGTTTGTTTCTAATGCGATACGTTTCTAGAGTTTTAGGTGTGTTTTGGTATATAATACGATAATTTCTTTCTGTTTGTTTTGCTTGAAAATCATTCCAAAAATAGTGCCAGCTAACAAGTTTTGTTGGTTCTGTTGTTTGTATTTCCTGTATGTTTGTTTAGTTTGGGTTTTTAAGTGTTTCAGTGCATGTTTTAACACTTTGGGTGCCGGATGTTTCAGCACAAAACTTCTATAGAGTGCTGCCTGCTGATGCAAAATACTTCTATAGAGTGCTGGCCGTTTTTCAAAAAATTCTTGTGAAACTATACCGTAACCTAGAAAAATGGTACTTACCTTGTTTGAAACGTTGGACCTTCCGCTTCACAATGAAATATAAAATTTTATTGTTTCGTATAAACACTATCAATGAAACTTCTTTATACACAATTTTTATTTTAAAAAAAGTTGGCAAAACTGTTATAGCACACTAAAAATACTATAAATCACTTTAAATTATATAGAAGTAGTAAATTTCACTGTTGAAACACAAAACATAAGAAAAGGTATCACTAACATTAGTTTGTGTAATTTTTTTTTAGAAGTGATCCCATATTTAAAGATACATAAACTACGTCACGTCAAATGACGTGATTGGCACTCTATAGAAGTTTTGTCACCACGTCAAATGATGTGATCGGCACTCTATGAAAGTTTTGTCACAATGTTAATTGACGTGATCAGCACCCTAAGTGTTAATGTTTTTAAGTAATTACGTTTATTATGTAATTAAACACAATGTAAAAACTGAAAAAACTAAACACAAAATATATAAGCTGCTGTGAGCAATTAGGCCTATATTTTTGGTTATGTTGTACATAATTACTATGTAGTTTTTTATTTAGGGTGCTTTTGCATTTCTTTTTTTATACTGCCTGTTTCAGTGTTTCAATGAATATGTCCAACAACTATTTAAACCAAGTGTGAAAAAAAATAGTGAGTAATTTATGAATGCATAAGATAAGTCAAAAATTAAAACTGAAAACACCAAAATTAGGAACATTGAAAATAACCAATTCATACCCTTACCTTTCTCACTCATTTTCTTTCATTAACTTTTCTTCTTACCAAGTAAGCGTAGGACACCTTCTGCAAAGGGCACTTGTCTGTACGCTAGTTTTTTATATGAGTGGGAGTTACATTCCTATATTTCTTTACAGTGAAATACAGTTAAAAATACCTGTACATTATTGTCACAACCACTCACTTCCAGTTTTGCTATTTTCTTCATTTGCTTCTGACTCTTCTATCTTCCCAGGGTTTTCTCATCCTTTCCTTCCTGAGATCTTAATTTGTTACTGTAATTTATGACATGCCCTGTATATTCACTTCTTTATCATAACTTCCTTGTCTTCTTTGCATCCCTTATTACCTTTAAATTGTTTTCCTTTTGTCAACTATGTACGCATGGGTGTGTGGGTAGTGTTTTCAATTGTAACTTTTAATTCTGAGCTGTTATATCGTAAAATAATTATTTTATATTCATTTTTTTGTCTATGAACTATGCGCAAGACAAAATAATGCTAACACTTCAAGCACTAACACCTTAGTACATAATCCATCCCACATGACAAGCAGTTTTTTTCCCAGAAAAATCCATACACTTAAACATTGGTAAGTGTTTACTAAAATTTATTACAAAAAGTTAATTATGCAATTCTTACTTTGCAGTTAAAGCTAAATAAACTTAATTTGTGTCTGGTAATTTTGAAAAAATATCTTAAAAATCATATATGATTTTAAAACAATAGTTTATGTTTTTTTAACACTCACAAGTATACAAAAAAATCAAGAAATAGCTTCAAATTAGGTATACACAGAGACTGTAACTTTCACTTTGAACTCCTGTGAATGTAAACAAATACCCAGATGAATGTAAACAAATGAGCAAGGCTTGGAAACTTTTTAAATTAGGTCGTATACAGTCATTCCATTCAAGACATGAAGCATTTGAACACATTAGAAAGTAGGTGGTATAACAGTGTACTGTCTGTCAACATAGAAATCCAGCTGCTGCATAATATTGTGGCATTGGTACTCAGATATTTGTTATTTGTTGGTATGGGATTGTTTAAAAAGATGTGTGTGTGTGTGTGCGCGCGTGCGTGTGTGCGCGTGCGTGCGTGCTGATTTAGGTCATTTTCGTGGGTTTATAATATTCTGTATCTTACACAAGGGCTACAGGTGTTTTTGGCCCACAGTACTTTGACAGTTCCCTTGATTCTGTATGACACCCTCAGAAACCAGTAGCACTTTTTTCAAATATTTTGTTTACTGTTTGTGTTTATGGTAATCTACATTCGAATTAATAAGAAAAACCTGTATTTTCTGTGAACTCTGTGTACTTGCAAATCTTCTGTATTGAGTAATGTACTTAAATCTCACCCAGTTTCTAAATCTGGAATGGCTTCTTAAATCCTTACATTGGATTTTAGGTCTACATGACCCACAGTAGTAAAAAATCTAAGGTAGTCAGAAACCACAACAATTCATATACACATGCTTGGGTATACCAGAATAGTTGACACCAACACACAAAACCCATGTTAGGAGCTTACTGGTTACCAAACAGTTAAACAAGGTCCAGTCAAAGGTACAGTGTATGTGTTGCCTGCCGCCTTTGCAGCAGGAAGTGGATTTTGCAACAAGGCTTGGCAACATTATCACCATCAGTCAGCATGTTAAAAGAGCTGCTGCAATGGTTTGATAGTATTACCCGCTTATTCCTCATGCGAGGTGTATTCCAAAACTAAGGGCCTATTGGTTATAAAGAGCAATTGGCAACCCTGATAAGTTCGCACATGTGCAGTAGCTTTAACTGGTCTGTTGGGCATGTAATCCCCAGTCCATTGCTGTTTACCTTTTGTGTGACAGTGGGTTATAATGAGTCCAAAAATTAACAATCCCACCAGTTGTGAAGTGCAATCAGCGATTAGATTTCTAAAAGCAAGAGGATATAATGGTACAGAAATTCACGATCAATTGTATGAAACATATGAGTGTACTGCAATGAGTAAAGGAAAAGTGAGGTAATGGTGTCGTGAGTTTAAGAAAGGCCGTTCAAATGTTTATGATGAAGAGAGGAGTGGCAGGCCTAGTGTCCGGTGTCCGTACTGATGTTCCCACTGAGCATGTGAATGCAAAAGTGAGAAAAAATAATCTCTTTATGATTAGCGACCTTTGCAAAGAATTTCCAAAAGTTTCAAAGACAACGTTGTTCAGAATTGTGACTGACCTCTAGGCTATCGTAAACTGTGTGCACAATGGGTGCAAAAAATGTTAAGTGCTCACAAAGACCATAGATAGACATGTTTTTTGGACCACTTTTGGGGGGGGGATGAATTTTTTCCCATATTGTCACTGGTTATGAAACATGGATTTTCATACATTGGTGCTGAATTAAAAAAAAATAATTGTGCAGTGGTATCATTCTAGTTCACCGAAGCTGAAAAAATTCAAGCAAACTCAAAGGAAAATCATGGCAACTGTATTGTGGGACCAAAAGGGTGTGGGTTTTTGGTCAGTTTCATGGTGGCTGGAACAATGATCACATCGTAAGTCTATTGTGAAACACTATAAACTGCGCTGTGCTACTCAGCAACCAACAACGGGGAATGCTGAAGTCAGGAATTATTCTCCTTCACGATAATGCACGTCCACACACAGCTGCTAATGCAATCGGAACAATTCAAAAATTTTTATGAGAGATTTTTGATCATTTGAAAAAGCTTGTTAAGATATCAAAAGTGTTTGGAATCAAACTGTGACAACATAGAAAAAATATGTAAGTTTGTATGTCTTTGGAAACACTAATAAAGTTTCCATTTTATCATTTGTTTTTGTTTTATAACCGACTGGCCCGTACTTTTGAAATACGCCTTGTACTTTACAGTCATATGCTCCTAATGCTGCTTGGTCATGGGCACATGAATGTAAAAATAGGCTATTAGAAATCAGCATGAAATATATTTCATCCACAAAGATATTAAAAGAAATACAGATATGTCTACGGGTGTATGTGAGAGAAAGAGAAAGTAAGTTAACATATTTACAATGTAAGTATGCAGCGAGGGTATTAGATGCAATGTTCTTTCAGGCCTTTGTAATGGTCGTAAAAACTTTTTTCCCAAATGATATATCTAAATACAAAATAATTTCAAAGTGTCAGACAGAAGACATATATACTGTTAAAAACTTGTTAGCTGTTAAGCCATGGTCCAGAATGTCTATAACTGGTGCTAGATATTTCAATGTACCCAGTCGACAGACATCTTCATTGGTGCAGGACCCGAGATCTCAAACAACAAAGCAAAGGAGTATGAGGAAAGAATGCACTTAAGTTTATAATTTGTTTCATGTATCAAACTACACTTGCTGTTGGTTTGTCACTATTGGGATCAATCACATCGCTCTCCTTAATTCCTGTAAGCAATATATTTTTGTGTTCGTTTTTTGCTTAAACTTTAGTATAAAATTGACGTCTTAGGCTCTCATTGACATCATCAACTCTGTTAAAGGCATTATTCCTTGCCAAGCTATTAGGACGTGGTCTAATGATGTTTATTACAATAGACGTTTTGGTTCCACCATTGGAGGTCATCTTCAGAGTTACACGATTAAACATTTAACTGGCAAGGTTTCTACCAGTTCCCGCGTAGGTGGTGCAGTCTGTGAATGCTGCGATGGTAAAAAAGAAGTTCTCTTTGGTTTGCACCAGGCATGCAAGTACTCGTATAAGTTTGCTGGATAGCTGCCATTGCAGTACTTGCACCGTTTACAGATGTCCTCATGATATTCATCACTCACTCAATTGGTCTGTGACAAAAATGTTTGTATTTGTAGAACTGAGGAAAAGTGCACAGGGCATGACTGTATTCCATGTTCATACAGAAATCAAACAGCCAGTTTTCAGGTTCAGGAGACTTACCCACCATGCCTTTCTATATTGAAAGATGCAATAATTTGATAGTGTCCTCGGGCCTAGAGGCCTAGAAGTGTCAGCTTATAAGTGATTTACAGGATGTCCTGGCTGTCAAAAGTTGGTAAGGATGTCCAGTGAGCAGGATCCTTGGTAGAATAAGCACAATGGACAGACATTTCATGAATACTTGTTATGTTTTATTTTAGTCCAATTACACTTTTATAAAGAAATTCTTACATTAGGGATCCAGTCATTGTGTCTGTGATATAGTGTGAACTTTGGAGGCCAGTTTCCTCAGTATGGCATGATCCAAATGGGTCCATGTTATCTTTCAGACAAAAACAGTTCTATAAGTTGGTAATAAAGATACAGTTAAATCCTTAAATTCGTAGTGACCGTCAATCAATGAATTTTTCCAGTGAAGGATTTGTAAGGATCAGTCAAAAAATATAACACAAATTTTAACTTATTTGTGTCGACGTTTTGAGAATGTTTATTGTCATCCCAAGAAACCAGTGGTCAAATTTGTCAGCAGACAGAAGAGAAAGAGCAACTAGACGAATGCCACCAGAGTCCGACCGACCAGAAGATTGTGCATCACCCAAAGCGTAGGTGGGCTCTAGTCTGGTATCGGCATCATGTGTACTACTAACCTCCATGGCCATAGCAAAGGAAGTGAAAGTAAGTACAGTGTTTCCCCACTTTCTTTACTGGGCATGTATGCTGGCAATGACTACGAAAATGATCAGGTTTGTTGTAGGAGCCGGGCTACCATTTGCTGAGTAGAAAAAAGAAGAGTCGGTGATTGACTCAGGAAACCCACTGTCTTGCTCAAGAAGAGTGTACGAGCCAACATGGTTTGCTGTGAGACAGTGCAGCTGCCTCGGTTGGCAATCTGGGAGTATTAAAGACTACACTGCTCAGGTTAGTGCAGTAAGAACTGACCCAACATCTGGCTTCGTTAGTTACATCCTCTAATCAAAGAAAACATCCATATGGTACCTGTACCCAGTAGGAGCCAATCTAATGTCATTTACCGCTGGTATGAGACACAAACATGAGCTGGGTAGTGACAGCAGTCTAGGCACGGCAGTAGAAGCAGTTTACTGCCACAGAGGTCTTGTACCAGTGGGTAAATCTCTTAATCAGATTTGCCAGTGCCCTATAGTGTCAACTTGAGCCAAGTTTCTCAATAAAAGTCTCTTATTAGCCAGCCATTGTTAGTAGTTCTTATAAAACAGGTTCAGGTGCCTATGCGTCAGTGAACAAGCGCAGATATTTTAGTGACGCCTGTTACTACGCAAGATTCAGTTCCAATCAATAATATGTTAGTGTTATGAGAACTTCGGCTTGCCGGATTGTAAGGCCATGATCCAATGTTGTTTTGTGCAAATGTTTCGGCCATGCCTTCAATGACCATCTTCAGTGCAGAAGGCTGCAAAACTACACTGAAGATGGCCGTCGAAGGCACGGCCGAAACGTTTGCACCAAACAACATTGGACCACGGCCTTGCAAGCTGAAGTTCTCATAACATTAAAGCCGGCCGTGAAAGCCTCACACAGACTAAGTTACAGTGTTTGTGTATCATGAAACGGGACATTATCACACTTCAAAATCATAAAGTCAGGACACCGGTCAACCAAAGTAAATATCAGATGCTAGGTATATAAACACAATTTTCGTGTTGCATCCGACTGGTGCTGCTAGTACTTTTAAGACAAATCTCCTTAGGGTATCTCTCTATTCTTTTTGCAGCATTTTATAAAATTGATGCACCTGTAATAAAAGTTACATTTAAGACTGCTTTGAGGGCGTTAAACTTATATATGTTTTATCACTTTTCCAAGGGCAGAGCCTGGATTTCCTTCTGGAGGGGGTAGATTTTTGTGACGAAAACTACAGAAACTGAAAGAAAAGTTATGTGTGCGTTCTTTAGTTGTTAAAAGGTTGCACGACCAACTGTTTTGCGATCCGTCACCGTAGTGGAATGCGGCGCCGCACACGACATGATCACAAAGAGACCGGTTTGAAATCAATCACATTTTAGTCTCACACAACCCAGCTTGCTGGTCGAAAAGCAACTTGTGT
Source organism: Magicicada septendecula (assembly GCA_034769895.1). Lineage (NCBI taxonomy): Eukaryota > Metazoa > Arthropoda > Insecta > Hemiptera > Cicadidae > Magicicada > Magicicada septendecula. Next base: position 824,005,199 of record CM068368.1, read on the forward strand.
TCCGCAGTTGTGCAACCTTTTCCGTTCTGCGTTTTTACCGTAAATTCATTTTAAAGTTTTTACAGTTTCATTTTAGTTTTTCTAATTTTTATTAACTTTATGCTTTCATCTAAAAAATTAATGATCAGGCGGCGAATATAAAATTCGCCCAAAAGGTGGAAAACCATCCAGTGTGTGCTTTATTATGTAGTACCGTCAACCGGGGTGACTTGGGACGATTTTCATTTTCTTTTTAGTGTAGTTTTTTTTATTATTTGATAGAAAATCTCAAAACAATGCTAAACGTTCAGTCTACCTTTGTATAATACATATACAAAAAAGCAAACCAATATCTTACATATTCTGATTTATATTTTTTTTTTAATTGCTGTCCCAAGTCACCCCGCAGGTAGGGGTGACTTGGGACAGTCATATGTTTTGCCTTATAACCCATCTCGCCTCATATAAAAGGTAACTTGGGATGGTAAAAATGCTTTTTAAAAAAAAGGAAAATGACTTTTATTTATAAAAACTATATTTTAAGTGACAATTATCATTTTTTTTTTTTATAAAAAATACAAAAAAAAATTTATATCAAAACAATTTTAATTTTTTCATAATTAAATGTAATACATATCAAATTTCTAAAGTACTATTTATTGAACTTATTCAGCAAATTTATAATCAAAATAGTATCTACTTCGACGAACACTCTTTGGCTGCACAATTGAAACCACTTGCGACAGTTCAATCTCTTCTATGTCTGGCTCTTGAGGGAACCAATAAACACCATCTATTTTATTTGATTTTCTCATGAAAGAAGCTTCAATTATTGAATCTGTGACTAAAAGAATTTTGCCAGTGTAATGTTTTAAACTTTCATGCCCTTCTGACCATGATGTTCAAATTTAGCAACAATGAATCCCCCTTCTTTCAAGTCTTTGAGTTCAAATCTTTCTTGAGCCGTTGCAGAGGGAAGGGCTTGTGTCTGAGGCAGAGACGCTTTTTCTGTAAATTCCTCTTCATTCCCATTAAATTTATCATCTGGATCATCTTCTCTACTGCTATCATCTGAAAAAGACATGTTCTCAACACTTTTCCCAGGTGGAATGTTCAACTTCTTCTTACGTGCTTTCTTCAAAGGCTGGGTTTCTTTTTGAAACAATTGTTTCATATAAACTTCAAATGACTGATTGATTGCATTTCCTACATTTGAGTTGGCATATTCTTCCTCTTCAGTCTGAGGAACTTGTTCGAGAACTTTTCCAGCACACAATGGGTGAATTCCTGTCTTTCTGAACCCTGCAATCAAATTATTAATCCATTGTCATCTATACTACCTAGGGTTTATTTTAATTTTGCTGGAAATCTGTCCTTTGGAATTGACCCTCTGTTGTTGAGTTTCCGCTTTTCCAAAGTCTTCCTCCATTCAATTTTTAACGGCCTAAAATAGGCTACATCTAGAGCTTGACAAAGATGGGTTGCATTTGCTGGCAGAAGAATAAATCTTATGTTGAACAACCGGCATTTTTCCAGTACACCAATCGAAATATGGCTCGAAAGGTTGTCTCCGATTAGTGCCTTAGAAGAACCTTGAGGAAAGGACCTGAAATAAGGCAAAGCAATGCCTTCAAACCAGTCTTGAAAGGTACATTCGTTAAACTGTCCACTTTTTGTGCGATTACAGGCCCTCCTTGTGTCCATGTATCATAAATATGTTCTGCACCATAAACAATATATGGAGGTAGTAACTTTCCTGAAGCAGTTCCTGAGAACATAACACTTACACTGCATTTGGATGAATCCATAATTCTGTAACAGTGTTTTGCACCTCTTCTGCCAATTACTTTTTTCTTTCCCGGGTCATCTACGATGTTTGTTTCATCGTAGTTAACTATGCATTCAGCACCAACACCTTTCAAACTGTCACCCAACTCAGAAAAATATTCCCCAATCATTTTCTTATCAACCTTTGCTCGGGACCTTTTTATATTCTGACTCCATCTTTCAGACAATAACTTTTTGTGCCGCTTCATGAATAGCACAACCCAGTCACGGCCAGGCAGGTTATTCTTAAATTTAGTCAATCTTTTCCCACTAGAGTCAAGATATTGTTTAACAATGACCCTGATGTCATACGATGACAATGGGAATCCCCATTTGCATGCAACAAGTAAATTATCCACTATTTTACCTTCTTCTTCGGGAGTCAAAGACGTCTGGCCTCCAGGCTTCTTCATAGAAAGAACTGCCAGCGACATTGTTTGTGTTGAAGGCTCTTGTTGCGTCGAAGGTCCAGCTTCTCCTCCCTGTTGGTTGTATGTGAGTGTTTGTAAAGGCTTAGAAGCCCACCTTTGTACTGAGCTTTTAGGTACATCGTACTTTTCAGCTGCAGCTCGAACAGAGAGATGTTTATTTTTAACTTCCCTCACAGCTTTCAAAAAATTTTCGTGCTGATAACGCTGATATGGTTGCCCGCAAACTTTCTTTTTATATATTCTCGGCAACTGTAACAGAAAAATAGTATTTTTAGTACTCTTTATTACAGCTTTACTATATTGTTTAAGCCCTAGGCTAGGTTTGATTAGGTTAGATTCCATAAATAAGAAAAAAATCAATAAAAATGGAATGTGGGGTGACTTGGGTCTGTCCCAAGTCACCCCATAAAAAACGAAAATTTTTCAAATTGTCATGAAAAATATATATGTGATATAGGTGAGGTTATAACATGTACAACATTTAACCAACTATCCACATAACCAAAGTGAACTACTTGTTTAGTTCTAACTATCACACATATGGTTACAGACTCTAAGTTATTTTGGGTAAATAAAACTGTGAAAATTTTTTAATTTGATAAATTATTATTAATAACACTTACCTTCACTCAGAACAACATGTTTTGCCTCCAAAAGATGAAAACAGACATGCATTACACAAAAATACTACTGAATCAGCTGGTTTCCATTTTTTCAGTGTTGCCAACTGTCCAACACTTGAAATACCTCCAATTGTCCCAAGTCACCCCGGTTGACGGTATTACGCTTTGTGAAGGCAGAGACAGTTATCTGTAATAAGTGCTGATAAGAAGCTTTTGAGATTCTGTAAAGCGCAATGAATTTTGAATCTGATTCTTTCAACTGAATAGCAGCTACAAAAAGCCTGCACTTTTGAATATATATATATTTCTTTTGATGTAAGGATGAGTCCAGAACATCCCACCCTCTCTCCGCCGTCTTCGATATTGTTTATAAACAGCAAAGTCTTCTTCATCGCTACTGCAACACATAATAATAATAACTATAATTTGAAGAAGAATGTCAACAAAACATCTCACTACGTTCTGTTCACATCATCTACACTAGACAGGTTGCCCGGTACTGATTTCATTTTTGTAAAAATTTAGTTGCTCCGTCTGCGGGCAACAGCAACCCGTTAGCAATTGAAGTTTCAAGACGATCGCGTCTCAAACCAGTTACTCAACTCGTGTTGCAAAGTAGTCGCGCCGTGTGCGGATATACCCATACCTTAGTGTTCCGAGTAAGTAGTTATATATTTATCTACTATATAAATAACTTTCTAGTAGATATAACTACTGTATTATTAGTACTATAAGTAACTACTATACTTTATTAATAATATAAATAACTTTTTTTTAATCAACTTTATAGTAGTGAAAGAAAAGGTCTCGACATTTGCTACGTATTTTATTGTAATCAAGAAGGTGTGTGTGGAAACAAATTCTTTTTTATAAGGACATATTAACAAAGTCATGAAATAATAAAAATTACATCTTACATTACAATATAAATGAAATAAACGATACCAGGATATTAGTAGGCTATCAACTTTCTCCCAAGTTATGCAGAAGTGTTAGGCTAAATGTTTTGTATAGTTTTTTTTTTAACTTCACCTGATAAGTATGTACTTGTAAATATTGCAACAAACTGAATTAAATCGATATTCACGTTCTGCCACAGAAATGAATTAAAAGTTTTCCACAAAAGTTCAGACACTACATGTCCTCGAAAACAAACTGTTTAAAGTCGCGCTACGGAATGCGTAAACGCGTGGTTGGCCGCACGTTTTGTTAAAGTAGGCGTTACAAAATACAAAAGTCTGTATTGTACTTTGCAAACGACGTTGCGAAGCAGCATTCGGCCTCAGGTTTACGTATATACGGATTAGCAGATATCTTTTTAGATTTTAATTGTCGATTTCTTTTCGAAATTATAACACATAGTGCTAAAAAAAAGGATCGAAAATCCATATGCAACGATGGGCACTTCTGTATAGCAGGCACAAAACTGTTGAATATAGAAATTTTTTAAGTTGTTTTAGAATAAATTCCTGCGCTGTAAATATCGTGAACAGAGTTCGGTAACTGCACACAGAATTCTTTAAGCGCCGGCAGATCGGCGAGGGCGTTTGCGAATCGGCAGAACGTAGGCCTACTTGCTCTAGTCCATGGAAGTCAAGTAGCTCGGATTACTCCTCGATCGTCGGCTCACCTGGCGTACCCACGTCCAGAGAGGTCACAGTCGAGCCTCTGGGTAACTAGACTTGTCACTGGATTAGCTAGCTAGTAGTGTTGCCACTACTGTTTAGATACTCTTGGCTGTGACACGAAAATTGGGCAAAGTTATCGTCGGCGCGTATCTGCTGCCTATCATTACATACCTGCAGCCCTGGTCTGAGGATACTTGGCCGCAATGCATAAATTAAGTTGCAAATCGTCCTCGACAGGGATCTTCGGCTAACGGCCAAACTCCCCCATAGATTCTCTTCTCGCTTGTTGAGAGGCGGACTTGACGACACCGTGCGACGTCTTGAACGCAAGCTTTACCTACGTGCGGCACGGAACCTGACTAGGCCATTACCGTGTACGTCTAGGTGATACGTAGAGATGATCTCGGCGAATGCTGCGCTAGTGTAGGCGAGCGCAAACGGTCGTTGCAGGCCTGCTACAGAGCAAATCGCCCTACTTGGGCAGGGCTACGAAGCAGGAGCTCCAGAGGGTAGCTCGGAACTCGGACTCCTTGCGGTTCGTCTCTGACGCACAAACCACACATTCCAGTGGGAAAAGTACAGTAAAACTTGACCTAACGGCCACCTTTATTCAGGGGTCACCTGTATGAACGATCACTTTTCTGAGGATCGGACTTTGTTTTCCGTAAGATCAACGTAAATTTCCCCTCCATTAAACGGTCACCTCCTCCCTCGGCCAGCGGTCAGCCCGTAACGGGTTCGTTCACTTGCTTTAACGGTCACCTATTAGATGTTCAGCTACCTTGAATTCAATACAGCAGAAAATATAGTTTGACAATACAGAATTCTAAAATACTCAAATAGTGTTCACACCTGACCAATTGAAACGACATAGCCATATGTACCTGCGTACTTTTAAATTTACAAAATGCTCTTTGTAGACAATACCTGTTGAAGTTTCTATAATGCTGAACCAGTAGTAGGCCTACACGAGATCAGTTTATATGCGAACGTTCGGAGCTGTTAAAACGGTTATAATGTTGAATTGGCGTAAACGATCTGCATGTGTTTAACAACAGTTCTCGTAATTTCTTGTGTAATTTATAAGTGTGGGTTAAATCCTTACTCTCGTTAAGGAATGTGGGAAGAATGCTACGGAACAGTAGTAAACTTTACTGTTTGGTCGAAAATTACGCTATTTACGCAACAGCCAAACAAACCACTAGTTTAAAAGACTAGTTTCAAAAGTATAATCTTTACCAGTCTGTTGTAATACAAGTGTTTTCACTGCAGACATACTGTAAATAGGAATGCAAATGCAAGTATATAATAAAACGATTTAATTGATCATCCGTAGTAATATGCTGTATTGTTACTATCCCCTCCAACCCATTTATTAAACAGCCACCTCTCTCAGCGGCAGCATTTTACGGAGACCCAACGCTGGCCGCTAAAGACAGGTTTCACTGTGTATATAAAAAAAACTGCAGTGTGAATAAAAACTCGAAACCTGAGGAAATAGCCTCAAACACAAGAATACAAATTTGAACCATCCTTCAACCACCACAGAGCCTTCAATGTTTACATGAAGCGATTTCGTACTTGCAAGACGGCTATGGCCTACCGTAGGCTACCTCAGTTTAAAAGTTTGTACTCACATAATTAATTAGTCTAATTATTTAATTCGACTTCTATGATTACGTTTTTACCGGCACATTTTTTAATTTTTAAAATTCATTTTTTCTTGCTGCGTCACTGATAAATATAAATCCCTAAATCAACCAGATAAGAGCAATTGGTCGTTTGGACGTTTTAATCTTCACTTTTCAAGCACACTCATTAACCAATAAGATTTAGGTTACCAATAAGTCATCAAATTAACTTTTAAAGAAATTAATTTAATAACAAAGTCTTTAATTAAACAAATTTCAACATTATTTAAGAGTTATTTGTAACGATTCCCCTTAAATATTCCACTCACTGAACGAATCCTGAGATAGTGTGTCTCTATGCTCTGAGCTAAGCTGAATCCGTGTGTCATTTGTATCTGGGATTTGTTCTGGCGCCCAGGTAAAGTAAAAAGTCACGGGTAAGTAAGATTTGTTATATCATTATATACAGAAAATAGATAGATAGACAAAAGGTCTTTATATAATTTATAAAGCCATGAGCATTACTTATAGAAACTCGCTGCAGCATGAAAGATTAGGCTACACGGACCAGGAAATTAGCAAAATCATATACAAAATTAAAACACAAAAAAAAAATTTTTTGCAAAAATAAGTTTTGCTTTAACATTTGACACTGAATGTGGCGGGTTGTTGGCAGCGCGATTGAGACCTTGTAATAATACGTATGGATGTTACAAAACGCATTTCTATGTAAATTATCCTACATACCTCTAAAGACTTGTAGAGAACGAGCGTGAAGCCACTCGGGCAACATCGTTACTGTTCGTCCGCCGGTATTGTCTAGTCTAGAGGTGGCTAAAATGTTATTTTTAAATAATAGGTATGAAAATACCGTTCCAAAAAAATAACAGGTACAAATACCTGTTATTACATACTAATTATACATAACCTATATTATCCTTTGTAAGTAACTCGTTTTGAGTTTCCTGCAGGTCTCCTATGTAATATCTTCAAATAAATACACTGCAAGTAGGTTTATTTTCACCTAGATAAACCTAGTTGCAGTGTATTTATTTGAAGATATTATATAACCTATACTATATAATTTGTTATAAGAAATAAATTGAAACTAAAAGTACTAACAGTGTTACTTTACACTGTGACTTTATTAAACTATTACTATTTAAAATAAAATAAGAAACAAGAGAATTTATAGGCCTATCTCCCTTTGGGAATACCAATTTAAGTTTTCACTAGGAGTAAACAAACATTGGTTGCGAAACTCGGGGCAATTAAATAATTTAGAGTAGGCCTACACGTAATACCACAACAAATAATGTGAAAAAACATCAGAAACATATAATAAAAACATAACAGTAAGCCACAAGAGTGAATGAGAATAAACAAAATTTTACAAAAAAAACTAATAAAATAAATATAATAAATAAATCAAAACTTATAAATAATAAGTAACAACAAAAGTAAATTAAATGCATTACATACCTGGAAAATCTTCAGATTCATTCACTAATGTACACAGAATTTATATTACATTACAATCTGCTTCACTTAACGCATTATAAATAAAATTAAACAATTGAATTGTTTTTAAAATACTGAGATTTCAGTTATTCAAACACTTTTAAATTAACATTCAAAAATATCAGCTGTTCCACTTTCCTTGATGTTAATCGTGTTTTCGTTCAGATATTTAAGGAATAGGACTAGATAAAGTGCATAAATGTCCATTACAACAATCTCATCATTTACGTGAGATGTGTAGTGAAGTTAAAATCCCATTAATAAAAAGTATAATATAGCCTTTCAACATCAGCCACTCTATAGGTTATAACACAATATAATTAAATACAACTATTTCACTAAGAACTCGGAACACAAAGTTTTTTATGAGTAAAAACATAAAGTTTTACCTTACAACCTGAACCGGTTTTTGTTACAAGTTGGTAACTAGTATAATATATAATTTATTAGCATATAATCTGTATTATATATCTACATATCACACGAGAATAAATGTAACATCAGGATGAATTTTTTCCTTTGTTAAAAACAGCTTCGTCTCTGCGCAGAATGAAGTATTCAGGACGAAAAAGTGGCTTCGTACTACTTTCTACTCGAAATACGCTTGATATAAAAATACTACTTGTTCCTAAAATACTAGGTGTTCCTAAAATACTACTGTTCCTCTGATACGCTTAGTATTTGTAATACACGTTTATTGTTGTTCCTTGTGTATCAGTGATACCCCTAGTATTTGAAATACTGGTTGTTCCTTGCGTACCAGCGATATTTTTGTACGCCTAGTATTTGGCTTTGGCGTATTCGTTTACTTGTTACTTGCGTACTTTGTGTGTGTGTGTGTATATAGGAGCGTAGGGGGCGTGCCACGACTCGGAACAGCGAGGGGGGGCGTGTCTCGACTCGAAACAGCGTCGCCGCGAATAACAGGTATTTCAACTTTTCAGTCACTGTTACATACGTTCCACAAAATTATCGTACCAAAATACCTGTTACAGGTATATCGGCCCACTACTAGTCTCTCGTCAACCCGTTCACTCCACACTTACATGTATAATGAAATCCACGTATTTTTATCCAAATCGGGTTTTGCCTGTGTGCATAGCGGATGAATTGAATATTGATTGTCGTCACAGTTAAATATTAAAACATAATATAGAATTAATTTAACCATATCGCTGTACTCCATTTATTACCCTGAATTGTAGTTTTTGTTTTAACCTTTGTTTCCTCCAGAAACGAACACAATTTCAGTGGCTCCCCAGATAAATATGAACCTTTTGACTACATCATCGCATTAGTATATGAAATATACGTTTATTAATAAAACTTATTTTATACTGTTTTGCCGGTTTTTAGGTTCACTTTTTTGTACTCACAATGTTGGTTTTGATATATATTGCTGTAATCAGTTGTGGTAAAACTCCTCTTTACCTGTCCAATAACTTCGCAGGTTGGTTTCGTATTTATCTGGAGTCAAATTAATCAATTATTTTTGTTTCAGGAGTGAATAACGCTGAAACAAAATATACAATTCAGGGTAATAAATGTAAGAAACGATATATGAATTAATTCTCAATTGTGTTTATTATTTATCTTCGAGAATTATATAGTTACCTTTATACCTTTATAATCAACATTCATTTTAATATTAGGTCTAAATGTATTTTTTCTCTGTAAACACAGAACTGAACGTTCTGCAGTTGCAGACGATAACAAAAACGATGACCAATCAGAACGCAGGAACATTAGCTGCTGGTAAAAACCCCTTTGGGACAATATATTATGTGAATTTACTGTCTGGCCGCGATTGGAATGCGCGGCTTGGCGTCCCCACCACTAGACCGGCAGATGCATTATTACTAGCCTGCCCATTCCCCCACTTTACCTACCCTGCGCACTCCAATCGCGGCCAGACAGTAAATTCCCCCTCCTACTAAATATGTTATTGGAAATGTTACACTTGAAAGTAGCCTTATCCATCTTGTTTTAAACGTCTTGCTAAATTTTCCAGTTAGCACTAAAAGTTATTAGTTTGAAAGGGGTTTTGTCTGTTTAGAGGTATAGGGGAAGGGCGGGCATAACGACCAGGCGGATTTGTAAGGCTGTACAGTGCTGCTATCCTGCGGTAAACGCGTGAATGTTACCTCACAGTCCCCTTAATTGTGTTGAGTCTCTAGACGAAGAAAGAAGTGCGTGATCACAAGTTATTGCAATTTTTGTGTTTTTCGTACCCTCTGATCTAAGGTAAGTCCTCACTTCATGTAATGATTACAAACTTAGTAAAACAAGCTAGGTTTTTGAAACACAGTTGTTTTAAAAGAGTGGTAACTTGGCTATAAAATTCAATATTAAGAAATGGTTCATCGCTGTTTGTTGACGTCTGACAACAAGCTTTTGTTAATTGCGTCCGGACGGGCACAACGGCCAGTAGGTGGCTAATATGCCCGCCGCTGTGGCCATTATGCCCGTCTGCACTATTTCTCTTTGTTTTTAATACAATTATATTATAATTAATACAAGTTTTAAATATAATTATGTGTGATAAACGATTATTTGTAGCACTTCATGTTACCTAATATTGTATTAAATGTAAAAAAATTGATTCTATTAGAATAGTTTTAAATTTCATAATTTGTTATGATTGTTTTAACTATATTTTAATTTTGTTTTGTTTTAGGAGCGATGGTTTACAATTGCAAGCGCAAGGGAGAAAGGCAATCGTGGGATTCAGGTAACATGCAAAAAGCAATAGAGGCAGTGAAGGACGGCATGGCTTTCTTAACCGCTGCAACCACATATAATGTTCCTAAGAATACTTTGAAGAGGAGAGTGTTGAACCAAAATATGCGTGCTACAGGCAACAAAAAGGAAGTTGGAGGTTTTAAGTCCGTATTTACTAGGGAACAAGAACAGGAAATCTATAACCATCTACTAATGTTGGAGACCAGATTTTTCGGTATGACTATTAAGGATCTGCAAAGTTCAGCATTTGAACTTCCTGAGAAGAACAACCTTCCTCATAATTTTAATAAAGATACCAGGATGGCTGGAAAAGGGTGGATCGCTGGTTTCCGGAAACGCCATCCAAAGTTAACGTTAAGGTCGCCTGAGCCAACTTCTTCAGCAAGAGCTAGTGGTTTTAACAAGGTTGCCATTAAGAAATTTTTTGACATCCTGATCGAGGAAAGAGGCAAACACAATTACCCAGCCCATCGAATTTTCAATGTTGACGAGACTGGGCTCACTACAGTCCAGTCTAAAAGCTCAAAAGTTCTATCTTTAAGGGGTAGACGACAGGTTGGGTCTCTCACCTCAGCCGAAAGAGGGGTTTTGTCTTCTTTGGTAATGTGTATGTCAGCTGGTGGCATCTACATCCCCCCTTTCATTATCTTTCCCCGGGTTCGGATGAAGGCTGAATTGACGGATGGAGCTCCTCCTGGGACTGCATTTACTTGCCACCCTACTGGATGGATGCAGACAGAGATTTTTGTACAATGGTTTATGCATTTTCTAATGCATGCTAAACCCACAGAAGATGATCCAGTATAGTTGATATTAGATGGGCATAGCACTCATGCTAAAAACATTGAGTTCATTAGGCTGACCAGGGCTAATCATACAGCTGTGGTGTGCATACCACCTCACTGCAGCCATAAACTGCAGCCCTTGTACGTTTCTTTCATGGGACCCCTGAACACTTTTTACGTTCAAGCAATCGAACGGTTTTTAAGGAACAACCCCGGGCGAACAGTGACGCAATCTCAGGTGAGTCGTCTCTTTGGGGAAGCCTACATGAAGGCTGCTGTTCCACTCAATGCAGTGAATGGATTTAGCAAATGTGGCATTGAACCACTCAATGAACACATTTTCTCAGAAGAAGACTTTGCTGCAGCAGAAGTAACGGAAATACCACTTCCACCAGCTGCCATGGCATCAGCAGTAAATGCTATAGAGCCAACACCCACCGACAGGACTGCCGCTCCTTCATTGCAAGCTGGATCGTCGAGCAGTAATACCTCCGTCCTAGATAAAACTTATGATCCACAACCGGGGTCATCATTTTACATCCGCCCTGAGGATGTTTCCCCTGTGCCTCGTGTATCTGAAGCAAAACGTAAAAGCAATGCGCGGAAGAAAGGTTATGCAGCGTTGTTGTCAGGAAGTCTTTATAAAAATGATCTGTTAGCCGAGAAAGCTGCTAAGGAAGGAAAAGAAAAAGCTATGAAACGGAAAATAGCTGAAGCAAAAAAGAATGCTAAGACTATTAATAAAAATCCGAAGAAAAAAGCTAAGATCCCCGGGTCAACACTGGTAAAAGAAAACTGTTTGAAGACATCGATGATGACTACGATTCAGAATGTTTATATTGTTGTGAAAAATTTTCAGCTTCAACTTCCAATGAGCGTTGGATCAAGTGCCAAGGATGTGGTTTGTGGGCCCATGAATTGTGTGCTGGTGTCGGGGAAGAGGACAATGGGTATTTATGCGAAACTTGTAGCTAAACTCACTAAAAATGACTTTCCTTTAAAAAAAAAAAAATTTTTAATAGGTATTTTTGAGAAAAAAAAAATATTTTGTATTCAAAATGTTTAAAATTATATTTTTTTACTTTAAATAAATAAACATTTCCTTAAAATAAATTTTTTCTAATTTAAAACCCGTTTTCTCAATTTCTTTACCACTTTTCAGCTATGTGGCCATTATACCCTACCCCTGTGGGCATAATGGCCACTTAGGTACTTTTTGGAAAATTGATTATTTAGGTATTTTCCCTTTTTCCAACCACAACAAAAAAATTCTTACATGTACTAGGATGGTTGATGTGTATATTCTATGATTTTGAAGTTTCTGTATCGCTTGAAAGTCAGTTAAAAACTTCAGAAAACCTTAGCCTGGCCGTTATGCCCGCCCTTCCCCTACTGTAGAAACTCGGATCCCTTCAGAGCAATCGATGTGAGTAGATGTTTGGTCATAAACCCCCCGCCTCTTGTATCGTTGCTTCAGAAAATTGTGTAATTGACGCGGCTTCTTACGTTACTAAGGCAATTTTTCGTGCACGCGTGCGTGTACCAAGATCTACATTCACACATTTACCTTTATTAGATTTAATTTAGCCAATAAGAGTATCATACGTATCAGTAATGGAAAATTTTGTTTTTTCCATAGAGACGAAAAAGTGGCATGCTACTCATCTATACATAGTATAAAGTAAAGTCGGTCCGTTTTCTCTCTGTGTTTGAAATCGCTAATCTCAGGAAGTACTGAACGGATTTTATTCATATATATATTTTTATATATAAGATGTAAACTATACCACTTACTTGACATAAACCGTGATAGCTAAGCTAATGTACAACATATATGTATTAATTATACACATAAATGTTCCTCGATAGACACTCTATCTATTGGCGAAAACTTGAATAAAATCCGTTCAGTACTTCCTGAGATTAGCGATTTCAAACACAGAGAGAAAACGGACCGACTTTACTTTATACTATGTATAGATGTTTCTTTGTTTGTCCCGTATGCGTTCCTATACCATTCATCCGATTGCGATGAAACTTCGGTGAGTTGTTGTGCGCACGTCCGCGAAGGTTTCTGTATTTTTTTCGATGGGGTCCTTTGGGGGGTTCTTTGGGGTCTTCCACATCTCCTCCTAAACCACTGGACCGATTTCAACCAAACTTGGCACAAATATTTTACGCAAAGGGAGAACCAACATAGGACAAGTGTTTTTTTTTCGATACGATCCTTTGGGGGGTGCTTTGGGGTCTTCCACATCTCCTCCTAAACCACTGGACCGATTTCAACCAAACTTGGCACACATATTTTACGCAACGGGAGAACCAACATAGGATAGGTGTTTTTTCGATGGGGTCCTTTTGGGGGTTCTTTGGGGTCTTCCACATCTCCTCCTAAACCACTGGACCGATTTCAACCAAACTTGGCACAAATATTTTACGCAAAGGGAGAACCAACATAGGACAAGTGTTTTTTTTTCGATACGATCCTTTGGGGGGTGCTTTGGGGTCTTCCACATCTCCTCCTAAACCACTGGACCGATTTCAACCAAACTTGGCACACATATTTTACGCAACGGGAGAACCAACATAGGATAGGTGTTTTTTCGATGGGGTCCTTTTGGGGGTTCTTTGGGGTCTTCCACATCTCCTCCTAAACCACTGGACCAATTTCAACCAAACTTGGCACAAATATTTTATGCAACGGGAAAACCAGCATAGGACAGGTGTTTTTTCGATACGATCCTCTGGGGGGTCCTTTGCGGTCTTAAAAAACTATTAGATCTGGTTACTATGGCAACCCAATAGAATAGATTCTGTTCTAAATATATTATCTTTGTATAAAATGAATGTTTCTTTGTTTGTCCCTATGCGTTCCTATACCATTCATCCGATTGCGATGAAACTTCGGTGAGTTGTTGTGCGCACGTCCGCGAAAGTTTCTGTATTTTTTCGATGGGGTCCTTTGGGGTCTTCCACATCTCCTCCTAAACCACTGGACCGATTTCAACCAAACTTGGCACAAATATTTTACGCAAAGGGAGAACCAACATAGGACAAGTGTTTTTTTTTCGATACGATCCTTTGGGGGGTGCTTTGGGGTCTTCCACATCTCCTCCTAAACCACTGGACCGATTTCAACCAAACTTGGCACACATATTTTACGCAACGGGAGAACCAACATAGGATAGGTGTTTTTTCGATGGGGTCCTTTTGGGGGTTCTTTGGGGTCTTCCACATCTCCTCCTAAACCACTGGACCAATTTCAACCAAACTTGGCACAAATATTTTATGCAACGGGTAAACCAGCATAGGACAGGTGTTTTTTTCGATACGATCCTCTGGGGGGTCCTTTGCGGTCTTAAAAAACTATTAGATCTGGTTACTATGGCAACCCAATAGAATAGATTCTGTTCTAAATATATTATCTTTGTATAAAATGAATGTTTCTTTGTTTGTCCCTATGCGTTCCTATACCATTCATCCGATTGCGATGAAACTTCGGTGAGTTGTTGTGCGCACGTCCGCGAAAGTTTCTGTATTTTTTCGATGGGGTCCTTTGGGGGGTTCTTTGGGGTCTTCCACATCTCCTCCTAAACCACTGGACCGATTTCAACCAAACTTGGCACAAATATTTTACGCAACGGGAGAACCAACATAGGACAAGTGTTTTTTTCGATACGATCCTTTGGGGTCTTCCACGTCTCCACCTAAACCATTGGACCGATTTCAACCAAACTTGGCACAAATATTTTACGCAACGGGAGAACCAACATAGGACAAGTTTTTTTTTCGATACGATCCTTTGGGGGGTGCTTTGGGGTCTTCCACGTCTCCACCTAAACCATTGGACCGATTTCAACCAAACTTGGCACAAATATTTTACGCAACGGGAAAACCAGCATAGGACAGGTGTTTTTTTCGTAACGATCCTCTGGGGGGTCCTTTGCGGTCTTAAAAACTATTAGATCTGGTTACTATGGCAACCCAATAGAATAGATTCTGTTCTAAATATATTATCTTTGTATAAAATGAATGTTTCTTTGTTTGTCCCGTATGCGTTCCTATACCATTCATCCGATTGCGATGAAACTTCGGTGAGTTGTTGTGCGCACGTCCGCGAAAGTTTCTGTATTTTTTTCGATGTGGTCCTTTGGGGGGTTCTTTGGGGTCTTCCACATCTCCTCCTAAACCACTGGACCGATTTCAACCAAACTTGGCACAAATAATTTACGCAACGGGAGAACCAACATAGGACAAGTGTTTTTTTCGATACGATCCTTTGGGGTCTTCCACGTCTCCACCTAAACCATTGGACCGATTTCAACCAAACTTGGCACAAATATTTTACGCAACGGGAGAACCAGCATAGGACAGGTGTTTTTTTCGATACGATCCTCTGGGGGGTCCTTTGCGGTCTTAAAAAACTATTAGATCTGGTTACTATGGCAACCCAATAGAATAGATTCTGTTCTAAATATATTATCGCATTAAATTGAAGACCACGCGAACGAAGTTGTGGGCAACAGCTATTTATTTTAAGAAGCCTACTTTAATTGAACTTTATTAATTAAACTAACATTTTCATTACGTACAACGTGAAACTCCGTAGCGCAGCACGGGTATTCTGCTTTTAGTACAGTATAAGACAATGGCTAAGCGTCAATGGATGCGGGGGGAAGCGCCACTTCTCTTAATATATAGGCTAAAGAGTTTTGTAAAATGTTTCGAGGAATATATCATCTTTATCAGAAGTTATTATTCTAGTGCCATAACAATCTGAAAGTGTGATGAATAACCTGTACAAAAATGTCAAGTCTGTAGCACAAAATAGATGCTGAGAAAATGGGTCATTTGTAAAGCCAATTTTAACATGGCATTTTAACATATACGGTTCCCACCCCCCTTAAATTGACAAGACCCCTTTGAAATGTTACACGAACTTCACATCGAACACTTACAGCTCGTGTACCTAATAAAAACTGTTACACTAAAAATAAAATGACAAAACTTTAAAATGAAACATCGAAATGCTTACAAGACATGTACAGGTAGGTTATAACGAATAAAACATTACACGAATACACACAGACACTTGAATACACGAAAAATTGACACTTGAGTTTACGTATTTGAAGCCGTGAACTTAATAAAATTATTGTGCTAACTAAATACACAAAACTTTAACCAAACGTTTACCTAACTCACATCTGACAGAATATAGGCGGACATAGATGAGAACGAAGAACGAAGGTAGCCGAAGTTGCCCGAGTGGCTTCACGCTCGTCAGTCTGCAGACTCAAGTCCTCTAAAGTAGCTGGAAAACTTCAATTATTTCATGTAAGCTAGAAGCAGCTGTACAAATTTCGCTACTTTACAATTACTAACGGCAAGATAAAAAAAATACACACCTACCTGGCTGCTCCAAGCACATGGCGGTAAGTTTGATTTTTTGTATCCAAGGTTCTAATTTAACTGAAAAAAATGTTATTTGTAATTAGTAATAAGCACGATTGTTTGTTTAGATCTACTTTTTCCTGTTTTAGGTTAGGGCTGAAAATATGTCCTCCTACTATTACAAAGTATATTTGTCATTCATAACGGTAGCATCTAATATTTAAATTAAATGGGACTCGTGTATTATTATCAGAAACTTGTAATTTATTTCCCATAGTGATGTGATAGTATGACAAGAGAAATGGCCACTACCAAATTGATACTAACCTTCTTTTTCCTAGAACTAAATAAATTATGAAATCTTTTTTATATTTGAAGTTTCACTTTGTATGCACATAATCAGAGATCAAATAAATGATGTTTTATTCTTACATGGGTTACATTGTTTTTCTTATTTCTTTTGCATCAGAAAAAAACTTAATTTTGATATAATGTCAGCATGATACCATACTGTCTGCTTTATTTTATTATTCTTTGTGTGTCATGTTTGTCAGGTGGAAAGGGAGTGGAGTGTAACTCTTTATTTATCCAAGTATTGGGAATAAAATGAAAGCTACTGTAGTTTTCTATCTTTGAGGTGTATTTTGTATAATGAAACGCTATAAAGCCAATCCTCATCTTTATATACTTGTAACTGCTTTAAATATAAATATACCCATAATTATTTAATATTAATTGATTGATTGATTGGTCCTTCAGTCTTTCGACTGGTTTGTACCCTCCCCGCATATACCCATGGTGCGAGTGTTACGGAGTCTCTCATAGGTATATGGGATCTACAGTTTAACGCTGGATCCAAACCGCAAGGTCGGGGAGGGTTTATACTAGGCAGACTACCTCTTGCTGGTTTGCCATCGCCTTGCGAGGGGGAATGGTCATATCTAAATCAGATGGCCCCGGCGGGAATTAATATTAATACTAAATAATATTTTATATTTTGAACAAGAATAAATGTTTTATTATTTATTACAATGTTTTGAGGGTTTATTTTGCATTACTGTCATCTTCAGAAATAGAATGTACAATATAATATAAAATATTATTTATTATTAATATATATACATACCTGCATATGTGCGCGAGTGCGCACGCGTTGTGTGTGTGTGTGTGTGTGTGTGTGTGTGTGTGTGTGTGTGTGTGTGTGTGTGTGTGTGTGTGTGTGTGTGTGTGTGTGTGTGTGTGTGTGTGTGTGTGTGTGTGTGTGTGTGTGTGTGTGTGTGTGTGTGAAATTTAGTATAATACACGTAGGGATAGCTAAGATACAAATACGTTACAAGTTCTCTACAAGACATAATGAGGTCAATTAGTTTATATTAATAATGGATATATCAGGGAAGGAGAACATACACTGGAAATGCAAAGTGAAACAACACCTCTGAACAAACTGTAAACATGAATATTATAAAGAATCATCATTGCATTAAATCTTTCATGGCCGGAGTCAGCTTCAGTAAAATTATTGCCCGCGCTGTTGGGCTGTGGTCCCCTTAACAACAACAACAGTTCTTGTTAATATCAGCCTCAACAGGAAGGAAGAGAGCTTGAAGCAGAATAAGGCCTGGTATCTTGGATCACTATCTGAGATACAACATCTAATTCTGTTGTTTTGTGACACAGGCGAGAAACAGGCTTGGCCACACTCTTGGTTAATCAAATGGCACCCAGCACCCAGATGGCTATATAAGTACAACGGTTTGGAGTGTAGCATCGTCAGTCACTGGAGGAGCAGGAAGGAAGACCCACTGAAGATGACTGTTGCAACTGCAGTTGAAACATCTGCACCACGACCCAACAGCCTGGACAATAATTTTACTGAAATTATAAAAGAATAATTTAATGGTGGGGCTGGCTCAGTGCAGGGATAAGGGATATTAGTATGCAGTGTGCTGTGCTATGGTCAAGATCAAGCCAGTCCATCCCTGTTTACATGCTGTTGGGGCAAGACAGCGGACTGTCTAAGGTACGCAAGCGAGCATTAGTCAGTAACAACATGACATTTATATTTGAACACACAAAACACCTCTCCCCAACATGCATATGGTTAAATGCAGAATTGTTTCCTCTCCCAGTCCTGTAGTGTGAGCTGAGCTACAGTTAGAGGGTGTAAGAGGCCATGGGAAGGAAGAGAATGACGTATGACTAATATTCTCCCACAAATATGAAACATATTGCTATTTTAAAACTTTCACTTGTACTGTATAATATGCCAGTATCAGTTGTATCATTATTTTAATATAGTAACATTCCTAAATTCAACTATAGTCCTAGTTTGTAGAAACAACTGAGAATGATAGACTTATTGGATTTATTCCCTGAGAATTTTACTTAAAAGGAAAAGAACAGATAACAGAGGTAGGTCATTTTGTAAATATGGAAGTTTTGCTTTTAATGATGTACAAAAATTTGAAAACCAATTTGTTGTTGTTCTTATTCTTCCTCTGGTGTTACACCCCATGATGAGCCTTGGCCTCCCTAACTAGTCGGCTCCAAACACCTCGGTCCTCCAGCCTCCGCCTCCAATCACCGATACCCATCTTCCTGATGTCATCTTCTACGTCCTGTAGCCACCTTCTTCTAGGTCGTACTTTCCTTCTTTGCCCATTTATTGTCTCTCTAAGAATTGCTTTTGGCATTCTGTTGTCCTGTATCCACATCACATGTCGTAACCAGCTGATCCTCATAGACTTGATGAACCTCACTATGTCCTTGCCATCTGTCAATTCCTCCAATTCCCTATTGTTCCTCGTATGCCATTCTTCACCTTCCTTCACTGGTCCAAAGATTTTCCTTAGAAACCAATTGTTGTTAACAACATAAAATGTAAAAAAATTCACTGTTGCAGAAATGAAGTACTGGGTTGTTGTTGGTATATCGGGTGTTACGTACGGGGGTAAAACTACATTGTCAAAGCAGCTGCATGAGAAGTTTGTCAGTTCTGTTGTGGTCTCACAAGATGATTACTTTTTCTCTGGAGATGACTCAAGACACACTATTATACCAGAACTCAATCATGTGAACTGGGAACTGATGTCAGCACTTGACATGGAGAAGATGAGAAGTGACGTTAGTGAAGTACTGACCAGGTGAGTGTGAAATAACAACAATGCTATGTACACGTTTTCAGTTGCAGGGGTGAGTAGTGTGTCACATTGAACTAAGAATAATATTGAGCAGGTAGAATATAAAATCATGATGATTTGTATACTCTTTTCCGACATGGAACACTAATACTTTAAGACACAAATTTTAAAAATCATTCACTCATATTCATCTCACCTTTATTTTTGTCTATCTTAAAAATTGTCTCTTCGTCCCTCTGACAAGGACATTAACCCTATTGACTTGTTCGGGCTTCAATTATCCACACTTCTTCCTTGGTCTTCTAATACTTCGTAATATGTGGACCTATAATTATGAATTAGATTGGAGATCTGTTATTTGGCATCCTGTTCAGACAGTGTTCTGTCCATTTATACCTATATTAACAGAGTTTATTGAAAATAGAAAATCTTCCAATCATCTCTCAAATGTGTTCATTCTACTGTCTGCCTACCCGTGTTCAGTCCCTGACAGCTTGCAGGAATTTTTTTTTTTTTGGCGGGAATGCCACAGCTACTACCGCATCCCGCATCGCAGTTTCCATATCAACTTATTCTGTGTATCTTCATTCTTCAGATTCTTTTCTTCCATACTCCTTTCAATCACTTCTATCCATTTTAATCTAGGTCTGCCTCTTTTCCTTCTGTTGTTAGGTCTGTATTTGAACACACTCACCGGTATTCTTTCTTCACTCATTCTCATTAGGTGTCCATACCAGGAAAGCTGTTTATATTTTATATCTTCTATTACAGTTTTTTTTCTATTTGTTCTTTCCCTTATTACGTCATTCCTTACACGTTCCAGACAAGAAACTCTGGAAGCTCATCTAAGATAGTCCATTTCTACAGCTTCAATCTTCCTGCGGTTCTTTTCGTTGATTGTCCAACATTCTGACCCATAGGTGGTAATTGATTTGCTTGGATAACTGCATTTATATTTGTAATTGCTGTTATGTTTCTTTCTCTGCACCAAAACCCAAGCATTACCACCATACAATAAAACTGAGACTGCTGTAACCTTGTAAAATTTTAGTGGAATCCGATTTGTTGTTTTTCTTCTGAGATCTCTCCTACTGTGTGATACATGAACTCATACTGAGCATATTACTTACCTGTCTGTCATATTTAAAACACATGTCACCAGGAGCAGATCACAGGGCAGGGAGTGGAATGGGGGAAATTTCCTCCCCCAAATTGCCACTTCAGATAAAATTTAGAGCTTAAGAATGTTTGCAAATGATGTGTAAAAAACTAAATTACCAAATTGTGTATTTTAAAATTACATGTTTCCATATATATTTCAACAATACACATATTTGCCCAGGGCGGTATGTTT
The DNA here is from genome assembly GCA_034769895.1 of Magicicada septendecula. Taxonomy (NCBI): domain Eukaryota; kingdom Metazoa; phylum Arthropoda; class Insecta; order Hemiptera; family Cicadidae; genus Magicicada; species Magicicada septendecula. The sequence continues at coordinate 824,026,254 of CM068368.1, forward strand.
TGTAAATAATTAGTGTAAAAAGAATAAGACGAACAGTTTTAAACAATTTTGTGCGGGAGAATACAGGCTGGGGCCTGTCGAAAGTGAAACCTGCTATGGTAGCGTAAAATACAGCGTTTGTGTGTATGTGTGTGTAAGCCAGTTCCGACCTGCATTGAACAACAAAAAAGGGGAGACGCGTACAAATTGTTGGTTGTCAATAAATCAGGTTTTAACCAGATTAAAATAAACTAATTAATACGTTTTAAACCTGTGAACAAAGACTTACCCCAATTATAAAGACACCATTACATTAAGGAATTTTTAGTGAATATGGTGATATAAAAATTATTGCAAAATGTGCAATAATAAAGACGCTATTAATTTAATATTAATTACTAGTATAATTAAATAGTAATTAATATGTGTGGTGTATGTGAGTGACCAGAAAAAAATTATGCAAACAATGATATCGCTCATGCTACGAGTATGTTCATGAGAGCGCGAAAATGAACCAAAAAGTGATTGGTAATTAAAAGGACGCTTTGCACGAACTGACAATATCTAACATGTCGAAACAGGCCTGGACCTGTCAGATCGCCCTCCAGTATAAATACCACCAGCAATTTTAGGATGGTCTCAGACTTAAGAAATCTTCACACAACGCCATGCTGCCGGTTTGCAGATCGATCAGGACACACACACTGTACCGCACACACCAAGACGTATGGAGGAACTCTGGAGCATCACCAACAACAACCCGTAGAGACAACGAACACAGCATCAGCGTCATCATCATCATCAAATTCTCAGGATTCTGGACACACACACACACACACACACACACACACACACACACACACGCAACGGTAACGGCAGATGTACGCAGGTGATAATAAACAATTATATTTTTTATTGTGAAAAGAGCTCTCAAAAAGAACTGACCTATGAACAGTAAATAAATAAAGTTTAAAGTTAAATAGTAGTTAAATAAGAGAATTTAATTTAACAAGAAAATTTAGAAAAGAAATACCAATCTTTTGTTGTATGTTAAAAATGTGGGTGTGTCAGTAGAAATAAATAATAGATTGGAAGTAAATGTAGATTATTTTTATTTATGTTTAGAGCAACAATAAATTTTATTCTTGAGTCTTAATATTATTTTGTTTTTAAATGAGTTGCTATTATTATTTAAAATTTGCGTTAATTTCAGACACACAAAAATAAAAACGATTTAAATAACTTGTTTTACTTGTTTGTTTAGCTAGTAAGATTATATGGTTGTTTATTTTTTTGATATGTTATGAATAGCATAGCAGGTTACCATTATATTTGTGAAGCTTATAAAAGTGAATATTTATTTATCTAATATTTGAAATTTTAATATTTGAATATTTTTCTATTAATTAATAAATCATAGAATGATTATTTTGAAACGGTTTTAAATAGTTATTTCATGTCAACAACATCTCACTCCTCTTTGAAAATTATTTAATTATTGTGCAACTACATATACTTGACACAACGAGAAAAAATCCTGCGACCTGGCCGATGTAATACACTTTATAGTTGCTTTGAGTACATGGTAATGTATTTGTGTAATTGTGTATAATACTTGTAACATTGCAATATATTGCAACAAAACACAGGATGATGATCTATGAATAAGAATATCTGAGCATGGATGACGGACATTAACATGTTTTAAATTGATTTATGCAATTTTAGTTAATTATCTATAAGTTTTGTATTTGAATCTTTGTAAATTTTTGCTCTATAATGTCATCTACTTTGTGTGTGAATATGTGTGCGCATTCGCGTGTGGTGAACCTTCATTGTTATATCTTCTGCGGTAGTTAACCTATCGGCATGAAACTTGGACAGTGAATTATTATTTATGAAAATAGCTACATTTTCTATATACTCTGCTGTTCTCAGCTATTTTTTAAATATGGTTTTTTTGTGATTGAAAACTCAACTTTTTACGCTTATCTATTGAAGAGTAATAAAATTTCTAGATAAAATCTATGCAGGCTCTCGCAGACCTATACAATGAATTGCCTGCAACCCGTGTATCTTTTGTTCAATCTACCACGTAGACAGTCGATTGACCAATCAGAAGCCCCTAATTTCAGTCAGATTCATCCGTTGTCTGGTGTAATTCAGGGCAGTTCATCGGAATCCTTTGCATAGTGAACGGGTGCTCTTCGTCAAGAGTTTTTCTTGTACAAACTGGTTAGTCTAAAGTAACGCTAAGGCTTGGAACTCTTTTTGAGTTATTCGATTAGAACCAAGCAAGTTAACAACCAATATTATTATATTAAGTGCTATTCCGCGTTAGTAGAAGATTTCCGCTTAGGAAGATTTATCTACCCGGGTAAATCTTATGAATGCGGAACACTTCAAGAGTAGCCGGAAGGTGTAAACCTAATACACCGCTTTTAAAATTACAACACTGAGAATCAATTTCATAACGATTTAATACTAATTATAACAAATTCCGATCGATACAAACTAACAATTTGGAAAGTGACAGTTTATGTGTGACATATGCAATTAGTGTTATCAGTTGTTCGACGAACCCAGCAGCGAGAGAGAGTGGAGAGCGGTCAGTGCAGAGAGAGAGAGAGAGAGAGAGAGAGAGAGAGAGAGAGAGAGAGAGAGAGAGAGAGAGAGAGCAGGTAGCGGCGGTCATTGTGCAGAGATTAGCAGCAGCAGAGCGAGGGACGTCACGCCGAGTATATGGAATTTTATATATCGAGTAAAAAACATCCAAACTGAACTATATAGACTCTTTTATAAATCATAAAATACTATTCATAACATTTGTGTAATTTTAAATATATCATATAAACAATCATTTACATGTGTCACAAATAAATAATTTTTCTACACTTCCAATATAGACTTGTTTATAATTTATACACACACAGCTATCCTATGCGAAAGTATTTATTTGTGTCGTTGCAATATATGTAATATTACTTCTTAATGAATACTTATTAGTTCCATAGGAAGTGAACAAAATAAATATTAAGTGAGTATATGTTTGCCTGAAGATTTGAAAGATACTATATCATCAATAATTAGATGTCACAGTTTATGGATCCACAAAAACAAGTTAATGACCAGTGTTCAAAAAATGTAAGATTATTATGTAAATTTTATTTCGTTTTATAAATTTTATTTTTATTTATATAAATTATGTTTATTTATAAATTTTATTTACTTATTCATTTTTTTATTTCAATATAATGTGGAAATATATTTTCAAACTTCAGTTATATTCCTTTTAGAACACAATATATAATTAAATTAATTACATGATTAAATAAGCAAAACTGCTACATACATCTCGAATTCTCAGATAATATTTTAGGCTACCAGTTTGTTTCTCCATGTAAACGTTTTAGCTCAAAGATGATTACTGCCAATCATTTTTGTATGTTCAAATCTTTTTTAATTATACTTAACATTTTTTTAAAGGTGTCTGAGAAAAAAATTGAATTAGTATTTTTCTCTCTAAAATTATTATTGTGATGAACTGAGCTACAGTATGCAACAAATACTAGATATTTCACATATTAGGAGTGTTTAGTGTTGTCATGACATATGATTTCTTTTTACCAGTTTTGTTAGTTTTATTAGCAGCCATCTTAACACCAACTTTGTCACTACTTATTGCCACACTGCTAAATACTTCATTGAGGTCAGCAGTGTGGTGACAAGATCGTTTAATACCTGAAGGTGGTTGAGACACCGAAAGGCCTCGTCAAGAACTAAGTATTTAGCAATGTGGCAATAAGTAGTGACAAAGTTGGATTTATTTTTATGTTTCACACACACACATGCACAAAGAAAGCTTGTTCACATTAATAATTATTGTTACTGGTAAATTTCTGTAGCATCCCACATTTAAAAGTTTATACTTAGTACATTCATTTTTAAAATGTTAATAACGTCAAAGAGACATTTGTAGCATGGAGTATACACAACTTTACCTATTAATGTAAATACTATATAATTACTTGAATTGTTCTAAAATGTTTTATTTGTTAAAACAGGTCTCATTCTGATACAATTCCACGTCTTATGATACTCGAAGGATTTTTAGTACTAAACGATAGATATTTAGCTGAAATCTGTGATTTGAAATACTTCTTTACACTCACAAGAAACCAGTGTTGGGAGCGCCGCAGTGTTGGAACTTTAGAACATATGTACCCTGATCCGCCAGGCTATTTTGATCAGTACGTTTGGGCAGAGTATGAGAAGCATAAAGATGAAGCACTTAAAATGAATCCTGATATGATTTGTATTGAAGGTACTCGAGATGTTATTGTTATATGTAATGACGTTGTAGAGACAATTAGTTCAATTTTAAATAAATATAGTGAAAACTGAGCAACAAATCATCTGTATCAGAGTTTCAAATTTAGTTTCCATATCTTTAGTACCTATCCTTATATTTCCAACTATGTTACTTTCTTGACTTAGAAACTTAGACTTTTGAATGTGTCTTGACTTGCCTTCCCAAAGAATCGTTTTTATGTATTTTAATTTCAATTTGAGTTACTTAGATGGATTTAATCTGATTAGAACACTTCACTGATCACCTCATTCTTTTTAGGCTACTGATACAACCAACAACATCTACAATAACATTTCTTTACCAATTCCGCGCTCACATAGAGTCATTCCATTGTCCCCTTTGACCTGCCAGTACTTTTTCCTTTCAGGTTATCACTTCATTATCTTTCTTTCTTGTTAGACAATGGTCAATCGATCAAAGCATATTCCTCTTGTTTAATACGCTTTCTTGTGTAATATGCTTTGTATGATTAGTTCATGTTATACATTTTGATACCAGCACCGTTGAACAAAAATTCAGCCAAATGCAATGTTTATACTGTGATACATTTTCTAAATACACAAGATGAATTTCCAGTAACTTCATAGACAGATCACATCTGTTAATGATTACATTTTGACTGAAAAAGTGTCTTCAAGAGATGCTGAAATTTTTTGGAAGATGGATTGATGGTCACAACAAACAGAGGAGAAGTAGGTCTGCTTTAGTCTCTGATGGTCTTCACAAAGTTGAAGAAAACATTCATACGTATCAGTGTTTGGATATTGAGAACTGTATTGATTGTTTTCTGAAATATCTAAGACTGTAATTATTCATGAAATTGTGAAGACAAAATTAGGCCATAAAAATTAGTGGCAACTGTCTAAACCATGACAATGTTTGGCCCTATATTTCACGCAGCAATTTTGCACTGTTTGATAGTTGGAAATGGGATACTTTTGGATCGTCTGTCGTATAGCCTGGCAGGCTCGGCTCCAGGCAGGGGCAAACCGTGCCACCACCCAGGCCAGCAAATTTTAAAGGGCGGCAGATTCCGTGATGTTAAGTTTTGAAATTGAGAGAAAAAATATAATTATTCATTTAATTTCATCACCATACGTAAGATCAGTAAGAATTACTTTATGTATAAAGCCAGGGAGTTTCATGAAGAGTTGAAAACTTGTGAACGTAAACCGACAATGAGTATTTTTTAACTAAGGTATATGATAAATTACTTTTAACTTAAAAAAAAATTTTTTTACCTTGTATAATCCACTAGGCGATCTCAGTTTTTTACATACAACATGTTTCGGGGACTAAATCCCCATCTTCAGGTACAGTAAAAAATTATTATTCCCCTAATACATAGGGGTCGTCGAAAAGATTAAAATGTTTATACATAAAAACATACGCACAAAAATCACTGAATAAATTAACATATAACATAAACACGTTAAAAGCGACTCGGTGCACCGGTCGACCTCCGATCGTCAACTAGCCTGTATTCGTGCTTCATTGCTTATCATCAACGCTGTATCATATATTTTATTGGATTTAAATGATAGCTGATCATTGAGTAACTGCTCTTTATTTACTTTGGATGCCTTGTATATTTCAAACTCTTCTAAAGCATTCAGGAAATGACCTTTATTACAAACGCGTATCAGCTCCATGTTCTCTTTGAATCCGGTGTAATTATGGTTTTCGTTTATGAGGTGGAGTGCGTAATTTGATGAGGTGGTTTGGGGTTTCTTTTTTGGTAGGTGTTCTTTAAACCTCTCGATAAATTTCCTCCCCATTTGTCCGATATAGAACTTATCGCACTCACTGCACTGGATTCTATATACCCCTGAACATTCCTCCAAAGTTATTGGCTTTCGTGGCTTAAGTATATTTTTTAGATTATTCATGGTCTTGAATGAAACATTTATATATAATTTTTTAAATTCATTTTTTATTATGTTGGGGAGTATGTTCGTATATAATGCTGAGACATATTGTGTTGTATTTTTAACTTTATTATTGTCACCATTTATTTTCCGTAATTGTTTATGTATCATTTTATCCATAATTTCTGTGTTATATCCATTTTTCAAGGCTATGTGTTTTATTACGTTATATTCTTCCTTATAATCCTCCACATTCATTGGTACGTTTATTAGTCTATGTGCTAGTGCATTAAATGCTGCCATTTTTTGTGTGTATGGATGATTCGATTTAGCATTTATAACTATGTCTGTTGTGGTAGGTTTTCGGTATATTTTAAAACCGAAATGGTTGTTTCTTTTTAACACCAATACATCGAGGAAATTCAAGCCATTATTGGTTTCCATTTCCATAGTAAATTTTATGTTGTGGTTAATTTCGTTAATAAATTTAAAAAACATCCACCTGTCTATGAGTGCCATTAAATACTATGAAGGTTATAAAATAGGTTAATTACCTTCTGTCAGCGTTTCTTAAAATCCTTTTCGGGATAACTCGAGTTTTGACACCAATGGTGTCATCATCAGATCGGATATGAATTAGGTTAAAACATTATTGATGTATATACATCTCGTCAGATATTAAAACATTTAAAAACAACACATACATTACACAAATAATAAATAAAATATATTATAACAAAATAACAATACAACAACGAAATATAAAACACGCGGCTGCAACGAACCTTGCACAGGAACGCCCCCACGGTAAGACTAATCAATGCCGGTTTGACCTTGGTTCAATTTTATCGATCTGATATAGCCGATTTCTCGTTCTATATGATCGATTCTATTAAATAAAATATTATTTGTATGTATTGCTTTTTCATTTAGGACACGATTGTGATCCTCCTTTATAGCTTTATATATCTCGAACCTTTCAAGGGTGTCCAGCTTTAGTGACTTTTTACATTTATGTAGGATATCTAAATTATCACCAAATTCACTGGCAAAGACATAATAATTGATACAATAATATTATGATTATAATCCCCAAAAAGGTTTAAAAATACATAATCATAGAATAGTACAATGGCAAAGATATAATAATTGATACAATAATATTATAATAACAATTCCCAAAAAATTCCAAACATACACAGAAACATGATTGTGATACACAATATCATGATAGACATAATAAAATAATAGTGTATTAATCATTACAATATAGATCATATGATCGCCCCGGGAATGTCCCGGGTGTGAAGCAAGGTAATGAGACAAAGTTCACATTACTGAATACGTGTCGCATAATGGAAGTGGGCATAATTTATGAATGGGTTGACGTAGGATACCATGTGCCGTGCGAACATCAGCAACGCGCACTATTAAGTCCTGACCCGAATAAACATTCGTGATTACCCCGCGTTTCCAAAGGGGGGGAATTGTCATCTAGAATGAGGACGAGTTGTCCGGGAGTCAAATTTTTTGATGTAATGCGTCATTTGTTGCGCTGTTGCAACTGGTGCAACTGGTGCAAGTAATCTTTTTACCACCGTTTCCAAATGGATTGGGTGAATCTTTGGAGCAGCTGCCATCTGCCCAAACGACCAATATTGACTTGGGAATAGTCAGGTTCAGGGAGTGCTGTGAGCGGAGAACCAACCAGGAAATGAGCTGGAGTTAAAGGTTCGGGGTCCCTAAAGTCATTGGATATGGCGAATAAAGGGCGTGAGTTAAGGCAGGACTCTATTTGAGTTAGGATGGTATAATACTCCTCGAAAGTCAGAATGGTTCCGCCAACCACGCGACGCAAGTGAAACTTGACACTCTTGACTCTGCTTTCCCACAGACCACCGAAATGAGGGGCTGAGGGTGGAATAAAGGACCACTTGATGCCTTGGGCACTGGTAAACTCCTGGGTGGTTTGCTCAAATCCTTAAGACTGCAAAAGTCTGTATAATTCGTGGAGTGTGCTGCTAGCACGACGAAAGTTCGTTCCATTGTCGGAGAATATCTGATCAGGGATACCTCTACGCGCTATAAACCATTTTAAGGCCACTATGAAGGCGTCTGAGGTAAGATCTGAGACAAGTTCTGTGACGATTTCATTAATAAAAATATGGTAATTAATAAATAGGTAATGTGAAGGCTGAGAAATTTTTAATAAAATCGCACATTTAAATTAAATCTTATTGCTATCATTAAATAATAATAATATTTAATAAAAAGTTGTAATAATAAAATAAAAGCGAATATGAGTGTACAGAAAGGGTAAACCATGTTAATTAATCCTGCATAGACATGCGCTAACCGGAATTAACTTGAATTCCGACCCCTAAACAAACTAAATATACTTGTAAATTTGACATTATTTAAATAATTAAACAAGACCACTGTAATGTACTTTAATAACGTCTGTAATTAAGAATATCTCTGCTTAATTAAATAGTCAAACTTTAATCCTTTAAATAAAGAAGGAACATGGAACTATTTTTATGCTGAATAGTAAATGACGCGACCCTTAACTATTAAACCACTTGAAATGGAGCGCTCACGCCGTAAGCTGCGCACAGCGTTGTTTCGCGACGCAGAGATAAATATGTGAAAGTTCGCTAAAGAATATCTTGATAACTAAATTGTGTGCCGATGACATCTCTATCAAATCTTAAATAAGAAAGTATGTAATTAATACAGTACTAGAACCATGAGATGAAATTCAACTAATAAATAATCATGTGAAGTGAATACCAGTGAAACAAACTTTCGCTTTACTTATTCTAACAACAAGAATTACTACAGTCATCTAAGAAGAGAGTACCACACCCAGAATGATTTAACATACGTCAGGAACTTCACCGTCACCGGATACTAAGGTAATGACAGACCTTCAGGAAACACACCGAGGACCAAAGAGCCAAATCTGCATCAACTACAGGAAACCACAGGTGACATGGAGGCTTGTCTTCCATGGTTATGAGATACTAAAATTATAACCAACAAAAGACAATTTAACTAACCACGTTAAGACTTTTAAAAAACAGACATTATATGTAAGATGTAGTCTGTAATCTAATAAAACTGTTTGTAGTAAAAGAGTAAAAGTTTAAACTGAAAGCATTATTGTTTTAAAAAGGTTAATAAAGTCCATTCTTCAAATGGCACAATTTTCAAGATTGTATATGGGGAGGTAACCATTATTAACATACTATATTCAATCCCGGATCCGTGGAATAAATTAAATTGATGTACATCTTTATTTTGAGGGCCCTTTGTGAAAGAATAAAATATATAATCATCTTGTAAACTGTAAGCTGTTGAACCATATATGTTGAGAACTTTGAGTAGAGCAATTAATCTCATTATGTAATAAAGAGATGTCATCTTTAGTACAGACTAAACTGAGTGCATAAATCAACAGTCTCCCCTTCCCAGTTTCCTTTTATATTAATTGTTTTGGTGTTGTGATTAATTTTCAGCTCGTCACAACGAAGGCAGCCTGTATAATTGGCAGAACCAATTAATGCGGGTTCCCTATGTTATAACTCAAGTTAAGATGTTATAGTTCCAAGTGAATGGCCTTAGTGGTCATGCATATAAATAAAGCAATATACGCCTTTGACGTCGATTTAGAGCCCTGCTCGCCATGACGTACAAATACGGGACCGGCATAGTCGACAGCAGATTGGGAAAATGGCTTAGCAGGTGTAACCCTGGAAGGGGGTAATTGTCCTAATAATTGGTTTGCGCCCCTAGCACAGAATCGAAAACAAGTGATGCATTTATGTATTACTGAGCGTATATAGGATTTATCATTAATGATCCAATATTTCTGCTGTAGAGAAAACTGGGTTAATTGTACACCAGCGTGTAGTAAACGAAGATGTTCGTTTTCGTAATTCACGGCATCTATGATCTTGGAAGCTAACTGAGCCAACAATAAACAGGCACAAAGTTCAAGTCTGGGTAATGTTATCTGCTTCAATGGAGCGACTCTAGATGTGGAACATAACAGGTTTGATGATATGGCGTAGTTAGAATAGACCGTACGCACATAAATACAGCACGCGTAACCCTTAGCTGATGCGTCGGCAAATCCATGAAGCTGGAATGAAATGATTCGCGAATTGCTTAAACTCTTTACAGACCTCGGAATTTTAAAGCAAGTGTCTGAAATAAGCTGAGAATAAAGCTCTACTCACTGGTTAGATAATGAATCTGATAAGGGTTCGTCCCCTTCTTGTACACTGTTAACCACAATAGCTGCATAAAATGCTTACACCAAAATGTAACCGGGCCAATGAGTCCCAAAGGGTCGTAAATTCCTGCGATGACTGATAATACCCTTCTCTTGTTAAATACTTCTACATTGTCATGTCTTTGGACACTATATACGAAACTATCTTCGTTAATGTTCCATTGCATGCCCAAAGTCCGCACAGTTTGATTTTTGCTAAGGTCGAGGGAGGAACAAGCGTGCGAAGCTATAATGGCCTGATTATTCGAAAATCATTTGTGTAAGGTAAAACCGTATTGGCTTAGTAAATTTATGATGTCAGATTTCATTTTAGATAGGATGTTCGGGTTATCTGAACCCATCATGAGATCGTCCACATAAAAATCATTGGCGATGGCTGAGCAAGCTATAGGGTATTTAGTTTTATTTTCGTGGGCTATTTGAGCTAGACATCTTGTAGCAAGAAATGAGGCACTTGCAGTCCCATATGTGACTGTCCATACCAACATATCTCATGTTTTATGTTTTAACATGGGTAATTTTTTATATGACGAACAATAACTGCCGTAAATTCAAACAGAATCAAATAATTTTTTACATATGTGCCTGAGCTATAAAGAACTCAATGTCTGTTGATTTTAGTGAAGATCGGTTACGGGGAAAGGGCAGTTTACCTGAAACATTTTTTGTTGTAACATGAGTAAAGTACTTAATTTTGATAAAGTATCCTGATAAGATCTTAATAATCCACTGTAGAAACGTAGATGAAATATCTATAAATGAAGAGGCTAGTTGAACAGGCTGGGGGTAATTTTCTATAAATCAAAATTATAGTTGAAGGGGGAGGGGATAATTTTTTTTTATATGTGTACTACGTTATTGGCAACAAAGAAGTATTTTTTTGTTAAAATTCCTTCCCTGGCTGTTTGGCTGAAAATGATTTTAAATATAAATCTTAGAATATGGAAGTCATGTATGGTTCCCCATACCGATATTTAACAATTACCATTGTTTCAAAAAGTTTAAATAAATTTTCAAGTACTTTACTCTTGTTAAAACGTAAAAGGTTGCAGGTAAACTACCCCTTCCCCTTAACCGATCTTCACCAAAATCGAAAGTCCTTGAGGCCTCTACAATTCAAGGATGTATGCAAAAAATTATTTGATTCTGTTTGAATTTGCGGCTGTTATCGTTTGCCATAGAAAATACGCTTGATAAAAAAACGTTGCAGGTAAACTACCCCTTTCCCTTAACCGATCTTCACCAAAAACAATAGGTCTTGAGTACTCTACAAATCAGGGCTGTATGCAAAACATTATTTGATTCTGTTTGAATTTGCGGCTGTTATCGTTTGCCATAGAAAATACCCTTGTTAAAAAAACGTTGCAGGTAAACTACCCCTTTCCCTTAACCGATCTTTACCAAAAACAATAGGTCTTGAGAACTCTACAATTTAGGGCTGTATGCAAATAATCGTTTGATTCTGTTTGAATTTGCGGCTGTTATCGTTTGCCATAGGAAATACCCTTGTTAAAACATAAAACGTTACAGGTAAAGTACCCCTTTCCCTTAACCGATCTTCACCAAAAACAATAGGTCTTGAGAACTCTACAATTTAGGGCTGTATGCAAATAATCGTTTGATTCTGTTTGAATTTGCGGCTGTTATCGTTTGCCATAGGAAATACCCTTGTTAAAACATAAAACGTTACAGGTAAAGTACCCCTTTCCCTTAACCGATCTTCACCAAAAACAATAGGTCTTGAAAACTCTATAATTGAGGGCTGTATGCAAAAAATTATTTGATTCTGTTTGAATTTGCGGCAGTTATCGTTTGCCATAGAAAAAAACCTACAGACACACAGACAGACAGACACACACACAGACACTTTTCGGAAAACGACTTTTTTTCATGTTTTGAGTGTAGTAGAATCAGAATCTGCAATAATCTCGAACACGATTTTTTTTGCCATCACCATACTTCCATTCCTTAAGGAATATGGAAGTAATAAAACATTTAAAATAACAAAATATTATTATAAATAACAATCAAATTGACATTTAAATTATTCAAAGAACACTTTAAAGCTTTACATTATTTTCAAACTCTATCAAAAATTTGTCACTGGTTTTGATTAAAAGTTTATATTCTTGTTATAAATCTCTTTCTTTATTATTCTCACTTTCTCTTACTTTGGGTGATTTAACTATTTATTTCAACTTGATCTGCCACTTGGCATACATACATATATAACCTTTACCTCTCTCTGACTCTAACCACTAACAACTTTGAACTAAATATGACACCCATCTCTATCAAAATATCTATCAAACAATCTCTAAACCCAACTTACCATTAAACTCAAATCTACATCATTCTCTCGATATATAAAAAAAAATACTCTCTAACCCTTTGTACCTAGGATAAGTGTTTCCCCCCCCCAAAAAGCTCATTTCCTTAATCTGGTCCCTGGATTCTACCTAAGGCAACCCCTTCCTGCCAAATCGGTCCCTTCCCGTCCCAACCCTTGTGTTGCGGACTCCCACATTACACTATCCCCTCTTACAAAATTGCCATCCCCAAATCTCAATCTTATTACCTCACTTCAACTACTGCAACAAAATAACATCATCATTTATAAACATTAATATATATCACTCAATACTCTACATATATTCCCCATAACTACTGTGTCAACATCAATACTTCTCAATATCTATTACCTTAACTCACAACAACATTACATTAATTCAAACCAATATTTTCATCTCTAGTTCCACTTTAACTTTAACTTTAACTTTAACTTGGACTGATTTATATGTCCCGCAAAATATTCATCACCCAACAACTATCTTTTATTAGCTTTCACAAATTATTACTTTATTTCTCACTTTATCAAATTACTTTTCTCATTATTTTATATAGCATCTGTAATACATTGAAACATTACATTTAACATTAATTACCTTGAACATCTATAAACAATTTAACAGTGACATTTTACTACCGATCAGCTGACATTCCTAACAAAGTGAAAATACATTTCAGAATTGAGCAAATTACATGAAATATATATTTTTAGCGATCCTTACCTCTACCATCATTGTTTCCCCTCCTACTGACTCTGGTACTATGTAAACCACCTGCCAGTCGGTTTAGTTATTTACTTAGTTTCAAAAATACACAAATCATATAAAACACATATTTCAATTCTTACCTCTAACACAATAAAATAATACATTGAACACAATAAAATATAGAATGAACACAGTATACTGAATGTATGAACACCTACTTATCGAAACAGAATACAAGCGTTTTATTAAAGCAAAATTGATTTATCGTTTTTAATTTACAAAATTTAAGTACGTTGCTCATCTGAGCAACCCCCTGACCCACACACACTATTGTAATTTATGTAAGACTGTAGCGCCTTTTTGCTTCCACAAAGACTGCATAGTTGGAGGAATTGGACATCTCCGTGTCTTTGCTTCGGCTTGACATTTTAACATTTTGGATATCGACATATCCTTGTTATACTGAAACGCCCTTAAAACGGGTCTACCACCTGGCTATGCTGTCCCCACGCGGACAGAGTGGCAGCTGCTGTTCCATAGTTCCTGGATTTCCCCTAATTTCACCCCCCATTTAATTTCTATTATCAACCAATTTCAAGTCAGCTATGGTCAAGGGACTTGATATGGCCATAGCTGACCACTAGCCAAAACCACGATTAGTGCTGGTAAGGCAGTAATCACCCGAAAAGTCGGGGAAATCAAACTTTCCTTTCAATGCCTGTTCTATACGTCATTGTTATGTGTGGCACGAGCGTCTATCAGGGTACAAATTAAATTCGTACAAAAGGGGTGTGCCGCACATTTTCGCCATGTTGGCCTCCGATGGAGGTAACACTCTCTGTTACCCCCAACCCATTTCACTATCTACTGGAGCACAGGCCACCCCAGCAATAGTACCTTAATAACTAAATAAAATTTTATATAAAACATTGTAATATGACATTCTCATCAATCATTAATCATTTAACTCATTCATCACCTTAAAATTTTCAAATTCATTATTAATAATTATTATATATCATCTTTCAGTTATTATTAAATTTTTTTAATTATCATTTTTATTTAACACAATTATTTCAACTCATCTCATTATTGAATTAAAATCTTTTCATCTGAGTTACACCTGTAAACACATTTTTATTATACTTGATTCGTACTATAAAATTTTTATACTTACAGTCCATTTAAACTGACATACACAAAATATATACACCATACACCAATACTTTCACGTAACCTCTGAAACATTCAACAAAAATGTTATTTCAAATCTACCAATTGAACAATTAATTACCAAATTCACATCTCGTAATATAATTTAAATTCATTAGAAAATTTAATTATATAACATTTAAATCAATCAGAATATTTAAAACATCTCAAATTATTTTAATTAAATCAATTATTAAAATACAAATTTCATTGCTACCAAAACAATTACAACTCATCAGTTACTGTCTTCAAAATTTATTCTGATATTTATTTAAATTGCAAACACTAATATGATTATTTAAACAATTACCTGCATCCACATTGTTTACCTGACATTCTACAATACACACCAAGAGATTTACTAACATTTATTTACAAACCTTCCTCATTATTTATTCGGGTATATCACACTTCAATGTCAAAGGTTGCGAGGTCAACACCATAAAACAAAAATATTTATAATAGTCCATTAATTGTTTATAGTTTAGCCTCCATCGTCAAAGATTAATCTTTGTTTTATATAGCACTGTTCAATTTTATTGACATACATATTGTTGTCTTGTGTGTCATAACCAAACAATTTCAATTTATCCGTTATACCATAATAATCATTCACCAAGTCTACGTTAAGTATTTCTGTCAAGTCTCCAGTAGCAATTATATTCATTATCAGGTTATTTACTTTTGTATTATTAATCAAATCATTATTATTTAAATACATTACTAACCTTTCTTTCCACTCATCATACTCTCTATTTAATTCATACAATTCTGTTTCTCTCTCAACATACAATTCTCTATTTAAATCTCTCTCATCATAATACCATATCACACTCTCAATATTACTCCAGACAGAGGGTACAAACTTATACAACAACAATAAACAACTCAAATCTTCTACTAACACGGGACTCTTGCCCTTCTTAAACAATACTTGTGAACACTCTGGTTCAGAAAAATTAAGGGGAAAATTTACCCTCTGCCCCCATTTTACCACTATATTATCTTTCCACTCTCTCTCTACCTCATAAACACTCATTAACATTTCATTATTACATTCTACAAACTCATCAGTACTCTCATTATTTATTTTCAACATCTCACTCTCTGATACTACTTTTTCAAATACACTACTATTCTCAATATTACATTCATTATTTTCGACATTATCATTATCATTTGTTAACTCTTTATCTAGTATTACATTTTGACACATGTCATTACAATTTTCATTTGTTTTACTTTTGTCTGTGTTCATCACAACTACTCCCACTCGCTCAATATTCTGTTCTAATTTATTCAAACTAGTTCTTATTGTTTCATTGGTATTTTCTAAACATTTATTCATTTCTTGAATCTCACTTTTTAATTCATCAAATTTGTTATTGATTATCGAATTTAGAATATTGAATTTAGCATCAGAATTACTTTGTACTTCATTAAATTTAATACTTTGTTGCTCCAAAATTAATTGCGACATATTCATAACTTTTTCATCTTTATCTATCTCTTGTTTACTTTGGACAGGTGTCGACAGACTTTCTATTTTATCGTCAGTGAAGCTGACTTCGTTATTATTTTTACTTTCTCTACTCAATTTTGGGGTTACTTGAATCCCCGAATCATCTGTACTATTTGGTTCATTCGTGTTACTTGTATCTGTAGTTTTGTCGTCTTGACCTACATTCAGTGTTGAATATACTTCAAGACTACTCATAACAGCTGATTCATCAAATTCAGCTATTTTGCTTATAACAGTTAAGTCGGACAAAACGACTTCATTCTCTGTATTTTCCATTTTTATAAATCTACTTAGTCTCTTTTTTATAACTTTGCTATTGGTTATTATATAACTTATTTAATTTTACGTTACGTATTTTTACTTAACCTCTAAATCACGCTTACATCCTATTTGTAGGTGCGGTTTTTACTTTATTTTTATTTACTCATAAAAACTGTCCCTGTTCGGGCGCCATTTGTTACGTTAATATCACTTTTAAAATATATAAAAACACATAAATTACTTTCACCTACCTGCAAAGGTCCTACCTGGGTCCAGAAATCCGATTCACACGAACGTCAGACGCAAACATGTTTCACAGGTTAGTGAAATAAGTGACTCCACTCATTTTTTGCACGAAGAGAATTGATATTTTAATGCATTTAAATTCCAACAAATTTTCTCACATTGCTTTTAAATTTTCATACCTCTTGTTCGTACAGCTTATATTGGGATACTTAAATTACTTAAATTAAATTACTTACGCCTATTAAGGTTGCCCAGCCTGCATTACACACCCACTCACATACATTATTTAAAACAAAAACTTAACATTTTAAATTCCAAATACCCTTAACATTTTGTAATAAAACACCCCTCCCTGCCGGCACGCGGTTTTAGTTCGAACTATTAATTTCGCATTTTTTGTATTTAGTTACGTCCGAAATCGACTTTAGAACTTTCTAGTCTATTATTCACTCCACTGTCACTGGTTTAAAACTGTTAGTTCACTTTTACTGGTACATTTTTAAAATTTTTAAAAGAGATAACCCCATAGGGTTGTACCGGCCGGTACTATTTGTACCGAAATGGGCAGAACGGCTATAAGTTAGTGGCCAACTCGATGACGTCGTTTTATCTGGAAGTCAAAGCCTCATGGTTGTTCGTTGTAGTTTCTTCCCATTTAATTCATGCTGTTGGTGTTGCGTTAGTTGTATTCGGATATCGGTTAGGCACTGGCTAACGTCACGAGATGGGCATGACTTAAATTTTCATATCCGTCGCCTTAGTCAAGGAGGCGACCAAAAATTGCTTTTTAGCCATCTTGAGCTTCACAAGTAGCGTCACCCCGCGCGTATACCTGTCTCATGCATACGGGCGCACGGTCACACACAAACAAAGTTCTTGGAAATGAGGCTTGGTGAATTCTTCTACCGACTGCACAACGTGATATTACTGCGTCGCCTTTGTTAACAACTGCTCTTACAACACGTAGTCTGTCTTTGTTGAAATAAAATTTACCCATATTTTTATAAATCCCCAAAATGAAATAAAATAAATAACCCATAAATTTGGCCCGTTACGTACTATAATAGATACTTATTATCTCTTTTAAAAGAATAGTTATGAGCATTATTGAAAGCATGAATTATTCAAATGCTAATATACATATAGCCTTATCTCGACACTTGAGCTTCTTAAAGAGTTATTGTACAGTTATATAAATGGAAATTTACGTACAAATGTACATATGAAAATCTAGTTAAAAATGAAAGTTTATGCTCACATGACAATAATATCTGCTTACGTAAAAGTATTAATAATACTATATTAAATGTAAAATATTATTTAGTTTGTTGTACTCATGCATTATATATGAACAATTATAAAAGAAAATGAAAGTTTATAATCACGTGGATGTTGAATCCTGGCGTGTTCAAAACGGCTTTGGTCCTGTTGGTTCCGTGTCGATCCCGTCCGGCAATCCTTTAAAGTTGGCGCACCGCATTTTGTGCTGGTCGGTTGACGCTTGACTTTGTAGCTCTGTGTAACTTTAAGTTGTGGAATTTTGTTGCCGTAGAACAAATGTCTTGTAGGGTTTTGTAGTCTTAGAGTTGACGCTTTGCAGAATCTTGCATGTCACGTATGAAGTTTGGTTTTATGGAAATAAAGGCATGCCACGGCCAGCAATCTAAATTCAAAAGTATTTGGACTTGAATATTGTTTGGGCCACAGGTTGTTTGGGCCCATTAAATGAAATGTATTTGAAATCGTGGTGGACCAAAATGCGGCCCTATGATGAAAATGTGAAATCCGGCCCGGAGGACCAAAAAATGTTGCGTCTTAGAAGCTCTCGAAGTGCTCTTGAGTTATTCTTAGGAACACTAGTTGGAGTTAGCTGGTTAGAAATGAAGAATTAAGTGGACCGTATGCTCTGTATATAAATAATTGTTTATTGAAATTTAGTTGAAGCGATTGCTGGCACGTGTAGTAATTGCCGCGGCATGATGCCCGCTAATTAAATTAGAATTAAATATCGAATGACATAATAGTGTGAAGTAAGGCTGAGATAGCAAAAGTAAACTTAGCGCATGTTGAACATGCTAATAATTTAAATAATGAAAATCCTGTAGCCGCGGCTGGAGATAGAAACGAGTGGCCTTCTCGGAGTCTTGAGTAGAACTAATGTAATTTTTACTGCAGTCAGCCCTGCTCAAGACCGGCTGTAGATAACAGAGAAAAACGTGACGTCATCTACACGTGTCGCAATGCGGTATTCAGAATACAAAGTTTACAAGGTTCAAAGTTTTACCACATACAATGCAAACATTCCTAGACGTCATTTGAGCCAATCGCCATATCTTTAGAATAGGTCTAGTGTGCGTGAATGTGTTCAGAGATAAAATAGGGGGGGCACTCATAAATACTGCACAGGGAGGCAGAAGCGCTGGGGCAGGCCCTGTAGCCTGGACATTGTACCCAGTAATTTTCACTGTTTCCTTCACCTGAAGAAACATCTGGCCAGATAAGTGCTTGGTGACAATTATGAGGTGACTTCAAAGCTGGCAACAGATTTCTGTGGCTCAGGATACAAAAGGTCTATGGCCCAGGTTTAATAAGTGCATGGACTTATTAAGTGTATTAATTACTTTAAAAATTAAGATATATAAAAATTCAAGTAATTTTCAGTTCAAGATCTGTCAGTAAATGTTTTAAAAAGCTTCAAGGCCTTTGTATGGCTTTACTTTCTGAATTTGATTTGTATATAATTAATGCTTTATAAAGTTGGTATCTTTACAAAAAAAAGTTTAAAAAAAATTGTATCAAATGACTTTAGTCTAGCAACAGAAACTTGACTCAGAACTGATGGAAATCTAAAAGCAATACTGAATACTTAGCTCATGCTGGATGGTACTGAGCCTCCAGACACATGGTCCTAAATGTTTTAGTTTTGTTGATTCCATGGACACTGCAAATGTTGTGAAAGCACGAGTCACTCTACCATACTAAAGCCAACACAGTGTCGCTATTTTTGTGTAGTGAATCTCCTCTCTTTCTCTCCCTTTTCCTTATGTTCTTATTTATCCTTTGTACTGTATATCACATTTTCCACACTTTCTGTATCTTTTAAAAAGTGTTCAACACACTTCTCAGAGCTTAGGCTTCACAGTATAACAAAACGAATTCTGTTGACAAGTAAATTCTTCGCTGCTAGCTTATAATGAAATCATGTGGTCTTATGATTGACTACTAAGTTAGAAATCTTGGGTTAGATTCTTGTAAGCATCTTAAAATCTTCTTCTTCCTATTCTTCACTTCATGTTTTAGGCATTCTGCCTGTTAACGGTTCCCATCTTTTCCTTGGTCTACCTAAATTTCTTCTTCCCCTGGCTTTGTATTCATCTTAAAATCAAAACTTTTTTTTTAATCCCCCAGGTCAACTCATCCTCAGGTAATAACTGGCTGAATCAATAATTGGTAGATACTGTGGCTGTATCAATAATTGGCAGATAGTGTGGCTGAATCATAATGCTAACCACACTACATTTCTTTGCATGCAAAATGGCTTACTTTAACAGCCAACCATCCCTCTCCTAAACTACCTTTATGGTGATACAAAATGAAGTAATTTATTTTATTTCGATTCGTATTACTGGCATATTGATGTTACTACTGGCATTTTGAAAGATTTTTATGTTTTAAAGTGTGTATTCCACTGTAATAAATAATTTTATTGTGTAAATGCAAGTACTGTAGAAGGTCCAGATATTTAATTATAAAAAAGTATTGTTCTTCCAAACTATTTTACACAGTTTGTCTATGTCAGACTGTTAACAAAATTTTGTTTATTATCAATAATTTTTAACTATCCCTGACCCTGACATCTCCATTACCGTGGATAACAGGGAGTTGACTGAATTTTAATCATAAATCTTGCTTGCTTGATCATAGTGTACTATAAATCTAGGCTTTTAAAAAAAAATGTATATAGCTTATTGTTTTTTTATGGTTTTTATTCTACTGTCTGTTTTTATTATAGTTGTAGAAAACCTTTTTTATTCCATATAGAAAAAGCTTTATTGTCCAAATTTGATAAGAAAGAGCAAAATATTCGTACTGTAAAAAAAAGAAAAAACTTTAATGGTGGCTGGTGTGTTTGTATAAGACACATATGCTCATGATTAACCACAATATAGTGTGTGATAATATTGTCAAAGAAAACAAAAGACACAAGTTGTAGACGTGCTGCTACAATTATAATTCTTCTTCTTCTAGTGCCCTGTCTAACCAGGCATTGATGACACCTATTTCAATTATGTAGTTATATTTTTTTCAGTCTTCAGAAGAGTGGAATAGTTCTTCACCACTTAGGCCTGACCACTGTTGGAGGTTACAGAGCCAAGATACTTTTTTCTGACCAATCCATTTTTTACCTTTTGTTTTTCTATTTGGAATGAGTCTTAGTAAAGCACATTGGAGTCCTCTTTGTACATATCCCAAGTATACAGATTTTCTTCTTTTGATAGTCGCAAGTAATTGGGGCTCATGTCCCATTCTGTTAAATATGATGTTATTTGTAGTGCAGCTTACCAAAGAAATTCTCAGTAGGTGTATGGAGTTATAGTTCAAAAGCATTAATACGATCTATGGTATTTTGTTTTAGTGTCCAAGTTTATACAGGTGTAGGAGGACAGACCGTACATAGCATCTAACAAATCTCTCTCTGAGATGGAGACCCAGCATTCTGTTAGTGAGAAGTGACTTTAGTTTGAGAAACACGGACAGAGCCATTTCAATTCTTGCTTTGACCTCCAAGGATTGATTGATCCAGCAGCCAAGATATTTGAAGTGCTTTTCTCTTTCCACAGGTTACTGTTCTAGGTAATCTTGAACTGGTGCTTCATCCTATTTACATATAACCATAAATTTATTTTTAGTAATGTTAATTTTCAGTCCCCGTTTTGCACTTTCTGACTTAATAGCATCCATAATCTGTTAGAGGTATTGGATGGATTTGGCTAGTACCACAGTATCGTCTGCATAATGGATGTTGCTAATAGTCTCCCCTCCTATTTTTATACCACAGGGGCGGCTGGTGTTAAGGTTGCACAACCACCAGTATTTATAGGTCTAATGTAACAGTATATATATTGTTACAACACAAATAAGCCACGCCAGTACCAGGGATAAAAAAGATGATTCTAAATATAAAATAATACTTCACATTAAATAAAATGCTTAATATAAATAAAATATAAAGACAATGACTCGACAAACGACAACATGACACAACCCAAGTGATTGACCCAACAAAAGGAAACAAAAGAAGAAGGGAACCACAAAAAACAAACAAGAATGAAACCAAAGAAGAGAAGAAGGTGATTAACCAAAACAAAAGAAGAAGGGAAAAAACCAAAACCAAACAAAAATGAAACAAGTTCATGAAATTAAATGACTCAATGTAACATGTTAAAATGAACCCAAAGGAGAAGGTGGAAAACCAAAGTATTAAACAAATACAATGAAAATGAAGAAGGAGGGAAATGAAAAAGAAACAAACCCAAGATGAAGGGAAATAAATAAAAATGAAAACCAATGATGATACACAAACAAGTAATAAAGAATATGAGCGAGAGAAATAATGCACTCAAATGTAATATTGGAGACAGGACCAATAGTTAACCTATGAAAAAAAAAAGTAAATGTTATTATCCATTAATGGACAATAGTAATGGAATTGAAAGAAACCCAATTAAACAATGTTAAATGTAAATATAAAAAAGCAAACTAACCCAAAATTTAGAGTTAGATGTAATGATAGAAATATAAGGACATAAAATTGTTAATATTATTAATGAGATATTGTAATGAAAGAGATAGTATGGTAGTGAGATAATAATTAGAGGGATTACCCATTCAGAAACACTTAAAAAACAAAAACATTTGTGAAGTGCAAAATGAAAGTGTAAAAACCCCAAAGTGTAGTGATAAAGAAAGTACACTAATTAAATTATAATAAACTATAAATAATTTAAAAGTGAAGGTGATGATTGAATGAGAATAGTCTAAAATAAAGAATGGTAATATAGTGAAAAATAGTGAATGATAAAATCATTAACAATTAATAAATCCAAAGGAAACACTAAATGATAAAAAGTGAAGAAAAAACAAATTATATAAAGCCTGGAAGAATAATCAAGACGACTTGCTAAAAAAAGAGCTGTACTTAAATTACAAAAAACGACTTAAATCATTACTTAGGACTGCTAAAAATAGGCATGAAGAAAAACAACTACAAAATGCTGATTCTAAAAAAATGTGGAGATATGTCCATCTAAAATTGGATCGTAATTCAAAAAATAGACAAATAAATGATATTTTGATTAATAATAAACTAAACAGCAATGATAGGACAAAGGCTAATTATTTTAATGAATTTTTCAGCACAATAGTATCTAGGCTGAATGAAAGTGCGACTCCTCCTATTCTGCAGCATGAAATACCAGATATATCAATTAATCAGCATACTATGTTTCTAACACCAACAAATGAGTCAGAAGTTTACCAAACTATTCGTGAACTCAAAAATAAATCTGGAGGGTGTAATGACATTCATGCCTATACAGTCAAGCTAGCTGCTCCGTTCATAACTCCTGCTTTGACTCACATTATTAATACTGCTATGATACAAGGTACATGTCCATATCAATTTAAGAAAGCTATAATTTGTCCTATATATAAGGAAGGTGTAAAAAGTTTGGTTAACAATTATCAACCGATCGCACTGCTATCAAATTTAGCTAAGATTTTTGAAAAAATTATTTTTACCAGATTATTTAAATTTGTAAAGAAACATAACCTGTTAAGTGCTAAACAATTTGGCTTTCTCAAGAAGAAAGGTAAAGATGATGCTATAGCCCTACTTAGCAAATTTATTTACGAAAATTTAAGTCTTAGCATACCAACTGTTGTAACTTTTTTGGGCTACTCCAAAGCTTTTGACACTGTCGATCATGGCATACTTGTATCCAAATTACAGAATATGGGAATAAGAGGTGTAAGCTTATCCCTGATAGCCAGTTATTTACATGACAGGACACAAGTTGTAAAGGTGAATGGGACTAGAAGTCAGCCTATTAAATCAAATGTTGGAGTGCCCCAGGGCTCTATATTAGGACCTTTATTGTTTATTTTATATATCAATGACTTACTAGTGTTGCAAGATGGATTAATAGCATATGCTGATGATACAGCAGTACCAATGAAAGCAAAAACATGGCCTGAACTTGCAACAGATATGTCAACTAAATTAGATATTATATACTCTTGGCTCTATCACAATAATCTAGTACTCAACATAAGCAAGTCTGTTTTTATCACCTTTGGAAATTATAGAGATTCTGTTCCGCATGACTTTGAAATCAAGATAAATGGTCAAAAATTGAAAAGAGTTAAAACTAGTAAATATCTAGGAATAACATATGACTTTAACATGAAGTGGGATGTACATGTGGCTAACATAAAAAAAAAACCAAATACTTAGTCTACGTTTTTTACAGACAAACAAATTTTATCAAAAAAGCAACTACTACAAATATACTATGGACTATTCCATAGTGTGGCAGGGTATGCTATCATAGGCTGGGCGGGTCTATATAAATCATCTCTAGACGCATTGGATCGGCTGCAAAAGTGTATTCTTAAAATTATAGGAGTCAATGAACAAGATTCGGATAAACCATTAAATATTAAACAAGTGTTTATGGTGAATTCTATAGTTTATCAATACAATGATCTAAAAAGTGAGTTTTTACAAAATCAAATCAACACATGGTATAAAAGTATTATATTGCCGCGACACCTATTAAGTATTGGGCAAAGAAGCTATGTGTATTATGCCATAAAATATTTGAATGAATTACCTAATGAACTGAAAAAAATCTAAGTGTAAATATAAAAGTGCTAAAAAAGAAAATCAAAGAAAAAAATAGGAACATTGTTATTGATTAATCAAAAAAACAGTGTATTATGATATGGACCTTTTTTCTCTTTTTTTTTCTTTTCATTTATTTATTGAATTGTATTATAATACAAACTAAAATTTTGTTGAAATTGAAAAATACTTTATTTTTAATATATTATTATGATCGGTGAGGTAAAACTCACAATTAGTATTAAGTATATAAATATTAATTCTAAGGACCAACCTATGCATTTATGCATACGGGCATAACGGGCATTTATGCCCCCTATAGGTCCTTTTTTGTATAATTTTTATTATATGTAAAGGAAAATTGGCAATAAATATTATTATTATATAAGAATATTAGTAATTAAGAATAGCAGTATAAACTGATAAGACAGTAACTAGTTAAGAAAGAATGTTATTATTAAATTTAAGTAAATACAATTATGATCAAAAGGGAGAATGCCCTGAAGGGAAAACCAGATAGTGTTAACATGGAGGGAAAGTAAAGATTGTTTAAAAATTAAGGAGTTAAAAACAAATCAAAAAACACCCATGATATAAGGGATCGTTATAAGTTCATAAAAGTGATGTTGTTTATCACACTAAAAAATAATATAAAATAAGATGAATTGTAAACAAAGATTAGCAAATAATAGTTAAATAATTATTCAAGCAAGTTTATGAATTGGATACGGCTGATAGAGTTATACAGACCATAGGCCTAAATATTGTATTTAATAAGATCAAAAAATAGTAAATAATAGCCACATTGTTATTATTGGCAAAGTAAATAAGTAAAAAAGTTAAGAAATGTATGACTAGAAAACAAGGAAACCAAATAGTAAACCATTATGTACAAAATAATACTAACATAATAATAACACATAAACAGACCCAAAACACAACAATAAATGATACAACCAATTATAATAACAAAATACAACCCATTAGGCTAAAAGGAAATGTAATTTGAATGAAATAAGTCAAATACCATAATGGCTACTTAGGCCTAAGAAAATGCCTAACTGTCAAAAATAAACAACTACAAATTGTAATAAGTTAAGTAAGAAATTAGCAAATCCGAAGCGAATGACTCACCAAGGATAAATTGTAAATCATTTTTAAGACAAAATATTATAATAAGCATTTGAATACAAAAAGAAATGTAATTAACAAGTATTAACATAATTGTAAAAACATAAAACCTAAAATAACCCAAACTTGTGGGGTATCAAAATAATCTATGAAAGGAAATACATACTATAGTGACAATATTTAATAATTAGGGAGGAAGATAGAGGAATAACAGCAACCAGAAGATATACTAGGAGTTTGAAAAGAATTCAAATTTTGATAACAATGGATTTATATCAATCTCAGCCAATCAGAATTCTTTAGTTACCATGGAAACCACCGTTGAAGACGAAATTACCGTTGAATACCGTTACTCGTAAAGCGTCAGTCTACCAGGACAGAAGCCAAAGTTTGGAAGACCAATTTTTCATTAAATAATGTAAAACAGTGAACGAAGTTCAAAACCATGACTGGATAAGAAGCAGACGAACCATTAGAGCAGTCCATTAAAGATCCAGGACCATAAAACTGAGAATTAAAAGAAAATTATGACCACATACTATATGAAAAGGACGCCAGACCTACTTAAGTCCAAATATCAATGAAAATAGAACTTATTGCAGCCCAATCCTCTTCCGAACCAATGAATGAAAACACCAAGTCAACTGACTGATGTGTTAAGTACCATTGAATTACCTTATTTCCAAAAAACAAAATCACTCTGAATTTTACTAAAAGTAATTTGATCTCACTATAAGCCGAATATTTCTCTTTCAAAGATTATTTAAGAAAAATAAACACACTGAAAATTTGTTAACATAAAATCTAACCACTTGTTTAAATACGAACTTTTGAACCACATTTAACGACACTACAGAACAGATTGTAAACACACACCTTATTATTTATGTACACTTAGAGTAAGGTAAAATACTTTTATTGTAATCATAGGAATTCTTTGCCTTATAGTCAAAAGAATCCCACGATTTTGGAATGAAAATAATTGTAATAACTAAACGTTCCACAGCCATGCTGTTGCTGATGTGAATATATCGTTCCTTAATCGATTCGTCACCCCAGTTAAAATTGTTTTATGTAAAAAGTGGTGCAAAGTTGTTAATCAACTAATACATTTTAATTGTCAAAAATTGAAAATATTAATTATCAAACATTAAAATCACAATTACAGGGAGTAACCGTTGTTATTATTTCATAGGGAGTGCATTATATTACTTGTGTTTATTTACGAAGGCTAGGTTTGATGAGCAGCGCTCAAGTTGCCATTTGCACAACTGCCTACACGATTCAGAAGGTGGCACGAGCGGAAATTATTTGAACGCCCCGACCGTCACAGCTGAAAACACTTTATTAAGTAATTTTAATTGTTTTAATAAACAATTTGGCGCCACCCGGGATTAACACACTCCTATATATAAACAGGTAGGGTTACTGCCGTGTTATACTGGTAATTACCGCAACGCTATGGACATCGTTAGCGCAAAATTGATGTAACAACCCCAGTGCGAGACGAACGCACTAACACTTTATACACATATAAAACTGGTATACATTTTACAGAGACGTACTAATCGTTACAATATATATATTTCAATCACTTTCTGCTACAGTCCGTTTCTTGATATATATAATACATTTAATATTCTTACATAAATTTACCTCAAGATGTTATTTTTCTATTTGGAACATGTTTCGGGTACTGTCTTGTACCCATCCTCAGCCTTCCGGTTTTTTTGTCTGGTGAAGTACATATGTGTTGTTGGTTGACTATTGTGGCTTCCTGTTGGCTTCTGGTATTTCAAGTTGGTTTTATTGTGTGTGATTGTGGTGTATGTGTTAGTTTTTTGTGTATTTTCAATGTTGAGTGCTTTGAATATTGTGTCATGTTTTGTATTGATTTGTATTTGTTCAGGTATTAGTTTGTTTTCTGTTTTATGTTTATATATTTGTAAATTTTCCCATATGTTCATTATGGTGCCTTTGTGTGGTATATGTTTTATTAGTGTTACATTGGTTATGTCTGGGAATTCATGTCCTGTGTTTATTGCATGTGTGGCTAAATTGGATTATATATTTCTGGTTTTTGTATGCATTTAGGTGTTCAAAATAACGTTTTTTCAGCTGTTTTTTTGTTTGTTCTATATAACATTTATTGCAATCTTGGCATTCAATTTTGTATATACCGTTAGTTGTTGTATTATCTTTGTTGTGTGAGCTATTTAGATTTTGTAATTTATTTTTATTAGTTTTGTATGCTATTTTTATACCTGTGTTTTTAAATAGTTTTGTTAGTTTTGTCAATATTAAATGTAATATATATATATATACATATGTAAAGATATGTACTATTACAATATATATATATATATATATATGTAAAGATATGTACTATTACAATATACCTATATATATTGTAATAGTACATATCTTCACAATAAAGTTAACAACAAAAGATAAAGAATGAAGCACTCATAAACTAACACCAGAACACCTAAGAAAGGAATGATAACTGAGTAACTGTGTATAAAGTATTATATAATGTTCAAGAATAGTCCAGTCGCCAGAGATTTTGACTTGATAAAAAATTGGGGCAAAGCAATATTTGGTGCACGTGTTAAATAAACGTTAATAATTAATATAAAAAAATCTTTGCATGTTTACCTTTCTAGGGTTTTCTGAAAATGGTCTGGAAAAATCGTAAAGACAGGTTTTCTTAAAGCACTCCGTAAATATGTAGAGTTGGAAGAAATAAAAAGGTGTATATTGAAGAGCAAACAATTTCCTTCAGAAAGTCTCCTTACATATTTTTACGTTAATGGAACTGTTTTCCTGAAAATTAGTAATGATGAGCGCTGCGTTTTAAAAAGAGCGTTTGCCCCCGATCTTGCGTAATTCGCTAAATTAGCCAGGCGCGTCTATTCAAAAATATCATAACTTTCTTTAATTTAAGCGTAGCCAGTTAAATAAAGGCTAGTTTTGAAGGGGAACACTATAGCTTTCAAAATTTGTTGATTTTTACATAAATATTTTATTTGAACATAAATAAATATAAATATATAATATATATAATATAATAAATATATTTGAATATAATGTATAAATATTTACTGTAGATACAAAAAGAAGTGAAACCACAAAATTACAAGTAACTATACAATAAAATTTAAAAAAATAGTAGTTCTTTACTAATTTACCTTTAAAAGAGATAAACTTTTTATTTTATAATAATGAAAAATACTGTTGAAGTTGTTATTTAAAAAAAAAACCTTTTCAAAAGTGAGTATTTCGACGTATTTTAAATTTACTCTAAATTTCAGAGTTTATCTGCCTTTATTAATCTTAAAAATAGAGATATCGAAATACAAAAAATTGTATTTGAAAGCTGCAAGTTTTCTGTATCAAAAACTACACTCATAAAAATTAAAATCATTTTCAAAATTAAAAAAAAATAAATAAAATTTGTGTATACTAAAAAAAGGTGCCTCCTTTGCGTTACATACATGTATCTTTTTAGTGGGTTTATTTGAGTACTTGAAATTAACGTTACAGCTACTACAATGCTAAATCTATCTATTCATGTTATTTCTCTTACCTGATTATACCTATACTCTAAAAACAAGACCCTAGAAAACAGGTAAAATTTTTAAACGGCGCGGCGTTCTATTCCCCTCGAGTGTGCAACTATAAATGTAGCTGCGTGCGCAACACCCATTGTTGCGGTGTGCCATACAAACATCTGCTGTACAAGAACGGAGCAGTAATGCAGTTGATATTTCTTCAAAGGTTATAATCAAAACATTACAAATATTTTTGTTTTTATCATATAAAACAGGTAAAAAAAATTGCAGTTTAAAGTTTTTATTTACACTTTTTATACATGCTAATATTTATTTATTTGTGAACACGTGTAGTGGAGTCAAAATAAAAATCAAATGTGAATTGTTTTGTGAGTCGATTTTTTGTGTGCTAAATTGGTTAAAACGATCAAGTTGAGCTAATAGTTAAGTTTTGTGTAAAAGCAACCCGTTTATTTTTTTATTAACAATGTAAGTTGCAAAATAGCGTTTTTATAAATATCTTTGGACCTAACAAGCCGATTTTAATGTGAATTTTTTTCAGTATTCTATAATAAATTAAAAACATTTCTAGCCTTAATACGGAAGTCGATATTATTATTATTGTTAATGTGCTATCAATAAATAAAGTGGCGATGGCGTTTATAAACAAATTGCTGTTGTTTTAACACAAATTAATGAAAGTTGATAAAACTTGAGGGAACGGTAACCTTTGTGGAGTACTATAAACCCCACAAATTTCATATTGAAATGTTGAATATAACCTCAAAAAAATCGCAATTCACAAAAAAACTTTGAGTGCTCATAAAGTATGGCAAGATTGTGGCACAAAGGTGTACGACGGCTTAAATTAAAGCTTATTAAAAATACTTTCAGGTGGTTAATTAACAAACTTTTTTGGCCTTTCTGACACCATTTTTTGACCATTTAAAAAAATTAAACTTAAAGAACTGCATTTTTTCTAAAAAAAAAAATTATTTGTACTGATCATTTTTTACATACATTAAAAGTTTATAAAAGGCACATATTTAAAAAAACAAATTTGGTAAAAACGGTGGATTTAAAATTGAAAATAAAAAAATTTTCAAAAGAGATATTTTGACTTCACTAGTGGTGAAGTTTTAAAGAATACTTTTACTGAACATAAGTGCTACATAAGGTTTTTTGATTTTTAGGTATTAAATATGGACCAGTGTGATGCTGAAATATGTTTTATTTGTAATGCTGATCTTTGTATTGAAGATACAGAAAAAGTGACTCGAGGACTACCGAATTTAATAAGAGTTAGCTCTGAGAGAAACGATGGAAAATATGAAATGTTAAAAAAAGTTGATTCAATTTTAGTACACAGGAAATGTCGAGAAAAATATACGTTGAAAAGGAATGATGTTTTGTGTTATAAGGATTTAGGCACTTTGTCGAAAAAAGTAAATATAGCCCAGTCAAGAGTAAAGAATTGTTTGATTTCAAAAAACTTTGTATAATTTGTGGATTAGATGCCGATAAAAGTAATACGAGATTAAGTATTAATCAACGCAAAAATATTTCCACAATTCAAAGTCCTACTTTTAAAGAAAAATTATTAGAAATGATTGCAGAACATAATGACGAATTAGGAAAAGCAATTCTACGACGAATTTCTTGTGATGATTTGTACAAGCGAGATATCACCGCAATTGTCACAAAAAAGTTTTAAACAGTTACACTCATGACACAAATGATGCTAAAGGTCGGCCCAAGGATGTAAAAATCTCACGTCAAATGGAATTGATTTTTGATTATTTAAGTGACAGTGATGATACCCAGTTTACGCTCACAGAATTAATTACATTATTAGGTAAATATATTGCTTAATTATAAATTATAATTATACTATTTTTAAATTAAATTTTCATGTTTATTTTATTTAATATCTAATTTTCTTAAACAGGACATGATGCTTGTCATCCAAATACCATTATTGCTAAATTAAAAGAAAATTATGGCGATTGTATAAGAATTATATCCAGAAAAGGTGGCTCAACCCTCATATGTCTTGTAGATCGTGAATACAATGTATGCGTCAAGCATGGATAGCCTCAAAAAAAGATGAAAATGAAGAAAAAAGAAAAATCTTCTAATCTGCAGCAGCAATTATTCGAAACGATGTTAATCTGAAGAAAAGTAATACAGAATTTTATCGTCCAAGTGATAATATATTCCAAAATATTAATGAGAATATCCCAGAAGCCCTTCAGTTTCTGATAGAAGAAATAATTTAAAAAAATAAAAAAGGTGATATGAAACAAAATGCACAGCAATTACTCATTCAATTATGAGTTGCATAAGACCTAGAACCTTTCTATCACCATTGCAAGTTGGTCTATCTGTAATGTTGCATAGGAAATTTGCTTCGAAACGAATTATAGATATATTGTCGCATCTGGGAGTGTGTTCATCATACAAAGAAGCAACACTTTATGAGGATAGTGTATTGCTTAGTCCACGTTCTCCATTTAGATCTGGTTGTTTTGCACAATTGGCATTTGGCAATTCAGATATTAACATCAATACTATAGATGGGAAAAATACTTTTCATAGTATGGGAGGTATTATGATTGTAAGTCCCAGAGATTGTTATTATAACAAAGTTCCCTTAAAACGATTGACAGTTAAGCCTACTGCAAAAGAAATCAGCAAAATTGACAAAATATCATACCAAATTTTTGAAAATATTAATACACATGCACTCCAAAACATTGTTTTTGAAAAAGTAGATAATCCGAGTTTTAATAATATAGATTTTTCTAATGCTGGCTTGCTTTGGATTTATGGAGTGACCAAACCAGGCATTACTGGCTGGAATGCCTTTATGTCCAAGATTTTGGAAAATATGACTTATACATTATCTAGAATTGTTTGCTTGCCTTTTGTACACTCTCCTCCAACTGACAAAAATACAATATACACCGTTTTAAAATACGCTGTAAAACTAGTGAAAAACTTAAATCTATTTAATTGTTTTGTTACTTTCGATCAACCTTTGCATCAGAAAGTGTTTGAAATGGTCCAATCCTCACCTGATGATGATATACATAATGTAATTGTTCGACTTGGAGGATTTCATCTGCTTATGTCTTTTCTTGGTTCAATCGGTTATGTGACGGCAGGAAGCGGTTTAAAAGAAGCACTAAGCTGCTGCTATGCGCCAGAAACTGTAGATAAGATGTTAGATGGCCATGCTTATGCTAGAGCAGTACGAGGCCACACATTAATTTGGATAGTTTTGTGTAAAAAGATCATTGAGGAAAAGAATCTTTCAGAAGTTGAATATTAAAATATGAAATCTTTACTACAAGAATTTTTAGATGACAATCTTACTTACAAAGAAGTACAAGATCATAATTTTTTAAACATCTTAAATAGTAAATTTCTAGAAAAAAATGATTGAAATTGAGGAACACGGTAAAACTGCAAAATTATGGATACAATACATACGAATGATCTCTATTGCAAAAGCATTTGCGCGCTCTGAAAAAATGGGTTATCTAAAAATTCAATTACAAGTTATTCAGCAAATGTTGCCATATTTTTATGCAACTGGACATTTTAATTATACGAAATCAGCCTTATTATATGTACAATATATGAATCAATTTATAAAAGAATCTGAAAAACTTTTCACCTCAATGCAAAACCAAGATGTAATTCCAGAAACTACCGCTTTAAAAATTAAACTAACTTTCCAGAAACTAACTTCAAAATTTTATAAATAACGGATTTTGTACTGTAAGACGAACTGAAAATTCTGGTCAGGAACTCATACTGATATGACAATCGAACAGGACTTAATGAGAGTCATGAAAGTTGATGGTGGTATGATTGGACGGGGAGTAACTACCAGTACTGCAAATAAATGGATTTTAGCGATGCCATATACACATGATATCTGCGAAGAAGTAGAAAAATTTTGTGGTATAAAATTTTCTACTTCCGATCAGCATGTAGATGCTAGAGATTCTCGAATAAAACGAGATACTGAAGATATTCTCAAAATAAAATCCTGGTTTGATTGTCACGAGCCATTTCCTTATCAAGATTCAATAATGTCTATATCTACTGGAGTTACTGGCGGTAATAATATTAACTGACATAATGCTTTTGAGGTTGGAAAAGCAGGATTAGAAGAAATTGCTGGTTCAAACTTCCATAAAGTTTCGTTTAAACGAAAAAATAGAGTACTGTCATTAAAAAGTGTTAATAGTAGTCGAAAATTTAAGAGGAAATTGTCCCTATAGATCCAATGTTTATATTTCAACGCATTTGTGTAGCAAGAAAAAGTGACGACGAATTAAAAGATTACATGCGTTATGAACTTGCACCGTACCAAACATCTATGTTTTACGAAGGTGTATTTCGGAAAACAGATAAGTCTAAACTATATGATATGTTTGAAGTAGACCGCACTGAGATTAACCTTGAAGATTGCATTTACGTCATTGATGGTGGTATGTTACTGCATAGAGTAGTATGGTAAAAAAATAACAAGTTCAAATGTATTTTTCAAAGATACGTAAATTATGTCAAGAGACACTTTGGATCAAAAGTTACTGTAGTTTTTGATGGCTATACAAACAATTCTAACAGCATCAAAGCTATGGAGCGTTATCGCCGTACCAATCAAAATTCCTCTCCAGATATTTTATTCCATGAAGATATGTGTGTCACAGTGACTCAAGAACAATTTCTTTCGAATAAAACTCGATTTATTGAAATTCTAACAAGATATTTGGAAGAAGAAAGCATAAACGTTAAACAAGCTGACGATGATGCAGACTTATTAATTGTGAAAACAACCTTAGAATTATATGATAAACCTCCAGTTATTGTTGCAGAGGACGTAGATATTTTGGTGCTCATTACTGTGCTTACACCTAGTAATAAGAAAATTTATCTCTTAAAACCCAAGAGAGGAACCATGAGTGCTAGTCTATTTTCTTCTGATAACAGCTTTAGAAAGTATAAATTTCGCAACGAGAATATACTATTTTTGCATGCTCTAACCAGCTGTGACACAACATCATGCTTTTATGGTAAAGGTAAAAAATTGGTTTTTAATTCGATTGAAAAAAAAGCAATAAATTCAGATTTAAAAGAAGCGATCGAAGCATTTAAACTGGAAAATAAACCTCAAACATCTATATATAAAAATGGTCTATTAATTCTCCTGTATATGTATAATGCACCAAAAAAAATTACATGTGTTGATAAATACAGACATACAAGTTTTACTAAAGCGATTCCAAAAAAGAAAAAAGCTTAAAACCTGTAAAGTTAGAAAGTCTGCCACCTACTTCTGATGCTGCCAAGCAG
Source organism: Magicicada septendecula (assembly GCA_034769895.1). NCBI lineage: Eukaryota > Metazoa > Arthropoda > Insecta > Hemiptera > Cicadidae > Magicicada > Magicicada septendecula. Next base: position 824,061,031 of record CM068368.1, read on the forward strand.
CACTTTTACAGAGTATATTTACAAGTCCAGCAATGGCTCGGCAATGATCTAATACCAAAAGACTGGGGTTGGAATGTTGGAGAAATTTTAATGCCTATAAAAATGACACGCCAGCTGCCCCAAAATCTTTATTAAAAATGATCTTTTGTAATTGCAAAACTGGCTGCAAAAAAGGATCGTGTACATGCAGAAGCGCTGGTCTTTTATGTTCATCGGTTTGTGGTACATGCTCAACTGAAACTTGCAAAAACTTTCCAATTGTTGACGAGATTGATTTTGATGATAATGACTTTGATGATAGTGAGAAAAAATCCTAGAAGAAGAAGAAGAAGAAGAAGAAGAAGAAGAAGAAGAAATCACTAACTAAATTCTCAACATAAATAATTTTTAAAATTCCAAATTTAAAAAATATATATATTCTTGTATAATGTTATTTTGTTTGTATTCGTTTTACCTTTTATTAAAAAGAGAGCTTTTCTTTGAAATATTTTATTTATTACTGGAGGATTTGCCCGGCTTTGCTTGGGAGAAAGTGGTGTCATATTCTTACTTGCTAGGAAATTGACTTTAATTTGATACCATTTATGCTGTTTTTTTCACATCCACCAAGCAGGGGGGGGATATTTATAATAATCCAAATTAATATGCACATCAAATTGTTACTTACATTGAAATTCCCTTTAATTTTTATACCCTACGTGCGGTATTTTCATATTTTCCATTTTTGACATCACCCCTCCTCCAATTCCACGAATTTATTGAGCCCCGGAGACCAAAATTTTTAATAGTGCATATATGTATGTCACATACGGTATTTCATATTTTCCATTTTTGACACTCCTCCATTACAACCCATTTATTGAGCCCCAGGGCCCAAACATATTCAATAGTACGTATATGTAAAATTGTTACTTGCATTGAAATTCCCTTTAATTTGATACCCCACAGTATTTTCATAGTTCATATTTTTCATTTTTGACATCTCCCCCCGGGCCCAAAACACCTATCTTATGTTGGTTCTCCCGTTGCGTAAAAAATTTGTGCCAAGTTTGGTGGAAATCGGTCCAGTGGTTTTTCATATTTTCCATTTTTGACCTCCCCCAAAACCACCCATTTATTAAGCCCCAGGGCCCAAGAATTTATAATAGTGCTTATATGCATGAAAAATTGTTACTTGCATTGGAATCCCCTTTAATTTGATACCCTACATGCGGTATTCTCATATTTTCCATTTTTGACATCCCCCAGGGCCCAAAACACCTATCTTATGTTAGTTCTCCCGTTGCATAAAATATTTGTGCTAAGTTTTGTTGAAATCGGTCCAGTGGTTTATTAGGAGGTGTGGAATATAAATACACACAATGACTTTTATGTATATTAAGATACACATATTTAATAATATTATTCAACAGAGGAAGATTTGTTAAAATCGACCATTCCGTCTATCGATTTAATACTCCTAACGATGAAATAATAACAAAATCGTTATTTTGATTTTATTACTATTAAAACTTGAACTATTTTAAACAAAAAGAATGAAGACTTTATCATGATCCAATGGTTTATTTAGTAGTAAGGAAAGAAATTCACGGAATGTAAACTTTTTTATCGATTTTGCTGCGCGCTGCCCTTAAATAAGGTTTTTTTTAAAAAGCCTGACCTTATAAACATGCAAAGATGATTTTAAACCGATATTTAGACCTTTTTCAATAACTATACCAAATATCACTTTGCCTCAATTTTTTAAGAAATTTTACCGTTATTTTTACTCTGGCGACTGGACTAAACTCAATAAAACAATTAATGTAATTAACTCAGTAAACCAAAGACCAATAAGTAGTGATAAAGAAGAAAGTATAGAAGACAACTTAGTAACGTGATAAACCCAATAGATATGGTAAGTGAGAGGTATAAACAAGTCTAACAACGAAACCACGAATTAAAATAAAGACATGCTAAGCAACAAGACAGTGAAGACCACATTAATTACCAAATAACTTCAATAGTTTCTTTTGAAGAACTGAAAAGAAACAAAATTAACAAAAATAGTCATTTTTAATAGAGGTCAGAATATTTCACCTCACAGAGTCCACCAATTAAATAAAAAGTCTTTTTCTATGTCAGACAATATATTACTTAAAGATAATTAATATTTTCAAGGAATAAAAAGAAATCAAAACAAAAGGGAAATATTATCATAAATAAATCATTGGGAAATAGAGAATGCAAATTTAGGAATTAAATAATTCAATTAACCTGACAAAACAATAACTGATGATGACAAATACCCAGAAGAGACGATCAAATGACAGAAGATGTAAATAGTTGTTAGTAGACATAAATATAATATACAAATGTTCAACTTGGTGTGTAAGAAATAAGACATTGAGTATAGCCTTAGATTAAAACTATGAGGAGGTCTGCGAACCTCAAACAGTTATTTTGTATAAGTGAACTACAGACTGTAAGTCATAGAATTACAAATATAATAATATTGAACAATACTTATAAAAATCAGACTGTGTAACAGTGTAAAAAGGTGAGAACAACAGTGATAGGCTTTAAAAAGTAAAAACAGTGTATAGTGTAAGTGAATAAACATATTTACAATATGAACATTGTACGAAACATGTAATTTATATGAAACAACAACTAATATAGTGAAATAAAACCAAGGGGAAATAATTAAAAAATAAAGAATATTCCATTACAAACTCATAATATAATAGTGACGAAGATACAATAAGATTCTATGGAATCATATTAATTATAAATTGTGAAATCGAACCTGTAACCCATAAACGTATCATTGCCAAGACCTGAAAAGAATGAATTAGTGTTTTAATAAAAAGGAAGGTATTGTTGGAAAAATATTGAAACCAGACAGAACATGTCAGTTTTACTGCTGGATTTTATACAAATTAAAGACAGATGCGAGACAAAATAATACAGAAAAACTATGGAAATAACTAAATGAAGGATGTTTTAATCGATGGCACAAAAAACTTGAAGTCCAGGAGCGAAGGATCAAGAAATAAGCTTGTAAAGAAAACTCCAAGATTGGTGAGATTACTCCAATGATCAACCACGATATTTGAAAACATTTTAACATTTAAAGATCGAGTTACAGCGATATACTATCACAAAATCAATAAAAACTTAATAATAGTGAATACTAATTGTACACAAATAATTATTAGTATTAAGAGTTACTTTTTTCAATTGTTCATTTGTTCTTTTGTATGATCCAAAGAACCCACTGATACACAACATACATCAACAACACCTAATTACTAAACATTAATAATATATATAATACTTTCATTAATGAACTTACTGTTGTCACTTCCCAAACGTTTCGAGATGTTGTTTCTCTTCTTCAGTGGGTTTAATACTGACTGTCGATTACAGAATAACCGTTACGGAAAAATGGTGTGTGTGGTGGGGGTTGATGGTGGGAAGGCATTGGCGTTGAGGTTCGATTTATGTGTGTGGATCAGTGTGTCAAATAGTGTATGTGATTTGTAATGTATTTGTTCATTTAATATGTTGTTTGGTTCTAGTGTGTGATATCTGTATATTTCAAATTGTTCAGCTGTGTTTAGTTTTCTACTTTTAGGTAAGTAGTGTAATATTTCCATGTTGTGTTCTATGTTTGTGTAACTGTGGTTTTCGTTATGTAAATGTGTGGCAAATGTGGAATGTATGTAGTTTGTGGTGAGGGCTTTTAAATGTTCAGAAAACTTGGAAGAAAAAGATCTTCCCGTCTGGCCGATATAGAATTGTTGGCAATCATTACAATTTAATTTATAAACCCCTGTTTTGCTGTATGTGTCAATGTCTTTGTTAGTATTGTTTATGTGTTTTCTAATGGTGTTGTTGGTTCTGTAGGCTACTTTATAATTGTGTTTCCTAAATGTGTTTGCAATTTTATGTGTATTGGAATTAGTGTGTAAGTTTCAAAAAGAGTAAATAAAAATAATTGGATACGGAAAGTAAGGCGTTTGAGTATTTACTTTAGAATAAAAGAGTTTTTTTTACAAATTGGCGACCAACTTGAGGGCTAGAAAAAGGGAATTAAACCAAGATAGAATAGAATTATAGTTGTCATTTCTAGCTGGCGATCATACAAAAGTGAACAAGATGGCGTCCAACCAGCGATGCTGAAATTAGGGAAAAATTATTATAGTAGGAAGTTATAATTGTATCACAAGTAACCTGATTTTAGCTGGCAGCTGTTAGAAGTACAGAAATGCACACAAGAGGCAAGTCCAAGCAGCGTGCGACAGAGGCCAGAAAAGAAGTCAGCATGGAACATCGGTTGAAGAAGTGGAGACGGGCAATAAGGCGGAAAATAGAGGAGAACCAAATTGGCAAAAAATAATGGAGGTAATGGCCGAACAAAGTAGACAAAATAATGAAAGTTTGTTAAAACAAATGAACGAAAAATTTGATGGCATTAAAGAAGATAGTAAACAAACTCAAGAGAATTTTAAACAAATGAACGAAAAATTCGACAGAAATGAGGAGAATTTTAACAAATGAATGAAAAAATTGACGGTATCAAAGAAGACAATAAACAGGCAAATGAAAAAATAGACAAAATGGAGGAAAAATAAAGGAAAACTCACAGAAACAAAACGAGAATTAGAGGGAAAATTTAATAAAACAAATGAATGAGAGGATGGACAGTACAAACGAGAAAATAGACAGTATTAACAGGAATACAGATGAAAACAATAGACAAATTAATGAGAACTTGAAGCAAATTAATGACAAATTCGAAGAGAATAATAAACTGATGAATGACAAAATAGACAGCATTAAGGAAAGCAATAAACAAACAAATGAAAAAATTGACAGTATTAAGGAAAGTACTAATGAAACCATAAGGCAAGCTATAAGCGAAAATAATAACCAAATGAAAAATGAGTTCAGACAAATAAAAGAAGAAAATTTAAAACAAATAAATGAAAGAATTGAAAATGTCAATGAGGCAATTACACAAACAATAGATGAGTGTAATGAAGAAAGAAAACGAGAAATCGCTGAAACAAATGAAAAAGTAGAAGGCACCAAGGAAACCATTGGACAGGTCAGAATAGATTTGGATACCAAGATAGGTCAAGTAAAAGAGAGTAGTCAAGCCCAAATGCAATCAATAAGAACGGACTTCAGGGATAAATGTCGGGACGTCGATACGGCCATAAGCGAAGTACGTGGACAGGGACAACACAACCAAGAGAGGATCGAGGGACTCCAGCGAACAGTCGATAATCGACGCACTTCAATTTCATACATCCAACCCATGGACAACCGGGAGGCTATCAGTTTCAAAACTTATAGAAGAAACCTGATGGAGTTCTTAGAACGGGTCAACGAACAGCTGATTAGAAATGGATAGGACAGGTGGCCAGTGATATGGAGTTATCTAGACGAGCACTTCAGAGAAATTAGTGATAACTGGTGAACGGCTTTGAGACACGACCTCCGGAATTATGATGAATTTAAAGCGGCGTTCAAAGCAAGGTTCTGGTCGGAGGCCACACAGAACATTGTAAGGGATAACATTTGCCACGGGATGTATGGTGCTAGCAGAGGGACCACGCTCACCGCGTTCTTTCTTGGAAACGTGTGTTTGGCGAGAAACCTGGAGCCAAAAATCCCGGAGGAAAGTCTTGTCACCAAGTTAGCCTACCACTATGAGGACAGAGTGTCCAGGGCATGAACAGGAGGGCAAATTAAGATGGTACAAGCCATGTCAGCGTTGTTAGAATAATACGAACGAGAAGGGTATTATAGGAGAAGTCGGCAGAGGTACGAAACCAGGAATGTGCCAAACAACGACCACCACAATAACAACGGAAACAATCGGCCAAGTTTCAACAACCGAACAAATCAAAATAACGAGGCGTACAGTCGGCCAAATTTCAACAACCGCGGAAATTACAACGAGGCGTGTTACCGACCAAACAACAACAGCCCAGGAAGTAACGGAGGCAACTGCGGCAATCGACCAAATATCCCAACTAATCAATACAACCGGCCATACAACCCGAACTACCGCCAACAGAACAACAACAGCCGAAACTACAATAACAACCACAGCCCGAATAATCAAAACCAGGACTACCGAAGGGTCAACTATGTGCGAGCAGAGGGTAATGGCAACGGGAGATCACATTATCAAAGACGCCAGATTTCCAGCTGGGACACCTACTGTAACCAAGACGACCATGCCAACAGAAGGGGTGCCAGGACCAACGGAGGTAGAAGTCGAAGCCACGAGGGTTACCGGCATAACAACTGCGAAGATGACCATCACCAGCCAGAACCTAGACCGACGGTGAATGATACACACGTAAACCAAAACGGCAGGCGAGACGAAGAGTCTGAGCCGGCTTTAAATGCCACGCGGCAGTGAAAACACCCACGGGACCCTCACTGAACCAATCTATTGGGTTAATTAACGCCGGACATCACGTTCAAAATACGAAAAAAGTTATTACAATTATTCGAAACAATTATTTAAAAAATTTAAGGGAGGAACTGTTAGAAGAAGAAGAAGAAGTTTGATGAGATAAAATTCTATAATAAAACACTAGAACAAACTGAGAAAATAAAAAGCAAATACCAGAGGCTACAACCGAAGCCGATACGATACCAAGTTGGAGATCGAATCTTATTGAAAAACAGAGAGCTACCCAATACAATGGAGGGTATAGCAAAAAACTATTATTGTTATACACCGGACCTTACACAGTAATGAATAATAATAATAATAATATGTACGAGATCATGGATCCCAGTACACAGAGGAAAAAGGGGACTTACGACCAGTCATCCATGAAAAAATACTATTAAACAATTAAAAGAATGATCATTGAACCAAATAATGAATCATAAATATGTTAAAAGAAGAGTGATAAAGAAAAGTAAGTTTTAATATAAACAATAAGAAGTAAATACAAATAATGGCCATCAACAATATTGTGTCAATAAAGAACTAGAGAGTATGAGAAAGGAAATCAATAATGAAGGAAGATATAATGTAATCTATACAATGATAATGTGAAGAATCCCAGAATGTTTATTATATTTTAGTCGCACTAAGACTACTTTAAAGTTTTTTGATGATTGACTGTAGAATGATCCAGCAATCATATACCTGAGCAGACGATTCGTTCCTCTGAACTCAGAAGGTGTAAGATAGACAGCAGTGAATCGGAGCCAAAAGAGCCCGCCCGACTGGTGCCAACGCACATGATAGGGAAAATAATTAGGGAAATTAAATGTTTAAGGGATAAAACACAAAGAAGGAAGATAACATACTAAATAAAGCAAGGAGATAGTGAATTACATGAAGAAGAAAAGGGAATATTATAAGAAATCAAAGAAGGAAGTTAGAGTAAAGAAGTGATTAAACTAATAAAATGGTCGATAATTTCATCAACACCTGCACAATATTTGCTGAAATGATCAAATTTAGCATTGGGGCAATATGTAATAGTACATATCTTCACAATAAAGTTAACAACAAAAGATAAAGAATGAAGCACTCATAAACTAACACCAGAACACCTAAGAAAGGAATGATAACTGAGTAACTGTGTACAAAGTATTATATAAGGTTCAAGAACCCAATAAAACAATTAATGTAATTAACTCAGTAAACCAAAGAACAATAAGTAGTGATAAAGAAGAAAGTATAGAAGACAAATTAGTAACGTGATAAACCCAATAGATATGGTAAGTGAGAGGTATAAACAAGTCTAACAACGAAACCACGAATTAAAATAAAGACATGCTAAGCAACAAGACAGTGAAGACCACATTAATTACGAAATAACTTCAATGCATGAAGAACTGAAAAGAAACAAAATTAACAAAAATAGTCATTTTTAATAGAGGTCAGAATATTTCACCTCACAGAGTCCACCAATTAAATAAAAGTCTTTTTCTATGTCAGACAATATATTACTTAAAAATAATTAATATTTTCAAGGAATAAAAGAAATCAAAACAAAAAGGGAAATATTATCATAAATAAATCATTGGGAAATAGAGAATGCAAATTTAGGAATTAAATAATTCAATTAACCTGACAAAACAATAACTGATGATGACAAATACCCAGAAGAGACGATCAAATGACAGAAGATGTAAATAGTTGTTAGTAGACATAAATATAATGTACAAATGTTCAACTTAGTGTGTAAGAAATAAGACATTGAGTATAGCCTCAGATTAAAACTATGAGGAGGTCTGCGAACCTCAAACAGTTATTTTGTATAAGTGAACTACAGACTGTAAGTCATAGAATTACATATATAATAATATTGAACAATACTTATAAAAATCAGATTGTGTAACAGGGTAAAAAGGTGAGAACAACAGTGATAGGCTTTAAAAAGTAAAAACAGTGTATAGTGTAAGTGAATAAACATATTTACAATATGAACATTATATGAAACATGTAATTTATATGAAACAACAAGGCAACTAATATAGTGAAATAAAACCAAGGGGAAATAATTAAAAAATAAAGAATATTCCGTTACAAACTTATAATATAATAGTGACGAAGATACAATAAGATTCTATGGAATCATATTAATTATAAATTGTGAAACCGAACCTGTGACCCATAAACGTATCATTGCCAAGACCTGAAATGAATGAATTAGTGTTTTAATAAAAAGGAAGGTATTGTTGGAAAAATATTGAAACCAGACAGAACATGTCAGTTTTACTGCTGGATTTTATACAAATTAAAGACAGATGCGAGACGAAATAATACAGAAAAACTATGGAAATAACTAAAAGAAGGATGTTTTAATCGATGGCACAAAAACTTGAAGTCCAGGAGCGAAGGATCAAGAAATAAGCTTGTAAAGAAAACTCCAAGATCGGTGAGATATTGGGTTTTTATATTTAGGTGCCGCTAGATATACGAACATACTACCTAATATACTACATAATGAACTAAAAAAGCTAGGTATTATTGTCTGGTTCAGGACCACGAATAAATTGACAAATATACTTAAGCCTCATACCACAGCATTACTAGAGGATTGTTCGGGTGTTTATAGGATCCAGTGTAATGAATGCGATAAAATCTATATAGGCCAGACGGGGAGAAAATTTTCCAAGAGACTCAAAGAACATTTACCTAAGAAGTTCCCCAATACTAATGTATCGCATTACGCACAACACCTAATAAATGAGAATCATACATACACTGGATTTAAAGAGAATTTGGAACCTTTACATATAGGTAAAAAGGGTCAACTACTAGATGCCCTAGAAGAATTTGAAATATACAAGGCCTTAAGAATGAATAAAAGTCAGGTACTTAATGAACAATTGTCATTCAAGACAAATAAACTATATGACACAGCAATGAAAATAAACCGTGAATAGCGTGTACGGATCAGTTGGAAGTCGGACTTCGGCCAGTGCACTGGTTCGGTTGTAGCGCGTTCCGATGCAAACTCTATGTTCTATGTTAATTTATTTAAGTGTGTTATGTGTTTGTGTCTTCGTAAACTTTTTAACGAAACCCTAACAATAGGGTAGATTTTGTTTTTACCTGAAGATGGGGATATAAGCCCTGAAACATGTTGTAATCTAGAAAAAGAAGATCACTTAGTGGGTAAAATTAAGGTAATTATTTATTTAATCATATACAGTGATCTGGAGACCATACAGTAACTATGTAAATAAATGTTGTCCATTGAACTTAAAATAGTTTGAAAGTGAATTTAATGATTCAGAACTTCTGTGTAAACGATGTTTTTTGTAAAAACTCTTTCATCATTTGCTAAATGCCCTTGGCCATTATATTCGGAAATATAAAATCTCAAACCATCGAATGATCGAACTCTACTTGCTGCGACGTACAATTGACCATGTGTAAAAACTGGCTGCCTCAATAAAATTCCAATTTTTTCGAATGTTTGTCCTTGAGACTTATTTATTGTCATCGCAAATGCAGGTATAATTGGAAATTGAGTTCTTTGAAAGTTAAATGGTAAAACACTACCGGAATATGTTAAATTTATACGTGGAATCAAAATTCTCTTATTGCGTGCGGTTCCAGTTAAAACTTTGCAATCAATAGCATTACGATGCATACACTTGATGCGCATTCTTGTTCCATTGACTAATGCTTCCTTTGTATTTAAGTTTCTGATCAGTAAAACGATGCAATTAACTTTCAATACTAACTTATGTGGTGGCAAACCACTAATAGTCAAAGAATTCAAAAACTCTACTGGACAGTTATTGATTTCATTGTCATCATCACAAATTATTTTATCGTAGCTATGATATGTTTTCTGTTCACCTGGTATTCGATTAAGTATATCAGTATTAATAAAAGTACAATCATCATTTTTAGGTGCTAAAATAACTGACTTCAATATGTTATCTGAGAGTATGTTTTCGGAAATATTTCCATACACCTCATTAATAATATTATTTTCATCTCCTATTAATTGCTGAGGTATTTCAATAATATTTTCACCAAACTGAGGGCTTCATCATTACCAATTTTTTTCAAGAATTCGACAAATTCTATTTCACTTGGTAAGGCTCTCATATTTTGAGTAAACGTTACTTTATGAAAATAAACAAATTTATGCCAACTCGTGACACAATTTTCAATTAAAGTTGCACGTGATCCATGTGGGACAACTGGTAAGATTTGCCGAAAATCACCGCACAGAAGTATCGTTTTCACTCCAAATGGTTTATGTTTATCATTTTCATCGCATAGATCCTGCAATAATCTATCTATGATTTTCAACACTTGCAGTGGGCACATAGAAATTTCATCAATAATTATCAATGATGATGAATTTATGTAACGTCCATAGCTACTATTTGCGGTAATATTCGCTACAGAATTTTCCAAAATGGGTATTATGTTTTATGATACGTTTACGATTTGTATTATACTTTGTCATGACTAATCAATGAACCCTGAGATTGAGATTTTTCATGCTCTACAACAGAAATGATTTTCGAAAAGAGTAAATAAAAATAATTGAATATGAAATAACGGAAAGTAAGAAGTTTGTGTATTTATTTTAGAATAAAAGAGTTTTTTTTACAAATTGGCGACCAACTTGAGGGCTAGAAAAAGGGAATTAAACCAAGATAGAATAGAATTATAGTTGTCATTTCTAGCTGGCGATCATACAAAAGTGAACAAGATGGCGTCCAACCAGCGAGGCTGAAATTAGGGAAAAATTATTATTGTAGGAAGTTATAATTGTATCACACAGTGGCGGCTCGTCAGGTGACGCAGATGAAGCGCTGCTTCACCTAAAATAACTGGTTCAGTGTGTTTCTTTTTACACAAAATTATTTTCAATTTTTAGTCAATTTTATGTTTAAAAATATTTTTTTAAATTAAATTTCTTCTGTATAATAATTAAAATAACGTTTACAAGCGATGGAAACAGGTTACAGAAGCTGGACTTCGCTGCGATCGTATTCTACTCCACGTATAGTAAACCTATTGGTGGCGGAAAGCGCTGAGATCGTAGAAGCAGCTTTCTGCACCTTGAATGCTGCATCAGTTAATACGTCACTAACAACGCTCGGTTTATGACGGTTGCCGTGACAACGTATATGCCGTACTCAGCGTTCCCCCACCCACGTGAAGCAGTGTCACTGTGCTGTTTCTCAGTTGTGTACGTGTACAGTGCTTAACTATCCAGCGCGTTTGTTTTTTTCGTTGTGTTTGATCGAGTGTGAAGTTTTTACAGAATGTTTCCTTCATATGATCCGGTATGTGTTTTATTAGAAACACCATTTTCAAGATGGAATAATGATGATAAGAAAAACTTTTTAAGCTGTGAAAAACCTATGCCTATATTGAAAGTAAGTAAAGTTGCAAAAAAGGACAAGGTGTACAATCGCAACTTTAAACAAAATTGGTATTCAACGTTCGAGTGGTTGTGTGGCAGTTATTATTTAAATAAACTTTGTTGTATGTCCTGCTTAATTATATTAGTGTTTAATCAAGTGCGTGGAATAAAGAACGGCTTTGATGATTTCGGTAACGTTACTCGTGCTCTTTCCAAACATGAAGGTTCTTCTGAGCACATGCGTTGTGCATTGAGTTTTTCAAAACTAAAGAAAAATTTAAGTACTATCGAGGATGCTTTGAAGGAAAATTCTAGGTTGTGTATTAAACACTTCAATGACAGCGTTCGGCTTAACAGACGTTTCATGCATCTTCCTATTCGTGCAGTTCTTTACTTGGGTAAACAAGAATTAGCACTTCGCGGTCACCACGAACGAAGAGTTATCATCTATTAATCGCGGAAATTTTAAAGAACTGCTAGAAACCTTCGTATCAATAAGCCCTGTGGATATTCAAGAACACTATAAAAAAATCTCACCCGTCTTTGCCGGCAATTCTAAGACCATTCAGAATGAAATAATTGACTGCATTTCACAATATATTGATGAGCATGTCGCAAAGGAAATAGAAGATAGCACATTTTTTTCAATTCAAGTGGATGATTCCACAGACATTGTCCACAAATCTCAATGTAGCATCATAATTAGATACGTTATTCCCGGAGGAAAGCTTTTGTTTCCCGGTGGAAAGATTTTTGGTATTTTATGATGTTAGTTCCAGTTGGACTGCCGACACACTATTTCACGTTGTGTCAATGTCCCTCCAAAAATTTGACTATAAATCAAAACTTATTGCCCAGTGTTTCGATGATGCAAGCGTTATGTCAGGGGAATTAAATGGTCTTCAGGCAAAAATCAAAGAAGTAGTGCCACAAGCGGTTTTTGTTCACTGCATGGCGCATCGTTTGAATTTAGTGCTGCAACAGCATTTCGAAATGTCGTATTTTTTTGGCAAATGTTAACGGTTTACCCTCTTTTTTCCACAGTTCTGCTAAGCGAACTTACGCAGTAGACACAGTCGTTGGAAGACGAATCCCTACTTCCGTTATTACGCAATGGAAGTCTAATTCGAAAATTGCGAATACTATATATAAAGAATGGGATTCATTAAAAGAAGTATTCACTAAAATTGTGAACGATTCAAATTATGATCAAACATCAATTAGGCAGAGTGATGGCTTCTTAAATAAATTTAATGATTTTGAATTTACGCTTTTGGTTGTCGTTTTTAACAATATTTTGGAACCACGGATTTTCTCTTCGTTGTGCTACAAAAGAAGTCATTTGACATTAATTTCTGTATCTCGCAAGTTAAAAATACGCAAACACTCATAAATAGCAAAAGAACTGATGATGCATTTATGAAAATTTTCGATTTAGCAGCTTCTAAAACAACAGTTCCAACTGAATACCATGAGTGGCAGAAAATAATTACACTCACACGAGATCAACTTTTTGAAAAATACAGAATTCTGTATTATGAAATTTTAGATACCGTAACCTTTCAGTACAAATAACTACACGTTTTAATGATATGGAAAAGCTTCAGTTTGTTACGTTAATGGATACTTCAAAATTTGTGACGTATTCTGAAAACTTTCTCACGGATGCATTAAGTAACTTAAAGGTGTGCTACCCTAATCTGTTTACCGATTTCCAAAAACTGAAAAACGAATTACAGCTTATTTATGAGGATAAGCAATACAGACAAATGGAACCACTAAATTTTATGGAACTTTTAGCTGACAACAGGAACATCTTTAAAGAAGCTTACAAACTGTTTGTTTAATAGTAGCTATTCCATCCACTAGCGTTTCCGTAGAACGAAGTTTTTCTTGTTTAAAAAGAATAAAATCATACCTGCCCAATACAATGACAGAGGACATACTTACTAACTTATCAAAAATGTCCATAGAAAAGGAACTGTTAAACGAATTAATTAATGTACAACCATTTTATGACGACATTATCGACAAGTTTGCATATTTGAAAGAGAGGAGAATTGCCCTTGTGTTCAAGAAATAAAATGCAAGCCTGTAAGCATTTACTATTTTTAACTACTTTATTTGTAAATTTTATTAACATACTTTTCTTTTGTGTCCATATGTTATTCATGATTCCAAAACAGGAATAAACATATGCACATAATTGACGGGGGGGGGGGACCTGCCACCTATTCTGCTTCACCAATCCTCGAAGCCACGAGCCGCCACTGGTATCACAGGTAACCTGATTTTAGCTGGCAGCTGTTAGAAGTACAGAAATGCACACAAGAGGCAAGTCCAAGCAGCACGCGGCGGAGGCCAGAAAAGAAGTCAGCATGGAAGAGAAGGAGTCAACATCAGTTGAAGAAGTGGAGATGGTGGAAAATAGAGGAGAACCAAATTGGCAAAAAATAATGGAGGTAATGGCCGAACAAAGTAGACAAAATAATGAAAGTTTGTTAAAACAAATGAACGAAAAATTTGATGGCATTAAAGACAATAGTAAACAAACTCATGAGAATTTTAAACAAATGAACGAATAGTTCGACAGAAATGAGGAGAATTTTAAGCAAATGAACGAAAAAATTGACGGTATCAAAGAAGACAATAAAGAGACAAATGAAAAAATAGACAAAATGGAGGAAAAAATAAAGGAAAAATCTCAGAAACAAAACGAGAATTAGAGGGAAAATTTAATAAAACAAATGAATGAGAGGATGAACAGTACAAATGAGAAAATAGACAGTATTAACAGGAATACAGATGAAAACAATAGACAAATGAATGAGAACTTGAACCAAATTAATGACAAATTCGAAGAGAATAATAAACTAATGAATGACAAAATAGACAGCATTAAGGAAAGCAATAAACAAACAAATGAAAAAAAATGACAGTATTAAGGAAAGTACTAATGAAACCTTAAGGCAAGCTATAAGCGAAAATAATAACCAAATGAAGAATGAGTTCAGACAAATAAAAGAAGAAAATTTAAAACAAATAAATGAAAGAATTGAAAATGTCAATGAGGCAATTACACAAAAAATAGATGAGTGTAATGAAGAAAGAAAACGAGAAATCGCCGAAACAAATGAAAAAGTAGAAGGCACCAAGGAAACCATTGGACAGGTCAGAATAGATTTGGATACCAAGATAGGTCAAGTAAAAGAGAGTAGTCACGCCCAAATGCAATCAATAAGAATGGACTTCGGAGATAAATGTCGGGACATCGATACGGCCATAAGCGAAGTACATGGACAGGGACAACGCAACCAAGAGAGGATCGAGGGACTCCAGTGAACAGTCGATAATCGACCCACTTCTATTTCATACATCCAACCCATGGACAACCGGGAGGCTATCAGTTTCAAAACTTATAGAAGAAATCCGATGGAGTTCTTAGAACGGGTCAACGAACAGCTGATTAGTAATGGAGAGGACAGGTGGCCAGTGATCCGGAGTTATCTAGACGAGCACTTCACAGAAATTAGTGATAACTGGTGGACGGCTTTGAGACACGACCTCCGGAATTATGATGAATTTAAAGCTGCGTTCAAAGCAAGGTACTGGTCGGAGGCCACACAGAACATTGTAAGGGATAACATTTGCCACGGGATGTATGATGCTAGCAGAGGAACCACGCTCATGGCGTACTTTTTGGAAACGTGTGTTTGGTGAGAAACCTGGAGCCAAAAATCCCGGAGGAAAGTCTTGTCACCAAGTTAGCCTACCACTATGAGGACGGAGTGTCCAGGGCACGAACAGGAGGGCAAATTAAGACGGTACAAGCCATGTCGGCGTTGTTAGAAAAATACGAACGAGAAGGGTATTATAGGAGAAGCCGGCAGAGGTACGAAACCAAGAATGTGCCAAACAACGACCACCACAATAACAACGGAAACAATCGGCCAAGTTTCAACAACCGAACAAATCAAAATAACGAGGCGTACAGTCGGCCAAATTTCAACAACTGCAGAAATGACAACAACGAGGCGTGTTACCGACCAAACAACAACAGCCCAGGAAGTTATGGAGGCAACCGCGGCAATCGACCAAATATCCCAACTAATCAATACAACCGGCCATACAACCCAAACTACCGCCAACAGAACAACAACAGCCGAAACTACAATAACAACCACAGCCCAAATAATCAAAACCAGGACTACCGAAGGGTCAACTATGTGCGAGCAGAGGATAATGGCAACAGGAGATCACATTATCAAGGACGCCAGAGTTCCAGCTGGGACACCTACTGGAACCAAGACGACCATGCCAACAGAAGGGGTGCCAGGACCAACAGAGGTAGAAGTCGAAGCCACAAGGGTTACCGGCATAACAACTGTGAAGATGACCATCACCAGCCAGAACCTAGACCGACGGTGAATGACACACACGTAAACCAAAACGGCAGGCGAGACGACGAGTCTGAGCTGGTTTTTAACGCCACGTGACAGTGAAAATACCCAAGGGACCCTCACTGAACCAATCTATTGGGTTAATTAACACTGGACATCACGTTCAAAATACGAAAAAAGTTATTACAATTATTCGAAACAATTATTTAAAAAATTTAAGGGAGGAACTGTTAGAAGAAGAAGAAGTTTGATGAGATAAAATTCTATAACAAAACACTAGAACAAACTGAGAAAATAAAAAGCAAATACCAGAGGCTACAACCGAAGCCGGTACGATACCAAGTTGGAGATCGAATCTTATTGAAAAACAGAGAGCTACCCAATACAATGGAGAGTATAGCGAAAAAACTATTATTGTTATACACCAGACCTTACACAGTAATGAAGGATAATAATAATAATACTTATGAGATCATGGATCCTAGTACACAGAGGAAAAAGGGACTTAGAACCAGTCATCCATGAAAAAATACTATTAAACAATTAAAAGAATAATCATTGAACCAAATAATGAATCTTAAATGTGTTAAAAGAAGAGTGATAAAGAAAAGTAAGTTTTAATATAAACAATAAGAAGTAAATACAAATAATGGCCATCAACAATATTGTGTCAATAAAGAACTAGAGAGTATGAGAAAGGAAATCAATAATGAAGGAAGATATAATGTAATCTATACAATGATAATGTGAAGAATCCCAGAATGTTTATTATATTTTAGTCGCACTAAGACTACTTTAAAGTTTTTTGATGATTGACTGTAGAATGATCCAGCAATCATATACCTGAGCAGACGATTCGTTCCTCTGAACTCAGAAGGTGTAAGATGGACAGCGGTGAATCGGAGACTAAAGAGCCCGCCCGACTGGTGCCAACGCACATGATAGGGAAAATAATTAGGGAAATTAAATGTTTAAGGGATAAAACACAAAGAAGGAAGATAACATACTAAATAAAGCAAGGAGATAGTGAATTACATGAAGAAGAAAAGGGAAAATTATAAGAAATCAAAGAAGGAAGTTCAAGTAAAGAAGTGATTAAACTAATAAAATGGTTGATAATTTCATCAACACCTGCACAATATTTGCTGAAATGATCAAATTTAGCATTGGGGCAATATGTAATAGTACATATCTTCACAATAAAGTTAACAACAAAAGATAAAGAATGAAGCACTCATACACTAACACCAGAACACCTAAGAAAGGAATGATAACTGAGTAACTGTATACAAAGTATTATATAAGGTTCAAGAACTCAATAAAACAATTAATGTAATTAACTCAGTAAACCAAAGAACAATAAGTAGTGATAAAGAAGAAAGTATAGAAGACAACTTAGTAACGTGATAAACCCAATAGATATGGTAAGTGAGAGGTATAAACAAGTCTAGCAACGAAACCACGAATTAAAATAAAGACATGCTAAGCAACAAGACAGTGAAGACCACATTAATTACCAAATAACTTCAATGCATGAAGAACTGAAAAGAAACAAATTAACAAAAATAGTCATTTTTAATAGAGGTCAGAATATTTCACCTCACAGAGTCCACCAATTAAATAAAAAGCTTTTTTCTATGTCAGACAATATATTACTTAAAAATAATTAATATTTTCAAGGAATAAAAAGAAATCGAAACAAAAAGGGAATATTATCATAAATAAATCATTGGGAAATAGAGAAGGCAAATTTAGGAATTAAATAATGCAATTAACCTGACAAAACAATAACTGATGATGACAAATACCCAGAAGAGACGATCAAATGACAGAAGATGTAAATAGTTGTTAGTAGACGTAAATATAATGTACAAATGTTCAACTTAGTATGTAAGAAATAAGACACTGAGTATAGCCTTAGATTAAAACTATGAGGAGGTCTGCGAATATCAAACAGTTATTTTGTATAAGTGAACTACAGACTGTAAGTCATATAGAATTACAAATATAATAATATTGAACAATACTTATAAAAATCAGATAGTGTAACAGTGTAAAAAGGTGAGAACAACAGTGATAGGCTTTAAAAAGTAAAAACAGTATATAGTGTAAGTGAATAAACATATTTATAATATGAACATTGTATGTGTTAAGAATTGTGTTTGATATTTTAATATGTAGTGGAATTAAATTGGCCAGGATGGAGAAAATAATGATGAGTGAGTGGACTGTAATTTAATACATTTATTGTGCATAAATGTTACACGTTAATTTAGATTATGAAAGGTTAGCTAAGCCTTCTATGCATCATGATGTTTGGAAAACCACATTAGATCCAAAAATTTTATACATTTTAGAAATGAGGTGCAATTACGCAACGCTCGAAGATACATGAATGAAATGATTTGGGCGTAAGGCCTACATAGTAAGTCGCAACATAAGAAGAATAAAAATGACAGCCGAACGCAACAAGCGTTAGTCACGTCTGCTGTGTTCGGACGCTCGGAGCACTGTAACGTCATGGTTGCCGTTGCAAGCATGGTTGGACTATGATCAGATTAGCCAACCTTTCATTTATACAATTCCCACATTAAATACCAACATTATCGTCCATAACTGCCCGCAAAAATGGAACGATTTTTTGTAATATATTTTTAACAATTTATATTATAATGAAAAGACAAACATGTACGTTCTTACTAATAGATATCAACCATCAGTAGTTTGTGTTGATTATCGACATTGGAATGTTAGATAACAAGATTATAACATTAAACTGCTCAGAGATAAAACCTTAATGATAATGTTAGACAGGCCACAGTTGGCTTGCAAACTGATTCATACATGAGTATAAATGTGCATGAATTAGCAGAGATGTATACAATACAAAACATGAATAATGAATAATCTGATAATGCTTGATAATGAATAATCTGTGACTCAACCCTTGATGGGCCAGATATAAATTGCAAATATTTATGCAAGTCATGATTAACAGTCCAAGCCAGTCAAGGCCAGCTGATTTGTACATAATAGTATTGAATATAAAATGAATAGACAAGATTATTACAAAAAGTTATATGCATATAAAAACATGGATTGAGCATAACGCTGTAGTATAATAATTAAATAGTGCATGCTATACCAAACAATTGCAAGAATGCACAAATAAATTGACATGCGAAAATAGATTATACATTGTGAAATAGTTACAAGTATATAAACGTAATAACATGTATGTCATCATCACAGATACATGAATAATAATATATGTGCGATACATGATCGCAAAATACAAATACAAAAAATATGTGTGAAAATATACGCGTGGTGCATAATCATAGACAACAGATGCTGGTACAATAATATGTGTTACATAGATACAAAATACATGATAAAATACAATAAAAATATGTGTGTTGCATAATTGCAAAATACATGAATACAAGGCATAAAATACAATATGATAGTATAAGTGACAAATACAGTAAATGTGTTCATACAAAAATGTAATGCATGTGGTGGGCAATTACAAGTAACACATAAAAATTCATAGAATAGTAAAATACCAATGCACAAATATCAATAAAAGTGTGCAGCAAATATGCATACATGGTTTGTATAGTTCCAAATCCATGTGAATATTATATAACAAAATACATAACACAAGAACCAATTCAACCAATAGACATGACACATAAACCACTACCAATAGCAAATATGAATATACAAAAGACATAGTATATGTCTTACAAAATTATCAACACATGTAAATACAAGAATAAGTAAAGTATACCACAATGACAATATAATAAGTATAAATATAATAAGTATAAATATAATAACACAGTGCATGTTGTACAATTACAAAATACATGCGAATTTGAGATACACTATAATGCAATATCACCATATAACATGTTAAAAAATGTTTGTGACAGCACATATCACCATAATTGAAGTCGGCCAAACTATCAAACAATTAAGTAATGAAAAGCTCGTGGCCAAGTAAAACATAACGTTGTGCTAAGTAGTTACATTGACATCGTGTCTAGGCCTCGTCCTGCGCTGGCAACAAACATAACTTGTGAATTGGTCTGCTAAAGGTGCCAACAGGCGTACGAACGTCAACTACCCTAATTAAATTGTCTGGTCCGGGAAATGTGGCTGTGATTACCCCAAATTTCTATGCTAATGGAGGCAAGTTATCCTCGATTAGCAGGACCAGGTCACCAATGGAAACGTTTTCTTTAGCGAACTTCCATTTGTGACGCTGTTGCAATTGGTGTAGGTAGTCGCGCGACCATGCTTTCCAAACAGCTTGGACAAACTTCTGGAGAAGCTGCCAACGGCCGAGACGAGAGATGGGAACGTGTGACAAGTCAGGATCAGGTATTGCCGTTAATGGTGCACAGATTAAAAAATGGCCAGGGGTAAGTGGCACTGGATCGTTTACATCCGATGAAACGGCAAATAATGGACGTGAGTTTAGAAAGGCCTCTACCTGTGACAAAACCGTAGTAAACTCCTCGAACGTGAGTATGGACTTGCCGACAACGCGGCGCAAATGATACTTCAAACTTTTTATACAGCTCTCCCATAGCCCACCAAAATGAGGTGACGATGAAGGAATGAATGACCACTTAATACCATGAGAAGTTGCAAATGATTGAATTGTTAAGGTGGGATCCTTGTTATGCCAGAGATTGTAAAGGTCATGCAAGACGTTGCGGGCCTTCCTAAAGATCGTGCCGTTGTCAGAATACAATTGGCTAGGTATGCCCCTACGGGCCATGAAGCGACGTAAGGCAGCTATAAACGCATTGGCCGTGAGGTCGGAAACCAATTCCAAATG
Source organism: Magicicada septendecula (assembly GCA_034769895.1). Classification (NCBI taxonomy): domain Eukaryota; kingdom Metazoa; phylum Arthropoda; class Insecta; order Hemiptera; family Cicadidae; genus Magicicada; species Magicicada septendecula. The sequence goes on from CM068368.1 coordinate 824,082,165, forward strand.
AATGGCCCTAGTGGCTAAGCAAATGAATAGAGACACATATGACTTGGACAGAGTCCTAGATCTCTGCCCGCCATGACGGATCATGAAGGGACCACCATAATCCACTGCACAGAATAAAAACGGCCTGGAAGGAGTAACCCTGGGAGATGGCAAAACACCAAGCCATTGAGCTTGATATTTGGTATTAAATCTGAGACATTTTATGCATCTACGAATGATGGAACGAATCACTATCTTGGCGTTAATGATCCACCAGCGTTGACGAAGTGAATGATGGACAAGTTGAGCACCAGCGTGGAGAAGTCGAATATGCTCACTCTCAAATATGAGGCGAGTGATGTGAGCCGAAGGATGCAAGACAGTAGGATGCTTATTATCATAGGGTAGTTGCGACTGCTGCAGACGTCCGCCGACACGTATGATGCCAAACTCATCAAGAAATTGGTCAAGAGAAGACAGTTTACTCCTACTAGAGACAGAAGCTCCATTTCGAAGGCAATTAAGCTCATTAGCGAAATGGATCGACTGGGATTGCTTTATGAAAAAGTTAAGAGTAGAATGAATTTCGGTAGGGGTAAGAACTCCCAAAATTTTCTCTGCCCTTGAGGGTCTAGCATTTTTGATAAATCGAAAGCAATAAGTGTACACGCGGGTCAGTCGGTGCAACGAGGAAAAGTCCTTAGAGAGATCAATAGGTAAGGTAGAAATTAGAGAAAGCTTGGGGGTTTGTTTCTCCTCAACGGAGCATTCAGGAAGCGGCACATTAGAAGGTGAAAAAGGTGAAAAAACATTGGGTTCAGAAGATTGAGACAGACAAGTAGGACCATGCCACCAAAGTGAACAATAGCGCAAAACGTCAGGGTGACATCCTCTAGAAATAATGTCAGCAGGATTATGTTGCGAATCAATATGATGCCATGTGTGGGTTTCAGTGAGATGCTGAATCTCAGCAACACGATTAGCGACGTACGTCTTCCACCTAGAAGACTGAGCATGAATCCAGTAAAGAGATACCATGGAGTCGGAATATAGGTGTACGCTATTGACAAAAGAATGGAGAGCAGGGGTGACCTTGAATAGAAGTCGCGATAACAACAAACAAGCACAGAGCTCATTGCGGGGTAATGACACCTGTCGTAGTGGAGCCACACGCGATTTAGAACACAAAAGGTGACAAGAGACCATTAAATCATGATAAATAACTCTAATGTAAATGCAACATCCATAACCCCTTTCAGAGGCATCCGCGAAACCATGTAATTCAACTAGCTTGAGCTCAGACTTGGTGCGTATGGAGCGTGGAACAATAATGTCACCGATTAGATACAACTTGTCGCATAATGAACGCCAATACGAATATAATTGGCTCATCCCAACCAAGATTGCACAACCACAGTTGCTGCATAAACTGTTTATAAAGGAAAACAATTGGACCAATGAGTCCCAAAGGGTCGTAGATACCCGCTATAATTGACAGGATTCTCCTCTTAGAAATACTTGACTCAACTGGAAATGACTTGATGTCAAACAAGAATGAATCTGCAGAGTTGTTCCAAAGAATGCCCAACGTACGCACATTGCCTTGTTTGTTTAATGGAAGTGATAAATTACTATGCTCAGTGACTACATTTGGTTCATTTGATGCCCATTTATGTAGAGTAAAGCCATATTGACTCAACAACGTACTTAAGTCAGATTTTAACTTGATCAGATTAGAAATGGTGTCTGTACCGGTCAACAAATCATCGACATAAAAATCATTAATTATAGCTGAAGCAGCGTCAGGAAAGGAAGCTTCATTATCCTTACCAATCTGAATAAGGCAGCGAGTTGCCAAGAATGAAGCGCTAGCAGTACCATATGTTACAGTTCGCAGCACGAAATGTTTAAATTGTTCAAGCGAAGAATTACGCCATAGAATACGTTGGTAATGACAATCGTTATCAGACACTAGAATTTGCCGATACATCTTTTCGATGTCAGCAATTAGAACATAATTGTGTATACGAAATCGCAAAAGAATGGAGAAAAGGTCTTGTTGGACATTTGGGCCCACTAACAAAATATCATTGAGAGATAGACCATTGGTAGTTTTAGCCGAACCATCAAAAACGACGCGAAGCTTCGTCGTGGAACTAGAATGTTTAAAAACGACATGATGAGGCAGATAGTAGGTATTTGAAACCTTGGAATCAACACAGCAATCGTCAACCAGCGTCATGTGGCCAAGATCCTTGTATTCCTGAATAAAATTTGCATATTCACGCGCAAGCTCAGAATCACGCTTGAACCTGCGTTCTAAACTTAAAAATCTCGCTTCAGCGGTAGCATAGGACTCACCCAGCTGGGCATTATCAGACACGAATGGCAGTGAGACGACAAATCTAATTCATTATTACGATGAGTAGACTTAACAAAATGTTCTTCGCAAACCGAATCATTAATAATATGTGCATTATCAAGGACGGTTTCAGTCTCCCAAAACTTCTCAAGAGACGCTAGAATTTGATCATCGTTGTTTCTTGCCAAGAACGAAACGGCAGGACCCTTAGAATGACAATGCTTAGGTAAATTGCCTGCTAGAATATAGCCTAACTTAGTTTCTTGTATAACAGGAAAGTTAGGACCACGAACATATTTGTTAGCTTGAATCAAGTCTAAATAAAACTGCGCTCCCAACAATATGTCTATGTCAGCTGATACATTAAAATGTGGGTCAGCAAGGAAAATGTTATCTGGGATATTAAAATGTTTTGCGTCAAAAGATTGTGCTGGAAGTTTGTGGGTCAATGTAGATAAGACTGCGCATTGAGCATTAAAAGTAAACCTTTGATAACGAGAAACGATACGAACTGATACCAAATTAGTAGCGCAACATGTTGCATTATTAATACCTGAGATTGGTATATTAGATTTAGTCAAGTTAAGTTGCAGTTTTTTTGCAAATGATGCAGTACAAAAATTAACTTGAGATCCTGCATCTAACAATATGCGCGCAAGTTGCCTGTTACCAGCGCGGTCGATGACGAACACAACGGCTGTAGATAAGATAACATTATTTGCTGATTGCAGTTTAAATGAATAGTAATTACTACTGCTGGCAGAACTCTGTTTTAACCCATTATTTATGTGAAGTAATGTATGATGTCGTCTGGAACAGATCTTACATGACTGTTTGACCGTGCAATTAGGTGAAAAATTATCTGGTCTCAAACAATTAGTGCAGCATTTATGCTTTAATATAGCCTAAATTGCCCTCGTTCCGAGACGCTCAAATCGCGAAATTTGTCACACATATAAATTGGGTGACTTGCCTTGCAGCATGGGCATGAAATAGAATGATAACTCTTAAATGCAGTGCTGCCAGCAGAGTTTCGTAACTTAGGTTTTTCAGACTTATTTTTAAATTTTACAATTGGTTTGTTAAGCTGCTGTCCAGTTTCTAGCGTAACGTGTTTTCTAATAATTGTCTACGGGCATTTAGAAACTGTATAAAACTCTGAAAGTTGGGAAGATTCTCAGAATCTATCGATTCTTTCCATAATTTAAATGTGGAATGATCAAGTTTTGTTGACAATAGTTGTATGACAATGAGTTCAAATGAATCCACTGACAATTGCATCGCTGTCAGAGAATTGACAGAAGACGTTATGGTATTTATAAATTCTGCTAAGCTCTGTACAGAGTCCTTGGTTGTGGACTTCACTTTTAATAAATTTTGAATGTAATATTTAGCTAATATGAATTGATTGTCATATCTAGCGGACAGCAAACTTAACGCTATTGAATAATTTTCGTTACAAATAGGCAAAGCCTTGATTAAATCTAATGGCTCATTCTTGAGAGATGAATATACATAATGTAATTTTTGCACTGAAGTTAAGTCAGATCTAGCATGTACCAAGTCTAAAAATATCGAGTAAAAGTGCTGCCATTCGAGAATGTTACCTGTGAAGCAGGGCAGACTTATAGGTTTTAATTGAATGTTACTGCTTAATGTTTGAGATTCAGTCTGGATGTTGAAACTGTCTATTAGTTGTAAGATGTTAGCCTCGGTTGAATATAAAAGCTCTTCAACCTCGACTCTGTCCTCTTGGGCAGCATTTATGTCTTTAGAAATTAATTAAATCTCAGACTGGACCTCATCATATTTTATTGATAAGCTTTTTAAACTTTCTAGTCTGACAGTTAGAAAATGTTTGGTATTACTACTTTTATCAAAGTTAACTACTGCGGAATTGATTCTCACTATGGCAGACTTTAAGCCGCCTCTCTTTTTAACCAACACTCTTAAGCCTTCTTCCGTCATTTTACGCACCTTTTAATGATGGCGTTGATATCGTACCTTCGGTGAGATGTCTTGCAGCGTTGAGGCCGTAGAGCAGATGGTAGACACGCACGGACTGGATGGAAGACTACTCTCAACTTGACACTGCTCAAGACCTGGCGTGTAGGCGTTAACACGTAGATTTTTTATATACTATGAAGCTCAATCACGACGACGAAAGAAATGTTGAATAAATACCGACACGGTCGGTTAAGTGAACATACTGAATCGCCAGTGATGGGCAGAAATTGAAGTAAAAAATGATGAGAAGCCGCTCGGTAAGGTATAAAGTTGTGAAAGAAGGTTAAAATGATGAATCCAGGCGCGGAGTGACCAAAAAATGTTAAGAATTGTGTTTGATATTTTAATATGTAGTGGAATTAAATTGGCCAGGATGGAGAAAATAATGATGAGTGAGTGGACTGTAATTTAATAAATTTATTGTGCATAAATGTTACACGTTAATTTAGATTATGAAAGGTTAGCTAAGCCTTCTATGCATCATGATGTTTGGAAAACCACATTAGATCAAAAAATTTTATACATTATAGAAATGAGGCGCAATTACTCAACACTCGAAGATACATGAATGAAATGATTTGGGCCTAAGGCCTACATAGTAAGTCGCGACATAAAAAGAATAAAAATGACAGCCGAACGCAGCAAGCGTTAGTCACGTCTGCTGTGTTCGGACGCTCGGAGCACTGTAACGTCATGTTTGCCGTTGCAAGCATGGTTGGACTATGATCAGATTAGTCAACCTTTCATTTATACAATTCCCACATTAAATACCCACATTATCGACCAGTATGAAACATGTAATTTATATGAAACAACAAGGCAACTAATATAGTGAAATAAAACCAAGGGGAAATAATTAAAAAATAAAGAATCTTCCGTTACAAACTTATAATATAATAGTGACGAAGATACAATAAGATTCTATGGAATCATATTAATTATAAATTGTGAAATCGAACCTGTGACCCATAAATTTATCATTGCCAAGACCTGAAATGAATGAATTAGTGTTTTAATAAAAAGGAAGGTATTGTTGAAAAATATTGAAACCAGACAGAACATGTCAGTTTTTCTGCTGGATTTTATACAAATTAAAGACAGATGCGAGACGAAATAATACAGAAAAACTATGGAAATAACTAAAAGAAGGATGTTTTAATCGATGGCACAAAAAACTTGAAGTCCAGGAGCGAAGGATCAAGAAATAAGCGTGTAAAGAAAACTCCAAGATTGGTGAGATTACTCCAATGATCAACCACGATATTTGAAAACATTTTAACATTTAAAGATCGAGTTACAGCGATATACTATCACAAAAACAATAAAAACTTTATGATAGTGAATACTAATTGTACACAAATAATTATTACTATTAAGAGTTTCTTTTTTCAATTGTTCATTTCTTCTTTTGTATGATCCAAATACCCCACTGATACATAACATACATCAACAACACCTAATTACCAAACATTATTTATAAATTATGTTTTATGATATGTTTACGATTTGTATTATACTTTTACATGACTAATCAATGAACCCTGAGATTGAGATTTTTCATGCTCTACAACAGAAATGAGTTTCGAAAAGAGTAAATAAAAATAATTGAATACGAAAAAAACGGAAAGTAAGGAGTTTGAGTATTTATTTTAGAATAAGAGAGTTTTTTTTACAAATTGGCGACCAACTTGAGGGCTAGAAAAAGGGAATTAAACCAAGAAAGAATAGAATTATAGTTGTCATTTCTAGCTGGCGATCATACAAAAGTGAACAAGATGGCGTCCAACCAGCGAGGCTGAAATTAGAGAAAAATTATTATTGTAGGAAGTTATAATTGTATCACAAGTGACCTGATTTTAGCTGGCAGCTGTTAGAAGTACAGAAATGCACACAAGAGGCAAGTCCAAGCAGCGCGCGGCGGAGGCCAGAAAAGAAGTCAGCATGGAAGAGAAGGAGTCAACATCGGTTGAAGAAGTGGAGACGGGCGATAAGGCGGAAAATAGAAGAGAACCAAATTGGCAAAAAATAATGGAAGTAATGGCCGAACAAAGTAGACAAAATAATGAAAGTTTGTTAAAACAAATGAACGAAAAATTTGATGGCATTAAAGAAGATAGTAAACAAACTCATGAGAATTTTAAACAAATGAACGAAAAGTTCGACAGAAATGAGGAGAATTTTAAGCAAATGAATGAAAAAATTGACGGTATCAAAGAAGACAATAAACAAACAAATGAAAAAATAGACAAAATGGAGGAAAAAATAAAGGAAAACTCACAGAAACAAAACGAGAATTTGAGGGAAAATTTAATAAAACAAATGAATGAGAGGATGGACAGTAGAAACGAGAAAATAGACAGTATTAACAGGAATACAGATGAAAACAATAGACAAATGAATGAGAACTTGAACCAAATTAATGACAAATTCGAAGAGAATAATAAACTGATGAATGACAAAATAGACAGCAATAAGGAAAGCAATAAACAAACAAATGAAAAAATTGACAGTATTAAGGAAAGTACTAATGAAACCTTAAGGCAAGCTATAAACGAAAATAATAACCAAATGAAGAATGAGTTCAGACAAATAAATGAAGAAAATTTAAAACAAATAAATGAAAGAATTGAAAATGTCAATGAGGCACTTACACAAAAAATAGATGAATGTAACGAAGAAAGAAAACGAGAAATCGCCGAAACAAATGAAAAAGTAGAAGGCACCAAGGAAACCATTGGACAGGTCAGAATAGATTTGGATACCAAGATAGGTCAAGTAAAAGAGAGTAGTCACGCCCAAATGCAATCAATAAGAACGGACTTCGGAGATAAATGTCGGGACATCGATACGGCCATAAGCGAAGTACGTGGACAGGGACTACGCAACTAAGAGAGGATCGAGGGACTCCAGCGAACAGTCGATAATCGACCCACTTCTATTTCCTACATCCAACCCATGGACAACCGGGAGGCTATCAGTTTCAAAACTTATAGAAGAAATCCGATGGAGTTCTTAGAACGGGTCAACGAACAGCTGATTAGAAATGGAGAGGACAGGTGGCCAGTGATCCGGAGTTATCTAGACGAGCACTTCAGAGAAATTAGTGATAACTGGTGGACGGCTTTGAGACACGACCTCCGGAATTATGATGAATTTAAAGCGGCGTTCAAAGTAAGGTACTGGTCGGAGGCCACACAGAACATTGTAAGAGATAACATTTGCCACGGGATGTATGATGCTAGCAGAGGGACCACGCTCACCGCGTACTTTCTTGGAAAAGTGTGTTTGGCGAGAAACCTAGAGCCAAAAATCCCGGAGGAAAGTCTTGTCACCAAGTTAGCCTACCACTATGAGGACGGAGTGTCCAGGGCACGAACAGGAGGGCAAATTAAGACGGTACAAGCCATGTCGGCGTTGTTAGAAAAATACGAACGGGAAGGGTATTATAGGAGAAGTCGGCAGAGGTACAAAACCAGGAATGTGCCAAAAAACGACCACCACAATAACAACGGAAACAATCTGCCAAGTTTCAACAACCGAACAAATCAAAATAACGAGGCGTACAGTCGGCCAAATTTCAACAACCGCGGAATTAACAACAACGATGATACAATCTTATTTTTCCACATTTACTTTTCAAGCGAACTTATTTTGGTATAGCTGGGAAAATGGAGAAATGTTGAAAATGTCGCAGCACATCACAGGCGACTAAGCTAATCGTGTTACTGGTAGCTGGTTTGCACTCAGCTGGTTGTTTGAGCTCTGCAAACCAGTAAACGCAATCGTTGTGATACGACTTGAACACAGCACAATGACAAAAACGGTGGTAGGGATGAAATACACAACAGCTGGAAATACGTTCAGCTGGTGCATGGGAGTACTGCAAACCACCACCGCAAGCACTGCTGTGCAGTACAGCACATGCGTATCAGAGATACCAGTAAACGTTACCCAATGTTTGAATTTATAAAATTATAGTAATAATTTTGTATAATTGCGATTGTGATAATAAAGTGTCAACCAACTTTTTATTAATTAAACTGTGTGTTAAGTATTATTATTTCTTTGTTTAGTGCCTCTGTGCGCTTTTCTTTAGTGTTTGTGCTTTTTAGATTAGTGATTCTGCGTGCTTTTAAACAAAGTTTTTTTAGTTTAAAATGAATAATTTTAAGAACCAGTAGACTAGGACACTAAATGCCTCCCTTAACAATAAATCAAATTGTAAAATCAGGTGGTCAACAATTTAATCGATCATTTAAACTAGAACATAATGAAAATAATGACTGGTTATGTGGTTATGACGAAAGAAATTCTTTATTTTGTTTTCCACGTTTATTGTTTGGAGTAGAGGAGTCCTGGACAAAATTCGGAAAGAAAGATATTAATCATCTAGCCGAAAAAATAAGAAATTATTAGGCGTCAAATGTGCATATAAAGTATGATTTTCAGTTTTCTCTTTTTGGTAGCTACATTCAGGCCCGTATTTAGGCACGTGCTATTCTGTGCTTGCGCACAGAGCGGCAAGATTTGGGGGGCGGCAGAATTTTGGATTTTTATTTTTTAGATTCACAATGAAAGGATATTTCCACTGCAAAGTAACGCCTACATGACACACGTCCGCCTTTTCTACAAACATTGTGCACAGTTTAATCTGAGTTGTGGCATCGGGAACTCAGAAATGGTTAATAAACGTCAGTCACTGCTGTGTGTAGTGAGTGAAAATGTGTTGTGTCAGTCTATTCAGCGTCACCGCTGGTCTCCAGCACAGAGATACGATTTCTCATCCGTCAGAATCCCGCCAAGGAGAGTATTCAAGGTCAAATAACATTTATAACGTGTAATGGCACAGCCATATATGTTTACAAAACGTTTTGTTTGGCTGACACTTATTACAAATCTACGTCTGACCTAATGCAACCTCTTATTTATCTGTACTAAGGATCTATATCTGTACAAATCAGCTGTCTGTTTTTACGTTTCCACCAAACGTGTTGGTAGGCTGACGTGTTCCTACTTCTTAAAAAATAATACAGTAATGTAATTACAGTACTGTATGTGTTTATTTGTCATTTTCAAAATAAAATACGCAAACTTTAGTTGTTATATTCAAAATTTACATATTCATTACATTTACGATGATACGTATATATACAATATTATTGGTACTGTATATGTAATTGTTAATATGTATAATAAATATTTTCTTAGAAAAAAAACGCGTTATAGCGAATTCGTGTTATGTGGGGTCGCGCAAAGCGGGGTATGATTTGTATTCCGCTGCTGTTCTACTAGTCTGTATAAATGAGGTAGGGAAGGTTTTTGTTGGCAACACTGCGCTGTCGGCTGCCGCTCTGTATATTCGTACTCTGTGGCTGCCGCTCTGTTCTGGCTCGCGCATCGCTCTGTGCTACCGTTTGCCTATTCTGTTCAACTAGGTTATGTTAGTTTTATTTCCATATTCCTTAAGGAATGGAAGTGTGGTGATGGCAAAAAAAATCGTGTTCGAGATTATTGCAGATTCTGATTCTAGTACACTCAAAACATGAAAAAAAATCGGTATGGAGAACCATACATGACTTCCATATTCTAAGTTTTATATTTAAAATCATTTTCAGCCAAACAGCCAGGCTGTGCCTTACATGCCTTTTTATTGCTGTATTAAATGAAAAAATCGGTATGGAGAACCATACATGACTTCCATATTCTAAGATTTATATTTAAAATCATTTTCAGCCAAACAGCCAGGCTGTGCCTTACCTGCCTTTTTATTGCTGTATTAAATGAAAAATGAAAAATATTATATTACATTAAAATGAAAAAATTATAATTTTATTGCCTGGCAACAAAATTATTTTATTTTTAACAATTACCATTGTTTCAAAAAGTTTAAATAAATTTTCAAGTACTTTACTCTTGTTAAAACGTATAAGGTTGCAGGTAAACTACCCCTTCCCCTTAACCGATCTTCACCAAAATCGAAAGTCATTGAGACCTCTACAATTCAGGGACGTATGCAAAAAATTATTTGATTCTGTTTGAATTTGCGGCTGTTATCGTTTGCCATAGAAAATACGCTTGATAAAAAAACGTTGCAGGTAAACTACCCCTTCCCCTTAACCGATCTTCACCAAAAACAATAGGTCTTGAGTACTCTACAAATCAGGACTGTATGCAAAACATTATTTGATTCTGTTTGAATTTGCGGCTGTTATCGTTTGCCATAGAAAATACCCTTGTTAAAAAAACGTTGCAGGTAAACTACCCCTTTCCCTCAACCGATCTTCACCAAAAACAATAGGTCTTGAGAAATCTACAATTCAGGGCTGTATGCGAAACATTATTTGATTCTGTTTGAATTTGCGGCTGTTATCGTTTGCCAAAAAAAAAAAAATTTCCCTTGATAAAAAAAAACCGTTGCAGGTAAACTACCCCTTCCCCTCAACCGATCTTCACCAAAAACAATAGGTCGCGAGTACTCTACAAATCAGGGCTGTATGCAAAAAATTATTTGATTCTGTTTGAATTTGCGGCAGTTGTCGTTTGCCATAGAAAATACGCATGATAAAAAACGTTGCTGGTAAACTACCCCTTCCCCTCAACCGATCTTCACCAAAAACAATAGGTCTTGAGTACTCTACAAATCAGGGCCGTATGCAGAAAATTATTTGATTCTGTTTGAATTTGCGGCTGTTATCGTTTGCCATAGAAAATACCCTTGTTAAAAAAACGTTGTAGGTAAACTACCCCTTTCCCTTAACCGATCTTCACCAAAAACAAAAGGTATTGAGAACTCTACAATTTAGGGCTGTATGCAAATAATCTTTTCATTCTGTTTGAATTTGCGGCTGTTATCGTTTGCCATAGGAAATACCCTTGTTAAAACATAAAACGTTACAGGTAAACTACCCCTTTCCCTTAACCGATCTTCACCAAAAACAATAGGTCTTGAGAACTCTACAATTCAGGGCTATATGCGAAACATTATTTGATTCTGTTTGAATTTGCGGCTGTTATCGTTTGCCAAACAAACAAAATTACCCTTGCTAAAAAAAACCGTTGCAGGTAAACTACCCCTTTCCCTCAACCGATCTTCACCAAAAACAATAGGTCGCGAGAACTCTGCAAAACCGGACTGTATGCAAAACATTATTTGATTCTGTTTGAATTTGCGGCAGTTATCGTTTGCCATAGAAAAAAAATCTATAGACAGACAGACACACAGATAGACAGACAGATAGACACACAGACACTTTTCGGAAAACGACTTTTTTTCATGTTTTGAGTGTAGTAGAATCAGAATCTGCAATAATCTCGAACACGATTTTTTTTGCCATCACCATACTTCCATTCCTTAAGGAATATGGAAGTAAAAGTCGTTTTCCGTAAAGTGTCTGTCTGTCTTGTGTAGATTTTTTTTCTATGGCAAACGATAACTGCCGCAAATTCAAACAGAATCAAATAATTTTTTGCATACAGCCCTGATTTGTAGAGTACTCACGACCTATTGTTTTTGGTGAAGATCGGTTGAGGGAAAGGGGTAGTTTACCTGCAACGGTTTTTTTTTATCAAGGGAAATTTTTTTTTTGGCAAACGATAACAGCCGCAAATTCAAACAGAATCAAATAATGTTTTGTATACAGCCCTGAATTGTAGAGTTCTCACGACCTATTGTTTTTGGTGAAGATCGGTTAAGGGAAAGGGGTAGTTTACCTGTAACGTTTTATGTTTTAACAAGGGTATTTCCTATGGCAAACGATATCAGCCGCAAATTCAAACAGAATCAAAAGATTATTTGCATACAGCCCTAAATTGTAGAGTTCTCAAGACCTATTGTTTTTGGTGAAGATCGGTTAAGGGAAAGGGGTAGTTTACCAGCAACGTTTTTTTAACAAGGGTATTTTCTATGGCAAACGATAACAGCCGCAAATTCAAACAGAATCAAATAATTTTTTGCATACTTCCCTGAATTGTAGAGGTCTCAAGGACTTTCGATTTTGGTGAAGATCGGTTAAGGGGAAGGGGTAGTTTACCTGCAACCTTTTACGTTTTAACAAGAGTAAAGTACTTGAAAATTCATTTAAACTTTTTGAAACAATGGTAATTGTTAAAAATAAAATAATTTTGTTGCCAGGCAATAAAATTATAATTTTTTCATTTTAATGTAAATCTGTACATAGTATAAAGTAACGTCGGTCCGTTTTCTCTCTGTGTTTGAAATCGCTAATCTGAGGAAGTACTGAACGGATTTTATTCAAGTTTTCGCCAATAGATAGAGTGTCTATCGAGGAACATTTATGTGTATAATTAATACATATATGTTGTACATTAGCTTAGCTATCACGGTTTATGTCAAGTAAGTGGTATAGTTTACATCTTATATATAAAATGGATGTTTCTTTGTTTGTCCCGTATGCGTTCCTATACCATTCATCCGATTGCGATGAACCACTGTATCGATTTCATCCAAACTTGGCACAAATATTTTACGCAACGGGAGAACCAACATAGCATAGGTGTTTTTTCGATGGGGTCCTTTTGGGGGTTCTTTGGGGTCTTCCACATCGCCTCCTAAACCACTGGACCGATTTCAACCAAACTTGGCACAAATATTTTACGCAAAGGGAGAACCAACATAGGACAAGTGTTTTTTTCGATACGATTCTTTGGGGGGTCCTTTGGGGTCTTCCACGTCTCCACCTAAACCATTGGACCGATTTCAACCAAACTTGGCACAAATATTTTACGCAACGGGAGAACCAACACAGGACAGGTGTTTTTTTCGATACGATCCTCGGGGGGGTCCTTTGCGGTCTTAAAAAACTATTAGATCTGGTTACTATGGCAACCCAATAGAATAGATTCTGTTCTAAATATATTATCGCATTAAATTGAAGACCACGCGAACGAAGTTGTGGGCAACAGCTATTTATTTTTAAGAAGCCTACTTTAATTAAACTTTATTATTAATTAAACTAACATTTTCATTACGTACAACGTGAAACTCCGTAGCGAAGCACGGGTATTCTGCTAGTCATGTATAAGAGAAAATATATCGTGCGTGGCAGGCAAGCATATCTCAGTTATGTACTGTTTACGTTTCCATTTTATTATTATCACTACCGCAATAAAAAGGCAGGGAAGACACACACACACACAATTCGCGTTATTTCTGGCCTCATTCATGTTTATTTTCTTACATTTGCACGGTTTTTAAATGGAAAGTGCCGAACCCATACCAACATAACGCATGCAAGCCGAAAAAGTGACCAGCGTGGATAGCGATTTGCTTCCTGTGGATCGCTGGGCAGTGTAACTGCACGTTTACAGAGGAACGATTCATAGACAGACTTTTCGTCTTTAGGGAATGAACCCTCTGCAAGATGCTGAGGGTCCATGAGCGACTTCGGAGCGCTCCTTCTTTTCCGCGTGTTTGTTCTGTGAAACGTACACTGTAGATTCGCAGATTTATTCTAAGCAACGCTCAATAGGAAATGTTGAAAATTTTTGTCCACGGTGAACCCTCATACACACTAAACCTGCTCTGATGTTTTAATTACGGACATCATAATATTAAAACTTTGGAAACTTGAGCACTACTTAATGGAGATCAATCATTAACTTATACAAGCCATTAATTTTATGCATATTTTTTATATATATGTGTACAACGTTATCGGCAACAAAGAAGTAGTTTTTGTTAAAATTCCTTCCCGGGATATTTGGCCGTAGACCAATGTTTTCTACAAAACCAGACGTTTCGGCAATGCCATTGACTTCCATCATCAGTGAAAATCGAGTGCGATAACGTGAGGTGGTATATGTTAGTGACCACAGTACTGTGGTTAAGGCTGAAGCAGTAAGTAGAAAGAAGTAGTTTCTATGGTAATATTCCATTTCGAAAATGATTTTAAAAATAAATCTTAGAATATGGAAGTCATGTATGGTTCTCCATACCTATATTTTATTAAACTGTGATGTGAAGTGAAAAAAATTACGAGTTTGTTTTTTACTTCTTTAGTTCTTTATTGGATTGCAAATCGATATTTAAGTATAAAATTGAAATGGACGGAAGAAAAAGACTAAGTGGGGCGCCATATAGACGGAAGGCAGAAGAAAAGAAACAAAAAGAAGATGACACCCTTAAAAAAGTAAGAAAATTAGAATCGTTTTTTAGTTCTGAAGAACCAAAAATTCATGTAAGTAATAGTAATACTGGTGGTACTGGTGGTGGTAATGCAAAACAACCAACCAAGGTTCTAGCCAGGCCCGGATCTATGGGGCGCAAAACCCCGCAATCCGGGGGGGGCGGACCCCTGGGGGGCCCCAGGCCATGTCGGAGCAAAATTTAAACACCGCATTAGTAAACATCAGTCAGTAATAAAAAAATGTCCAAATATGGAATTTCGAAAATTGATCCAATCTCGGAGAATGGGAAAGATAAATTTTGATGGTTACACTGTTACTGGTTTAGGCAAAGAAGATAGACGTGTTAGAATAGAAGGCTCATGCTGTACATTTGGGTGAGGCAACTTTAGAATAGTTGGCGTCCCCGTTTAGGTTATTTTTCCAGTTGCGACTCGCTAGGTTATGTTTGTTATGTGTATCTTCCTTAGTGTTTTGTGACAAAGTAAAAGTGTTTTGTAACTTAACAAGGGTTTTAAGTGTTTGTGTTTCGTAACAAACAATAACAAAATACCGATGGAGCTAAGTGAAACAAGTGGTGCGGACAAAAGACGAAAACGACGTTTACAGACAGAAACATTACATAGAACAAACAAAAAAATTACGTTGTTTCTTGTTCCTAGTCAAACCTCATTGGGAATCACGGAAACTGGACCTACACCAGGTGAGTTAGATTGAGATTCAACCGTTTTATTCCGTCATTTGTAGATTGGTTTTCTGAACAAGTATCAAAAACCTTCACGAAGAAGACTGGCCAGCTTGATCAGAACACGTGAAAACTCATTTTACTCCAATTTCGACGTACGGTATTGTTCATGTGATGGTGGTGATTAAAGGTGCTAATAGTGTAATTTAATCTAAGTACCTATGCATTTAATGCCATCAACATGTCTGGCTTAGTACCAGTATGTGCAATGTAAATTTTACCGAAAAAACCAAGGGGAGACGTCAATGAACGCGTTTCCATAAGAAATACATGTAATATGTAGGTACATTTATCTAAGTAACGGTATGGAATTTTTCTATGAAATTTTTACCACATATTCACTGTATACATATGTGTACTCAGTAGCTAAATAACTGATCTATCTTTAAAACCTTACCTTGCAGAAATTATCTTGTACAGTGAAAAGTAATAAAATAATTTTACAAAAAAAATATGATGGTAAACAATTTTTTTAATTTTATTGTTGAACAAAAATTATTTATTTTGGTACATTTTATAGAAAACATATATCTTTATATACATACCAAATTCCAATGCTCTATGTTAGATACTTTAGGAGATAAATGTTCCTAAATATAAAAAACAACACTTTCGGGAAATAACAAAAAAACCAAATAAAGTGCAATAAATGCTTATTAAAATTGTCCACCACCATAGGAAATAGGAAGTATCTTTTTCTGCATCTCTTTCGTCTTTTTTTCTTTTTAGAACTCTTCTTTTTTGTTTAGCCTCCTTTGTTAGTTCCAATATAGCTTTTTCAGCTCGATATAACCTTTATAACATATAAATCTGTATTAGGAAAATAATGTATGTAAAACTAATAAAAATGTAACATATAACACACCAAGAGGCGCAGCGTTGTGAGTGTTATTACTAAAAAATCGGCCTGCATGTATACATTTTAATATTCTTTCAAGTATGTTAAAAACATAATTCATACGTAAAACTTACATATTCTTACTCAAAAAAAGTCATAGAATAAGAAAAAAATAAAATTGACAATTGCTAAAATAAAATTGAAGTTGTCCAATCACGTTCACCAATACCAAAAGAAAGCCTTGAGAAGATAGTAAGGGAAAAAACCTTCCTCTGTAATGAAAAATTAATAATTATTATGATATTATATATACGTAGGTATATATGCCAAACCTTTAAAACTATTTTATAAATTTTATTACTCCATGTTCGCTAGGTAGCAACACCGTCACTTTTTCGCTTCTCTCACCGTGCTTTAACATAGTACTGTCCTGTCTTTCCGACTGAAGGTTTTTGCAAGTATCCTCTTACTGACCAACCGACCATTATTAATTTGAAATTCGTATTCATAAACTGCATTTTCCATTAAACCAATCTGTGGCTTTGTTTTTTTTCAGGCACTGAAACTTCCACTGCTTATGACATGACATCTGGCCTTGACACATTCCATCCTAGCAGTGAGACTTCTGTTCCTGTCTCCAAAACCTCACCAGCTATCCAGAGATTTGATCCTGATTTTAAGACCGATAGTGTGACAGAAGATTCTCCCTCTACATCCACTAGAGACTTTAATTTTCATGACATCCAAGACGTTGCCACCATATCCACGAATAAGTCAAATTTGAGTGATGAATTTACTTTACTTGTTTGTTGAAACAGGAGAATCCAACTGATAAAGCTCATTTTGAAAATATTAATTTATCTGACAAGCTCAAGAATTTTATAGTTAAAACTGGAAGCTGCCAACCAAATGGTCCATTTTCCAAGGATGAAAAGAAAAGAGAATTCTCTACTGTCTACTACAAAACAGTTGCAGCAGCAGGACAGTCTTTACAAGTGAAATGGTTAAATTACTCAAAAAAGTTGGATTGTGCGTATTGCCTGCCATGTTGGCTATTTTCTGGTGGTGAAAGTAAAAGTGGATGGGCCACTGGTATCAGAGACTGGCAAGGTTTGTCAAAAAAATCAAAGTACACAGCAAATCTCAACAGCACATTTCAGCCTGTTTGGTCTTCCATGAATGGGAAGTACGTAAAAGAATTGATGAGTCCTTGGAAAATGAAAGAAAGTCTGATGGTGAATTTTGGGCCCAGGTTTTAAATTTTTGATATTACGCTCATGTTAGCAAAAAACGGTCTCGCATTTAGAGGCTCGAAGGAGCATAGTGGAAACTATGATGGCAACTTTCTATCATTGGTGCAGTTACTAGCCAAATATGACACTGTGATGGCACGAGTAATCAGTTTACCAAAGGGACATATCAAGTATCTCAGTCATGACATCCAAAATCAAGTGATTCATTGCATGTCTTCACACTTGCAAGGCAAACTGTTGCAGAAAATTAATAATGTACCTTTTTTTCATTAATTATTGATACAACACAAGATCTGTCAAAAAAAGATCAAATGAGTTTTGTTATTCGGTATGCAAGTTTCACTGAACCTGAAGTACAAGAGGGCTTGGAAAAAGAGAATCGTTGACAAATCAAGATTGAGGAAGTTTTTCTGGGATTTTTACAAGTGAGAGATCCAACTGCATCTGGACTCGCAACGCTAGTATTAGATCATTTGCAAAAATTGGGTTTAGACTTTAAAAAGTGCAGAGGCCAGGGATATGATGGAGCTACTGTGATGAGTGGTGCTTACTTAGGAGTGCAGAAGAGGTTGCGTGAAAAGGAGGGACTAGCTGTGTATGTGCATTGTACAGCACACAACTTAAACCTAGTCATCAACGATGCAGTCAGAAGTGTAAGAGAAGTGGCTAATTACTTCTCAGCTCTGCTGATTTGTATGTTTACTTTGGTCATAGTATCAACAGATGGGACATTCTCTCTTCCATGACAGGTGAATCTACTGTCACACTAAAAAAGCTCAATCCAACTAGGTGGGCATCAAGGCATCAGTCCATTGTAGCTAGCAAGGTGAGGTATCTTGATGTTATGAAGACCCTCAGAAAAATTTCACTTGTAAGTAAAAATAAGGACGAAGTGTCGGAAGCAAATCGACTGGCAAAAACTATGGACTGCTTCCAGTTTGTCTTTCTGACTGTGATCCTGTCAAAGATATTTTCTGAAGTGAATGTAACTTCACAGCTTCTCCAGAGAAAAGAGACAGACCTTGGGAAGGTGTTAAGCACTCTTCAGGAAAGCAAAGAAACTCTGAAACAGATGAGAGGCGAATATGATAGCATGAAAGAGGAAGCCACAACTGTTGCTGCAAAATGGAAAGTGGAGCCTGTATTCTTACAGAAGAGACATCCAAAAGTGAAGAAGCACTTCGACGAACTGGCAGAGGATCATACATTTTCCGACTCGGAAACTTGCTTCAGGGTGAATGTTTTTAATGCCCTTTTGGATGTTGTCAACAGCCAAATAGACAACCGTTTTTCTGCCCTGGAAAACGTGGTAGAAAGCTTTTCTGTACTGTTCCCCAAAGTTCTTCAACTATCAGAAGATGAAATTTTAGCCAGAGCTGAAAAACTTCAAAAGAAGTATGAAAAAGACATTGGTCCATCCCTACCGCTAGAGCTTATCTCCCTTCGCTCAGGATTAAAAAATCAAATTTCTAAGCTCAATACAGTTTCCGAATTGGCAGCTCTTGTTTACATTGAGTTTGACACCATCGCATCAAGTTATCCTGAGGTATTAACTGCTCTGGCTTTATTCCTGACTCTACCTGTAACTGTTGCATCTGCTGAAAGGTCATTCTCTGTCTTGAAGAGGGTTAAAAGCTACTTAAGGAGCTCGATGGAGCAGGAGAAAGTCAGTGAGCTTGGAATGTTAGCTATCAACCACGCAGAAGTCTCAGTTTTGGATAAGAGAGCACTGATAAGGGACTTTGCAGAAATGAAATGAAGAAGGAAGAATTTCTTTTGAAGGGTTTGTGACATTCAAGCTATTTGATTAATTTTGAATGATGTGGTGTAATCTGGACTGATCGTACCAATCTCTGCGTAAAGTTAAATGATTCTAATATCTGAACTGTTTAACATATTACTGATATTTTTGAAATCTGAAAACTTGCAAAGACTTATGTCATAACTGATCCTTCTGTTCAATGTAGCTGTAAATAAACTTATTAGTGATCTTAACTGTTTTTATTCCTATTCCAAGTTTCCACCGAAAATGCCGTAATTTGGTACAAACTAATTTTTTTGTTTGTTAAAGGGGCCTTTTAAAGTTTTTGCGGGGGGGGGGGCAAAATTTCTAGATCCGGCACTGGTTCTAGCACTTCTGATGAAAATAATGAGATTCATCCAGAACCCTCAACATCGGCATCTCCTGGTCTAGACAAAAATAATGACAGTATAATTTGTTTTCCAGACAATGATCCATATCAGTGGGTCATTACTGACGAAACCATTGATTTCTTAATCAAACAGGGTATAAAACAAAATGACGATTCTGTTTTTTCAAAGTCAGTTCATCTATATTATGATGGTAGAAAGAGGTATTGTACTGATAGTTTATTTAAAAGAAAGCTTTTGAATGGGAATGTTGTAAAACGAGAATATTTAGTTTATTCACCAAGTCAGGGGTCTCTATATTGTGCTCCTTGTATGCTTTTTGGAGGCCTATCTGGGTTTGCTTCAAAATCAGGGTTTAATGATTGGATTCACGCTGTACAACGTATCTCCGAACATGAAAACTCATCCTCTCACAGAGATTGTGCAATTACATTTAAACCCCGAGCAAATGAATTATCTAGAATTGACAAAAAGTTAGTAACTGTTTTTGAGCAAGAGGTCCAGTTTTGGAGGAACGTACTACAGAGGGTAATTTCTGTCTTTAAAAAATTATCTTCTCGAGGACTAGCATTCCGAGGAGATAACGAAGTGTTTGGGTCAGAGCATAATGGCAATTTTATGATGTGCCTTGAATTAATAGCTGAGTATGACCCCTTTCTATCTGCTCACATTTCATGCTATGGAAATCCAGGTAGCGGAAGGACGTCATATTTGAGTCCAGTAATTTGTGATGACCTTATTAAAATTATGGGAGAGAAAGTAGTCTCTAAGATTGTTGAAGAGGACCAGTTGTGTAAATATTATTCAGTAATAGTTGACTCATCTCCAGACATTACTCATAACGACCAATTAACCTTCATTGTTCGTTATGTAAATGAGATAGGGGAGGCACATGAGAGATTTTTAACCTTCTTCAAAAATCCTGGGCACACAAGTGAAAACCTTGCAGACGGAGTATTGGAGATTTTAAAAAGTATAAATCTAGAGATATCTGATTGTAAGGGGTCAAACTTATGACAATTGTTCAAACATGTCGGGTATATATTCTGGTTTGCAAGCCAGAATCAAGGCAATCAATCCACTAGCTTTCTATATTCCCTGTGCTGCCCATTTAGCAAATTTGAGTGGTTCTCGAGCAGCAGAGTGTTGTCGGGAGTCTGTAACATTTTTTGACTTCTTGCAGAGTGTTTTTAATTTTTTTTCTAGTTCGACACAGAGATGGAATTTGCTTTTATCATATTTTGGTCCAAAAAGCTCCACATTGAAATCATTAAGTCAGACTCGTTGGAGTGCACGAGAAGAAGCGTGTAAAAGTCTAAATTTAGATGGGACAGCTATATTCAATGCTCTTAAGTCATTTTCCGAAGGTGCCACCCAAAAATGTTTGGACTGAAACAAAGCTAAAGGTTTACTTAAGCAGTTAACTCATATTGACACAGCATTTATGTCTAGCCTTTGGGGTGCCATATTCCAACAGTTTGGGAAGATAATGGAAAAGCTACAAGCAGAAGATTTGGATGTCTCTGCTGCCAAGGAACTTTATGAATCGTTGGTTGGTTATCTTGAAGAAATTAGGGAACTGTATCATGAATACAAATCCCAAGCTGTAAAAAAGATAAATGAGACAATGACACTAACACTAAATAAAACATCATCAGAACTTAATATGACCTCACCTAAGAGGAAGAGGAAAAAGAAATGATTTTTTGATCAGTCTGACTCTGACACGAGTGAAGAGGAAGGTGATAATTTATCTACACATGAAGATAAAGGCTCAAAAGAAATACACTTAAATGAAAAAAAGCTTAAGTCAAGTTTTTTTGCTGTAATTGACACATTGAAGGAGGATTTGGAAAAAAGAATATCTGTGTACACATATTTTGCATCTAGATTTGATTTTATTTCCAAACTTACAAATCTTGAACCTACTAGTATAATGAATTCAGCAAAACAACTGTATGAACTGTACAATACGGATTTGGAGGATAGTCTAATAAATGAGTGTATCCATCTTAAAGGTTTCATAAAAAATATTAAACGTGAAGTGCTAAACAAGAAAGGTGAAAAAGTAGAAAAACCCTGGACTTTGCCAAGTTTGAATAAAATGTGAATTGAAAGAAACTTACAAGAAGTTTATCCTAATATTTGTGTTGCACTGAAAATTTATAACTGCACAGCTGCAACCAACTGTTCAGCTGAAAGATCGTTTTCTGTTTTAAGAAGAGTGAACAACTACATGCGGTCAAGCCAAAGACAAGAGCGACTTGTAAGTGCAGCAGTTCTGTGTATTGAGTCAGATATAACTAACAGGCTAAGTTTTGACAAAATATTCAATGATTTTACTGACAGTCAAGCCAGACGAAAACCGTTCATTACGTAAGGTAAGATACATTTTTACTTATCAGGTTTGTTAAATGCTTTTCACTGAACTTACTGTAATTCCGTAATGTATTAAAAATAATCAATGTCAAAAACACTGCTTACTTTTTAATTCCATGTCTAATTATTACAATGTTAAGAGTAAATATTTAAGAAATACCATCATAATTTAAGTGAAATTGTGAAATATAAAAAATATGACATAACTGTGATTAAGAGTAAAAAGAACAAATTTTCTGTAGACTACATACTACATGAATTTATGTCAATGTCGAGAGAATTACGCCATTTAAAATTACGTTGTAACTTGTAATACCTACAACGCTACAACAGACTGCCATCATATGTTTATGTTTACCTATTATAATGTACTCAACTTGAGCTGGTATGTCTGTAAAATCACGGCTTGTTTCCTTGTTTGAGTCATAAGTTTGTGTGGGTCGGGGCGTGGTGCGTGGGGGCGGCATATTACTTAGAGCACAGGGGCGCACAATACCTAAATACGGGCCTGGGTACAGTTAATATAGCACTAGGCAGTGAATATAGATGAAATATTGTTTTACACAACGAAAGAGTTAACAGTAGTCGCTACATCTTAAATATAATAATAAACTGTATCCGCTTCTGTGGAGCTTTTGAATTAGCTTTGTGGGGCCATGATTAACTGAATCTTCATCATATCCTGGGGTATTTCAAGGCTTAATTGGTGCAGTTGAGGTCATGCAGTTCAAGTTCTAAGCTTGACACAGCAATCAAAAATCATTTAGAGGAAGAAACTGTATTTAAGGACATCTCAAAAACCATTCAAAGTGAACTTTTAAGTATAATGTTAGAAATCTGCCATGACAAAATAAGATACAAGAAGCGGATTATTTGAGTGTAACTGCTGATGAGACCACTGATGTTGATTGCTAATGTTTTTCAAATGGTCATAGTGTATCGTTATATAATGAAAGGTAAACAGGTGATAATGAAAGATCCTGATGTTTTATTGCTCGTCCTAAACATGATGCTCAGTCGCTTGCATCATGCTTGTTAGATGAACTGTCTCGACACAACTTACTCGAAATTTCCCACAAATTAACTGGTCAAACAATTGGAAAACAGTAATTTTCTATTTTTTTTTCCATACGATAGCACTGTATGATGCACATATGTAGTAGGTCTGCCTTTTGTTTAATGTGTTCTTTAACCCCCCCCCCCTACCGACTACTGCAACCACCAAAATGTGGAACCACGAACCGCCACTGTTACACCATCGTGTCTATTGATAGCCTTTGCAAAAATATTCTTAGTGCAGAAAGTAAACAAAGTTGGAAAGCATACACAACCTTGCTGTGCCCCTCTTCTATTTCTTCTGTTTCACCTATGTTGGTTCCAGTGTAATTTGATTAAAAGTCTAATGTCTTGTCTGTCTAGTCCAATTCCTTGCAATCCTTCAATGAATTTTTGGTATAAGTATAATTACTTAAGTGTAATAAATTACATACTTGTAATACCTACATACATCAATAAAGCATAAGTTACATGAATTTTACTTAGTAAAATAGTAACTGTACTAAACATGGTAATTTAATTTTGTCCATGTACAATTACAGAATTTTTTTAAACATTGATTTAAATAACTTTTGAGGATTGTCTGATCTCAAATAAATCCATCACATTTATTATATTAATGAAGAAATAATATTTAATATTTTCTTATAACATGGATTTTGAAAATTCTGTGTGTAAAGGCAGAACCACTGATTTGCTTTGTACTTTTATTTTAACATTGAAAATGTTTATAAGGATGTGTCGCACATTTGCGGCCGATCGCTGATGCGTTATCGAAAATGGGAACTGGTGAGTTTCCATAGAAACTACTTCTTTGTTGTCAATAATGTAGTACACATATAAAACTTCGCTTATGAATGCAACTGCATTTAACTTATAATCTGTACATTGGTAAATGAAGAATAAATTCATTGATTGGTGAATGAACATAAATATATATATATTTTTTTTAGATTTATTGAAGCATTTTCAATGCCCTTCTCTGTGCATTGCATTTGTGCAATGCTTGTAAATTTTTTCCAGTATTTTTGGAAAAGAGAAATGCAACAATAAAAAGAATGGTTAACAATAAGAAACAGGTTTTGAAGGAATACAAGAGGAGAGTACAGTATGAAAACAACATGAACCTTCAAAAGAAGATGCTGTCACAAAAAAAAACTGTAGCAAGGGTAAAATAACTTGTACAAACAAACTAAAAGTTATGTATAATTGTCATAGATAGTTATGCAAAATGTGTAATTTTTAAGAAAAAGAAAAACAATGTAAAACAAGATATGAATATAACATAACAATTTGTTTTGCAAGTTTTTACAGATTTCATCTGCGAATGTTTCCATACCATGCAAATAAAAGTGGATTTTCACTAGGAATTAAAAAGACGTTTTTTTTTGTTATTACTGCTGTGACAACAGACTAAGACTAGGACCATTAGCTACGAGCAAGATTTTGTCAATGACACTGATTATTACCAACATGTACTATGTTATTTTGTACCTTTCCACAGGCCTTTTGAACATAATATAAAAGTTTGAAAATATTTAAAAATTACAAAATGCTCGATCTCTTTTTTACTTCCATATTCCTTAAGGAATGGAAGTATGGTGATGGCAAAAAAAATCGTGTTCGAGATTATTTCATAATTAGGTAGGCCTAATTTAATGACCCTAGTGTAAACCTAATGTGCAATTTAAAACATAAGTTACATTTGCTACGGAAAATTTTATGCAAATTTTTTGAAATTGCTTTTTCAGACAGTAGGCCTACTCATGTACTTGTTTCTGCAGAAAAAGACAGACTATGCTAATATAGAGGTGGGCCGATATACCTGTAATAGGTATTTTGGAACGATATTTTTGTGGAACGGATGTAACAGTGACTGAAAAGTTGAAATACCTGTTATTCGCGGCGACGCTGTTCCGAGTCGAGACACGCCGCCCTCGCTGTTCCGAGTCGAGGCACACCCCCTACACACCTACACAGATGCACACACAAAAAGTACAAAAGATCACGTAAACCAAGGCCAAATACTAGGCGTACAAAAATATCGCTCGAACGCAAGGAACAGCCAGTAACGCGTTATTTAAAATACTAGGTATTTCAAATACTAGTGGTATCACCGATACACAAGGAACTGTTCCAGAGTAACAGTAGTATTTTAGTAACACCTAATATTTTAGGAACACCTAGTATTTTAGGAACAGGTAGCATCAAGCATATTTCGAGTAGGAAATATAAGTATATAGTACGAGCCACTTTTTTCGTCCTGTATACGTCATTCTGCGCAAAGAGACGAAGCTGTTTTTAATAAATCCTTAAATTTTTAGTGACCGTCAATCAGTGAATGTTTTAGTGGATGGTTAGTGAGGATCGGTCAATAATACAACTTTTAGTTATTTTGCGTCGACGTTTCGACAATATTTATTGTCATCTTCAGAACCTGTGTATGAAATACAATAGAAATATCAATCATAACGAAACAATTAAATATTTGGGTGAACGTGTTGGTGATGTGAGTGTGTGCGTGCGTATGTATGCACATTTTTTATGTGAAGACTTATGATAGTTTGTTTACATCTTCAAATTATCTTTAAGAAAGCGAGCAAATTATAGTATGAGAGAACTTAATTTATACAGTATTACAATTTAAATTACTAAATATGTTATTTTAATTAATTAAACAAACAGTAACCAACAATTGGATATTAGGCTACAGTAGATTGGTACATAAATTGTTTATACTAGAGCTCTATAATATAGGTATTCGCACCCGCCATCTTTGCTCCGAGACTTTTAAATGTAATGTGGCGGGAACAATGTAAGCACTCTGTACGTTGCATTATTTAATGTAAATTATGTATGTAAATATTAATATTTTTACATATCAGGGTTATAACCTTAGTGTACTAATTTGATTTATGTATTACACACGAATATGTATAATAATCATCTCATCTTGTCACTGAAAACAAGGTTGTAAATACTGGTGTTAGAGATATTATTAATGTTATGTAGTATGTTTTGCAGATTGTTGTACTACATCTCATAATCATAATGACTGGTTGTTGTGCGGTAAATTGCAAAAATCGAACAGAAACTAAGTTTAGAACATTTAAATTTCCGGCAGACCCTATTCGATGTGCAAAATGGATTCAAAATATGAGACGAGACAAATTTATACTAAGCAAGGGAATGCGTCTGTGTGAGGTAAATTTAATGGTTGTTCCTTAAAAGTTTGTGAATGTTAATCATAACGACTAAAAATGTAATACACCTTTGCACTTTTAGGTTCATTTTGAAAGTTCACAGTTTGAACAGGCACGAGTAGATGGTTGGAAAAAACTGAAGCCTAATGCCATACCGACTTTGTTTGACGTACCAAATCCACCTCCTAGGATCGGCCCAGTTCCACGCAGATCACTGTACAAGGTGGTTTATTTTTTTAATCCATTAATTATAAATATAATGTTATAACTAAAGCCCGGATTCACGTGCAATTGCATCTTTTTTTTTGCTAGTTCGTAAACGGCCAGTGACAAGTTATTTATCCGAATCGGGACGTGTAGGTCATTTTAACATATATTTTATTTTGCACAAAATTGCACGTTTTGGGGGTTACTGCATAAAATTGCACAGTCTGTAGTTTTAATGCACAAAATTGCACATTTACATGTTTTTCGAAAATCAGCTGCGCGATAGCCAAGCGCGAAACATACACGCAGATCGTAAACAAAGTCGAGAACAAAATCAGCACGAAGAAATTCTAGTCCAGTAAGCGCAGCTTTTGACGTAACAAAATTTTGACTGTCGATGGAATTTCACGAAATTTGATATGTATGTTCTATATGCACTCTAGAACAAAGTTAAACTGTACGCTTTTTATTTGGGGGTGAGAACCACCCCTTTTTCAAGGGTGATTGATAAAAAAAAATTAACCCCAGGATCCAATAGAGAATCAAATTCTAAGCAAAAAAGTCAGTACGCAACTGTTTTGAAAAATGCGTTGTTTTCGAGTTATTCCAAATCAACATTTTCGATTTTTACCCCCAAAAAATAAGATTTTAGCGTAGTTTTTAGCGAATAACTAAAAAACGTTTGAGTTTATAGTAAAAATGAATAGGACCAAAATTATTCTATACGAAATAACAAACAAAATGCGTTTTGGCCGGGTTTTAATCCATGAGTTGTTTTCAAGATATGGCCGTGAGAAGTTGTAACTTGCAAATTTTTTGCCTGTACTAACAAAGTTTAACCCTTCCTACTAACCGAGAAAAATACTTTTGACTATAAAATGTCTAGTGCAATGAAAAATACATTATTGTTAATTTTAATAAAATGTTAAGCTAAACTTTTTATTATTAATTTTAACTAAATGTTAAGCAAAAAACCTGAATATAAACTTAATAGTAAGTTAAAAATGTAAATTCGTGTTTATTAAAAATAGTTTTAGTAACTTTATTTGGACTTTTGGACAAACGAAGTTTAGTAAACATTAATTCAACAGCCATCTATTATAAACAGGAATAAAAGTAAAATCTGAGAATATATACCTAACAAAGTGGTAAGTGGTAACGATTGGTAGGCTATTTGTTGTTTTTTAAACAAAATTATTCTCCTCTTACTATGGTCTGAATCAGTAAGTTTTAAGATGAAAACTATTATTTCCATATTTTTAAGGACATGGGACATAATTTCACACTTTGAAATTATATTTTTGGCACGAAAAACTATAATAGTTTATGTAATATCGAAAACAAACTTATACTGCGTCCCATGTATACACAAGCGACACCATTATATTATGTCAGTCTCGGAACAAAGATGGCGAGTGCGAATACTCCCTTTTATAGATCCTTAACATAACCTATATTATCCTTTGTAAGTAACTCGTTTTGAGTTTCCTGCAGGTCTCCTATGTAATATCTTCAAATATATACACTCCAAGTAGGTTTATTTTCACCTAGATAAACCTATTAATATATTAATAAACCTACTTGCTGTGTATTTATTTGAAGATATTATATAACCTATACTATATAATTTGTTATAAGAAATAAATTGAAACTAAAAGTATTAACAGTGTTACTTTACACTGTGACTTTATTAAACTATTACTGTTTAAATGGAAATAAGAAACAAGAGAATTTATAGGCCTATCTCCCTTTGGGAATACCAATTTAAGTTTTCACTAGTAGTAAACAAACTAACATTGGTTAGACAAATCAGTTGCGAAACTCGGGGCAATTAAATAATTTAGAGTAGGCCTACACGTAATACCACAAAAAATAATGAGAAAAAACATCAGAAACGTATAATAAAAACATAACAGTAAGCCACAAGAGTGAATGAGAATAAACAAAATTTTACAAATAAAAATAAAAAAACAAATTGTAATAAAATAAATATAAATACATAAATAAAAACTTATAAATAATAAGCAACAACAAAAGTAAATTAATGCAGTACAGATATTTAAGGAACAGGACTAGATAAAGTGCATAAATGTCCATTACAACAATCTCATCATTTACGTGAGATGTGTAGTGAGGTTAAAATCACATTAATAAAAAGTATAATATAGCTTATCAACATCAGCCACTCTATAGGTTATAACTCAATATAATTAAATACAACGATTTC
The DNA here is from genome assembly GCA_034769895.1 of Magicicada septendecula. Taxonomy (NCBI): domain Eukaryota; kingdom Metazoa; phylum Arthropoda; class Insecta; order Hemiptera; family Cicadidae; genus Magicicada; species Magicicada septendecula. The sequence goes on from CM068368.1 coordinate 824,110,715, forward strand.
ACTAACTACTCGGAACATAAAGTTTTTTGAGTAAAAACATAAAGTTTTACCAACCGATTTTAGTTACAAGTTTTACAAGTTAGTGACTAGTACAATATATATAATTTATTAGCATATAATCTGTATTCTATATCTGCATATCACACGAGAATAAATGTAACAGCAGGATGAATTATTTCCTTTATTATGATGACTATGGTACTCTGTATAGACCAAGTTCCAGGTAAATAACATTGACCAAAATGTAAATATTAAGTAATAACCATTTTCATATAATAGATCTGTTATCTATAATGTTCTGTTATAAAGTCTGTAACCCTTTAATACAAGTTGGTAAATTATTTCTGTTATCGTGTGCATAAATTCTCTATTTATATGAGGATGATAGTGTAATAAAAATGGTGAGTGTTTTAGAGTGCCAATCGTGGACAATGACAAATGAGAGGGAGAGAGAGAGAGACCGAGAGAGAGGGAGCGAGAGTGAATGAGAGGGATAGAGAGAGAGAGAGAGAGAGAGAGAGTGAATGAAGAGAGATAATGAGAGGGAGAGAGAGAGAGAGTGAGTGTGAGAGCGAAGGGTGGAAGAGTGAGAGAGGGAAGAAGGGAGACAGTGAGTGAGATGTAGAAGAGAGAGAGAGAGAGAGGGAAGAAGGGAGACAGTGAGTGAGATGTAGAAGAGAGAGAGAGAGAGCGAGTGAGTGAGTGGGGTGATAGTGAGTGATAGATCGATATCAGGTTAGAGTGAGAGGCTGTGAGGACTGGCGGGGGGAGCATGGGTCAAAGAGAAGGGTGATTGTGGACACATACATAAATTACATTATTCTATAGTACTCTTGACTATATTTTATAATATGATTACAATTACCGTATTATCCAAGTTTACCCGTTAGTAAAATTTACCAGAAACTTTTGTTTGTAACCTTTGTCAACTATCTGATTTAAGTCGTAATGTTTTACAATATTGTGTAAATTGTATGTTTCTAAATTATGATTGTTTGCTAACACCAGTAGGGAGTGAAACATGGTAAAAATAACTTTTAATAATTACGTAGTGAACATCCCCTAATCTGTTTTAGTTATAGGTAATATATTACTTTGCTATATGTTGACTGTTGTAGGTATAAATAAGGATCTATAAAAGGGAGTATTCGCACTCGCCATCTTTGTTCCGAGACTGACATAATATAATGGTGCCGCTTGTGTATACATGGGACGCAGTATAAGTTTGTTTTCGATATTACATAAACTATTATAGTTTTTCGTGCCAAAAATATAATTTCAAAGTGTGAAATTATGTCCCATGTCCTTAAAAATATGGAAATAATAGTTTTCATCTTAAAACTTACTGATTCAGACCATAGTAAGAGGAGAATAATTTTGTTTAAAAAACAACAAATAGCCTACCAATCGTTACCACTTACCACTTTGTTAGGTATATATTCTCAGATTTTACTTTTATTCCTGTTTATAATAGATGGCTGTTGAATTAATGTTTACTAAACTTCGTTTGTCCAAAAGTCCAAATAAAGTTACTAAAACTATTTTTAATAAACACGAATTTACATTTTTAACTTACTATTAAGTTTATATTCAGGTTTTTTGCTTAACATTTAGTTAAAATTAATAATAAAAAGTTTAGCTTAACATTTTATTAAAATTAACAATAATGTATTTTTCATTGCACTAGACATTTTATAGTCAAAAGTATTTTTCTCGGTTAGTAGGAAGGGTTAAACTTTGTTAGTACAGGCAAAAAATTTGCAAGTTACAACTTCTCACGGCCATATCTTGAAAACAACTCATGGATTAAAACCCGGCCAAAACGCATTTTGTTTGTTATTTCGTATAGAATAATTTTGGTCCTATTCATTTTTACTATAAACTCAAACGTTTTTTAGTTATTCGCTAAAAACTACGCTAAAATCTTATTTTTTGGGGGTAAAAATCGAAAATGTTGATTTGGAATAACTCGAAAACAACGCATTTTTCAAAACAGTTGCGTACTGACTTTTTTGCTTAGAATTTGATTCTCTATTGGATCCTGGGGTTAATTTTTTTTTATCAATCACCCTTGAAAAAGGGGTGGTTCTCACCCCCAAATAAAAAGCGTACAGTTTAACTTTGTTCTAGAGTGCATATAGAACATACATATCAAATTTCGTGAAATTCCATCGACAGTCAAAATTTTGTTACGTCAAAAGCTGCGCTTACTGGACTAGAATTCCTTCGTGCTGATTTTGTTCTCGACTTTGTTTACGATCTGCGTGTATGTTTCGCGCTTGGCTATCGCGCAGCTGATTTTCGAAAAACATGTAAATGTGCAATTTTGTGCATTAAAACTACAGACTGTGCAATTTTATGCAGTAACCCCCAAAACGTGCAATTTTGTGCAAAATAAAATATATGTTAAAATGACCTACACGTCCCGATTCGGATAAATAACTTGTCACTGGCCGTTTACGAACTAGCAAAAAAAAAGATGCAATTGCACGTGCATCCGGGCTTTAGTTATAACATTATATTTATAATTAATGGATTAAAAAAATAAACCACCTTGTACAGTGATCTGCGTGGAACTGGGCCGATCCTAGGAGGTGGATTTGGTACATCAAACAAAGTCGGTATGGCATTAGGCTTCAGTTTTTTCCAACCATCTACTCGTGCCTGTTCAAACTGTGAACTTTCAAAATGAACCTAAAAGTGCAAAGGTGTATTACATTTTTAGTCGTTATGATTAACATTCACAAACTTTTAAGGAACAACCATTAAATTTACCTCACACAGACGCATTCCCTTGCTTAGTATAAATTTGTCTCGTCTCATATTTTGAATCCATTTTGCACATCGAATAGGGTCTGCCGGAAATTTAAATGTTCTAAACTTAGTTTCTGTTCGATTTTTGCAATTTACCGCACAACAACCAGTCATTATGATTATGAGATGTAGTACAACAATCTGCAAAACATACTACATAACATTAATAATATCTCTAACACCAGTATTTACAACCTTGTTTTCAGTGACAAGATGAGATGATTATTATACATATTCGTGTGTAATACATAAATCAAATTAGTACACTAAGGTTATAACCCTGATATGTAAAAATATTAATATTTACATACATAATTTACATTAAATAATGCAACGTACAGCGTGCTTACATTGTTCCCGCCACATTACATTTAAAAGTCTCGGAGCAAAGATGGCGGGGGCGAATACCTATATTATAGAGCTCTAGTTATGTATATATAGTATATAATAACAGGTATTTGTACCTGTTATTTTTTTTGAACGGTATTTTCATACCTAGTATTTTAAAATAACAGTTTAGCCCACCTCTAATGCTAAATTCTTGTCCAGACAGGTAGGCCTATATTGTCATACGAAAAGATCGTCTGCCCGCCTCTACATTGTAAAAAAATGCATTACCCAGCGAAGAATATTAATTTTTTAGAAAGCCTGAAATTAAAATTGTTGTGTACTGCTGACCAAAGCTACCGTTTTCTAAATCCTGCGTATAATAATTCCGTTTCATCTCTTATAAATTGAATAATATTCATCGAAAATCGAAACTGAAATTACGTTATATCGATTCATTTGTATTTACAGGAATCGAATCATATAACCTAGTGAACTAGCGAGCGAGCCGACGAACCGACGAGCTGATTTGTTTATTTAGTTACGATACGCAGTGTAGTATTTACTTTTTCAGCAAGTCTTTCGAAACATTTCTTGGTTAATGTTGATATAGAATACAAAAAAGAGGCCGTATAATTAGAATGATGCTAACCACTAAGGCTTCAGCACTTTTAAGTTCAAAAATAACTAAAGGTAATTTATGATTTGAGGTTAATCAAATTTGCAATGATATAACTAATGTTTATGTAAGAAATATTTTCTCAAGAAAGGAATTCGAGCTTTCAAACACAACACCTTTATTGTTACTCTCTGCATATTTTGATCTACGGCAGTGTCCCTTAGTTTTTTGAAAAAATAATCGGTTACCAAATAATTTTTTTCTTTCATGCTTTTCCTGACGTTACAAAAACAAAAAATTAGCCCCTTTTTTACTGCAACTCACTAATAAATTATGGTATGTTAATATCTCCCAGCTAAATAACATGGAATACCGTGAAAATTTTGCCAAAATATCTCATTTTGATATGGGGAAATGTTCCTTGCATTTAGAATAAACTAATTTATGAGAAACAAAAAATATACGCGTGCCTAACCAAACATTTTATCTTCGTAGCCTAACAGTCCTGTTGCTCTTAGTGTGGTTTCTTACTGTCAACCAACCTTTTCTTTATAGCTTCGCGTTCAAAATTTAGTTTTTTTCTTTATTCCCGATTCTTTCAACGTTGAGTGGCTTCACAGTTCTAATAACAGGGATTGAGATTGAGAGCATATTTCACAATTTGGTGTAAGTGTGGAATGTTGCTACCTATTCTTTGGCAGCCACGAAACTTGCCAAAACAGCCTTATTTTGTGTTTCTGTGTGCACTACAGGCTGAACAAGATACAAGACACCAAAAATTTGTGATAAATTTGTGAATAGACTATAATGTATCAATATTTGTTAACTTCGATTCCCCAAGTGTTCATGTTGTGAGGCAGTATACGTAAAACCTTTTCTCTTAAATACAATACTACCTTGTACAGTACATGTTATGTAATTATATTTTAACACGTTAAAAATAGATAATATATTTATTGGGTAGTTTTATGTATGAAATTTGTTTTTGAGATGTACAAGAAATTAAAATAAATGTGATCATTTTGTACTTAAGGGACATAATTAGGATATGATAGTTTTGTGTCTGTTTAAGTTTCCTAGTATCCACAATACAGTAAGGCCTATCCTCTTTTGTCGGTAGACTATTGATTATTCAAAAATAAAGAATAAACCAATTTAAATGTTAATTTAAGTTAATGAATAAGTTAATGTTAATGAACATTGTGTAAACAAACTTGAGCCAATATTACATTCAGCAATGCAAAGTTTACCTATTTTTGCAGACTAACCCACAGTATTAATATAAAAGGTAGTAAATTTCCATTAAAAAAACAACATCAATTCATATTGATTTTTTATATATCGCATTTTATTTGTTTACTGCAAGAGTAGAAGCACAGCTTTGATGTAACTGTAAGTTGGAAGAGATTTAAAATTATCGTGTGAAGAGATACTGTTGACACAAAGAAGTGTGGTTTTTATAGTCTTATCAGTTGATCTAATGCCAAACTCAGCTTTGTCTGCCAAATATTTTTATCGACATCATTTAGTCGTACTAAATAGTACACAAGTCATGGAATTCTTTATCTATCTTATATTTAAAGCTTAGATACATGAATGAATTGTTTTACAGTACTGTAGACAAAGAACATTTATTTATTATTATAGCAAGTTGTTTATGGTCGATGCTGTCTCTTGTATCCTAGCAACCATCTTTGTTCATCCAAACACTTACAATCCAATAGTTCACTATCCTGCATTGATTTCTTCATGTACTTCTTCCCCACTATTGTCAGTCTACCACTTTCCTTCTGTGAGGAGGTGATCAGTATTTACTATCTAAAACCAGTTTTCATTTGACATCCTCTGGATATCTCCATGTTATCTTAACCTTTTCATGGTCCATTATGCTAATGTTAATTCCCGTTGTATTCCACATCTGTTTACTCTCCCTGTCTTGTGTGCTAAGTCTGCAGCACCTTCAAAGGTCTTTCCACACACATTCGATTTTGGACCTACTTTTTTGTATTAATCTCCTTTGCCTTTGCCCATATATATCAGTACTTTCTGTTATGGTTCTGTAAACCTGTATTTGTAATTTTGAGTACCATGATAACTTTGGTTAGTTCTCTGATTGCAGTCATATCCTTCCCCCAAACTACTAGAGATTTTGTTATGACTGCTCTGATTTTTATTATCTTCATTCTAAGACATTTTGTATTGTGGTGTATACGATATAATTCCCCAGTAATGTGTAAATCTTTCCCTTCACAATCACAATTTCAGTCTGTCTTTTAAGAGTTAATTGACAGAAGGTCTCACTTCTTGAATTTTCCTCAACTTACACTTGATGTGTGAAGACACTTGAAGATGAATTCATTTAAAACTCGAATGATTTGATCATCTGAAAATTTTTTTCACACCAAAAAAACTAGATCTTGTGATTAATATTTTTCCAGTCAGTTAAATCATCTTTTGCATAAATAGAGCAGGTGCCAAATCTTGTGTTTCAGTGGCCTAATACATGAAGTATTATTATATATACATAATATACATGCATGTATGAGAAATATGCCCCTCTCCTTCTCTTTTCACGCATGTGCGCGCGTGCACACACACACACACACACACATACACACACACACACACACAAAGCATGCTTATGCAAATGGAATCAATCGCAAATGCAAACTTATTACTTCTCAATCATCAGAATAATGTTCAGGTATAAACTAACCCACTAGTAATCCACATATTCTGTTATAGAAATATGAAAATTGTTTTTGAACATTGAGATGCATAGACGTACAAGAGAATGACCCCCACTTAATCTGTGCCCAGAGAGAGAGAGAATGTGGTAACAGTTTGCCTTCTCACTCACACACTGTTGATTCACAACAAAACTTAAACACTTTTGATGTTCTCACCAAAAATCAGTTTGAATTTTAAATCGGTAACTTTAACTACACTGCTTATTTATTTTGAAAATAAAAATAATGTTGTTTTCAAAATATTTTGTATTGGCAACTAATGTCAATGAATACACAAATACTTTTTGACAATGGGTTGGCAAAGCAAATCTTCAAATATCTGTGGGGGAAGCTGTCAACATCAAGTTGGATTAAAGAAGTCCAAAAGGATTTAGAAAAAATAATATACATGCAGAAGAAGCAATTGATGGAGAAGTTTTGGGCCAAAAGTGTTAAAAATGGAGGGAGTCCAGGGTAGGAGAGAGAAAAACGCAGGTTCAACGTGGACTGAAGACAGGAAGAAGAGACATAGTGAGAAGATGAAAGAATATTGGAAAAAAAGAAAAGAACAATGAGTAAATAATTGAAATTGGCATGTGATCCTTCGATGGCCGATAAAAATAACAAAAAATTATATAAATAATAATGCTCGTGCCAAAACTATCTTACCTTGGTTGTCTGTTTGGTCTTTTTTTTTGTTAAGTAACAAGTGTGCTTTTTGTGGTTCTTTCCATTGGATTTAATTCTTATTAATGTTCCAGTGGTTCTCTTAATGTTTGTATTTAAGAACAGTTTACTAAAAATTGTTTAGTCAATGAACACTTTTTTATATTTAGACCAACTTACTTTGTGCATGAAGCACTTAACTTTACCTAATTGAAATATTCTCTAATGCCCTCTTTCAACTTTTACACACTTGTTTTGACTTTAATTGAAAAATAATAAAGTTTTTTTTAAATTTCAACAACATCATTATATTTATACCTGAAAGAAACAAACATAAAGAAAGAGGTTTGAAAATAAATTATTTTTACTTCAATAAAACTGTTCTAATAATTTTAACTTCCTTCATCGCATTTATTGAACAGGTCACAATCACAAGCTAATTACAAATGGAAGGTACATTTGGTGATCACTTTAAACTTTAAACAGATACGTGTTACTAATGTTAAATATTACACTAGATGTTTTGCCTGTTCTCTGATGTGGCAGCCTTAGTAGTAAAGCTGTTAATGAAAATATCAGTAAGTGTAGTACTCCACTGAAAAAAGAGTTATTAAAAATTCTGTCCATACAAGTCTACAAGGGGGGGGGTCAAAGGCTGGTAAAGAGTCTTGGGGGTTATACAGGATGCCGATGTCTGTATAGCATTTGAAACCCTGAGAAATGCTCACTGAATTTAAAAGCTCTCTCAGCAGATACTAATTCTACGTCCACGAAGACATGAGTCATGTGACTCCTGGGCAATGCATGGCGTGCAATGGATGTACGTTATGTAGCAGAAAGAACAGGGTGAGGGGCGAGTTTCCGGCACCCATAAATAAACGGAACCTATTGGCTAAGGGAGACAACCTCAACAGAAAAACCAGCAGGACAAAAGGCTGTAAGGTGGCAGCCCCACCATTTGTCTAATCTGCTACGAGATTGGTAACCTGTACAGAGGAATCTACTATTTACTCCCAGTTCCTCAATTAGCCTTGGAAATAGGATGGATACTATGGTAATGACAACGGCAAAAGGTGGGAACCGTAACAGGCAGAATGCCTAAAACATGAAGTGAAGAAGAAGAAGAAGAAGAAGACAAGTCTACAAGTGAAAATTACAATAAACTTGCATTTCTTTACTAAAAGTGATTCATGTAATGTTGTATAGTGTCGCATTATGAATTTTGAACTAAACTGACTACGTAATGTGTTTATATAGTTTTTAAATGGCAGGAGGCACAAGCAGGTATAGGTTTACCACAGACAAAAAAAGCTTGAGAGGGAATCATCACCAAACCATGCCACGAGGAAACACATTGCTTCTACCTGCAGACAGCCTCATTTCTACACTGGCAGCGACTTTTTCGTCATATACCAAAGCATATGCAGCTATTCATTATTAACAGATTACTTGAAATATATAAATCGGTTCATAACGTTATCCTACGTTTTCCGATCCCTAGTCTCTATTGGTCTCGATCTAACCAAGATTCTTCTTCCAATTCCCGGTCTCTCATTGCCTGGTCGATGCCTTCTCTCCAACTCAACCTAGGTCTTCCTCTTCGCCTATGACCATATGGTGTCCATCTCAAAATTTGCTTGGGGGAGTCAATTATCTGGGATTCTTTGCACATGCCCAAACCATCTTAGCTGTTTTGTTTTTATGTCATCGACAATAGAGTACTGTACCCCCATTATCTCCTGGATTCTGGCGTTTCTTACTTTTTCCAGTTTTGACCCTGCCGCGCTTCGCCAATAATCCATTTCAGTAGCTTCCAACAACTTTTCTGTTCTTTGTATTATTAGCCATATTTCACACCCATATGACATAATTGGTTTCACGATTGTATTGTATATATGATGTTAATTTTGTTTTTATATTTGTTGGTCCCACAATATGTTGTTCAACAATGGTATTGATTATCTTCCCAGGTTATTTCTTTCTCTTATCGCTTTATCTAGACTACCATCTTGTGTAACTGTTGTTCCTAGATATTTATAGCTACTGCAATTTATTATTTCTTGTTTGTCTTCTAAAATTAAATTGTTCTGTTCCCCACCAATGCATATATACTCCATTTTCTTTGTGTTTACTTCAAGGCCCCATAGCTTATATTCCTCTATAAGTTTTCGTGTCATGTATTCCAAGTCACGATAGTCCTGCGCTACCACGACTTGGTCGTCAGCGAACAGTGTATACACTGTGTTGTCAATTAGAGGTATCCCCATTTTGTGGCATTTCTTTTTCCAGGTTTTGAGGGCTTGTTCCATGTATATTTTAAAAAGCGTTGGTGAGAGACAACATCCCTGCTTCAGGCCCTTACTAACTTTAAATCCTTTTGAGACTTTACTTCCAATTTTTACGTGCGCTTTCAGACAATTGTATAAAGTCTTAACCTCTTCGATTAAAGTGGAGGCGATTACTTGAAATATGTATTAGCAAATTCTGAAATCCTTAAATTTAAGTGTATCTTTTAAAAATAATAGTAGCAGAAATGTATGTATGGCACATTATTTCTTAAGACAGATATTCCACAAAGCATCCCCAGTGTAAAATCAAGGAATGCCTATCCTTTAAAAAAAATATAGATTATTAAGCATTTCAAACTAAATTAATAAATCTGTAAATATAAGAAAATAGTGGTGAATATATATATATATATATATATATATATATATTGTAACGTAACGGTTTGATAGAGGTGAGGTGTTATTTAGCTAAACGACCGTCTGATTCAAGCCCCACTGTTGTAAGCGCCAATTTGTAACGTTCTGCTTTACTTAGAGGTGTTAGCGCCTCTCCGCAGTCGCCACTTATGAATTACAAAGACCGAAGTTTAAATAAAGTGGTTGGTATTGTTACTCAAACAAAGCAGAAATCGAGGATGTGTGATTTGGGTCAAGTAGGGAAGTTGTTTAGCCTGATTTTTGGAGAGAGAGCTAGTACCGTTGGTTTGCCCTCGGTTTGAACGATTTCTAAATTTTCAAATATTCGCCATGCACCTATCAGCTGACTTTAACACTAGTCTCCAAATATAGATTAACCAGATGACACTGTGGCAGTAGACAACCTGGTGGATCGTCTTCTTCTTAGCTGTTCTGAAACTTAATACAACTACCCACTACAAGAAAGTACACACATTTTTATTTTTAAATCTCAATTTTTCAATAATATTTATTAAAATATTATTGGTTTTTTCTCTTCTGCCAAAATACAAATCTCACAATCGATCTTTTCCTTAATCAAAAACAAGATATCGACTTCATTGAGTACACATGGAATTGTCAAAAAAAAATATATATGGTTTTTGACCAGATTTATACTATATTTAAAACATCAATCAATACATAATTCTTTGTTATTTCCCCAGGGTTAAGGGTAAGTTCTTTTTGTTACGAGATGGTCAGAAATGGATAATTATACTACGCTTTACAAATACCGAAAAATATTCAAAAATTTGTTTATTTTTGCTTAGTAAGTAGTTCCGGAAATGTCCGTAAGAGAGCAGAGTGCGTTTGTTTTCGTTAGAACATGTGATTAATTTTTACTAGTTTTTTGTTCTATACAACCATTCGGAATGAGTTTTCTTCGTTAAATATTAAACGAAATGTTTATATTACCTCTCTTCTTACAGTTCTTACTTGAATGAAGCCTTTTCTCTGGTGATGTCCGTCTTGGGTTGTAATTTCATTACCGTCTGGCCAATATTATATCGTCAAACTTGAAACATAGCGAAACTATGCCTAGTCGTCCAAAAAAGGTTTTTTCTTTCACTTGATTTATGGAGTATAGCAATTTAACTTTAATAAATAAGGTAGGATTATATAATGTTCATACTGTTGTTTAATTTTGTACCAATTTTACACTTCTCCAAAGTTTCAAAAAGGATATTTTAATGAAATTGTGGTCGCATCATTTTGTCAACTCGCCAGGTTTAATTTCTCAATTCGATTAACAATAGTTGTTATTTTCCGTTACTCTTAGTAACCCATAATTTTTATATATCTTTTTATTGGTTCTACTATGTACTTTTTAGTATATAGGCAGTTTGTAATTATTATAAATTTATATTTTATTTACAGAAAAATAATTCTTTTTAATTTCGGTTTCTTTCCCAATTTGATTTACATAATAGTTTTCTGTTTATTTTCTTATAACTTTGGATATAAGTATTTAATATTTTTATTAACTTTAAATGAATTTATGTATTATTTATTAGTCTCTCATAGTATTCCTACACTGCACTACTTCCTTCTGCCATTTCCCTCATACAGTATTATTTTAATTTTTATTATCATCTGATATTTAAATCTTTTATGTTTTTTTAAAATGAACCCTGGGTTATCTTATACTATAACACAAATATTTTAAAAAATATAAAAATTAACTTAGGTATTAAATTTGGTTGTCTACACAATATAAACATTACAATAAATTAACAAAATACATAATCAGTTAGTAGCATTATAGTCTACTATCATCGTTTATAATTCTCCCACCTACAACACAATTCTGTAAAAAGTTCCCTTCACTTTCACTTTTTACCTCAATGGGTACACTATAACTCACTTGTCACTGTATATCACTCGAATTGTTTATAATGTTTAGTGATACAATTTAATTTTGAGCTCGTTATAGGTTACCCATTTCTGACCTTTATGGTATTACAAGAGTTAATTTATTGGGACCGGGTTATGTACCGTTACATAAAGCCCCCCCACTAGAACAAATTTATTTTGGTATTACTCGTTGATTAAAATAAATTGTTGATTGTTTCAATTCTCCTAATAGTCTTGGTTTTATTCTTCATAATAGTGTTTCATTTATTTCAAACTAGTTGTAAACTGACTGGTAATTCAGACTGGTGGTAATTGCTGTTTTCTTACTCTACTCTCTCTCTCTTGGAGGCAAATTCATTAATTATTTATTTCTCTGGGTAGTGGTACTTCCACATTTTATTTGATAAGGACTGGTCACACTAATTATATTAAACTTGTTTTAACACTCATTTCTATTTACTTCTATAAATTATCTTTATCAATTAAGCTTCGGTCTGCTATCTTCCTTCTATTTTCTTCATCTATACTTCTGGAATCTAATATCAATCTATACAGCTATTTTATAATTATTATCCCTTAAATATTCAATTTCCCTAACATTTTTCCCTATCTTGTGCGGTGGTACCAGTAGGGTGGCCACTCTGGGTCCATACTCCTCTGTCCATCCTTACACCTTCTGAGACCAGGGGAACATCATCCCTGCTCATAAAAATTATTGCCGGAACATTTCTACGGTCAATACATAAAAATAAAAAACTTATAAGTAGTAGTCAATTAGCGACTAGTACTAAACACTTTTGGGATTCTTCATACTGTAGCTGTTTGCATTTATTTATATATTTCTTCTTCTCCTTGATTCCTTCTTCTTTTCCATTACTAATAGCATATAACATTATTGATAGGCATTATTTTAAAATCCTTTTGACTTTCCTTCTTGTGACATATTTTCTCCGTATCATTTCTTCTTATCTAATCTTCAATTCCGAGAAATTCTAATTTTTGTTGTATTAATTATCATCCTCCTTCAGTTTCATTGGAGTCATTAAATTATTCTTTATTCTTCTTATCTGAGCACATTACCATCAATTGTTTTTGTTCATTTAATTTTTCTTCTGTTTGTTACCATTAAAAATATTACTTTTTCCTATTATTTCATTTTAAATCAATTCTTTATAACTCTTATTTACTAATCAGTTCTTATTTTTTGTTAAATTAAATGGTTTCAAAATATCTTAAATCGTATTATTTCTGAATAAATTAAGTAAGTTGTCCTTACATAGTTTTTATTAAATCGTCTTGTTCCTGGATAAATTGTTGAGTAAGTTGTTCTTACATTTTTTTTGGAATTTTGGGGTTTTAGTCTCTTCACTTTAAATTATATGGTTTCAAAATAACTTGAGTAAGATGTCCTTACATGCTTTTAGAATTTTGGGGTTTTTATTCTCCAATGGGTTGCTGGGTCGGTTTTCAGAAAATCAGTCCCCTTTTTTCTGGTTGGTTATTGTTTAGTTTAACCATGGTCCATTAGTTCAGGTACTCCCTTTACTCGGATTACTGGGGTATTCATAATGATTTTGGTATTTGTTATATACCTCTCTTTCACCTGGCATCGTAACTCAGCTGATACAAAGTCTTCATAGAAGTCACGGTTTTCCGTCATTGTTAGTTCTTTTTTAACTAACAGGTATTGCACCTCCTCTGACATAACATATTCACTCATTTTTAATATCATTCCATTCCCGTTTTCCTCTGGATAATTTACCAAATTTTTTAATGATATATTCCGTCTTGATGATATGACTGATATCTTCTGATGCACTTCAATCGTTGACATATTTAAATGATATCCAAACTTAATTAATTCCCTCTGTTCATTAATTGGGAGGTTAAATACATTAATTAATCCATCTGTAATCATCTCCCATTCTTCCCTTGTATTTATTATTTTCTTTCTACATGTTTTTCTTATTTCCTTGGTCTTCTTTTCCAGGTATTGATTATCCTCTTTGTTGTGGCTATTTTTATTTTCCGATGGCATTACACCTTGGTATTCTGTAATTTCTATTTCCTTCCTCCTCTCTTCTGTATTCGGACTTACTTTAATACCTTCTGAAGTGCTGTCTGATGTTTCATCGAAATTCTTGACACTATGGTCCATTTGTTTATTTGTCTCCTCCTTGTATGTATCTGCTTTTTGGCTAAGTGTATCAACATTTTCAAACTTCTCTCCGAAAGTTTTCCATATCTCCTTATTGAACTTCTCCATCTTACCCTCAATCCGCTTTAAATTCTCTTCGTTTATTTTCTCAATTTGTTTTAAACTATCCCTCAAAGTTTCATTTTGCTTCCTAGAGTTCTCTTCCTGTTTCTTAAAATTCTCATCTATTTTGTCAAATTTTCCGCTCAAGGTTTCATTTTGTTTCCTTGAGTTCTCATCTATTTTATCAAATTTTTCCTCCTGTCTCCTAAAATTTTCTTTATTTTCCTCATTGGTTTGTCTCAAATTTTCCTCCTGTTTCTTAAAATTTTCATCTATTTTGTTATTGGTTTGCTTTGAAGTTTCCTCCTGTTTTCTAAATTGTTCAGCCATAAATTTCATCATGTCTTGCCAATTAGGTTCTTCTCTGGCTACCGCTTTGCCTGGTTGGTCCCCTTGGGCATCATCTTCAATTATTTCCGTTTCCGGGTCCATAACTACTTCGGTTTCTTCTTTATCACCTGTCTGTTGGTCCATTTCACTGTCCGTGACTAATTCTATTTCTTGTTCCTGTCCACCTTCTTCCTTCTCCTTTTCTTCTGCCCTCTTCTTCGATCTGCCTCGGGTATTATGCAGTTCTTGTTTTCTCATAACTGCCGACGATAATTAGATTTTTTGGTATATTAATTTATTAAATATATCAAAATTCTTTTCTAATTACAGCCCTTTTACGTTGAGCGCCAATTTGTAACGTAACGGTTTTCATAGAGGTGGGTGTACTCCAGTTACAGGTATATAGTTAATTCAGCCCCACTGTTGTAAGCGCCAATTTGTAACGTAACGGTTTGTTAGAGGTGAGGTGTTATTTAGCTAAACGACCGTCTGATTCAAGCCCCACTTTTGTAAGCGCCAATTTGTAACGTTCTGCTTTACTTAGAGGTGTTAGCACCTCTCCGCAGTCGCCACTTATGAATTACAAAGACCAAAGTTTAAATAAAGTGGTTGGTATTGTTACTCAAACAAAGCAGAAATCGAGGATGTGTGATTTGGGTCAAGTAGGGAAGTTGTTTAGCCTGATTTTTGGAGAGAGAGCTAGTACCGTTGGTTTGCCCTCGGGTTGAACGATTTCTAAATTTTCAAATATTCGCCATGCACCTATCAGCTGACTTTAACACTAGTCTCCAAATATAGATTAACCAGACGACACTGTGGCAGTAGACAACCTGGTGGATCGTCTTCTTCTTAGCTGTTCTGAAACTTAATACAACTACCCACTACAAGAAAGTACACACATTTTTATTTTTAAATCTCAATTTTTCAATAATATTTATTAAAATATTATTGGTTTTTTCTCTTCTGCCAAAATACAAATCTCACAATCGATCTTTTCCTTAATCAAAAACAAGATATCGACTTCATTGAGTACACATGGAATTGTCAAAAAAAAATATATATGGTTTTTGACCAGATTTATACTATATTTAAAACATCAATCAATACATAATTCTTTGTTATTTCCCCAGGGTTAAGGGTAAGTTCTTTTTGTTACGAGATGGTCAGAAATGGATAATTATACTACGCTTTACAAATACCGAAAAATATTCAAAAATTTGTTTATTTTTGCTTAGTAAGTAGTTCCGGAAATGTCCGTAAGAGAGCAGAGTGCGTTTGTTTTCGTTAGAACATGTGATTAATTTTTACTAGTTTTTTGTTCTATACAACCATTCGGAATGAGTTTTCTTCGTTAAATATTAAACGAAATGTTTATATTACCTCTCTTCTTACAGTTCTTACTTGAATGAAGCCTTTTCTCTGGTGATGTCCGTCTTGGGTTGTAATTTCATTACCGTCTGGCCAATATTATATCGTCAAACTTGAAACATAGCGAAACTATGCCTAGTCGTCCAAAAAAGGTTTTTTCTTTCACTTGATTTATGGAGTATAGCAATTTAACTTTAATAAATAAGGTAGGATTATATAATGTTCATACTGTTGTTTAATTTTGTACCAATTTTACACTTCTCCAAAGTTTCAAAAAGGATATTTTAATGAAATTGTGGTCGCATCATTTTGTCAACTCGCCAGGTTTAATTTCTCAATTCGATTAACAATAGTTGTTATTTTCCGTTACTCTTAGTAACCCATAATTTTTATATATCTTTTTATTGGTTCTACTATGTACTTTTTAGTATATAGGCAGTTTGTAATTATTATAAATTTATATTTTATTTACAGAAAAATAATTCTTTTTAATTTCGGTTTCTTTCCCAATTTGATTTACATAATAGTTTTCTGTTTATTTTCTTATAACTTTGGATATAAGTATTTAATATTTTTATTAACTTTAAATGAATTTATGTATTATTTATTAATCTCTCATAGTATTCCTACACTGCACTACTTCCTTCTGCCATTTCCCTCATACAGTATTATTTTAATTTTTATTATCATCTGATATTTAAATCTTTTATGTTTTTTTAAAATGAACCCTGGGTTATCTTATACTATAACACAAATATTTTAAAAAATATAAAAATTAACTTAGGTATTAAACTTGGTTGTCTACACAATATAAACATTACAATAAATTAACAAAATACATAATCAGTTAGTAGCATTATAGTCTACTATCATCGTTTATAATTCTCCCACCTACAACACAATTCTGTAAAAAGTTCCCTTCACTTTCACTTTTTACCTCAATGGGTACACTATAACTCACTTGTCACTGTATATCACTCGAATTGTTTATAATGTTTAGTGATACAATTTAATTTTGAGCTCGTTATAGGTTACCCATTTCTGACCTTTATGGTATTACAAGAGTTAATTTATTGGGACCGGGTTATGTACCGTTACAATATATATATATAATAGGGTTGCTGCAGCTAGTGCCGTCTCCCTTCCTTCAACCTGGCTTTCCAATTCTTCCGATGTTCCCATTGTCCTTCCTCAAGTCCTATACATTGCATAGATTCATCCACTTCGTCCCTCCAAGATCTTCTCGGTCTTCCCCTTTTTCTCCTTCCTAAAGAACTCCAATCCGTCACTTTGTTGATCCACCTATTTTGGGCTCTCTGGACATGACCCTATCACACCAAACATTTGTCTTCAATGTAGTCAATTACACTTCCATTAGTCTTTCCGTTTCCATTCTTCTTCTGATCTCCTCGTTTGTTATTCGGTCTGCTCTCGTTATTCCACAGCACCTCCTCCAAGATTCCATCTCTGTTGCAAGAATCTTTCTTTCATTCTTTTTGTTAATAACCCATACTTCCGCTGCATAGGTCATAATGCTTTGGACTATGGTCTGATATATAATTTTTTTGGTGCTTTTTCTAATATTTTTGTCCCATATAACACTGTGTAATTGTCTAATCCCTGGTCTAGTCTGCCATAATCTACTTTTTATTTCCTCTTCCGTTGTGCCTTGTTTACTCAGTGTGAATCCTAGGTACTTGAATTTGTCTGTTCCTCTAATTTTAACATTTTCACCTACTTCTAAATCTCTTGTTTCTTCTTCTCTAATTGCCAAGTATTCAGTCTTTTTTATGTTTATTTCCAATCCCATCTTTGTGTATTCTTCATTCAGCTTTTTGACCATGTAGCTTAGATCTTCTTCATCCTGGGCTATAACTACCTAGTCATCGGCGAAGCGTAGTATGTACAGGTGTTCGTTTTGTATCGGTATTCCCATTCCATGGCATTGGTGAATATTTATGTTATTAATTTTAGATACCTGTTCGGTGGCTGAATCTTCATTTGTGCTTGAATTTGAGTCTTCTCCTTCTTGGATAATTATTTGTCCATTTCTTCATCTACAATATGGTCCTTAATCTGTTACTCTTTATCACTTGTTCTTGTAAAGCTACAAAACTTTTACCAGTTTGTAACTGTAAACTTTAGAAATAATTTAAAAAACATTTTAATCTAAAGATTTCTCGCTACAATCATCCACTAGTTCTCCTGTGATTATGTCATCGTCGACAAGTTGTAGGCGATTTAAATCAGGATGATAGGGCGATGTATAAAGTGGATTATAGCCTTTTCATGAATTATTTCTATGAAAATAAACGTTTTCTCAGACTGAAGCAGTTTTACCATTTCAATGGTAATTTGTCAAAATGATGTTTATTTTAGTATTAAAATTGCTGCTTGCTAGGTTGTAAGGCCGTGGTCCAAAGTTGTTCATTGCAGACACTTCAGCCATGCCTTTGACGGCCATCTTCAGTGCTTAAAAGGCCACAAACACCGCCACAGATGTCATACGTCAGTGACCACAGTACCACACACTGTAACATCTGTGTCGGTGTTTGTAGCCTTTTTAGCACTAAAGATGGCTGTCAAAGGCACGGCTGAAACATCTGCAGTGATCATGTTTGGACCACGGCCTTACAGCCCAGCAAGCAGTAATTTTAATAACAGTGATGCTAGCCGTGAAAGCCTCAGACAAAATTTTATTTTCGTACTCCACTCCACATCTTGCTTAGCACTGTTTTTTGGTTTAGTGAATCCAGGTTCAGTCTTTTTTTGAGTGTCTACACAACTGAACTATTCATTACTGTTATTCAGCTGTTTGGGACATTAGGTAAAAATGTTTTGAAAACCACTTGGTAAAATATTCAAACTACGACAGTCTCCAGATGTCAACAAAGACTTAAATATTAACAGTCCATTGTTGACACCCTCTCCCCAGCTGTGAACTACAATAAGTCTTAACATTTCCTATTTTTTGTTATTATAATGACCTCTTCAGAAAATTGCCAGCACGAAGACTGTCTATTCACTTTTTCATTTGTATGTATTTATGTAAGATAGATAGTGATACGTCCACACAATGATATCACTTTTCTCTATCAGGAGCCTTCTTTTGGACTGACAACAGGACATATATGAATCCTACCTTTTTAAGAAATTACTTTTTTTTAGCTTGATAATGCCATCTTCTTTCAGAAGGGATTTTCCTTTTGCAGTAGAAAACAAAATTTTCATATCCAGAAGTACACAGTTTCTTTCTTTCTTTTAAAATTTTGTACACAGTAGATTGAGAGACTCCTGTATCTTTACTTATAACTGACAAACAGTATATCCTGAGTTGAAATCCTTTTTTTTCTCAGGCTTGACTTGTTATAAGTCTCCTATGAACTAGTATTTGGTGATGACATGACTTTTAAAATAACAGTATAGTATGGTAAAGATGCAACAATGTGTTATACTCTAATCAAATTAAATTTATTAATTACAAAAAATGCAATATAATTTCCACCTACCTGCCATGATCTCTTCTATCAGGTTCCAGGATCCGATCACAAGTACGTTAGATACAAACATGTGTACAGGTTTGTGCAATAATTAACTATACTCATTTTTGGAAGAGAATTAATATTTTTTTTCTTTATTCAATAATCAAACATGATGAATTTATAAGTTTTCTCCAAAATAGATCTTTGTTTTACATGTTTCAAATGTTGTGCAACTCTTACATCTTACTTGTAATAGGTACTTTTATATTATTGGCTTACGAAGTATGGCTTACCTTATGTATCATTCATAAATACACAAACACAATTACAAACACAAACAGCCCAGCTTTGCTCACTCACACATACACACAGACTCCAAAAATTTATTACAAATTCCCCTTATTATTTATTTAGGCCCCTATTTACAAAAGAAAATAAGCACATACTGTGGTTAATACAGTTACTCATCACTCTTGTCGGCGTCGTGGCGTCTCACCCAACATTGTCTCATTTGACGTAAACGAACGTTACGGTTTCACTGGTGTCACAATTTTCTTTCATTCGACCCTGTTCAAAGGGGTTTTGATATTTTCACTACTTTAGTCATAGTTAATATGTATTGATTCACTCGCAGCGTCTACCTAGCCACGTGTTGCTCTACCTGCGTCGTTGTTACGGTCGTTATAGTGTTATTAACTTTTATCGTGACCACCCGTTCTGCTCCTAGGCACGTCGCCGCCGCCCCGTAATTCACTACTGCTCGACTCACATTTTTATTACACAGGTTGGATGAACTTGGGTTCGGCCGGCAAACGCACCACGGATCGCATCCGATATGTTAAGGTGTGATGCGCCGACTGACTGACGCTCTGATCCGTGTTGGTGATGCCCACTTCCGTCAGCTTGAGTTGTGATTGGCTGCGGTGCTCACGTGGCCAGTCTAATTAGTCACGTGTTGTTCCGTTCGGTTGTTCAGTTTGGTGTCGAGATTATCGCCAACGGCGCACGGGTGCACATTTACAGTCACATTCCATCGTTATCGCTTTGTGCCTTACTCGGACTGGCACGGATCTTAATACAGGGTGTCCAACAAGCATGTTTGAGTGACCGTAAAGGATGTCCAAACAAAATTCATGTTTTTTTTTATAAAAAATAAAACCCTCTCCTTTCAGACCCATTACAATACCCCCTCAATGAGAATTCTGCTGTCCACAACAGAAGAAATCTCATTGATAAACTCCGAAGAGGACCGGTGAGGAACTGGTGCCAACAACCCCCTGGTTCTTAATCTACATGGGTACACGAGCCCCCTGGTTTGGCGACTATGGACGCATCTGAACGAGATCACTGGACTTCTCCGTAAGAGATCCCAACACCGAAAAATCGAACAGACAAGTACCACAGCGCACCTCACCTTCTAACATGCTACCCCCAAAAAATCCTCAATCCCTGGCTTAGATTATGCCAGATCCTCCACCGATATGGTTCCCCTTTTATGCAAGCTGGGCTGCCTTTAGCAGATACTGGGCTCACACACACTCACATTACATATTATACATTGAAAAATTCTTTAAAATTTACTATTTCATCAAAAAAAAATTCAGAATTCAAAATAAAATATTGTATCAAAAAATTCTCTTCCTTATTTTCTGTTTTATTTAAAATGAGTTAATTTAAACGTTTCTCCTAATTAAACATATCCTTAACCTAACATGTAATCACTTATAGTCTAACAGTACAAGGCAATACAATAAATCAGTAAAATTAAACATGGTTAATACACAAATGATAAAATAATCAATACTCAAAATATTCATAAGCTGGCAGGTGAAAAATCAAGATTTTTTTTTTAATCTTCCAAAAAAAATTTTAAAATTCAAAAAATTTTAATTTTATTTAAATGTTTCCTTTATATATAAAATTATTTCAAATTTGTCTATATTTATAAAAAAAACGAAAGTTGAATTGACTTCCATACTATTAACTCATATGACCTCACTGTCAGCTGATCGAAACTAGGTCAAGTCCAAAACCCTTGACCTACATATGTTATGTATACTCTCTATCTGAAAATACATTTAACATCTGGAATATCCTAATTTGAAACACAAAACATAATAAAACTAAACATTTAAAATAACAAAATATTATTAATAATAATCAAATTGACATTTAAATTATTCAAAATAAACAATTCCTAATTTTACATTTCCAAATGCTATCAAAATTTTGTCACTGGTTTTAAAATAAAATTTTATATCTTTATTATAAATCTCTCTCTTTACTTGACAATCTTATTCTATATTACTGTGGGTGATTTAAATTATTTATTCTCATTGACTGTACTACTTGATTTGTATACATATACTATCTCTCTCCCTCTGACTCTAACCTCTAACAACTGTAACTCACATGACACCCATCTCTATCAAACATCTCAAAACACTCTCTAACCCCAACTTATCATTAAACTCAATTCGCCACCTTCTCTCTATATATATAAAAAAAATACTCTTAACCCTTTGTACATAGGATACATGTTTCCCCCCCCAAAAACTCAATTCCCTTATCTGGCCCCTGGATTCTACCTAAGGCAGCCCCGTCCCACTAAAATCGTCCCCAATCCCGTCCCAACTTATCATTATGTTGCGGACTCCCACATTACACTACCCCCTACTACAAAATTGCCATCCCCAAAATCTCAATCTCATTACCTTCCTACAAATACAACAAAATAACATCATTAATTATAAACATAAATATATCACTCGAAAACTCTACATATATTCTCCACAACTACTGTGTCAACATCAATACTTCTCAAAATTCTACAACATTACATTAACTCAAAAACATTACATTATCTTCATCTCTACTATTTCTTTAACTTCAACTTGGACAGATCTATTTGTCCCACAAAATATTTATCACCCAAAAACTATCTCTTGTTATATTTCACAAATTATTACTTGACTTCTCACTTTATCAAGTTATTTTTATCATTACTTTAAATAGCATCTGTAATACATTAAAACATTACATTGAACATTAATTACTTGGAACATTTATAAACCATTTTACCAGTGACCTGTTATTGCTGATCAGCTGATCTTCCTAACACAATGAAAACACATCTCATACTTGAACAAATTACATGAATTATATATACTTATTTATCATTACTTCTCACCTCATTGTTTCCCCTTTTTCTGATTCTGGTCATTTCTGTTGACCGCCTGCCAGATGGCTTAATTATCTACTTAGGTTCAAAATACACACATAATGAAAACACATATTTTTATCAATACCTATATCTAACATACAACAATAAAATAATACATTTAAAATTATAGCATGAACACCTTATATTGAGTGTCTGAGCATCTAATTACTTAAACAGAGCACAAGCATTTTTATTGGATCAAACTTTGAATTAGCAAAAAATTTTTTATGTGGTAAAATTTAAATTCGTGGCTCATCTGAGCCACCTCCCAGCCACACACTCTATTGCACATTATGGAGGACTGTATCGCCCTTTCGCTTCTGCAAAGACGGCATATTTTGGAGTAGTTTGACCTCTCCGTGTCTTTGCTTCGGCTGTTACATTTGAACGTCTGAATATCAACATATTCTGGTCTATAATTAAACGCCCTTAAACGGATCTACCACCTGGCCTTGCTGTTCCTCCGCGAACAGAGTGGTAGCCGCTGTTCCATAGTGCCTGGATTTCCCCTAAATGTCACCCCCCATTTAATTTCTACTATATACCAATTTCAAGTCAGCTATGGTCAAGGGACTTGATATGACCATAGCTGGCTGCTAGCCAAATCCACGATTAGTGCTGGCAAGGCAGTAATCGCCCGAAAAGTCGGGGAAATCTAACTTGCATTTCACTGCCTGTTCTACATCGTTTTAGTTATGTGCGACACGATCGTCTGTCAGTGTGTAAATTTAATTTGCACGAAAAAGGTGTGCCGCACATTTTCGCCATTTCGGCCTCCGATGGAGGTAACACTCTCTGTTACCCCCAACCCATTTCGCTATCTACGAGGGCACAGGCCACCCCCGCAATAGCAACTTAATAACTAACTAATTAAAAAATTTTATATACATTCTAAGATAATATTTGCATCAATAATCATTTAACTCATTCATAACTTTATACCATTGGACTTCCTTAAAATTTTCAAAATTTATTATTAATAATTAGTATATATCATTTTTCATTTATTATTAAATTTTTTAATTATCATTTTTATTTAACACAATTATTTCAAATAATCTCACTATTGAATTACAATCTTAGTTACACCTGTAAACATTTTTACTATACATGATTCATACTGTAAAAGTTCTATACTTACATTCCATTGAACATGGTATACACATAACATCTACCCCCTACACCCCAATACTTTCACCTCACCTCTGAAACATTTCACAAAAATATTAGTTTACATCAAACAATTTAGCCATCTATTATCAAATTCCAGATTTCGTAAAATAAATTGAATTCATTTAAAGAATTTAATTAATTAGTATTCACATAATCACTCAAAATATTTATAACATATCAAACTGGTTTGATTAAATTAATTACTGAAAATACAAATTACCTAGCTATCAAAACAATTACCATTAACCAATTCCTGTTTTCAAAATTAATTCTGATATTTATTTATTTAAATTGCAAAATATTATTATTATTATTGCAACATTTACACACACTTGTTTACTTAACATCCTACAATGCACACAAATAAATTCACTACCATTTATTTACAAATTTTTGTTATTTACTGTTCAGTTTTTTCCGCACTTCATTGTCCAAATCTGCCATGTCAGAACCATAAAACAAAATGTTTATCACTGTCTTTTATTGTTTTATAATTTAACCTCCATCGTCCCAGATAAGTCTTGGTGTTATATAACATTTTTCAATCTCATTAACATACAAATCACTATGATTATCTTCTAAAACTTCCGGGCTGAAAGGCCGTGGTCGAGTGCTTGAAATACTGCTAAACGTTTCGGCCGCACCACCGGTGGCCATCTTCAGTAGCGAAATAATTGTGTTCGAATAGATGATACGCTGAACACGTCTCCCAATGAACTGGGAACAAGCACCCAGTTCATTGGGAGACGTGTTCGGCGTATCATCTATTCGAACACAATTATTTCGCTACTGAAGATGGCCACCGGTGGTGCGGCTGAAACGTTTAGCACTATTTCAAGCACTCGACCACGGCCTTTCAGCCCGGAAGTTTTAGAAGATAATCATAATGACACCGGCCGTGAAAGCCTACGTACTAAGATACAAATCACTGTTTTGTGTGTTATAACCATAAAGACTAAATTCATTCATCTGACTCAAATACTCATTAAACCAGTCAACGTTAGGCATTTTTGTTACATCTCCATCGGTAAATACATTCATGATCGGGTTAATTACTTTAGTCAAATCATTATAGCCATTATTATTCAAGTATACTTCTAAACTTTCCATTCGTCATACTTTCTATTCAAATTATACAATTCTGTTACTCTCTCCACATACAATTCTCTGTTTAACTCTCTCTCTTCATAACACCACATCACACTCTCACAATTATTATGGACAGAGGGTACAAAATTACACAACAAAAATAAATACTTCAATTCATTTATCAATACGGGACTCTTGCCCTTCAACAACAACACTTGTTGTTGTTGAACTCAATAAATCATCATAAACATTATCAACAATAAGGGGAAAATTTACCCTCTGTCCCCACTCCACCACAACATTATTCCTCCGCTCTCTCTCCAACTCATTGACACACATTAACATCTCATAATCACATTCCATCAACTCATCAGTACTTTCATTATTTATTTTCACTGTATCAGTCTCTGATACTAATTCTTTAAATACATTATTATTCTCAATCTTACATTCCTTATTTTCGACATTGTTACACTCGTCATTATAACTTTCATTTGTATTATTATCTCCCATACATACACACTCTCTTGACTCCTTTGTTTCTCTATATATTTCGTTCAACTTACTCTCCAGACTACATAGTGAATTAGTTAATACATCAAACTTAGCATCATTCATGTCAAAACGACTATTCATCACATTAAATTTGTTCTCGAAAATTTTTTCGTTATTGTCAAAACGACTATTCATGTCGCTACTTATTACATTGAATTTACCATTCATTTTCTCTAATTGACTGAGTATAATACTCATTATATCATTATTGTATTGGGCGTTACATTTTGTTGAAGTCGGGGTCAATTGCACACCCGAATCTTCAGTTATATTACTCTGGTCACTCATGCTTAATTCTGTTTTATCTTTACTCACACTTGGAGTCGAATGTATTTCAAAACTGCTCATATTTGAGTCGTCAAAATTTTCGACACTATTTTCATTTGCTTTATTCTCGTTATCTGACATTTTTTACAATTGATATTCAAAATATTAATAATCTAATTAATTAATTTATGTAATGTGCTTTCTATATTACTTTCGGTATAGCTTTGCGTACATAACGCATTGTTATTTTGCTGCGCTAACCTAACACATGTTTGTATCTTTATTGTAGATGTGGAATTTAATTAATTATAATTATTTATAATTCGTCCCTGTTCGGGCGCCATTTGTTATACTCTAATCAAATTAAATTTATTAATTACAAAAAAATGCAATATAATTTCCACCTACCTGCCATGATCTCTTCTATCAGGTTCCAGGATCCGATCACAAGTACGTTAGATACAAACATGTGTACAGGTTTGTGCAATAATTAACTATACTCATTTTTGGAAGAGAATTAATATTTTTTTTCTTTATTCAATAATCAAACATGATGAATTTATAAGTTTTCTCCAAAATAGATCTTTGTTTTACATGTTTCAAATGTTGTGCAACTCTTACATCTTACTTGTAATAGGTACTTTTATATTATTGGCTTACGAAGTATGGCTTACCTTATGTATCATTCATAAATACACAAACACAATTACAAACACAAACAGCCCAGCTTTGCTCACTCACACATACACACAGACTCCGAAAATTTATTACAAATTCCCCTTATTATTTATTTAGGCCCCTATTTACAAAAGAAAATAAGCACATACTGTGGTTAATACAGTTACTCATCACTCTTGTCGGCGTCGTGGCGTCTCACCCAACATTGTCTCATTTGACGTAAACGAACGTTACGGTTTCACTGGTGTCACAATTTTCTTTCATTCGACCCTGTTCAAAGGGGTTTTGATATTTTCACTACTTTAGTCATAGTTAATATGTATTGATTCACTCGCAGCGTCTACCTAGCCACGTGTTGCTCTACCTGCGTCGTTGTTACGGTCGTTATAGTGTTATTAACTTTTATCGCGACCACCCGTTCTGCTCCTAGGCACGTCGCCGCCGCCCCGTAATTCACTACTGCTCGACTCACATTTTTATTACACAGGTTGGATGAACTTGGGTTCGGCCGGCAAAAATTGTGTAAAGTACATAACACTCTACAGACAATAATTATTGTAACAAAGTAGTAAACAATTTATTTGTGATAACAAGATAGGAAATAATTTATTTGTGATGGAATTGTAACGAAGGTCAATGAATTATCACAAACAAATGGGAAATTAAATACAAGTATACATTTAAAATTTTAACAACACGTATATGTATATAACAGCCATCAGGGTTTTATAATGAACATGGTAAGAGTGAGAGCCTTCTCTGCTGAGTGTATATGCACTGGGACATTTTGTTGTCTATGGTAAACCTATAGTTAAGTTTAAAAAAGTGTATCAAAAATGTATGTCGTTGCAATTTAGTCAGAAAATATATAAGAAATTTTTTGTTTTCAGTTCCATGCCTCTGTGTAATGAAGAGAGCTGTGTTCCCAGAATGCACCGTTCGGTGTTACAATGATGATAAGGAATACAGAGGTGAATTTGATCCTAAAAAGCTCAAAGACCCTGATACCATCGTATCACCTAGTAAGTACAGAGTGCCATTTTGTGAAAGGGATGATGTATGGTATAGCAGGTTCGCTTTATTTGGTGGTAAAAACAGTTCACCACCAAAATGGTATCGTTATGATCCAAAATATTTTAAATTGTCATCTGTCAAGAACTTTTTTCAGCGTGCTCATGACTATAAGTTAAAAACTGATCAGCAATTCTCACAGGACCGATATGATACACTTGGAGCCGATTTAGCAGCTGCTCATTTTATAGTTTACCGAGGGGGTTCTGTTAAATTCTGTGGCCATAGTGAATGGTTAAAACCTGGAGAAGAAGAAGACGATGATCGTTTACCAAAATTTTATGATTCAAAGTTTTACATAGAAGCGATAGATTTATCAGGAATGTTTATTATTTATGAAGGGTTGGAAAACATATTAAACCTTCAAAAGTTAAAATGGCTTAATTTTAAAAGCTGCCCATTTTTTGACGACTGGTGTTTAGACAGAATAACCGGTGCTTATTGTGATTCCCTGGAATACTTAGATATAAGCAATACCAAAGTCACAGATAGAGGGATTTCAGTACTTTACAGGACAAGCAGACTTAACACGCTGAAGCTGCATGATATATCCGTGTCTTCTTCTTTCAAGTTGACATGTTTGATGCTGGAAGACATAAATCCAGATCTCAAAATTGAAGGAGTATCGCATTCTTTAGAAAGTGAAAGTGAAAACATAAATCCAAATATCAAAATAGAAGGAGTATCGCATTCCTTAGAAAACAAAGTAATTTAAATTAAATGAAGAATTAGATTCATGTAACTAGCACAAGTAAAACTTGTAAATAATGTAAAATATATGTATATAAAATAAGTATCACAAATGTGTTTGTTTTTATTTTATACAAAAATAAAAAAACCTATGGTCCTTCAGTGTGCACACAAGGCTCCATAACTGTAATTCAGATGTTTCACTTGCTTATAAGACAGCATTAGAGATTCAGTATGTGTAGCCCGAAATTAGCTCCCTTCTACTCTTGGCCTGATGTAGAGGTTGGTGAAGAAGGGAGAGGGACTAGCAGCATCTCATTGTCCACCTTACTGAATGTGCATTATAATTTTCTTAAAACATTATAAAACTATTTAAAGCTAGACAGTAGTCATTGAACAAGTGAAGCATGTCCTCAGTTTTAACTCAACTGTTTTGGCATTTGTCTGTGTCTGTTTGGAATATGTCGTACAAGAACTTTTGAATGCATCAACTGATTTCATAAAACTGGGCATGCCCATCTAATCTTTTACCTAATATAGTTCTATTATTTTTAAGATTTATCTTCCTCCAAAAAAGGGAACAAAAATGTGAAGGTCAAAATCAAACAAAAGAAAGTTGCAAAAATCCGTGTGGGGTATCAAATTAAAAAGAATTTTAACCACATTCTGAATATATGGTCCTGGTTTGGTAGTTTCAAAATTTTGGGACACTAGTGCCCAAAAGTATACCGAAATTGTAAATCTGTACTGCTGGGTGGGTATCAGCTCAACTCCAAATGTACTGTTTATATTAAACATTTTTAACATTGAGACGCCAAATTATGAAGAAGTTTATTCAAAATATGAACTTGGTATCTTAAATAATAATCATCGTCATAACCACTCCAAGGATTAGGCCTTAGGCCTGTTCCGGAACCCATCTCCTAGGTCTACCGACATCTCTCTTCCCAGTAGGATAACCCAAGGCAGCCACAGGTAGACGGACATCAGATGCGATTCGAGTGTTCCGTCCCTCTTAGAAATTTCATTTCAGCTGCCTGAATCCTCTGCACGTCCCTTTTACCAAAAGTCCATGTCTCACTACCATACAGGAATGTGGGAACAGACATAGTTTTATAAAATTTCATTTGGGTATCCTTCCGTGTTTTATTTTTAGGTACCTATGAATCGTTCCACAGATGTAACCAGCTTACTACCCCAAATCAATATCAGCTTCATATAAGATATTACAACCCAGGTAAATAAAATGACTAACCTGATTCAAAATCTGATTATTCACAACTATCTTAATTCTAATAGGATAGCTGCTCTGAAATGCCATTGTTTTAGATTTTGTAGCAGAGATCTGTAGCCCATTTAATAATTTGACAAAATTCATATTTGTCAACACCCTTGGAAATTTTTGACCACCTTCAAAAAGTTAGTAAGCTGTTTGAAAAAAATTACACGTTATCAGTTATATATGTTTGTGAAAAATATTCCATCTAATCCCCATTACAGCATTGTCTCTTATGGGAGCTGTCGCGCTCTGTTTTACCCATATGTTACTCCTATACTTCTGTCCTTTTCTGTCGTTCCAATGTTGCCATCCGCACTAAATGTGAAGTACAAATTTTAAACAGTTTTAAATTTTAATGATGTTCTACATACTGTGCTGCACATATCAGTATAAATTACATGTCTGTAACACAATTACCTTCTTCATAAAAAAATATTTTATAATTGTTGTTTACTTGTAGAAGTTAGAGCAACATTTCAATCAACCAGTGACTGTTGCCCTATTATTAAATGTATGGAGTTAATTTTAATCACGTTTTATTTACAGTAAATTTCCTTTGTTATGAACACATTTTAAAAGCCAAAGTGCAATAAATAAAATTTTTACTGATTTTTTTTTATTTCTATACTTAATTAATGTCATCCGTGTGTGTATTAAAATTTTCGGTCTGTGAGGAAATTTTGTATTTCTTGAGATAGACATATAGTATAAGCGTAAAAGTTGTAGTAAATAGTCTAAAGTTAATTTTAATTGAAACTCAAATATTCAACTTAAGGTGGTTTTGACCGTATATATACTTATTTGTAATCATTATAGCGGATGCTTCGGGAGATGCGCGCCAAGTCTTGTCGCCACCTTATTCACGTTAACTCGTCTTGCTTACAGACTGTTTGCATTAGTAATAAAAACGTTTATACAAATTCATATCCAGCTTTCATATAACAAACTTCATGTCCATGGGATACAGATATTTCTCTTACCCAAAACACTGACTAAAAACGTAAGTTTCACAATTCACTAAACAATCCATTGTGTGTGGTGGAACATACTTTTAAACCAGCTTAATCACAAACAGACAAAACTAACGCAAATGTTTACATTTCTCTTTTTCATTAACACCTTTTTATAGTAAAGTATATATAAATATAACAAAATATTGTGCCTTAAAAATTGTTGTTTATTATTAGTAGACTACAACAGTACTATGTGGACGTTGCGAATTATGTGTACTAAAGATTTTAATTTGGTTTTAAATGATGATTCCTAACATTACTTTTATATTTCATATTTAACATTATATTACTAAAGCATTGTGTGTGTGTGTGCACAGGATGCAACATAAAAGGTGTCCTCACTATACATACTCAAATTCTATGCGTCAGTATAAGAAAAAAAGATCCCATTAACCCTAGGCCAAAAAAGTCTCACTTTCCTCCGTCTCTCCGTCATTTTGTGTTTTTAAAGAAAACTTTATATCTAAAGAGGCGATAGAAATTAGGGTGGCACGAAAAATATTTTTATTTTTTCGATTCGCTATACTGCGTAAAATTTGCCCCTAGGACACATATGGTAAGTAAAATAAAAACAGAAATAAAAAATCGGTTAATATCTTCCGGTCGCGCATCACCCCGAAAACCATAAAAACTGATCAATTTTAACAATTTTTCATAATTAAAAAAAACGAAACTTTTTGTATGTAAGTCAAATGCTACAGCTTTAGATAAGTAAAGAATACCAGAGGGAAGATAAATAAATTTTAAAAGCATAGATATTTCAACTTTTATTTGTCGTGTATTACACCTGAAAAACACATTTTTAACATTAAAATTGCAAATTTTCACTTTGACATAAAATAGTTAATGATATTTGTTACGAGCTATGGCATTATGTCAATAGCCTTTTACTCATTCTTTTTGTTACTTGCTATTTTAAACTCCAATTTGTGCGAAAAACGTGGCATGATGGATCGTGAAAGAACTGCCATTCTGATGAACCCATCTCTGGACTTGGCAATGATTTTTTGTGACGCTTTCTATAACCAGCTTCACACACCGCTCCACTGCTTGCGTATGACATGGAAACTTGTCAAAATTCCATTCAGCTACTGTTCCTGAATTTATTACAGATGAATCTCCACAAAAGATTAAAGCCGTACTATCTACAAAGCGTACAAGCCCTTGAAAATGTTGACTATGAACAGAGATGGGCATTTTGTTTACTTTTCTAGACAAAATTGCAATTGTTCCGCACTTATTTAGTCCCTGATATATTCAGTGATGAAGCAAGTCTTACATGAAATGGAACTATTAATGTCCAGAATAATCATTAATGTGCAGAAAAAAACCCATCACACATGGGTTTTAAAATTTTTTAGAAGTTATTAATCATAATTTTACTAAAAATGAAGCCCTTACTTTGTTATAAACTACTATTAGCGAGGTAATTTTAAAAAGTAGTAGGCTAATAAATTTTTCTTATACTGAAGGAACCGTAGTCCTAATTATGAAATTAGGAATATTTTTTAATTCATTAAGTTCCATTAATCTAAACATATGTGCCAAATTATTAAGATATCTCTGTTGCCCCTTGAGATACAGTTCTTTAAAAAGTGCAAAATGGTGGCCAGACGGTACGTTTCCTGACCTTTGTGTATACGAATTTGTTTTCTTCTGCTGATGCAAAAAATTCAAATAGTTAGGACACCTTTTACGTTACACCCTGGCGTGTATGCGTGGGTGCACATGTGTGTAATCCTATATAGGATACACTATGTAGTGTATAGTATAAATTTTATATTACTTTTAACGTCATATATTTTTTTTAAGAGTACAATATTTTGTACGTTTACAATTCACAATTATTATTTTAGATAATTGCTTTTCCTGTAATACAAATGTTTTGTCCTTGCTTAGTTATCTGATATTTTATATTGATTGTGTACACCGCTTATTCATAAAATAATATAAAGGGTCATTCCAAATCAAATCATGCAGCCAGAAAAAATTGTACACCCCACCCTCTCAGACTTTCATGAAATTTTTTTAACAGCATCTATGGACAAATATAACAACCCGTATTTTTAATTTTTGCCAAATTCGCTTTAGTTTTTTTAAATGATTTTTTGAAAAAAAGTGCGTTTTTAGCCTATTTGTTAGTCGCGGCACGAGTTCTAAAGGGCACTTTTCAATAAAAACTCTACTTGTATGGTTATTATTTAATATTAAGTTATGAAACTCGCAATACTTACTTGAAATTTCACGAGGATTCCAAATATAAACTCAAAAATAACATTTAGACTGGTTATTTAATGACATAATTTTATAATTTAAGTACAAAGTTTATATTTGATATTTCATTGAAATATTTTGCATAGTACCCTATCTTGCGTGGCCAATGAGGATTTTTTTTACTTAAGGAATACTTATATTTTTCTGTACGAAAACCTTCAGTTAAAATTAGGCTTATAAGTGTAACTAGGTCTAACTACCTGTCAAAACTAAAACAATATAGATTTTAAAGAAGATTTGTCCGTATTTTAAAAATAATAACTTGCTTAGGTATTTACTTGTTGAGTTAGCTTACCTTTTCAGTCTTAAATGGTATTACAGGATATTTATAATATATACAGGTGCTTCTTGATTGATATGAACCTTAATTATTCCTTGCCCAGGCAGCATTAATATTTTTAATACTTTTTTTGGATAGTCTGAAAAGCATTCGGCCCACCTAAGCACTTAATTCAGGTACATCTATGCAGCAAATTATGTTTGTAAAAGGCACCCAGCACTTATCCTCTCTCCCAACATTTCTGTGTTCTGACCAAAAAATGTTGTTGATGGCCAGTGAGGATGCATAAAATTGATGTAAGCATCTTGGTTGTCATCATCTAGCTTCAAAATTAGTTCAATATAACACTTTTCTTTATAGGCATAAGATGAAATGTACGATAACAGCATAAAATAAAAGTCATGGGTATTTAGTGTCATCATTTTATAATTTATGTACAAAGCTTACATTTGATATTTCATTGAAATATTTTCCATGACTGACTTACAACAGGGCAGGACTACAAGTTACAACATGACTACTACATGTCTGTACACTACAGGCTGCCAGTCAGAGGTACTTTGAGCCTCAGTTTGCTCTGTGACACTGTTGTGACAGTTGCAGTAGCATACAAACAGTGCATAATTAGTTCATTGTAAAAAAAGTGTATACATTGTTTGAAGTGGTTTTGTGAAAAATAGTTTTTTTTATAATCTATAAATTTATACAGTGTAATAGGGGACAGTAGTGTTTGGAACAAACATACAAACTACAGTGAGTAGTCTGATTCATCTGTGGTTCAACAATCATTTTGTCTGATTTAGTACTATTAAGTTTCATTGATAACCATTAATGTACAGTTTAAAACAACAATTGATTTCTTTATTACTGTACTGTCTATGTATAATCATGAGTTCAGATGAAGAGTTGTTAGTACCTAAAGAACAGTGTAATGTGGTGCTGATCACTCATTCTGTTTGTCACAACACAAATTTTACAGATGAGAAAGAAATACTGTTGGTTTCAAATTTACCAAATGAAGTTAAAGCAATTCTTATGGAGGTTAGGAAAAACCAATTAGGACACCTAGTTACAATTTATGTTTACATCATTATCTCTACTATACTGAATATTATGAAAATAACCAAAAAAGTGTTTGCGACCCAAGAATGTCCACAAAAAGGTCATCAAAGCAGGTTTAAGACCAATATCTCTTAAATATGCTAAAGAAGTAAAAAGAAAAAAAGGAATAATATTAATTCCTGGAAAAAAGATTTGTGACAACTGTAGAAAATATCGGTATGGAGAACCAAACATGACTTCCATATTCTAAGATTTATATTTAAAATCATTTTCGAAATGAAATATTACCATAGAAACTACTTCTTTCTACTTACTGCTTCAGCCTTAACCACAGTACTGTGGTCACTAACATATACCACCTCACGTTATCGCACTCGATTTTCACTGATGATGGAAGTCAATGGCATTGCCGAAACGTCTGGTTTTGTAGAAAACATTGGACTACGGCCAAATATCCCGGGAAGGAATTTTAACAAAAACTACTTCTTTGTTGCTGATAACGTTGTACACACATATATAAAAAATATGCATAAAATTAATGGCTTGTATAAGTTAATGATTGATCTCCATTCAGTAGTGCTCAAGTTTCCAAAGTTTTAATATTATGATGTCCGTAATTAAAACATCAGAGCAGGTTTAGTGTGAATGAGGGTACACCGTGGACTAAAATTTTCAACATTTCCTATTGAGCGTTGCTTAGAGTAAAGCTGCGAATCTACAGTGTATGTTTCACAGAACAAACACGCGAAAAAGAAGGAGCACTCCGAAGTCACTCATGGACCCTCAGCATCTTGCAGAGGGTTAATTCCCTAAAGATGAAAAGTCTATCTATGAATCGTTCCTCTGTAAACACGTGCAGTTACACTGCCCAGCGATCCACAGGAAGCAAATTGATGTCCATTTTTTCGGCTTGCACGCGTTATGTTGGTGTGGGTTTCGGCACTTTCCATTTAAAAAGCGTGCAAATGTAAGAAAATAAACATGAGTGAGGCCAGAAATAACGCGAATTTTGTGTGTGTGTGTGGCTTCCCTGCCTTTTTATTGCTGTAGTCATAATAATAAAATGGAAACGTAAACATTACATAACTGAGATATGCTTACCTTCCACGAACGATATATTATTTTATACATGTACGAGGTGTGTTCAAAAAAAGACCGAACTATTTGTGTAGCACGTCAACTAGCGCATAGAGTGAGCTGCAGAATTAAGTGCTGCTAGCGACAGGTTTTGACGCCTGAATGCCGTTTTCTCTGTTCCGTCACGATCTTCAGTCTTCGAGCTACACGCGCTGTAGTGGGCACGGGCACACACCGTCCGGCGGATTTATAACGAAGTGAGAATGAAGATCTTAACACAACGTGTGTGTATAAAATTTTGCTGCTGACTTTGTAAAATCTTTACAGAGCTATTTCCATTGTCTTCCAAAGTTTTCATTACCATTTGCATTGGTACGCAGTTGTTGACCGATTTCAAAACGGGTCTCTTTCTGATCGTCGTCAACAAACACAGTAAGAATTTTTCAGTGATACGATACATTTAAATTTTTCTATCAAAATTTAATTTTACGATCTTAAATGGATTCTGTCAGAAAGTATCGGCATTTAAACGATGATTTACAATTACCACATCACGAGCTCTCTTCCCATGATTTTCGATATCGCTTTGATCTGCACCGACCATTGTTTTTCCCTCTTTAAAAATTCTTAAACTAATCGTTCGCCTCACGCAGACTTCCGCGTATGCTTAATTGAAAACCAGAATGTCTCTGAAAAGTTTTAACCTAGTTTTGCTGCAAAATTTCATACGCACACGTTGTTCACGCGGTCTTTCTTAATCGCTTTGCCACTAATCCGCCGGCCAGCGTGTGCACGTCCCCACTCAATGTGATATACCTCAAAGACTACTGCTAATAGCGGAACTAAGGATATATAAAAGGGAGTATTCGCACTCGCCATCTTTGTTCCGAGACTGACATAATATGGTGCCGCTTGTGTATACATGGGACGCAGTATAAGTTTGTTTTCGATATTACATAAACTATTATAGTTTTTCGTGCCAAAAATATAATTTCAAAGTGTGAAATTATGTCCCACGTCCTTAAAAATATGGAAATAATAGTTTTCATCTTAAAACTTACTGATTCAGACCATAGTAAGAGGAGAATAATTTTGTCTAAAAAACAACAAATACCAATCGTTACCACTTACCACTTTGTTAGGTATATATTCTCAGATTTTACTTTTATTCCTGTTTATAATAGATGGCTGTTAAATTAATGTTTACTAAACTTCGTTTGTCCAAAAGTCCAAATAAAGTTACTAAAACTATTTTTAATAAACACGAATTTACATTTTTAACTTACTTACTATTAAGTTTATATTCAAGTTGTTTGCTTAACATTTAGTTAAAATTAACAATAAAAAGTTTAGCTTAACATTTTATTAAAATTAACAATAATGTATTTTTCATTGCACTAGACATTTTATAGTCAAAAGTATTTTTCTCGGTTAGTAGGAAGAGTTAAACTTTGTTAGTACAGGCAAACATTTGCAAGTTACAACTTCTCACGGCCATATCTTGAAAACAACTCGTGGATTAAAACCCGGCCAAAACGCATTTTGTTTGTTATTTCGTATAGAATAATTTTGGTCCTATTCATTTTTACTATAAACTCAAACGTTTTTTAGTTATTCGCTAAAAATTACGCTAAAATCCTGTTTTTTTGGGGGTAAAAATCGAAATGTTGATTTGGAATAACTCGAAAATCAACGCATTTTTCAAAACAGTTGCGTACTGACTTTTTTGCTTAGAATTTGGTTCTCTATTGGATCCTGGGGTTAATTTTTTTTTTATCAATCACCCTTGAAAAAGGGGTGGTTCTCACCCCCAAATAAAAAGCGTACAGTTTAACTTTGTTCTAGAGTGCATATAGAACATACATATCAAATTTCGTGAAATTCCATCGACAGTCAAAATTTTGTTACGTCAAAAGCTGCGCTTACTGGACTAGAATTTCTTCGTGCTGATTTTGTTCTCGACTTTGTTTACGATCTGCGTGTATGTTTCGCGCTTGGCTATCGCGCAGCTGATTTTCGAAAAACATGTAAATGTGCAATTTTGTGCATTAAAACTACAGAATGTGCAATTTTATGCAGTAACCCCCAAAACGTGCAATTTTGTGCAAAATAAAATGTATGTTAAAATGACCTACACGTCCCGATTCGGATAAATAACTTGTCACTGGCCGTTTACGATCTAGCAAAAAAAAAAGATGCAATTGCACGTGAATCCGGGCTTTAGTTATAACATTATATTTATAATTAATGGATTAAAAAACTAAACCACCTTGTACAGTGATCTGCGTGGAACTGGGCCGATCCTAGGAGGTGGATTTGGTACGTCAAAGTCGGTATGGCATTAGGCTTCAGTTTTTTCCAGCCATCTACTCGTGCCTGTTCAAACTGTGAACTTTCAAAATGAACCTAAAAGTGCAAAGGTGTATTACATTTTTAGTCGTTATGATTAACATTCACAAACTTTTAAAGAACAACCATTAAATTTACCTCACACAGACGCATTCCCTTGCTTAGTATAAATTTGTCTCGTCTCATATTTTGAATCCATTTTGTACATCGAATAGGGTCTGCCGGAAATTTGAATGTTCTAAACTTAGTTTCTGTTCGATTTTTGCAATTTACAGCACAACAACCAGTCATTATGATTATGAGATGTAGTACAACAATCTGCAAATCATACTACATAACATTAATAATATCTCTAACACCAGTATTTATAACCTTGTTTTCACTGACAAGATGAGATGATTATTATACATATTCGTGTGTAATACATAAATCAAATTAGTACACTAAGGTTATAACCCTGATATGTAAAAATATTAATATTTACATACATAATTTACATTAAATAATGCAACGCACAGCGTGCTTACATTGCTCCCGCCACATTACATTTAAAAGTCTCGGAGCAAAGATGGCGGGTGCGAATACCTATATTATAGAGCTCTGCTCTAGCGGAACACAATAAGTGGTAGTTTGTTGTCAAAAACTATCGCTAGGTCCGCGCAAAGTCGCGGCGCGTCGTTTGTGCGGATTGATGTGTTACTCAAAAAGTTTGGTCTTTTTATGAACACACCTCGTATATTAACTCATACATAATTTACATTAAAATGAAAAAATTATAATTTTATTGCCTGGCAACAAAATTATTTTATTTTTAACAATTACCATTGTTTGAAAAGGTTTAAATGCATTTTCAAGTACTTTACTGTTGTTAAAACGTAGAAGGTTGCAGGTAAACTACCCCTTCTCCTTAACCGATCTTCACCAAAATCGAAAATCCTTGAGATTTCTACAATTCAGGGACGTATGCAAAAAATTATTTGATTCTGTTTGAATTTGCGGCTGTTATCGTTTGCCATAGAAAATACGCTTGATAAAAAAACGTTGCAGGTAAACTACCCCTTCCCCTTAACCGATCTTCACCAAAAACAATAGGTCTTGAGTACTCTACAAATTAGGGCAAAAAAATATTTGATTCTGTTTGAATTTGCGGCTGTTATCGTTTGCCATAGAAAATACCCTTGTTAAAACATAAAACGTTGCAGGTAAACTACCCCTTTCCCTTAACCGATCTTCACCAAAAACAACAGATCTTGAGAACTCTACAATTCAGGGCTGTATGCGAAACATTATTTGATTCTGTTTGAATTTGCGGCTGTTATCGTTTGCCAAAAAAAAAGTTCCGTTGATAAAAAAAACCGTTGCAGGTAAACTACCCCTTTCCCTCAACCGATCTTCACCAAAAACAATAGGTCGTGAGTACTCTACAAATCAGGGCTGTATGCAAAAAATTATTTGATTCTGTTTGAATTTGCGGCTGTTATCGTTTGCCATAGAAAAAAATCTACAGATAGACACACAGACAGACACACACACAGACACTTTTCGAAAAACGACTTTTTTCATGTTTTGAGTGTAGTACAATCAGAATCTGCAATAATCTCGAACACGATTTTTTTTTGCCATCACCATACTTCCATTTCCTTAAGGAATATGGAAGTAAAAATTGCCATATAAAGATCAAATTTGTACACCAGAAGAAATGTTCAAGATTTGTGCCCAGCATTTTTCAAAAATAACATTTTAATTCATCAATACAGACAATGTAAAAAAATGTAGAACCTTTGATAACTTTGAGTTTTAGTGATCATAAAACTGTTATTGGCACAAGGTCCTTCCATTATTTCCAACCACTATCCAAAACCGAAATAGCAGCAAAACGTATCAGCAGTGACAAAGATTTTTCCTTAAGATATAGCTTTTTTGCAAGAACTGCAACTTCCAAATCTCCAACCAAATACCTATGTAGGCTGTGTCTATGAAGAAAATGTTATATTGGACTAATTTCGGAGCTAGATGATGACAACCAAGATGCTTACATCAATTTTATGCATCCTCACTGGCCATCAGAAACATTTTTTTGGCCAGAACACAGAAATGTTGGGAGAGAGGATAAGTGCTGGGTCCCTTTTACAAACATAATTTGCTGCATAGATGTACCTGAATTAAGTGCTTAGGTGGGCCGAATGCTTTTCAGACTATCCAAAAAAGTATTCAAAATATTAATGCTGCCTGGGCAAGGAAAAATTAAGTTTCATATCAATCAAGAAGCACCTGTATATACAGTATTATAAATATCCTGTAATACCATTTAAGACTGAAAAAGTAAGCTAACTCAACAAGTAAATACCTAACCAAGTTATTATTTTTTAAATGCGCAGTTGATTACAAAGCGCATTGGACTAATTCCTACAAGAGGAAAGTTTTATCCTTAGAATCTTTGAGAACGAAAATCCCTAAAAGTGAAAACGTAGATTTTACTATTTCCAAGTACTACATGTTTGAATGTGAAAAAAAAAGAATCCAGGCGTGTTGAAGGTCTATGATTATACTGAAGGTTTGAGTTCCCATCACTTTAGATATGTTCTTGGATTCCGTTGTCCATGACATGTCTGTTTCTTAACTAAATATAATTATTTCACTGCAACTCGGATCACAAAACTTTTTATGTGTAAAAACGTAAAAGTGAAAACCGGTTCAGGTTGTAAGGTAAAGCTTTTACGCTTTTACCCATAAAAAGTTTTGTGTTCCGAGTCGTAGTGAAATAATTATATTTACTTTAGACTTGCTAAAAGTCAGCTGAAGCCATACCTTTTCCGACTAGAAAAACTTAGTGACACTTAGTGATAAGTGTCCAATGAACTGCCAGAAAGTAGAGGACGAAAAATAACTTCCAGTCTAACAACTCAAAAAGCACTTGCCGTTTTATGATAAGATATGTAACCGGCAAACAAAGGGTGGAGAAGAAATCGAATAAGTTTTCACTTGACGTTTAAAGAAATTCACCATCTACTTACAGCATATTTCAATTAAACATTTATAAAATACTATCAGTTATGTTCTTTTTACTAATTATTTGTGTAATAAAAAATATACACTGTATCTGACGTTTTTATTTCATAAATTTTGAAAAGGGCATGAGTCCAATAGTTTCTAATGTTTTTACAGGCATACTGTAAGAGACAGCAACCTAAAAAAATAGTATATTATTCAAATGTATTATATGTAGTAACAAAAAAATAATCATAAAAGTACAGCTTAAATGTTGCTCGTAAAACAGTTTTTTATCGTTTCCCAAAACTTAAGTCTTGTGGACTCATGCCCGTTTCAAAACCACTGATTCAATTACAGGTAAAGAAAAGCTCTTTATGGTAATTAACGTTATGTTATTTTCATACATAGAACTGAGTGATACTGCTTCACATAACTGCTAACACATAGGTAAAACACTAATAAAACTGTACAACAATTTGTAGTTCTTCACTGAAAAAATTCACTCCGTGTAGCAGTAAATCGACGTCATTGTTTGGGATGAATATGCTTGAAACTCCTTCAATGGCTGAATACGCATTTGCCACACACGAAACCCGGCAGCAGTGTAGCCCACATAACCAATGCTGTAAATTAAATATGGGACGGCCACTAGGCATATAGACATCTGTAGAAGCATACATAAACTTAAAAGTTATGGCTAAATTATTTGTTATTTAGACAAATTTGTGATTATAAATTTAACTAAAAAAAAAATCAATGCTGCTTTGGGAGTTTAGTGTTTGCTATATTTATAATAATAAACAAGGTAATAATTATCTATTTGTTATTTCACTAAAAAAAAAGAGTAGTCAGCGTTTTACAATTTTTTTACTTTTTAAGGTTTGGCAGAATCTGTTATACGTTATGAGGTTTGGTCACCTTCTTATAGTGTTTCTTGGTTGAAGCTAAGATTTATACATATGAAGAATTTTAGTCACAGCTTAAAAAAATTAAAATTAGTAATTTGATATTATGCAAAAATAAACGTATTACGACAGTCTACTCGATCGTCGTAAGTACAGTGGAAAACAAATTACAAGACACCAATTAAGTCACTAATCACACCTTTAATTTTTACAGTTAAACAGTTCGTAATATTAACAACACTGTCTTTTACAACAAATCAAATGAAAATTGTTCACACGCAATAAAATGTCCACTAGAATTAAACACAATTGTATTACAATTATACCGTCCAATTATAAAACACCACTCTTAACTAATAACCACTTGAATGCGCACAGTAATATCGCTACTATAACCCTCGAACCGCATGGTCAATAATTCACACTAATACTGAAACTTAAGGCCGCTGCCGCCATGTATTTATACCTGCGCTCACAGACCAGAATGTTCCTAATTGCGTCTTAGCGGTCGTGTGAACTACGTAATTAACTGCGGCCTTGACACAGTCCGCGCGGCTGACGCCTTCGAGAAATCTCTCGAAAATGCGTCGACAAGTACGTACCCCACACGCGTTACATCGAGATTCTTCTGGCACATTCGACAAACACGTAGATTGTTCTGTGATGTCGTAACACATCTCCCTCCTTAAGCCTGTTCGTCCCGAACTGGCAAACCGTCTCTGAAGTAGTACTTAGCCAGGCGATCTAGGTGGACGACCTTGAACTTTCGCTGCCCTTCCTGTTGAATCCGATAAACAATATCGTTGATTCTTTTTTTCACAGTGTAGGGTCCTTCCCAGTTAGACTGCAGCTTAGGTGAGCGACCACGACGGCGCTTTGGGTTGAACAACCAGACCTGATCTCCTTCTTGTAAACCCACACTATTGCTGCGAACGTCATACCGAGTTTTCATTTTATCACTGGCAATCTTCAGCCGTCCTCTTACCAAGCGATTCATTTCTCGCAGTTGGTTTTCTAATTGCGAGAAATAATTCTGTGGCTCTTGGGACTGAATCTCAGGTGATCCGAACATTAAGTCCCCAGGAAGACGAATCTCCCTCCCAAACACCAATTTTGCTGGAGTCATGCCGGTTGTGTCGTGTACTGATGACCTAAACACCACTGGCTGATCCAAGTTTGTTTGGTTCTCGTCAACAACCTCTTGCGTAACCTCATCTTCAGCCACATTGCCATCGGGCGCTTCTATCGGCTCAGGAACAAGCAAGAGTTTTGTCTCGACACCCATAGTTGGCTCTTCAATCATTTCTTTTGTCGTTACACTTATTTGTATTTCCTTTGCTAGTTCTGCCTCCATTTCCGCTTGCAATAGGGAGGGTTCCTCTTGACCAGAGCTGTTGACTTTTTCTTCGACTAATGTCACTCGCTTAATCGAATGGTTGGTAGACCCTGTAATTTTAGCCATGCAAAGCCTTATCTTCTCTTGGCCAACCTTCAGGACATTCTCTTTTAAGTCCACAACGAATCCGTAGGCATTCATAATGTCCGTGCCAAGAATCACTTCATCGACAATGTCTGCAACGAGCATTTGATAGCTAAACTCGAGAAGACCCAGGCGTACACGTACGTCTACCTTTCCTAGCACCTTGACGGGGCTTCCAGTCACAATCTGTATTGTACAAGAGCTAATTAGTGGCTGGCGGTTGCTGACTAAGTCAGGGCGCAAAATGGACACTGTGGCGCCCGTGTCAACTGTAAATGATGTTGTTTACCTTCCGCAAATCCATTAACGATCAAGTTTCCACTGGTCTTATGTAGCGTGGAAACTGTGTGCTGTTCTGGGGCTTTACTTCTCCAATTGGTGCGATCACTCTCTTCTCTCGGTATCTTCTTCTCCCAACAGTCTACCTGTAGATGAACACGTTTTCCACAGTTGTAACATTTCGGTCTTCTGTCTTTTTCGAATCGTTGCGACTCTCTTGAACTTTTGAATTGTTTGTCCGACAACATTGTTTTTCTGCACCCATCGTAACGGCAATGTGATACAGGGATCTTCTGACTGCAACGTGATGGCACAAACCCATTAATGTAGCGGGGCGCTGACTTGGCAGATTCAAACTCTAGGACGTGAACAAGAGCTTCTGAGCTCTCTCGGTGTCTTGCCATTCGTAAAACTTGCTGAAGTTCACAATCTCCGATGCCATCAATAAATGTCTGAACCGCAAACCTTATTCGGAAGTCTTCTGGTGCTTCAGGATAGGCCAATCTAATCAATCTGTCGATGCTTGCTTCAAACTCTTGAAGACTCTCCCCGGAACGTTGTCGTCTTGTTCTCAACTGAGCGTAGTACACCTCTCGCAAATGTTTACCACCGTAGCGTAATTCTAGAGCTTTTATCAACTCGGCATAGATGCTCTGGCTGTCAGGTGGCACTTTCTGTAGTAATTCCGCCGCAGGTCCTTTTATTTTAATTCAAGAACGAGTGAAACAGCCTTGTCTTTCTCTGTCCAATTATTTGCGCATGCAGCAGCTTCAAATTGGCGGAGGTACGTTACCCAGTGACTGTTTCCGTCAAAGGTTGGAGCTTTGACATGAACTGTCCTTACTGCAGGCAAAGTGACTTTCTCTTTTAACTTATTTTCTGCGTCTTTCTCTGTCTTTATCATTGGTATAGTCTGTTCACAAAGTTGTTTTGGTTGTAACTTTAGGCACTGCTCGACTTCATTTTTAATCTGCTCTTTTATATTTGTAATCGAGTCTTTTATTTTTGTTGACATAGCTTTTTTCCACACTCGTGACTGACTTTTCTACTTCAGCTATTTTATTAGACATCGATTCTTCAACACTGGACACAGATTTTTCTACTTCAGCTATTTTTAATGTCATTGATTCTTGTACCTCTGATATTTTAGTAACTTGTTTATTAAGCTCACCTCGTAGGAGACCCAATTCTGCGGTATATGTTCTTGGAACTGTTTCTGCATAGCTTCAAAGAGAGCTTCCGTTTTATGTTTTTGTCTTTCTTCTGTTTCTAGAATTAATGCTTTCTGACGTTCCTCAGCCTCTTCTCTTTCCTGCCTGCGTTTTTCATCCTGTAGTTTTTCTGCTTCTTCCGCCTCCTGTC
This sequence comes from Magicicada septendecula, assembly GCA_034769895.1. NCBI lineage: Eukaryota > Metazoa > Arthropoda > Insecta > Hemiptera > Cicadidae > Magicicada > Magicicada septendecula. The sequence continues at coordinate 824,155,005 of CM068368.1, forward strand.
TGCGTTTCTCATCCTGTCGTTTTTCTGCTTCTTCCTGTGTCTGCCGCAGCAGTGTTTGTAAAGCTTCCATCATCTGACTGGGGTCCATGTTTACCGATTAATTACGAATCACACTCGTCTTGTACAAATCCACTATCCACTGTTAACCGTTTTATCCCAGTTCTGACACCACTGTTACGACGGTCTACTCGATCGTCGTAGGTACAGTGGAAACAAAAATACAAGACACCAATTAAGTCACTAATCACACCTTTAATTTTTACAGTTAAACAGTTCGTAATTAACAACACTGTCTTTTACAACAAATCAAATGAAAATTGTTCACAAGCAATAAAATGTCCACTAAAATTAAACACAATTGTATTACAATTATACCGTCCGATTATAAAACACCACTCTTAACTAATAACCAGTTGAACGCGCACAGTAATATCGCTACTTATAACTCTCGAACCGCACGGTCAATAATTCGGACTAATACTGAAACTTAAGACCGCTGCCGCCATGTATTTATATACCTGTGCTGACAGACCAGAATGTTCCTAATTTCCTAATTGCGTCTTAGCGGTCGTGTGAACTACGTAATTAACTGCGGCCTTGACACAGTCCGCGCGGCTGACGTCTTCGAGAGACCTCTCGAAAATGCGTCGACAAGCACGTACGCCACACGCGTTATATCAAGATTCTTCTGGCACATTCGACAAACACGTAGATTGGTCTGTGATGTCGTTACAGTATTTTGTTCAAATCACTGAGCGAGTTCTACAGATCAGGCAGCTTATTAATATTTATGATAATATTAAAATATTATGAACATAGTGATGAAATAAAAGACTTAAGGATTGGAAAATATGAAGAAACTTAATTTTTAAAATTCTTTTTTTTCATATTAATTTAGTTAAGTGCAGAACAACCAATTACCAGAGAGCCACTGAAGAAAGACTTCCATAGATGTGTTCCAAACGCTTGGCTGAAAAAAAAGAGATCCAATAGTGTACCACAGTCTTAATTCAGAGTAAATAAGAAGAAAAATGGGAATGTTAAAATCTGGTTCTGAAAAAAAGCAGATGTATGTATACCTATAAAATGCATACCATGTAGGCCTACTCTTTTACACCAACTACCACCGTTAGAACTCTTTTACTCCTCTGCTTCTTTTTGTGTGGCTGACAGTGGCGGCTCGTGGTTCTGACAGTTGGGGGTTCAATGTCTGAATGTTTCTACTTAGATAAAAGCAATTATCCCATTCCAAATAGCACACGGGGTGGGTCTCAACATGAAGACAACTATTGACAACTTTTAGTAGGCCTAATATTAAGTTGTGTTTATGCTGTTTCTAAAGTATTCTAAAAATATATAGTTAAAATAAAAGGATAGTTAAATATTTCTGTTTAATATTTAAAACGGGAAGCGGCCTATAGAGTTCCTTAATTATGCGTTTATCTTTAATAGAGAGAGAAGAAAAATTTGTTTTTAAAATAGACTGAACACTATTCATTTTACCAAATCAATGAACTGAAACAAAAATAAGAAATACCTGAAAACTTAACACACAAAAATGCCAGCAAACACTTTGAAGGTTATACACGCTTCGATCAGTTTAATGTTATACAATTATTTAATGACTACATTAAACACACTTTATTTTCAGAATACAATTACTTCACTATTTGATTTGATTTTAAGACTTTACTGCGCACATTTTCATTGCATTCGAAATGAAACAGAAATCTGACACAAAACAGAAGGTAAACGGACAAATCATGTGGTAAAAATCATAATAATAGCGAATGACGGTATTATGAAAATGTTAAAATTCCCGGTCAGTGCGGTTCGGCCCTCGTCGGAACTATTCGTCTCTATCACTAACACTCGGGATTAGCGACTGTTGAATGTAATAATTATGGGTACAGTATACTGATTTCCCCCTCCAAAGCTGTCCACACAGTCCAGGAGGTGCTGAGAGCTGTTTTGCACCTCCAAGCAATAGTAGCGAGCAATTCGTCTATTACGTGAATCCATTACTGATCAGTCAACAAGATTAATCCCGCAAATCTTGTTATTTAAATATGAAACCATCATCTCAACAAATCATTAAACATATTTAAATTATTTAGGGGGGTTCACTGAACCTTATGGACAAGCCGCCACTGGAGGCTGACGAAATGTTTTTAGTTTTATGCTTGTGAAACATCAAAACACTACATCTTCAAACTTGTAATTACATAGATTAGGTAAAATAGCCCGTACGTTAAAACTCATGTTCTCATTGTAATTAATTGAAAAACGTAATAGACAACCCTGTAAGAAGTGTGTCTGGGCGGAAAACATATATATTGGTATGGAGAACCATACATGACTTCCATGTTCTAAGATTTATATTTAAAATAATTTTCGAAATGAAATATTTCCATAGACACTACTTCTTTCTTCAGCCTTAACCACAGTACTGTGGTCACTAGATTTTCACTGATGACGGTAGTCGATGGCATTGCCGAAACGCCTGGGTTTCCAGAAAACATTGGACCACGGCCAAACAGCCCAAAAAGGAATTTTAACAACAAACTACTTCTTTGTTGCCGATAACGTAGTGCACACATAATTATCCCCTCCCTTCAACTATCATTTTCATTTATAGAAAATTTCCCCCTCCACCTTCAACTACCCTTTTTATTTATAGATATTTCATCTACTTTCTACAGTGGTTTATTATGACCTTCTTTTCAGGATACTTTATTTATCAAATTTAAGTACTTTACTCTTGTTAAAACATAAAACTTTGCAGGTAAACTACCCCTTTCCCTTAACTGATCTTCACCAAAAGCAGTAGGCCTTGAGTCCTCTACAACTCGGGCACATATGCAAAAAATTATTTGATTCTGTTTGAATTTGCGGCAGTTATCGTTCGCCATAGTAAAAATTGTACACACACTTTTCAGAAAATTTATTTTCTTCATGTTTTGAGGGTAGTACAATCAGAATCAGCCCTTATCTCGAACACGATTTTTTCGCCATCACCATACTTCCATTTCCTTATGGAACATGGAAGTAAAAATGGATTACCGTAATAGGCTCGTGCCTATAGATTGCCGCCTTCGTTTTCAGGCGTGTGCGTAGTTGTTTTCTAATGCTGCAAATGCGTACGTTATTTACCAAAAATGTTGAGTGATTGTCATTATTTGTTAACATACGCAACTGGCTTAGAAATGGTTACGTTAAGTGATTATGGAATTTTTCTTAAATTTGTAATAGGTCTGCGAGGGGGGAATTAAAACCCGATCCCCTTCCGTAGTTATGCTATGGAGTGTCGCAATCTATGCTCTGGCAACGACAAAACTTACAAAAAATAATGACAAAATTGTGACAAACTCTCTCACTCTCTCTCTCTCTCTCTCTCTCTCTCTCTCTCTCTCTCTCTCTCTCTCTCTGTCTGTCTCTCCCTCTCTCTCTCTCTCTCTCTCTCTCTCTCTCTCTCTCTCTCTCTCTATTTATGCACCTAAGCATTCAAAGAATTTCGACGAAACCGAAACATCGAAGCATGATAATGTTTTTTAGACTTTTGAAACGTATAATGTGAATTACGTTTGGTGGATTACGTAAATCATTTCCAAACCTCAGACGATCACAAACAGAGCATGTAAAACCAAATTTATTCTCACTAAAACGTTTGCTAAACTCAATGTCAGCAGCGATTATTTCTGTCTTGATGCGTTTACATATCAGCTTTCTAGACTGTGGGAAATCGAAAGTGTGGAAGCGTTACATTTTACGATGACGATTTTTGTGGAATGACCCCCAGCCTAAAAACATTATCATGTTAAAAAAACGCATTAAGTACAGCTTATTACATATACATCAACATCGCTCGCGTGACATACCAATGTTTCATGGCGCAAAAAGTTTAGTCACTGCTGATCTGATCTGTTGAATGTTCACAACAGACTTGCCGATTGACCCGCGATATTTAATGTAAACAAAAAAATTGGGTGTATTATACAGTTTGGAAATTTGCTATACAAGGGGCGCCAATACCCCCAAACCTTACGATGCTATCTGCACCAATTTTAAGAAATGGATCCCCCTCTTAGCCGTTAGGGCCCCTCACCATCTTACAAGTATGTACTTAATAAAACTGAAAATGTATGTACTATTAGGCTCAAAATCATAGAATACGTTTGTAACATTTACTACGTTTGTGGCTTTAAATTTAAAATTGATTCTAAGTAAAGTGAATATAATTAAGACCAAAAAAAGGTCTAAATATATATATATTTTTTTTTTAATCGTTTAGCTGATTTTACGGCTTTTAATGAAAATCAGATAGTAGAACAAACCAACCGTCACAAGAGAACTTCAGATAAACAAAGAACTATACGTGAGCCTGAAAAGATAACGCGCACAAGAGCTGCCCTAAACGTCCCACAGTCTCACTTGGCATGTCCAATATCAGTGTCGGAAGAATTTTTCACGAGGACTTAAACATGCAGCCCTACAAAAGTCGAGTATTGCAAGCCTTAAAGTGAACAGTGTGATTTTTGCCGCCAATTCTTGTAGGCCTATGTCATGAGTGAATATGTAAATAAACAAAGCCTTCAGTATTGACCAACAACACACCTTCACGAAATGCATCGGAAACCATTGTACAGCGCTAAAGTTACTGTATAGTACGCAAGAGGGTACTTTGGAGTAATCGGTCCTTGTTACTTTGAGTACGAGAATGTGTATTCCATTACCGTCACATCAGAGCGATATGTCCAAATGATTAACGATCTGAAAGAAAGATCTGAAATCACACCAAACATGTGGTTTCAACAGGATGGAATTATCAACCATACGGCTAGGGGATCAATGGATGCATTCAAACATTTGTTTCCAAACTACGTTACCTTCAGTGGCGTATCTAGAGTTTGGCCTTGGGAGGAGGGGTCTGGTGGAGTCGGCTTCATACAAAAGAAAAAGCAGATTAAGATTAATCAATATTACTATATTTAAACTTGTTGAAAAACATGTGATAACATCCTGAAATCATTCTCATTAATATAAATAGTAATAACACACTAAAAATACCTGTTTTTGAAACATTGTTTAGAAGATTGGTGAATTGATTTTCGTATATTTCATATTTCAAACATATAAGCAACTGCCGTGTAATAAGCCTGTTTATGTATTTAAAAAGGATTACTATTATATTAGCGTACACAGCTAAAAAAAAATAAAATAGCCTAAAAATTAAGAGATTAAGTCAACTTTTCGACCCTCTGGGGGGTGGTCCGGTCCCGTTCACCCCCCCCCCCCGTAAATACGACCTGGTTACCTTCAGGTATGGGAAAATTCTGTGGTCCGCGAGTTCGCTAATTAGATCTTATAGCATGTGATTTTGTTTTTGTTGTGATCAGGAAGATGTACAGAAGAGGAAGATGAAGGAAGAGGAAGGTGTACAGTGAGCCATCACTATGAAACATAAAAACATTCAAGTTGTAATTTCTGTTCACAGTGTTACGAGAAGCGTACCGAACAATCCAGAACACTCTCCACTCCCCCCCCCCCCCAATCAAGTGTGCCTTGTGTTGCGTCATTCGCGTAGGTGGTTCTAGTGAGTTCCAGGAACACTTGAGATAAGCATTAAGCTGCTGGCGTGCAGTAAGAAGGCAAAGCTGTACTGCACCTCTGCAGGGCCTATATAAAGCCATAGCAGCCGGATTGTCAGTTCAGTTACGTGAGCGATTTTTGCTAGTGCGGATTGAGTGTTTGCCGAAGTGAAGTAGTATTGTGTTAATAATTGTGTGAATTCTTGGATTTCGTTGTCCATGACGTGTCCGTTACTTAACTGAATACAACTATTTCACTAACGACTCGGAACACAAAGTTTTTTATGAGTAAAAACATAAAAGGCTTTACCTTACAACCTGAACCGGTTTTCACTTTTAAAATGCTTCTTCAGAGGTTGCCGCTGGTAGTGCTGTCCGTCTTGTTGTGGGCGACGAAATCGATTTTCGAAAGATCGATGTTGTGCGTGTGGGGTGAGATATGTTCGAATAATGCGTGTGATTTGAATTGTGTCTGTTCGTTTAGGATGTCGTTTTTATTTGTTTTCGTGTGTTTGTATATTTCCAATTGTATCGATAATACAAACATTATTGAATTTCTAAAATTACCCGTTTCATTGGCTGTCCTCGTATTTGAAGAATTATTTTTACAAATATTTTGAAGGAGTTACTTACAATGGAGGTCGTAGTATGTTATATTATTTCCTGGCATCTCAGATTACAGTACTTAATTCTCACTATTTTTATAATGGTAAAGAATTTAGAAAAGAAAAAAATATTTAAATTTTCATTGTTGACATTGTTAATAACAATACGTTGTTCATTTCTAGGCAATTCACAGAAATTAAGTGAAATTATTTAGTTTAATTCAAACCAGCAACGATCACAGATGTATCCTCCCATGTCTCTGCAAATAAATTCATCTTGCGGCTCGTTTACCCACTGTGAAATACTCGAGGTAATGGAATTTTTGCTACTCTGAGTGTCATGATTAGGACATGGGCATCGCACTTGCACACACCCGTTTGGCGGACACATGCTGTGCGTTGCAGTCTGCGCGTTGGGGCCAGTGCAAGCGCACGCCTTGCATTGTCTCCAGCATGCACTCTGGCACGCACACGTGTGTGTCGCCCGCGCGTACAGACTTACACCGCACCACTTGAGCCGACACATGCTGTGCGATGCAGTCTGCATGTTGGGGGTCAGTGCAAGCGCGCGCCTTGCATTGACTCCAGCACGCACTCTGGTACGTCGCACGCATGTGGCGCGCTCGCGGTGCACACATGCTTTGTTGTTTTGATAATGGCAATCAAATTAGTAAACCTTTCCAACCGGAGTATGTTCGCAATGGGCAAATACAACCAGGGACGAATTTATTGCAGAGACAACATATAAAACACTTTATATGCCTTGGACTACCATTCTACTAAACAAATATATATTTGTACCTGATGGATGAACATGGATAATATGTAGGATATTAACTAAATATGTTAACAGAAACTACAAATTTTAGTTGACTCCTTAGATTACTTAATCTATTACTGATTAATAGTTTGTATATTATTTAATAAATATATTTTCTTGGATTTCGTTGTCCATGACGTGTCCGTTTCTTAACTAAATATAATTATTTCAGATTGCAAAAAAAAACACATAGGCCAGACAGGTCGTAGCTTCAAACAAAGATATATTGAACACACAAAGGCACTCCACTCCACTACAGAATCCACCTTTGCAAACCACCTCATTGAAGCAAACCACACATACAGAAACATCGACAATAACATGAACATTCTACACTACACACAAAAGCCCGAAAACTAGACACTCTAGAACAATTGGAAATATACAAACACACGAAAACAAATAAAAACGACATCCTAAACGAACAGACTCAATTCAAATCACACGCATTATTCGAACATATCACACCTCACACACACAACAATGATCTTTCGAAAATCGATTTCGTCGCCAACAACAAGACGGATAATACTATAATACTACCAACGGCAACCTCTGAAGAAGCTTTTTAAAAGTGAAAACCGGTTCAGGTTGTAAGGTAAAGCTTTTACGTTTTTACCCATAAAAAGTTTTATATTCCGAGTCTTAGTGAAATAATTATATTAAATATATTTTATAATTACTTTACCTCAAGATGTTTTCTCCCTATTTGGAACATGTTTCGGGAACCCTTGTGTTCTCATCCTCAGCCTTCCCAATTTTGAGTCTTGTGAGGTATTTGTGTGTTGGCTGGTTGTTGCTTTGGTTTCCTGTTGGTCTCTGGTGCTTTAAATTGGTATTATTGTGTGTGATTGTGGTGTATATATTAGTATTTTGTGTATTTTCTATGTTGAGTGCTTTGAAAATTGTGTCATGTCTTGTATTGATTTGTATTTGTTCAGTATTAGTTTGTTTTGTGTATTTAATAAATATATATATATATATATTTTTTAATTTCCAGTTATTGGTGTTGCTTTCTGTCATAGCAGGCAGTTTAAAATCCTAACTGTAGGTTGTAGGCTATAGTGATCGAAATTTTACAAATTTATAATTTCTCGATCAAGTGACACGCTCACACACTCGAGTTGACAGACACAAGCCCGGGTCGTAAATAAAGACGAATTAGGGACACGTCAGACCCGACGCTGTGACGATTTCATTAATAAAAATATGGTAATTAATAAATAGGTAATGTGTAGGCTGAGAAATTTTAAATTTTTAATAAAATCGCACATTTAAACTAAATGTTATTGCTATCATTAATAATAATAATATTTAATAAAAAGTCTAATAATAAAATAAAAGAAATACGATTGTACAGAAAGGGTAAAGCTTGTTAATTAATCCTGCATAGACAGGCACTAACCAGAATTAACTTGTTTTCCGACCCCTTAACAAACTAAATATACTTGTAAATTTTGACATTATTTAAATAATTAAATAAGACCCCTGTAATGTATTTTAATAACGTCTGTAACTAAGAATATCTCTACTTAATTAATTAGTCACACTTTAATCCTTTAAATAAAGAAGAAACATGGAACTACTTTTATGTTGATTGGTAAACGTCGCGAGATTACTACTCTCACCCCTAACTATTTTCACGCACTTGCAATGGAGCGGTCAACCCGTAAGCTGCGCACAGCAGTAATGTGGAACGTTAAAAATAGTTTGTTTCCTAAAGTGATTAATCTGTCAGTTAAGACACAGAGGCATTCTTTATACTATTAACCAATGTGTTGTGTTAATATAGTTGAACCGCGATTCATATAAATATGTTGTAAACGAGTAAGAAAGAATAATGAAAATTTAGCGCCTATGACATCTCTACAAAAATCTTAAAATATAAAACTTATGTAATTAAAACTGTGGTAAGACCATAAAGTGAAGTGCAACAAATAAACAATCATGTGAAGTAGATACAGGTGAATGAAACTTTTTGTGTTAATCATTCAAATCAACGAGCTATTACTACCCGTTAGCCAAGAGCAGAGAACCAGGACCCACAATGATCTAAAAGACTTCAGGACTACACCATCCCCGGATACGAAGATAACGAGAGATACCTGCCCTACATCAAACATGCTGCAACCGAGGACCGAGGACAGGAATAACGAGGAGCTGGAGGATATCCAAAAGGTGACACGGAAACATGCCTTCCGTGGTTATGAAATACTAAATATTATAAAACAGTAAAAGACAATTAAATTAACAACATTAAGACATTTTAAGTACTGACAGTAATTGTATTCTTATTTGTAGTAAAAGAGTAAAAGTTTAAACTGAAAGCTTTATTGTTTTAAAAAGATTAATAAAGTCCATTCTTCAAATGGCACAATTTTAAAGATTGTATATGGCGAGGTGACCATTATTAACGTACTATATTCAATCCTGGATCCGTGGAATTAATTAAATAGATGTACATCTTATTTTAAGGCCCCTCATGAAAGAATAAAATATTTAATCATCTTGTAAACTGTAAGCTGTTGAACCATATATGTCGAGAATTTTAAGTAGAGCAATTAATACCATATGTAATAAAGAGATGTCATCAGTAGTACCGACTAAACTGAGTGCATAAATCAACAGTCTCCCCTTCCCTGAATCCTTTTATATTAATGGTTTTGTTGTTGTGATTAATTTTCAGCTCGTCACAACTAAGGCAGCCTGTATAATTGGCAGAACCAATTATTGCGAGTTCCCTAAGTTATAACACAAGTTAAGATGTTATAAATTGCGCCACTCTGCTAATTTGTTTAAATTTTGCTACTCCTTTGTAAAAAAAAAGATTGTGTCTTGTGTTGTTTAAGAAGTAATTGTGTCCCAATATTCCACACACACCCTGTTGATTTATTCACTCATTTACTCTAAAATGTGTCTAAAATCTTAAATAAAATAAAACGATAATTATTATTATAATAGTATAGTAAATAAGTAATTTGAATTATGATTTAGATATAGGAATGTACATAATGTTAACTTAAGACGCCACAAGTATACGAAATAACATCAGGTACGTGCTTGTCAAAAATTTCATTCATCAACATGTCGGTTTGTAAACAAAATCTGACCGGTTGAATTCTTGTCCGCGCCTGTGTGAAACTGTCATAGTTACCCTCCCGCAAGTTGAGTTAGACAATACGCCACCCTCTTTGTTAGTTCTATTGTTATAAGAAGCGTGTCTTTTCCTGTGTTTAGTAACCGAAGATTCCCCCTTTTGTCGAACGTATATTCAAGCCTGTGTGAGATTTCTCTCTCTCTACCAATGTAAAATGATAAAGGTTGTCATCACATTTTAATTGTTTATTTGTAAAAAAAAAAAAAAAAAAAGGGTAAGAATACGATTGATTTATATTTTTAATTTTTCTTGTGTATAAAAAAAAAAGAAAGCATTGTATAGAATTTAATGCAAATAGTAGAATAATTATTTATAGCCACTCACATTACGAAAATGGCTGAATTTAACCCTGATCTATTATTAAAAGATGAGCTGTGCTACGAAGCAATTTTACGAGGTTTAAAACACGTGAATGTAACCGTGTCTGAATTACGAAAATCATTACGCCAAACCGGATCAGATATACCCTCGCAGTTAGATAGATTGCGTGAACTCGATTATGACAGCGAACGAGAAACCTGTCATGCGAAGTATAGGGAACTGACGGTATTATCTCAGAACCTTCAGGACGAAGAATCACCTACTGTAATATTGCGCGTCACGCAACGAATAGAACATTTAACACGCCGGTTGAATAATTTATTAAGCTGGCCCGACGTCACCGTAATCCCCGCCGATGTGCAGAAATTTGCGGATGAGGCATTACGCCAATTACCCATAATTATCAACGACTTACGACGAAAGTCAGACTCATATAGAATGGAGGAAATTGAGCACGACTTACAAAAATTATATATTTCCCCAGTTCAATCCCCTACTTTAGAACACCCTCCCTCCACCTCGAACCAAGAATCACCCACCGTATCGAAGATACAACCGACTCATGAAAAGTTACCTAGTAGAGAATTAAATACCCTAACTATATCAGAACCCCTACCGCCTAATGGTCACCATACTCGCACTAGTCAATATGCGATTACAAATCCTAATGCAACCACCAATCCTTCGAAAAGTATACCAAACGTAAATTTTAATGTAGACCTCTACGGAAAGATTTCCCACCCAGTAGAGAAAATAATTAATGAAATTCCTTACACCGATGGCTTAAGTATCACGATACTGTTGACTTTTATCAGATACCTACTGCAAATAAAAGATCTACAACAATTGAACGGTTGGCAAATACTGCAGGTAATCCTGCCCAAATGTAAACCACCTTTACGAGATCGTGTACTAGAATCATTAAACTCGACTCTTCCAGTAGAAGAACTTCATACTACTATAATCAAATATTTTATCCCCACGGGAATTTACGAGGAGATTAAAAGAAATACCGTACTTCGAGTACAAGGAGCCCATGAAAGACTGGCCCACTATATTGCAGACATCAGAGAATCTTCACGTCTACTGCAAGTCGACTGGAGTGAGAAACAATTGGTCGACACTATTCTAGTAGGCTTATCTCCTGAAGAACGATCCCGTTTAGCACTAATAAGTAGACCCCTCACTTTCGCTGACCTTGAACAATGTAGTGTTCACTCTTCAAATGTGTGGTACGCAGATCAGCACAGACATGCATCGGTATCCACTACACCACATAGAAAGGAAACGCAAGCCCTAGTCTCAGATGCAAGAAGTCTACGAGAAAGACGACCATTTCGGCGACCAACCTATGTTCATGGCCATGGTAAGTCCAAGGAGCCTCAACCACGACAGGAAACCAGTAAAACCCCACGTAAAGAATATGTATGCTATAACTGCGGAAAACCTGGACACCTCAGTAGAAACTGTAAACGGAAACAGTACAATCAAAAAACTCATTACCCAAAAAACATGTAAGGCAGGGAGATCCGAAACCCTGTGTCTTCCGCAGCATCGTGAAAACAGGTAAACCCCTGAGAGTCAACAAATTAAAACAAATTAATAATAATAACAAAAGAAAATTAGACCCCTATGTTAGAAAATTTATCGATAAATGTAACGCTATTAATAAATGTGATTTCAATAAGTGTCAATTACCGTATACACAAGTTGACCTTGGTGTTACGTCCACCCTCGGATTAATTGATTCCGGATCAACGCGAAGTTTAATTAGTCAAGAGCTAGCCAATAAATTATTTAAACACAATTTAGTTAAACGCAGTCAATCAGTAAATATTAGATGCGCTACAGCTAATAAACAAAACTTAATGATAAATCTTATCATCACGTTTAAAGTAAAAATTAAAAATCTAACGTGGTATTTTCCAATGTTGGTATGCGACGAGTTAGGACCCGAGTTAATATTGGGAGCTGATTTTATCAGTAAAACAGGAATAATTCTAGATATTCACGATAAGATATTTTACTTTGGATTCGATCGTTCACGAAAATATAACTTGGATGATAATGCAAATAACAGAGAAAGTACTAGCACTACTTCTGCACATCTAAAGCATCACGAATCTGAATTAGGTCATCTGGAAAGTAAAGATAGACGGAACATACAGACTTTAATAAAACAATTCTCCAATGTCCTCACCCCAAAGTTAGGACTGACGGACCTAATAGAGTACAAAATCAATTTGAGCGACAATAAAGTAATACGTTTAGCCCCATACAAGTTATCACCTCCAAAAATGGAAGTAATGAGGAACCAAATTAATAAATTGTTAGAACAAGGAGTCATCGAACCCTCTACATCATCTTATTCATCACCCGCGTTTTTAGTACCCAAAAGTAACGACAAACATAGACTAGTTGTAGACTACAGGCAACTAAATAAACAGATAGAATTTGAATCTATACCACTTCCCGACATCCACAGTGCTTTTCATTATTTTACGAAAGCAAAAATTTTTACCATTATGGATTTAAATCAGGCATTTCACCAGATACCCCTCTCGGAAGAATCAAAACGTCTAACCGCATTTGCCGTCCCTTTCAACCTGTACCAATTTACAAGGGTACCCTTTGGTATATCCCAAGGTAGTTCTGTATGTAGCAGATTATTAGAAAAATTATTTCATGACATAAAATTTAAATATGTGTATCACTACTTAGATGACATTGTTATCTACAGCGAGTCAATTGAGCAACATCTTAAACATCTACGTGAAGTACTATCCCGATTGGAGAAAGCTGGATTAACCGTAAACCCCAGTAAAGTAAATTTTGCTGTGACACAATTCTCATTTTTAGGTCACATCGTAAAAGCCAACGGAAAGGTAAGCATAGACCCCGAGCGAACCCGTGCTATCAGAGAATTTTTACCACCGTGGGATGCGAAAGGAATAGCCCGATTTTTAGGAATGATAAATTATTTCCACAAGTAATCCCACATCTAGCCGAAATTGCAGCACCGCTAAATACCTTAAGAAAGAAGGGAGTTAAATTTGAGTGGAATGAGCAACACCAAACCGCATTCGAGAAATTAAAAGAAAGCATCATATCACCCCCTGTACTACAATTAGCCGATTTTACAAAACCATTTGTTGTGCAAACAGACAGTTCAAGTGTAGCCCTAGGTGCAGTAATATATCAGGAAGTAGATAACTCTAGATTACCTATTAGTTACGCTTCACGCACCCTGACAGACCAAGAAAAGAAATACTCCGCATACGAATTAGAATGTTTAGCTATCGTTTTCGCTTTTGAGAAGTTCAAACCCTTTTCAGAACATAAAGAGTTTTTGTTAGAAACAGATAATCAAGCATTATCTTGGCTACTAAATCACCCAAAACAGTTAGGTCGTATCGGAAGATGGGTATTAAGATTAAATTGTTTTAAATTCAAAGTACAACATATTAGAGGCACCCAAAACGTAGTTGCCGATACACTGTCACGTATGTTCCAGCCGAGTAGTAATACTTACGAAAACAAGAGTAGAGAAAAGCCGATAATCAATACTTTAATTACCGAATTTCCTCTTGCATTTACGGACTTAGCCCAGTATCAACAACAAGACCCACGTTTGAGACCAATCATTGAACAACTCGATAAAGGAAATAAGTCAGAAAAATACATATTAAGTAAGAGAGTGTTATGTTGTAGAATAGCGAACGGAAAATATTTACGAATAATTGCCCCTGATATTATTAAACCTATGCTGATGGAATACTATCACTCTTCCACCATTGGAGCACATATGGGAATAAATAAAACCATACATCGAATTCGTAAAGAATATCACTGGGAAAATATGAACAGTGAGATCGCTAATTTCGTGAAAAGGTGTAAGTTGTGTGCACTCAGCAAACCAGCGAGAAACAGCCAAATAAGTCAATTAATCTCAGAGATTCCTGCTACCCCGTTCTCCAAAATTTATTTAGACTTTTCAGGACCCTACCCGCGTTCTAAATCAGGAAATACAATGTTACTAATTTGCGTAGATTCTTTTAGCAAATTCGTCTGGATGTACCCCATGCGGCGAGCCTTAGCTTCTACCACAGTAAGTATTTTACAGCATAGATTATTTAAAGAATTCGGTATTCCAGTCCATCTAGTGTCGGATAACGGACCACAGTTTAAGTCCAAGGAATTCAGGAACATGTGTTTCAAACTAGGAATAGACCACATTACCACTACAGAGTATCGTCCACAAGGAAATATAGCTGAAAGGTATTTGCGAAACCTAAAATCTGCTTTAATAGCCTACCATGCTAACGATCATACGTCTTGGGACCAGAACCTATCCTGGATACAATTCGCCTTTAATTCAGCATATCATGAAGAACATAAGTCTACCCCATTCAAATTATTGTTCAAGTATAAACCTAACCACCCATTATCCATTAAGTGGAAAATACATGAGTTGTTACCCCTTGAAATTAGGGATAAAAATATTAAGAAAATATGGAATGAAGCGCGCGCTAATTTACGAGCAAACTTAGCGAAATCAAGGAAATATCACGAGCGAAATAATAATAATAATGAAGCAAAGTACCAAATCGGTGACTTAGTTATGTATAAAACACACCCTATGAGTAGTGCAATCGATAAGACAACTTCCAAGCTATCATACCGATGGTGCGGTCCTTATCAAATTCACAAATACTTAACTCCAGTAACTGTAGCCCTGTACGAACCCTCTACTCAAAAATATGTACGAAGGACACATATTTCGCAGATAAAACGTTATCACAAAGAAGGAAATGGTAGAGTGCAAGTTAAATAAATGTAAAAAAAAAAAGTATATGTTTTGTACTAAACTGCAAAAGAGTACTTGAGTAACATTTGGCTACCTTATCGTATAAATAGGTACGAGGCCTGATCAACCTTGAATCCTATTCATCGAAAGTAGAGCAAAGTAAGAAGTCAGCTGACATCAAATATGAGGAATAATTAAGTAACAAATTACTTAAAGAGTAATTCTATATCTAGAATAACTCACAACTAAAGAAAAATCCGGTAGTAGTCATAAGTAGTAGAGTTAAGAAAAATTTAGAATGTTTACAATATGTTTTATAATGTGTGTATTTTATGTAGTATTAGAATTAGTCTGTAAAGTATGACGTATATTTATAGATAGTAAGAATATGCAAGTCGAGAGTGACTTATGCAGCTCGTAATTACATACAGAGAAAAACGGGTGAGAGAAATTTCACACGGAAATCCCCAAGCATACTCCCGGTACATTGCTGACCAAATTAGCCGGAGTCTAAGTTTTAAGCGGCGGAGTATGTGACGATTTCATTAATAAAAATATGGTAATTAATAAATAGGTAATGTGTAGGCTGAGAAATTTTAAATTTTTAATAAAATCGCACATTTAAACTAAATGTTATTGCTATCATTAATAATAATAATATTTAATAAAAAGTCTAATAATAAAATAAAAGAAATACGATTGTACAGAAAGGGTAAAGCTTGTTAATTAATCCTGCATAGACAGGCACTAACCAGAATTAACTTGTTTTCCGACCCCTTAACAAACTAAATATACTTGTAAATTTTGACATTATTTAAATAATTAAATAAGACCCCTGTAATGTATTTTAATAACGTCTGTAACTAAGAATATCTCTACTTAATTAATTAGTCACACTTTAATCCTTTAAATAAAGAAGAAACATGGAACTACTTTTATGTTGATTGGTAAACGTCGCGAGATTACTACTCTCACCCCTAACTATTTTCACGCACTTGCAATGGAGCGGTCAACCCGTAAGCTGCGCACAGCAGTAATGTGGAACGTTAAAAATAGTTTGTTTCCTAAAGTGATTAATCTGTCAGTTAAGACACAGAGGCATTCTTTATACTATTAACCAATGTGTTGTGTTAATATAGTTGAACCGCGATTCATATAAATATGTTGTAAACGAGTAAGAAAGAATAATGAAAATTTAGCGCCTATGACATCTCTACAAAAATCTTAAAATATAAAACTTATGTAATTAAAACTGTGGTAAGACCATAAAGTGAAGTGCAACAAATAAACAATCATGTGAAGTAGATACAGGTGAATGAAACTTTTGTGTTAATCATTCAAATCAACGAGCTATTACTACCCGTTAGCCAAGAGCAGAGAACCAGGACCCACAATGATCTAAAAGACTTCAGGACTACACCATCCCCGGATACGAAGATAACGAGAGATACCTGCCCTACATCAAACATGCTGCAACCGAGGACCGAGGACAGGAATAACGAGGAGCTGGAGGATATCCAAAAGGTGACACGGAAACATGCCTTCCGTGGTTATGAAATACTAAATATTATAAAACAGTAAAAGAAAATTAAATTAACAACATTAAGACATTTTAAGTACTGACAGTAATTGTATTCTTATTTGTAGTAAAAGAGTAAAAGTTTAAACTGAAAGCTTTATTGTTTTAAAAAGATTAATAAAGTCCATTCTTCAAATGGCACAATTTTAAAGATTGTATATGGCGAGGTGACCATTATTAACGTACTATATTCAATCCCGGATCCGTGGAATTAATTAAATAGATGTACATCTTATTTTAAGGCCCCTCATGAAAGAATAAAATATTTAATCATCTTGTAAACTGTAAGCTGTTGAACCATATATGTCGAGAATTTTAAGTAGAGCAATTAATACCATATGTAATAAAGAGATGTCATCAGTAGTACCGACTAAACTGAGTGCATAAATCAACAGTCTCCCCTTCCCTGAATCCTTTTATATTAATGGTTTTGTTGTTGTGATTAATTTTCAGCTCGTCACAACTAAGGCAGCCTGTATAATTGGCAGAACCAATTATTGCGGGTTCCCTAAGTTATAACACAAGTTAAGATGTACTTAAAAATGGCTGAGTACAGCAAAAAAAAAAAAAAACGGCTGAGTACTTAAACTAAAATACTTAAAATAAAAACGGCTGAGTACACGACACAATAAGAATCTAAGGAACATCGTTGACAGCTCAAAGTTAGTCACAATTTACAGCACCTAGCGAACGGAAACAAAAGGCTTAGTCCAGCTGCCTGGTTACGCAGAAATGTGTGGGGGTGTGTTGTAATGAGCACACATAAGAACGTTTCACCCAGCAACAAAGGGTACAGAGAAAATCTCGACAAATATGTAAACAATAGAACGGACACTCAGTGAATACTGGAGGTACGCACAGCCCAGCATGAAAACAAACCCTGACAGCTAGCTAAATTTACAACTAGAAAGCGTGGGATTCATCCAGGGATGTCACCAACGAAGAGTTGATAATCGGCGGAACGAGCGAAGGGTAAAATGAACAATTGACCAAGACACTGCAGACTCTTAACAAAAGCTAAGTCAGAGTACCTCGACAATGTCGAAACAAAGGTTGACAGACAGGTGAGAGAATTGCCCTAGTTTCTGAGAATCAGGACAACGTTCGTCGCTGGAATATTCCGGGGATGTCGGCGACCAACCAGCGTTGGGCATCTTCCTAAAGAACTCGTGGAGAGAGTAATAAAGACTCGAACGACGAATCGGGAAACCGATGACAAGATCTGCAAGGTGGTAGGAATTTAAAGGAACCTATCACCAGTCCGAAAGGGCGTGGAAATATACAATTTGCCTTCTGGGGAAGTAGGTTTGATAAAAACTGTTTGCGAGGACGCAGAGCGGCAGTAATACAGTTAGTAACACAGTAGTTATGGTAGTAATACGGTAGAAGACGAGTAATAGTTGTTACAGTAGTTATGCAGCAAGACGGAATAATATAGTAGTAGTTGGAGCGGTATTAACGGTAGTAATTGAAATAGTTAACGCGACGTACTCAACTTTTAACTCTGGGAAATCGTAACCAAGTCGCGGTCTTAAGTGAACTTAGACATTCAATACAATCTCAATTATACAAAAGTATGTTCGACAGTTATATGAGTTCCGATAATCAACAGTGCGAATAGACATAACTATCGTTAAATATCAGTGTGTACGTGACTCTAAACTACGACCGACACGCAACATAATAATATAAGTGAATAACATTCCGAGAGTATAACAGTGGGTGACAGTTCAAACACTATTCCACCATAATGATTCGCTATATTGAACATTTGAACTGAGTGAACCAACCCGAACACTATTACGCACATAGCATACACTATGTCCAAGATAGATGAAATAGTTAATTATATGAATACGCACACAGCAAACTCTAAGAGTAAACCATTTTTAATGACGATGTTGACATCTTAAAACTTGAACTCAAAAACACTTGACACCAGCACTATAGTACAACACCACACTATACATAACGAGAGTGGAAATCAGTGAAGTGAAGTGAAGTGAAGTGTTCTTCAATTAACAGTGATTAGGATGTACGAGGAAGCCACCAGCGGATGTCAGCTTACACCGATGGAATTTTGGATAAACCCTTTTGCAAGATAAGCCTTTATGTTTATTAAATCCTAGTGATACATATACTACTGCACTGTCTCATCTTTTCAAAGAGCTACTCCCGAGAGAGTTTGTAAAGTTATATAAATCATAAATCTTATAATGTTAATATTAAAGTAATTCATCTGAGCATAATGAACGCATTTTGCTAGGGATAAAATATATTTGATTACTTATTGTTTGTATATGTATAATATTGTGTTGTATTTGAATGTACTGTATGTCTTGTTTTCAGGAAACTACGAACAAATAATATTGTAATTTTGTTATTATGTGTTTTAATTATGTATTTGCAGGACATAGTAATTTATTAACCAACAATATAATAAATAAGTAATTATTATTTTATTCTTGGATTTCGTTGTCCATGACGTGTCCGTTACTTAACTAAATATCACTATAATATTGACGACTCGGAACACAAAGTTTTTTATAAGCAAAAACGTAAAGTTTTACCTTACAGCCTAAACCGGCTTTCACCTATAGAAGGCTTCATCAGAGGCTGTCGTTAGTAGCGCTGC
Source organism: Magicicada septendecula (assembly GCA_034769895.1). Lineage (NCBI taxonomy): Eukaryota > Metazoa > Arthropoda > Insecta > Hemiptera > Cicadidae > Magicicada > Magicicada septendecula. Next base: position 824,174,517 of record CM068368.1, read on the forward strand.
TCGTCTTGTTGTTGGCGACGAGAAAGTGTTTCGAAAGATTGAAGCTGTGTGTGTGTGTGGTGAGATGTGTTCGAATAATGCGTGCGATTTGAATTGTGTCTGTTCGTTTAGGATGTCGTTTTTATTTGTTTTTGTGTGTTTGTATATTTCTAATTGTTCTAGAGTGTCTAGTTTTCGGCCTTTTGTGTGTACGTGTAGTATGTTCATGTTATTGTCGATGTTTTTATATGTGTGGTTTGCTTCAATGAGGTGGTTTGCGAAGGTAGATTCTGTAGTGGTGTGGAGTGCTTTAGTGTGTTCAATGTATCTCTGTTTGAAGCTACGTCCTGTCTGGCCTATGTAGAATTTACTGCAATTTGAACAATTTAGTTTATATACACCGGGTAGATCGAATTTGTTTTGTGCTTTGGGCATGCGTTTTGATAGTGTGTGTTCTGTTTTGTTAGTAGTTTTGTAAGCGATTCTGTATCCTGCTTTTTTGAATTTGTGGGCAATTTTTTCTGTTTGTTTGTTGATGTATGTTAGTGTTATGAATTTGTTGTTTTCTGTCTTTGTCTGTTGTTTGTTTTGTGTTTTGTGTAGGAGTTTACTGACTATTGTTCTGTCATAACCATTAGATTCTGCTAGATATTTTATCGTGTTTAGTTCGTCTTTGTAGTCTATTTCATCTAAGGGGATGTTGTTAAGTCTATGTATCATGGTTCTAAAAGCAGCTAGTTTGTGTTGTATTGGGTGATTGGAGGTGTTGTGTATTAGTGTGTCAGTTGTAGTTGGTTTTCTGTATATACTGAATTTGTGCCTGTGTTCTAGTTTTGTGATGGAGAGGTCTAAGAAGTTTATGGTATTGTTGTGTTCGTATTCGGCAGTGAAGGTTATGTTTTTATGTATTTTGTTTATGTGCGTTAGTAACTGTTCACATTGTCTTTTGTTTCCCCTGTATAGTATTAGAATGTCATCAACGTATCTATGCCAATATAGTATTTTATGTGAGTGTCTGTCATTGTTTGTGAGTAGAAAAAACAAAAATACTCACAAACAATGACAGACACTCACATAAAATACTATATTGGCATAGATACGTTGATGACATTCTAATACTATACAGGGGAAACAAAAGACAATGTGAACAGTTACTAACGCACATAAACAAAATACATAAAAACATAACCTTCACTGCCGAATACGAACACAACAATACCATAAACTTCTTAGACCTCTCCATCACAAAACTAGAACACAGGCACAAATTCAGTATATACAGAAAACCAACTACAACTGACACACTAATACACAACACCTCCAATCACCCAATACAACACAAACTAGCTGCTTTTAGAACCATGATACATAGACTTAACAACATCCCCTTAGATGAAATAGACTACAAAGACGAACTAAACACGATAAAATATCTAGCAGAATCTAATGGTTATGACAGAACAATAGTCAGTAAACTCCTACACAAAACACAAAACAAACAACAGACAAAGACAGAAAACAACAAATTCATAACACTAACATACATCAACAAACAAACAGAAAAAATTGCCCACAAATTCAAAAAAGCAGGATACAGAATCGCTTACAAAACTACTAACAAAACAGAACACACACTATCAAAACGCATGCCCAAAGCACAAAACAAATTCGATCTACCCGGTGTATATAAACTAAATTGTTCAAATTGCAGTAAATTCTACATAGGCCAGACAGGACGTAGCTTCAAACAGAGATACATTGAACACACTAAAGCACTCCACACCACTACAGAATCTACCTTCGCAAACCACCTCATTGAAGCAAACCACACATATAAAAACATCGACAATAACATGAACATACTACACGTACACACAAAAGGCCGAAAACTAGACACTCTAGAACAATTAGAAATATACAAACACACAAAAACAAATAAAAACGACATCCTAAACGAACAGACACAATTCAAATCGCACGCATTATTCGAACACATCTCACCACACACACACACAGCTTCAATCTTTTGAAACACTTTCTCGTCGCCAACAACAAGACGAGCAGCGCTACTAACGACAGCCTCTGATGAAGCCTTCTATAGGTGAAAGCCGGTTTAGGCTGTAAGGTAAAACTTTACGTTTTTGCTTATAAAAAACTTTGTGTTCCGAGTCGTCAATATTATAGTGATATTATTTTATACTTAAATCTTGCGTTCATTATTGCAAATTAACCTTGACAATTAATTTATCATGTTCCAAGTAATTTCATAAAGAGTCTCAGAGTTATGCTAATTATCAATGGACACAACCAAATCGACCATTGAAATGTCAAGATTAACAGGCTCATGCAAATCATATTGATTTGATAACTATATTGAGTCTGAGTCTAATCCGACAAACATAAGTTACTTTCATATGTGTGTTAAATATTAATGTCAATTACAACCCTGTTTGATTACATATAATTAGTATACGAATTTAATTAGACTCAATTTACCAATTTATAATTGGATAATTCGATAATAATAATAATTAGCATAATCGTACTAAATATAAATGGCACGGCAAACACAATTAATCAATTGATTGCCAATTCCATTTATATACACTAAAAGGCCTACTTTGTATACTTAAATGGTTACACTTTAATACTTGGAAGTCAACTTTACATTGAAATTAATTAATTTCTTGCACAAATAATATATTACATAAGGATATTATAAAAATAAAATACAAATTATAAGCAAAAACGTGCAAAAATACCAAAAAATTAAAAAGAAATGTGTAAAAAGCAAATGTAAATGGGAAATGCACAACTGTGGACTACTTTAAACCTATATATTTTTGTACAGCTGGATCAGGGGGCACAAACCCTTTTCTGTGAGTCTTCTACCCCTTCTCAAACACCAGCAGCTAAAGAGTAGCTAGAAGAATGGTAAAAAAGATAAGTAACTCCGTTTGTCTCCATCCCCAATCCCAGAATGAAAGGAATTTTCCATGCTGTTTACTTTTTAGCAAAAGAAATTATTTTACATTTGTGTTGTAGCTTTACTTGTGAAATCAAGAAGGAAGTAGTAACTAGTGAACCAGGATGGTCACAGAGGACTGTGAATAAAAAGTACACATTTCGAAATAAAACAAATCTGTGCACCAAAGGGTATGTAAGGTTCATGGAATGCAATGTACATGGCAAGCCAGAAACAACTGTGTTAGGTGACGAGGCTGCCCATAACTATGGCCTATCTGACATACTGATTGTGTCTAACAAACAGAAGAGGAAGGTAACAGAAGATGTCAATGAATGACCTGACAAAATATGCAGAGAAATCCTTTGCCAAGAGCCGCGAACAACAGAAAATATAACGAGACATAATGTGGATTTAATAAAGCAGCTACCACCTCTGGCCAACTCTACTGAAAGACGTACATTCTGCTCTCAGTGCTCTTCTTTCAAAACTTTAAGAGATGACAAATTCTTATTACAAGATGATATGCTGCATATTGACTTGTGTCTTGAAAGGGAGTAAAGTTTGAATATATAAGCCAAAGTAATAAGATCTTTGTCGAATGAGTAGTTTCTTAATGTATAAATAGTTTTATCAAAATCTCCTACCACCACTATACACAGCATTGCAAATGGACGTAACATGATTCTGGTCTGCTGCTAAATAAAGAAGAGAACATTATAAGGAAGCTTTCAGATTCATCATATAGAAGAGTGATTATCTTGCTTGACAAATACTATTGTCGTTGCCTTTGAAGAATTGTACACAAGGCAAAGATAGCAGCATGGCCTGTCAGAATTGTTAGTCGTTGTTGTCATTTGCCACACGATTAATGCACATTTGCCATATTGTAATATAATATGTAATATAAATATTATAAATAAATAATGAATATACAAATAATCATTATCACATTCTACTTTTCAACTAAATGTTACATAAATCATATTGTTACGAGAAGCCTACCGAACAACCCAGAACATTCTCCACTCCCCCCCCCATCCAGTGTGGCAGTTGTTGCGTCATTCAAGTAGGTGATTCTAGTGAGTTCCAGGAACACTTGAGATAAGCATTAACCCTCTGGCGTGCAGTGAAGGAGGGAAAGTTGTACTGGACCTCAGCGCAGCGTATATAAAGCCATAGCAGCTGGGTTGTCAGTTCAGTTACGTGAGCTATTTTCGCTAGTACGGATCGAGTGTTTGTCAAAGTGAAGTAGTATTGTGTTAATAATTGTGTGAAACTCTATTATTAGACATTATTATTGTGTGTGGACAAATCTAACTGGAAATATTCTACGAGTTAATTACAAACTGGGTAATTGTGAAAATTAAAGCTGGTGATTAGTGACGTAATTGGTGTCTTGTATTTTGTTTTCCACTATACCATACGATGTCAAGTAGACCGTCGTAGCAGTATTATTGTATGTGACTGTGGTGTATATATTCGTTTGTTGGAAAAAATTATTTGTTACATATTGTTTGTAAATATAATTATTTCACTACCGACTCGGAACACAAAACTTTTTATGGGTAAAAATGTAAAAGCTTTACCTTACAACCTGAACCGGTTTTCACTTTTAAAAAGCTTCTTCAGAGGTTGCTGCTGGTAGTACTGTCCGTCATGTCCGAAATCGATTTTTGAAAGATCGATGTTGTGTGTGTGAGGTGTGATATGTTTGAATAATCCGTATGATTTGAATTGCGTCTGTTCGTTTAGGATGTAGTTTTTATTTGTTTTCGTGTGTTTGTATATTTCCAATTGTTCTAGAATGTCTAGTTTTCAGCCTTTGTGTGTACATGTAGAATGTTCATGTTATTGTGGATGTTTCTGTATGTGTGGTTTGCTTCAATGAGGTGGTTTGCAAAGGTGGATTCTGTAGTGGAGTGGAGTGGCTTTGTGTGTTCAATGTATCTTTGTTTGAAGCTACGTCCTGTCTGGCCTATGTAGAATTTGTTGCAATCTGAGCAATTTAGTTTGTAAACACCAGGAAGATCGAATTTGTTTTGTGCTTTGTGTGTGTGTTTTGATAGTGTGTTCTGTTTTGTTAGTAGTTTTGTAAGGGATTTTGTATCCTGCTTTTTTGAATTTGTGGGCTATTTTTTCAGTTTGTTTGTTGATGTATGTTAGTGTTATGAATTTGTTGTTTTCTGTCTTTGTCTGTTGTTTGCTTTGTGTAGGAGTTTATTGACTATTGTTCTGTCGTATCCGTTGGATTCTGCTAGATATTTTATCATGTTTAGCTCGTCTTTGTAGTCTTTTTCATCTAGGGGGATGTTGTTAAGTCTATATATCATGGTTCTGAAGGCAGCTAGTTTGTGTTGTATTGGGTGATTGGAGGAGTTGTGTATTAGTGTGTCGGTTTTCTCTATATACTGAATTTGTGCCTATGTTCAAGTTTTGTGATGGAGAGGTCTAAGAAATTTATGCTATTGTTGTGTTCGTATTCGGCAGTAAAGGTTGTTTTTATGTATTTTGTTTATGTGCGTTTGTAATTGTTCACATTGTCTTTTGTTTCTCCTGTATAGTATTAGAATGTCATCAACGTATCTGTGCCAATATAGTATTTTATGTGAGAGTCTGTCATTGTTTGTGAGGATTTTTGTTTTTTCTAAGTGTTGGAGGAAGACTTCTGCTAGAATGCTGGATATGGGTGAGGCCATGGGTAGACCATCATTCTGTGTGTAGAATTTATTGTTATATGTAAAGTAGTTTTGTTTTGTGATAATGTTCAGAGTTTCTGTTATTTCGTTGATAGGTTCGCCTGGTGTGTTGTTCTGTTTGAGTTTGTTTTGTAGGATGGTGATTGTTTCAGAGATGGGGATGTTTGTGTACACGTTTTTAATGTCAAAGGAGGCTAATGTGGCATTATGGGGGATGTGTATGTTTTTTATTTTTGTTACTAGGTCTGTGTTGTTTTTTACTGCAATGTTGTTGTCTGATAATTTTGTCTAGATGTTTTGCGAGTTTGTATGCAGGGGCATTGCGGTAATTGATAATGGGGTGGATCGGAATTTCTTCTTTATGGATTTTGGGAAGCGCTTGGAGGGTAGGGGCTGATGGTCGGATTTGTCTCATGTTGGGCTTTTGTTTGTGTGTCATTATATGTTTGGCTTTGTTGATTAGTTGTTTTACTATGTTTTGGTATCTGTAGGTGGGGTCATGTTTTAGTTCTGTGATGTTGTTTTGTTCCATGAAGTTTTGTACTTTGTTGTGTAGGTTGTCTGTGAAGGTGTTTGTTTGTATATGTATGTATACTGAAAATAAAAAATGTATATGATTTTGCTTATGTTTGCTGTACATATAGATATAACAAAATACATGTAAACAATACTATGCCCTTGTCAAATTTAATTATCTTTCACTCTTATTTGAATCTTCATTCTTTATAGCAAAACCTTTCTTACTTGAAATATGTACGAGCAACTACATATACATACTTACACGTTCGATCAATTCAATTGCCACTCGACACTGAAGTTCTCACTTCTGGTGTGTGTCCCACAACAGAACTGATTTTTTTTTTAATTTTAATTTTCACATATTATAATATTTCTACTTAGAAGTGAAATACAAAATTACTGTTCGGCTTACGAGTTTTTATTCCTTGTTTTACATCCCTCTTGTTACATTTATGGCATGCAACTTGGCTTTTGTGACGCACAACGATATAAAATGTTTCATTCTGATAATGATTTTGTGCTTTTGAATCTAAACTTCAAGAATCGAATAAGGCTATGTTTGTTGTTGCTTTGTTACAGATCTTAAGCATAACATACGTCATTCTTAGCGATTTTCTGGTAATTTCTTTCCTTTGGTCCAGCAAGCTTGACGGAATTTGCGATTAGTTCCTCTACATGTGTCATGACAGAAGTAATGGCAAATTCATCTACGACAAATCATTGGTCAGTGTTTGCCAAGTTCTTCTGGTATTGACAAGTACATTCTTCTTGCTGCCACAATATCCGCAGCATCTTTCTTCAGTACTACATATGTCTATTTGTTACCCCATATGAAAATAAAATAGGCATTAATTGTGAACTAGATATTTTGATGTGTTTATCATGTATGTATCCTATACATTTACTCGACTCATCATAGCGGTTCAGTCTATTGAAATATGTTTCTTCATCTCTAGTTTGCATCCTATCTTTCTAATTATTAAAAACACCTTTTACTCTATTTATTAAATACCTGATCTTCCTATTATGTAGGTAAACTCGTCTACAGTTTCGACTTCCATGCATCTGATTGTTGTTAGTTATATTGTACAGGACATTGAACATAAATTTCTGAGATGATGACAAGCTGGTTTTAGAGCAGGATGCAGAACACTGCACTATAGGTATTTTTTACCTTAAAAAAGGGTATGTAAAATCAATAGTGCATACAAATTTAAGGTTATATGTTGTACTGATTGGTTTACAGAAATCCTGCGATCTCACCTTTATAGCTACCTTATAATTATACTCTAATTCTACCCTTATAATCTACCCTATAATTACAAGCAACAAATACTTAATAAGGACAGTACATAGAAAGTTAAAGAATAGAAATCATTCACGGAACGATTTAATATCGCCAAGGAACTAAGATAGGAGTGTAACTTTTTTTACACCTAGAGAGCACAGAAAGAAAGGAGGACCCAAGAAAACATGGATAGAAGGCATAAGAAGAGATAGAGGACTAAACAACAAAAACTGCAATGACAGACATCACTGGAGATTAGGCATCAGACAATGTTGTAGTATGTTTTGACCCGAATTTAAAAAAAAGAAGTGTGAATGAATAGATTTAAATAAATTTAGTTTTACAATGGAGTCAAAACGCAGTACTCTGTATTTTGCTGATGAACAGGAGGTCAAAGAAGAAGAGAATATTAATTATTTTACTAGAAAATATGAGAAGATTAAGAAGCAGTAAGTCTCAAAACTAACACAAACATTTCTACTAGTAATTTTGTAAATACAACTATTACATTAACGACTCGGAACACAAAGTTTTTTATGAGTAAAAACATAAAGTTTTAGTTTACAACCTGAACCGGTTTTCACCTTTAAAAGGCTTCTTCAGAGGTTCTTCGTCAACCTTTATGTTTATACTTTATGTTTTTACTCATAAAAAACTTTGTGTTCCGAGTCGTTAATGTAATAGTTGTATTTAGTTAAGTAACGGACACGTCATGGACAACGAAATCCAAGAAAGTAATTTTGTACAAACCACTATGTTGTCTTTGGTATTGACGAGCGCCTGAAAGTTGGTAAATGACCTGAAGATGGCTTGACTGCCGAAAGCGCTCATAAATACCAAAGACAACATAGTGGTTTGTACAAAATTACTAGTAGAATTACTAGTAGAAATATTTGAGGCCACTAACACTCCAATACAACAATAACATAAACATGTTAGAATGCATAATATTTGAAAACGAGGAACAGGAAGAATTTGCATTGTACAATAGAAGTACTGAGAGGGTGACTATGTACAAATGTTTGTAATTCTTTCAAAAACAATTAAATAGAAATTACGAAAGAAAAGATCATTTAAGTACGGGTAGAAATGAAACACAAAACTTCCATTACTGTGTATTTCAATAATTTACAGAGAAGATTAAAATAGGTTATTCAAAGACATCGTCTTAAGTATTGTTACAAAACGTGTAGTTACAAAATAAGAGACATGACTAAAGAGGATGAGAATAAACCTCATCGATAGTAATCGAAATATTTTCCTAGTGTGTCAGTAGAAAAGAGGAGTGAGAGAACAAGAGAGAAAATGAACACCGACATGAATGTTGTTGACAAGATTGAAAGAAAACAGAAATGGTTTGGATACATGAAAAGAACGAATAACACAAAATTATCTAGGAGGATTCTGGAATGGATTGAAAGAAGAAAAAAAGTATAAGGCCTACTAGAAATTGGTTGGACAGTATTGATAATAATATGGAAAGAAGTGAATTAGGAAGCATGTTGCAAAATCCTAGTCTATAAACCATAGAAAATACCCATATAAAAAACCATAGTATATACCCCATAGAAAAATCTTGGGTAATAACCCCTCCTCCCCACAAAAAAATCCTAGCTACATTCGTGAGGCAGACTACAGTCTAGAATTCTAATCATACCCATGTCCCATAGCTGAGAATTTGTGGAGAAGATTAATTTTGTTTTCCCTAGCTTTAGCTTTTCTCTTAACTAAAAATGAACTTTTTTCATGTGAAAAACTTACTATTTTATTGGACGTGTTTCGGCTTAGTATCCGCCTTCTTCAGCTTTGGTAACAGACTGCCAGCATTTTGTAACGGTTGTGTGGAAGCTGAAGTGGGGGTGGTGTGTGGAGGAAGGGGATTGGCGCGGGGATTCAACTTACTGTTGTTCACTTCCTCCACACACCACCCCCACTTCACCTTCCACACAACCGTTACAAAATGCTGGCAGTCTGTTACCAAAGCTGAAGAAGGCGGATACTAAGCCGAAACGCGTCCAATAAAATAGTAAGTTTTTCACATGAAAAAAGTTCATTTTTAGTTAAGTGTTAGTGCTGTGAAAGAAGAGATGAATAATCAAGACAACTTTAGCTTTTCTGTTCACTTACAGACAGATTTGTTTAGTACTATAATGAATCAGGTAAAATATGAAATAAATATTTATTATGTGGAAACAACCATTTTATTAAATCTTTATTTAATGAGTTTGGAATTCAATGATTGTCAATAAACTAAGACAAGAAAGTATTATAAGTTCTGTTTGCAAAATGTTTAACAGCTTTATTAATAATGAAACAATAATAATGAAATGCTTTATGCATTTTCAATAATACTTAGTATTACATAATGTAAAACAAAGTGTACTTTATCAATAAACTGTATTATTTGTATCAAATGCCTTTATTAAGCAATAAAACGCTTTTTTCACACAGTAATGGAAAATGCATAAAAGTAAATTAACATCACATATATCTCATAATATATCTGTACAATAACAAACAGCTAGTTATTTTCTTTGTGACAGTTAATATGTCACTTGGTTATGTTTCCTTACAAACCATGAAAAGTATTCACACTTACTTAATGCTTTTACTGAGGTCCAGCAAAATTCACTGCTGTGGTCCTATTAAAATTTATGTTTATGTTTATTAAAAAATTAGATTGAATTAAATCTTTACCTTATGTCTACCCATATGAATGTAGAAGTTACAAAAAATAGAAGTTGTAATAAAATAAAGAAGAATTTATTGGAGTATAGTTTTGATTTATAATTTACTTAAAAGATATAGTTGTATAGTCTAGTTAAAAGATTTAAAGATGATATAAAACATAATAGTTAAAAGATTTCTATTTTGTTTTATTTAGTAGAGACTGTCACACTATAAAAATCAGGATATTTAAGTAAATGTTGCTACTTCAAAAATAATTCAATGTAATCCCCATTATGCTTCTTTCAAGCTTATATAATCTCTCCAAATGCTGTGTGCTCTCTGCCCATCAACATACTAAATCATCACTGTTCACCATAGTGAAACTACATTAAGCATAGCAAGCTACAATCTGATTATGAATTTTATCTAAAAACAAAATTCAATTATAAAATGAACAATAATGGTCTGTGTGATACACTTGTTTCATAAAAACCATAATGGCAGTCAATCCTCCACAATTTAGTGTCTACTGTATTTTACACAGACAGTATTTAAAGAAAAGGCTTGCGATTGGGATTTATTATAGGACCACTAACTAGACGTTGTAAGAAACAGCTACTCATAATACTTGTACATACATCAAGTTCCACTTTATAAAATACGTCAATACATTCTCACATATGGCCTCTAATACTTAGGTGAAAACACCAATGAATTCTGATTTTATTACATCATGCGAAGACGGATTCAATGTTAATATTTTTGAACGTAATAACTTATCAAACACAGAAATTTTCATAAAAACCTGAACAAAATAACCTGAATCCAATTTTGTGGATTGAAATTTTATTTTTTGAAGACTCAAGACCTGTACGTTATAAAAAAAATAATAACTTTCAAGTTATGATTCAAAAATTAATAGTTTGACAATATGATGTTTACATATTATATAAGTTACATTTTGTAAGCACAGAATTTATTTGTTTTTTTGGCACATGTTCTAATGTTTATCTACATCTGATGACTGCAATTATTACAGGGTGCCAGAACAGCAAAGATTTTCTAGCTACTGCACTGCATGTTGTCAAGTTACTACTAGCAATAACCTAAGCAATTAAATCTTGACTAGAATACAACACAAATTTTTATTAGATGGTATGCCAAGAGTACACAATAACTTGAAAGTTCTTATTAAGGTTTACACTACAATGTTTTAAAAACATCATACATTAAAACATTTCAGTATAAAAATATTGTTTTTTTTCAAAACTGCAAATTTCTGAAACAATTTATGCTTACAGACACCCTTTACATAAAACATACTTTAACATCGAATTTTTTACGAGAAACAGTTTGCCTTCGAATACAATTTCTACATATTCTAAAATTTTGCAAACAACTGGTAGTTTGATGTATTTCTTCTTGGATAGATGAACAACACATGAAATCCAGTCATGTTTTATATTCAAAGTGCTTTAAAAAGTGACTATCTAATGTAAAAAAATACATTGCAATTTCAATAAAGTACACATCGTACGCTTAATTATTAACTTGCATATAATTATTAACTGTCAACACAATTTTTAAATTCAATACTATATTTTGTAAACTTATTTAAATAAAAAATTTGATTCACAAATCAGTGACATGCTGGTTACAAAGAGTTATCAGTTTCCAGTAGTTTCTTATACATTTTGAGTCTAAAAGTATTATCACTATTATTTTACAGTGAAGCATCAAATATCTGCAATAATTACTGTCAGCACTCCTCTGGATAAGCAAACTTTTTGGAAAATTTAACAGCCCCATAAAAAGCTACATTTTCAGAAATGTAAGACAAAAATGGAAAAATTTTGTTACATATTAATGTAGCAAAAAAGTTCACATGTATAAAGAGGGTCACGTGATGTATTTTTATAAAGAATTATTTAACAAACGTATGGTAGACACGTATATTCATAAACAAGCGTTTGAATATAGGCCAGTGGGGACGAGAGATCGTGGAAGACCCCGGAAAAAAAAATGGTCAAAGACTCTGTGAAGTCGGAATGGGCTATAGCCCAAGCCATGGAGTGAAGAAGAAGAAGAAGAAGAAGAAGAAGAAGAAGAAGAAGAAGAAGAAGAAGAAGAAGAAGAAGAAGAAGGAGGAGGAGGAGGAGGAGGAGGAGGAGGAGGAGGAGGAGGAGGAGGAGGAGGAGGAGGAGGAGGAGGAGGAGGAGGAGGAGGAGGAGGAGGAGGAGGAAGAAGAAGAAGAAGAAGAAGAAGAAGAAGAAGAAGAAGAAGAAGAAGAAGAAGAAGAAGAAGAAGAAGAAGAAGAAGAAGAAGATTATTTAACAAAAGTATCAAAAGTAGATCACTTTAGATTGCTCACTCTTTTTGCCAAAGCCAAAACTCTTAACAATTTCCTAGTAGATGAGAAGCTTAGAGGAGGGACTGATAGAGTGGAAACAGCATGTGTATTTTTTGCAGAAAATTAGACAGCTCCTCTAAATTTCTTAGGACATTCAAAATCAGTAAACTGCATACAAAACTATGTTTATACAGACTCCATTACACAATTTTCTAAGATGTAGATAATGGGGATTGCCTCTCATGTAACTCCTACAATGTATCATCTATGGAATAAAATTTTAATGTCTCCGAGAAGTGTGGTGGATAATTCAATATCTGGTTATCTACAGTTACATGAGCAGGGGTGTATTTACTGGAGGAGGGGAGGGGACAAACAGGGCCGGACCCCCCCCCCCCCAAGAGTCGGTAAAAGTTGACAAGGAATTTTGTTAGTCTCTTAATTTTTAGGCTGTTTTATTATTTTTTCAGCTGCATATGCTAATATAGTAGTAACTTTTTTTTGAATATATGAAAAGGTTTATTACATATATCGTTTACTTATAAAGTTGAAATACAAAATATAGGAAAATCAGTTTAATCAATAAGTATCTTGTAAACAATGTTTCAATAATGCATAATTTATTGTGTTATTACCTTTTACTGTAAAAGGATTGGCTACAGGATGTTAACACACATTTTCAACCACTTTAAAAACATAATTTAATTAATAAAGTTGTGTTAAAGTAATGTTGAAATATATCAAAGTATAGAAAATATAACAGAAGACTGTTATTTTATAGAGAAAAAGAAGACTATTATTTTTTGGACATTTATATAGAATGGACGACAATAGGTTAACAAAGCAGATCTTCAAATATCTGTAGGGGAAGAAGTCAACATAAAGTTGGATTAAGGAAGTCCAAAAGGATTTAGAAAAAAATAATATAAACGCAGAAGAAGCAATTGAAAGAGAAGTTTTTCAGGCAAAAGTGTTAAAAATGGAAGGAGTCCAGGGTAGGAGAGGAAAAACGCAGGTTCAAAGTAGACTGAAGACAGGAAGAAGAGACAGTGAAAAGATGAAACAATATTGGAGAAAAAGAAAAGAACAAAGAATAAAGAATTGAAATTGGCATGTGGTCCTTAGATGGCCAATACAAAAAAAAGTTGTGTTAGTGGTTATAATCACAAACAGAATTAACACTGTTGCACACCACTATAGAAAAATTATTCCGATTAGCGCTTTCAAGCTTCACAGCTCATCATCAGATCGGAAGATTATTGTTATTTCCGATCTGATGATAAGGTGTGAAGCTTGAAAGCGCAAACTGGAATAATTTTCTATAGTGGTGTGCAACAGTGTTAATTCTGTTTGTAAAAATAGTAATACTGATTAGTCTTAACTTGTTTTTTTTGTATGAAGCCGACTCAATCCCCCCCCCCCCCCAACACCTAATTCTAGATACGCTACTGTACATGGGTACCATTTCTCAGCTAAATGTTGTTTTAATGCTATCATGATTTTTAGACACAGAAGAGTGCAAACATGTGACGCTGTTTTTATGGCAGTGTGAGCACTTATGTTTCGCTAATGAACAAAAATTTATAAATTATACTGTCAAACAGTGAGAAAGGGGTGTGAAGTGATTGCAGAATTTTACTCTGTTTGTACAGTCAGTTGCTTTGGAGACTACAATTAATGAGAATGTAAAACGTTAGTTTAAGGCACATCAGAATTTTAAATTCACAAGCTGAAGTTAGCTAAAACATACAATTTTCCAAATCATGTTATGTGATGTGTAAAATAGTTATAAAAAATCTAAGTTAATTTTTTCTTCTTCAATTGCATGAAGTATATAAATTATTTCTTACAAAGAAGCGTAAAAATAATACAATATTGTTTTATTTGCATAAGAAACTACTGATAAACCAGAATAAACACGATCACACTCGCATTCAAGAGCGATTAAACTAATTTTATTCAATATGTGCATGGTAAGAAATTCTTAATATTACTTTAATATTAGCATGTATACCTTATATGCTAACTACGAGCTAACTCTCTACTACATGTAAATTAAACTATTATATAGACAACAGCAAGTTACATATGGTAGACAAAACTTAACAGGAAAAGACGGGTTCTGCACAAATTCAGGCACTTCGTTTTCTTTTCTACCAAATACAGTTTTACTTATGAAGATGTGTAATTTTTAGAATGATGGTTGCTTATTGCTAAACCACGTCACTCAGTAACATTTTCTTATAGTACCGTACACTTTTTGAAACTTGAAGCTGCATCCCAAATAAAATATGCACCCTACAAGATGTATGGTCATGAATTTGTGCTTATCTAAAATTGTCTGCATTGTGTATATGCATGATTTCACAGAAAAAAATACATCTTTGTACACTTTTCAACTACTAGTCAAATAATAACTTACACCTTTCTTATTAATAACAACCTATCCAGAACAAACTAATTAACCATACACATAGATTTGACTTTTTGTGATTAGGGAATGTATTTCAACAAATATATTTTTTACATATAATTAAATACAAATGTATGAGCATATATTTATATTTTGAAAACTTTCAATGACATTACAATCTGTGAAAAAATACTACATATTTCTACAGACATATATATAGAAAGTTTTAGAATTCTGGTGAAAGTATTACTTATATTTACGAATGGTTTACAACAATAAGCAAAATAAACAGCAAAATTAAATGTAACACGATGGTTTTATCAGTTTCAACAGTATCAGAGCTGTCAATCTGAATGGTAAGTCGTATGATATACTATTGTATCTGTAATATAAAAAAATCTATGAAAAGGGAATATTTTTGTGTTTGCACGATTTACATTAACATAATAACTTAGAGTTGTTCAATTATTATAATTCGGTTAACTGATGATTCTTCAAACTGTACATTACGCTCAGCTAATTGGGGGGGGGGGGGAGAAAAAGCATTGTTTTAGGCACGATGCTTAAAAACTTGGTATACCATTGCAAAGGATGTACTCATGAGTCACATGTACAGAGTGTAATGTAAAAGGTGTCCTCACTATACATATTTGGAATCTACGCATCAAAATAAGAAAAACAGTCCCTACAAAACATAAGTCTGGAAATGTTTTGTTTTCTGTCTGGCTACCATTTTGTTTTATAAAGAAACTTTGGAACTATAAGCTGAAGGGATGGAGAGGTGTGGGACGTCCGAGGAAGCGCTGGAGTGACCAGCTCTAGACATTGCCTGTTTGAGGCTGGATCAAACCATCCTTGGTTTAATTCTTGCAGATGATGATGATGATTTTTCTCACGAAGGGACTGAGATATCTTAATGAAATTCAGTACACTTGTTTACATTGATGTTTTTTAATAACAAATAGTTAGTCCAGTTATAAGACATGTAGTGTAACTAAATCTACATGTATTTTAACTACCGTCACTTTTTTTAAAGAAAAATCATAAATTCATTTACTCATGTTTCTTTCCTCATTTTTTTTATCCTGTAACTGTTGAGAATGGCTAATTACAGTTGTAGTGAACTGTTATATTTATAGGCAAGAAAACAGATGACTTACAAGTCGAAACATGCCATTGTTGTTTTCTATTGATTTCAAATAGTTGTAACTGTTGACCCAAACTATGATGTGTAAATACTTGTTATTAAAAAGTGATTAATTCCATTTAAAAAATTCATTCTTGACTCACTGTTAGTAGGTTGATTCGGAAAAAGTAATGATTTAAAAAAGTTTTTCTGTACTGAAGAAATCGAAGTCCAGGACAAAAAAAAACAAGTAGGCCTAGAGAAAATTTATGAGTAGGCTGTTTTCCACTGTAACTCAGTTATTGGATTTGAACAAATTAAAGTGCCGCTGTGTTCACAACAAAACATGTAACATTTTACTTAATGAACCACAATTTGATAAAATTAAAATTCACAGAGCTATTAGTGGTCAAAAAATTAAAATGGTCACCATGATAACACTGATTTTTTTGTTTATTAAATAATATAAATATAAACAGTTGTACCAAATTTCATTACCACATCTCAATTCCTTCCTGAGATACATATTTTTTCTATAAAAAAAAAAATACAAAATAGCGACCAGACAGTTTTGGACCTATGTTTATACGAACTTTCTTTCTTATACTAATGCATAGAATCTGAATATGTACAGTCAGAACATCTTTTACGTTACATCTTGTACTGTCATTTTAATTATAATGATCAGCTCTTGTCTGCCTGTCCATTGCTGTCAGAATTCCTGACCAATGATTTCTCTTCTCAGCAAATGCTGTGATACATTAATATACCAAAGAAAACAGTATTACAGTTAAAGAAACAAATAGAAATCCCTACTAGAACAAAGTATGGGAAGAGGTCAGGTTAGTGAGTTAAGTTTCAGTTGTCACAATTTGGTTAAGATATTGCATAATATATGCTTTACTGTCTATTTATACAGGAACAGTTGTAATGTTTGAATCTAAGATCTGACTGCATGTTATTGTCACAAAGCGCATGGTTACTGGCATAGCAAATTAGTGAATATGGTGCCTGCCTACTAGTCTAGCGGTCCTTAGGTCATTTTACGGGTAGCATCAAAAAGCTAAGGTGCTACCCAAAAGTTGACTCAGTATATGGAAACGAGTACTTGGGGTAACAACAGATGATTGAAGCATACTTCCCTTGTATACCATATAGTTTTCACTGGCAGCCTAATATTTCTCCTAAGCCATTTTGTGGTAAAAAAGGAGGAAATTATTATTCCTTCCTTTTCTGTTCCAGCCATCTATGGAATGCAATTACACAACTTCCTTCGCTTACTGGAGTTTTTTCCTTCATTCTCTGGCTCATTATTCTTCTGATAACACCCTATTGGTCTTCCTTGGTTTCTCTTCAGAATTATTTTCACCTCCACAATTTTTCTTCTGAACATGTCTCTGTTTCCTGTATCTTCCTTCCTGATTCTATATTTTGCTGCTTTCACCCATGGTACTTATCTTTCTACTTTATTAAGTTTATTATTATTATTATGTGCACTGTCATGAAACAATTAATTTGAACACATTTCAACCACTGACAATTGACTATCAGCGGTCAGCCACAAGAGCTGAACAAATAATTAATTATAAATGCAACACAAATCTGATCTACAACAAAAAGACTAACGCAAAGTGAGGTATAAGAAACACATTAAAACAAATTTTTTATACTGAGAGTAATGTGGTAAGTACTCTTCTATGGATAACTTGAACATTACATACTGTAAACAAATTCCAACTATTGGCATTTATGACACCAGAGATTAGGTTTATTGTCAGGTTATAATTATCACCAGACAATACTGTTTCTATTTATTTGTCATTATGCGACTCTCGTGTTGAACAGTCTGTCTGTTTTATTAATAGCTTTTTAGTTTGTGAAAAGAAGAAGCTGCGATTAAGGCATTTCTTAATATAACAGGTATATTGGAATGAATTCTATAAAAGCTTATATGCATTTTAAAGAGAAAACTAAGTTATTTGTGAAAAAATCAAATTGTACAACCAGCTTTAAATACGACATTTTGGAATATTTGCAACTGGAGACAAAAAATATGGCCTACAATAAAATTAGAAACAGGTTTCACCGTGGAATGGTGAGCAGTTTACCCGCAAAAGAAACAGCTTTGTTCTTATGCGAGGGCACATCACGTGTGAGCAAATATGGTGTATTTAATTATCTGTGCACCTGAAGATTACACGAAGTTGATATGTGTTTACACTTAGCTATTTTTTCATAATGGTATAGATTCGTAATATTGTACCATATAATGTACAGATTTTTATATTACTCATGCAGAAAAGTGCATTCTTTCCAGTGTGGAATTTAACTAATCAGAAGGAAGACTGTCCATTTGTGTCATCAGACAATTCAAAACAGTACTTTTTGGTGAAATGTCCGTTTTAGTTTGACTAAAACTGGCAGATATTTCATGAATGCTGTGGTATGGTATCCATCCTAATTGGGTAGGCCAGACTGAACCACTGAAGTTGCCGTATTAAATTATGGATGTGTTAGAAAATGATTTTAGCAATGTTTCATTGAAAAACAGTATTGTTTTCAAAAGTAATCGCACTGTTAATGATACTATTTAAAAATATACAGTACATGCTGCTTACTTTAATCACAAGTAATGGACATCAGCAACTGTTGATGTGGTAATTTGTCCAAAGTCCTGACAATAGTATTTTGTATGTAATTTCTATACCAATAATTGCAATCACTTCCATTGTATTGTACCAGTTTGCAGTTTCATAACGAGAAAAGTTTCTTAACTAAATATAATTATTTCACTACCGACTCGGAACACAAAACTTTTTATGGGTAAAAACGTAAAAGTTTTACCTTATAACCTGAACCATTTTTCGCTTTTAAAAAGCTTCTTCAGAGGTTGCCGCTGGTAGCACTGTCCGTCTTGTTGTTGGCGACAGAATCGATGTTCAAAAGATCGATGTTGTGTGTGTGGGGTGTGATATGTTTTTGTTTGTTTAGGATGTCGTTTTTATTTGTTTTCGTGTGTTTGTATATTTCCAATTCTTCTAGAGTGTCTGGTTTTCGGCCTTTTGTGTGTAGTGTAGAATGTTCATGTTATTGTCGATGTTTTTGTATGTGTGGTTTGCTTCAATGAGGTGATTTGCAAAGGTGGATTCTGTAGTGGAGTGGAGTGCCCTTGTGTGTTCAATGTATCTTTGTTTGAAGCTACGTCCTGTCTGTCCTATGTAGATTTGTTGCAATTTAGTTTGTAAACATCAGATAGATCGAGTTTGTTTTGTGCTTTGTGTGTATGTTTTGATAGTGTGTGTTCTGTTTTGTTAGTAGTTTTGTAAGCGATTCTGTAACCTGCTTTTTTGAATTTGTGAGCTATTTTTTCAGTTTGTTTGTTGATGTATGTTAGTGTTATGAATTTGTTGTTTTCTGTCTTTGTCTGCTGTTTGTTTTGTGTACGAGTTTACTGACTATTGTTCTGTCATATCTGTTGGATTCTGCTAGATATTTTATCGTGTTTAGTTCGTCTTTGTAGTCTTTTTAATCTAGTGGGATGTTGTTAAGTCAATGTATCACGGTTCTGACGGCAGCTAGTTTGTGTTGTATTGGGTGATTGGAGGAGTTTGTGTTCACAACAATAGCATGAACGTCTTAGACCTCTCCATCACAAACTTGAACACAGGCACAAATTCAGTATATAAAGAAAACCAACTACAACTGACACACTAATACACAACTCCTCCAATCACCCAATACAACACAAACTAGCTGCCTTCAGAACCATGATACATAGACTTAACAACATCCCCTTAGATGAAAAAGACTACAAAGACGAACTAAACACGATAAAATATCTAGCAGAATCTAATGGATAAGACAGAACAATAGTCAGTAAACTCCTACACAAAACAAACAACAGAGAAAGACAGAAAACAACAAATTCATAACACTAACATACATCAACAAACAAATTGAAAAAATAGCCCACAAATTTAAAAAATCAGGATACAGAATCGCTTACAAAACTACTAACAAAACAGAACACACACTATCAAAACACACACACAAAGCACAAAACAAATTTGATTACCCGGTGTTTACAAGCTAAATTGCTCAAATTGCAATAAATTCTACATAGGCCAGACAGGACGTAGCTTCAAACAGAGATACATTGAACACACAAAGGCACTCCATTCCACTACAGAATCCACCTTTGCAAACCACCTCATTGAAGCAAACCACACATATAAAAACATTGACAATAACATGATCATTCTACACGTACACACATAAGGCCGAAAACTAGACACTCTAGAACAATTAGAAATATACAAACACACAAAAACAAATAAAAACAACATCCTAAACGAACAGACACAATTCAAATCGCACGCATTATTCGAACACATCTCACCCCACACACACAACATCGATCTTTTGAACATCGATTCCATCGCCAACAACAAGACAGACAGTGCTACCAGTGGCAACCTCTGAAGAAGCTTTTTAAAAGCGAAAAACGGTTCAGGTTATAAGGTAAAACTTTTACGTTTTTACCCATAAAAAGTTTTGTGTTCCGAGTCGGTAGTGAAATAATTATATTTAGTTAAGTAACGGACACGTCATGGACAACGAAATCCAAGAAAAGTTACTTGTTAAAATTTAGCCTTACTGTTTATATGAAGTTTCCATATAGAGTACTATGGTTCTTCTGATTTTTCCTGCTCTTTATTTGTTCTGTATGTGTAATGTTAGTACATACAAGCATGCACACACAACACTGTACTGACTTCAGACAAGCAATAGATAGGTTTAACTTGTACGGGAGTCAGCTGGTTTCCCCTTCCACTGCCTGGCTATCTTGTTATTTGCTGACAGTACATATTCTGAGTCACTTAGTGTTCTACTACTATATATTCTAATCAGTTTATTGTATAACAGACTTCTGTCATTACACTGTTTTTGACAGTCCTGCCAAAAGTATAGGTCACTGTCACGTCTCATAAGAACTGTCGTGAAAGGGAAATGTGCATTAGATTTATAGCACAGGGATAATGATTGTATATATATATATATAATATATTTAATATTTATAAAGAAATGACCTCAAGATATTTTTTTCCTTTAGGAACATGTTTCGAGAACCATTGTGTTCTCATCCTCGGCCTTTGTGATTTTGCGTCTGGTAAAGTACTTGTGTGTTGGCTTGTCGTTATTGCGGTTTCTTGTTGGTCTCTGGTACTTTAAAGTGGTATTATTGTGTGTGATTGTGGTGTTGAGTGCTTTGAAAATTGTGTCATGTTTTGTACTGATTTGTATTTGTTCAGGTATTAGTCTGTTTTGTGTTTTAAGTTTGTATATTTGTAAATTTTCCCAAATGTTCAGTATGGTTCCTTTGTGTGGTATGTTTTATTAGTGTCATGTTGGTTATGTCTGGGAATTCATGTCCAGTGTTTATTGCATGTGTGGCCAAATTAGATTTGTATATTTCTGGTTTTTTGTATGCGTTTAGGTGTTCAAAGTAACGTTTTTTTTCTGTTTTTTTTTTTGTTTGTTTGTCCTATGTAACATTTATTGCAATCTTGGCATTCAATTTTGTATATAACATTGGTTGTTGTATTATCTTTGTTATGTGGGTTATTTAGTTTTTGTAGATAATTTTTGTTAGTTTTGTATGCTATTTTAATGTCTGTGTTTTAAACAGTTTTGTTAGCTTTGTCATTTTATTATTTATGTATGTGAATGTGGCCCATTTTTTATTGTTTTTATTATTTTTGTTTTGATCACTTTGATTAACTCTTAATTGTTCAGTTTTTATTTTATATTTGATTTTATTTTCTATTTTGTTTACAGTATTTTCATTATATCAATTTTCATAAGCAATTTGGTAAATTATATTTCTTTCTTTGTCTGTTTCTTGTTGGGTATTACCATAATACAACAACCAATGGTATATATACAAAATTGAATGCCAAGATTGCAATAAATGTTACATAGGACAAACAAAAAACCAACTGAAAAAACGTTATTTTGAACACCTAAACACATACAAAAAACCAGAAATATACAAATCTAATTTGGCCACACATGCAATAAACACTGGACATGAATTCCCAGACATAACCAACATGACACTAATAAAACACATACCACACAAAGGAACCATAATGAACATTTGGGAAAATTTACAAATATATAAACATAAAACACAAAACAAACTAATACCTGAACAAATACAAATCAATACACAACATGACACAATTTTCAAAGCACTCAACATTGAAAATACACAAAATACTAATACATACAACACAATCACACACTATAATACCACTTTAAAGTACCAGAGACCAACAAGAAACCACAATAACGACAAGCCAATACACAAGTACTTCACCAGACGCAAAATCACGAAGGCCGAGGATGAGAACACAATGGTTCTCAAAACATGTTCCTAATAAGGAAAAAAATATCTTGACGTAATTTCTTTATAAATATTAAATATATTATATACATCAAGAAACGGACTGTAGCAAAAAGTGTTTGAATATATATATGATAGGGCATTGACAATCTGTGCTAATTGAAACTATGCTTGGTCCAGAATATGCAACATGTGGCTGCGTAATTAAAAATAAACATTTACACTACTAAATAAAGATTAAACAAATGAAATTTTGAATTTTGATAACCCCCAAAATAATTAGACTAGGCTACATAAAAAAGTCAATTCAATTCTTGACGTTTTACACATTTTATTCGACTGTGTTGTTTAGTTTTATCTTATCATGAATTACCTTGTAATAGTTTGTCTTATGCTCACTACCAGTACCTTTTTTATTCAGTGGATGTTGTTGTTTCAGATCTTTTGAATCATTTTTAAGTTATAAATCTATAATTCTTTTCTCAATTTATATTATTGCTTATTTTTCAAATTAATTTACTTGAATTACGTTAAAGCTTCTTTACTCATTCACACTGGCAAGAATTTAAATTTTATTTGGCTCTAAGTATAATTCACTTATGGTGTGGCCGCATTACCATGGTTTTAACTATCATGGTTCTTTTATACGCTAGGCCAGTATGTGCTATATATATAGACATCCACAAATGGTCTGACTACTTTTTCACAACGATACAAACAGTAAGACTTTGTACAGAAACTTCAAGAATTCATAACCCTGTATAAACAGACAATATATATATGAACAGACTTATTTTCAGTACAATTTTTACTTATATGTATAAAGTATCAACAGTAAAACTGTGTGAGCAATTAAGAATTTTAATGGACAGAAATTTCACTATTAAAATTTATGTTTACCAATGAATTTCCCTATTCCTGGATCATGTATCTTGTCAACCAAGGTAATCAACATCTTCCGCTGTCTTCAATATGATTTAGAACCAGTACAAGAAGCTAAAGATCATCCATCAGTCAGCTCCATTAACTTTCCAATTTATTCTACAACATGAACGTTCTCCCAACCAGACCAAGTCTCAAATCTCATATTATTTAACGTGACGATAGAAAGCAATGGCAGCCCATAACACATTTTAAACCAATCACGAATCATGATATTCAGAACAAATACCAACATTCTGGTATAGGACTATACTATGGCCAGAGAAGGAGGACAGTTGAATGTCTAGCAGACCCTTTCCTACACGCACAGGCACAGGCCACCAGACGGTAGCTTGAATCTGGCCCCCACACCCAGTCAGTGAATCCCAAGTGGCATACAGTGCGTCTTAACGATTTTTTAAAATAAAAATAATTTCTACGTGTAATGTGTTAGTTAAATGAGTCCACACATGACCCGGTTAAAACCCAATTGTTTTAGAGTTCGTTATTTTCTACATCTATGTTCTTTATAATTGGATTATTTGTTCTAAAAGTTCGAATTGGTTTGTTTCAATTTTACCACTGGTAGAATGCATTATTAAATACTTTATGTGACTACACGCTATCAGATATCAGATGCAGCTATAAATAATTTATCAAAGAAGCTACCATCGTTCTAACTTCAGCGTGCAAAACTGATATTTTTTCCCGCACACACAGTAAAGCTTCTACTTGGTAGTCACAACATATATAACACTGCAGTATGCACTGTAAGGACAGCCTTCTAACGCTGACTGACTCCTAACACTAACAAACATCTCGATATTTGTTAAGAGTACGAACAAACAATGACTAATTGTTATTGAACAGAGACGGGTAACTGATCCATGAGTCATATACAAAAGTCACTTATGTGAGACATTACAGTACAGTGCTCAGTACTTCTCGTCTTATTTATACCATGTTTGGTACTGTTCTCCTTGAAATTTATTGCAAAATCCAAATATTACAGATTTATTAAGACAAAATATAATGGCAATAAGTTCGATTATGTACAGGAATGCCCAGTATATGACTCTGACAGTAGGCATTGTACACTTAGTGAGGGTGGAGTTGGGCCCACTGGGTGTGTGTGTGTGTGTGTGTTAGTGAACTTATACTACCACCCTCGTTAACTGGCTACTATCACACTAACGACTACCAAAACAGCACTTGCTTCACATGTCTGAGTTTGATACGCTAAGTAATAATATCATTACAGCTAATTAGATATAAGATAATTAAGTTCAGACCAGTCATATCCAAGCAACTGAAATGAGATTTCTCAGGCACATGGCTGGGTATACTCTCTATGATCATAGAAGAAACACAGATTTATGGCAGGAATTGAATATTATGAGTATACTCAACAGGACTGCCCAGTATCGGCTGAATTGTGGGAACATCTTTACTGAATGGATGACTGCCGCATCCCCAAACAACTATGTAACTATAAGCCGAAGGGACAGAGAGATGTGGGACGTCTGAGGAAGCGCTGGTGTGACCAGCTCTAGACTTTGCCTGTTTAAGACTGGAACAAGCCATCATTGGTTTAATAGTTCCAGACGATGATGAAGAATACAAGTAATTTAGTCTATGTAAAATGTAATTCAAATTTTAATGTAATTCTGTCACAACAAATTTGTAACAAATAACTCAATTTCTTTTTAATTTAAAAAAACATCTCATAAGGATGAATACATATAATATGTAAATGGGAATCTGTCAGCTGTGTAAAATGAATGAAGAATATCAACTGCAACTTTCCAAAAAGAAAATGGAAACCATGTGTGTTTTAAGGAAAACATCCAATCAAATGAAGATTGTGGTAAACAGTACTACAATAAACAAGTGGGTTGTTATAATTATTTTCAGCATGGCATATCCTATGATTGTGATAGAAATGTAATAAGTGAATTAAATAAAAACTTTAATTTAGGTGGGTAATAAGTGAGTACCCCAGGAAATTAAAACACAAAAGATCAAAATGTATTTTCAAAAGAGACAATAGTGAATCTTGGATGGTGGACAAACAACAAGAGCATTTATACACAGTATGGAGATGAGATTCCTTTTACAAAAAGTTGTAGACACGCAGATAGATTGAAGATCATTGACATTCAGGATGAGATTAAATTATGTTTAACATACAGAGTAAAATATAAGATACTAAAAAAAGGAATAAAGACAATGATCTGGCCACCAGCATCCAACTGGATAGATTGCAATGGGCAGGACAGATCATTAGGATGGAAGGCAACCGAATACCTAGGAAGGTACTGTTTAGTAAAATCGAGGGTAGAAGGCCTGTCAGAAGACCCAAGAAATGCTGGATTGATGCAGTGGTGAGGGATGCTGATAATTTACTTAAAATAAAATTATGAACATCGATTGCCAAGGACAGGGAAAAATGGAGGCTAAGGTTCGACTTCGAACTGTGATCCCATAGAAGAAGAAAAAGAAAAAAAGGAAAGGTTATTTCTTTTAGGAATGGCGGTAAGAAAATATTTTTAGGAATAGTGCTAAAAACTCCCATTCCATGTACATAGCTTGAGCAGTAGTTACTAGGCACTTTAGACCTTGCGTGCTACATATCAGATGAAGAAGCTCTACAGTCTTATCTGAGTTGCATGCTAATCCCAACTGGCAACACAAGCAATTTATGGTTAATACTTCCAACTACTAAAGTTTTCTTGGTTAAAATGACTTTTGTACACAAAATAATTTAAAGACGCCACACAAAAATATTCACAGTCTCTATATTTTATATATAAACTTTTTATAAAATATACAATATACTTTCACTTTCAGAGTTAATATAAATCAGATAAAATATACAATATAAAATAACATAAAAAACTTAATCTGTTTATGGCATTAAAGCTGGTTATGACACACACACACACACACACGCACGCGCGCACGCACACACACACACACACACACACACACACAGCAACATCTTTTGACTTGTGTGAGCAGATGGATTTTTAGTTTCACCCATTTTAAACCTCAAAAAGTTTCTCTTTTTCAAGCTTTTGCTTTTTACACAAGCTTATTTTACTGTACGTGAAAGACTTAAGAGACAACGATAATGACGATGAGACATCCCATTTCATTTGACACTATTATACAATGAGTCATTTTATATACAGATATATATACCGTAATTAAGCCATTTTATAATAACATTTCCTGTTTTGTACGAATTGCACTATTCCATCAGGTTCTGGTCTGTTCCTGTTAAATTGGTCACATGCTGCAGATTAACGATTACTATACAAATCAAATATCTTTTTTTAAATTCATAAAAACTGTAAAAAATTACCGTTAACAATAAAAGTGAGAATCATGTAAAACTGTGATTGTGCAATTAAATAATATAAAAATCTATTTATAAGCAAAACAGAATGCTCTCTTAACAAAGGTAGGATACAAAATAGCACCACTTCGTATATTCCAGTGGTTAACTTATGTTTTATATTATACACAAATATACAGTACATACTCTTATACACTTTATATAATAATTAAGTACTATCGTTTAAAATAACAGATAAATAAAACTAGGGTATTAAAAACAATAGGTACATGCCTGAGGAAGTTCAGTATCTTCAAATATACAGGTCTCTGTTAATACACAATATTTACAATACATTTTTTTTTTAATTTTGTTACACAACTTCTTTTATAAACAATACTTAAGCATTGGAGCACACCGCCAACAAGCTACAATTAAAACTGTATGAAGACCGACTATAATCATACAAGGATCGGGTGTTAACAATCTCATTTCATCATTTGTTTTTATATAAAGATAACTATGTACAATAAGAATTGAAACTCTGAAAAATCATTTAAATTAAACAAAAATGAAAACATCACAGTTGATTGGTTTCTCTGCAGTTAACTACTAGACGAGGCTGGAATTGCTGCTGAAGGAACAGACTGTGTCGCCGCCGAACCTGTAACAAGTTACGTCAAAAGTGAAACAACACCAAAAACATATGTGTACTGATAAAATAAAACAAACTGAATTTTGCTAGTTCAAAACATCTGACAACCTGAAATAATTAGAAAAAAAACTACTGTGGCCATAAAAAATTACAACACTTATGTAAGAATAAATTTTTTGATCCAATATTAATGGAAAAAAGTCCACAGTACATAAAAGTCCATACTTCTCTTTCTCTGATACCAAAACTAAGTGTGGGGTTTGGCCTTGTGCCTTGTGGGGGGGGGGGTGTTAGTGAGCTTACACTTGTAGTCCAGTCCAGCCACCCTAATTAACTAGGCAATCTGAAATATACAGACTACAGACACTGACACTAACCACACTAACAACTATCAAAACAGCACTGACTCCACATATTAAAATGTCCAAATGGCAACTCATAGTTTGATACACTAAGTATTAATATTATTAGAGCTATTATTATTTTTCATGTGTGTTTCACGTACACCATAAAAATGCCACCATAAAAAAATATCCCCCACAGTTAATTTCACTTCCAAAATGTCCTTGTATCACTGATTAAAAATGCCGTCATACTGACAGTAACACTGTGTCTCCAAATTTGCTTTTTTTTGTACTTCTTATTTTTATCATAATAACTTTCCTCTTATTGTTTGTTATGGTTTATTTTGTTTTCTTACTACAGTAGAGTCTCATTTATCCGACCTTTGCTTATCCGACATTCCGTATTATCCGACGTCCCACCGCAAAAAAAAAAAAACAACAAAAAATGCATTAATCAGCAACAAGAACTGCAAGTTGCGAGCGTGAGCGTAGTCTATTTTTTATTGCTCCCGACTCTACCGCAGCTAATTAGTTACCTCGACTGTACAGTCTACACTATGACTCATGTGTCTGTTATTCGCCCCACCCTCACTCACTCATTGTCACAACTCACTATACTCAGTGCAGTGCAGTTTATCATTGTATGCGGATCGGTTTATCGTTTGTTACATGCGTATGTGTCTGTGTGTGTTAATTTGACAAACGCCGTTGTGTTGTTTAAAAGTTGAAATTTATGCAAGTATGGCGACAAAAAGAAAGAAAGTTGTTGTATCGATGGAACAAAAACTTGAGGCAATCAAGAGACTGGACAAGGGAGAGACAATGCAGAAGGTAGCCAACGACTTTGGCGTTGGACGGGTAACAGTAGGAGACTGGAAAAAAAAACGAATAGAAATAGAAAAATGGTGTGCATCAAGAGTTACGGAGGGTGCATTAAAAGAAAAAAAACTATGAAAAAATGTGAAAATGTGACTATGAAAAAGTTAGTGAAGCTTTGTATGTTTGGTTTACACAGTTCAGGGACAAAGGTGTGCCTATTTTACAGCAAAAGGCATTGCATTTTCGTAATGAATTCAATGAAGGGGACCCAGATTTCACAGCAAGTGTCAGTTGGCTCGACCGATGGAAGAAATACTACTGTATCCGTCAGTTAAGTGTTTGTGGTGAAAAACTATCATCGAATTTTGAAGAAATGGAAGCATTCAAGAAAAGATTTCAGGAATTTATTGAAACTGAAAGCCTAACGGGTGATCAGATATTTAACTGTGATGAGTCACGCCTTAATTACAAAATGTTACCTAGTAAGAGTCTTGCAGCCAGAACTGAAGCGGCAGCCCCTGGCTACAAGCGTAGTAAGGAAAGGCTGACAATTTTAGCATGCAGCAATGCTACAGCAAACCTCAAAATGGACCTTGGAATGATTGGAAAGTCCAAAAATCCTAGAGCCTTTAAAACAGTTTCAAAAAACGCTCTTCCTGTAAAATACTACAGTCAGAAAAGCGCATGGATGAGCAGTGAATTTCAAAGACTGGTTTTTTAAGGAATTCATTTCTTCAACAGAGAAGTTTTTGAAAGAAAATAATTTACCCAGAAAAGCAGTTTTGTTGGTAGATAATGCTCCAATGCACCCTGATGCAGAGAAGCTTCAAGATGGTGACATTAAGGCAATGTTTCTGCACCCCAATGTAACCGCCATATGCCAACCTATGGATCAGGGCATTTTGGAAACGATAAAAAGGAACTATCGCAGGAAGCTACTGTTCACAGTGATAGAAGAAATTGAAGAAGGACAAGACATGATTGAAAAATTGAAACGCATCAATATAAAGGATGTTGCTTATTGGGTTGCAAGGGCTTGGGCTGACGTAAGGGCTCCAACAATTGCCAAATCATGGAAGAAGCTGCTAGGCAATGATGAAAGTATGGAAACGGAAAGCACAGATGAAACTGAAGAAACCATTCTACCTTTAGTGCAACGTATCCCTGGATGTGAGGATGCATCTTTGCAAGAAATCGAAAGTTGGATGAAGGATGATGATCAGTATGTAACTGATGGAGAAATTGTCGCTCTTGTCAATTGTGATGACAACGAAATTGAAGATCAAGATCAAGCACCAACTGTTGAACCTCTCACAATTTCATATAACGACGGAGTTAAGGCTCTAGAAACTGCAATTAAATACATTGAGCAACAAGAAGAAGCTACAGAATCGACATAATGATGCTGTAAAGATGGCGAGACTTGGCAGCGAAGAAACGGCACTCGTCAGGAAAGCAGACTACGATCAAAAATTTCTTTAAATCATCACAGGACTTAACTTTTTAAGTGTATTTAACTTCAGACAATTCTGCAACTGTAAGTTCATTTTTTCTGTTGATTTGTTGTAAAACATGATTATTAGGTTCGTAATGTGTAAAATTATAACATAGTTTGACGTTTAATAGGCTTTTCCTTAACACCTCCCTATTATCCGATATTTTTGCTTATCCGACGTTCTGCTGGCCCGTTTATGTTGGATAAGCGAGACTCTACTGTATTTGTTTTTAATTGTTATATTTCTTCTTCTCACCCAAAGAATTATACACGTTGCTCATTCCACCTTCATTAAGACCATGTTTTCTTGGCCTCCCAACATCTTTCCTCAGTGGCATGATTCCCTCTGGTAATATGCATGGGTCTCTTCTACTTATGTGTTACTTCCACCCTGCCAGCCCCATCAGGTAGTTTACCCTGCTACAGACTGGTTCTTTGTTGAAGGGGACATTTTAAAAAAAGTACATAAACTTCAAAGGGACCAATCAAATGGTTGATCTTTTATTTTGTCTTTATAATATCGCATACATAGTTATTGTTTCATGGACTGGGTGTGGTTGAATAATAATATATTTCAGATTTCTGTTTATATGATTCAATAAAAATTGCTCAGAATATAGAAAAATTTTAACTGAAACAAAATATACAGATACAAGTTGGTAATAAAAAAATTAAGAGAAAGTGAAATAAGTTACATAAAAGGAGGTCATGCTTTGAGATTCTAAATACTAAAAATATCATCACCATCATCATCCATGGTGCATCATCATCATCATCATCTACAACTCATTTCTGAGCCTAGATCTTCTCCAGAAGCCATCTCCAATAGTTCCGATCTGAGGCAATGGCTCTCCAGTCCAAATAGTTTGGCATCATAGTTTCCAGCTTTGGCCTGCCTCTCTTTCTTCTTCCATCCAGCTGCATTGTCAAGATTTTCATCGATATTTCATCCTCATCAAACACCTAGTCCACCTCAATCTTGATAGTTTAATATATTTTATAACTTCTACATCCCTAAAGAATGTGTATAATTCTTGATTATAATGTATTCACCACACAGGCCTTTCACATACTGGACCATAACTTATCTATAATATCTTTATTTTAAAAGTTAAAAGATACTTTCAGTTACTTTCATGACAGTACATGTTTCTACTCCATATGTCACGGCTGGTCATATAAAGTTTTATAGAGGATGTATTTCGTTAATCTTGATATTAATCTACTTCTCATCTGCTTTAACAGTCCAAAGTAGCATCTATTTGCTGCTGAGATTCGGTGTTGAATCAAAACTGGTAGTATCACTATTTGTTGTCACTACTGGATTCAGATATTTAAAAAGATTGACTCTTTCAAAGGTGTAGCCATTAATACAAACATCAGTTCTATTATTACAATTTTTATCACTCGTCATAAACTTAGCCTTATTCGTGTTTATAACTAAACCCATTTTATATGCACTCTGTTGCAAGATGAGGAATGTTATGTTCAGTCATGGAGGCATAACATCAGGCATGATATCAACATATTCTTTGAATCTCTGTAACTGAACCGACTTAATGAATATCGTTTTGGTCCTTTGTAGACCCGGGTCTCCAGTGAGTTTCTCAAGTGCTATGTTGAACAGCAAGCAGGACAAACCATCGCCCTGTCTTAAACTAGTATTTACAATCAAAGGTATCACTCAGATCGGCGTCAATTTTAAGTCTGCTGTGCACTTCCCTTATTGTCACTCTCACCAGGAGGATCCGTTTTAAGAGCATTGCGAGTTCCATAAATATTAAAAATACAAAAGTATAACCGTATTTTAAAATGTTAAAAAAAAACAAGAGTTTTCCTGTAAATAGGTGACATTTTACTTCCAGTTCTGTAACGAAATGGAAGTATGGTGATAGCAAAAAAAAAAAAAAATTGTTTTTGTGATAAGGGCTGATTCTGATTGTACTACCCTCAAAACATGAAGAAAAGTTATTTTCTGAAAAGTGTCTGCGTGTAGAATTTTTTCTATGGTGAACGATAACTGCCTCAAATCAAACACAACCAAATAATGTTTTGCATATTGTTACATCACAAAAAGCCGCCCCATACCAGAGAAAAAAAACTATAATGAATTAACTATATTAAACTAATGAAAATAAAATGACTATGACGAGACAAATGACTATGACCCAACCCAAGTGACTGACCTAATAAAGAAAATAAAATGAGAAGGTATAAACTCAAATAATGATGAAAAAGGCACAAACAAATAATAAATGTAAATGACAAGTATTAAAATCAAATAAAATAATCTCAATTAAAGTACACTAACCAGAGTAATAGATATTATATGTTATGAATAACTCTATGATGATAAGTAAATCAAAACATGAAATTGGTTAACATACTAACTAACAATTGTGAATAAAACAATAAAAAAACCCAGAAGTGAGAGATATGTAGGAAGTGAAAGTGATTAAGTGAGTAAAAGAAATCAATATTAGGGAATAACCACTATTAACACTAAAGTACAGTAAAAAAGGTACAAAGTGCCAGTGTAACCCAAATTAAATATAAAACACAACATATAGGTAAAGACACCAAAACCAGTGATTAACACTATAGTTTATGGGTGAAAGATACCAAAAAATAAGAATCACCAGAATATTATTATTATAGTTAGAAGTGATAGTAGATTAGTAATAGAATTATTGTATTCAGGATAAAAATCCCATAATGATTAAGAATGTTATTGTTACAATGGTTAAGTAGTAAAAAATATATAGTAAATGTTAAAAGATGGATAAACCAATCTAATAATGTTAAATAAGAATAAACTAAATAATATGAGTGCAAAATAAATAAAACATCCTATGTTAATGAAAATGTTCAAAGGGATGATTAGCAAGATAAAATAAATGGTGTTATAATGTTATTCACCAAGATAGCTATTTGTTCAATTAAAAGAGTTAAGTTTATAAGAAGGAATATGGCTGAAAAAAGTAAACAGACCATAAACCTAATTTTTGTGTTATGTTTTATAAGTAATATTAAATGATAAACAAGTTATAAGAAATGGCAATAGATATGAGTAAGGAGATAAAATTTTACAAACATAATAATTATCTTTAGAGTAAAGACAGAAAAAGAAATAAGAGAATAACAGACAAGCAATGATTTTGGTAAAGTAATAAGAACATACAATTATTGTAAAACAACCCAAATTAATTCAAAATGTAAACAAGTCATAAGTGACACCAAGCAAAACATATGTAAATGAAAAATAATCTTTAATTTGTATAAAATAAGAAGATATAGCCAATTACTACTTAGGCCTATAAAATGCCTAACTGTATAAATCCAAAATAAACAAATTGTAAGAAATTAACTATTGTATTAGAAAATTCTGGGGCAAGTAACTCATTAAGTACAATTAGTGAACCATATTAAGATGTCAGAATTAGATTAAAAATATATAAAAAGAAAGAAATGTAATAACATAATATTAACATTTTTGTCAAAACTTTAATACATGAACAAACCCAGCTTTGTGGGATGTCAAAATGACTTTGAAAGAAAATATAAACAGCTGTGATAATATCTAATACATAGATAAGAAGACAGAAGAATAATAGCCATCAGAAGATATTTATTCATTTTGAATTAAAATTCAAATATTATAACAACAGACATAAATGTAATGAACCAATGAGAGTACAGTCAGTTGCCATAACAACGGAACGTTATTTAATATAATTCTGTTATAAAACATTAGTCCATTATTGACGCTCAAGACATACAGAAGCCAAGCCATATTCAACACAATTATTAATTAAAATAATACGAAATTCGACCAAATTTAATAAGAAGTGGATTCAATAAGTTGAACGAAGACTTAATTAAACTAGGAGAGCCAATTAGCCAGATTATTAATAGTTGAAAATAATTAAAACTTCCAACTGATTGAAAAAGAAGCCAGACGTAATCCAAATTATAAATGATGGAAGATTGATGATCGTATCGACCCAACCTAACTAAGAACTAAGTGACTCTTCACCCGAATTCAACAAGTTTGTTAAGTATACCTGAAATACCCGAATTTATGAAATAAATTCTAATTAACTTTTCTCACAACACAAATAACTCTCACTCCGAACTGATAACTAAATTTCTTTCAAGGATTAATTGAGAATAAAAACTAAACTTGTATGTAAACAGAAAATAACCTGTGTACAAATTACGAATTATTAACACGCACTTTTTAACAAGTAAAAAACGAATTGTATTTAACTCTATAGTATATAAGTACCATTGATGTAAGGTAGTGTACTTTATTATCATCTTATTAATATTTTTTCGTAGTCAAAGAACTCATGATTAAATGAACTGTATAAAATAAACATTGACGACAGCCATGTCGATTTAGAATCATTTCAATCAACTTAGCCAACCTGAGAAAATTGTCTATTTATTGCCGGAGCAACTTTATTTAATAACAGTATATAATTTTGTATTTAACTGAATAACTCTTAACTATTTCATGTTAATAAACTAGTACTGAGTAGTAATAACCGTCCTTTATTTCATTATAAATTGCATTATAAAGTTTGTGTACTTTAGCGACGAGCGAAATTGTCTGCCAGCGTTAGACGTCGGCAACACGACGAACTACAAGCGAGCTTCAAATGCCCGCCAGTTGCGAGGGTAATTTGAATTAGTCAACACCGCATAGAACTACCGCTCAGTTTCACATTTTTAATTTTTTCATAAACAATTTGGCGCCGCCCGGGAAATAAATTTACTCATTGAAGGACAGGTAAGGATTACACTCGTGAAGCTCTTGGTACTGGTAATTCGTGAGTTCGCGACGGACATCGTCAGCGTGAAAAGTTAGAAAAAGTAAGTAAACATAAAGTAACGACTACAACGTGTGGGACTAACACACATAACACACTTTTAAAGAGTACACACTGATAAACTCGTTACATTTTGACGCCAACAACGTGTGGCAGAATAATTACATACAGAAAGTAGCGTCGTAAAGATAAACTCGTTACAATATGTACCCGAGTTGTAGAGGACTATTGATTTTGGTGAAGATCGTTTACGGGGGAGGGGTAGTTTACACGTTTTAACCAGAGTAACAAACTTAAAAATTCAATTAAACTTTTTCATACGATGGTAATTGTTAAAAATTAAATAATTTTGTTGCCAGGCAACCAGGTTGTTTGGTTAAGAGGGAGGGGTAGTTTACCTGAATTGGTTTGTGTTTTAACAAGAGTAAAATACTTAATTTTAATAAATAAGTGACCTGAAAATAAAGTCATATTCATCCACTGTAAAATGGTAAATGAGATAATTATAAATGGAGTGGGTAGTTGAAGGGGGACGGGGTGATTTTTTGAAAATTGCTGTGCTGAAATCAAGTAAAGTACGAATATTTAATTTTGAAGGGCAAGATACCTTAGAAATTACTTATGATAAAACTATTACTCTATGAAAGTGTAAATATCATTAATGGTGGGGATCGGTTGAGGAGGAGGGATAATTATCTGCGTAGTTCAGTTTCTTTATAAGAATAAAGTACCTAATTTTTATAGATAAAGTGACTGGAAAATAACATTATATTAAATGACTACCCCACAGTAACAAAAATATCTATAAATCGTGAAAATAGTTTGAGAGTGGGCACTATTTTATTAGAAATTATCGAACTGAATTCAAGTAAATGATTTTAAATATAAATCTTAGAACATGGAAGTCATGTATGGTTCTCTATACCGATATTTTAATTAGTACATAATGACATGGCAATATTTTTCTACTCTTGACATAACACACACACACACACACACACACACACACACACACACACACACACACACACACACGCACGCACGCACGCACACACGCACGCACGCACGCACGCACACTGCCTACACAAAATTAAATCTAAGCAAGTATACTACTGTTTCCTTGAAAACTGGAACAACAATATTACCTTACATCTGAATCCTTAATTTAGTAGTGACTATGAATCAGTAAATGATGAAAGGTTTTGCGAGTTTCGATCAATGGGTAGACACAATTTGCAAACTATCTTGTGTCAACATTCCAGCAATTTTTATTGTCAGGTCAACTGTAGATAAGAGTTGACAACAAACACAGACAGTTGTGTGTTTGGTGTCATGACAACTCATCTACAATTGTCCTGATGATGACAACAAAAACTGTCAAAACATCTACACACATGGTTTAAAACTGTGTCTCCTCATTGACCGAACTCACAAAACCTTTCATCACTTATTTAAACTGTCAAATATTAGGTCAACAGGTACACATAATGTTTGTTTTCATCCTATTTTCAGTGTATCACGTACATTTGGACAGTCAATAATCTCATTATGAGTGTAAAGCAGTGCTCTAAAGATATTTAATCTTTATATTTTACACATTTTAATACTTTCAACACCAAGCCTGTATACAATACGGGCAAGAGTAAATTCCATACAAACCATACCTGTATGCCATATGGGCGCTCAGTTTTCATGTGTTTAAACTTTAAACTTGTTTATCCATACGCTGTCCAACCAAAGTCTATAGCGTGAGGCTAATTCAATCGTTACATAGCCTGCTGTTATAATTTAGTTTGGTATTTCACCAGTAGATCTCTCCCACAAACGAGTGAAATAATAAGTGTTGATGTTCAGCTGCTGCGTGTGCTGGGCGAGTGGTACTTCTAATATAAAGAAAACATCAAATGTATGTACTGGATGAATTAATATATGATGAAAATTCCTATCAATTGGATTATGAAATTGATGACATGGATCAGAATATACCTACGAACTCGATGAATCTTATGATGATGAAACACAAATATAATTTTCATACTTAATCCATTAACGTTACACGTATTGTCATATATATTGCAATAGAACATTGCAGTAAAGGAAACGGTAGCCCGGACTACATGCTGATATATCATTTTATGACGTTATAGACATGTTAAAATTTGATTTTTGTTTGATTCTGTTAATTAGAGATAAGTTTTGAATTAAGAATTGGGTAAAAGACTATTATGTATCAAAATGCCCATAAATTTATTTGTGATCATATCATGTGCGACTGCGCGTGTCATTCGTATTTTATGAATAAGTCTGTTATAAATGAACGTATTGAACTGAGATGTGGACAGCGCACGCATTTTAAATAGCGCTATATTTTCTGTGTGTCAGAGACTTGTTACATACTATTTTAATAGGGATTTTTTAGTAAAAATCAACTTTCTATAGATTCCTTATCTTTTGGAAGTAATGAGGTTTGTAGATAAAATCTATACCTGCTTCTGCAGAAATCTGCCAATCTGTTCAAGAACTGTGTCTATCAGTTCTACCCATCAATCATGTGATAGATGTTTCGACCAATCAGCGGCCTCAATTTTCATTAAGATGGGGTCTCCGGCAACGTAATGTGACGATTTAAATTGTAAAACATAAATAAAAAATTTAATAATAAAAATATAAAATGGGAAGTTAGTTAAAACCATTAAATCGCACTATTAAACCAAATACCCCTGAACTAAGTCATAGTAATGAGAAGTAAATAAGAAAATTTAACTAAATAATTAATTTAAACTGTGAAAGCAAAAGTTAAAAATAAAACTGTTAACCCTTTATTAAATTTATCATGCTATGACCTGTGTATTCCGGATTCAACCTGAATACCGACCCGGCATTAAATAAGAAATACCTGTAAACTATATTGTAATGATTAATAATTTAAAGTCACTAGTAGTAGTCGTAATAAATTCTGTAGAAAAGCAAAGGTCTCGATTGTTTATTTTGTCAAACTGTAAAACTGTATTACTAATTAAAAGTTGGAACTATATTATGGCAGAGTATTCACTCAGCGTCGTTGCAACTTTCCTGTTGTAACAATGTAGGACTAATGATGAGGCTTTCAAACTGTAAACAGCTCCAGGCAGGGCTCTTCACAAATGTTTATTTTTCTGTATTTTATTAGAGTGTTAGCTTCCACTAAAAGTGTGGAGAGCTAGATATAAGTAACTAAGATGTAGTGAGTATTTTTGTGAAACAAAGATGTGAAAAAGAGAAAACGAGTGTAAAAGGTGACATCTCCTGTTAATTAAAATAACCAATCAAATATGGTTCAAGTTAAAGGTAATTCTAACATAATGTAAAAAAAATATGTAAACTGCAATACGACGGTGCCATTAAACATGTGATGTAAAAAACTGTGAATAGTGACGACTTTAACCTATACTGCATTTACACTATCGCCGATGTTCAGGACGACTTCACGCTAGATGACACCATAACATCCTTTTCATCATTAGTTGCCTCCGAGGGCATCCACTGGAAAGACTACCCCGATGACCACCCCGACTAAGAGAGTACAGAAGAATCACACTCCGAGGACATGGACAGATAACATTTATCTAAGAGGTGACGCGGAAGCTCGTCTTCCGTGAATTATGTATATTTAAAGTATAAGTAATTATCAATGAAAAAGACTTTTAAAAGACAATCTACAAGCGCTAACTTTTAAAATGGTGTAACCAGAAAATTCTGAAATCATACGTTGTAACATAACTCTTGTGATGTAAGTTTGAATCATTGCTCAAACTAAATAAAACCATTCTTCAAATGGTACTTAAGTAATAAAGTAATCGTCTAAACAAGTAAAGTAAATTTGAAACTTCTTAACTAGGTTAAAGAGAGACTCGGATCCGAGGTAAACACATTGTCAGTATGATCATTTTTAAGACAGAAAACCCCCTTACAATTTCTGAGCAAGTAAAATTTTTATTTGTAATGTGTTACCTACCATATGTAAATAAAGGGATGTCATCTTTGTTACATACTAAAGTGAGTGCATAAATCAGCTAAATTCCCTCCCCTAGTTTCCTTTAATTAGAGTAAGTATAATTATTGTTAGTGAAGTGTTTGATTTTTCAGTTTGTTACAATGTAGGCTGCCTGTATAATTGGCTAGAGTCAATTATCACGGGTTCCCTGGATTATAACGTAGCCGACACGTTATAAAATGTGCCACTCTGCTTTGTAAAAAAAAAAATTAATCATGTACGTAGTGTCTCATATAAGATGCGGCACTCTGCAGATCTATGCACTCAGTTAATGTATTGTATGTAAAAACCAAAAGGCTAAGTAGCATAAAAGAATAATAGTGACAATATTAATTTACCATTGTGAATTTTGTGTGAGATTACGCACATACTAGTATGTCATTTACTTAATATACGTGATAATAGTAGCTTGTATTATTATTATTATTGTATTATAATTGTTTTACACCAATTCATGTAGGTACTTGTCAAAATTTTCAGTCTCTAACATGTCTATTTTGTGACAATTCAAGACCTGTAGTTTTCCTGTGTATGCCTGCATAAATATGTAATTTGTATTTCTGTTGCCACGGTGAGTCATATAAACAATTGACTAAATTAAAGGGGTTCAATTACGTGTAAATAAATTTGTAAGTCAAATTCTACTGCTCTCTAGTAGCAGAATTAGATAAATTAAAATTAGTACGTAAAACTAAATAATAACTAAAACTCAGTTTGATAACGGGCTGTAACTTGTTTAAAACGTATATCGTTGCACATCGCACATACCCCCTTGTAGAAGCTAGGCGATACTGGTGTGTAAAGGAAGCCGTCAGCTGTTGTTGAATAGAACAATAACATTCTCACCCCCGAGTGTGATTCTCCCCTTCTTATGCATACTACTATGCCACTGTTTAAAAGGAAACTAGTTTGACCTACATTCCAGCGTAACAGCTGATCGTTGAAAGTAAAGTTGACGTCTGTGTGAATTTTTTCTCTTTCTCTGAAATGATAAGTAATTCTTAGAATTAATTAGAATGTTTACCCATGAACTAAATTGTGTATGCAATAATTGTATAGTGTAGTAGAATAAGTTTTAGTGTGTTAGATATAAGGTAAACATGGCCCTATTTAATCCAGACTTACTATTAAAAGACGAACTGTCTTATGAAGCTCTTTTACGTGGTTTACCCCATGCGAATGTAACAGTCGCGGAATTGCGCAAGTCTATACGCGAAAGTGGATTTGATACACCCGCGGAGTTAAGTAACCTAAGCGGACTCGATTATGAGAACGAGAGAGAAACTTGTTATGCCAAGTATAGTGAGTTAACCTTATAGTCCCAAACCCTTCAAGACGAGAAATCTCCTGCGGTAATATTGCGGACAACTCAAAGGATAGAACATTTAACCCGGCGAATGAAAAATTTGTTAAGCTGGCCTAACCTCACGGAAATCCCTCCCGAAGTCCAAAGTTTTGCGGATGAGGCTTTACAGAAATTACCCACTATTATCAATGACTTACGAAGAAAGTCCGACTCGTTCAGAATGGATGAAATTGAAAATCCTTGAAGAAACTACACATCTCCCCAGTTCAATCTCCTACGTTAGAACAACCTCCCCCCAACGCGGATCAGGAATCACCCGCCATATCGAAAATACAACCGACTCGAGAGCGAAACCCAAATAGAGACTTAAATACCCAGACTATATCTGAAGCCCCACCTCACAGTGCTTCCCAAAATCGCTCCGGAATGTACGAATTGACTGCCCCTAATGCATCATCAGGTCCTCCTAAAGCTATGCCACACGTAATCTATAATGCTGACCTCTACGGAAAAATCACTCACCCCGTAGAAAAACTCTTAGCTGAAATTCCATACACGGATGGTTTGAATGTTACTAAACTACTGAATTTCATCAAATATCTCCTGGAGATAAAGGATTTACAGCAGCTAAATGACTGGCAAATTTTGCAAGTCCTCCTACCGAAATGTAAACCACCATTAAAGAATCGTGTGCTAGAATCATTAAGCTCTACCCTTCCAGTAGAAGAACTGCATACTACAATCATCAAATATTTTATTCCCACCGGAATTTATGAGGAACTTAAGAGAAAGACCGTACTGCGAGTACAAGGAACTCATGAGAGACTGGCCCATTACATCTCTGACATCAGGGAGTCTTCTCGACTACTGCAAGTAGATTGGAATGAGAGACAGATGGTCGACACCATTTTAGTAGGATTGTCTCCAGAAGAAAGATCTCGTTTAGCGTTAATAAATAGACCCAACACCTTTCCGGATCTGGAACAATGCAGTATTCACTCGTCAAATGTATGGTACTCAGATCAGAACAGACATGCTGTGAAATCAACCGAGCCGAGTAGAAATGAAATGCAAACCCTAGTGCCCGATATGAAAACCCAGCGTGAAAGGCGATTATTTAATAGACCGAACAATTTGCACAGCCCTGGTAAATCAAATGACACGCAACCTAAAACGGAAGCAAGCTATTCTCCTTGTAATAAAAATATGTGTTATAACTGTGGTAAGTATGGACACATAAGTAGAAACTGTAATCGCAAGCAATACGAACGTAAACACCCTAATCCAAAAAACATGTAAGGCAAGGAGACCCGAAATCCAGTGTCTTCCGCAGCATCTTGAGAACTGGTAAACCCAAAGAAATCTACGAGAATAAAAAAAAAGAAAGAAAAAAAGAACACTAGAAAAATAGATCCCTATGTTAGAAGGTTTATTGAGAAATGTAATGCGATAACTAAATGTGATTGGACTAAAAGTCTATTGCCCTTAATACAAGTTGACCTAGGTGTTACGTCCACCCTCGGATTAATCGATTCTGGATCGACTAGAACCTTAATCAGTCAAAGGTTAGCAGATAAATTATTCGAACACAACCTGGTGAAACGCAGTCAAGCTGTGAATATAAAATGTGCTACGGCCAATAAACAAAATATAGTGATAAAACTCAGCATCACCATTAAGGTAAAAATTAAGAATCTAACGTGGTTTTTTTCAATGTTAGTATGTGATGACTTAGGACCTGACTTAATATTGGGAGCTGACTTCATCAGTAAAACGGGAATAATTCTTGACATCCACGAGAAGAAATATTATTTTAGATTCGACCGTACACGGAAGTATAATTTTGATTGTGAAACTGACGAACAAGAAAGTACTAGATCATCAACTGCACATATAGTACACCATGAGTCTGAATTATCTCATCTAGGAAGTAGAGATAGGCTGAGAATGCAGAAACTAATAAAAGAGTTTTCAACTGTTCTTACCCCTAAGCTAGGACTAACGAACCTAATAGAATACAAGATCAATCTGAGCGATCACAAAGTAATACGCCTACCCCCATATAAGTTATCGCCGCCCAAAATGGAAGTAATGAGGAACCATATCAACAAGTTGTTAGAACAAGGAATCATCGAACCCTCTACGTCTCCGTATTCATCACCCTCTTTTTTAGTACCAAAAGGTCATGACAAACATAGACTAGTTGTGGACTACCGGCAATTAAATAAACGAATAGAATTTGAATCTATCCCGCTTCCCGACATCCACAGTGCTTTTCATTATTTCACCGAAGCGAAAGTCTTTACTATTATGGATCTAAATCAAGCATTTCACCAAACACCCCTTTCGGAAGAATCCAAACGTCTAACCGCTTTTGCTGTTCCTTTCAACCTGTACCAATTTACGAGAGTACCCTTTGGAATATCACAAGGAAGTTCCGTATGTAGTAGACTATTAGAAAGAATATTTCATGATATTAAATTTAGATATGTGTATCACTACCTGGACGACATTGTAATCTACAGCGAATCGATGGAACAACATCTTAAACATCTACGTGAAGTGTTATCTCGATTACAGAAAGCCGGATTAACAGTTAATCCCAAAAAGGTAAATTTTGCAGTCCCACAATTTTCATTTTTAGGTCACATCGTGAAGGCCAACGGAAAGGTAAGCATAGACCCCAAACGAACCCGTGCAATCAGAGAATTTTTATCACCACGGGATGCAAAAGGAAAAGCCCGATTTTTGGGAATGATAAATTATTTCCACAAGTATATTCCCCATCTAGCCGAAATAGCCGCACCTCTGAATGCTTTAAGAAAGAAGGGAGCGAAATTTGAATAGACTCCACATCACCAAACTGCGTTCGAAAAACTAAAAGAAAGCATCATATCACCCCCAGTATTACAACTAGCAGATTTTACGAAACCTTTCGTAGTTCAGACCAACAGTTCAAGTGTAGCTTTAGGTGCAGTAATCTATCAGGAAATAGAAAACTGTAGACTACCAATTAGTTATGCTTCACGCACTTTGAATGACCAAGAAAAGAAATATTCCGCATATGAATTAGAATGTTTAGCTATTGTATTTGCTTTTGAGAAGTTTAAACCCTTTTTAGAACATAAAGAGTTCCTTTTGGAAACTGATAATCAAGCATTATCCTGATTACTGAATCACCCAAAACAGTTAGGACGTATTGGAAGATGGGTATTGAGGTTAAACTGTTACAAATTCAAAGTACAACATATTAAAGGTACACAAAATGTAGTCGCTGATACCCTGTCCCGTATGCTCCAGTCGCCCACTAATACTGTCGAAAGCAAAGAGAGCCTGGAAACACCCGTTGTTAACACCGTTATTACCAAATTCCCTCTTGCGTTTACCAACATCTCTCAGTATCAACAACAAGACCCTCTTTTGAAGCCAATTATAGAACAACTCGAACAAGGAATTAAATCAGATAAATACGTATTGAGTAAAAGAATACTATGCCACAGAATAGCAAATAGAAAGGAATTAAGGATAATCGCCCCTGATGTAATTAAGCCCATGCTGATGGAATACTTCCATTCATCCACCATTGGAGCCCATATGGGAATAAATAAAACAATACATCGCATTCGTAAGGAATATCATTGGAACAATATGAACAGTGAAATAGCTAGCTTCGTAAAAAAGTGTAAGTTATGCGCGCTCAGCAAACCGGCAAGAAACAGTCAAATAAGCCAATTAATTTCAGAAATCCCTACTATCCCATTCTCTAAACTTTATCTAGACTTTTCAGGTCCCTACCCTAGATCTAAATCAGGTAATACGATGCTACTCATATGTGTAGATTCGTTCACCAAATTTGTCTGGATGTATCCCATGCGGCGAGCGTTAGCGTCGACTACTGTAAAGATATTACAGGAGAGATTATTTAAAGATTATGGCACACCTGTACATCTAGTGTCAGATAACGGACCCCAATTTAAGGCGAAGGAATTTAAGAACATGTGTTTCAAGTTAGGAATAGACCATATTACCACTACGGAGTATCGTCCGCAAGGCAATATTGCTGAAAGGTATCTGCGGAACCTCAAATCTGCTTTAATAGCCTACCACGCGAACGACCATACGTCTTGGGACCAGAACCTATCCTGGATACAGTACACCTTTAATTCAGCTTATCACGAAGGACATAAGTCTACCCCGTTTGAGTTACTGTATAAATATAAACCAAACCACCCCTTGTCCACAAAATGGAAAATACATGACTTGCTACCTCAGCAAATCAAGGATAAGCATATTAAACGAATCTGGAATGAAGCTCGCGCAAATTTAAGAGCAAACTTAGAGAAATCGCGAAAATATCACGAGAGAAGTAATAATAACAATTTAGTTAGGTACCAAATCGGTGACTTAGTAATGTACAAGACACACCCGACTAGTAGTGCGATTGATAAGACCACCTCTAAACTATCATACCGATGGTGTGGTCCTTACCAAATCCAGAAGTACTTAACCCCAGTTACAGTAGCTCTGTATGAACCTGCGACTCAAGAATATGTACGAAGAACACATATTTCGCAGATAAAATTGTATAAAAAAAAGGAAATGGAAGAACGAAAACTAGAAAACGGCAATACTAGGTAGACAAGTCATCTTGTACCTGAGTAACCATGCTAAGTGCTAATTGTAGAATTAGGAATGAGCCCTGATCAACCTTAGATCCTGTTCAAC
The DNA here is from genome assembly GCA_034769895.1 of Magicicada septendecula. Lineage (NCBI taxonomy): Eukaryota > Metazoa > Arthropoda > Insecta > Hemiptera > Cicadidae > Magicicada > Magicicada septendecula. The sequence continues at coordinate 824,219,408 of CM068368.1, forward strand.
AAAAGATGAGCGAAATAAGTAGTCAGCTAACCACTACCTGACCACTAAGTAAGAAATTATCTAGATAGTAACTCTCTGAAGAGAGTAACCAAAACCCAAAGAAAAAACCGGTAGTAGATTTAAGTAACAGAAATAAGTAGAAGTTTATGTGTTTTAATATGTAGTAATTAAGTGTGAATTTTACGTAATTTAAGAATTAGTTTGTAAGGATATATATATTGTTTGATACTCAAAAGAAATAAGTTGTGTATAACTCATGCAAATAAAGAAATGAAAGTAAAAGGGAGAAGAAGGAGAGAAAACTCCACACAGTAACGACAAGTGTGCCCCAGTACCTTACTTTCGAATTCACCTTATTAAAAGTTCTCCCCCCCATGTCTATTTTAAGTGTCGGAGTATGTGACGATTTAAATTGTAAAACATAAATAAAAAATTTAATAATAAAAATATAAAATGGGAAGTTAGTTAAAACCATTAAATCGCACTATTAAACCAAATACCCCTGAACTAAGTCATAATAGTAATGAGAAGTAAATAGGAAAATTTAACTAAATAATTAATTTAAACTGTGAAAGCAAAAGTTAAAAATAAAACTGTTAACCCTTTATTAAATTTATCATGCTATGACCTGTGTATTCCGGATCCAACCTGCATACCGACCCGGCATTAAATAAGAAATACCTGTAAACTATATTGTAATGATTAATAATTTAAAGTCACTAGTAGTAGTCGTAATAAATTCTGTAGACAAGCAAAGGTCTCGATTGTTTATTTTGTCAAACTGTAAAACTGTATTACTAATTAAAAGTTGGAACTATATTATGGCAGAGTATTCACTCCGCGTCGTTGCAACATTCCTGTTGTAACAATGTAGGACTAATGATGAGGGTTTCAAACTGTAAACAGCTCCAGGCGGGGCTCTTCACAAATGTTTATTTTTCTGTATTTTATTAGAGTGTTAGCTTCCACTAAAAGTGTGGAGAGCTAGATATAAGTAACTAAGATGTAGTGAGTATTTTTGTGAAACAAAGATGTGAAAAAGAGAAAATGAGTGTAAAAGGTGACATCTCCTGTTAATTAAAATAACCAATCAAATATGGTTCAAGTTAAAGGTAATTCTAACATAATGTAAAAAAAAAAAATATGTAAACTGCAATACGACGGTGCCACTAAACATGTGATGTAAAAAACTGTGAATAGTGACGACTTTGACCTATACTGCATTTACACTATCGCCGATGTTCAGGACGACTTCACGCTAGATGACACCATAACATCCTTTTCATCATTAGTTGCCTCCGAGGCCATCCACTGGAAAGACTACCCCGATGACCACCCCGACTAAGAGAGTACAGAAGAATCACACTCCGAGGACATGGACAGATAACATTTATCTAAGAGGCGACGCGGAAGCTCGTCTTCCGTGAATTATGTATATTTAAAGTATAAGTAATTATCAATGAAAAAGACTTTTAAAAGACAATCTATAAGCGCTAACTTTTAAAATGGTGTAACCAGAAATTTCTGAAATCATACGTTGTAACATAACTCTTGTGATGTAAGTTTGAATCATTGCCCAAACTAAATAAAACCATTCTTCAAATGGTACTTAAGTAATAAAGTAATCGTCTAAACAAATAAAGTAAATTTGAAACTTCTTAACTACGTTAAAGAGAGACTCGGATCCGAGGTAAACACATTGTCAGTATGATCATTTTTAAGACAGAAAACCCCCTTACAATTTCTGAGTAAGTAAAATTTTTATTTGTAATATGTTACCTATCATATGTAAATAAAGGGATGTCATCTTTGTTACATACTAAAGTGAGTGCATAAATCAGCTAAATTCCCTCCCCTAGTTTCCTTTAATTAGAGTAAGTATAATTATTGTTAGTGAAGTGTTTGATTTTTCAGTTTGTTACAACGTAGGCAGCCTGTATAATTGGCTAGAGTCAATTATCACGGGTTCCCTGGATTATAACGTAGCCGACACGTTATAGTAAGTCTAGACAGTTCCATCCAGCAGCTTGAATATTACGGACATGCTCTCTGTGCGAGTTTTTCGAACAGAAACATTCTTATGTAAGAGTTATCAAGGACAATTTAGCGACGAGTTACCCGTTAGCCAATACCTTGTATTGGTATGAACTCAGTATTTCTCAAATAATAAAATAGTTATATTAAACAGTGCTAGTCTCGCGTGAGTCAAGATTTCTGCATAGGGGAGGTTTATCCATCCGGGATACTCCTGTGTTAACGCGAGGACACCTCAAGACGTGAGAAGGTACACGCTTAAAGCACTATAGTAAATAAATATTAAATTACAGCCCAGTTCAGTACCTTGAGATAAAGAGTAAACTGTTATCGGGTGTGTCGGCGTGTATGCGTACAAGAGGAGTGTCAGCGAAGCGTCAGTGAGCGGAGAGTAGCAGACGACGAGGTAGCAGATTTCAATGGATCACAGGACCAGCAGTGAGACGAATCAACATATTTGGATACAACGTTCAAGTAACAATTGAAATTTTAAACAGATCAGTTCTGATAATTCAAAGACAATTATTAAATTAAAATAAATTATTTGTGAATTACAGACCATTTTAAAATATACAACCTTGCTCCAGATAACTGACTATAATGTTCAATTATTGCTATCCCTAATATATCTTTTGTCGCAATATTTTATTTATTCTTTTATCCTGTAGTAGTTATATTGTGTTTTCTTGTGTACAGATGAATCACAAGTAGAACCAATGCTGCAAAGTGGAGGAAATTGTGACCGTGACACTGATACTGGTATGATATGGTACTGATAATGATATCCACAGCCTGTGTTTGAACGAGAATCTGCTATAATAGTCCCAATTGATGAAAATTGTTCAGAATTTCACTGTTTTTCATTATTTATTGATAGAGACTAATTAGATTAGCTATTAGAGTGTAAACATAATCTCCAATATTTTAAATAACGAACATTAAAATATTTTCATGATGAAAGAGTATTTTAAGACTAATTTGTTAAAAATGTATTTGTGTGATCAGAATACAAAGAATATACACAAAATCTGCATACAATGAGCTTAAAATGGATATAATAAGTGTAATTTTGTTAAAAGATAAATTTGTTACAATTTTTGGAAGTACTGCACCAGGAAATGATGCAAAAAAATGGTGGTGTTGAAAGTCTGAATAAATTTAAAATTTTAAATAAATAATTTTGGTTAGTTTTGTTTTTATTTTGTTTTTTTTTTTAATAGAAATAATTATTTTTCTGTCTCTACATATTAATATCTCCCCAATTATTCATTTTGTGACCTTTTTGTATGTTTTTTATTAATTTTGAATATTTAGAAATTGACAGTTATTATTAACAGTGTGAATTGACAGTGTGTGGCTAAATTAGACTTGTATATAAAACCCACACTTGTGTTTAAAAACACACTGTAGTTTTGAATGAATCTGTCATATAGCTTTTACTTCATCATTATGTGAAATGTACATACAGTTATATACAGTGACCATATATACACATATATACTTGCAGAAGAAATTATTATTTGCTAATACAATACGTAAAATTAAATTACTGGAAGAAACTCAACATGTCACGCGTTACTATCCAACAAAACGTGGATGCAAATACTCTATTATATAATATCCTATGTATGATAACAGATTTCATTTTTATTTATTATAGGTATGTTTATTTAGAATTAAATTCAATAATACAGATAGTCATAAAGTAAGGCACTGGTATTTGTCTCGCAGAATCCTAACAAGGTTCAAAACCTTTTTGTTTTGGACCGTATTATGTAATTACTAAAGTATCATACCTGGTGTGGATGCTCCGCTGTCAATTGGGCTGACTAATGCGTTGGCACTGACTGGTGTTAAATTGGATTGGGCCATGAGCTTTTGGCGAACTTCTCGAATCTTCAACTGCAGTGACATTTTATTTGGAAAAATATCAGCATGCAAGGACTGAAAAAAGAATTAATTATTATGTAAACATTATTCCCTCATTTGGATAGTAACTTATAAACACTTATACACATAAACAACACTGCCAATAGGTTTGTTAAATTAATTACTTATTTGCTTGTTTGCACTCACATTAACTTTTTTTTCTTTTAAAAAGATTTATACTGGTATCTATCTCCAGTGCAAGTATTTCATACATTAACGTATGGGAATACTTATACAAAACAAACTGCTGTACTGGCACTGAGCCTAGTAGAAGAAAATTACAGTTTACCTACATTCTATTTTTTCAACACTTGGAATAATCACATGACAAAGTACCAACGCCTGAGCAACAGTCGTAACTTTTTCAGTATATTAATATAGTGTAGTTGTGTCTAATCTTGTCGCATAACTACTTATTTCTGGTTTTCACATAATTTCTTTGTTACAGAAAAAAAAAGTCCTCTAAACTTTAAGCACTGACTTATCTAAGGCAGACAAGGCAGCCTTTCATTCTGAGGCCCCAGATACATTGTTTTATTGTATAGGTATGTATAGCAAAGGGCATGGAAATGTGCGAAACGCTTACGGTCAGAGGGGAAAGGCGATGTGGAGGGAGTCGCTGTGAGATGTGAGAAGAGAATTGTTTTTATCAGCGAAGGTGCAGCCAACCTATGAATATAATTTCTAACAGTAACAAAAACTCGCGCTCGCAACTTTTATGTTTGTTTGTAAATGTGTCACCATGAATCTCTATCTGTGTGTGTGTGTGTGTGTGTGTGTGTGTGTGTGTGTGTGTGCCTACAGTCACACAGCTGGCTTTAAAAAAAGAATTATACGTTTATTGATTCCGACATAAATCAAATATACTAATAATATTGTAATTGTATTACTATACAAATCAAGCAAATGATATGTACTGTTCACACGTATCGGAATTTGGTGCTGTTACATATCAGCATGTTTTATAAACATATCTGAGTGTTATTTGGTTCTGTCATTGTGTACTGCTGAGACGTAAAAAAACTACAGCCTTTCTTTCTTATCACAATGGAATTTGCAAACTGTACACTTCCAATCCTTAATTACACTTGACTATCTTTCCAGTTTATCATTACACAAAGGAATGCGATCTTCATATTAATTTAACTGCAAGAATCTTTTTAATCCTGGACAACAAAAAACTATTTATTTATTACTTCTTGTGCTTGACTATGAATAACTTTCCTGTCTTTGCTAGTTGAAGAAGAAGTATCCATTTTAACAAATCTCGTCGTTACTGGATGATATAACACAAATAATTTCGATAACACGTAATTACAGAATAAAAACTACCAATAGAAATTAACTAAACAACTAATAAAAATGAGTGACTGTAAAACAACGTTAAAATTAATAATAAATTGAAATAATAATAACAAATGCAAGACTGAGATAGTACGTCACACAGTAACTAACAATGTACGGGTAACTAAAACATCACACGCAAAGTTGACAGTACTTTCACTTGCATACCAGCTGATTCACCGTAACCCTCCCGCCATTCACAATTTCAAATGGACTCGTCCATCCATAAATTGGTTTCTGCGCATAAGCCCTTAACTTTCAATTTTACTGTAGTTTATAGTCTTTTCTTTTAGGAATATGTAACTATTTAACTAATCTATCTACTTACGAATTATCTATTTTACTTATTATTTTCAGATCTGAACACAATAGAAAAAGAAGATGTGCAAAATGTGAAAAATCAAAGCTTCATTCACTTTCAATTAAGTTGTATGGAAATTAAGTAACGTTTTTTAACCTTTTATTTTATTGGATTCATGTATTACACCATCAAAAACCAAATAACATGTATTTTTCTATGGCTGTCATGGCCGGTGTCAACAACATTGGAAACATTATTTGCCGGGTTGTTAGGCAATGGCCTATCGTTTGTGTTTACAGACATTTTGTCCCCACTATCAGAGACAATATTCAGTTTTGGAAGCAATTGGCATGGTGTCCGCCAACCAGTGTGTTTTTGCCTAAGAAGGCCCATTTATATAAACTTTTATGCCAACATTATCTAAGCTGGAAACCAGCTTCAAGTGCTATCTGACTGACTTGGGAGTACAGCATGCCAAATTCTATTCAGTACAAAGCTTTCTCCATTTTGATTCATAGCGGTGGGGGTTCTGATATCTTATAAACAGGAACTGTCCTTTTTCAGTATACATTAGTGAATAATTATTACATAACAACTCACTTGGAAAGCTGTTGTTGCTTGAGTAGAGGGGAAAAACCCTTGATCTTGAAACAACTGCATGACCAACTGCCGCCTCTGTTCAAGTACACGCCGATGACCTTTCTCCGCTTCCCTGCCAGGTGTCTTTGGTGTCCTTGGAGAGGCTGCGTCCAATCCTTCTAACCCGGTTTCTACAGCAGAAGCTTAAAACAAACGTGCAACAATACAGTTAGCCATTAATACTGTTTGATATTAAAAATGACACACGTGTCATAATTGTATAAAACATCTGATAAGCTTCATAGAAAATTAAAAGAAATTACAATACTGTAAAAGCAAAATTAGGAAAGAACATTTTAAGGCTGTAGTCAATCACATGACAGCTTTCTGAACCCAAAGCAGATGTCACTTTGACATATGTACGTATTGTGTTAAGAAAATATTATAACAACTATTCTTAATTACCATATTTTTATGCTTATCGTGTGCACCATTAAAAAAAACTTTAGTTTAAGGTGGAAAGATGGGGTGTGAGTATTACATGAAGAAAATATTTATGTAAAGTAGCTTGTCTTCAGCTTGAATGATCAATGTCTTTACAGGTATAAAAGTTTCACATATACATACTGTACATTCTTTTAAATTTATAACTGGAGGAGCACACACACATACACACACACACACACACACACACACACACACACACACACACACACACACACACACACACACACACAGAGTCATCTGTCATTGATTGGCTATTCAAATGCACATTTAATTTTCTTTAATGTCATACCCAGAGTGATTAGTACGGCTAGATTTGTGCCGATTCATGCAACCTATTTAAACTTGTAGGAAGATAATAAATACATTAAAACAACAAAAAAAGTTACTTTGATTTACAGTGGTAAATCAAACCTATAATTGCTCCAATCCCCGATCTAGCACTATCTTGCACTTATCATTGATTTTGTAATTCTTGTTAAAATATCTATAAGATCAATGTTTTAAAGTCATTGATAAAAAGCTATACTAACTTGCATTTATTCCGATTTTCAAGAGCATGTCTCTTCTGTTTTTGAATACAAATGCACGTGAAATTGTCAGTATTGTACAAGTTCTATTCATTATTTATCTCTGTCTGTATTGTTTTGAATCAAAACAAAAATACTTTGCTTGGGTAATGTTATTCAGATAGAGAAACTCCCTCTTGGATAAAAGTAAACCTGAACTTGTTTTTATAGAATCTGTAGTAACATTCTAGGTGTTGGTGGCAGTCATAAACTTTCCATACCCCGCCCCTAATCTACATTTCCTACCTTATTCAAACTACTTCAATCAGTGAGTCAGTAAAAGTAATACAATAGTTTTGCTTAGCAGAACCATTCATTAGTTGAAGCTAATTTTCATATATGGTATTAAATTTACATTATTATGTAGCAATTTAACAGTGACAATTATGTTTGTACTGTATAACATTCTGAAATGGATACTAAAACTGTGCAACTGTTATTTTATTTAGCTGACACTGTAAAACATTCAATCACATAATTCCTTCAATGAAGCACCTAATACAAAATGTATGTCACCCTTACTAGTTATTAGATCCCTAAAAAAAAAAAAAAAAAAAAAAACTGTAGGCCTTATCTCCAAATAGCGTAATTCATTCTATATAAACTTACTACAACAAGCCTGTCACCTTTACTGATTATTAGATTCCTATAAAAAATATTTTTAGGCCTAATCTCCAAAATAATGCTTCAGTAAGGCCGAAAAATAAGTTTTACCTATATTTTACAAATTCAATTTTGTGTTGTTAATCAATATTATTATAATAGGTACTGCAATCAAATAAAATGACATATTATGTATGATTTCAACAAGGCATTTGATTCATCTCAAATTCAGTCTACTTTGATTTGCCTGATTCGGTAGAAAAAATGATACTGTATTATTAGGCTTGTATTTGTAAGTGTAAATGCATAATTACTGCATGATGATTTTGAATGATGACACAGCAGAGTTTTTTAAAGAGTTTAGAAAATACTGTAAACCTTGACCAGTTTCTAACAGGAATGGAAAATCAAAACGATGAATATTAGAAAATAACAGTTACAGAAGCCCACTACAAACAGAATTATCACTGTTGTACACCAGTATAGAAAAATTATCCCGATTAGCACTTTCAAGCTTCTCAGCTCATTGTCAGATCGGAAATCTATTCCGATTAGCGTTTTCAAGCTTCTCAGCTCATCATCAGATCAGAAATCTGTCAACAGTGATAATTCTGTTTGTGATTACAACCATTAACACAACTTTCTTAATTATACAAATTTACAGTTAAGAATACTTTAATAAAATTTACTGTAGACCTGTATTCTTGTTGTTCATATTGCTTTAGATCACCAAAAAAATGTGAACTACAAATTGGTTTAGATCATGGAAATTTAAACATAGACATTTAAAAATATATCAAATTTTTAAAAAGATTGGTGGAAGTATCATTTTCAGATAAAAATATGAGTTCCATGTTTTAATTTAAAGGCTTCGTATAGCAAGTAGTTGTGGAAAATAATTTACAACATAATATTCTTTCAGCTGTAAGCCAGTGCCACTGCGACCTTCAGCAACAGAAGGGTGATCTGTATGGCACTGTTCTATAGGTGGCCATGTTCATAAAATGTGTCGATAAGTTACTGCCATGGGAGCACAGGTTTCTCTTTTTCACATCTGTCCTTGGTTTTTATGTTGTGAAGCAAGATGCTTGGTGTAAACTGTGGACAAGAATCTCCCCCCCCCCTTTTAAATGCGACTCATATAATGCTACCCCTCTACACATAAAGCTCTCTCTTTTTTTTTTTTAATAATCCATTGATGCGCTACATAGGGTTTTTACTGTATTTTGTTGGTATGTGTTTATTTATTTCTTACATATACAGGGTAACACTATTCCAAATTAAGCGTTTCCACATATTTGAATGTGCAAATATGCTTTTTTTAGGTCTTAAGGGGACCAGGTCGTGAAGGCCTGTCTCATGTTAATTAAATGGAAGTGTCGCTTATCAGTTAGGTACACATATTTCAAAAACCATTCAATATATTTTTATCAAACTTTTTTCAGCTGAAAGATAAATGCATGGAGCATACCGTAGACCTAATTAAATACATGTCCTGATAAAAGAATACTTAGGGTGATTTTTCAAATATAGTCTTGAAAAAAAAATTAATACTTTGTTTTAATGTAATGTATCATTCAAAATTGTTGGTCTATTATAATAAGTGTTATGAACCAAACATACTAAAAAAAATCCAAGTCTCTAGCACGTTCCAGTACAAAGTTATGCGCACCTAAACATGAAAAATATGAAGTTACGGAAAATTGCGTTTAAAGTTTTGTAATGTTTTATTCAAAGTACACCTGCACTATACACTTCTTCTTCATTACTCTCATTTCCCTTCCTTTTTAGCTGCCTTTTTTACTCTGTTCTCCTTACTTCTTTCCAGAACACTCTTATTTGCTTCCAGAATCCTCATTTTATAGCTAATAATATTATTACTGAAACGTTTGTTTGAAAGAGGTCAATGGCCCGCGCTGGGTGACTTCACACGAAATAAACATTTAAGATATGAAAAAAAAATTTTGGTATAACAATATATATATATATATATATATATATATATATATATATCATTTTAAACAAAAAGAAAAGGAGATTTTTTTGATGCTAAAAACTAAAAATTGATTTTTTGAACTTTTTCACGACCTGGTCCCCCTTAAAAATCAAGTGTGAATGTTACACTAGGGCATATGGCACTTGTCGGAATGTCATATGTTATCAATTGATTGCTGTATTACTGGTTTTATCACTAGTTCAAGTAATCCTGATACATTGTGTTATAACGTGTGCATGCATTGTTAGCCTGTGCCTGACATAAAGACATATAAACACTAGGACAGCAATCTATTGGTTGTTGTAAATTACAGAAGACATGGCACATCAGCAGAGTGAGTATACAAAACACATACCAAACTATACTCAGAAATGACTTCATTTCACATGCCCATGGGAAATGAGTCTAGTGTGTTACCTTAATCATAACAGTGCTCGATAATCGATTGGTGCAATGGTTCCAAGTCACTTGGGTGAATAGACAAACTAACAAAGGTTTTGTAAAATATATAAAAACACTTGGTAAGTTTCACAAATTTTTTAATTAACTCTGACAGCTGTTTCGACTAACTTAAGCCATTGTCAAAGAGCGAGTGAATGAAATTACTGAACACAGGATGTTAGAGTAGTGTAGGTGGTAAACATCTGTTTAGGGCGTATCTGGAACATCTGTGTTGTGATGGCGAGGGGTGGGGAGTGTGTGCATGAGACAAGGGAAGGTCTGGTGTCTTTAAAAACTAAATACAATCATGAATGCAAAATATAAAATTAACTGAACTAAATATAAACTGAATGCAAAATTTAAAATAATGATGAACATTCAAAATAATATAAAATAAACTAAACTAAATAACAGATTTTAATAAAGGGGATACACAAAATTCAGTCTGTTCATTGGTTAAATTTTTGTTATTTTTTATTGCTTTTTTAATTTCTAAAATTTCTAACAAATCCATTTTTCTACCTTTTTGTATGCTGTGGAGTAGTGTTATGTTTTTTGTGTCTATAAAGTGATTGTGTTGTAAGCAATGATCTGCAAAACCTGTATTAGATGTATTGGTTAAAATCGCCTTCTTATGTTCAGAAATGCGATGTTTCAGAGCACGGCCACATTGTCCGATATAAATAGCATCGCATTCTGCACAGTGTATTTCATAAACTCCATTTTTCTCCAGTGTATTACATTTTTCTTTATTATTGACTAGTAGTGAAAAAAGATTACGTTTGTTTACTGATACCATGTTAAGACCATGGTTTTTTAACCTATTATTAATCTTATCTGTTATACATGGAATGTAATTTGTTAAGTGAAATTTTTTGTTACCCTGATCTGGCTCTATGGAATAAAATTCTTTTAAAGTAATTTTCTTCTGTTTTTTTTAAATTAAAGAATTAATTATTCTTTCATCATAACCGTTATTTTGTGCTATGGCTTTTATAATATCTACCTCTTTATTGAAATTTTCTTTGGATAAAGGAACTATAAGGAGACGATTAACCATTGCATGAAAACTGCTTAATTTTATGTGCCATGATGTTAGTGATTGTTTATGTATAACGGTATCTGTAAAAGTAGGTTTTCTATATATCTGAAAACTAAGATTATTTTGTGATCTAGTAATGGTAAGATCCAAAAAATTTAAACTTTTCATATTTTCTGTTTCAAGTGTAAATTGCACGCTACTATAAAAGGAATTAATATAATCTAAGAACATATGGAGCTGTCTATCTGTTCCCGTCCAGATACAAAATATATCATCAACATACCTTGCCCAATTAAAAACATATTTTATGTTGGGGTTATCAGATGTAAAAATGTTTTCTTCCAAAAATGTCATAAAGATTTCACTTAATAAAGGTGATAAAGGAGAGCCCATAGGTAAGCCATTAAATTGTTTATAGATTTTATTATTAAACTGAAAATAATTTTGTCCTATGCAAATATCTAAGGCCGAGAATAATTCTTTTTTCTGATCACTATTTAAGGTTAAAGTATTTTGTATATGTGAGGAACAGATAGACAACAGAACATCTACAGGTATAGACGGAAATAAATTCTTAACATCAAATGAAACTAATTTTGCATTCAGTGGTAAATGTACATTTTTTATATTATTAACTAATTGTACAGTGTTTTTAATAGCATACTTTGGGTTAAAGTTAATATATTTTGGCAATAATTCATTAAGTTTTTTACAGACTTTATATGCAGGTGCAGTTACATATGAAACAACTGGGCGCATGGGACAATTAGGTTTATGTATTTTTGGTAAACTATACAAAACAGGAGCTTTTGGGTTCATCATAGTTAGCATGAAACTTTTTGTGTCTGAAAATATATTAGGGCAATTTTTAATAAGTGATTTTATTTGTTTTTGAAACTTATTAGTGGGATCATTTAATATCTTGAAATTGTCATTCCTGAAGAGAAGTTCTGTCTTTTCAATATATTCGCTCCTATTTATTATTGTAATTGTATTGCCTTTATCAGCTTTGCAAACCACTAAACTATTTGAATTAATTTTTTGTTTTAAACTGTTAACTATGTACTTATCTGAATCTTTTAGACTGTACTTATTCTTATTACTTTTTGATATAATGTTTGCACAGGAAACTAATTCATTATTTCTTATATCTGGGTTATCTACATTACTAAGTGCTATTTCTGTATTTACACATAACATTTCCATGTCTCTTTTGTACCGTATGTTTGGACAATATTTCAAACCTTTATTTAACAGATTTAGTTCTTTCTGAGTAAAGTTTATATTTGAGAAATTTTCCACTCTGTTATAAAATTTATTTACTGGTGATGACATAGTAGTTACTCTCTTACTACTTAGCTTAGTTGTGATAAGTTTTAGTAATTTTGTTTTTTGTACTAAATATTGTTTATGAGCATGATAACTTACTTGTTCTCTGATCATATTATCAATAAGGTCAAATTCCACTGCACTGTATCTATAAGTTAATTCACAATGTATTAGTTTTTGGTGTAAAGACAAATTATTTCTTCTAGAGTACCATTTCTTGAGTTCCAAATGTAGCCAGTTCTTGTATGCCTGTTGAACAGCAGTTTTTGCTTCAGACGATTGATGGCGGCAACTAATCTTCATGTACGTTGGAAATACACTATTCTTTAGGCACTGTTTATTAAATGTTTATTGCAAGTAAAGCAATGCTCGTTACTTTCTACAAAAGATGTCTTTTAAAATTCCGGAAGTGCAACAACCATTTGTGGTTTAATGGTTGTAAACCATACAACCATTAATAAGTTTCAAAAACAAATAAAATCACTTATTAAAAATTGCCCTAATATATTTTCAGACACAAAAAGTTTCATGCTAACTATGATGAACCCAAAAGCTCCTGTTTTGTATAGTTTACCAAAAATACATAAACCTAATTGTCCCATGCGCCCAGTTGTTTCATATGTAACTGCACCTGCATATAAAGTCTGTAAAAAACTTAATGAATTATTGCCAAAATATATTAACTTTAACCCAAAGTATGCTATTAAAAACACTTTACAATTAGTTAATAATATAAAAAATGTACATTTACCACTGAATGCAAAATTAGTTTCATTTGATGTTAAGAATTTATTTCCGTCTATACCTGTAGATGTTCTGTTGTCTATCTGTTCCTCACATATACAAAATACTTTAACCTTAAATAGTGATCAGAAAAAAGAATTATTCTCGGCCTTAGATATTTGCATAGGACAAAATTATTTTCAGTTTAATAATAAAATCTATAAACAATTTAATGGCTTACCTATGGGCTCTCCTTTATCACCTTTATTAAGTGAAATCTTTATGACATTTTTGGAAGAAAACATTTTTACATCTGATAACCCCAACATAAAATATGTTTTTCATTGGGCGAGGTATGTTGATGATATATTTTGTATCTGGACGGGAACAGATAGACAGCTCCATATGTTCTTAGATTATATTAATTCCTTTTATAGTAGCGTGCAATTTACACTTGAAACAGAAAATATGAAAAGTTTAAATTTTTTGGATCTTACCATTACTAGATCACAAAATAATCTTAGTTTTCAGATATATAGAAAACCTACTTTTACAGATACCGTTATACATAAACAATCACTAACATCATGGCACATAAAATTAAGCAGTTTTCATGCAATGGTTAATCGTCTCCTTATAGTTCCTTTATCCAAAGAAAATTTCAATAAAGAGGTAGATATTATAAAAGCCATAGCACAAAATAACGGTTATGATGAAAGAATAATTAATTCTTTAATTTTAAAAAAACAGAAGAAAATTACTTTAAAAGAATTTTATTCCATAGTGCCAGATCAGGGTAACAAAAAATTTCACTTAACAAATTACATTCCGTGTATAACAGATAAGATTAATAATAGGTTAAAAAACCATGGTCTTAACATGGTATCAGTAAACAAACGTAATCTTTTTTCACTACTAGTCAATAATAAAGACAAATCTAATACACTGGAGAAAAATGGAGTTTATGAAATACACTGTGCAGAATGCGATGCTATTTATATCGGACAATGTGGCCGTGCTCTGAAACATCGCATTTCTGAACATAAGAAGGCGATTTTTACCAATACATCTAATACAGGTTTTGCAGATCATTGCTTACAACACAATCACTTTATAGACACAAAAAACAACACTACTCCACAATATACAAAAAGGTAGAAAAATGGATTTGTTAGAAATTTTAGAAATTAAAAAAGCAATAAAAAATAACAAAAATTTAACCAATGAACAGACTGAATTTTGTGTATCCCCTTTATTAAAATCTGTTATTTAGTTTAGTTTATTTTATATTATTTTGAATGTTCATCATTATTTTAAATTTTGCATTCAGTTTATATTTAGTTCAGTTAATTTTATATTTTGCATTCATGATTGTATTTAGTTTTTAAAGACACCAGACCTTCCCTTGTCTCATGCACACACTCCCCACCCCTCGCCATCACAACACAGATGTTCCAGATACGCCCTACACAGATGTTTACCACCTACACTACTCTAACATCCTGTGTTCAGTAATTTCATTCACTCGCTCTTTGACAATGGCTTAAGTTAGTCGAAACAGCTGTCAGAGTTAATTAAAAAATTTGTGAAACTTACCAAGTGTTTTTATATATTTTACAAAACCTTTGTATTAATATGTTTCACCAAGTGCCCAACGAGTCATCAATTAATATCGTGACAAACTAACATTTTTCAATCCACCTTGTTACTTCTCGTTTATACTGATGATGCGTTTTAAAGCATATGCTTCATCATCAGATTTTAAAATATCCCTTGTAGAACGATGTCATCGGTTAAATATCCAATATCATTTGCACTATGTATACGTCAATAAGAAAGAAGTCATACAGTGGATTGAAAAAAGTTACTTTTCAATTATTGTACTCAATAATACTTCATAATGGAAACAAAATTGGTTTTAATTCTGAAAACCGTCTTCTGAGAAATGAAAGTGGGTACACTTAAAATTTGCTTAGTAAGCTACCATTAATTAATGTCATAATCAAGGATGTCATCCCATACACACATAGCATGAGTCAAAAAATATTTGTTTGGTCAGAAAATATGTGTGTTAAGTTGAAATGTTCAATTATCTCAATTTTTACTTCAGTAATACAGGTAATCTTTTCAAATAATGTAGTAAATTGGCATGGTATTTTGTATTAATCATACACAAGAAATGTTTATGAAAATGATTAATCATTTTCTCAAGTGTACTTGCACATTTCTCACTGGTACGAAGTCTTCATATTCGAATGTTTGTACTGATCTAACGCATGCTGTTACAGTTTTTATCAATGTTTTTAATTAGACTAAACAAAACAAAAATATTTGCTACATTCAACTGCAATATTTGTTGTTGTACTGCAGGCTCCTCATTGCTTTACATAATAAAGCATTGTTGTTGTTGTTGAATAACTTCATTTGCACTCAAAGCTTAAGTGACAGTACAGGCAATATACATAACATGAAGAAGAATGAGAATTTAATAAAGAAAAACAAATAATTAATCCTAGTAAACAATTAGTCAGTTAGGTTAGACAGTTATCACTGTAACTAATTTTTGTATCTACAATAATAAAATTGTAATATACACTTAGAGAATAGAATGTAACACAAGAACAACATATGTGACATGCCCTGAATTACATAAAATCCAGTTTACACACATAAAACACAAACACAGTGACAAAATAAATTTGTTCACATACCTTTGAAAGCTTCAAGATTAAAGTCTGGGCCAAAGAAAGTTGTACCAATAAGTTTCGCCGACTTCGGAGTAGCAGTGGCACTAGATTCGATGCTGACTATTTCTTCTTCACCTTTAAAACAACATTCGCCGTTATTAATTATTGTACAGATAAAAAAAATTTAAAACCTTCACACCATAGTTAATGTAGACTTTTTCATGTCAACAAAATTAAAGTACAGAAAAGAACAAAATGCTCTGTTGATTGATTATTTACCAACTGATTGATACTAAGCTATACTAATTGATTATTAGTAAATGCAGTAAAAAGATTGTTCACTTGGAAAACTTTTTACTGCAGACCACTTGCTTTAGAGAATCGTCTTCCTTTTCAAACTGTTTGCTGTGTGCAAAAAAAAAGAGCATCAACAGGCTTAAAACCAATACAATTACAGATCATCTTTCTAATATAATGCAGCTGTTACATATACGGCCTGCACAAGTAATACACTGAAACATTAACACTTTGGAACACACAATTTTTCATATATTTTATAATTTTTTCTGCGAAGACTTATTAACATTTACCGAAACTTGTGTATATCATGTAAACATTCAATTCTTTATTTTTAAATAATTGACAAACAAATTTATATTAATATGATGTTTACAATTTTTAATTAATTAAAAAAAATTAATTTTTTACTTAACAAAAGTTTTACATCAGCTTGCATTTATAAATCTTACATAAAATATAATTCAAATTAATTATATATCTAGTCACCAGACAAATATATATATATATATATATATATATAATTTTCTATATAAGTAACTCGATGTTTCTTGCAGTAATTATATAATTTGTGATGTTTTCAATTTGTTTCTTCTGCAAGTAGTATAATTTTGTATATTCTTTTATACAAAATTAAACTATAACAGATATTTATTAATAATGACTTCACAATTTTCTGCAGGAAAAGTTAAAACTTTAACGACCATGGCGGGTGTATACGCCTGTTCTTATCTCTCCGTATGGACCGTTTTGGTTGTACAGAAAAATTGTTTCTGTAGCTCAGATGAGTGCTTCTTGGCCGATTTTTCTGCATGATGTGACCACTATGATCACTGCAAACACAAAAATGTATTTGAGCTCACAATTTCGACCTTTATAAAATTCTTATTCCAGATTTTTGTTGGTTGTTTTCCATTTCTGACTATTACTTTCTTTGCCTCTCATTATAAATATCTGTAAGTATAATGGTCATGTCTTTATATCTTTACGTATAATGATCAAGTCATATCTTTATATGTTTTAAAAGTCATAAGTAATGTAATAGCTTCTCCTGAAATTAAAGGTTATTTAGTTTTCTGAAAGCCAGATATATCAGCCTTTAGTTCCAGAATATTAATTCCTTGGTTTGTTTTATAAAAACTAATTCCTTGGTTTGTTTTATAAAAACTAAGCTAGAGAAACAATGAAATATAATGAAGGAAAAAGTCTGACAATTTTGAACTATGATCTAATAACTGCAGTGATACACAATCCAAGACTATGTGAACACTTTCTTTTTGTACAATGAAGTGAATGCAGCAACATTTGAAAAAAGGAAACACGTTGGACGTTATATGCATATACTGAAAGGAAACATGATGTGAGAAAGAGGAAATTATAAGAATTTTGTTTTTACTGTAATGTGAATCATTTTGTTTCAACAGACTTGCATGTTACTGATATTATGTACGATATTGGGTGGCATCCAGGGCTTATCGTTTTTCAAAAGACTACCCAAGAGGCAAACATCAAACACAAACAGAAAGCTATGTATAATAATAAAATATTATTCATTGCATATTCCTTCAATAGGTTCCCACAACTGGGCAAGAGCTTGGGTAGGCTGAAAGCGATCAGACATCGACACATATGAAGCGGTCATATACGCCCGCCGCAGTCTATACATGGCAAAAGTTATATCAACCCACTATGAGGGTTCAAAGCGGGTGTATACGACCACTTCATGTTTTCTTTTATTATTAGACTCAAAAAGGAAAGTGAGTGACTGATTACTACTTTTTACTTGATTACAAGGCTCATGGAGTTGAAAAACTGACTTGGGCCCCCGTGAAGAAAAATTAATTTCACCGTGGTCATTAATGTGTTAACAAATCGCCATGGAAGGCTGTGAAAAAATATGATTCCTACGTGCAATAAAAAAGAATGTAAAACGCAAATGTGCTGCAATCTTGTTTTTTTTTCATGAACTAAATATGTTCCAGGTCACTCAGTTCACAGGTTTTACGTAATTAAATTTCTACAGACACAAATAAACAAGACTGCAGAAGTGTGGGCAACATATCCGAAGTGTTAAACACTGCATTTCATAGTTCCGACGTACAACTGGCCGCATGAGCAAGGAACTCCATACATAACTGATGACCACAAGTGTCCATGATGAACACAGCTGCTACTGTCGTTTGAGGCAACCAGAAAAGTCTGCAATAGTGGTGCACGCACTCACCAATGCCAACCATCGCACACTCTTTGAAGAGATGAGGCTTCTTATACCAATTCTTCGCATACTATTTCCCTCGCCTGCATATGAAGTCTGTCCAGATTCAGAAACATGCATCGATTGCAATGAATTGGCGTGGTGAGTGCCTCTCACTGAGTACTCTTTGGACATGAGTTGTGATGAACCAGTAAGAATTTGCCTTTCTTCTGATTGGCTGGTGGTGTCAGACAACACCTTTGTGAGGACTCCAAAAATTTATAAATACACGTGTCCTCACAGCCACTAGCCATAATCACAGTTCAGTGGTCACTGACTGTGAAACCTTGGTCAGTGTGTTGCAGTCTTCTGCACTGAAGATGGCTGTTGAAGGTACGGCTAAAATGTTTGCACATAACGACCTTGGACCGCGGCCTTACAGCCTGGCAAGCCGAAGTTCTAATAACACTTACATGACTTGTTTTGAATCTTTACCCCTGTTATACATTCCAAAACAAACCTAAAATATTTTACTGAAATTATCATCTGTCTGTCCAGGATTAGGCAGGTTGCCTGTTCCGGCTTCACCATCTCCGTCTCGGTCTGCCAACATTTCTTCTTCAGGTTGGCTTATAATTCAGGATTTTTCTTGGAATTCTTTCTGGAGACATGCGCATAACATGCTCTTTCCATCTTTTTTTATAGTTTTTTGCTAGTTCCGTTACTGGTTGTACTTTTACTTCCTGACTTATATCTTCATTCTTTATGTGATCTAATCTTATACAACCTTTCACAAATCTAAGATATTTCATTTCAGACGTTTCCATCTATCTATAATCTTTCTTTCTTGGTGCCCATGATTCGGACCCGTATAATAGCATGGGGACTGCCATCACCTTATAGAATTTTGTGTTTCTTTCGTGGTCTTTCCTTTGAGTGTTCTTCGTAATGTCCCACATATTCTTTGGAAGTTGTTTGTTTTATTAAGAATATCTTTGTCTTCTTCATATGTAATATCAAATCCTAGGTAACTGAAATGTGATACTTATTCTAAAATTTTATTTTCAATTACAATTTTTGTCCGAATCGAATCTTTTCCTAAGAATGCCATGGTCTTAGTTTTTTCTATTGAAATGTTCAAATTATAACCTTTTGATAACAGATTTAGTTTGTGGATAGCCAGTTGTAATTTATCGTCACTATTTTGGATTACAAATTGACCATCGGCAAACTGCATAGTGTTTAGGAACTCGTGTCGGCTAATCTGTATACCTAGAGGAGCACTTTGTTTCCATTTTCAATTATCTGTAACATAATTATATCTACTTTTAAATATATTAATGGTGTTCAACAATTTGTTCTTCATTTATTCCGTTAATTTTATTTCATGCTGTAATGGATAAAGAAGATTCATCAGCTTCAATAATTAAAGTTATTTAACACGGAATTTAAATTCAACTTTAAATTTTTACAATTTAATTTATATTTTTTTCTGTGATTAATATTTTTATGGCAATGATTTCACAGTGCCAAATGAGAAGTGAGAACTGTCTCATACTTACTGCGGATTTGTTGCTGTTGCTGATGTAGATGCTGATGTTGCTGTAGCTGTTGTTGTTGTTGTTGTTGTTGTTGTTGTTGCTGCTGCTGCTGTTGTTGTTGCTGCTGCTGCTGCTGCTGCTGTTGTTGCTGTTGGTGCTGCTTTTTACGAAAAGTTTGCACACTAAAAACATGTGGACTTGATGGAACAGATATTGCGCTAGGTGACTGACATTCTTCTGGTTTGAATTCTGGTAGGGATGAAAATTTTTTTTCAAAGTTTACTTGTTCTAATACCCTGTTAACACAAAGGGAAGTTATAGTTATTTCTGTGTTACAACTTTGTTTATCAAATCATAAACATCAGACATCAGTCGAGAAACTGTACCTGTCCATGCCATCCTCTACATTTTTCTTGAAGAAACTACGTTTTGTGGAAGGCGATTCGGGAACAGTATTATTTGGTTCTTCCTGCTCGTCTGCATGAAGTTTGGTACCAGAGGAGCCTGAAGTGTTATTGGTGGACTGCTGCCCCGTTCCTGTGTCTTTCCCTGCTTCAAAGTTCCCTGATGGCAAGACAGCTGTAAAAAAAATATAACACGCTCTTAACTCGTCAGGACAGTAGAACAGCATGAACCTAGACTAAACAGGACCTGACAATGTCCAGATTAAATTTAATTATATACACCTAAGGCAGTGGGCGAGCCGGCACAGTGGTAGCGTCTCTTGACTCATAATCAGAGCGTTGCTGTGCTGCCAACATGGTGAGATCGAGTCAAGGCCACGGCTCGATTTGCTCGTCCACCATGTACACGGACAAATAATACATACGTCTTCTCTTGCATACCCGGGCCATATAAGTAACAAGGGCACACAATATATACTACACACATAAACAACACTCTTCCCCCCCCACACCGCATGGCTTGCCCTCGGGCGTGGATTAAAAGGTTGGCTAATATCTCTCTGGCTGGGGTGGTGCGTGAGTTCTATCACGGCCGGATGGCGCAACAGGTCTATGACCTAACGCCTGAAGTGGAGAAGAAGAAGAAGAAGAAGAAGAAGACACCTAAGGCACATGTTGGTGCACACTATAGGTGGAGTGGCGCAGTGCCTGTGTGCCATACTGCAGTGGCTGCACTCAATCGTTTTCAGAATTCACTCTGAATATATTTAAAATGTCTCACAGAAGCTCTACATTGAATACTTGTTCAAAAGTTCAGTGTGGGAATCACTTTAATGGAGATATCTGGAGATGTCACTTTAAGGGGGCTAGGGGCTTGCATACCAAAAACTTCAGATATGAGAGTTTAACTTTATACCACAATAGTTGCTAAGAAAACTCTGAATTAATAGTTGTAACATATAAACAAACTAACTGCAGGTGATTTTATTATTATAAGTCAGTATATAATATACATGTATATACAAAACCTACCAGTGAACTTATCTGTAGTTCTAACTGATCAAACACAGTACCTACACATAAATATTTTATAAAAATGAAACAAGCATCAACATTACTACAGTAATATCCTGCTTAGTGGTCAAGATACATTTCATAAAAAAGCTCTATACAAAACATGCTGTAAGGGGTCGATTTTTTTTATGTTTATTGTTTACTACTTGTTTTATTCTTTTTTCTTTCTTGTTTTACTTTTATTTATTTATTTATATTTTACTTTAATGCAGCCTGATAATCCACACTAGCTGCTTTACTTGTTACGTAAAATTCTGAAGATCTGAACGTTTCTTAAACCTATCAAACCATCATTTACTAGCTCCAAATGTTTGTGATTTGTCTCTTTTTTCAAAAACCATCTTTCTCGAAACCTGTTACAAGCAAAAAGGCATAGTGGATTGGATATGTGATTCGAATGGATGAAGGATCAGTTGCATAAAATTACATATCAAGAGAATGACGGGCTAGAGATAAGTGGACAACTGAAAGAATATGTATTAAAACTTAATAGCAGTTCACACTTGAGGAATATCAGCAAGTGATATAGATGAATGGAAGCATAAATGAAAGGAGACTAGAGCCTTACCTGGACTGTAGAAACACAGATACACAATGAATGTTAGAGTGTTTATAGCATATAGCAAGCCTGTTTATATATCTTCATAAAAGTATTATTACAACTAAGAGACACTTATCTTGCAAGAGAATTTTTGATAAAGGTCAAAATCGGAGATGTGGCAGGTATGAAGAACTTAATTTATTTCACTTCAACTGAATTCTGTTCCCCCTCCCTACCAGTTATACTGGTTTACTGTGCAACTCAAAGTTACACAGGTGCACAACCTGTAAACCTAAAATCTACTGTTTTACATCCGTACAATAGCATGTGGACATACAAAACAAAATATGAAAAATAAAACACATTTATTCTAAATTAGTTAATTCTAATCAGTTCTAACAGAACCTCACCTTTGCTCTGCCGCCTCTGGAGAGGAGCCCTACCCAGCTGGGCTGGAGTTGGTGCTAGAACAAATGTCTGCCTTGTTTCTTCCTCAGTTTCGGCCATTTCAGCCTTCAAACACACAGAAATATTACACATAAACTTTAGGTACTACAACGAATTAGGTGTTACAATCTTACGATTTAGTTAGTAAAGAAAGGAAATCAATGAATGACAACTGGAATACAAGGAAACTGTGAAAAGAAGTGACAGCAAAATCATAATAATATGGATAACACCTGAAAAAGAAGACAAAGAAGAAATCTTACAATTTAACTAGTAGTTTAATCACTTGTTAATACTACATAGTATGGAATTTCTAACATATAAAAGTGTACAGTACACATACCTAAAATTTTTTGTGTTTAATTTACATCCAGTTTTAACCAAAATTTCTAATATTACTAACTTTCTATATTATGTTTGTCACTAGTTCACAATTCAAGCACTTTCTACATGTTCAAAATAATCAGGTCTTATTCCCCTTAAGCACAAAGTATCCCCTCTATAACACTAGCTTCACATTATCCACTTATTTTTCCATTGTGCCTGATCACACTGTATTACTTCATTATTCTTTACAACAATTTCAGTCCTTTTATCCTTTTTCATAATGCGACACATTTCACAACCATATAATGAAAGTAATTCTAAATTCTTTCAAAAAAATGTCTCAACTCCATGTCTACGTCTTACCTGTGTAGAGTGTTCGCTTTACAAAATCTACATAGAAACTGTTACATTTCTATAGCTTGGAGGGGCTGCAAATTAAATAGTTTAAGGTGAAAATACTGCCTTCTGTAAAAATCCTATTATACAACTAACTAAATATCAAACTTACTTTATAGTTACTTTTCCAAATTCAAGAATAATGTGAATGTTTAAATCTGTTGGTAAAATATTTCAAATAATTCAAATCAGTTATTCGTAACTAAAAAAATTAAGTAGAGAATAAGTACTAACAACATTACTTGTAAACATTTTACTAATGGGCACGCATATTTCAGCAGAACACCGATTTACACACAGTATAAAAAATATAAGGCAAAAACTTTGGAAATAAAACTAATACCAAGTGCTTAATGCACAATACATTTTCACAATTTTGCATTTAAAAAAACAAATACAGTTCAAAAAATAATTATGAAGTTACCCCCTCATGAGAAATAGAGAAGAGAAGAGAGGAGGAAAGTGAGAAAGAATGATGTGAACACTAAAAAGTTTTTTTTTACTAAATTTTTGAAATTTTGTTTACACAACGAATTGGACTAATATAAACTAACTTTAATGTAAGTCAAAGGAAATCAAATCCAGAAAAAAGTAATAACTAGCCAAATTTACTTCTTATCTCTAACATCAATATGATATAGAAAAGAAGTTATTGCAATTTAAACAGTTTAACATTTCTACCAGTTACTATAACATAGCTATACTAGGTCTCTGTACCAATCCACAACTTACACCATGTGAAACTTACACCACTACTAAATATAAACATGAATAAATGGCATTTCTGACAATTTCAGACCGACCAGTCAACACTGATAACACTGCTGATTCACCCAAGAGTTTGCACTGAGACAAGATCATGCTTTGAAAAATTTGCAAGTTATATGGCGTTCTCAATTTAGATAGGATAAGATTATTCTGTTAAATCATAATTTGATAAGACTGAAAACCACAAAGAAAAAAAGAAATGCACTAATTTGAAGATACATAATCTTAAAAGCTGTTAAATTTACGATTAACATTCAAACAAATGTTGTGTCTAAAACAGCTAAATTGTAATGCAAAAAAAAGTTTAAATATAAAAATATGAAAATAAGAGCAAGCACACATGTATTTTTAAAAAATACAGGCATTATCTTTACTTCTGAGTTTCATGTATGTTACTGTACATCCTATAGTTCTCAACTGGATGTTCTATTTTGTGTACTTTTTGTATCAATATATAAACATAAGATTTACAAGTCTCCTAACCCTTATGAACATGATTATAGGAAGAAAACCCTTGCACGGAAGTAAAATTTCATACTCACAAAAAGCAATAGCTATTATTGGTCCTTGGGATAATTATATACACATATAATTATATATCCTATTACTACATACACAGGAAATAAACCATCAGACTATTCTCAACATAATACAAAATAATTAGAATCAGCTCACATACTTTATGCAAAAATTCCAAGCGGATAAATTATACACTCCATATTCAGTGAAAACATCAAAAAGTAATTAATCAGATACTTTTTGAAAAATGACAACTATTAAAACTGGTGTACCAACTTGGCTGACATTATGTACTTAATATTTCTAATATGGCAACCAAATTTGATAAGTACATATTTTCATAAAATACAAGTAATGACTCTAGATTTAATGTTATGCTCTGAAATAATTTATCCAAGATTCTTCATAATTCCATTCTACAACTACTTTACATTATTATAAGCTACAATTAATATAGTCCTTTTTTTGCTTGATATTATATCTGAAGAACTATAACTACTCTGTTCAATTAAAAATTATTGCACGGAAATATTACTGTACAATTTTATGTTATACTTTTTTTTGTAACAGTACAGTTTTAATTTTACATCTTAATTCATATAATCCTGCTTAAATAATGGTTATGAAACTTATGAGCTAAACCTTATGTGGAAAGTTTTCAGTTGAAAGTCTAGGATGTAGATTATATACTAAAAAATAAAATATATCTCAGAAACCAAAACACATTCATTTTTTATAATGCCTGAACACACATGACCTGATGTTTATTTATTTATTTTTTATATATTTTATATACTTAAGCAAATCTGCTTTGTGTTGTACTTCAGCAAATTTAAGAAACCAAATCTGTTTCTTTATATTCATAATGCACAGCTTCAGCAACATTACTGTGCTCTCAAAATAAATTTTAAAATTTATCACACACACTCACACACACACACACACACAGCCAGATTACCTATCAGTGATATCACATAATGAAATGAAATTTTGATCTGAAAGTTTAACAATATCTTTTCACACTATTCAAATCTATTAAAAATATTTCTCACTTGTGCCCCACACTAGGGGTTAAGTTAGCTTTCTACAAACCTTTGTTGTTAAGAGTGAACAAAACTAAACAATCACAAGACCAGAATGTCCACATCACTATTCCATTTTACCACCGGTAAAAGTTCCAAAGAATTCTTAGAATAAAAAAGCGACAAAAATGCCAATTCCTCTAGTTTATATATAGGAGTATAAATACACACATTCCAAACTTTGAACTCTGTGCAAAAAGAAGTCTGAGCTAAAATAGCTAGTCTGCGTGTACTGGTTATAAATAAATTAAAAGAAAGAAAGAAACCCCTCTGCGTTTACATGGCAACACAAACAATAGAACACATTTAAACGTTAATACCACCTGGTCATCATTTATGGAGGGCAACACACTGTCGGTAAACACAATGGACAGGTGAGTAATGAAACATTGCAACACATTCTAATGAGATTTACATACAATAGACAGTTGCATATTATATACACTTAACAGACAAAATATTTTATGGTGATGACTAATAAGCGCAATGAAATGATGCAGCAGAGGACAAGCTGGTGCTTGTTTTATATTTGGGCAGGAACTTAAAACTTGACTTACATTTTGATGCTTCATATACCTTGAATAGTAATAACTGTTGCACCATATCAATATTATTGTATTTTAATTAATGGCAATTATAACATGTGTTTAACTGATCTAACACAAACACAAAACATTTTAATAAGCTCATACGGTTTATTCCTAATCTGGAAATTTTGAATGTCCATTCTGAGATAATCTCAAAGCAGTATCTTATATTAAAACTTAAAAGGAAAAATATGTAATAAAAATGTAAATACTAACAATCACGTCATGCTAACTGTATACACAAGATGGGCAAATGATTACTTGGCTGTTTAAATCAAGGTGGCATTGACTTCTAAACAATACAATACTTTAAACCAGTATAATATCAAATAAACAGTTTCCAAAAAGTTACCATTATTAAAAATCAAAATTTCAATAAATTTTTTTTCAAAAATTTTCCAAAACGTTAATATCAAATTTATTTGTTTAAATGTAAAAAAAAAAACAATAATTATACACACTAGTTTTTAAAAATATATACAAGGTTTGTCAAAAAGGCAATTTTATAAAATTATTTACTGGCACATTAACTACACAAAGCAATTTAATCTCCTTCAAAGTAATTGTTTTGGGAAGCCACACAATTATGGAATGTTCTTGGTTCCTATTGATTGAAACAATTTTGCAAGTCTTCAATTGAGCCTTCAAATAGTTCGCAACAATGTTTTCTACACTTTAAAAATAGCAGCCCCAGTGTTGGCTTTTGATTTTTGTTAAAGATAACAATCACATGCACTAAGAACTGGGGAGTAAGAAGGTTGGAGTACCACACGAATGCTCTACTTGATCATAGTAAGTGGAATGTGAAATGTCCATTACTACGATGAAGAATCCAAATGTCAACAATCTCTCACCAGGCGCAATTCATGCACCAAAATTTCATGAACAGTCAGGTGATTTAAATTTAGTTCATAACCAATCACTTTTATCATAAAATACTGATCAGATTATGAGACATCTCATTTTCAAAACATTTTGTTAGTTTGTGGTGTTCTAAGCCGACCAGCATACCCTGCAGTTTCCTGGCCACCCAAAAATGATTTATACGACTTCGAAACCTATTCCCCAACACATGGCTTTATCTCTGGGCGATTGTTTTAACTTATTAAATGTGTCTACTGCTCTTTCTGCCACAGTCAAACCTGGTATTATTAAGAAGTTAAAAACTTGTATGAAATTAACCAAATGGTGTAGCTATTAACTGTTGCATTGTGTCTCACAGTGTTGCCATTTTGTGGGTAAAAATTCAGTCTTAACTACTTTTTAGACAATTTCATATGTTATGGCGTCTAAGATATATTTTTGATTTTTAAATGTATTATTGTATATCATGACCTTCTGAATGAAAACGACAGTATATTACATATTTTTGCTTTAGTATACAAATATGGGTCTATACGAGGGTCAGTTGAAAAGTTCGCGGAGCAACATCTATAGCTCAGTGCTAGAACTAAAATCTTTCATGTGCTGCAAGACGTATATTTCGCATGAACACCTGTCAATTTCCAGCTATATCTGTTAACTTATTAACTATTTAACAGCTGTTTGAAATTTTCCTGTCACGCGTGTTTTTAAAATCCACAAAATCAAACACTGTGTTGTGATGAATTCTCTACTAAAAACATTTTAGCACCAATGGAAAATTAAAACGATATTGTACATGTGTTAGGACATGCTGCCCCTTCAGAAACAATGGTTAAGTGTTTAAAAATTCGAGTTTAAACGTGGTCGTACAAGCACTGAAGATGATCCCAGCAGTGGACGTCCAAAAAGTGCAACAAAAAATGACATTATTGAGAAAATTTCATAGGGTGTTTTTAAGGCCGCAGATTGAGGAGGAGTGGATGACGTTGCTGAAATCATAGGCATCTCATATGAGCGTGTGCACCATACTTTAACTCAAGAACTTGGTGTGAAAAAGTGTTGTGCAAGATAGCTGTCGCATCTGGAGTTGCTGCATTTTTTAGCGTCCAGTGTGGGGATTATCTTCAGTGCTCGTACGACCATGTTTAAACTAAAGTGCCTACTTACACACCGTTGGTTGTGATACTTACACAGCATCTTCTAACACATTTACAATTTCGTTCTGAATTTTCATTGGCGCTAAACAATTTTTAACAAAAAATCACACCACGATGTTTGATTTTGTCCAGTTTTCAAAACACGCATGACATGTCAATTTTAAACTGCTTCTGAACAATGAACAAATTGATAGATCAATTTGGAAATTAACAGGAGTTCACATAAAATACAAATCTTGCAGCACATGAAAAATTTTAGTGTTACCGCTAAGCTATAGATGTCACTCCGTGAACTTTTCAACTGACCCTCGTACAATGATACATTATATAGGTTTTCTCACCCTTAGTTAAACACGATATTACAAAGAAAACCATGTACAATTAAATTATGATTGAAGGAACACAGAATCTCAAAAATAACACAGAAAATTATAATATATGCAAAAAATGCTTGCACTATTACGACTGATTAAAAAGAATGGATACTAACGCTGAACAGAAAACTTAACAAAAATTAAGCCTTTGACACACAGTGTGTTGTCACTTTTAAAATGATCATAGCATGTTTTGACAGTGTTACCAACAATTCATATTAAGACAAAAACATTTACAAGAAATTAACTGATCTTGAATAAACTGAGTGACTTCCTTTTTGCATTAAGTTACGTTTTATATATTTCAATACATTCAAATTAGATTGCAACAACATATAGTCAAGCTTTTATATTAAATGATTAATTACATTTTAAACTTAACCCGCTATGTAATACTGCATTGAACCTGCTCAAGCATAAACATTCTGAAAACAAACAGTGCCTGACTGGCTTTGCTATGATGCACACCCACACAGTGTGTGAATTTTATAATTCTAAAAAAAGTGATTCACACATTTAACTCAACAGTGATTAAAAATTGACAGACAGAGTATACGTTTTGAAGTGCATTA
The DNA here is from genome assembly GCA_034769895.1 of Magicicada septendecula. Classification (NCBI taxonomy): domain Eukaryota; kingdom Metazoa; phylum Arthropoda; class Insecta; order Hemiptera; family Cicadidae; genus Magicicada; species Magicicada septendecula. Next base: position 824,248,633 of record CM068368.1, read on the forward strand.
TTTTAACCTTCACCAAAATGAAGTGACACAACAGATCGGCAGCAATTTAATTTAGTATATCCTTCCTACATGACTTGGATACCAGAACATGTATACAGGTAGATCCCGTTATATGCACTTTCGGTATCCGCGTTTTCGGATAACGTGGTTTACTTGTGAAGTTTCGAAGCATCAAAATATTGGCTGTAATGTAAGAATATTGAGCGCTCCTTTATCCAGAACTGCTGCAAACCCATATGCAGGTTATACAGTGTGCGTACAGCTCCGTTGTGAGTGTGCAACTATCACACGCATCTTCCTGTACTGTGACCTTGTCACTGTGTTTCCGATTGTAGGAGGACGCCAGTATTGCTTGTAAGCTTGTTGCAGTAAGGTTGGTTGTGTTATAACAAGTAAAGTGTCAGATAAACGTAGAAGAAGTGTGAGTAACGAAGTGAAGAAACGTTCGAGAAAATCCCACTCATTAGAAATGAAGTTGGAAGTTCTAGACCGATGTGATAAATATATGTTTGTAACATTAACATTCAGCCTGCAATAGGACTCAGTGAATCTACGATAAGAACTATTCGCAACAATGCACAATCAATTCGTAGAAGTGCTCAATCATCGACAAACCTGAGTGTTACTAGAGTGACTAAATCTCGATCAGAGGCAATGGAAAAAATGGAGAGTATGTTAAGCCACTGGATTGAACACCATAACCTGCAGCACATGCCTCTTGTCGGAACTGCAATTCAAACGAAAGCAAGAAGCCTGTATGCGGACCTGACGAAAGATATAGAAGATGCGCCGTCTTTCTCAGCCAGTTCTGGTTGGTTCGATCGCTTCAAGCAGCGTTTTGGTTTTCACAATATAAAATTAATGGGAGATGCAGCAACCGCCGATCATATTGCAGCGGAGGAATTTTCACGAACTCTATTTAAGAAATTCATCACTGATGGAGGCTACACACCTAAACAAGTTTTTAATCTTGACGAAACTGGTCTATTTTGGAAGCGATTGCCGAGCCGCACATTCATTTCCATTGAAGAAAAAACGGCGCCTGGTTTCAAGGCGCCCAAGGACCGATGCACTCTTCTTTTTGGAGGAAACGCTTCTGGGGATTGCAAATTAAAACCTCTTATGATCTACCACTCACAAAATCCGAGAGCACTAAAAGGCTGTGATAAGTCGCGACTGCCAGTTCATTGGAAGTGTAATAAAAAGGGATGGATGACTTCTGCAATTTTCTCCGACTATTTTACAAGAGAATTAAATGACGAGTGTGTTCTTTCTCACAGTAGGCTTTCATACTGTGAGAAAGAACACATTCCATTCAAGATTCTCATCCTTCTTGACAATGTTTCTAGTCACCCTCCTTTTATTGCTGAATTAAGCAAAAACATTCAAGTTGTATTTTTTCCTCCAAACACCACTTCCATCCTCCAACCTATGGACCAGGGTGTTATTGCCACATTTAAGGCCTACTATCTGCGTCGAACATTTTCAAAGCTTATCGGGCAGTGTGACGCCGATGACAAACTCACCATCAAGGCTTTCTGGTGTCAATTTAACATTCATATGGCAATTGGAATGATTCGAGACTCATGGAATGAAATCACACCACAATGTATGAATGGTGTCTGGAAGAAACTGTGGCCTGAAGCTATTGAAGTTGTTTCAGAAGATGGAGTGGGAAATGACATCGGTGGTGCGACGAGAGAGATAGCAGACATGGCACAACACATTGGTTTTACTGACGTCGACGAAGAAAATGTGCGCGAGGTATTGAACTCACATGTAGCAGATCTAACCAATGAAGACTTAATGGTTATTGAAGAGGAGAGAATTGTAAAAGAACAGCAAGACGAGGAAATAGACAAAGTTCAATCTGAGAAGAAGCTCACAACTAAAATCATGGCTCAGGCTTTCCAGATGATTGACTCACCCATGTCTATTTTTGAAGAGCACGAGCCCGACACAATGAGAAGTTCTCAAGTGAAGAGGGAAGTTGAACACGTGATGAAATGTTACAAAGACCTCTACAGCCAAAAGATAAAGAAGAGGACACAGCCGTCTATTAAAATGTTTTTTACCAAACATCACGGCATTTCCAACGACAGTCCTGCATCCAGTAAGAACCCAACTTCTGCTACGACAGTGTCACCTGAGAATTCTACCAGTTCTACCTTAACTGCAAAAGGAGGAAGACTGACCACAACTTCAACAGATTCTTCTGATGTTGACGACCCTGAAGATATTATGTAAGTGAAGAGAGACTTTAACATTTTTAATTTTTGAATACTTTTCTGTACTGTACTGTATGTTATTTAGATCATTTAAATGTATTAAAAAGCATTTTTAATAAGTTACTTAATTTTTTTATTCATGCCCTAAGTGTACTTGCCCATGTAAAATATACGTCCCGATTTACGCGAATTTGGTATACGCGCCGGTTTTCAAAAACGTATATACCGCGTACAACGAGATCTACCTGTACTAAAAATAAATTTACAGTACTGTCATTTTTGTGGTAATGGTGTACCTACAGACTCTATGGATTCTTCAATCTATACTTTCCCAAGAAAAATATACTTCTAAACTGTTGTTCCTCGGTATTTATGGCATAGTACAAATCACAGGATATATTGCTGTAAGCCTAACAGAGATACAGCAGCACTGGAAGAAACAAAAAACTGGAAACAATACTGTCCATGAAATTACAATAACAAGTGATTTACAGAGGGCATTAGCTGGAATTTTTAACAAAATTTGCTGGCAGTTTCTTTTTATTTTTTTCATTTTCACTTATAATAATTAATACAGCGGCTTTGTATTTCAATAAAAAATATATGTCTGTGATCCACATTGCATTGAAGCGTGAAATATTCTTGATGAAAATTAAACATTAAACTTTATAGAAGTGTACATGCCTGACATTCAAGAGTGCACGCACATTCATAGATGTGTGGGAGAGTACTCAAAAGTGTGTGTGTGTGTGGGGGGGGGGAGGAGGAGGATAGGCCTAACAGCTCCAACATTACGAAATACCAAGAGAATAAAAAAGTAAACAAAACAAACCATATTGTAATATTCAATTCTCGTCATCAGAATAATAATCAATTATTGAGTGGCCATCAGAATAATACAACAGAAAATGATACCATATAGGCACAAAGGAATGTTACGTTCTCGTATTAACGTATTCTCGTATTACGTTCCAATTACTGTAAATTATCTCTTCACATGGTCAGGACTACTCAATATTTAAATTGTGGATTTTATTTTCATTGACAACTCTGTTTCCATTCTGTTCATGTAGCCTAATGTAGGCTTGTAATATGCACTGAAAAACACAAAAATGTGGGTTTTTCAAGTTTCAAGGCTGACAGAGAATAAATAGCAACAGTTAATATACACTAACTGTTAAATTATATACAAATGATATATATTTGATAAAATACATTTTTTACCAAATATACTAGGCCCTTCATTTTCAAACTTCTTTTGACGTTCATGTATTCTTACAACTTTCAGGATCTTGTAACTGTACACATCCTAATTTCATTCCCATACAGTACATGCAACAGAACTTCGTAATTAACATTTGCAAGCTGTATTCATACCAATATACCCAAGGATATAGTCATATATCGAGTGCCAAGGAAACTCGATTTAGTGAAATTAATAGTGGTCATTCGTCACACAGTAACATATTTATGAAATTTTGGTGAATGTTGTGACAGTACGAAAATCTTGATGTCAGAATTATGGTATGAGTGGTAACAAATTATCATATTTTATTGTATCACACACACACACACACACACACACACACACACACACACATACATGGAGAGAACGATTTCCCTTTGTGAAGAGACAACGCATATTCTAATAGATCAAAACGACTCCAAGGTCAGGAGCAGACGTGCGGAGATGAGCATACAAAATGGCCATCCAAGTGGAAACAGATTGTAAATAGCCACTCTCATTGGTCCAGAAGACGGGATGTCATTAAAATCAGTGATGACTTAACAAACAATGACATGACAACAGGGCGTGAGCCAATTTGAACAAAAGACAATGACGTGGATGCGCTAACACATACGCAAAATATGTGTTTGCATCCCCCCAGTCAGCATCAGACCATCAAGGCGTCAACACGCTGTAAAAATCGCCGGCAGTTTTTGCCAGCGAAAGTGTTTCTTAATCAAACTAACAATGTGGTAACATATAGTAATAACTCTTTATCAGAAATCTCAAAGTAACTAGTCACAATGTAAATTAGAATCAGTGCAACCAAGGAGACCTCTGGGACGATCGGCCGAACACCTCCTTGATCATGATTACAATATAAGGACAGCGGAGACTTTACAACGCAGATACAGGAAAGTCCAACTATTTCTCTACTCCAATCTTTATTCTTAACGCTGAGCTCAAAATTACTAAAATTCAAATGTATGTGTAAAATCAATCTTAGCTAAATGAGTGGGTGTGTGTGTGTGTGTGTGTGTGTGTGTGTATGGGCTGTACTAGTACACATGAATAATGTTTCCATGAGACGTTGGTTTGTGTTCTGTTAAATATAAGAATTGATCAATTACAAGGTAACATGGGCAGTTGCAGTAAAATATAAATTCATTATAAATTCTATAACAAGATTAATACCTGAATAATAGAAAATAACAGAACTGTAATATAGCGGAATATGTGTCCGCCATTTTGTTAGTTGAGTATAAGGATTCCATTTTGTTTTATTGCTGTGGATGTCTATTTTTGAATTTCTATGTTATTAAAAGACAACTATATATACATATATATGCGCTGTCTGATTTCATTATTCCGCACAATAGTCCTGTCTCTGACAATCGCTTAATCGAATCCTGGGACCCGAACATAAAAATTTTGAATCACGAAGTTGGCACTACAAGATGGCCGCCGAACCAGTATGAAATACACAATAATTATGGTAATGAAAGGTAAACACCAAAACATACAATCACAACACCAAAATATAATTGTTTTAAAGATAACAAATGCCGCCCGAACTGGTGACGTGATATAAATAAAAGTTTATACAATAAGCCGGAGTCAGAGACGGAGGATTGTCGGAAGAAGGGAAGGAATACGTAAGATATACCTGGTACGTAGATAATAGGTTATACCATGATAGTAGGTTATATTATTGTTTAAGTAAAATATAGAACAATTACTAATAAAATAATAAAATTCATTTTAATATGAGCAAAATGGCAGATAACAAAAACACTAATATAGATAATACAGCAACTGAATCACTATTATTGAATGAACCACAAGCGAACTCAACACCTATTATAAATAGTAAAGTATCACTGGAAGACCTTTTTCTATTAATGAAGACACAAAATAATGAATTAAGAGAACAAAGCATTAAGTTTGATGTAAAATTCGATGAAGTGAAAAAAGAAATACAAAGACAAAATGTTAATGTTGACAAAAGAATAAATGAAATAGAAATACAGTGTGACAGTATTCAAAAACAAACAAAAAATAATAATGAACAATTTCACAACAAAATAAGTAAGTTAGACGACAAAATTAAGCAAATTAATGAGATAGTTCAGAATCAAATAGAAACACAAGATGAAAAAATAGAGAGTCAATGTTTCACCACAGTTAATGAGCAGATAGAGAGTAGAACCAATAAATTGTGAGATAAATAAACAGATAGAAATGAAAACTAACATTTTACAAAATAAAATCGAGAAATGTGAATTAGATGTAATAGACATAACCAAACATTTTGAAACAATAGACCATTCAGTATCAAAATATGAGAATAATACTAGTGATAGAATGAGCATGTTACAAAGTAAGATTAAAGAAATTGATGACCTAGCTATACAAAATAACAATAATATGCATGTTAAATGTGATGTGATTGAAAATGATTTAATGAAAGTGAAAAATGAGTTAGGGGGGGAAATAAATAAAAAGGTTACCAGTGTTACAGAAAGAATAGTCGTAACTAGGGACATGTACAATGAAACAGAATTAGAGAATTTTAACCATGAGAACAGAATAATACACCCCATGAGATTTTTAAACCAGACACGAGAGTATAACCATTTTAGTAACCATAATTGGGAAATACAACGAACAAAAATCGTAAAATGCTTTAAGGGTAATTCGATAGTATGGGCGGAAGCGCACAGAGTAGAATGGGACAATTTGAAACTTTCGAGAGAGCATTTAAAGATAAATTTTGGCCGGTAGAAGAACAAGAGAGTTTAAGAAGTCGTATTATAGGAGTAGGTAACTTTGTAGGACATAATAATATAACGATGTATGTGATGAAGCTGTATAACGAGGCAAAATACCTCGAACCGCTTATACCGTTCAAATCATTCGTCAGGTATGTGAGTAAACATCTACCTAGAGAAGCACAGATTACCTTAATGACAAAGGAGATAGAGAATTTAAGCGACTTAGAAAGAATTTTAGACATTTTACAGAGTATTAGGGATCGTGAAACAGTTAGACGCCCCATACAGAATGACTACCATGATAACAACAAGGAATTTAACCGACCTAGAAATAATTACCAAGAAAAAAGTGGTAATAACAATGATTATGTACTTAGAAATAATTTCCAGCAATCAGGTGAGTGGAGTTGTTTCAGGTGTGGGAGAGACAATTATGCCTACAGACAACAGTGTTTCAGGTGTACACTACCAAGAGAAGAGCAGAGGAGAAGAGAACCCAAGAAACAGTATGCACCAACTGACAGGAACACCGAGCACCAGCGGAACGTCGAACAACAAAGAAGGACGGCCGAATGGTCAGCAACAACAGAATATGAACGATACTAGACGACAGCCGGAAAACTAAAACCAACAGTGGTAGCCAGGACCCGACCACTGTTCAGAGAAGCGCATGAGGTCCAACCAGTAGAAGACATCTTGAGTAACGTCATACGAACGGACATCATAGCTGATTTATTAGAGGAGGAGAACAATACTGCAGCAGAGGTGAGAGCAGGATTAATGGAAATCCAGGTAACTATAGAAAGTAAGCATTTTAGAACACTGATTGATACCGGGAGCGAGATTTCAGTTATAGCAGAAAATATTTTAGATGAATTAAGAGAATTTAACAAGAATATTCCAATTTTGCCAGTAGCAGGGGTTACGGTGATAGGAGTCACAGGGGTATGGAGTAAGCGTGTGACGAAACAGATACATTTGAATTTTTTGATAAATGGTGTAGATTTTGATAGTGCATTCTTGGTAGTTAAGGGTTTGAGTTTGGACATTATTTTGGGTAACGATTTCTTACAGAGGAATAGAGCGGTGATAAATTTTAAAGAGAAAGTGATAGAATTAGATGGGGGTGACTGGTCGGTGAAAGTTAATTTTGAACGGGTGATAGATAGGGTTAGAACCACTGGTGTAAAGTTACTAAAGAAACGAGTAAATGAGAATCATAGTGATACTAGAATCAATTGGTGTAGAGAGGCCAAGTATATTAATGATGATGATAGCGAAATGAGTAATATTAATGATGCAGTGTGGGAGATAAGGGCAGATAAGTTTCGGAGTGAAGGGTCCGGTGTAGGGAGTGGCCAGTGTGCGGCGTTATGGCAGGTGATAGAGCAGTTTAAGGGAGTGTTTGCCGATGTACCAGGTAGGGCAAAAGATTATGAATGTATGTTACAGATAAGGGAACACACACCATTCATGCAACGGAGTTATCCTGTGCCTTATTCCAAAAGACGAGCGGTGCAAGAGGAGTTAGATAAAATGCTGGAAGGAGAAATTATAGAGAGATCAGTATCGCCCTACTCGAATCCTTTGGTGGTAGTGATAAAGAAGGACGGCAGAGTCAGGTTGTGTTTGGATGCAAGACGCATAAACCAGATCATTATACCCGACCGAGAGTCACCAGAAGCGATTAATGAGATATTCCAGAAATTCAGCGGCGTGAAGTACATGACATCGCTGGATCTTACTGCAGGATATTGGCAGGTACCGTTAGGTGAGGAGAGTAGAAAGTACACCGGATTTTTGTTCAATGGAAAGAATTACCAGTTTCGGAGACTACCTTTCGGATTAAATACCAGTGTGGCAAGTTTCATCAAATGTTTGGATAAAATTTTGAGACCCAAGGACTTGGATTTCCTGACAGTTTATGTAGACGATATTTTGATTGCATCCAGGACTTTCGAGGACCATATGGAACATTTAAGGTATGTATTGGCAAAGTTGGAGACAGGAGGACTTACGGTGAATTGGGAGAAGTTGAGATTTTTACAAACGGAGATTAATTTTTTAGGTTTCATTATCACATCTGGAGGGATCTCAGCAAACCCGGACAAGGTCGAATCGATCATGCGCTTCCCTGAACCAAGGAACATAAAGCAACTTCAGAGTTTTCTCGGGCTGTGCAATTTCTACAGAAAATTTCAAAGGAATTACGCACACGTGACAGCAAGGTTAAGTGCAGTACTTCAGAAGAACCGACAATGGAAATGGGGTAACGTAGAGCGTGGGGCTTTTGAAGAAATTAAAAGGTAATTTAGTGAAATGATTATGATGAACCACCCGGATTTTGGAAAAGTGTTCTATTTACAAACGGACGCCAGTAATGTAGCCGTCGGCGCGGAGCTGTATCAAGAGGATGAGGAGAAGGAACACCTCACTATAGCCTTCGCGAGTAGGTCATTGCTCCCAGCTGAAAAGAATTATACAACGACCGAAAAGGAATTACTTAGTATTGTATTCGCCGTTGGAAAATTCAGGACTTATATCCTGGGAAACAAGACCATCATACGCACGGATCACAAGGCGTTATCCTTTCTGAACACTTCCAAGCTTGCTCACAGCCGTCTAACCAGATGGGTGCTCGTACTACAGGAGTACAACTTCGAGTGGGAATACATCAAAGGGACAGAGAACAAGGTACCCGACACTCTTTCCAGAGTAGATAGTGAATGCAACAAAACAGGTAGAGATATGAAGGAAATTGAAATTTTTAAGATTAGTAGGGAGGATAAGATCTTTGGTGAAGAGTTAAAGGATACCAGCACCATGCAAAGAGCAGATGGTAAGTCGGGGAAAATTATAAACAACTTAGAAACGGAGTTGGAGGAGTCAGAATACAACCAATATTTCCAAGTTTACAAAGGATTGTTATTTAAAAAGGTAATAGGGGGTGAGCGTGACTGGAGGTTAGTAATACCAGAAGGGTTGGAGGAGAAGATTATTTGGGATTGTCATATTAGATACGGTCATTTTGGGGCGAAAAAGTGTGTTAATGTGTTGAAGGAATCATGTGTTTTCAGGAATATGGAGAGACGAGTTAGGAAATTGCTGAGGAGTTGTGATTTGTGTCAGAAGTCGAAGGTAGTAAACTACAGGGTTGAAGGTGAGTTGAATTTTATAAAGGTAGAGAGACCATTTGATTTAGTTGCGGTAGATTTGTTTGGACCATTGCCGAAGGGTAGAGGCGGAGTTGTGTATATTTTTGTATTACTTGACACTTTTTCGAAGTATGTGAAATTGTATAGCGTAAAGAGAGCTACCAGCAAGGTATTGAGTGAGAAGGTGACTAAGGATTATATGATTCACGTGGGTAAGCCGAAGGTAATTTTGTCAGATCATGGGCCACAGTTCATCAGTGGGAAATGGCGCCAGACCTTAGGATGGGAAGGAATCATCACGAAGCATACGGCTGTGTACCATCCCCAGTCAAACCAGGCTGAGCATGTAATGAGAGAGATAGGCAGGATCTTTAGAGCCTATTGTCACGCTAAACACAGTGAGTGGCCGTTGTATGTAAAAAGGGTAGAAAATTGGCTGAACAGTACCACCCATGAGTCCACCGGCTATACACCTCATGAATTGGTAAGGGGAACACGCCCCCCAAGAATTTTGGAGCAGCTGTTTGAGTATCCAACAGAGAGTGAGCGTACGGATGTGAGCATTAAGATCCGGTTGGCCAACGAGAATTTGTTACGCAAGGGTGAACGGAGGAAACGTAGACACGACGCAAAAGGTAAGTGGGTAAAATATGAAATTGGACAATTGGTATTAGTAAGGAGGCACGACTTATCGAGCGCTCAGGACAAGGAAATTAAGAAGTTCTTCCTGCTCTATGAAGGACCTTATGAGGTAATTGAGATCAAAATGAAAAATTCATATGTGTTGCAGGACAGGGAGATGAAGGAGATAGTAGGAACACACAATGCAACAAATATAAAGTTATACTGGTCATCTTAGGTAGGCGATAATGGGTTAGTATTAGAGCATGAATGAATTTAAATGTTAATATTTATGTTTCCAGGAGGGACACTCCCCCATTTTCGGGCGATCACAGATTCACCACCTCTGATTGTGGATTTTGGCTAAGGAGGCAGACCATGGTTGGCAGTAGCCTCAGCTGTGGGGTGAAATTAACGGTGGTCTGGCTCCACAAAAAGGGTATGAGTAGAAATTTTAACATACAAGAACGGGGAGGGGGACCCAGAGTTCATGGAAAAAAAAAAGTAAAAATGTTCCACAAACTAAAGTAGTTTCGTTTAGAAATTATGAAATGAAATGTTTGAGATTATTGTGATTTAAATGGTAAAATCTTTCGAGTGCTTGTTTTCCTTCAGAAAACAAGTGAGTGTATTTTATTTAATGATTTTATTTACTTATCAGATGATCCATTGTTGTAATTCCTATTTTGTCTTAGAAGAAATTGTCAGTGAAAGTGAAAGTTTGAACTTTTGCAAAGTGTCTATGTGAAAATTTTAAATAATTAAAGAACTTGTTTTTGAGCAAGGTTAAAAAGTGTTTTTATAGTTGTTTGGTGTTAATGAAAATGTAAGTCAAGAATGGACTGTAAGGACAGCAAATGTAGAAGGAGCTAAGTTAGATGTAATTGGGCTAGTGCAGTAGTGTCATGTGCTGCTGTAGCTAGCGAATTGGGTTGATGAGTAATGCACAGACCGTTGCCATCATTGGAGGCCTCAGGAAGGCGTGAGTACACTATACAATTTTAATATAATTTCATATTATATGTGATTCTTGATTGTTCAGTGTATAAAATGATGTGATGTAAGACATGCTAATGAAGTTGATTTCCCCGCCTTTTCGGGCGATTACTGCCTTACCAGCACTAATCGTGGTTTTGGTCGACGGCCAGCTGTGGACAGCAATTGTAACACTGACCATGGCTGGTTGCCCTGAAAATTGGTGAACTTTGAAATTAACGGGGGGGCCACTTAGGGGAAATTCCCAGAATTATGGAACAGCAAGGACAGGTGGTAGACCTGTTTTAAGGGCGTATAATCTGTACATTTAGATATGATGATATCTAGTTTTAATTATGTAACGCCGAAGCAAGGGCAAGGAGATGACAAAATTCCTCCAAAACTGCAGCCTTTGTGGAAGCAACTGGGCGCCACAGTCCAGGGGGGTTCATAGTGTGTGTGGTTAGGAGGTCATTACAGGGGTAGCGACGGTAAATTTATTAATGTGTTAAAAATATAAAGATAATAGTGGTTCTGAACAAAGAAAAATGAATTTGTTCTGTTGCAAAGAAAATAAGAATAAAGAAAATGAGTAAAGAAAATAAAGAGCTTTGAAGTTGTTTGCCATGATAGGTATATGTTTCAATGTTATATGAAGTAAAATAGTAGAATTAGTGGTTATTGCTTATAGAAGTTAAAATTTGTTTTATGTTTAGTATAATGATCTATTTTCATGTGGTAAAGAGAGTAATTATGGTTGACTGGAGTCAGAGAGTTTTTTTTATAAATGTAGGAATGTTTGAAAAAAAATGGAGAGGGTTATCCGTCTTAAATCTTGTATTTTTTTGTTGTTATTTGAAAACTTATGAGTTAAGAAAACCAACGTCTCAAAACACAAACCAATGCATCTAAGGGGAGAAATATCAGTCGTGGATATGGGAATAGATAAGGCCACTATATTAAAATTTGTATTGCATGTTTCAGAGTTTGATGGTGTTGTGACCGCGGTCCTGAGCTGGCCGGTGCGTCAGAACAGGAGCGTTAAGTGGCTCATGGCCTTATGGTGTTGGGATCTCTCCTGAGAAGTCCAGTAAGGTCAGACGGTACGATCATCATCATTGGACCAAGGGTAAGTGATTATATCTCTTTTATATCAATGTTACGGGGGTTATGGCAACATATCTGAACTGATCCTTTTAGAAAAGTGTGAATGAGTCAATGAAAGTTTTTATGTTTCGACATAAAATCTTTCATTGAGGGGGTTTTGTGACAGTACGAAAATCTTGATGTCAGAATTATGGTATGAGTGGTAACAAATTATCATATTTTATTGTATTGCACACACACATACATGGAGAGAACGATTTCCCTTTGTGAAGAGACGACGCATATTCTAATAGATCAAAACGACTCCAAGGTCAGGAGCAGACGTGCGGAGACGAGCATACAAAATGGCCATCCAAGTGGAAACAGATTGTAAATAGCCACTCTCATTGGTCCAGAAGACGGGACGTCATTAAAATCAGTGATGACTTAACAAACAATGACATGACAACAGGGCGTGAGCCAATTTGAACAAAAGACAATGATGTGGATGCGCTAACACATACGCAAAATATGTTTGCATCCCCCCAGTCAGCATCAGACCATCCTGGCGTCAACATGCTGTAAAAATCGCCGGCAGTTTTTGCCAGCGAAAGTGTTTCTTAATCAAACTAACAATGTGGTAATATATAGTAATAACTCTTTATCAGAAATCTCAAAGTAACTAGTCACATTGTAAATTAGAATCAGTGCAACCAAGGAGACCTCTGGGACGATCGGCCGAACACCTCCTTGATCATGATTACAATATAAGGACAGCGGAGACTTTACAGCGCAGATACAGGAAAGTCCAACTATTTCTCTATTCCAATCTTTATTCTTAACGCTGAGCTCAAAATTCAAATGTATGTGTAAAATCAATCTTAGCGAAATGAGTGGGTGTGTGTGTGTGTGTGTGTATGGGCCGTACTAGTACATATGAATAATGTTTCCATGAGACGGTTTGTGTTCTGTTAAATATAAGAATTGATCAATTACAAGGTAACATGGGCAGTTGCAGTAAAATATAAATTCATTATAAATTCCATAACAAGATTAATACCTGAATAATAGAAAATAACAGAACTGTAATATAGCGGAATATGTGTCCGCCATTTTGTTAGTTGAGTATAAGGATTCCATTTTGTTTTATTGCTGTGGATGTCTATTTTGAATTTCTATGTTATTAAAAGACAACTATATATACATATATATGCGCTGTCTGGTTTCATTATTCCGCACAATAATCCTGTCTCTGACAATCGCTTAATCGAATCCTGGGACCCAAACATAAAAATTTTGAATCACGAAGTTGGCACTACAGGATGGCCGCCGAACCAGTATGAAATACACAATAATTATGGTAATGAAAGGTAAACACCAAAACATACAACCACAACACCAAAATATAATTGTTTTAAGCGTAACAATGTAAAATGTTACCTGGTTTACGATAAATTTCTTACAAAAACCTATTCATCCCTTTTAAAAAATGTATGGAAAATAAAATTCAAGAAATTCCAAAGTCCCTATTAATTACTTCGTTTGTATGAATTGGTCATACATAATTACTGCATCCAGTTCTTTTATTACCATTTATTCTTATTATCTAGTGCAATTCTAATATAAAAAAAAGTATTTCTTGCTGGAAAAGTTTTTTCTAATCTGTACACACAATTGTGTTTTTTATTGGACAATCTGTAATGATGGACTACAATGATCTCTGAAGGTTGGCGGCTTTCTCATGAGTTTCTAAAAAAATAAGCACATGGTATTGATGTTAAGTTAGGCAAGTTCCAGATGATCTGTGGGAAAATCAAATGTGTTTTTAGAAACACGGAACCTCGAGAGACAAAATTATGGCAGTCCCTGTACTGTCCTATGGTGTGAATTATAGACGACAACCAACAAACAAGAAAGTAAAAACATATAAAGAATGAAGTGATAAGGGAAGAGTTACAAGTTTTCAACTGAATGACAGATTAAAAGATTATATAAACGACAGTGGAAAAAACACTTTAATAGGATGTCAGATTAAAGACTGGCCAAAAAAGTCTGTAAATGTAATCCTATAGGACTTAGGTGTGTGGGTAGATCCAGGAAGACATGGCTGGAGGATCTTTGAAGGTGGGCCAGGCAGCACCTTGCCTATGCCGTGATGTGAAGATGACGATGATAAGCAAGTGGTTTATACTCTACTTTTCTCTCCTCTGAGACCCTCCTGTACTTGGAAATTTAACACTTGCAAGGAAACTGTTAAGCAACCTAATGCAATAAAACACTGATGCTTATTTAAATAAATCCTTGTAACAATTCTTATTTACTCTATTTTTCTGAATATATACCTGCACATAAAAGGTACAGCTATTGGAGATGATATAGGTAGACATCATTTAACCTTGAAGCTTCCTACATCAAAGATGACAAGTTTTACTCTGCTTGACTATTTATGTTTAAGTGTTTTCAAAGTGGACACCTCTTAGCTGTTTTGCTGGAAATATGCATATTTCAAAATTTCACATTAGCTTGAAATTTTGGGTTAATTTAAAGTAACTACTGACATAATGTTTCTCAGTTTGTTAACAGAAGTATACAGGAAAGATACGACGTATCTTATCTTTATACTGTGTATCATGTCTTATACTGTGTATACAGTATACACATGTAAGTACATGTGTTTTTGAGAAACGTTAAAGGTTTATTGAGAAGCAAGAAATAGAAGACAATGAACATACAGGCTGTATATGGAAATCAAAAACAGATGAAATCTATTGATGTGTGTACCTGAGGCCTGCATAGTCAATCAACATTATTACACCAGAGTACTAAGTAAGCTCTGACAAGAATAAGTCAGACTTGTGAAGAACAAAATGTGGATTCTGTATGAAGACAATCTGTCAGCTCACAGCACACTACTGTAAAACAGTTTTGTCTGATAAATAACTCGCTGTCCTCTAGCACTCCCCTTATTTTCTAGATTTCGCTTCTAGTGATTTTTCCTTACTCCCAAAAACAACCAAAGAGAGGAAGCCCATTCTAAGTTAGAGGAGAAGATAAAAATGAAAATGCCAGAGCTATTAAAAAGCCTTGACAGCTGATGACAAGAAGCAATGAAAAATTCAAAATGTTCAGTGACGCACGAGTAGGATGGAAAGTGTACTGAAAGAGATTATAAATAAATTGTAAACTTTTTAACATAAAATCCCTCATGACACAGTCTTGAGAATCCACACCTTTTATACACAAGTAATTTTGTTTTTAGAATTTTTTCACATAATGTGTAATTTAATTTTTCCATTTTTATGTTATCTGTTTAGTATTCTGAACATTCTCCTAAACGGGTCCTTTTAATATGGCTGAAATAATTATCCAGAAGATCTGCTTATTTATAAAAATGATAATACTGATTCTTTCAGATAACTGACTCTCCACTGTACAAATTATTTTAATTTACAAAAATAAAAGACTGTATTTTACCGTTCAACTCAGTTCATCATTTTGGTATTTAGAACATTATCATTGACTGATGAGTAAATGAATGATTAATTTTCAGATACCCTTAAAAATACCCGGTTTTTGGGTATCAACAGTCTTGTAACAGGCCAGTGCCAAAAGTGTTAACCAGATCTTTCTTGAAATAGTACGCTCATTTTTTCAATTACAAGAGGCTTGAGGCCTCTCTTTTTCAGTTAAAGACGAAGAGTGCAGGAGATGCTAAATTATTTTGTTTAAGGACTATATACAAAAACAAATGCTTCCAATACCTTTCTGTATTGTTTAAATGTACATGATCAATTTATCCAATGGAAATCAACAACCAGAAATAGAAAACATTCAAAAGAATTTACCAGCAAGACTAAGTAAGTAATTCACGTTTTATGTTGTTTTTTAATATAATACTGAAAACTCTTCGTATCAACAAAAGAAGACACATTTTTCTAACCATTTACCTTTTTCTTATCTCCTTTCTAATTATGTTTCTGTGTCCTCTGTCTTGTAAAGGTTATATAAATGTTCATGCCTCACTTCCATTTGTATACTGACAAACAATTTAGTAGCACTTTTTATCAATTACCAGACTATATTTATGTTCATATTATCCAAAAATATAATAGAGAATACTCCAAAAAACAAATTACATAACAACAAAAAACTACAAATTACATTTATAGTAATACAAAAATGACAACTAAATAATATAATTTTCATAAAAATAGCTTCACACACAATATATAACTAACATACCTGTTCTTTTTCTGTAAGACTCTGCTGGGTATCCATTTTGACACCCGTGTGCTCACCTTTATCAGCGTCCTGCTTTGCAACTTCTGTAAGAACAACATAATACATTTCAGACCTGTGTATATTAACAGATTTAAAAGTACACAACTCATATACTGAATATTCTTTAACACAACTACAGATTATTTTCTTCAAATAATCTTTTTTGTTCAAAACTTAATAAACAGAATACCAGGAGTCACTGGTGAATGAAAGACATGGAGCAAACTACTGAGGAGGCCAAAACCCATGATATGCCGAAACCAACCAACGAAGGAGAATGTCACATAGAACACTGAGCATCATATTAACACGGCTGTTTTTTTTTAATTGCCATACAGTGTATTGAAAATATCAGAAACCTATTTCAGGACAGTATGGAGAACAGTTAAATACATGTCTTGAAATAGAAACAGTTAAAAGAAAATTAGCTACAACTTACCCCACAAGTAGTGGACAATATGGTAGTCAGTCATAATAGCATGAGAATTAATATGTTTTAATAAAACTGATTCTGATGAATACAAGTGTACATATTTAGCACATGTTTTAGTGTATTATGACATTTTCATACTTCCATACTTGACAAGACTAAAAAAGATGTGTTCATGGAAATGATATACTGGAGTACTATCTCAGCAGCTGTTTTGCAAGGAATGTGGTGACATATGCCATTCCACTGCAAGCATCACTGTCATACTACACATTTAAAATACGTTTGACACAGTTTCGGTGTAACCTGACTGTCTCTCACACGATATTTCTTGTAGCGCACAAGAAAACTTACTTTAACAAAATATGCAATAAATTACACTGAGATATAATGTACGAATGCTCAATCTAATACCCACACAAACCACAAGAAAATGCATTTTCTGAACAACTGAAAAATGTTTACAGAACCAGTAATACCCTACCAACACAAGCACGCACTATCATTCAGTAGACCCCCCCCCCGCTCATCAGGCGTCTCGGCAGCAAAACTGATGCGCGTACAGTAATATACTGTGTGTAGTTAGAATGTTAGAATGTGTATTATGCCACACACACTCTTGCTATAAAACAATAATACATGCAGTATAGCTTTTAATTCTATTTATGAATTTGTATCCTTGCAAAAAGTTCTAACACAGTGGTCCACCCAGATATCAATCGCAGCTGATTACAAGTAGGTGTTCTGGAACAAGGAACTTTTTATATAGACAACCTTCTAAATTTGACGAGTGAATAGACTATTTTGACATAATAAAAAAAAACGGTTAAAATGTGTGGTGATAATAAATTCAGTTTGGACCTGTTTTACTTTAACTAAATAGTGACACACTAATATGTGGTTCTCAGTGCTGACTGTTTCAAAATGCTCAATCAAATTAAACAAATTTAAAAACTTTAAAAACAAATTATTTAAAAGGAGCATTTTTCGGTAGGAAATGTGTACTACTTTTTAGAACTCAGTTGTGAACTACATTGTGCAACTGAGTAGTAGATCATATCACACCATATGACGTAACCGATGATGTCAACTGCTGACGAATTCCACCAAGTCACATGGTAATGTTGAAAGTAAGAAACATCACCTGGTTTGGCAGCATAGTGGGCACCTCAACAATATAACCAACAAAACTAAGTATTTTCACTGCACAACGTAGGCAAGGGGCTGAACAAGCAAAATTATACATATGCATTATGTGCATAATAAATGAAATTTTTGTATAAATAAAAAATTAGTAGAAAGTGAGTGTGTGTGACTGTGGGGGGGGGAGGTTATTACTACAAAAGAATACAGGCTTATGCTCGAGTAAATAAAAGTACTGGTACTGTTTGATTTGACGTAACTTCATTTACTGAAATCCTAATTAGATAAATGTAAACCATTCTAATTATTCTAAAGTAAGTAACCAATTACATACACACATTCAACCACTAGTTAACATGTCTTTTATAAACAATAAGGTTTATCTTTTAAAAATAAGTCGATTTTAATTGTGGAAAATACAAACATGAATAAGCCTACTATTACAAATAAAGATTGTTAAAATGATTGTGCGTTAAGTTTTTTATTTGCCACCTCACCCTGATCTAGCCTGCTCATCAGCCTCGCTTAAGCTTTTCTGGAGTTAGTAATCTTATGTAAAGGCTTTCTGTAGATATTTAGTATTTTTGTTGCTGTTTTTGTGCGGGGACAGTGCAGCTGTTTCTCATGTTCTGTCTTTAAAAACGTGAGTGGTGATCCAGGGTTTTTGTTTTTTCCCTCTTCAGTAACATTACACGTTGTATGTTTAGTTGACACATGTTTCACAGAATAGACCTGTATCATGAGAGGTTTCCATATGAATTGATAAATTTAAATTTCTATACGTTTCATACAGAACCCTCTGACAACACAGATTTATTCTGTAAAACAAGAGTCAGATAAAAAATATAATGATAATTCTTTAACAAAATGTACTTGCACAAGTACTTATTACTTGAAAACATATAAATTGAATTTTTACACAGATAATATGAAACATAACAGTATAAATAGTGTCATATTTAAATTCACACACCGGGTTTTGAGAAATAAACATTTCCAGCCTCAAATTAACAGATAACAAAACAATGCAGCAGGAATACATTTTTTATTATTTTTTTAATGTAACGCTGTTTCGATAGTATAAACTATCATCATCAGATATACAAATTAATTAATATTGTTTTTATGATTTAATGCCATTTATTGAAGTCAACCGTAAGGTAAACCGTCAGAAAACATGACTCCCATTACAACCTGTATAAATATAAAAATTATTCAATTTTCACTGACCATAAAAAACAGTGTTCATTGTATTAACCCTTTCGCTGCTACTGACATAAGTGGTCTAGCCTACACCCCAGTGCTGGCCAAATTTTGTGTTCATGTGTGTTCCATAACTAAACTTTCTAAACTATATTTAGCTGATTTTTAAGCATTTATACTTACTAGTAATCAATCCTTGTTCATAAATAATGAATCGACAATATTCTATGTCTATCTTATATCACTTTTGTCACTTAAATTCCTAATTTATCAACACAAACTAATAAACTTAACGTTTCACTTCACTGTATTTACATTTCACAATATATACACTAATTCACACTTCTAAATTAAGAAGTTATGTATATTATTATTAAATAATTATATTATGTTTATAACTGTTGTATATATTGTAAACTTTAATAGTCAAATCGTTTATTTCATCTACACTCTTGACGTGGTTCACTCTCGTCACCAAAATCATCACATAAAAAACTACTGTATCATTGAGAAGTACTGTAACTTTACAAATAAAACAAGAAGACTACTTACCCCTGATTACTACTCTCTTATGACTTACCTTAACAGAAGATTCCCCAGAGCCCTCAAGGTCGCCACCATATTTTGAGGAGTAAATATGGAAACCAATTCACTCTTCCCACAGAAATAAATAAAATTAAACTCCCTTAAATAAAAAACTCCAGGGTTGTTTAGACGATCTTTTGATACAGTGAATAGGTTAAGGTGAAATGGCGTATTAATTAACTAACACATGTTCATGACAATATCATATTTTATTTTATCAAACATAATATTAATTTCTTTTTACTGTTGTCAATGTTATTAAAACAAAATTTATGAGACAAAAAATATAATATAAAAAAGTTTTGTATGCAAACCAGTACTTTGTTCTCTCTCTCTCTCTCTCTCTCTCTCTCTCTCTCTCTCTCTCTCTCTCTCTCTCTCTCTCAGATTATCCCCCCTTTCTATTGAGATCTCATCATTTTGATATTTTTTAACTGGTCTAGAATACTTTTACAAATAAATAAACTTTAAATGATTTTGAATTCTTTTAGTTGTACGACACTTTTTTGTTAAAACACTCAAAATAAACTGTTCAAAACTGTTAGATCATCGCCACTGTCATTAATTGATGATTAAAAAAGTCCTTCACTATTTCATTACATTTTTAAGACACAATATTCGGTAGGCCTACTATGCCTGCTTCGGCCTACCATTCATGCCCGAGGCCACAGTTATATCACGTCCGTACTTACGATGGTGAGCTGGAGACTGGGGCCTTCGCTGGCGTGACCATGCCAGATTTCGTTTTAATAGCGCCTTTATAACTGGTTCGGGTGGTATTCCACCAACGTCCTGCCCTGGTGACTGGAAATTTCCGTTCTTGTTCATCACATCTTTTCAACAGGAAACTCGCTGTGTCGTTGGAAACACGTGGTGTTTGTATGATTCACTGGTGACGTGAATTCAATTTGCTGCATTCCTTACCTTATATGGTATTTGTCTGTCCACCTCGCACTGCACCGTATGAATCACATACGCTTTGTTACATTACCTTATTTGGCCCAATAACTCCCAACACTTCCACATTTCTAACTATATCTGTTTCATCACAATAAAAATGTTTTAAAATGGTACATGAATTTTGGACACACTAATTTTGTCTTGTTACAAGACCCCCCCAAAGAGAGGTTTTATGTAAAAAAAAATAAAAACTTTCATTGCCTAAACCTAAGAGGATTGGCGAGGATATGGCACAACAACCCCCCTTACTTTCCGATTAAAATATGGGTACTTACCCCCTTATCCAGTGGCTGTGGCTGCACCTGCATGACTTTACTGGACTTCCTACATCAGGATCCCAACACCATAAAGCCAGACAGGCACTTGGCGACCCTGCCCTGACACGCTGGCCAGCACAGGTCCGCCCCCACAGGCTCACCCAGATTCTGTAATAACAAATAAAAAACATTAGCAAATGGTCTTTCACTATTCCATATCCTTACACTGATTTGCGTTCCCCCTAGAAGTACTGATTTCCATTGACCAAAGTACTGATTTGGTATCTTAAGTATCTTAATACACATATAACATATTACTCTTCAACAAGAGGTATCCTTATTACTAACATAATACATTTTATTTAAACCACATAACATATTAACATACATAAATATATGACCATACATCCAAATACACTAGTAACTGATATCAAAAACAAATTTTTCTCATAATAGTTTAAATTATCCAAAAAATGATTCTCAAATTCAATTACAGATTCAATTTAACAACAATTCCATCTTACGTTTCCATTATCTCATTACCAACCATATTATAAATGTTTCATAAACCCATGTTATATACCTCATAAATGCTTCACCTTACAATAAGCATTACCAACCTCACATTAACATAACCATTTCAAATTTGAATTTGAATGAAAATTACAACCCTTACATAACTTTAGTTTTAATTTTCTATTGAACATTCCAACTGTCACATTATAACTTCAGCTCTGAATTTCTATTAAACATTCTAATCATCAAATTTTAATTATTTATAATTTATTATAAAATTCTCAAATTAAAAAAAATTTCGAATTTATTACCAAAATTCACCTTTTAAAACATTTCAAATTAATTTAATTCGAATGATTCAATTATCATTATTATAATAAACTCAATCAAAATTATAAACACTGAGTACACAAAATACAATGTACACCCACAACACAACGTATCCTCAGATACCCTACCATAACAATAACATAACCTAATAGATAATACATTTAACCCCAATACGAATTTATATACAATATGCTTCACATAAAATGTCACTGTTCTCCAAAAATCATTATATCATTAAGCCAAGTATTATAACCAGCAAACTCAAATAATTAAATGTCCATCAATAACATGTTTAACCCCCATCATCAAAAATTAGTCTTAAGTTACCCATGCACATTTCTTTTTTGTTTACACCCATTATATTACCTCTATCAATATAATCATCATTTAAATTCTCATATTCTACCACAATATTATAATAACCCACCGGATTTTTCCATATTATTACATCATATATCTTATCAACATTGTGTATAGTCAAGTCGCCCTTAGTATTATTTGTCACAATCAGGTAAGTTACAATATCATCAACGTTTACTGCTACACCAGTTACCCCACTCTCATTACCGGGTAAGTCATCAATATCATCAACATTATCATCATTTACTGCACCAGTTTCATCACAAGGTAAGTCAATTTTCTCACCTCTCTCAATATCTAAACTCTGCACTAACATTTCATAACCTCTATTAACTTCAAAAATCCCTATCTCTCTCTTTCTCAATTTCTCATCGTAACACCTATCACAACCCCTGAACTATCTCACTCCATGCAAAGGGCATCACAAAATCACTAAAACACATCCTGGCTTTACCACAAAAACTTAAGGGACCCTTTGGAGACACCATGTCACCCACATAACCTCTAGAGGAACCTTTGTCCTCAAAAACCACATGTGGAGTCTTTACTCCACTTATACCACAGCAAAAATTTGCCCTTTGCCCTTTATTCTCACCTAACCTCTCACTTAACCTTACTTCACACACTCTCTCAATCTCATCAACAACTACTCTCTCATCCCTAACTTCTACTCCCACTAAAATCTCATCATCACTGCCATTATTCAATATATCACTCTGATACCATATTTTTAATTATATCACCATTATTACTCGTCATATCGCTATAGTTATCATTCACACTAATATCATCACTTACCTTGTCATCTATTTACCTTATTTGCACTTAAACTATCAGCATTATTTGTCAAATTATCATCATTATTACCTCCACTATCAGAATCGCTTACCTTGTTATCTATTACCTGGTTTAGTTCACTTTCTTTATTCTCCTTTAATTTCTCTGCCTCTCGTTTCCGCTTCTCCTTTCTTTTTCTAATGTCATTTACAGTATCTTGCATTTGTTTCTGCATGGCACTAAGACAACTATTTACTGATGCTAATCGTTCATCAATAGCATAAAAACGCCTATCAAACTGTTTTACTAAACTAGCATTCATTTCATTAAATTTTACATCTTGTTGTTCTTTCATCGTCATGTCATTATTATAGCTATCACTTATATTATCATCACTTACCTTATTATCTATTCTTTGTTCTTGTTAAATTTACCTGCATCTCTACCATTTTCTACCACCACTACAATCTCATCATCATAATCATTATTCAATGTTTTATTCTCTAACACTACCTCTTCAACTATGTTACCATTATTATTCGTCATATCATTATAGTTATCATTTACACTAACACCTTCAATTACCTTCTCATCCATTACCTGATTTAGTTTACTTTCTTTGTTCTCATTTACTTTATCTCTATCTCTTTCCCACTTTTCATTTCCTTAATCATTTGTTTGATGAAATTTATCACATCCTCCTTTGTTGCACCTACTTTGGTCTCCTTTGACACTGGGGTCGAGTGTACCCCAGAATCACTCATTATGGCAGAATCAGTTAAACTAGTTTCTCCTTCCTTCTCTTCCATCTTTTTATGAATTACATAAACGAAATTCCATAAAAAATTTTAAAATTTACCACAAGGTTTTGCATTACAAATCATACCCCATAACCTATACAAATAACACTTCGTAACCTCTACGAATTATAAAAACAAACACCATTAACCAACACCTATTTCTGTACCTCAAGTAGGTCTAACTCATATAAAAATTTATACAAGCATCCTGGCAGGGTCGCTGATTGTAACTTTACAAAATAAGAAGAAGACACTTACCCCGATTATTCTTACGATCTTTTCATGACTTACCTTAAAAACAGAAGATTCCCCATAGCTCTCAAGGTCGCCACCATATTTTGAGGAGTAAATATAGAAACCAATTCACTCTTCCCACAGAAATAATTTAGTAAATAATTAAACTCCCTTAAATAAAAAACTCCAGGGTCGTTTAGACAAACTCTTGGTACAGAAAATAGGTTAAGGTAAAATGGCGTAGTAATTAACTAACACATGTTCATGACAATATCATATTTTATTTTATCAAACATAATATTAATTTTTGTTTACTGTTGTGAATGTTATTAAAACAATATTTACGAGACAAAAAATATAATAAAAAAAAATTTTGCATGCAAACAAGTACTTTGTACTCTCTCTCTCTCTCTCTCTCTCTCTCTCTCTCTCTCTCTCTCTCTCTCTCTCTCTCTCTCAGATTATTCCCCCCCATTCTATTGAGATCCGATCATTTTAATATTTTTAACTGGTCTAGAATACTTTTACAAATAAATAAACTTTAAATGATTTTGAATCATTTTATGGCCTTTATTTTATTTCTTTATAGTCACTTATCTGCACGTGGTATCCAAATTGTTGCACCACCTGTTGTACTACACTTTTTTGTTAAAACACTCAAAACAAACGGTTCAAAATTGTTATATTATGTTCACTGTAGCTGATTTACCATTTTTAAAAACTCGTCACGACTTCATTACGTTTTTTAAGACACAATATTCGGGAGGCCTACTATGCCTGCTTCGGCCTACCGTTCATGCCCGAGGCCACTGTATAACACGACAGCATGGTCTGATGGTGAGTTGGAGACTGGGGCCTTCGCTGGCGTGACCACGCCAGATTTCCGTTTTGATTGCGCCTTTATAACTGGTTTCGGGCGGTATTCCACCAATGTCCTGCCCTGGTGACTGGAAATTTCCATTCTTGTTCGTCACATCTTTTCAACACGAAACTCGCTGTGTCGTTGGAAACACGTGGTGTTTGTATGATTCACTGGTGACGTGAATTCAATTTGCTGCATTCCTTACCTTATATGGTAATTGTTTGTCCACCTCGCACTGCACCGTATGAATCACATACGCTTTGTTACATTATCTTATTTGGCCATCGAATAATTCCCAACACTTCCACATCTCTAACTAGATCTGTTTCATCACAATAAAAATGTTTTAAAATGGTACATGAATTTTGGTTATAACACTAATTTTGTCCCGTTACAGTACATCATCATCTGATTGATAAATAATATCTAAAATTTATTTTTTCAGAAAGGAATACACAATTAGACATATTCAAACAGTTGTAAAAGAATAGGCCAAAAAAAATCTTGAAAGCACTATACGTACACAGTAAATAGCAACAAAATACACGAAAATCTACTAACAAAAATTACAAACGAATTTATATAAGCACAAACTAAACACTAAATATGGTCTAAAAATTAACCAGTTAATACTTTACAAATATAACAACAAATAAAATAGTTCAAAAAACAAAAAAGAACAAGACATAGAAAGAAAACAAAAGCACGCACTGAACTAGAGGTTATGCACGTGTAAGTATAAAGGAAACAACAAATAATATTGATGTTAGTTTATTTTTCGATACTGAAACAAATGTTCAACGTAGTACAAATAGTAGACAACAGATGGCAGCACAAAGCAGAGCAATCGAGTTAACTCGATAACAGCAATACGGGCACAAATTTCAAATCGAATATACTCGAGCACAGCAGTAGTGGCGTGATTTGCGAACATTGACCACACTCGATCGCAGCAGTGATAGTGTTAAAAAGAGCAATAAAGGGCAACACACACACACACACACACACACACACACTGCAGAAATTTATCAGTATCAAGACAACGTAGAGGAAAATGTTTAAAATTCTTTATCGTCTTACAAGAATAAGATACCACTTACCCTGATAATAATACTGAACATTTTGTTTCTCCACTACAATTTCCCCATTGACATTCACAGCCTCTGAATACTGCACCTTTGGTGCTTCTTCATCTTTCTTAATCCCACTGCAAACAGAAAAAGTTATGTAATAACTTTGTACAGCCAAATATATACTAATTTCTCAATAATCACTATAATATGAAGCTAATATTTAATAGCTCCCAGCTAAATAAATATTCCAGAATCTCAACAACCTCATCGACTGGAATCTTGTAACGTTAATCAATCCTTAAAGAAAACAAAGTACGGTTGATATAAGTGTTACATGATTATCCACTACAGATGTGATTCCATACAATTATATTGATAGTCAGCCAACATATCAAAATTCACTGTTTATTAATTAACACGTACAGGTAAAAAAAAAAAACTTTAGCTGAAATATTTCATTGACATGACAGCTTCATGTCATAAAACACAGAGGTGTCAAATGCCCAAGTTCGTTGTGTCAGCATGTGGAACAAACAAGTATTGTTGCCCAAGACAATACTTTAAAACATTTGCTGCAAGGCCTTAAAGTACGACATTCCATAAGTGCTTAAAAATGATTATTGTTGACAAATCACAAAAAATTTTTTTTCCTGAAACCGCATACGCATAGTGTACGAAAAGACACATCCATAGAAGCTAAGCAGCAACTCAATATACTACCATAGCCATAAAATTCACAATGATATAGAAAGTTTTGTATGTTGTGCTCCCACTGGTGTACGACCTGCTCCATAGGCCACACTGAGTCCACCTCCAGTGGGGGATCATGCAGCAAATGTGTTAATGATATGTTCAAGAATAAGAAGAAACAGCTTTATCAGTCATAGAGTAATACACACAAACACAAAAGAGAGAGAATAGACAGGACAATGGTACCAACTTAAAAACTTTTTTTACCCTTTTCACAAAATTATCTTTTCACATGTTTGCTGGCTTTGAAAGGATACGTGGGAAATCACTGGGCAGTGGAAACTTGTAAAGGATTATATTAGTCGAGAATGTTAGTTTATGATCATCTGACAATGTACATCCAAGCTATTTCACATCAATTATTCGTTAGTTTTTATACTGAAATTGAATCAATTTTGTTTGTTATTGAATTATTTGTTAATTCATTTATAAACCTCTGACCATACTGATACAATCAGTGAAACGTGCATCAGGTCAATAAAATGATAAAAAATAAGATCAACTACTTGCAGAAGTAATAATTATAATTTGATGGGACAATCATCACACTTCTCACCACATGTGAAATATGTTTTTCACTATAGGTTAGAAAGAACAAAACAAAACAAAAATTATTTAAACAATTTGACGAAGCAAGAAAATGTACTTACTTATAGTTATTGATGGTATTGTGCTTACTAACTATCACAGTCGGATTCTGCATTTGTGGCTGACTTGTAACTAACTTTATTGGAGTAGCCTGTTGTACGGAGATCTGGCGACCATTTGTATCTGTAGTAAAAACATTTTGTATAAAAACTAAATACTCATATAACAATCAAATTTTTGGCAGTCAAGCAATATTATTGACTAAAAAAATTAACAAATAAATATCTGATATATTCAAAAACAAGAAAGCTTTAGGAAAGGCTAGAAAACTTGGGCAATAACATGGTCATTAAATGAAAGGAGAATTTTGTGCCCTAGCCCGAATCTGGTGCCTTTTAGAAAAACTAAAATGTGGAATGTAATTTGTATATATAATATTTTGGTAGATACTAGAATGTATTTTCAATGATAAGCAGGTAAGCAGGTAAAAATAATCTTCTTCTTCTTCTTCTTCTTCTTGTTAGCGAGTTTCCAGCCCCGAAGCGCCGATCTCTCGATGTCTCTTGTAAACTCTATGCACCAGATCCCAGAGAAGTGGATTGATGGTTATTTTTGCCAGGTAAAAATAATAATTGGAATAGTTTTTGGACTGGTGCATGTGTTCTGATTATTGTGAACTACATGATGGCATGAGACTGTATTAAATACATGAAGTGCTATAATGCATAGTTTAATTTTTGTATTATAATAAAATCATGCGTAGTAACTGTATAAAACCCAAGTCTGACTTTCAGAGCAATAAAATCATGAATTTGGTATCTCACTTCAGTACCCCAATTACGGTTCCCCACGGTGGCTAGAAACAATGTTATATTATTATTATTATTATTATACAGTGGAACCTCGATATAACACCCCTATGATAAAATGCGACCCTTGGTGTAATAGTCATTTTTCACGGTCCGGGCAAATTAAATAGTTAAACTTGGGACCTTTATATAAAGCGACTCTCGATATAAAGCACTTTTTGGCTGGTCCACAGAAGAGCATTATATCAAGGTTTCACTATGCTTAACATCACGAATTTCATTTTAAAAATTTCTGGACATTATAGGTTTTTAGGTATGCATAAATTGGATGCCGGAGAGAGTACCTATTTAGCAAACACTTTCTCACTTCTGTTTGGAGCTGGCTTTAAACTATTGGTCCCACCTACGTGGTACTCTACAAATATATGGTTCAAGCAAAACATTTGAGATGTTATTTCAAGCTATTTCTCTGTGAGATACCTGATTCAAGAGTAACACCCGAAAGGAAGGACTATATAAATACACTATTACATTTAAAAAATAAACGCAGTATTTACCTTTTAAGAATACTGACAATTGACAATTTACCTGATATTGGTATGTGAAATCCAGTCTGCGCAGGGAGGTAAACATTTTGCACCCTTCCTCCATGAACAACATATTGAACTGCAGTTTCTGCTGATGAGCTGGAATCCATTTCTAGATTAATTCTACTCGCTGGCTTTAACAACAAATTTGTTAATAACGGACCAGACTCTGTTAACCCTGTTAATGCCTGTGGGTTTAGGAATGTCAGTGTTAATGGTTGTGCCTGATACGATGTTGATGTTGGTGGTCGAGACGCCGACGTCTGCAGAACTGGCACGGTTTTGATGCTGGCCTGATTTGGTAACAAAATGGAACCACCGGAACTGGACACTGATTTTGCTAAAGGAATCGTAGCGTTTGTCAAAATCGGAGTCGTCTTTACCGTGTTGACGTTACTACTTTGTGTCTGTAAAAATGTCTGTGTAACTGGGTTACCTAACCTTGTGTTCTGTGGACTTTGTAAAACTGCTGTTGTTAACACTGGCTTCAAATGTGGTTGTAACACAGTCTGGCCAGACGTTGTCGCAATTCTTACGATACCCTGATTTGTCTGCAACGGCCCTGTGTGAACAACTGACGTTGGGTGTTTAGAAACAAACGAATGCTGACTAACGATGTTTTTTACAACTTGACTTTGATTGGTGCTACTAGCTGGTAATGTTGTTGTTGTGAATTTCACAGTTGTCAGAGGCTGACTTGAGACAACACTTCGAAATGTTGACTGCGGCTGACTCTGCAGGACCGACGTCTTCATCCAATGTGACGTGCTTTCTGAGGAAGTTGAGTCGGATACTGAAGTGTTGGCTATCGTCCACGTGACTGACCCTGATGCGACACCTGGACTCGGTACAGTATACTGATCGGACTTTACAACCTGAAACCATAAATGAAAAATTGTGTCCCATTTCATTGTTTACTTATTATTTTAGAATTTCTTTTATGATGACAGTTTATAATAGTGACACCAATAAAATCAATAATAATAATAATAATAATAATAATAATAACAACAACAACAAATCTCCAACAAATTTCAAAACGTTTCTGTTATAAATTAGTAAATTATGGTGGCTCAGTGGTCTACTAGTGGGTATGCCACCTGGCTACTAATCTAGAGGTCCCAGGTTCGATTCCTGGGGCCACACCATAAAATCAAGGTGCATTTTTCAGCCCCCAGGTCGACTCAGCCTGCTGAATATGAGTACCTGGGATAACATCCTGGGGATAATAACGGGCGGCTGAAGCGTAGTGCTAGCCACACTGCCTTCCTTGTATGCCGTACGGCTCACATTAGGCAGCCTACCCAGTCTAGTCCTAAGCTACTTTGGTGGTACACATGGGATCCATTATTATTAATGAATTGTAACAGATAATTTGTAAATTTATCTGCTCAGCCATTGTATGCTGATATCCACAGGATTTTCACGGCTCAATCCCCAAAAAAGAGATGTCTGTAAATCACACAGTTCAGAAAAGAACTATTAATTCACTGATTTCACAACTTTATAATGTTACAGTGATATTCACACTTAACATCACATAGTCCTTTAAATTCCTTTGGTTGAAATACAACTCTGAAAATAAATACTGAAGGATGTCCGACAAATTCTCTAGAGAGGAATGAGGTTTGTGAAGTCCTTGTATTTTGTTTTACTTACAATTTAGTAGATCGGTGGAATGTATGTTACACAGTTACTCATGATTTTTCAATCTGACGATGAGCTGTAAAGCTTGAAAGCGCTAATCGGAATATTTTTCTATAGTGGTGTGCAACAGTGATAATTCTGTTAGTTACTCATGAGTTTCTAGAGATGAGTGATTTATATTACACTTATCTGATACTTAGCTGGTTTCTGTTCATTAGATAGTTTCAGCTACCTGAAGCCATTCTTAGCACATGTTCTCCAAAATATACATACACTTTCTCCCTCAGAAAGATGTTTAATGAAAACAAGATAATTCACTCTGTTTTTAAAATAAGATAGTAGTTATGGCCAAGCCACTAAGATGGAGTGTCTATGCTTTACTAGCAACACAGTTGTCCATGGGAGTATGAAGGTAACTGGGTTATGCAGTTCAAGTACTCCTTACTCCCAATGTTTTATTTTATGTTTAATTTTGTTAACACTGTATCCTCCATAAGAGCAACAGGTTATAATGACTTCTTTTATATTCACAAGAACTGAGTACAGACATTCAGTTTGATGGGATCACTAATTTTTATCATTATTATTACCATCATCTAGAAGGCACTTCATTTCCTAAACTCACCTTTGGCGAAACAGGCATAGTCTTGAAAGCTCCTCCAGTGGGCTGGAAAGCAGATATACCAGGTGGGTTCAGTGGAGAATGATAGGGATAAGAAGACAATACCACAGTTTCCCCACTTGTAGGTGGATGCTGAAATTTGACTCCCCCACTCTCGAGGCTGCTTGGAGGTAACCTGTACAGAAAATCAAAAGTACATTTATAACCCAACAGAGTTACCAAAAAGCGTCATGCAAGCATACACGTTTGATAAGCTTCAAACAATTGTTATACTTCAAAACAACCCTGCATTTGCGTACCTGGCTTTTATAGGCTTCGGTCTGCAAGTCACCTCCCCTGATGTATTAACTCCAGAGATAGGGCTGAACCGTTGCTGAGGAAATGCTTTGTTCTCTATTAAAGGCTCAGTCTCACTTTGCGACTCTGAGTCAGAATGCGTCACTTCTTCTTTACAGTCGAGATCAATTTCTGGTTCTTCGCGTTCTTCACAGCATATCACCTTTTCAGAAAAAAAATGTACTGAACACTGAATCATTTAAAACACTCATCCTTACATGCATACAAACGTCCAGTGCTTACCATTTTATCATCATCTGAGAATTCTTCCTCTCCTGTATGAGCTGTTCCTGTTGCCCCAGTAGTTACCGCTTTTGATTTATTCTTAAAAAAAATAATAAAAATTATCAAACAGCTGAGCATTATAAATTTACAAGTATCACACACAACCTGACAAAGTTTTTTATACGAAATATAATTTTTATAATAATGTTGTACCTGTATATCATTTGACGTATCGCTTAAATGTTGATAGTTACCTAGTGGGGGTGAAGCTGATTCCTCCACGTTGGTGCCCCTGGATAACAGTTTGAAAACTGTGAACTGAACATCAGCAATAGCTGCGACAACATAGCAGCCCTCTTAACTATGTGCAATACTAAAGCCAAAGATAAAATGTGCAATTCTAAAGCCAAAGATAAAAATGGCTCTTTTCAGAGCCAAAATGAAAATGAAAATGCCCCAATGTAAATGAAAATAGACGTAAATACAAAAAAAGGACGTGCCCAGATAGGCTTAAAGTAATAATATGGAATACTAAGGACGAATCTGTACAGGATATAAGAAAAAAATTATCAATAGACAAAAGTTTAATTATGCGTAGGAGAGGTAAAACAATTTATAGGAGAGTGGAGATATGGTGTCACTCTTACAAAGATGCAAAAAAACTGAAAAATAGATTATAGAGTCAGACAATACCTACACATCACGTCTCGCAGGGAACAACATACCAGCAGCGTAGCAAAAGAAGATATGAAAATCACAATATATATGAAGGTAACAAAAAGGAGACTGGATCTGTTACAGTGTTTCAGTGGAACGCGAGGAGTTTGGCCAACAAATCTGATAACCTTAAACAAGAACTTCAAGAACAGGGGATCAAAATAGCTTGTATCCAGGAATCCTCACTCAAGACAGAAGAGAAATTCTAGCTCAAGTTTAGAAACTATACAATTAACAATATGTCACGTCCAGATAGAAGAGGTGGTGGAGTTGCTACCATCATACACAACTCATTGCCTGTCGTCAATGTATCGAAGAGGGAACTTGGAGGTACGGAATTCATACAAATCACTGTGGAATTCCACGAAAATCTTACGGTTTCCATAGTGAATGTGTATATCCCTCCCGATGTTAACATATCTAAAGAAAACTTACAGGAACTAATTCCAACTAACAAATACTTCTTGATACTTGGGGACTTAAATAGCAAACACCCAGCATGGAATGATGGCCCTGCAAATACTAGAGGAAGAATCATGTATGAATGGATATGTGAAAACAATATGATACTACAGAATAGTAAGCAAAAGACATATTTCTCAGCCAGTTCAGGGGAAGGTAGCACTATCGATTTGACTTTTGTCCACTAGCTTATTACACTACATATCAGACTGGTTCATTGGAGAAGACCTTGGAAGCAACCATCAGCCGATATTCACCAAAATCTCTTATAGGATTGATACATCTGGGAATAGTGTGCCACAGACGAAATGGAAGCTGAAATCAGCAGACTGGCCCATTTTTCGAAGCGAACTTGACAACTCACTTATTGCTGCAAAACATGAATCTTCACCAGATCCGAACCTGTCAGAAAAAAATTCACATTCTGCTCTAGACGTTGGGATACTAACAAATGTGATCATCGAGGCAGCACTAAAGTCCATCCCAAAAATTAAACAAAAACAGGGAAGACCAATGAATGTTTGTTGGAACTCTGTAACAGCTAGAGCAAGGAAACAAAGACAAAAGACAAGGCGGGCCTTGGCAAAACAAAATAATATTGAAAATAGAATCAAGTACAACAGAGCAAATGCAGTTGCAAAACGTGAAAATCTTAGTGCAAAAAGAGAAAGTTGGAAAATATTTGTAAGTACAATAAATCCCAATACCCCAGCTTCAACTGTTTATAGACAAATATTCTTCAGGATGAAAAAACCATCTCAGAACATTTCAATAGAACATACGCCAAAAAATCATTTTAGACCTTTGGAAATTTTCCGGGAGAGTGGAAAACTTCGATCATTATTCCACTATTGAAACCAGGGAAACAGAAGCTGAGTACAAATTCATATCGTCCAATTGCCCTCACATCATGCTTAGGAAAATTATTAGAAAGAATTATAAACAATAGACTTAGGTGGAGATTAGAAAAAAAAATTTGTTGGATCAGAATCAATTTGGTTTTAGACCTGGCCAAAGTACTGTGGATGCAATCCTCAGGTTAACAGAGGATATCTATGCGGGTTTTCACAACAAGAAGGTTACAGTTGCTGTTATGGTGGACTTCGAAGCAGCCTTTGACAAGATACCTCCAGCTTCATTAATACTACAAGCAATGAAAATAGCAATTAAAGGAAGAATTCATAGATTCTTTTCTTCAGGACAGAACAATAAAAACAAAGATAAATAATACAACATCTGAGGAGATCAAAATCAATAATAGAGTTCCACAGGGTTCATCCTCAGCCCTACACTTTTTAACATAACGATGCACAATGTAGGAAAATTATTGCCAGTTGAAGTGAAATATAGCATGTATGCTGATGATCTGACTGTCTGGACAGTTGAAGAGGATCCAAAACTGGCTACTCAATTAATACAAAAAGCAATCACATCAATATCAATCTGGGCTCAAAAATGGAGTATGAAGATCTCTTCTGAAAAAACCGAATGTACCTTATTCACTACAAAGTACTCTCTTAAAGAATATAAACCCGAAATTCTCGTTTGGTAAAAATATTAAGTACAACCCACATCCAAAAATGTTGGTGGGAGTGACTCTGGATGAGAAACTTATTTGGAAAAAACACATTGAAACTGTGACAGATATAATTTTGGTGGGAGTGACTCTGGATGAGAAACTTATTTGGAAAAAACACATTGAAACTGTGACAGATAAAAGCCTGAAGGGAACTAACTTATTGAAAGCAGTGTCAGGTAGATGTTGGGGAGGAGATACAGTCACGTTGAGACAACTATATATATCTAACATACTGCCAAAAGTTATTTATGCTTGCAAGGTCTGGGGAGGCACAGCACCATCGCACAAGAAAAAGCTGGATGTGATTCAGAACTCTGCCTTGCATCTCTGTCTCGGATGTCCCCGTACT
The DNA here is from genome assembly GCA_034769895.1 of Magicicada septendecula. NCBI lineage: Eukaryota > Metazoa > Arthropoda > Insecta > Hemiptera > Cicadidae > Magicicada > Magicicada septendecula. The sequence goes on from CM068368.1 coordinate 824,283,182, forward strand.
ACTCCAAAAAATGCTCTAGAAATAGAAATGAATGTGGAACCTCTCAATATTAAAACTGATAAAAGAACATGGATCAAATTTTTAAAGAACCAAACTTTTCCAAACAGCCATCCCTCTTACCATATTGTCTCTACTGGAAACAAACATAAGCAATCCTTTAGCCAAACAGTATATAGAATATGCCAAGGACAGGATCAGTTAACTCCTGAAGAAAGACCTTTTGTGAACTGTATGCTGCCATGGGCATGGACTCCACCAAATGTTTTCATTTCTCTGCCGGGAGATGTTACAAAGACTGAGACACCAGAATTTTTGAAGCAGGTGACCCTGCGTACAATAGAAGAAAATTACAAAGACCACCTACACATCTATACAGATGGTTCACTGTGCTTGAATGAGGGCTGTCAGGTGCTGGCTATTATGTTTCTAAGACAGGAGAAAAATATTACATAACCTCATCCTCCGGATCCTCACTGGACACTGAACTGCTGGCAATATCAGCTGCTCTACAGCATTGTCTATCCTTGGAATATATGAAGATCTGTATTCTTACAGACTCAAAATCAGCACTTTTTCATTAATGTTCTATCTTACGGTACAAAAACAACTGATAAAATATTGTTTAATATGTAAATAATACACATTAACTCTGTTTCTTCCATGGATAAATAACAAACTAAAACATTTTAATTTACAAAAAAAAGAGAATCATACAACTGATGAGGTATGGTATTTATTGAATGATTAATTTTCCTAATAAACGTAGTAATACAGATTCATAATAGTGAACAACTAGTTAGTGAGGATAAATAATATGCTGTATATGAGAAAATTAAATTCTGTAAAATTCCCAACACAGAGAATAGCTCTGCAAAATATTCATTCATTTATAGAGTCTATACTGAACATAACACATTAAAGTTTGTGGACACAATGAAACTGTCTTTTGTACCTTTTCATATAACAAACAGCCAGATACCACACTGTGCGAATAAAATTTTGCAAACTATGTACAATCAATAATTACAAGTTTTTTGTATACAAAAAGTGTTTACAGACTAACATGTATACTTTTAACGGCTTGTGTGTACAATGTGAGTTATATCGAAATCTGTCAAATATTTAAACATGAATTACCTCGACAGCGTCAGAAACGTTGTCACTACTGACTTGTGTACTATTCACCTGTGCTGGCTGTTCAACTTGATCATCAGCGTTAGGTGCAGAACTCGGCGAGCCTATTACTAAACCTCCCTCGCTGCTGTCATCGATGGAACCCAGTTTCCCTCGACCAGACCCTGTGGATGACTTGCGCCTGTCCTTACTGCACCATTTCCACTCTGGATGGGCCTTGAAATGCGCTTCTTTTACCTGTAGTACAAATTATAATCTCAATTTTATGCATTACAATGTATATAAATAATAAATGAATCCCAATTTCCATTTGATACAATTGAAGAAGCAGAAAAAGTGCCAATCTGTTTGAACTTTACGAGATAGTTATATTTAACATGTACTCAATTAGTATAATATGATGGTCTGTGGCATGAGTGGAAGAGAATAGCCTTCCAAGGTCAGACCATACAACATACAACAGCTGCTAGGCAAAACTGATATGGGAGGATAATTAAAGTGTATTGCAGAGGATATATGAGGGTCCAGCCTCACAAACATCTAAGATGGAAGGACATTTAATGGTGCTCATGTTCCACTCCAGACTACAGTATCTAGTTGGAAGGAAAAAGATTTCTGTAGACCTTGTGTGTTTCTATGATTGAAAGAGTGCAGCCGAATAACTTAAGTCTATGTTAAGTTAAGTCCATTTTAAGAAAAAATAAATTTAAAAAAATTAGTATCATCATGAATCAGTATGACAAAGCATGGGTCTTGAAATAAATCTTGAAAAAACTAAGTTTATGAAGTTATGAAGTTTATGTCAGAGAACACAGAAGGCAGGAATTGAATATACTGAAAGTTAGGAATAAACACGTTGAAAAAGTAACATGTTTTAAGTGGGTTCTTTGATCATAGAACAAAACTCCAAACCTATAGACATTGAGGAATGTGTAGCAGCAGGATTAGCACCTACTTTGCTCTACAACATATAGTTGCTCTATACAAATCCAAGACTGTTAGTAGAGCCTCACAAATAAGAATTTACAAAATAATATTAAGACCAGTTGTCATCTATGAATCTGAAACACGGACTCTGACAACACAAGAGGAAAACATGGTGGAACAATGGAAGGGACCACTTATCGAGAATGGAGTGTGGATAATAAGGAGAAATAATGAGCTGCAGTAAGTCTAAGTGGAACCTGGAATAATAGGTGAGATGGAAAAGGCAAGAATAAGGTGGGCTGGACACCTACAAAGGTTGACAGAATAAAGAATGGCTAAAAGAGTATTCTAGGACACCCAAGGGTGGAAGAAGCCCAAAATAGATGGCTGGACAGTCTTGAACCAGGACCTCAGAAGACTTAGTATCCACAGGTGGAGACAAATGGTAGAGGACAGAAGGGAATGAGGGTGTGTTGTGAAAGAAGCCCAGTCCCTACATGGGCTGTAGTGCTGAGGATGGATGGATGAATCAGCAGGCGTTTGGTATAAATTACCTGGTGACTCCTTAATACACTGAGCACAATGAGTGTAATTTTATGGTTCTCTACATTACCAAAGTTGTAACCCACACAATGATTGTCTAAAGAAGCCATGCCTAATTTTTGTAACATGCCTACCACTTGTCAGAATGCAGAGTCAAACATGGTCAATGCAGGAGAACAAACATGTAAATTTGTCTGTACTTGATTCATACATACCACAGATTACAGCTTGTAACTAATGCTGTAAAGAACAGGTTTTTGTAACATAGAAGTTGCCAAGAGAACACAGAAGGTAGGAATCAAACATACTGAAAATTATGAATAAACAAGTTGAAAAGGTAACATGTTTTAAGTGGGTTCTTTGATCACAGAACAAAACTCCAAACCTGCAGACATTGAGGAACGTGTAGCAGTAGGAATAGCATCTACTTTGCTCTATACAAATCCAAGACTGTTAGCAGAGCCTCAAAAACAAGAATTTACAAAACATTGTTAAGACCAGTTGACACCTGTGACCATGAAACACAGACTCTGACAACACACGAGGAAAACATGGTGCAACACTGGGAGGGACCAGTTATCTAGTCTAGTTTTTGGTCTAGTCAAAAACCACATGATATTGTTCACTAGTAATACTTGACTGTGGTGAGGCCCCACGTGACGCTTGAAAACTAGATAGTGAAATCAGTAAAAGGAATAAAATACATTTATATTCTGCTGAAAACTCACTATCAACCAAAAAACATCAACCCTATTTAACTGCATGCTCCAATACTGGTGATTTTTGTTGTCTGCTACCAAGTTACAATTTTTTCTTGCAAAAAATTTTGTTTCGGAAGATTAAATCAAAGATTTGCTTGATAAAATTATGACAATTTTGATATTTACCCAAATATTGACTTTGATATTGACAATAACTGATGAATAAACTTTCGTTTGGAAAAGATTATTTTTCTATGACAAATGTTTCAAGTATCAATTGCCATAGTTGTATTTCAACTGCCAAGTAATTTAGACCCTATTAAGTTCAAAAACTAATACTGACTATTTGGTAAGAAAGCTGCATTTATATTTTAGTGCTTAGATTTACAACTCTTTCAGCTTGTCATACTGTAAAAGTTACATATATAGAGTATTCTGTTCTTTCTTCTATCTCATTACTGGCAACAATGCCTTTTTGCTGCTCATCTTAGAAGAATAAAACTTAAAAATATGCACAGTCTCGCACAGACTTTTATCCAAAAGAATAATAAAGCACACAGTGTGTATATGGCTTCTGGTCTCAAACTTTATACTAGGAGAAATGTTACTAGATTTAATTTGTTTTAAATCTTCCAAATCTCTGGGAAACATTTGTGATCATATATAACTTAATGAAATTAACTGCAATTTTTTTTTAAATTTCTGCAAATTACTGCAATGTACATTCTGTCACCTTGCTCTAGTAGGTAGTTTAAAAATTAATGTACTGAAGCACGAAATTTTACACCATAATTCTTACAGGTACACGATCAGATCAATAACTTACCTCAGATGCTAGTTCATGATACTTTTGCTTTTCATCAGGCCCCAAGGCATACCACCATTCCCCCAAAATTTTAGAAACAGTTCGATTGTCCTGATTGGGATGTCGTTGATGAACTAATGCTCGATGCCGTTTACTGAAGATCATGAAAGCGTTCATTGGCCGACGTATCCTGTCTCTTTCTTTCACCTATATTCAATTATGTCATTTCTTAATTACTTATACATCACCACTTATAAATAAGTGTACAAAGAACAAAAAAAGACATGAACTGAAATTATATTGTATTCACATAATATTGACAATAAAGTGATGAAAGTAAAACGTAAACTGCAATACTAAAATTTACATAATTTGGTTTCTTTAATATAAATTATTATCTTCACATTCAAAAATGTACTGGCATACTTCTTTTTAATACAACACATTACAGTATTTAATTATTTCTTACCCCAGTCTAAATTTACTAATCTCTTGCACTACAGGAATAACAAAAGTGTACAAGAACAAGTCTTTAGGTGCAGGTTTATACAACTCACCTTTAGTGGACTCTGAGGCTCTTTAGTACTCTGTAACGCGCTTAAAGATTGTGTTCTCCGTTTTGTACCTGCTGCGTCTGCGGACGTGTCTGATGGAGCAGCGCCTGTACCACCTTCTGGTTCAAACACGTCATCATCTTCTTCTTGCTGAGTATCAAGTGTTGGTGCACAGACTACTGGGACTGGAGGCGCACTTAAAGGTGGTGAGAGTAAGGGTGGTGTAGGGGGCGGTGAACTGTTTAACAGGGGTACCAACGACTCCCACGGGTATACTGTCATACCGGCTGAATTGTTCACTGCTGCCAAAATAAAAAAAGTACAGTTCAATACTTACATAACACGAAAATCAAAGTCTACTCTTAAAAGTAGTGAAATCACACAAATACATCCATACAGTCAATAAAGCTTTTTAAACGCACATGTTGGCACCATTAGCTATTTAAGTATTTCATTATAAAATTTTATTCTTACCATTTACAAGCAAAAATAGAATATTTGCCTCTCTGACAAAACTTTTAGCATCATATTTACTTTGTATTTACACAAACATTGCAATTACTTTAAAAGTATTTAATAACAATAATTTTCACTTAAAAACAAATCTAAAAATCATGAAAGGTTACTTCCTAACCTGTTACATGTGTTTTTCTCAATTCAGAATACACAAGACAAAATCAAATTCAATAACAGGCATTGACTAACTGGCATGTGTGCACACACACAATAAGAAACAATGTACATAATTATAAGAAATTTTTAATCTATTTTTGATTACATATACACATATTACATTGTGATAAAGGTCTTGTTATCATCACCATCATCATCATCTTCATGGATTAAACCAAAAATGGTTTGTTCCGGCCTCAAATACGAAAAAATTAGAGCTGGTCACTCCAGCGCTTCCTTGGATGTCCCACACCTCTCTGTCCCCTCAGCTTATAGTTCCAGAATTGTTTGGGGATGCGGCAGTCTTTTTATCCAGAAGGAAATATTCTGACAGTTTACAAGATAATGTGTACTACTTTTAGTATGTTTTAGTTAATTTCTGTTCTGGAGACATCAATACAGAACAGTTCCTCTTAACAGCCTTAGATCATAACAGCAAAACTCAGAAAATAATTTCAATAAACTGGTCTCTACTAAGAAATGAAAAGTTATACAAAAGGCGTACGTATTACAGAAGCAAATCCAGTATGGAAGCAGCAGGAAATTTTAGTCTACAAACTGGGCGACAAGTGTATGCACAATATGTGTATACATCGACAAAGAACACCTACTTTTTCACTGCCCTAGGCTTGATGCAAACCAACATACAATGAAGAACACTATCAAACTATTAGGATGGCAAAACAATAATAATTTCTCTACCATTTGTCACAGGAACAACTCACTAGTGAATTCAATTAGAAATTCATTTTGTTTACCAAGTATTTAATAGAGATACATTTTTTAACATGCTACATCACATGTAATTTAGTGTCACAGTTTTTAGTTTTTATTGTCCTCCAGTACAGGCTGTCAAAATATTTGTTATTAAAAAAATAATAATAAGATGCTTTGTATACTAGTGCTAAGTAAAATAAATTTAAAATGTAACATTTTATAACTAATACTTGTCAATATTTCAAACACCCCATCAAACTTGTTTATTGCTATACTACTTGAAATATTCAATATCAACATACATTTTAACCTTTAACAAGTCACTACTGACCAAAACAAAGTAATACTGGTTTACTGCTGTCTTGATAATAGTTCCAAAACCAAAACGCACTGCTGTTACTGATCCTTCATAGTGGTCGAGCACAAACAATTTTGATTAGTATAAATATTATCAAACATTTATACTCATTAAGTTAAAGACAATTAGGTTTTCATCATGAAAGTAACATGGTATTAACAAAACACCACATACCAACAACTCCTTCGTTTTTCTCTGGCTGATCCGATTGTTTCTGCTGTAGCGGCAACACTGGGACTAATTCTGTGGGATGTACAATTACTTGGTGGAACATATTGTTTTTAATAATCTGTTGCTGCTGATGCTGTGGATGTTGGTCTTGAGATAATGGCGGAGTATCAGAGCTGGTGGGAGTCTGCCGCGGGCTTTGTTGCTGTGGCATTGTTGAAGGTGTACTCACTGATATCAAGTGGCTAGTGAGTTTGCTTGTCTGTAAATTAAATATCTATAATAAATATATGTATTATTTATGTACAGTCTGTCTGTCTATCTATCTGTCTGTCTGTCTGTCTGTCAAACACACACACACACACACACACACACACACTCCGTCAAGCACAATCAATAACAACTTACAAGAATGTAAAGTTAAATACAAAAATTTTAATTAATCATTACCTGCTGCAGAACTGAAGTAGCATTCTTTTCTATAACGACCGATGAATGGCCAGAAGATTCTTTCTTGATAACTGTCTCCTGTGGAATGAAAGAGCGAGGTTGTGACACCTCTATGTGATGAGGGATTTTGACTACACGACTATCACCATTGTGGATCTACAAACAAAAACAATTCAAATAACCATTACTGATAAAAATCCATGTGTATAAAATCAAAATAACACAATTTGTTACAAGAGAATAATAACAAATAAAAGATAACACTTTGAATGCCAATGCCATAATACCACACTGCATTTCTCGATAACAACCAACTTTTTTGACAAACCACTTGGTTTCCAATGCATTTAAATGCTTAAATGTGGAGTTTGAAGTTATTCACGAGTCTGTTTATTTACTTGTATATATATGTGTGTGCGGATGTGTGATTATTTTCAAATTTTGTTATTTATTCAGTAATGGATAAACATTTTTAATCAGAAGATTAAATCAAAGATTTGTTTGATAAAATTATGACAATTTAGTTATTGACCCAAATATTGACTTTGATACTGACAATAAACGATGAAAAAACTTTTGTTTGGGAAAAGATTATTCTCATATAACAACTGTTTTAAGTTTATATATTGTTACACTTTCAACTGTCATATAATTTAGAGATGATAACACTGCTGTAATGCAAGTCAACATGGTACACTAACTTGGATTTATTTGTTATAGAGTTCAATATAACAACTTTTACAAAAAACAATAATAAAAAAACTCCCAAACAAAAAAGACATTATTCTTTAGAACTGCTGAACGATGGGTAAAATGATATCCAAAACCTTCTACAAGACTACGTCTATTGTAAAATTTTTCTTTGTTGTTGTTTTAATCCCCAAAACTTGTATTTAACATCAGAAACTGAGAGTGATAGCTGAAGAGGCTTGTGGTTAGGTTAATGTCATTCAACTGTCATGTTTAGTATCTAGGATGACCACAGATTTTTGGATTGAAACATTTAAAAAAAATTACTAGATAGAGGTACTTTATGTTCTTAAGAGGATTATGAAATGTGAAAATGCTTGGAGTCAAAAACTGGTGGACACTGGCTAAGGATAGGGAAGTCTGGAGGAAAATCCTAAGCGAAGCTGAGGCCCATGGTGGGCTGTACAGCTACTGATAAAAAAATATAATAGAGGTAGTCTACAGAGGTTTTTATAACCGAAGAATTATAATGCAAATGTACACAACTTGTTAAGAAGATATGGGAGAAAAACAGTGTAAGAATTTTTTTTAGTAACTGTACGCTAGCGCGATAATTTCACTTTGTAGGTTGACTAATCTGCTTACTGCTTTTTGTTCTATTCCGATTATTCATGTTGAAACTTTGTACAGTACGTCAAAAACGCTCGTAGCGGCGGTCAGCTCGCCTGCAGTCTTACTGCTTGAAATACTTGTACGAAGGTATTTATTTCTGCGTACTAACGCAGGTCGTACTACGACCTTTATCGTAGGCCTTAGGCCACACTTTATATGGCCCATTAGGCTCCTTTATCGTATTCTAAATTTGTTACGTATACATCAAACCATATGTCTTACGCATACGACATGCACATTAGCCAACCTTATTGAAATAACTGCTGATCATGTAATGTAACTTGAACGTCAATTAAAATGAATTTAATACAGTCCACAATTTTCATCATTTCTGCTACCTAATGAATCATCAATGCACGCATTACAAGCTACATTCTTTTACAAAACGTTTTTTGGTCCACGCCGACCGAATTCTCCACATTTTTTGGGTCCTCACAGTACGGATCACTCACATCACTAACCATTTTTTGGTCGCTCCGGACCTGGATTTTCCATGCGTCATTACCATTTGATATTCTTCTGCCACTATTTCTGGCCATCACGGGCGAATTAGCACATCAGCTGATACGACCGTGGCGTGATTTTCATCAGCATTTCGCTCGTCATCTTAGAGCCTTCTGATAACATCTTAGCAAGAGCCTGCTAGCTACAGTGCTTTACACAAGGCGGTCATCTCTACGAGCTGTGTTTGCCATCTTCACCAAGGCGTCGACGCTGCAGGACATCGCCAACAAGGTATCATCAACAACAGTGTAACAAGGTGCGTACAATGGTTGAAGAAGGCCTCAAAGTGTTGACCAGAAAAAGAGGTGGCTTAAAGTCCGCAATAGTGCGAATACAATCTGCCGTAAATAACTTTGATGTAACTTTAAATACAAAACATTTTTTAACTGTAAGGCTGGAAAGTCTCAAAAGCTTGGCCTCGAAGTACGACGAGGTGCAGTCTGAAATAGAACTTATTAGTAAAGACACGAGCGCTGCTCAAGAAGACCGAGTTGAGGTCGAAGAAATGCTATATTCAACTGAAGCAAACATTTTGCAATTACTTGATACATTTAATGGTCAGACTGTACCTCCCGTATTATCGACACCCATGCAATTAAAACCAATAAGTTTGCCCTGCTTCTCAGGCAACATATTGGAATGGCAACATTTTTACTCAATTTTTACGGGACTTAGTGCATACAAGATCCGACTTAACACCAGTGCAAAAATTACATTATTTACATTCTTCTTTGAAGTGTGAACCTTTAGATTTAATTAAGTCACTACCTATCTGTAAGGAAAATTATCCAATAGCGTTGAGTTTGCTGTCCGAAAGGTATGACAACAAGCTCATACTAGCAAAATACTATGTGCAAAACTTACTTCAAGTCAAGTCGACAATAAAGGACTCTGTCCAAAGTTTGGCAGAGTTTACTAACACAATAACGTCTTCCTTTAATTCACTGGCAGCAATGAAGCTGTCAGTGAATTCATTTGAATTTATCACTATACAGTTACTATCCACTAAACTCGACCCTATTACTTTTAAACTATGGAAGGAGTCAATAGACCCTGACAATTTACCTAGCTTTCAAGATTTCACGCATTTTTTAAACACACGTAGACAGTTGTTAGAAAATACACTGCCTATCGAACCCGGACAGCAACTCAACAAACCTAATGTAAGACGTAACAATAAATACGATAAATGTAACTCAAGAAACACTGCTGGCAGCACTACATTTAAGAGCTATCACTCAGCGGCAAACCATTATTCATGCGTGTGTTGTAAATCCAATCACCCGCTTTATTCATGTGATAAATTTCGTACATTAAGCACCGCTGAGCGGGGACAACTTGTTTCAAGTCATAAATGTTGTAGCAATTGTCTTAGATCAGATCATCTTATAGCTAGCTGTAAGGATAAGCAGGTGTGTAAAATCTGTTCAAAACGACACCTCACATTGTTGCACGCAAATTACGTGCCGAACTCAATAGCTGCCAGCAGTAACTACTGCTCGCTCAAATTACAATGCAAGAACAATGTTCTCTTACCCACAGCAGTTGTATCTGTCATTGATCAGGCTGGCAAGGGCTAGAGTTCTTCTAGATGCCGGTTCACAAATAAATTTTTGTACAAGATCATTTGCAAGGAAATTACAGCTCAAATTAACTAAATCCAACATACCAATCACAGGCATAAACAATACAGCGTGTTATGCAACTGATATTGCGTCTATACGCATTATTTCTTGCTATCAAAGATATAGCTTCGAGGCGAAATGTGCCATCTTATCTACGTTAACTCACAATCTGCCTGCAAATTCGTTTGATATCAATCAATTCCACATCCCGAACGAGATTTTCCTGGCTGACCCAGATTTTAACATATCGTCGCAAATCGACATACTATTAGGGGCACAATTTTATCTGGACTTGATCTTAACTAATAAATACATACGCGGCCCTAATTTTCCCATCATTCAGGAAACAAAGCTGGGCTACATTTTGGCCGGCAACTTGCCCAAACACTGCCGCAACGAGGGCCCTGCTGTTTCGTTCCTAGCAAGGAACAACGACAGTCAAATTCTGCAATCTCTCGAAAGATTTTGGGAAGCAGAAACTATCCCTGACAACACCCCTGATAACGAGTCAGCCTGTGAAGAGCATTTCGTGCGCTCTACCCAGCACAACCACGAGGGTAGATTTGTGGTTTCACTTCCATTTAAGCCCGATAATCTCCACTTGGGGGAATCTTACACTAGTGCTGAATCAAGATTCTTAAGCTTAGAGCGTCGATTTAGGCGAGATGCTAAGCTCGCGCACGACTACGCAGGACTTTATTAAAGAATATAAGGATCTTGGGCACATGACACTTATCGATGATGGCGCTATCAACTCAGGAGCGTCAAATATCTACTACCTGCCTCACCATGCCGTATTTAAACAGTCTAGCTTGACCACAAAACTGCGCGTCGTTTTTGATGGTTCGTTCAAGACTACCAATGGCCTTTCTCTAAATGACATATTGTTGGTAGGCCCGAATGTTCAACAAGATCTTTTTTCCATTCTCTTGCGCTTCCGCATACATAAATATGTTCTCATTGCCGACATCGAGAAGATGTATCGACAAATTCGCGTAGCTGAAGGGGACTGTCACTATCAACGCATTCTGTGGCGTGATTCTCCCCTCGAACCATTTAAACATTTCGCATTGCGAACGGTAACCTACAGCACGGCTAGTGCTTCGTTTTTGGCCACTTGCTGTCTTGTACAAATTGGTAGGGACAATCAGGCTTCCTTTCCTGAAGCGGCGTTAGCTATAACAAACGATTTTTATGTTGACGATCTGCTTACCGGTTCGGACACCATCCCTGATCTGACCAATCTGAAATCCGATCTAGGTGCGTTACTAAGTCAATATGGTTTCACGTTGCATAAATGGGCATCAAATGAACCCACAGCGGTCGCAAATCATGACAATTTTCACGCCCCCTAAACAAACAGGACAATGTGCGTACCCTAGGCATTCTTTGGAACAATACTGCCGATTCATTTTTGTTCGACATCAAATCATTTCCCGTTGATTCAAGCATTTCCAAGAGAAAAATTCTTTCGATTATTGCTGGAATATACGATCCTCTTGGTTTAACAGGTCCAGTTGTCTTTTTGTACAAACATTTTATGCAGCGACTTTGGCTTTGCAAGCTTGGTTGGGATGAACCGATCTCCGGCCAATCACGTTCGGATTGGCATTCTTTGTGTGACAAATTGGGTCTGATTAGCAAAATTGTGGTCCCACGGTCTATTCGTTGCAAGCGTGAGGTAAGTACAGTTGAATTGCATGGTTTTTCGGATGCTTCAGAAAGGGGGTTTGGCTGTTGTATTTATGTCAGAGTCATTTATCAAGATTCTTCTGCCTCCTGTCATCTCTTGTGTTCCAAATCTCGCGTGGCTCCCTTATGACAGGTGTCATTACCTCGCATCGAACTCTGCGCTTGCTTGTTGTTATCGCGACTCGTATCTAAGGTCATTCCTGCTCTTTATTCGTTTATTGATAGTGTACATTTGTATTCTGACTCTATGGTGGCTCTTTACTGGATTCATGCCCAGTCTATGCGGTGGAAAACATACATCGCTAATCGTGTTGCTGAAATTCAGCGTCTTACGCTAACTTATACTTGGCATCACATCAATTCAAGACACAATCCTGCTGATATTATCTCAAGGGGGTGTCTCCCTGACGTTTTGCGCGATTGCTCGCTTTGGTGGCACGGTCCCAGCTGTCTGTCTCAATCGTCAGAGTCCAATCCTTTTCCATCCTTCGTACCGTCCACTCCGTTGTCTTCTGAAGTCACTGCGGAAGAGAAACATACCCATAACCTTTCTCTAATGTCTACCCTGGCTGTCGACCTTTCTTTGGACTTTTCCTCGTTGCATCGTCTAACGCGCGTATACGCTTACTGTTTTCGGTTCATCAGAAATATTAGACACTCAAGTGCTGACAAATGTACGGGCGATCTTACCCCTGTAGAAATTCATCAGGCTCTCAATTTCTTCATAAAACAATCGCAGTCGATCCACTTCGCAGCCGAAATTAATTGTCTTCGTAACGGATCTTCTGTTCCCATTAGGAGTAAGTTGGCTTCTCTCGACCCGTTTCTTGATGATTTTGGAGTGATACGCGTAGGCGGACGATTACAGCATTCCCAATTACCTTACGACTCTAAACATCCTATTGTATTACCCCCATCGGCGCATATTACCCGCCTTATCATTGAACGTGAACACATTCGTTTACTTCACGCTGGTGCTCAACTCGTGCATCATTCACTGCGTCAACGCTGGTGGATTGTTAATGCCAGGTTAGTCATTCGCTCCATCATTCGAAAATGTGTAAAGTGTCTCAGGTTTAGTGCCAAACAGCAGGTACAGAGGCTTGGTATTTTACCATCTCCTAGAGTCACTCCTTCAAGGCCGTTTCTATTTTGCGCGGTTGATTATGGTGGTCCCTTCATGATTCGTCATGGCGGGCAGAAATCCAGAACTCTTTCTAAGGCATACGTATCTTTGTTTATTTGCTTAGCGACTAGGGCTATTCACATGGAATTGGTTTCCGACCTTACGGCCAGTGCGTTTATAGCCGCATTACGTCGTTTCATGGCCCGTAGGGGCATACCCAGTCAATTATACTCCGATAATGGCACAAACTTTAGGAAGGCCCGCACTATCTTACATGATATCTACAACTTTTGGCATAATAAGGATGCCATCTCATCGATCAAGTCATTCATGTCCTCTCAGGGGATATCATGGTCATTTATTCCGCCCTCCTCACCTCATTTCGGTGGCCTTTGGGAGAGCAGCATAAAGAGTTTGAAATTTCATCTGCGCCGCGTGGTAGGCAAATCTACACTCACCTTCGAGGAGTTCACAACAGTTTTGTCTCAGATAGAGGCATGTCTGAACTCTCGACCTTTATTTGCTATTTCTTCAGATGTTAACGACCCGGTGCCACTCACACCTGGCCATTTTTTGATTTGCGCACCCTTAACGGCGATACCCAGACTTATCTCACATTCCTATTTCTCGTCTTGGGCGTTGGCAACTTCTACAAAGGTTTGTCCAAGGCATATGGAAGGCATGGTCTCGCGACTATTTGCATCAGTTGCAGCAGCGTCACAAATGGAAATTTGCTAAGGATAATGTTTCCATTGGTGACCTAGTTTTGCTTATTGAGGATAATTTACCTCCATTAGCCTGGAAATTTGGCGTAATTATCGCCACATTTCCCGGCCCAGATAACTTAATTCGTGTCGTGGACATTCGCACACCTACAGGTGTTCTGCGAAGACCAATCCACAAATTATGTTTGGTCCCTACTAGGGACGAACAATAAAGAAAAGGATTTATTCCCTTTGTATAATTTTAAAGACACATAAGTCAAATGTTCCAAAACTTGTTAGTTATAAGCACTTGTTTTAGCATAAGCTTTAATTATTTTTTGAGTCAGCAACTGTTTGTTTTACTCAAGCAAGTGTTAGTTTAGTTAATATGCAAGGCTTTCATTATTATTTTGTATTTTCGTACATGCAACATTTGATTTATGCCTCATGTCTTACTCACTATTGTGTAAAAATTTTGTTATTTTCTAAACTTATTTTCAATTGTTTAACTTATGTACTATGTTTGTAATCACAGTATTGTATCTGTTATTTATGACATTGCAATTATTCATACTGTAATTAACTAAATTGTTATTATTGTATTCATATAACTTGCGTTTATGTAAAACCTATCGTTTTTGCATCTGCCGCATGTAACTGTGCCACGTCTAGATTTATTTTATATTGTATTTATTTTGCGATTAAGCATGCACAATTATTTTTATTTAAATTATGACATACATGTCATATTTGGGCTTGCATTCAGTCAGCTATCTAGCTTGTTCATACATTATTACATATTGTAAGTTCCTGAAACTTCAGGAACAGCATGACTTGGTCAATACATGCCGCCATGCTGAATATACGCTTGAATATGTAATTGTGACAATTTTGTTCATGTAATTAATTCTCTGTACAGGTCTACAGGCCTCAACAAATTTTACGGTAACCATCTATGACATGCACAGGGTTACACACTATCGGTCCATCATGTGATGAGCTTCCGATCATACATTATTAAGCATTGTATAATTATGTATTTTTCATGTTTTTTCATGTTTTATAATGTTCTATACTGTACACATATATTATGTGACGGCAACATTTGTCAAAGCAGACATTCACATTCATGTCTGAAAACAGCTGTTCGCCAACCTTGGCTTACAACGCTTATCTTTAGGCTTATCTTATGCATGCTTATCTCTAAACTATTAACGGACTGTCGTTATCTAATCTCATAATTCAAGGTTCAACTTAGCCTTGAAACTAACTCTTATTATTAAGAAAACTGTATCTTTTAAATTAAGTTACAAGATGCATAATAATTTACTAAAAAATGGTAAAAAATCAATTGATTTTGACGGGCAGCTTATGAACGGTAGCGCGATAATTTCACTTTGTAGGTTGGCTAATCTGCTTACTGCTTTTTGTTCTATTCTGATTATTCATGTTGAAACTTTGTACAGTACGTCAAAAACGCTCGTAGCGGCGGTCGGCTCGCCTGCAGTCTTACTGCTTGAAATACTTGTACGAAGGTATTTATTTCTGCGTACTAACGCAGGTCGTACTCTTTACGACCTTTATCGTAGGCCTTAGGCCACACTTCATATGGCCCATTAGGCCCCTTTATCGTATTCTAAATTTGTTACGTATACATCAAACCATATGTCTTACGCATACGACATGCACATTAGCCAACCTTATTGAAATAACTGCTAATCATGTAATGTAACTTGAACTTCAATTAAAATGAATTTAATACAGTCCACAATTTTCATCATTTCTGCTACCTAATGAATCATCAATGCACGCATTACAAGCTACATTCTTTTACAAAACGTTTTTTGGTCCACGCCGACCGAATTCTCCACATTTTTTGGGTCCTCACAGTACGGATCACTCACATCACTAACCAGTAACAAATTTTAGTAAATATCTATTTGTGTTTAGAGGCATTAAAAAATACGTTAATAAAATCCTTGTCACACAGGAAAGATTATTATGGATCAATCTTCTATGATATTATTATGTATTCTTTCATGAAACATATTGTAACGGTACAGAATTGTGTGCTACCCCAGTTTCAGTTTTATTCAAATCAGATTTAATTTTCAATTGTTAATTTCCACCTGTGAGATGCCTCAGTTTAACCAGCAATACACACTGTTAGCCTAAACAACAGTCTAGACGTATTGCGTAACCGCCCCAGTAAGCAGCAGTCCTTGTGAATTACAGTAGGCAGTCTATCACCAGAGTTTTCATCAGACAGCAGTGGAGAGCACTGCATGTATAAGTAAAACTTTATACAGTGGCCTCGAAAATTTCGGTAGGCCAAAGCGAATATAGTAGCCTAGGCCTACCGAATCTTATAAAAAGTGTGCAAAAGAGTAAAATGAAGAAAGAGATCGAGACAATTAACGAATACGTTAATTTGTGCAGTTAGAACAGTTCTGTGTGATGTGGCTAATGTGACAGTGAAATACTAGTGATCGGGTAACAACTGGAACACATGTCAGTTAAGTAACAAATATATATTAAAGTGACTCCGTAACAATCTGATATCAGTAAAAAACTATACAAATTTAGATTTATAAAAGAATTAATGAGAATACTATAAAGGGGGTAAAAGCTGTATATTCAATGGGAGAAATCATGATTAAAAGTAGTGGTTCCCAGAAAACAATTAGTTGATAAAATTGGTGTTTGAACAAATTCATGTTTTTCAGCTGTAGGCTACTTAATAAAATAAAATCAAGTTTGTTTAGGGATATAAATATGTGTTAGAGTAAGTCATTATGCCCATTTAACATAACCTGTCCTGTATGGAAAATCTCGCCTAAATGGACCTGGTAAGTAATTTAAAGTAAATAATAGGAAAATGTATTAAGGTTTCCATATTTGTCCTTTTTAAAAATATTGGTGGCGACCTTTAAGTTTGGGAATCTTCTGTTTTTCGTAAGTCAGGGCGAGTGAAGTAAAAGGTAAGTAAAAGTTTAATAAAAAGGGGGGTAAGAAAATAGACCATTACAATATCAAATCAACACTCAAAAGGTTAAAATCTACATCAGTTACTATTACTTGCCTAATTATGAACAATTAGATCACATAAATTTACTCACTGTATTACAAAATAATATACACATAGGCCTATACAAAACATACACAAATTTTAGATTTTTTTTACTATTAATTATAACAATTTTTAAATTAATATTAATTATTAATATTATTTTTACTATTTCAAGAATAATAATTGTTAATAAAATAGACTGTTAAAATGGGCTAAATTAGCCTGCAAATAAGAATTAAAAATTGTTTTTTTGTTTCACTCCACTTTGAAAAGAAATTTTAACTTTTTGAAATGATCATTTAAGAATATTTATAATTTCAGTTCATTTTTAAAAAATATAATAATAATACATCATAATAATAAAATAATTTATTCACAATAAATTTAAAATCAGTATGTAAACTCGTTCTTGAGAAAAGTGTACCCAAATGAACACAGTTACTTTTTCTGGTAAGGCTGTGAAAAATTTCACAGACTTAGCTGTATCAGCCCATTGTCATTATTTTTTTAATAATGGTGTTTAATTGTAGCTTAAAAGGCTATTTAAATTACATGGGAACAACAAATTGACACTTGTACCTTAATAATATTGTCTGAAATAATCCACAATTCTTGTTCCATAATATTTAATATTTTTACTGATAGAAATGTCAGTACAATACTTTCCTGTAATGTCGTATATTCAGACTCAGTACTTTCATAAGACAATGGAGACTTTTGCATTGTTCACTTAATGACTGTAGAATTATAACACAACATATGCAAATGGATGGTACTTGCCTTCTTATAGAGGTTGAAATTTCCTCTTTACATCAGTATAGTAATTTTGTTATATGATTTCAACATTTTTCAACTTTTAGACACAATAATTCATTCAAAAAATATGGTATGAATACTTTATAGTACAAATGGCTTACATTTTCTTACTACAAATATACAAAAATAATAACCTTTTATTGTCTAAGTCAGTTTGTGTATTTCATATATATATATATATATGAGACTTACTCAAAAACAAACAAAAGCTCAATAACACAAACTGCAATATTTGTTTTTTCTCTTTGTAAACTTTACTGACATTTGTGCATTGTTTGAAAAAGTACTACAAGAATGTACAAATGAGAGTATAACTATAATGATATTTCTTATTTAAGCTAATGGTATCTATTTGAATAACATGACCAGAATTCTACAGATTTGCTAATCTGCCAAACAATGAGATTGGCAACAAAGAACGTGCTGATATTAGCAACAAAGAGTGTTAAGTTCCCAATTAATAATAAGTTGATTCAGTATCTAAATGAGTTTATATAATGGTGCAGTGAAAAAAGTTACCTCGTTACTCGTTAGTGCCTGCTGTAATATAAGGCTCTCATGTCCAGGCATCGAACTGACTACTACACTTGGCTGTTCGTACTGTTCATTAGATAACAAGGGTGGAGGTGGAGGTGGTGGTGGAGGAGGGGGTGACGGACTTTCAACTTTCCATGACATAGTGTGTTGTGCCTGTGCTTGTAATGTTGCACTGGAAACTGGAGGGTTAGGTGATATCCTAATGACACTCGTAGCCATGCCAGCTGAACCTGGATTAGCTTCATTTCCTGGTGACGCCTGCTGCACCATCAAAGCACCTGGCCTAACCAGCTCAGGCCTAAAATACACGTACAAAATATCAGAAGACATACACAGATTCAGGATGAATAAGCAAGCAGATCCAGAAAATAATCACTTTCAAGCGTACATTTGTATCTGACATAAGAAGTCTTGATACACAAAATTATTATTATTATGAGTACAGAGTCGCCTAGACTTTGTCAGCAGTTTCTAACATCGCCATGTTTATTTGCCAAACTATTAGTCCCTTCTCACTTGACAAGGTTTTTCAGTGTCTCTGCTTCAGTAGCTGAATACAGCTTGAAAATCGAAGACACACTGAAAAGCCCTCCTCTAGTGTAAAGAAACTAGGAGCAGGTAACAGCAACAACAATGACATATTAATATGTAATTTTAAATTTACACCTGTTGTTCATGTGTTGTGTTCATGGCTGAAAATTTGTATAATTTTATAAACTTCAAGTACACAAAATAAAAAATCATCCATTAAACTGGAAGTATGAAATACGAACTGGATATTCAACATAAAACAAGATGTGTGTTACTAAGTGTCTGAAACATAGAGTGAACTTACAAATTAGCACACAAACACAAGATAAATCAATATTACACATGTCACAAAGGTTTAGTATCATTATATGATTTTGCACAATATTTTAAAGCGTGCAATGAAAAACGCACCTTACAACATGTTGCTGAAATGAGCCAACCATAAAGTGCGGTTGGACTGGAGACGGATGAGGATGTCTAGGCCTGCTGCTAATTGGTAGGAAAACGTTATGCCTGGGACCAACTGTAACAGGTGACTGCATACTGATTCCAGGTGACACTGCCTGTCCGGTCGGAGATGAAAATGCAGGTGTAGCAGACCTGGAGCTTCCCAATGATACTGTGAAGTGACAAATAATACAGTAATTAAATATAATACATTATAAGCAAAATTACAAGCTCTGCCTGTAGCGTTCTAGAAATCATTTGTACAGTTCGTGATTTCTAAATTAAAGTACCTTTTGTTATTTTCATGCTGCCCAAATAAAATTTTAAATGTGCCAAATTATTTGCAATGGTTGAGAAACAACACAATTTAAATAAGCATGTACTTAATGTTAACTGTTTGAAATGTAACATTATGACATAGTTTAACAAGCAATAAGAGCAATATGCACTTCATTATTCAGACATCATCCATCAAACAAAATATTTCAGGTTGTTAACACTTTGGTGCCAGAGCCTTAAAAATAGCCATCCTTTGCCCAGGCCGGCCTTTTGTCATTCATCTAAAATGCTGTAGCTTCTACACCATACATTAAGAATATATGTTACCTATATCTTTATCAAAATATGAATTTAATGTTTAAAATGTTATATGATTTTGGTGTCCATACAGTGCTTTTCAAAAAATCAGAGGTTTGCGAAAGATAAAAACTTGGCCTAGACACACAGTTACTAAAAACTTATGATGTTATTATGAGGGTCATTCAAATATAAACAGGATTTTTTCACACAGATTTATTGGTGACAGATAAAATTACAAAAAAATATCTTATTTTTCTACATAGTTTCCTTCAAAATAAATACATTTTCTCCACCAGATAGGTAGCTTCTTGATCCCCTCATCAAAAAAAGAAGACGGGTGCTCCAACAGCCAATTGCACACATACTGCTCAACTTCTGCATCGTTGTTGAATTTTTCCCCTCCTAACGCTTCCTTCAGCACACTAAACATGTGGAAGTCACACGGAGATAAGTCTGGACTGTAAGGAGGGTGTTCAAGAGGTGTCCAGTGAATTTAAACAAGTTTATTGCGAGTTTGAGCTGCAGTAATTATGCCTACTTCTGATGCAATTTCGGTAACAGTTATGCGGCGGTCACCTTCCACAAGGTCACAAACAGCTTGAGTGTTGTCAGCATTGACGCTGGACCGCGGACAATGCTTGTTACTTGCGTTCTCCACTGCATCACAACCACTTCAAAATTTTTTGGCCCAATCAAACACTTGTGTTCTTGACAAAGTAGCATCTGCAAACTGTGCCTGGAGTCTGGTCAAAATCTCAGCTGATTTGACGCCTTCATTGGCGAGAAATCGGATAATTACCCGTTGCACAACAGAGTGTAATGGTACAAATTTTAATCAACTTAAATATGGTATAAAAAAAAACCATAAATATTGTATTCCTTCATTTGGTCAAAATTAAACAAACATTTAATAACCTTTATGAATATACCGTGAGTGGACTATATAATATTTGCCAGGATTCGTACGGTTTCGGAGCAAAAAACGTGAAGCCTCACAAAAAACTGTATGTCGAATAATGCGATAAAAGCGACGATCCTTGATGACGTCAGCGGCCAGGAATTTGTTTTTATAAACAACACGATGCTGTCAACAAACAGACAATAGCCGAGTGACATAGATTCACACCACCTCGGAAATATGGAACAAAGACTCTGTGTCATTTCATCAGGAACAGTGATCGCAGCCGGCCGGCAAATCGTTCACGAATAGTGAATTTTAACTTTCACACCACTAAAAGTGGTTAAATAACTATTTAAATACAGTGCTGAATCTACAACTTCAAAAATGTGACCGGGAAGTGAAATCGGTAAACTCGCCGTAACGCGAAGTTTACCGTACCGACAGAAATCCAACAATTTGGTGAGACCGTTCCACATTCAATTCAATAAATCCATTCAAAACTTATCATTCAATTAAATGACCAATTTATATTTCAATACTATAATTACAATGAGCTCATTAAAAAAGAACTGTACCAGAATGAGAGAGAGAGAGTGAAAAGTGAGAGGGCGAGTGTATAATTTCTAAGTGCCTGGGTTGTGCATACACATATATCTTAAAGTTGTTTTCTTTGTTTTACTATATGTTTATTATATGCTAAGATTTTCAGGGTTCAATTTTAAATATGTTTGTTTATTTCATGATACACAGAATTACGCCCTGAGGCGTATTTGGCGTATGGTCGAGTCAAATATATATGTAAAACTTCTGTTAATAATAAGTTTTTTTATAACCATTTCAGAGTATTTATTTCAGATAACACTTCCCGTTCTACAACCTCGTTCACTTAACACGAAACCTGGCCCATAAAGTAAATGAAATATCAGCTGTTGGGAGTTCCCAACATGGCGCCCGTTATTAAACACAATAATTATGTTAAAGACTGTTATCATGTATTCGTAATATACAATTACATAAGTGTGTAATTTGAAAGATAACATATGGTCGCCTGCGAACAGGGACTCTATATAATATAATTTTATGTGGGGTAAGCCTACGAAGAGAATGGAAAGTTATCTGAGGTAATAACGAAATTTTAAACATAACCAAATTTTACGAAGTTAGGTTATACTATTGGATGCATGACTGTATTATAAATTGCAAATATGAATACTAATGAAGATAAAACTGAAAAAGTCAGCCTCAATGACGAAATAGTTATGAGTGAAATGGATGTTCAACCAACTCAAATTCGTCAGATTGACGAAGCAGATACACCTGTATCTGTTGTATATGTAGAAGCAGAGAAGGTCTCTACATCCATGCCTGTTAGTTCAGAAATTAAATCTGACAGTACTGCTGTTATGATGCAGCTCTTATTAAACAAATTTGATAAATTTGATGAAAAATTTACAACTTTGAATGACAAATTTGATAGACAATTTAAAGAATTACAAAATGAAATTAAAATAGGTCACGATAATCTTATTAAGAAATGTGACAAGGTAATCAAAAAACTAGACGAGAATTTAAGTCAATTAGAAACCCAGAAGGTAAATAGTACCCAGAAAAATGAAGTACTAACTAATAACGTAAACAACAATGATAATG
Organism: Magicicada septendecula; assembly: GCA_034769895.1. NCBI lineage: Eukaryota > Metazoa > Arthropoda > Insecta > Hemiptera > Cicadidae > Magicicada > Magicicada septendecula. Next base: position 824,305,755 of record CM068368.1, read on the forward strand.
CAAATAATGAATTTACAGATAGTAAGAATATTACAGGTAGTAAGAATATGGTGTTAGAAAATGATAATGAAAGTATTATGAGTGATAATGAAGTGTTTGAATGTATTGAGTCAGAAAGAGAGTTGGGAGAAGGTATTTTTGTACAAGGAGTGCAGGGGGTAGAATTTTCTTTTGATGTTATGTTAGGGGGTGAAGAAAAGTCTTCACGTATTTTTCATACGAATAAGAGTTCCTTCAATTTATATTTGGGAGACGAAAGGTCTACAAATAAAGTTTCTTTGTGTTTTTGTGTACCTAATAAGTGGTGCAATAATTTTATGTTAGGGACCCCTGCATATTTGGAGAGAGAGAATGTAACTTGGTGTTATGGAGAGAAATGTATTAAGAGAGAAAGTGTAGAGAGATATTGTGAGAAAAAGAAAGTAATAAAATTTTTTAAAGTAAATAGAAATTACAGAGAATTGGCAGAAAGGTTAGGGTTAGATAAGGTATATGAAAATAATGAATACTTACCTTATAGTAATAATGAAATTGAGATAACAATAAAAAATGAGAATAATAGTACTAAGTACTTACCTGTGGTAGAAAATTATGAGGATAGTTATAAAATAAATAACCAATTAATGACATATGATATTACTGAGATAAACGGAACCCTACTCGATCGTGACTTGAAATATTTGTTTGATAACAGTTTTATAAATGAAAATGAATATAATATTGCTAATCATAAAATTTATTTATTAAGTAATAAATTAAATAGACCTAAGATTCGGTTGTTATTCAACGATGGAGGATAGAGTGTGTCAATTGTGTAATGAACATTAAATATATGTGTAAAGTGGTATTGAATTGGACTGCTATGGACTGAGTTTGATAAATAACAAAATAATGAGTTGGAGTGTATATTTTTCATTGTATTAAATGTATTTATGTATCAATGTATTTATGTGATTTTGATGTTGTATTACTGGTATATTTTATGTACACCAGTATGTATTATTATGTATTTTAATAATTAACATGTTTAATAATAATTTTTTTTTTAATAATGGAATAACCATTAAAGAGTAATCATTCTTTATTACTTAATTAATTAGTACAAAAGAAAGTTGTGCTACCTTTATAACAGAAGTAAATTATTAATTAATAGAAAGTTTTTCATGAAGTCAAATTATTAATTAATCTGTAATGAAGGTAATTCCTTATGAATAATAATGTAATAAATAAGAATATATATATTTGAATTTTGAGAGGTATTGTTATGAGTAGGTGAGAGATGAATTTTATAAGACACTTGTCAATGATTACAGTAAAGTAGAATGTTTAAACAGGGATAGAGCCTGGGTATAGAGAAAATGCAGGTGAGTTATTTAATTAATGACATGGGAGTTAGATAGTTAAGAATTTTGAAGTGAATAATACAAAGAGAATTATTAGATATTTAGGGACACAGTAGTTAGGGATTATTTGTAGAGAAGGTGAGTTAAGTCAAGGTATAAACATATAACTGTTGTTGATGATATTTTTTAGTGGGGGTGAGGTGAGAAGGAGTAGCCAACTTATAGTGTTGTGGCAGGTATTAGTGTAGTTTAAGGGAGTGTTTGCCGAAATTTTGGAAGGGCAAAATATTATGGATGTATATAACCAGTTAGGGAACACCCATCTCTGTGCAAAGACGAGCGGTGCCATAGGGTTTAAATGAAATTAGTAAAGGTGTTTATAATTGAGATATTGGTGTCATGAAAGGTAAATATGGTGGTCAGTTAGAAGAAAGGTGAGTAAGATTATAATAAATATAGGAGTCACCCAGACTAAACAATGATTAGGTGAAAGGTTAGGTAGTTAGTGAGGTAGAAAGTTCAGAGAAGGGAGGTAATGAAAAATGAATAATGAAATAATAATAATAATAATAATAATAATTTTAATTTAAACATTCAATAATACCATACAGATTTATTAATTATTTTGTTTTACTATAATTTGTTTTCTCCATGTTTGGGAGATTTATAGGGGAATTTTCCTATTTTCAATTATAATGTAATTCTTTTATATCAATGTGTTTCTTTTATAATTATACTAATTATAAAATGGAAGGAGGTAAATATTATCGATAGAAATCGAAACAATTTATAAATTCAGGGTTGTCCATATTGTGAAAGGAAATTCTTTATAATTCTTGGGAGTTACGTTTTTAGTAGTATAATTTTTATAACTAGATTTTAATCATATATCAAGCAAACCCAGTGCTTATTAGCACAAACCAGCACCTAGCTAAGGGGAACCAGACCAGTTAAGGATAAAGTGATTTACCAAGTCACTATTTTGAGATTTTTCGTTTATTGTGTCAGTGTTTGGTGATATGACAGCGGTCCTGAGCTGGCCAGCGCGTCAGAGCAGGGGCGTTACGAGCCTAGGTGGCCTTATGGTGTTGGGATCTCGAAGGAGAAGTCCAGTAAGGTCATGCAGGTACGGTCATCATCATCAGACCACGGGTGAGTTATTATTTTCTTTTTTATAAATTGTAAGGGGGTTGTGGCGACCTATCCTGGCTGATCCCTTTAGGACGTATGAAAGGGTCAATGAAAGTTTTTGTGCTTCGACACAAAATCTTTCATTGAGAGGGTTTTGTAATGGTACAAATTTTAATCAACTTAAATATGGTATAAAAAAAACCCATAAATATTGTATTCCTTCATTTGGTCAAAATTAAACAAACATTTAATAACCTTTATGAATATACCGTGAGTGGACTATATAATATTTGCCAGGATTCGGACGGTTTCGGAGCAAAAAACGTGAAGCCTCACAAAAAACTGTATGTCGAATAATGCGATAAAAGCGACGATCCTTGATGACGTCAGCGGCCAGGAATTTGTTTTTGTAAACAACACGATGCTGTCAACAAACAGACAATAGCCGAGTGACGTAGATTCACCCCACCTCGGAAATATGGAACAAAGACTCTGTGTCATTTCATCAGGAACAGTGATCGCAGCCGGCCAGCAAATCGTTCACGAATAGTGAATTTTAACTTTCACACCACTAAAAGTGGTTAAATAACTATTTAAATACAGTGCTGAATCTACAACTTCAAAAATGTGACCGGGAAGTGAAATCGGTAAACTCGCCGTAACGCGAAGTTTACCGTACCGACAGAAATCCAACAATTTGGTGAGAACGTTCCACATTCAATTCAATAAATCCATTCAAAACTTATCATTCAATTAAATGACCAATTTATATTTCAATACTATAATTACAATGAGCTCATTAAAAAAGAACTGTACCAGAATGAGAGAGAGAGAGTGAAGAGTGAGAGGGCGAGTGTATAATTTCTAAGTGCCTGGGTTGTGCATACACATATATCTTAAAGTTCTTTTCTTTGTTTTACTATATGTTTATTATATGCTAAGATTTTCAGGGTTCAATTTTAAATATGTTTGTTTACTTCATGATACACAGAATTACGCCCCGAGGCGTGTTTGGCGTATGGTCGAGTCAAATATATATGTAAAACTTCTGTTAATAATAAGTTTTTTTATAACCATTTCAGAGTATTTATTTCAGATAACACTTCCCGTTCTACAACCTCGTTCGCTTAACACGAAACCTGGCCCGTAAAGTAAATGAAATATCAGCTGTTGGGAGTTCCCAACATGGCGCCCGTTGTTAAACACAATAATTATGTTAAAGACTGTTATCATATATTCGTAATATACAATTACATAAGTGTGTAATTTGAAAGATAACAAGAGGAAGGTACCTCGTGCTCAGACATTGTGCTACTGACATGGAAATGTGTTCTGCTGGCATGGCTGGGCGTTTCCTCACCTCCACACATCCCCACCTAACTACCTCAAGCGCCCCACCTGACTCACTCCTCTTCCTGAGTCCACACATAAAAAATCCAGTTTATATTTGAAAGACCCTTGTATTATTTGTTATAAACACAAGAACAACATGTTTCACAATCTTTTTTATTATAATCAGTTTTATAAAGTTACATTTTTGTAATTTTTTTAATGAAACTATTTAAAACCTGGCTCCCAAGCACAACGGAATTTTACATGTAACACGCACTAAATTTTCTTATACATTGTTGCTCAAAAATGAATGGAAACGCAATCTAGTGAATGACTTTAGTATTACAAGGATAGGTTTTGTTTCAAAACAATTACAAGGATGTACTTACACACCATATAGAAAATCAATGACAGTGCAGGACATCAACTGACGTCCATCAATGTCAATTGATATCCGCTGACATCAGACTGTTACAATGTACATAAGATATAAAAGATGATATTTCGTTGCCATATAGTTTTATGTTTATGATACGATAATAATTTTATTTTATACATAACCACCAAAATCAGTAAAATTTCACCTTGTTAAGATAATTAAGAAGGCCTTTTCAAAATTATTTAAATTTCATCATCAGTTCACACACTATTACTACACTTTCCTCTTCTGTGTTAATGTTCTTGCTGCAAAGTCATCCTTCATATATATGTATCTGTTGTTGTTATCTGTGTCCTCCATTACATCTTTCTGTGATCCATATTGAATTTTCCACTGCCATCATTATTGGGTGAAACTAAGCTAGTCATGTATTGAAATAATTGATCATTCTCAAATATTGTTTGTTGATTCATCAATTTGTCATTTTTTTATGAAGGTATATATATAATTTTTCCAACTGTATAATGTCGTTTTTTTTATTGTTTACTTCCACTATTTCCATACTTATACTATTGTATAAAATAATATTATAACAAGTCAGTGGCATAATGTTTAGCAAAATAAAAACGATAATAATTCTATGGGCTTTATAAAATAATTTGTACCATCTGAGCTGGGCTAATACATATTGCAGATGAAAATGTACACAACTTTTTAAAATGCCAGTAATGTATTTATATAAACTATGATTACCTAACATATTGGCAGCTTCAGTCTCTTCAGGATCAAATCGACCTGCTATCCTTCTTTCACCATAGTTCGGAGAAGTATCCGAGTCTCTAGATGTTTCCTCTCCATCCAGAACACTACCTTTGCCCCTAAACAGTATCAGATCATTAGCAGAAAATTACAATAGTTTTATAATACTGATGAACAAATCTGTATATATGTATACAATAATTACTAAAGAACTAAGTTTTTATTTACATTTTGGATTATAAAAACAGTAATTAAATCCTTAATATACTGAGCATGTATAGTAATACTGAAAGCTAAGGGCATGTTTCCAGAAATCAGTTTACGCATGGACGAGTCCACTTTGAAATTTTAAGAGATCGGAAGAAAACAAAGAATAATCTGTTATGCAAATGTGGTGGTAATGTATGTGCTGCGTTTTGGTTTTACTGATAATGTTATCAGTCTTTGCTAGGAGCTTGTTAGAAGGACCAGTTTAACAAGTAAAATCGTGTTAACGGATAGACGTTAACACAAATAATGAGGTTACGTAATATAGTATTTAAATAACGATAAAATTGATTTAACTGCAAAATTACATCCCAATTACAAAGAATCACCTTTATCCTATTTTTCCTATTATAGAAATCTGTTTCTCTTATTACTTCTATTTATTATTAATTATATTGTTATTTTACAGTAATTCATTTTAACTGTGACATAATTTTGCAGTTAAATAAATTTTATCATTATTTAAATTCTGTATTATGTAACCTCATTATTTGTGTTAACATCTATACGTTAACTTGATTTTACTTGTTAAAACTGGTCCTTCTAACCAGCTCAACTAGCAAAGACAGAAAAATTATTCATGATCAATCACAGGAAACAATTTTTAATGCTGTTAATTTATGAGAAAAGAAACAGCTGAAGAAATAAAAATTCCAATTAGAAATGTTTTCAAATCTGTTACTGCAGCAATTGATATACTTTAACTCTTATGTTATTGTGTATTGTAAACAGGGGAGAAAATTTAAAGGATGACAGTTAAGAGTCAAAATAAAAAAAAAAATTAACGAATCCCAGATTAGTCAAAGGACAAGTTTAACGCTATGCTAGAGACCCCCCCCCCATGCTAAATTCACTGCTATCCAAAATTAGACAAAAAAACACAAGCTTTGTCAAATTAGTTTCCTTTAAATTATTTAAAAAAGAAATTTGTTAAGATATGCATAAGTGCTATGTTTTTCTTAATAAACTATCAATGTTAGATTTGTGTACCCTCTTCATCATGTTTCAGGAATTTTAATAATAACCTCCCCTGTTAGCTTCACCAATACAAGTATTAATAAACAAAAAAAAAGTTGTAACTAAATACAAAAAAAAACTGTACAAAAGTAATGGTGGAATATTAGTTCTATTGTGATGTAAAACGCGCGCGCGCGCGCGTGTGTGTGTGTGTGTGATAAAAGACGGTACAGAATGATGGCATGAAAAAATCAAAATATTGAATATTGCATTTTATAACTTTCACTTTCATTTTAGTAATAACAAAAGGATGTTTAGAGAATATAATATATTTCTGTTGTCTAGGAATACAAGAGTTCTGTAAGTATGCTAGTATGATGTGCATGATCTGTGCATTCCATTGTGATAAGAGCTCGCCATATGAAGGGCTGTGGCTTTGATGTCTCAACAGCAGACAGCAGAAAATTAGATACATTAATACAAAATTCTGATAAGTAGTAGCAGCAAATTCAGACACATATATCAGTTTAAATCACATTTTTTTAGTTATATGAATTATTTACAGTTAAATGCTACATATATTATTTGCTTACACATTTATGCCATCAGAGGGGACTACTGTTTATAAATTTATAAATAAAATTTGACATCACACTTATATGTATATTTTGTATGATGCTTTTAATTATTAATTTAGTTCATAAGTATTGTAATTTTAATAATTATTATATATTATGTCTGAAACAATAAACATGACATTCATTACAGCTGGCCTGGCTGTCCGAATATGCATAGGTGTGTGTGTGTGTGTGTGTGTGTGTGTGTGTGTGTGTGTGTGTGTGTGTGTGTGTGTGTGTGTGTGTGTGTGTGTGTGTGAGGGGGGGGGAGAGAGGGGGAGAGAGAGAGAGAGAGAGAGAGAGAGAGAGAGAGAGAGAGAGAGAGAGAGAGAGAGAGAGAGAGAGAGAGAGAGAGAGAGAGAGAGAGAGAGAGAGAGATTCATACAGACGCTCTTTACAAACTCTAACAGTACACAAATTCAGTTTTCTATCATACATTCGCTGCACTGATGCTGTCAACATCACCTCCCTTCTCACATCTCAAAACATCTCAAAGTGACTCCCTCCACATCAGCATTTGCCTCTGCGTATAAGCATCTTGCGCTTTTTCATGCTTTTAGCTTTCAGTATTATGTAATTTTTAAACCAACAAAATTAGTTTTTGAAACACAAACCTTAATAAATCAAGTTTAATGCCATAAAATCGTTTATTTCACAGAACTGAATCAACTACACTTATAAAGTTGCATTGCAATATTGTACTTAAGTGATACAAGAAACAAAAATTATTCCTAAAATCATGACTCCACACAAAATTATGAATACCATGCAAATTCTACGTGAATGCAAATTAACGGTTAAGCTTATTATATTAACATACCAAATTTATAGTTGCACAACAGATTTTCATAACAAAAAAAATGAATAAATAAATAAAATGAATAAGCTGTCTAATATTCCATCTTGTGCTGCCACCACAATATAGTTCTATTACGCATTAACCTCTAAAATTTTACCTTGCAAAATTAGCGGGTCCAGCCCGTAAACTACTTCCTTTGAGGCTAAGATGTCGTGAACAATAACCTCTCCTCTGAGACTCTTTTGTACAACCGTCTTTTGAACACAACCTTCTCCACTGTTTGCCATTGAACTTCTTGCGAATACCGCTGGGATTTGACACTACATCTCCTTTCTTGTATTTGTGCGGAGTTGCAGCTTGTGACCTGCTAACCCACGCAACATCACTTCACACACTACGATTGTTTACATAAAAAATTTGTTTTATATTTCAATATATTTTATACATGAATATGTATAAAATATATTGTACTTCTATTTCCAGGAGATTGTAAAGTTCGCAATTTAAGATTAGGTACTAAAAATTTTAGGTTTCAACTGACCAAGTATTGAGACATTTTAAAGTATATTATTTGAAGCAATACTTTAAATAATTTAATAAATAATGTTTGTACAGTAAGTCTTCACTTAACGTTAAGGTTAGGTTCTTAAGTTCACGACGTTAATTGAAATGATGTACAGCAAAATGATTTTCCTCATAAGAAACAAGAGAAAGAAACACAACCTTTTTTAAAGTTTGCATGTGTCGTATTACAGAAGCAAACAGTACAGTAATAATTTTGGTACAGTGAATTTTGGGATTAGCTTGAACTCTTGTGTAAGTTTGAGCTACATAGCTTTTGCTGTTCTTACATCAAGTCTGACAGGTCACACTTGGAAACAGATGTTCTAATGTTTGTACCACTACACTTGGCTATTTAGATGCTTCACGTGCAAACTTACAGGAGGAGCACATGGTTAACTGTTTCTGTGTGTTCTTTTCCTTTTTGTGGAGTATATATAGTCCATACAGAAATAGTTGCCACATTTCGAACATTTTATGAAGTGCTGGAACATGAGCAACGTCATAGTTAAATGCCTGGAACTGGGACTGGTCCATACAGAACGTAATACAAAACGACATTAATCAGGGCAACGTAGAGCAAGGACTCGCTGTACATAAAAGCTATACACTACAATTTGAAGTCTACAAGCAGCACATACGTGTAACACTGAATACTTATTTGTGGTGGCACAAGAGGATCGCCATTCTCTTCCTTCGATTTAACAAAACTGATGAAATCATATTCAGATCAATAATTTTATATAAATTAGTACTCATTTTATTTTTATACATACAGTAACCAATAATTTAGATTCCAAGAATTAAGTTATCATCTGTTTATTCAGAGAAATATCACACAGTCTATTACACAAATAGTTTAAAAATCTATTTAACAGTTCTGTAAACAATTTTGCCTAGTTTTCCTTAAAAATAGCTAAATAATAAGACCACTTTTTCAAATGTATCAAATATATGACTAAATCGTCAAGACAGAAATTCTGGGACACAATACTACCTTGGCGTGGCAGGTGTGGATCTAGGTGTAATGCTTCCATGCTCCATGAGGCTGGACGTGCTACCCCGACTCTGCATACTGCTACGCTTACTGCTGCTTGACAGTTTGCATCCATCTGTGCATGTTTCAACAGAATTAGTAAAAGAAACTGTATAATTAAATCGAGTGAGGTAAAATGCTCATAAACACTAATTCAGTTCATTATTGTCAGTAGCCAAGTCACCTAGAAGGATAGAATAAAAGTATCCACTTAAAGCAATCTTGTGACTCCCGTCTTTGCATGCATAATGTTCGTGCTTTTAAGACATATGTCTCGTCTTCAGAAATTAATCCTTCTTTGAAGGTAAATTTGAATTTGCTTCTCAATAGTCTACTGTTGGCATAATATACCCATTTCCTATTTGTATCCCGTCATGTATTATGTTTATGGACACTTTAGTATCTATTATGTTACCCAGGTATCTTAACTTATTAACTGCATAAAATGAATTATCCTCTATGCATAAATTATATAGATTTCTTCTTCTTTCTGATGCAGAAATTAGCACGAATTTAATTTTTCTGATATTTACATTCAGTCCTATTCCGGCTTTTGATTCAGCTCTTTGTATAGATACAAAGCAACTGTTAGAATATAATATGATATCTGTGCTGTATTAAATCTCAGTAGCTCTCTGAACACTTTAAATAACTCGGCTGTTGAGTTAAAAGACAAGTACATAATTTTTCTGTGTTTCAAAACACAAGTTCTTAACCTAACCTAATGTTAACGTGTTAAAACAATATTTACCATTTGTTTTAAATATTTTTGTGTCAAACCTATTACAGTAAAATATTAAAATTTCCATTTATCACATAATGAGTATACTGTTTTCTTAAGAAAATAAACTAAAAACCTAAACAACTGTTTTAACCGTATGCATGAAAACATTTAGTACTTTTATAAGCAGTTGTGCAATATTTTACCACTGGTTCACTTCTTCTTCGTACCTTAATCTACATATATGTCAAATACATTGAAACGTAGTGGCCACAGACAATGGGAAAGTGTCAATATAATTTTGAATTCATGGAGTATAAGAACACTAGGTTTTTCTACGACGGTGATGTGATACAAGGATCAGAAGTAAATATTCATAGTGAACACGAAATTTCTGTTTGAATCTTCACATCACTTTTGCACATTTTCTCCTTTTTAATATAAAATTAATGAAAATTACCAGGTTTTTTATCTGTCAGCAAAATTACTTTAGTATACTTGTAAAAATAAAAAAAAAACATGGATTTATCTGTGAATACATTATACCTTCAATACAAATATCTGTCAGGATACTGACCAGCATCTGTTAAGAATAGTATGTCTTCTCTACGGAGATCATCGTCACTTTCACCAAAATCATCATAGTGCCTTCTCCGTAAATCATCAGCACTTGCATTGGACAGTGCTGTGGAAGCCGAATGAAGACTTATTGGGGTTGTCATAGTTTGTAACGGTGATGTAGTGGTTGACCTGGACATTAAAATGAATTACTTTGGAGAAATGAAATACGTAATTCATTTAATGAATTTACAGCTACGACTTTTTGTCTGATAAGAGTAATAAATTGTTCTGATTTTAAAAAGTACACAGCTGCCTAGTATCTCATACTGCATGCATACAAGGACAAAGCAAATATAATGAACACGAATCCCACTTAAAAGTCATTTTCAACTATACTGTATGGTCCAAGACACTTCAGTAATAGCTATTTCTGTAAGTATATATAATTTAAGAGCAAAAATACTACTTCCTACCTAACACTCACACGTTTTGAAATCAATTACACACTCAAATTACAATGTATATGCAAAAATCATTTTGAATTAACATTATCTAGTATATTACTTTTGAATCCAAGTGCACTCCACTCTTTCTACATTAATTATAAATATATCACTACTGACTCGAACAATAATTTTTATTGGTAAAAATGTAAAACTTTTACTTTGTAGACTTACATTTTTATATGTAATAATTTTACATGTAAGAGTTTTACATGTTTACCGATAAATAATATCATGGATAACAAAATCCAGAAATTACTACATTCTTAAAACAAATATATACAGAGCTGATCATATACAAACTGTATATACTCTTACATTTTATAATCACAAAAAACTGCATCAGATTGATACACGTGGCACAAGATGCTGTGTATTGGCAGGATCCAATGCTAACTGGTTATACTGTATATGAATAAAGACATGTAACTGTATAGGTAGAAGCACTTCCTTTTATCATACCAAAATGTAAAGTAACTAATAAGCAAATAAATATACGCATCCTGTCCTGGTATGAAAAGAAATTATTTCACAAAATTAAAAAAAAAACACTATACACTATACAAGGTCCTGAAAAAAATTTCTTCTAAAAGCCTTTCCAACTTATTATTACGTTGATTTATTGATAGAAATATTTAGACCACATCAGGGAAGCATGGTGACTAAAATCTTTTACCATTAACCAAATTTTAATTTATACTTTTGTTCAAGAGTGTCCTGGAAGAAAGTGACATTATTTCAGGAAGTGATTCTAAATCCAAAAATAAGAAAAAATGTAAATGAACTAGTTACTGAGATGTTTTGTTATAATGTTATGGGTACGTAAAAATGTCAGCCATTTTTCTATTCTGGAGACAAAATAATGTTATATGAATGTATAATATTATAATCTTGGAGCAAAATTAATTGTTCCACGTGCTGTCTGAACAGAAGCGTACAAAAGAAGGATCCCAAAGCTCTATCTCTAGTGGTTGTTTAAGAAAATTGCTGAAAAGTGTAAAACTGAAAACCTAAATATATCATGTCTGCATACAATAAGCTTGTTAAATTGCAAATAAAAAATTAAAAAATGGTTGAATGAAATTTTTAGAGAATTAATTTAAATTCTGAGAAAAGCAATATGAATAATATTAGTTGCAAACAAACGTTAAGTTTGAGATATCTGACATCAATTAAAAACTAACTGTGATTCCAAGTCAAATACAAAATATCAGCCATTCTATTTACAAAACAGCTGATGATTATAAAATCACTTTTATTTAAATTTAATTTTTGTAGAACAAATTATTAAATCCAACTTTGTTTCTACAAAAATTAAACAAAGAAAATTTTTATAAAATTTTGTAGAGCAAAAATTAAATTTTATAAAAATTCTAGGTATTTTTCCATATAGTATGATGTTTTAAACAAAGAAAAGTAAATAACAAAAATATCAGAAACATATTTGACAAGGACATCAAAAGAAATCTAAACAAGTTTCTGATGATTTCCAGAATTATTTATAGAGTATTTTAAAAGGACATGGAAAAAAACGTTGATGAAATTCTATTATATGAGGGGTATCCAAAAAATAAGTTTCCCTAATTTTTATATCCAAGTATGAGTGACTCAGGCAGTTCCCGCGCACAGGGAATTTCAGTTTGGGTGTAGTGGCAGCGATCGCAGCTGGTCTGGTGACCGTGAACTGCTCAAGCGTTAGTAGGGGGCTGAACACCATGGAGACGACTCCACTTCGTTTTGCGCCAGTTGTGAAATACGTAGTGTTATTCGTTTTTTGCCTGCAAAAAATGACTCAGCCATGGAAATTCATTGTCAGTTATGCAGTGTTTATGGTGAAGATGTCATGTCTGTACAAATGGTTCGTCATTGGCGAACAGTGTTTATTGAAGGAAGAGAAAATGTTCAATGTTCAGGATGATGAGCACAGCGGCCGACCAGCAACTTCGCGCCAAGCCGACACCATTGCTTCCGTACATGATGTCACTCACTCCGACAAGCGGCTCACGCTCAACGAAATCATGACTCTACTGCCACCAAATATTGAAATTAGCCAATCCTATATTCACAACATATTGGTTGAAGTTGCAGTCAAAAAACGAATAACACTACGTATTTCACAACTGGCAGCAAAACGAAGTGCAGTCTCCATGGCATTCAGCTCCCTACTGACGCTTGAGCAGTTCATGGCCACCAGTGGCCACCAGACCGGCTGCGATCGCTGCCACTACACCCAAACTAAAGTTCCCTGTGCGCGGGAACTGTCTGAGTCGCTCATACTTGGATATAAAAATTAGGGAAACTTATTTTTTGGATACCCCTCGTAGTTACAGCTGTACTGAGTCTCTTATATGCTTCTGAGACATGGTTATTAACTGGGTATAGATTGTGTAGAAACTGGAGAGATTAGAATTATCAGATATTTGAAAAGACATTTGAGGACTAGAAACAATCTTACAAGAACAGAAAGAATCTACATAAGTGACCAAACTGGAGAATACAGTTTAACAGCATATTACTTGATTTTTCAAAACCAAATGTAAGATTACAAAGAAAAATGAGTTCACAAATTTCAATGCATGTTCATTCACACAAACCCACCATTGCACGCACGCATGTGTGCGCGCATGCACACACACACACACACAATACACATGTCAAAATAGTTTTGCTTAACAATAACATAACATTGCAATTTTGTATTATAGAATGTGTTCTGCAATTGCCATAGCTATAGCTTAGTATTTATTTAAAAAAATAATAAGTTAAAAAGTAACAGCTTACCTGTAGTAACCACCAGAATCTACAGGCTGCAGAGTTGGTACAACATGATGCAGTTGCAAAGGAATGTGTCCATTGGGCTGTGCCTCTTCTGCATCTTCTAGTTCTTCCCACCAAGGCGGTTGTAATAGGCGTAAATCTGCTCGCTTTGCCATGTGTTCCTTGTTGTGGTGGTTCAACAGTTTTATAACAAACCGAGTTGGAGACTTCAGTATTTTATTTACATAACCTTCAACAAATACTCGAGGTGTTGTTTTATGATCTTCCAAAGACCCTGTAACCCTAACACACACACGCACACCAAGTGTTATTTGTCCCAACGATGGACTCGCGTCACCAATCACATCAAACTTTCCCGAACACAGTACGTCTGTAAAAACAAGCATCTTCCCTTCGTTATGATCAAATTCAACCCACACCTCACCGCTGGACCCTGCTTGTCTAATCACGCCTGGTAAATAAACCTGATCCTGTTTTGCTAACACCCTGTGTTCCATCCACTCCCGTAGATCAATATCAGTCCGACCGTTTATTCGCCTAACCACATTCATTTCACTTCCAGGTATAAGCAAGTTGTTTCCATCATCCCTTTGAATATCAGGTTCTCTAAGAGGGTTCGGATCACTCCGGTCCTCGATTTTAATGACGGGCGGCATGTCGTACGACGGTCGCCTTTCGATGTCTTGAAATTTTTGTGTTCCAAAACATGAATAGTCTACGGCAGTTGATTGCGGTGGCATTACGACGACACTCGAAATATAACTGTTCTCTGTTACAACTGGTTTGTCTGATTCCTCCAACTCTGAAGGATCGAATTTACGTTTTTTGGGTAATTTTTTAGCACTCATAACTGTTGCACTATCCTTCTGTTCATGGTTTACAATGGAATTATTATTTGACACAATTATCTGTTGAGTGTTGTTTGTTTCTACTCTATTGCCACTGCTTAAAACCATGCTTGAATATGGACCAAACTCTTTCAAATCTCTCTTTTCATGCATTGTAATACATCACATAAATTATGAAGATGATTGATTTTTTAATGTAAATACTAATATAATATAATACAATATATCTGTGCTATATTTGTATGTATGCATATACAATACTATATTACTCTAGCTGACTACAATGTACAATTCTAGTTTATAATTTTCATAAAATTTATTTAAAACAATTATCACAAAATGGCACATAAAACATATATTAGTCATAAAAATATAGTATGACTAACAACCACATAAAACAATATTTAAAATAATAACAATTAAAAATACTAAATAAAAATTATTATATTATGGGTAGTAGTGTCCACGAGAGAAATGACTTGGTTAGCTGGTCCATGATGCTGCAGAGAGTTATGGGTCCCAGCTGCACCACAGCTTCTTCAGCACAATACTCGTGGCTCTGTCTGTTTATCGCATTGTGCCTGAAAACATAGTTATACCAGTTTTAAATACCATTGGTTACAAATGAATTACATCAATAACTAGTAAATATTTTTCAAGACTAATTATGTTAATACACAACAATCATCATCATCATCTTGTCGAGTTAGCCACGTCTCTCCCCAACAGTACGGAATTAAGCAAAATCTGTGCAATAACAATTATATCAAAACAAAGTCATTTCAATAACACTAATTGTAAAACAGAATAATAAATATAAGAACTGTGTAGGCCATGAAACTACAAACTATCCTTATTTTGGTAGTGACTGTGAATTAATGAATGATAAAAAAAGTTTTTTTTATGTTCACTCATTGACTAGATACAATAATAACATTTGTGTTATTATTTCAACAAACTTCATTCTCAGCATCACAACCTGTATACAGGCAATACACAAATCATTATCAAGCCTATGAATATGAGCAATTTTGTGTGAATGTGTTAAATAAGAAAAAATAATCAAGATTGTACACATATAATTACTTTTATATT
Source organism: Magicicada septendecula (assembly GCA_034769895.1). Taxonomy (NCBI): domain Eukaryota; kingdom Metazoa; phylum Arthropoda; class Insecta; order Hemiptera; family Cicadidae; genus Magicicada; species Magicicada septendecula. The sequence continues at coordinate 824,321,442 of CM068368.1, forward strand.
AATAATCTAAATGATCTGTACATAATTAATACTTCTTATACAGGGTGGGGAAAAACAAACTTAACGATTTTGAGCGGGTACAAAAAAAAACCTGTATAGAAACAAAGGGTTTTATTTTTGAAAAAAGCAATGAATCCAGTTTTGTTTAAACTTGGTTTTGAAAATCAAATCTGCCATATGGCGACCATCACTAGCAATATACTGTCAGAGACATTCCCTGAAGTTTTCCATCACTCAACAGGTCATAGCGGGAGATATGGCGTTGACTTCTTCACTAATTCGCTCCTTCAGCTCCGCTAGGGATCGATGAGGATTCTTAAACACTTTTTCGTTCAGGTATCCTCTGAGGAAGAAATCACATGGGCTTAAATGTGACCGCACCGGCTGCCCCACATCGCCCTTCAAAGAAACCAGACGCCTAGAAAACATTTCACTCAACAAAGCCAGTGAATTTCGTGCCAAGTGAGCTGTAGAACCATCCTGTTGGAACCACAAGTCTTCGGGGTCCACATCCTCAGCAAGTCCGTCCAATCTGGGCTGCAGAAAGGTCTCCAACATTATGATGTACTGGTCGGAAGTGAAGTTCACTGTCTCATGTTCCTACTCAAAACAGTAAGGGCCGATCACTCCAAAATCTGCAACTGCGCAGCAAACCGTGACTTTAGGAGAGCGGAGAGGTCATTCATCATGTTCCCAGGAGTTATGTTGAGCCCAATAGTGAAAGTTAAAGTTTTGCTTGTTAACAGCTCCAGTCAGATGGAAATGAGCCTCGTTGCTACTGACAAGAACAGCTCTTGGAGGAATCTGTTGAAGCATTTGCTCACAAGCATTTCTGCGGCTGACGTAGTCCCTTGCAGTCAATTCCTGAGCCAACATGATTTTGTAAGGATGAAATTTTAAATCGAAATGAAGAATGCTCCTCAAACTCCGACTGGACATCCTCAAAGCAACAGCATGCTTATAAGCAAAATGCTTGATGTTCTCACCTGTTGCACATTTTCGTGTGTTCTCATGGTCCAAGGTGTCATCCATTTTAGCATATTTCCAGTTGTCTCCAGGCACATAATCCACGACCAAATTGTTTTTGCATCAGGAACAGAATCACGGGGAACGTTAAAGTATCTCCGAAAAGCTTGCTGCGTTGCAATAACGGAACGCTCGTTCTCGAAATATGCCTCCACAACGAAGGTGCACACCAATCCAAAGCATTATGGCTACTGAAACGGGGTTGTCGACTCAACTGAACAAGGCTACACCCCCTCCCCTCCCACCATTACAGTCCATGCAGTGACCAATCGAAATCGGGAGTTTGTTCTGCCCCAACCTGTATGTGTATTATTTCTGTATTGCCCACTGTACAGATACCAAAGATGACAATAAATTGTATTAAAACATTGGCACAGATTTTTTAAATTGTGAGGAGTTGTCAACACAAAAGTTTTAAAATTGTATGAAGTCAATAACTGAAGTTCACTAAATTTTCATTAAAAAAAAAACATTTTCGTCTAGCGACTTGTCCACCCTGAATTTGCCACAAGAGAAGTTAAATAATAAGTCTGTATTCCTTATTTTACAAAAAATGATACTTTCTCAATAACCATACCCACATTCATTTTTGATATTTCGATTATGCAATTATTGTCATTTATGTGTAGCGAATACTGCATACAATTTTTGTTAGATAATAGGAATCTTGAAAATCTATTTGTGTATTTATAAAATAGCTTGCTAACAATTACAACCATTTTCATTATCATACTTTTTTAATAGAAATTTTGAAAATCTATTTGTGTATTTTTAAAATAGCTTGCTAACAATTGCAATCATTTTCATTATCATACTTTTTTATAAAACATGTTCCTAGCAATAATATAGCTCTGATGGTGCCTGTGACACCAAAAGTTGACGCTGTTAGGTTAACATGCAAACTAAAAGTACACATGGAAACAAATATGACTTCAAAAAGTCCTTGAAACAGTCCTTTAAAGGGCTATTCAGCACTTTGAAACCAACAAGGAGTTCATGGATGGAGTCACCTATTGGCTCGATACCTTGATTCTTCATGAGAGACTGCAAAAGCTGGTGCCACAATACAAGTGTCTGAACGTAGGTAACAACTATGTGGAGAAATAACATACTTGTTTGTGCAACTTTGAATACAACAAAATATATTTGTGTTTGTTTTTCACAGGCAATTAAAATTTAATTTTTGAATTGTCCCTGTGATAATACTAAAATTTATTTAATCATAATTACTCGGTTCAATGATCCTGAAATTGGTTTCAAAGAGAGTGGACAAGGGGGACTGAGTAGGCTTCACTCGCTATTTTTATATTTCAAAGACACCACAGGCATATATGAGTTTTTTTTTAATCATATTTAACTTCACTATTTTTCTCTTATAGTGTAAAAGGTTTGACAATGTGTTTACTATACCGCAGCTATTGATTACAGATTATTCACTTTCTTATTCTGTTATTATTTATAATTAGACTTTCCTTATATACACACGTTCACTCATAACTCATACTTTACTTATGCCTCAGTTTCCTTTATGTTACAAATATACCTCCTTGTGACTCAAACTTATAGAGACGTGAAATGTATATGTACATGACAACAATTACTACTTATAATTAGCACTTGGTGATCTTTGTACATTTTTACAAAGAAAAGTGAACACTTATGTTTGAAAAATTTAATAAATATATTTGAATAATATTTTATAACTGTTTTCATTAACAGCCCATAACAGCAGCCACAACTACATGTTCATAAATTAATTATTATAAAGGCCAGACTGTTTTTAACTGATATAAGAAATGCCCGAGTTAGTACTTTTTATTGCTTGACTTACCAAAACCACATGATCGCCTACCTATTAACCACCAGGAAAGAACTACCACCACATTTTATCTTCAACAATAAGTAACATACAACAGCATAGGGCAATGGAAATTGGAAGTTGTAGCTGGTACAATTTGGAAGCTTCACTCCTATCATATTTTTTACATTGTTTCTGTTTTTTTTTTTGTTACTCTTTCTTGTTTTTATTATTTATTAAAATATAGTAAAACGAATATTAATAATGATACGTCATACTGCTATTATTAATATCTATATTAGCAATTATAATACAAGAATATTTTTCAGCAAATTCTTTTATGCAGTTTGCACAAAAAAAAAGTTTTCAAAGTCTGCATTTTGACATACGTTTCTTGTAAACAGAAGTATCAAAATTTCTTTTTTAAAAACAGAAAAATATTTTCTTAGTTCTGTCTTCTTGTTGGAATGGAGAAGACAAGTGTTGGAACTTGCACTTCATCATCATTTCCACATCATATTCTGTTACACAACAGAATTCACAGTTCTCAAGGATGTACTATGAAAACCACAATCCTTGTCATCGTCAATTAAATGTGTCCACTAACACTTAAGACACTGACATTCTCAATGATGATTCCAGGTGACACTCGGATTGTTTTATAAAAATGTTTAATTTTTGTAAACATAAACATTTTCAGCTGTGAGGATGACATACCAACAATAGGTGAAATGTTTTCTGTTACACAATAATGATAATAATGTTAATAAAACATGGTTGTCAACTGAAAGAAGTGTTGTTACTGAAAATTCCAAATCATACAAGATTACAAATGACAAAACATTTTATTAATCATTCATCCAGATTATATTCTGAATTCATTTTTTAATTCATTCTGTTTTAATCAAATTACTGTTCTTTAATTTTACTGCTCTAATGCAACAACCTTTCATGCTGACATTGGGTACAAGCTACACACATGGTATGACACATTGTGTACCAGACACATGGTCTGTTAGCAGGAGTCTGTTGCTATCACTCATCAAAAAGACTCGGGATTACAGTGGTGTGAGAATACTGAAGACTAAACAATCAATGTTTTGTCACCACTTTGCTAAACAGTGTATTACCCTTCCTCAGACTGTTTATCAACATGTTTAGATGTAACAGGAGCTGTACTGTGTACTCAGAACTATTAAAAGCATTGAAAACAAAATTAGAAAAATTATGAATAATTATTTTCACAGTCAATTACAAAAATGTTTGTAACTAGAAAACTATGACTAAAACACAAAACTAAATGACAAACTAGAAAACTAAAGTACACAAACAACAAACGAACACTCAATCACTTCCTCCACTATGACAACTTTTCTTGCTCTTTCAGGTTAAGAATTAATGACATAAGGTTTTTCTCTTTCCAAGAACAAAAATTCCCCTATAGATAAGAAACTGAAATTTCACAACTATGCTCATTATGTTGTATTTTTTTAACTTCCAATTTGCTGCCACATAAAATCTGCCACTCTGGCAGATTCCCCCCTCCCCCCAAAACAGGCCTCTATGTGTTCATTTTCATGTTGTTATGCACAAAATGTACTGTTGTACCTGTTCACAATAAAACAAATGTATACAGAGTAAGTACAGTTGTTATGGCCAATTCATTATCATTTACTACAGCCGAAATTGTAATACACAATTTTTACTCTGTTATGCTTCCATTTATATTTTAAAAATTTTAGTGATTAAAATTTAAAAAAAAATTTTGTTACTATATGACTATCAGGAAATAAATGAAACATCTATAAATATACTTGACCAAACTATGATTCTAATATATGGTTCTAGTATGCTAAGGCACACTGAAACAAATACAATGGATCGAGAGAAGCATGACCCAGGCTGTGTCACTGTACATACACTATGGCCCGAGCCCGTGTCCCGCAGTCAATGTGTTAAACTACACATATTCTATGATTATAAACTAATACTTTAGGCTATGTAGGAGGGCAAGCAGTAAAGTTAAAAACAAATAATTATTTCTTATTCTTATGGATTTTATATTTGCTATGCTGTCTTTCTCTTTCAAGCTACCTACCTACCTATCTCTCTTCACCGAGGTTCTCCATTTTTTTGCAGTGTTCTCATCCTCCTCTCTGTGTAGAGTCATTCACCTCATTCCTCCACAATTGCTTTGGATGTTCCACCCCCTTCTGCCTACAGGGACCACTCTGTCACCCTATTCATCCATCCACTTTCCACTCTCCCAACATGGCCTTATTAAATCAATGTCTTGTCCTGTACATGATCATTACTACCACCACCATCATCATCATGACTTTATACTCCTTATAAAATTATAGCCACTTTTTTTAGCTCTTCTGATTCATACGGACAAGTTGGAGAGAGAGTCCTTTCACCCCACTCATTCCTTTGCACCTTCAACCTCTTTCCCCACTCATTTCTGTACCTCACTTCACCCTGTTGCTCTCCCACACATCTTCATTCAGCAAACGGAATAAAAACTAGAAATGTGGGAAACATATGCCAAACTGAGACACATATGAAGGAAAGTTTTCACCACCACTCAGCTCTATTTGCATCATTTTGCCTTGTTTCAAATCTGTTCGTCACCTTTCCTTTTGTCAGCGGTTTTCTGCCACATACCAAAGAGATGTGCAGGACTGTGTGAAAACAACGCATGTGTGGGAGCATGGCAAAACATTACCTGGGACCATAAGATTTGTCTCTGTTCACCAAAAAGGAAGTGAGTGAAGGCCTTAACCCCAAATGCTTGAGCTTTTCATGTCATCCTTGACTTTCTTTTCTTTGGTTTCACTACATCTTTCTTCTGATCTTCAAATCAGCTTGCCCTTCAACCAATGCCCTTGCCCAAACCTTGTCTTGTGTCATTCCTTTTGTGTTAGTGCTCTAACCTTTGACCATTCCAATGTCATCTGATCTTCTAAGCTTTGCTAGGATACCCATTATATTTGCATCACATATGATAATCTCTTTATGACAGACTGGCATATCAACATACTGTGTGTTGGGATATTGGTGCTACAAAGGCATACTGAAAGTATACACACACACACACACACACACACACACACACACACACACACACACACACACACACACACACACACACACACACACACACACACACACACACACAGAGTTTAATTTGAATACTTGAATACATCGTTCCATCATTCCTCGATCATAACTCTCTTCTAAATCTGTCTCACAATAGATATTCCTTATCTCAATACGTACTACTAGTCTCTGATGAATGGATAATGGATCATTCAAAACCTATTCTTAATATAAAAATTCGATTATAAACCAAAATTTGTTTTGATATGCAACATTTCTAAATGGTCTGTTCAATTCTGCCTGGTATATTGATTATCTCATCCTTTACATTATACATCCCAAAGATGGTCCTTAGTCCTTATGTAATCACTTCTTAGTTGGTCCCTCCACGCTACTCCCAGCACTGATCTTAAATCTCATTTTACTAGCCTATATTCAGCATCCTCAAGTTTCACTGCCGTAAAGAAGCCCGCATGGCACTGCCATTAATTAAGAAAATTTGAATAGATTATCTATTCTGACCAAGGAAAGTAAATGAATGTGCTTGCTCAATTTATCGAATATTCACTACTAGTTTACGCCTTACAGGAAAGCAACCACCTCACACATGAAGAACAAATATATCATTGTATTCTGATTTAAGATATATTAAGTAATCTTTATTGGACTGCTTCATGCCAGAGTTCACTGAACCTGGGCAGAATGTGAACTCAAAATAATCTCAATCACACAAAACAAATTCACAGATTTTTTTTATGATAATGAAAATCACATGCTTGGACACAATAGAATGTAATAATGTAGTCACAATACATAGAAGTTAATATTTAACAATAAAAAGGACACAATATTGTGTACACACAATATGTATTGTATAAATATTGTATACACACAATATTGTAAAAATATGTATTTATACAAACCACAAGAACTAGAATACCCTATTAAGAGATAGTGCACACACAAGCACTAAAGCAGGCACTGACGATTATTTAAAAATGTTTGTTTCTTATACAAACAAAACATTCAAAGCAACACACAGCATTACAGTCTAATAAATCATCAAGGGAAATGAGTTCTCCAGTTTTAACCAACCATTTAACATTTGTCTGTCTATTTAGAGAATGTCTAACAAAAACTTTTGACAGAATGAACTTATTTTCATAAAACTGAGCAGGAATGTTCATAAACACAGATTCTATTGTTTTTTAGATTGATCCCTCCAATAATGAAGGGTGTGATAACAATGTGAGGGTTCAAGATTTTGGAAAAAAATCCATGTGGGGTATCAAATTAAAGAGAATTTTAATCAAACTTGTGACTACTAAATTTTGAAGTTGATTATGAATATGCCAGTGATTGTGAAAATAGAAAATTGGTGACACAATTACAGTACACAAGAAACAAATAATCGCTTCCCACTATGACACATTCCCAACTCTTTCAGGTTAACAATGTAATGACATATATTTTCTCCATTTTTACTGCCAAAAGTTCCCGCTTAGGCGAGAGAGTGAAATCACCTTTGGGATTACGTAAAAAATATGTCTAAACTTTTGTAGCATATTGCAGTGCATCTTTTAATGAGTATGTTCATTCAAGGTCTCTTCATTATTTTATGTTTTATAATAACAAGATGTTACTTCTCCACCTTCATCCACTTTACCTGAGGAATTCACAATCTACTCTATATTTAATGAAGTGTCTTCCACTTCAAGTTGATAGGTTACATCCAAGATCACTGCACGTCTTAAAAGAGGACTATGTTCTTCTTCTGCTTCAGTCCCTCGAGGTTCAGTAGGGGCACTGTTACTGTCTTTGTCAGGGAAACAACACTGTATAAAACAATTATATATAAACCATCTGTGGTTTTTTTTGTTGAACAGATGTGATTATCCACCTGACTGCATCCAAAACAGTCACAATACTTCAGCGCAAGGTTGTTTGATGTTATCAACAATATTTAGCAAATGTTTCAACACCTCCCATCTATGGTAAAGATTTTGTATGATTCTTTGATCTAAAGGCTGGCAAACACTTGCAGTATTTAGAGGAAGAAATAACAGTTTTATGTTTGTTCACTGCAAACTCTCAGGATGCGAGGCAGTGTCCAAAAACAAAACCACACTCCTTTTTTCTTTTATCCTTTTATTGTCACACTTTGATAACCACTCACTTATTATTTTCTTCATAATTCATGTTGCTTTGAATCTATTTCTAAAGCACTGATATTAACATGAGATAAACATGTTTCATCACACATCCAAATTTGAAGAACTGGCGGAGGTTGTTCAAATTGTACAGTCATGTTCACATACAAAATAGAGTTAAACGAATTTTTGACAGATTGAAGCCATACCATGATACCATCATTTATTTCTTCGGCAAAGCTTGGTAAGTGCCGGTTTCATCGAGGTTATAAATATCTTCCTGTCACCAATAATGTCTTGCAAAACAAAATTTCAGGTTTGGACTCCTTCCACATTTATTAATCCAGCTTCTCCTGATGCATTTTTGTAGGAAATTTTGTGTCGTTTCCAAAATTTATCAAGCCATCCATAAAAAGCCTCGAAGCTTACAAAACCATTTTCCTTGAAAATTTCAGACGCATTTCCTTGAATTACAGACCCTGAAATTGGGATTGTATTAGCTCTTGCTCTGCACAGCCTAAGTTACTTTGAAGGACTGGGAAAGTAACTTCATCAATTACCAGTCTCTCTCTTTTTGAAACTTCCATTTTCTTTCTTGATTTCCATTTTTCTGAAGAACTGTTCAACAGTTCTCTTTTGGATTTTAATGTTTCACTTATTTGTGTTTTACCAATACCACACTTAGTTGCTGTATCTCATACATTTACAGTTGTTTCTTTCACACAACAATGTCAACTTTTCCTTTTAACATTAAACGCTTATGTTTCTGAGACAATTTTGTAACTGCATTACTATAACAGGATACTTAATGTACCCAGCATTTTTTTTTTTTTTTTTTTTTTTTTTTTTTTTTTTTTTTTTTTATCCAGTAAAAACCTGACAACATGTAATACATAATTTATGATGAAATGTAGGATGTGATGAAAGGAGACATAAAACAGTCTCACAGTAATCTGATACGCATTGTAGTTAGGCAAAGGTTTTCTGCCATTATAAGCATTACTGTAATTATGCTTAGGAGGATTTTGCTGATCTCTGATCTGCTGCTATAGAGAAAAAAGGTCATACATTTTTTGCTTTGTAGGATGTCTATGTCCATATTTCCGAATAACTGCTATCGGTAAAGACACATCCATTAAAACACATAAAGATTAGAAGGACATTTGAAAATGGAGTTTTGTGTCTGCTAAATAGAGATTTAACTCTATTTTCTCTATTTTTATTTAGCTATTATTGTAATAAATTTTTTAAAATGCAGTAGTTAGGATTTTTAGTGCTGTTGTATCATAATAATAAAAAATAATAATGATTGCTTTCCAATTTTCATTTTACCGACAAAAAAATAGAATAGTCAGAATTTTTGTAATTTTTCTTTCTTTTTTATTTTAAAGTACAGCAAACCCTCTATTAACCCACATGGGGGGTGAAGTTGATCGCCTGCACGTGGTGCCCCCTGCATAAACTAAACGATCAACAAAGGTTCGCCTAAAGCACGCTGACCAAAATGATACAAAAGAACCTTGCCAAAAACACCAACGGCCCTTTTCAGGGCCTTGACACGGACCTAAGTATCCTGTATTGGAATGCCGGAGGTCTTAGCAACGATAAATTTTTACAATTTAAACGAAGCATCTGCCAAATTGATGTGGATCTATATGTTATAGTAGAAGCAGGCGCTGCGACTGAATTCTCTGAATTTTACCAAACTACCGGATCCTGCAGCCATATTTTACCTCGATCACGACAAGTCGCCTCGGGGATAATTGTTGGAATTAAAAATAATCTCTGCTCTAAATTTGAGATAATCCATGAGATGCAAGACGATGACAAAGTGGAAATAATTCTAGCCCATATATGGAAAAATAACAAACATTTCACAGTCATAGGAATATACAACCCTCCTGGCAATATTCCATCCCTTGATGCAATTGAATCAATGATCCAAGCAAATAGCATAATCATAGGTGATTTTAACAGCCAATCACCGAGATGGGGATATGACAGGTTAACACCCGCAGGAAGACGCATAGAACTTTTCATCGACGAAAATTTTCTTGACCTGAAAGACACGCCACCAACCTTCCTGTCATTTGCTGGACAGACTTCCCGACCAGATCTCGTCCTTACGCACCCTAACATCGCACAGAAGACAAAAGTTCACTTGATGGATGACGCAGGAGGCTGTGGACACCGCTCCATTCTCATCAAATGTGCGGCAGGAAAAGCCACATACATTAACAAACGTGCCCCCCCCCCCCAGTGGAACTTTAGAAAAGCCAACTGGAGCGAATACGGCAAGATAACAAATGATATTATACCACACGAAATAAATTGGAAATCACCTGAAACAGCTATAGAGTCCCTGAACGATGCTATACTGAAATCTGCTCTATTATGTGTACCAAGGGGTCAAGTAAAGGGTTTTCGACCGTTCTGGAATAAAAGACTTTCATCCCTCAAGAAAACGAGAGACTCTCTGAGAAGGAAAGCAGAGAAATCTAAAGAACTATCTGACTGTATCCAACTCCGAAAATCCCAGGCCATACTACGTAAAGAAATTAAACAATCTAAAAGATCGGCCTTCAAAACCTTCCTATTGGAGCTGGATTTCCGGCGCGATGGAGCAAAAGCACACCGTTTTGTCTCAAGGCTAAATAATGACACTGAAGCCAGAGGACAACAACCTTTCAAAAACGGACTCAATCTTATCACAGATCCCAAAAAAATAGCTAACACCTTTTGCAAGTACTACGCAAATATAAGCCGAACCCGAAAGACAAGAAACGAACACAGACACCTGAATAAAAAACCTCTAATGCAATGCCTCAACAAAACCGAACAAAAAATTTGCCTAAGCGATTTTAGCCTCTCCGAACTTGAATTTGCACTATCAAACACAAAGGACAAGAAGGCAGCAGGAGCCGACGCAATCTACCCAGAGCTCCTAAAAAATCTTGGTAACACAGCGAAACTAGCCTTGCTCAATCTCATTAATCTAACATGGAAAACACGAGTCCCCCAGCAATGGAGGAAAGGGGAGATTATACCTATTACCACGAAAGGAAAGCCAAGTGATACACCTGAGGGCTACCGCCCCATCACATTAACAAGTGCTTGCTGCAAGGTTGCCGAAAGAATGGTTGTGCGGCGTCTGAACCAGTTCTTTGAAATGAATGCAGTTATTGATGAATGCCAAGCAGGTTTCCGAGCGCACCGATGCACCATGGACCAAGTCGTCTACTTTGCACAAAGTGTTAAGGATGGTTACCACAAGAAAATGTCCTCCCTGGCAGTAATGGTTGACCTAAAAAACGCGTACGACACAGTCTGGAGACCCATGTTGCTTCACAAACTTGCTTTGAGTGGCGTCTCAGGTAACCTTTTTAACTGGATAGCGTCCTTCCTGAGTCAAAGACAAATTCGTGTCCGCTATAATGATTGCCTTTCAGAGTACCGAATTCAACGCCAAGGGCTACCCCAAGGTGCCGTTATCAGCTGCAGCCTATTTAACCTTATGGTCAATGACATTCTGGTGGCTGTTCGGTGTGTGCCGGGAGTACAAGCGCTCCTGTATGCCGATGACCTTATCATCTGGGCAACTAGCAGCCATATCATGGGTCTTGAAGCAACTATTAATAGTGCACTTGTTAAACTAGAAGAGTGGGCCAAACTAAATGCCATGACGGTAAATACCACCAAGACGACATACCAACTTTTCTCTCTATCAACAAGGCGGCCTACGGTCAATCTGCGCTACTGTGGATCGGAACTCGAAGAGGTGAACATGTCTAAATACCTGGGTGTTAATATAGACACCAGAATGACGTGGAAGCACCATATAGAACAGTCCGCGAACAGTGCGTCTAGGCGCTGCCGGCTACTTAAACGACTCACTGCGACTACATGGGGAGCAAATCAAGATGTTCTGACAACTGCATATAAGAGCTACATTCGGCCGCTATTGGAATAAGGCGCAGAAGCAACTATTACTGCCTCCAATGCAGCATGCCAGAAACTTCACTTGGTCCAAAATGCAGCCCTTAGAATGATAACTGGTGCGCCGAAATCAACTCCTATACTTGCCATGGAGTCACAACTGCAAGTCGGACCTATCCAAGTAAGACGGGAAAAGCTGTGCCTCATATCCTGGGAGAGATGTAAAAGAGCCTACCAACAACGGTGGAATAACTATAAAACAGCGACAGAAAGGCTGAAAACTCAGAAATGCCCGATTGCGATCTATGAAGAACTCCAACGCAAATATGACATAGAACCAAATGAGGCAGCACCATTTATACATCACCGTGAATTCTTTAGCCAACTCCCAAATGGTAACTTGAAACTCTTCGACCATAATAAGACAAAAACAGAGTCGAATGAAGCCGAGCTTCGTCAAGCAGCCTTACACACTGTACAAAAACATTTTCCCGCTGAGCAGTGGATACGAATCTACACAGACGGATCCTCTATACCATCTACAGGGGCAACAGGGGCTGGGTTCTACAGCTCTCTATTTGAAGGCCACCTCGCTGTAGGAGGCCGGCTAAGCAACTATGACGGAGAGGTAGCAGCCATAAAGGCAGCATCTATTGAGCTTGCCAAGATCTCACCACCTAACAAAGCCGTCTTCCTCATAGATTCGACTGCAGCGATTCAAAACGTGACCTCAAATGGTGATACAAACTGCTCCCTGACAACTGAGTGTAGGCGAGAACTGCAGAACCTTGTACAATTAGGCTGGCAGATTGAACTGCAATGGGTACCCAGCTATGTCAACATCATGGGAAATGAAAAAGCCAACATCCTCGCCAAAATGGGCGCAGCACTACCTCAGCCGGAGACCCCCAGCTCATATGCATCTGCAAAAGCAAGAATAAACTCCTCAATAAGCCTATGGCTAAAAGAAAAACAATTAAGAGCCTGTGTGGGAAAAAGATGGGCAACATTGGTTACGGACGGCCCCATCAACAGAACTCTACCCCGAGCAACTAGTGTTGCTCTTTTTAGAACTACAACCGGTCATGACTACCTGGCCTCCCACCTGCACCGCATTGGCGTGTTGTCGTCTCCTGAATGTGTTCTCTGTGGATACGCTTCCATGAATGCGGATCACCTAATTGCATGTCCAGCCTTGATCTCAGACACGCAAGTCCAAGACGAAGATGGTACGGCAAGGAACTCACGTCTCTACTGGTCAGCGCGCCGCCTAATGGCCCAACAGCCAAGGGTGGGCGTTGGCTAGTGAGTAGTGACCTCTATTAACCATAGTTTTGATAAAGTTTTCTCTAATAAACTATTATTTTGTTCAAAATAGGACTGAATTCTGCAGCTCAGAGAGCCTACTAGTATTAAATTGTGCCATAATTCTATGAAAATAATTTATTTCTGCACAGTTTTTTTTTCTTCATAGAATTAACAGATTAGGAAAAACTCATTGCACTGAAAACTATAGGAAGAGCTATTAATGATACTGCCTGTAGTAAATTATGATAAAAATTCAAAATGAATGAATCAGGGTTATAAAAGTAACACAATCTTAAACCATGAATGTGAGTCACACGTACTATGATTACTGCAATAATTATACAAATGAAGGTTAATCAAAAGAAACGCTTTTGTTTTACACTAAAAGTATAAGCACAATAAATGTGTGTGTGTGTGTGTATGCGCAAAAATATTTTCTCCTATATACATCAATGTTAATTAACTTATACTGTAATTATTATTAATAAAAAATGGATACATATTTTCAATATTATTGAAGAATTATGTTAAAAATAATGATTTTCAGCAAAAAAACATTTTAAATATGATGCAAAACTTTTGACATCTCATTTTCTACTATGATGCGTAGCAAAAATTATTTACAATATCATTAATTATCATAAAATTTTCCTTAAATTTTAAATGTACATTTTGCACTTTGATATTAAACTACTAGAGGCCTATTAAAATTCCTTAAATTTTACTCATACTGATTATGCAAAGTGATCACTCTTTCATACATATCTACCAGGGTCATCTGTAATGTTTGTTTATTATTCCTAACAATAAATAAACAAAGGCTTATTTCTATTTACAGTAATATGTCACAAAAAGTTATTTTTTCTTATAAATACACATTCTATAACAACTTGCCTTAAACCTTAATACTAGCACAAATAAATTTATTTTAAAATGTGAATATATACGATCTCACATGTAGTCATCTATTATTATGACAAGACGTATGGAAATGGTGTAACAAATTGTCCCCAAGACAACACAGTAAAATCACATACATGGACCCACATAATGCAGGCACATAGCCTACATATTAGGGTGGGCCGAAAAATAAAAAAATTAATACTTTGAAGTGCTATACCACGGAAAACTTGCCTCTAGAACATTTATGTGTAAATAAAAAAGGTAAATTATATTATCTTACACCTGGTGGTAGCGCATTAGCCTGAAACTTTGGGAAAATATACAAATTTCGTACTTTTTCCAAAAAATAAAGTAGAGATAAGATCTCCTGGTACAATCAATTATCGGCTCATTTTAGTAGGACAACATGTAGTAAGGATAAATAAATTGAAAAATAATACATTTTACTTTATGTTATTAGTACATTAAACTTCAAAAACAACATAACAAACCAAAATTGACATATTCTAAAGAAACAAATAAAAGTTTATTTTCTGTCACTTGGAATGTTTAGTTTGTAAGGCAATGTAGTCTTTTACTTGTCTTATTCAGGTAGTTTGAATTTAGATTTGCTTGAAAAACTTGGCATTGATGATCTTGAAAGAAGTGTCGTTCTTATAAAACCATCTCTTGAACTAAATCCAACCACCTTTTGAGATGCCTCGGTGACAAGCTTGACGCATCGTTCTACTGCTTGGGTATGACATGGGAATTTGTTAAAGTTCCATTCAGCTGCTGTTCCACTTGATTTGACCTTAGACCAAATCTCTTGATCGGTGACTCTTCGCAGCAAAGGTGGTGGTGAAAGTGTAGTAGTGCCCCAGTGAATCATTTCGATGTGGTCCTTAGCTTGGAAATTGATTTTGGGTGTTTGGAAACTCCTGATTGACTTCCTTTTAGAAGCTACGTTTCTAGCCTTTATAATTCTTCTATAACCCAACTCTCTTACATGATCCCTTTTATCTACTATCATACTCAAAAGTAAGTTTTCTGGATGGGCAAAAAATGCGTTTCTCTCAATTACTGGGTCAATGACCTTAGCAAGTTTTCTGGAAGGAATCTTGACGATTTTATAACTTCAAATACATGTGGTCCATTTGTGAAATATTTACTTGTTTTAATTTGAAACCATACAGGCATATATGATTTTAAGATGAAAGAAGCTAAGATCTTATGTTCATCTGTTGGGTTTTCGATACTTATATACAATCGGAGAACTCTGTTCGCTGTTGTTAACCACCTTTAGTGGGAAAGTGGGCCAGGTTCACGAGCAGATAAATCTTCAGGGCAGTTACCTGCTTTTATAGCACAACTAATGTCCAGCAGGTACTGTTGATCTCTGCTTAGTATTTTTCGGTCAATATCTGGAATCTCACACTCAATACTGTCAAAATTTACCACCGGGAGTTTTTCACATTTACTGAGTTGTGTGCCAATCGGACCACTAAATGATTTTGGTCCCGTTGTTTCACCATCTAAAGCTTGAAACAAATGCCGGAATGGCAATTCATTAAAGTGTAAGAGACACACCCCCCACTGCAGTGGTCTTTAATGTGTTCTTCGATTTTACGAATGACACCTGTTTTCCAACCCGTATTAGTAACGGTGCCATCACATCCAACTACGTCCAGTTTCAGTTAAATAAGAGATAATGCTGTAAGCAATGTCTTCAGCAGAAACAGAAGAGGGTGAAACATGGCCGATATAAACAGAACCTGGTTCTTTTAAAATCGTGTAATGCTCTTCTTTTATTGTTCTTTGAAACTGCTTTGAGTTAACTTTTTCAATCACGAGAGTGTTATCCTTCCTTCCATCAAAATACAGTCCTTGAAGTGGGTTATGGTTTTCTTCGTTTTGCATTTGAAGTACTGAACGGTTAACACTTTTTTCCCGTCTAAGTTTATTTTTGTCAACAACATAGGTGTTGTCTTCATCAGTTACAATACCAAAATTCCGCAACAGACTTGAAGCCACAGCTGCCGTTGCTCTATCTGACAATCCAAAGCGATCACTAGTCAGCGCAGTATTTTTCAATTTAACGCGCATCTGCCATGGTGACTTAATTTCAGACTTTGGTAATTTAAAATCTTCATCGCTGTCATTTTCAGTGTCTTCAGACGAATTACTTACTACCTCTTTTGGCAGGCAAGTTTCTGTATCTGTTTGTTTTGACCAAGATGGCTGTGCTATCGCGTCAATTGTGGAATAATGAGTTGTTTTATGTTCGATAACCTTTCTTTCAAGTCTTTGAGTAATTTTTTTTGTTTCCTTTATGTCCACGCTTCCAATTTTTCCTATGCCATGTTTTCTTTGCAAGTACATGAATTTTAGTTCAATGGTTGGTATTTTTTTTGCTTTTTCACACGTACAGGTAATAGACACAGGGCACTCACAAACTTCAGTGGGCTTTTGGCAATTGCAGTCTAAAGTTATTTTGCACTTACAAGCAGAGATATCAAATAGTAACAAAGATTTCTGCTTGAATTCCTCAACTCTCTTTTTGAACTTTTCCTTTTCCTTATCCCACTTATAAGACTTCATAAGATTACGATAACTGTTATGGTATGCATTAATTAACTGAACAATTCTGTAAAGCGTAACTGTTGGTATTGAAGCTTTATCAAACACGGCTTTAACTTGTGGTGCCACAATATTCGAAACTTGAGAAAAACTTACTGACCTGTTGTTTGCTTTCAATGCCAAATTGTAATGTTCATTGAAAAAACACTTGAGAACGTCTTCATACGTCGGAAGTTTACTCACAGATAACTCCTTTGGGTGACCGAATAACGGACAATTAAACTCGCTGCGAGTAATTTTCTTAGACACAGCCATTAGGACACAATAATAAAATAATGTTATAAACAAACACTACTAAAACAAACACACTTATCAGTTATAAACTAACATTATTGAAGCAAACACTACTGAAACACACCGTCACGATCATTGCCTGGCTCAACACTGACAGATACTGTTGTGTCACGGAGCTCACAAATGGCAGGAGGCGCGCGCGCTTTGCATTGCATTGTGGGTAAATTCCATAGCAATGGTGTGGTGGGGGGGGTGCAGTACAGGTGCAGAGCGACAACCGGAACTCTAGAAGTGGTGACGGGCTGCAATAGACACCGTTGCGCGTCGTGTACGGTTCGTAAAAAATACGTTAAATTACAGATTTGTAATGCTTTACGCTACCCAGAATAAAGTAATTTTTATAGTTATCTTAATCCAACGTGTTTTTTTGCATTACTTTTAAAGCTTTTTCAATACAGCAATTTTTTATCTTGTATTTTTGTAGGTCCAAGATAACCTTGTATTTTTCAGTAAATTTCAAATATTTAAGCACAATGCGCTACCGACAGATGTGATATTTTTTATTTATTTCATCTGCGTTTTACTTAGGTGCCCTAGAGGCAAGTTTTCTGCAGTATGCGTTTCAATATAAAAATATTATAAAAATTCGGCCCACCCTACTACATATTTCTGTTAGTTGCATCCGTGTGTGTGTGTGTGCGCGCGCGCGCACGATGTACAAACAATATATCCACTTACCCTTGTAACAAAGAATTAGCACCAAAGTGTGTTGTACACATAGTCGCTACAAACTTATTTAATTGTTGCATCATACAAAAATCAATGTTTAACTAACAATTATCATGATATAAAAAAAAACGACATAACATAATTATAAATAATTTAGGCATTTTAAATAATTCATTGCGCACTGTTATCAATTTACCCAAACCAAAATTGAACGCACTTTTGCCCACTTTATTTACTGTAACTCCATTACACAAACCGTTCTGCTCACACAAAAACTCTGTCACTCATGTGACTGTATACAAAACGCTTGTGAAAGTAACAGAATGTGGGTAACATAGAGAAACAAGGAGGAGGAGAGTGAGAGATGTCCATGGTACATATAAATTTGCTTCATTATAAAAGCCTGCGCATCACAATTATATTAATTTCAATTACTAATTACATTAATATGGGACTAACATCTATACTGGAATACATAAATCCACAAATGAATACAAATTTCACATTTTTTTCTGTACTACACAAACTAACTAGGCAATTATATGTTGTAATAAAACAATAACTAATTACATTATATTTAACAGTGTCAAGTGTGTTTACTTAAATGGATTATCACCATTAATATACGTGTATAGTCTATGTCCTTGTGCATTTGTCCTTACATGCAATAAAACCAATTCCAACATTAACTGTTATGCATTATTTTCTATTCATTTTCATTTTACTTTTATTAACCTTTGCCTGGAGTTCTGATTTCATTAAAATTAAAAGTTTTTATTAATAAAATTGGAGGAATGCATATTTCATGCAAAAATATTTTAAATACTCGTGCATTACGAGGTAAAATATTGTACACAACCTAACCCTATTTTCTTCTAAAAGCTGTAAGTAGTTTCATTAATTATACCCACTTTTACAATTGCTTGGAAATATTTCTAAACTACACTGAAGTTTCTACATTTTTATAAATATTTCTAAAGATGAACTGTTACACATGCTTTGAAAACAATTCTTATGAATCTTTCTTGTAACCAACAAAACAAAGTAATTCACACTAACCTAATTCTGTAAAAGTCGGTATATTAATGCATACAAACTATATTCTTTGACATTATGTCGTTATGCAACGAATAAACTTCTAAAGTTTAGATTATTAAAAACAATTCATAAGAAAATAAAACTATACTCAGATTCTATACTTTCTGAAATGTTAAAAAATGTATACATATAATACTTTAGTATATCAACAAAAATTGTATTTTTTTTATTTAGGGAACATCTCCACAAAAACCATTCAGTATAAATTAATCAAAATAATAATCGAAGATACATACAAGTCATTACCCTATCACTACACTAATGCTTATCACCTTATATGAAAAGTAAAAATTAATTGTATTGAGTACCAGATGTAAAATGTATGTGCATAGAGAGTACAATTTTTTGTAATTTCATTTATGATACAGTATTCTACTTTATATATTAAATATAGCTGCAAAACTGATATTATCAAAAGATGTAAACAGTACTACAATGAAACTACAACTCTATCAAGATTTTGTGTGAATGGAATTGTATACAACAGGTGCCAAAATTAAACCTATTCACTATACACTTCCAAGGCTTCGTAATATATCTTGAACGTTCTGAAATGTTCACCATTTCTTTAATTAAAAGATACAATTTTAATGTATCTGCTTTTTAAAGTGTACGTAATTTACTAAATAACCCTAAATATTCGTGAAATTAAACAACCTACATTTAAAATTAAGCAAACCTATTTCATTATTATAATTTCCCTACATTACTGTTGACGAATCTAGCTTAACCTTTAGAGCCCTATGTTTTAAAGTTAAAATTGTAACACTGAATGAAATTGGTCTGGACTGGACATTAAATTAATACGTCGCAATAATATTTATCAAAATTCTACGTCAATGTATCGAAAAATATTAAATCGCAGTAAACATCCACGCTCAACATACTTAGCCTAAAAGATAGGCTAGGAATAGTACATTACCAAGCAGGCAAATAATAGGCTTAAGTCTAATCCTACTTAATTTTTTGACAGGTTCCCCACGTATAAAATTTACTATGAATAAACAAATTATTGCATAAATTGAGGCTAACACGCTTATTACGATATCAAAAAATTTACTTCTATAACATACCATAAAATTTTCCTCATCAAAACGAAAATATTGACATCTCTTACAGACACCCACAATCATAACATCTCTGCCCTACCACCTCCACCACCCCCTACAACTCAGTTCACAAAGAAGTGCTGAATGGAATTTTAACGAAGGTTACTATTGGTCAGTTGGCAGTCATGTGTAAAGGTATGCATATATCGAAGTTTTCTATTGGATAATAGCTCTACAACTACTTGTACTTGGAGGGGAAAATGCACTTGAGCTACTGTAGTCAGTCAATGCGATTCAATCGAGCATTGTGAGAGGAGGAAAACGCTAATTAGTCAGGAGCGACTGCAAAGTACATCAGATTTTATTTAAAGAGAGAAATCGTAAAGATATAATATAAATGCAATAGTATTCAACGTAAAATAAATAAATAGTATTAAACATTAGGGAATGACAAAGATTTTATACGAGATTATTGTATTTGTTGAATGTAACCTCTGGGTTTTGTAGTAAAACCAACTTGCCAGGAACTTAATCTTAGTGGCAGTTGGCACTAGTGTGAGAGGGAAATTCAAATTTCTTTGTAATCTATTCTTATTTATAATTATATTTTTTTCTCCTTCATATAGTATTTGAGTGTAATACTTAAAAAATTAAAATCTTTTGCATATTAGATTTAATTTTTCTCTACACAAGAACATATTTTCAACAATTGTGGATTAAAAAAATAGTAGTACACATACAATAGTAATAATGTTAAAATTTAAGTTTTGTATTTGGAAGGTTGTTTGGTAACTGAAAGTTTTAATGTTTTCAATTACAGAAACCATAATACTTTAATTGTGGACCTGTATATAATTACACAAGTATCAGAATTAGATATTTTGTCACAATATATTACACTAATAAACTTAAAGGTCACATATTATGCTACTCTTATAACAAGATTGTGAAATATTTGTGCTCAAACTTGTAGTTTCTTCTCCTCTTAACTTTAGCAACACTAGGGTAACTTCAACAAGTATTTATACTGACTGAAGTGCTTGGTGAAACATTTGTAATCACAAAATAAGCAACACAAGTAATATTGAAGTGCATTCTCAAACCACTTTTGCCTCCAACTGTTTTGAAATTATATCACTGTCACTACTATGAAACAGCTGTCAGTGAATATTTTAATATATCTGTAAAAATTTTAAATAAGGCGTTCAGTATTTTGCTGGTTTTTAAATCGAAGCAAACCAAAGCAGTGGACTTTTGAATTACAAATTATTGTTCATGCATGTACGTTTTCAAAGAAGCTTGCTAAATTCTAATTAATATAGTATGCTTGCTTATTCTATTAATAAGTATAATATAGTAAAGCATCGATTACCCGAACATCTAGGGACGAGGGCCCGTTCGGATAATCAATATTTTGCATAATAGATTGTAAATTGAAAACATTATTTCTCTTTACAAAAACAAAGGTTTTTATTACAAAATCATTTCTAACATACTGTTATATAATTACAGCAACCTGTATACTGTACTGTAATGTATTACTAAGGCTAAAAATCATTGAATTAAAACTGAGTGTAATTAATAAAAACCAAAAGTTAATTTAAACAAAATTAGAGTTTAATGACAAACACTGTACTATAAAAATATTTAAAAATAAAAAAAAAACATATAGTACCATGGATTTACACTTTTTTGAAGAATTGTTCTATCAGTGACTGCTTCAAACCGATACCCCATTTTCTCGCTGCTAAAGACTGAAGTCAGTCAAGATTTGTGTCCAGTACATTACTGTACAGTACAGTACAGTACATAATTGTACTTTTTGTTGAGTTCGGATAATAGATCGTTCGGTTAATGGATGTTCGGATAATCGATGCTCTACTGTACTACTGACTCGAAACACTAAGTTTTTTATTTGTAAAATTTTTACCAAGTCAGTAGTATTATACTTATAGTTAGTTGATCAACGGACACATGATGGAGAATAAAATTCAAGAATCTAATTAATTAATATATCCAATTGGTCAAGAATGTCTTACAAAGTTATGTGACACCTAGTTACCATCTCTTCAACTGTTCCAGTCATTATCCTTCAAGTTTCTCATAATTATAACCTTCGTCATATTCCCTCCATCCCAGCTACCTCTTCTTTTCGTCCCGCAGGTATCCATTTCATAGTCTTCTTATGTAGCCTGATTTTTTTCATGGACTTTACAAGGCCATATTTACCAGACAAATTGCTTTCTCTGTATGTCCTGTATTACTTAACCTTTGACAGACATGATTCTTTTAATATCTTCATTTAAAATTCTTTTGCTGTGATATTGGTGCTGACATTCCAATGCCAACCATTTCAGCAACTTCTACCCAGGCCTGGATTTCTTACTAGGAACACTAGGCATGTGCCTAGGGGTGGCAGGCTCGGGGGGGCAGCACGAGGTGAAAAATTATTTGTTAAAATTTCACGTTTTCGGTTTTTTAATTACAGTATTTGTATTGGACACTTGCATTATGGCCAAATTGAAGGAAATTGTTTTGAAATAACCTTTAATTATATCATTGAATAATACGGTATTGACACTGAGCCTATCAATAGCGGTGGTCGGAGCAGAGCACGGTCGTACATACAGGTCTGGACACTCCGTTGAAATTCTGATCAAAGCAAGATGAAAGCCAATGTAAAATCAAGCCATTTGTGTTATTTTGGGATCTTATTCAATCACTCTTATAATGTTCTATTTATCCAATTTACATTACTTTCATTGATCTTACTATGTTTGATGATAAAACCAAACCATGTAGGTCTGTAAATAAACCTATAAAAAAAAGAAGGCCTACGTATATTACTTGTTATAAAACTAATCTATGTGTTACTAAAGTTTGCATGTAAATAAATCTTATAAAATGTTTTGATTTTATTCAATTTGTTTCTTCTGCAAGTAGTATAATTTCGTATTTTCTTTTAACACCTGACGCACGTTTCACTGAAAAATATCAGTATCATCAGAGGTTTGTAAGTAAATTAATATATAGAAAATGATAAATAAATATTAATAAAAATTTAAAAAATGTAGTCTTTTTCACAATTCCATCACATTTCCCTTTTAGATTTAAGATCAAATGAGATATTTGAAATAGAGATAGTTGACATGACTATTTTCAGCAACTTTTTTCATTAGTCAAGGAGAGTTGAATATATAGAAGTTACTTGTTGGGGGGGGGGGACTAACAATAGTGCCTAGGGGCAGCAGGACATCTAAATCCAGCCCTGCTTCTACCTTTCCTTAAAGCAGCTTGTAGTGTTGTTGTTGTTATTGTCATACATCATCTTACTTCTCCTTTGTCCGCTTCTTAATCGAGAATTACCGGTACCCTAAGATATTTATATTAAAAATATATAGTTACCCTGAGAGTTAGGAAGTCATGTGTAGCTTAATTGACACCAGTTATGTATTTATGTAAACAGCAGTATGCCTTGCAATGTTCAAGTACTGCCCAGAATGATCTGTGTCTTTCTGTGCTTTCCGATAGACAACATTGTTGTTCTCCAGGCGACTACAAGAGCATAGAATTTTCTCGTGACTCTTATTAAACTGTAACTGTTCCTGCCACATCATGGAGCCAGTTACTTGAGTACTGTGAATCGAAGTGATAAGGCATGTCAGTTTGAGTTTTACGATTCAGCATATGTTATTGGACATTGGTATTTGGTTCCAATAGTTGTACCGGGCAACTTAAACTTTGAAAACTTGTTTACTAAAACTGTAATTAAGTCTGTGAGTAACAAAACCTGTGGTGTTCAGTTATATATTTCACTGTTAAAGATCTGGAATAATCATCATAACAATATTGTTATTTTATTTTCTGGCCCTGTCTGTCTATTCAGATGTTCTCTTACATAGAGATAAATTGTTTTACTGGCATAGATATGATCACACAGTTGTCATATTCTTCTTTCAGATTTCTGGCAATCTATTCTAGATCTTCTTTGTTTCCTGTATAACCAGAGAAATTTTGTTCATCAGCAGTGAATTGGTCTGAAACTACAAAGCATTCAAAATGAAATGACCAAACAAGCAGAGGAGTAAAAGGTAATTAGAAAGTAGAGTAATGAGAAAACAACTCAATCATATTGATTTTTTTTTTTTAAATACTGACCTTATTTAAATACCGCACCTTCTCATGGTGGGGGATGTGCACCTTATGGTGGGTAACACAGCTCTGGAGACTGAGTGTCAGCCGGTACAAGCTGTCCCCCTCTACCAAGTGCCAATAGACTCTTTTGAGGGCTGATGAGCGGGTAGAGGCACAGGGAATTCTCGTGTCCTTGGAATGGAAAACCGTTCCTAAAGGTGGCAGTGTCTGACCTGTATTGAGCGGATGTTGATCCCTTTGTCACTAAAGGATTATAATAGTGGCCCCATGTCCAAGGATGAAGTCCTCAATGCTTTGTATTTGAACAATAGTGGAAGAGGGAGCCCTCTGCCTGGGGTTAGTACAGGCAGGAGCTCTGTTGAGAAGCTTTGAGATGGCAGCCCCTCACTCAACTTACCTTTGCAAAACATTGGTAGCATATCCAAGGGACACTTATATTACTCGCAATCTCCAAATGGAAATTAATAGCCGGATGGATATTAAGGGCCTGGGAAGACTCAAGAAGAGATGGTCCGACCAGTTTGGAGCTGATACAGACTAAACAGTCTAAGCCATGAAGAAGAAGAAGAAGAAGACCTTATTTAAGTACAGGAATTCCCTTGCCTACAATTAGACAGCTTGTAAGAGTCAGGTTTTTGGCAGCGCTCTTATTCTGACAGGATGAGTTAATCAGGTATATATATAATCAAAATACCATTTTGTCTTTGAGCATAAAGTTCCTTCTTGGTTATAGTTACAGCATAACTCCTTGTTCTTTGGTTAGAAGTGCAGCAAAATCATGGTGCTTAGATGCCAGCATAAGTCCCACATCATTCGTTTTATTATATACTTACTGTGAGGATAGAATTTACCTTAGGGCAGGGCAAATAAAGAATATGTCCTCTGCATCCTCAATTGCATACAGATAGTGTAGGCAGATTGAATTATGTTTGTGTCCACTTCTTGCCTGGCAAGTATCTCAGAAGCGACCTTGCTCTGATAAAAGCTGTGTTAGGTGAACGTTGAACTATCCATGGCCTCTATTCATCCATACTTATATGTTTTGTATAAGATAGTGAATGTTCCTATTGGTTTGGGATTTTTTTCAATTTGTTTGCCATTGTTCAAGTCTTTTGTTTTGCTTTTGAATAGAAGCAGAATTACTAAAGGTTTGTGTTCTCAAACACCACTTCTCTATACTGTACCACTCTGCCTTTAACATGTAGATTGGCAGCATTCCTGTAATAATGAACACCATATTCTTAGATGCAGTGTGCAGTGTGGCAGTCATTCTGAGGATATTAAGTTGATAAGTATATCTTATTAACTAGCCATCTTCTTCTGCATACCTCAACATTTAATGCATTTGACTAAGAAATTAAAGCATGATGGTTACAGAACATTGGTGTTATTACAGCTTTGAGAAGCTCCTCAGATCCTCCTTTGTGACAAGACACCTTAATCTGTTGGTATATAGAACAATTATCAAACTGGTGGTTACATATGGTTCCAAAGCCTTCTTAATACACTGGAACGGAAGATTCTCCACATGATCTTCGGAGCTGTATGTGAGAACAACAAGTGGAGGATAAGTAGTTTACAATGCCCCAGGAATCATCACTGATATAAAAGTGCACAGACTAAGATGGCTTGGGCATGTGTAGAAGATGGGTAGTGAAGGAGTACCAAAAAAATTATGAGCATAAAGTCAAAGGGGAGACCTTCCATAGGACATCTGAGGCTGTGATTGCTGGACATTGTTGAGGCGAACCTGTGTAAGTTGGAGTTCTGAAACTGGGAGTGTCTAGTAGCAGACACAAATGGCAGAGACAAGTAGTCAGCAAGGTCTAGCTCTCAACAGGCTATAACGCCAATTAATGTAAAACAAATTACCAGGTCACTGCATCATAAAAATGACATGCAACATTTTTAAAGCTGTAGCAGTTTCTAGTTTTATCTTTACCCTGTGATACTGGATATTATACCACAAATCTGTGAATCTCCCACTTCCAACTGCATGGTCACTATGGATGGTCGATGATCTTCTTAAACAATAATATAATAAATGCAATGAATGCAATAATTAGCAGCATTCATTTTGACATTTATCAGACTTGTGTTACTTTCACTATATTTCATGTAGCATTCAGGTAGTGTGTGTGTGTGTGTGTGTGTGTGTGTGTGTGTGTGTGTGTGTGTGTGTGTGTGTGTGTGTGTGTGTGTGTGTGTGTGTGTGTGTGTGTGTGTGTGTGTGTGTGTGTGTGTGTGTGTGTGGTAACGTGTCTGTGTGCACATGTGCAGTAGATAACGCAAATTAAATAGTGACAAAATAGTTCATAGGTAAGTGTATAATACAGTAGAACGGGCATAAGGTTTAGTTTTCAAACCCTAAACCCCATGTCTGTGTATATGCCTAATACGTTTGTTTATTTGAAGCACCCACCAGTAGGACAGCTAAATTCTTATTCAATCTTGTCTAATACTGTTCAAATTACTTTCAGAATGGTCTAAAATATTTAATAAAAACTATGCATAGGGAAATGATATAAAGACAAAAACCTTATAGATTTTTTCTTAAAGTCAGAGGAAAATGATTCTTGTTTTATTATTATTATTATTATATTATTAATAATACAATTGTTTCAATACATATCTGGCTTGGTTTCACCCAATGATGGCAGTGGAAAGTTCAAAATGTAGTACAGTGAGAGGTAGTAGACACAGTTAACAGCAATTATACATTTACAGAAAAACATCATAACAGGAACATTACAGTATACGAACTGAAAATGAAATTTTAATATTTCGAAAAGGCCTTATTCGTTGATTTGAAAATGGAATTTTACTGATTTTGGTGGTGTGTATATAATAATATTATAACAAGTCAGTGGCATAATGTTTGGCAAAATAATAATGATTCTTGTTTTATTTAATTAGTTTGATCTTATTTAATAGTTCATTATTTTAACGTGCAATTGATAAATCATATCACTGTAATTAGTGTCTTGGTCCAAATTGGGTAGACTTTAGTAGAAATTCCCCAATTTCGCAATGCTGTTACAGGAAATGGGCTAGTTACGTCCATGCTAACTGTTCAAATCCATCAATGTTATACTGTTTGTTGAGCCTCCAGAACCTAACTTGCAGCACATATGTGTCATAGCATCAACATCACAGGTCCACCATACAGTTCAACTAATAAAACTGCTTCCTCACCTTCTCCAGCAACAAATGATGCTCAAATGTCCCCCTGGCATATCTCAGAACTCAGTATTTTTTGTAAACAAATCTTGTGCAAAGGCCACATATTTTTCTTGGATTTCGTTGTCCATGACGTGTCCGTTACTTAACTAAATATCACTATAATATTGACAACTCGGAACACTAAGTTTTTTATAAGTAAAAACGTAAAGTTTTACCTTACAGCCTAAACCGGCTTTCACCTATAGAAGGCTTCATCAGAGGCTGTCGTTAGTAGCGTTGTTCGTCTTGTTGTTGGCGACGAGATAATGTTTCGAAAGATCGAAGCTGTGTGTGTGTGGTGAGATGTGTTCAAATAATGCGTGCGATTTGAATTGTGTCTGTTCGTTTAGGATGTCGTTTTTATTTGTTTTTGTGTGTTTGTATATTTCTAATTGTTCTAGAGTGTCTAGTTTTCGGCCTTTTGTGTGTACGTGTAGTATGTTCATGTTATTGTCGATGTTTTTATATGTGTGGTTTGCTTCAATGAGGTGGTTTGCGAAGGTAGATTCTGTAGTGGTGTGGAGTGCTTTTGTGTGTTCAATGTATCTCTGTTTGAAGCTACGTCCTGTCTGGCCTATGTAGAATTTATTGCAATTTGAACAATTTAGTTTATATACACCGGGTAGATCGAATTTGTTTTGTGCTTTGGGCGTGCGTTTTGATAGTGTGTGTTCTGTTTTGTTAGTAGTTTTGTAAGCGATTCTGTATCCTGCTTTTTTGAATTTGTGGGCAATTTTTTCTGTTTGTTTGTTGATGTATGTTAGTGTTATGAATTTGTTGTTTTCTGTCTTTGTCTGTTGTTTGTTTTGTGTTTTGTGTAGGAGTTTACTGACTATTGTTCTGTCATAACCGTTAGATTCTGCTAGATATTTTATCGTGTTTAGTTCGTCTTTGTAGTCTATTTCATTTAAGGGGATGTTGTTAAGTCTATGTATCATGGTTCTAAAAGCAGCTAGTTTGTGTTGTATTGGGTGATTGGAGGTGTTGTGTATTAGTGTGTCAGTTGTAGTTGGTTTTCTGTATATACTGAATTTGTGCCTGTGTTCTAGTTTTGTGATGGAGAGGTCTAAGAAGTTTATGGTATTGTTGTGTTCGTATTCGGCAGTGAAGGTTATGTTTTTATGTATTTTGTTTATGTGCGTTAGTAACTGTTCACATTGTCTTTTGTTTCCCCTGTATAGTATTAGAATGTCATCAACGTATCTGTGCCAATATAGTATTTTATGTGAGTGTCTGTCATTGTTTGTGAGTATTTTTGTTTTTTCTAAGTGTTGGAGGAAGACTTCTGCTAGAATGCTGGATATGGGGGAGCCCATGAGTAGGCCATCGTTCTGTGTGTAGTATTTATTGTTATAAGTAAAGTAGTTTTGTTTTGTGACAATGTTTAGGGTTTCTGTTATTTCATTGATAAGTTCGTCTGGTGTGTTGTTCTGTTTGAGTTTGTTTTGTAGGATGGTGATTGTTTCAGAGATGGGGATGTTTGTGTATAGGTTTTTAATGTCAAAGGAGGCTAATGTGGCGTTATGGGGGATGTGTATGTTTTTATTTTTGTTACTAGGTCAGTGTTGTTTTTTACTGCAATGTTGTTGTCTATTTGTGTGTGTTGTCTAATAATATTGTCTAGATATTTTGCCAGTTTGTGTGCAGGGGCATTACGGTAGTTGATAATGGGGCGGATCGGAATGTCTTCTTTATTGATTTTGGGAAGCGCTTGGAGTGTAGGTGCTGATGGTCGGATTTGTTTCATGTAGGGCTTTTGTTTATGTGTCATAATGTGTTTGGCTTTGTTGACTATTTGTTTTACTGAGTTTTGGTATCTGTCGGTGGGGTCGTGTTTTAGTTCTGTGATGTTGTTCTGTTCCATGAAGTCTTGTACTTTTTTGTGTAGGTTGTCTGTGGGGATAATTACATTCGTGTTGCCTTTGTCAGCTTTTACAAATGTGATGTTGTGCTTGTGTGCCTTTTCCCTCAGTTTGATGGCTGTGTGTATTTCTGAGTTGTGGTTGTTGTTGTCTGGTTTCTTATGTACTCCTATTGTGTTGTTTATATTATGTCTTAATGTGTCTTGATGTTCTGGTGCTGTGTTTTGTATATTTGTTTCTGTGTCAATTATGAGCTTTGTTAGTGTTTGGTTGTTATGTTTGTAATGTATGTTATGTTTTAGGCCTTTATCAAGGATTGTTTGTTCGTTTTTTGTGAGTGTGACGTTCGTGAGGTTTACTGTACGTGGGTAGAATTTGTGCGAAGGAATTATATCTGTTTTGATTGGTGTCAGGTTTTTTATTTTTCTGTCATGTTTTGTCTGTATGTTACGTATTTGTTTTTTTGTCCATTCAAACCCTTGTAGTTTCATATCCTACAAGGGTGTGTGGTGACTCTGTTGATACAGAACAGTACAGATCTAGACCGGAAGGTTGATAAATATTCCTGGTGAAGGGCAGGAGTATCCATCAGTACCAAGTTACCAAGTTAGGGCGTGCCGCATGTATCTACAACTAAATACAGTTGAAACTAGAGACATCTATAAAGGAAAAATAAACAGAACTAAGGGTTTAGTGAAACAGGGACATGATGAATTGTATAGGTAGAGTTAATTTATAGAAAGCATTAAACATGTTGCACCGGAAGACAACTTGTAGCCTATAAAATGCTAAAATGCATGAATAGAAATAAAAATGATACACCGAATTTAAGCATCATTCCTGAACATAAATGGATAGACGATTATAAAGCTTTCTGGTATAATCATGCCATGAAAGCAGACCTTAGTAACATAGAAACCAGCAACTTTATTTCTTATTACTTTATTTATATAGATGAGGGAGAACGAAGAGGATGCAGTACATTACCCAACTGAGTTTTTGAATACTTTATCTGCATCAGGATTACCAGCTCACACATTGAAATTAAAACTAGGTGTTCCAATTATACTCATGAGAAATCTGAAGCCACCACAGTTAAGCAATGGAACACGATTGAAAGTTAGGTCGCTAAAAAAACATATCATCGAAGCGACTATCTTAAAAGGCTGCGGCAAAGAAGAAACAGTATTTATCCCAAGAATTCCAATCATACCCAATAACTTTCCATTTCAATTTAAAAGACTTCAGTTTCCGGTTAATTTATGCTTTGCAATGACTATCAATAAGTCACAAGGGCAAACTTTACATACAGCTGGTGTGGATTTAAGAGCTGCTTGCTTTTCTCATGGACAACTGTATGTGGTATGTTCTCGAGTAAGCAGAAGCAGCGAGCTCTTTATTTGCTCTGATAATGGCAGAACGAAAAATGTAGTTTATAACGAGGCTCTGATGTAAAAATGTATATAAAAACTGAGTATACTGGATTGTGATACATTTATGTATATAAGGATTCTACCAAAAAGTTTAAGACTGACTTAGCACATAAGATTTTGACTAACTCATATCAATATACAGTACTTATGTATACACTATTTGTATTATTCTATACGAATAAACATTTCATCTAATTGTGTTACTGCATGTTTGTAAATATAATTATCAAATTTTGATTTTACGTATTGAGGAAACATGAATGATGGATCTATTGCTTCGCACTTTTTGGATATTCATAACTTACAATATAAGAATATTATTAATATAGATGTACCATTAGTAATTTACCAACTCGACAGTTACCACAACAATCATTTACAAATATTCGCGATCGAAGCCGCGGGTTTAAAAAAATGAGTTTTTTTGCAATAACTTTGGTTCTTTTTAACCTATCGTTATTTGCAATCGAAGCTGCAGGTTAAAAAAGTTTTTTTGCAATATCTTTGGTTATTTTTAATCTATCATTATCAAATAAAGTGGAAAACCTTCCGTTGGGTACCTGCTATCAGCGTGCAAAGTTTCACTGAAATCAGTTCAGTAGATTCTGAGAGTACTGCAGACAAATGTAGACTCCCCTAGAGATTTATTAATATAGATGAGGGAGACTTATTAACAATGGGCAAGCTTGAAGAAGCCCTTGAAAGAACTATAAATTAAAAAGCAACAGGACAGGAAGGATTTATGCCGTTCATTGTAGATATTATTGTTTCATAACTTCAGAAGCAGAGAAAAACATTTTTGTAATTTTGGAAATTTGTATTTCAAATCTGCAGTTCTGAGAGAGATGTCCTTTGGAGAGCTAACTCCAGGAGAGCTAAAACCTTTTGCTCATATTGTAAAACTGGTGTGTCATTAATAGGCCTATATCATTTTATAACGATACCCCTTTCTTGTTTTATCTACATGTACTTAATGGAGTATTCCATAGACTGATATAAAATTGTTCAGTGTTGTGTGAATGTTTCTTCCAGATGCCTTCACAAATACGTTTAAGCTGTGTTCCTTTCTCCACCAAATCAACAAGTAGATATGTATTGGTCATTTTATATATGTTTGGGCATTCAAAGTCACATTTAGTTTTATATTCTTTAATATTCTTTTTTGAGTCCTAGTTAATGTCAGCCTATGAACTAACATACAGCTAAGAACTTTAAATTTCATACAAATAAAAAATTCATAATGAACTGTAAGTGGTGTTTTCTTCTTCTTATACAGACAGAAAGAGGCATGTTGTTCCCTGGTTTGTTTGTGTTGTCCAGGTCAAAGTCTGATAAATTCCAGGTTCAAATGAGTTCTGCATGGTCATTTGTTTAGCACAAGGAGTTAGGATTTGGTTCCCGTACGCATGATGATGCATGAGAGGAGTTTGGAATTCCTCCAGCCTGACTGCATACTGGGGGCTTCTTAAAGATTCCTCCATTAAGCCACGACTCCATGGCTCCTTAAGGATTCACCTGCAGGAGCTTAGAGTGATACTGGCATCCAATCAGAACGGACAACTGGATGAGAGAGCTTCCACAAGATGAATGGCTTTTGCAAGGCAGTACTGCACATCTTGGAGTTTCCTGTGCCAGGGTGACAGCATAACTGAGGCAACTTGAGCTGATTCTATCTGTCTGAATGTGCTCTTGGCAGAGCCAGATTAACAAGCAGACTATAGGCAAGCCACTTCCTTAAGGAGTTGCCTGACTTGTATGCTATGCAGGGGTTCAGGGATGGTCAGGATTGTGGTGGGTGATGCAGACATGGTTCCTGTATAGATACATACAGGGAAGATCATCAAGTAGTGCACCAGTCCTATGGTTTTATACACAAGTCTATTACCTATTGTCTATGATCCATTGCAGAAGAAACATCACCTGTGAACTAAAAAGCATACCAGTGGGTGGTTGATAAGATGCTCAGAGAGATAAGGGGAGTTATAGCAACAGGTTTTTGCACCAGATGCGTATAGGAGTAGTCTCAAAGTATTAATACTTTAAGCAAGATTAAAAATAAAAACAAAATGATCAGTCCCCAGTTAGCAAATCATATAAGCATTAACATAGAATATGTATATATGCATATATGCATATATGCATTAAGCATAATCATAGAAATAGACTTCAATGGATTTTAGTTCAAATCCTAAACTGAAAACTAAACTACAAAAAGAAATTTATGCAGAAGCAAACAAGCTCCTTCTCCTATTGTAATCAAAATATCTTATATTGAAAAGACAGACAAATAAGTGACAAAAGAGTAATAAAAACCAGTTGAACAGAGAAAGAAAAAATGGGGCAGAAGGAACAGGTAACTATTGAAATACAACTACTTTTGAAATGGTGATAAAAAAGAAGAGATGGCAAAAACTGAAGTAGCAATATTCTGGAAACAAATCGGTTTTCACTTGAGGAGAAGGAACCCATTAATAAAAGAATAATAAAAGTAGAAATGAAATTCCTAGAAAATAATTGTTAATTTTGAGATACATGGACCAGCAGATGAATAGGCTGAGAGAGAGAAAGAAAATTTTCTGTTAACTTCAATGTGTATACTTAATCATTTGGCAATATATCTGTGATCGTTATAGCCAAACTTTCATAAGCCATTGAAAACACTCAAAAAGGTCAAAAATTCAGTTTGTTTCTTTATCATTTAAAAGGCTGACAAAATACAAAATATGTTTTTTTTTTTAATTTTATGTCATATCTTAGTTGCTGTGAATTTAAAAATATTTTTTTTTATAAATCAATCATTAGAATTGTTGAAATGAATTTAGATATAAACTATTTTTTATTCTGGTAATAAAATTAATATGTTACAAAAAAATTAAGTGTAAAATTATCAGAATGAAGAAGTTCAATAAATGAATTCATACAAAATGAGTTCATACATAAGTTTTAACAGTATCAAGTTTAGAGTTAAATAAGTATATGTTCTTAAATATTGTAAAATATGGTGAATATAACTGAAACTTGGAAAAATAATCATCATAAATCTTACTGAAGCAAATATCAGTTAGGTTAGTTCTATTATTTTGAAGTTGATATTAGTATGAAAGGAAAATAATTTGCCTCAAGTTTGGTAGCACTGTTTATAATTAATTAGCTAATTTATTGGTTATTTAGTGCCATCGTTTTCACAGATTTCAAATTCTGGTAATTTTTTCTGCCTCTAGTTGATATTATAAAGATTACAACTACCGTAGGTATACTGTGACAATTATATACCACAGTTATACAGTTATACTATTATTAGTTAGTGAGGTTTACCTAACTTAATTTACACTTTGGCACAACAGTTTTCTGTGATTTCTTTTTATATATTTTTTAAGACATTAGACTTTTAGAGTTTAGATAAAGTACTTTTAGATAAGTAAGGCATAGATTAATGGTGTTTGTATTCACCTCATCATTTCTTTTTCTTCTTCTTCTTCTTCTTCTTCTTCTTCTTCTTCTTCTTCTTCTTCTTCTTCTTCTTCTTCTTCTTCTTCTTCTTCTTCTTCTTCTTCTTCTTCTTCTTCTTATCCTCCTTATTTCCAAATGATTTAGAAGATTTTGGACCATTTTTTACTTGCATTAAAATCACATTTATACATTTAAAGCTGGAAAAATGTTTTTGATTATTATTTAGTTTTTACATTTTTTTATATTGTAATTCTTCTTCCTTAATGCTGCAGGGACTTAAGTACAATTGTTACTATTGTAGGTTTCATATTCTCAATATATCTTGAGAATAATAGAAAAAGTATTCTTGGATTTCGTTGTCCATGACGTGTCCGTTACTTAACTAAATATCACTATTGTATTGACGACTCGGAACACTAAGTTTTTTATAAGTAAAATCGTAAAGTTTTACCTTACAGCCTAAACCGGCTTTCACCTTTAAAAGGCTTCTTCAGAGGCTGCCGTAGGTAGCGCTGACCGTCTTCTTGTTGGCGACGGGATAGATTTTCAAAAGATCGATGCTGTGTGTGTGTGTGGTGAGATGTGTTCGAATAATGCGATTTGAATTGTGTCTGTTCGTTTAGGATGTCGTTTTTATTTGTTTTTGTGTGTTTGTATATTTCTAATTGTTCTAGAGTGTCTAGTTTTCGGCCTTTTGTGTGTACGTGTAGAATGTTCATGTTATTGTCGATGTTTTTATATGTGTGGTTTGCTTCAATGAGGTGATTTACAAAGGTGGATTCTGTAGTGGTGTGGAGTGCCTTTGTGTGTTCAGTGTATCTCTGTTTGAAGCTACGTCCTGTCTGGCCTATGTAGAATTTATTGCAATTTGAGCAATTTAGCTTGTATACACCGGGTAGATCGAATTTGTTTTGTGCTTTGTGCTTGATAGTGTGTGTTCTGTTTTGTTAGTAGTTTTGTAAGCGATTCTGTATCCTGCTTTTTTCAATTTGTGGGCAATTTTTTCAGTTTGTTTGTTGATGTATGTTAGTGTTATGAATTTGTTGTTTCCATTGATTTCATATAACATTTCTGTTCTCCTTAATGCAAAATATTAAGTCATTTAGAATGATACAAAAGATATTCCTTACCACTATAGGATAGTTTACAGCCTCTGAAGAAGCCCTTTAAAGGAGAAAGCCGGTTCGGGCTATAAGGTAAAACTTTATACTTTTACTTATAAAAAACCTAGTGTTAATGTAATAGTGATATTTAGATAGTTTACATGTAAAAGCGCATCAATTTACTCCATCTTATACCATTAAAATTATGAAAAGCCATACATTAGTGTTTGCTTTTTTTCTGAAGTGGCTGATCCATTACTATTTCTTATTTATACGACCAAACCCTGTATTTTTTTATATAAAGTTATGTCCACTTTTGACATACATGAAAAATACTATGAATCACATCCTTATGTGACGAAAACATACACAAATTCATCACATGCTTTCTCTGATGTTCATCATAGTTGGTTTCAGACGATTTCCTTCATAAAGAAAATTTCCTCTATAAAGACAATTTGCTCTATGCAGCCTAAATATTCACACTCAGAAAATGTTACTTCATTACCTTTTAACTATGTGCTAAAATGCTAATAGTAGTGAGACCAGTAATTGTTTCATAACAAAATTTTAATTTTGTAAGAAATATTCTCTGTTTGATTTGGTCTGTAGATAATTCCGTAAGGACATGTACAACAGGTTTGTTTTATATGTGCACCTTGTAAGCAAAGGCATAGTTTTGTTAAAGAAAAATACACCTAGATTTTTAAAATGTTATGTTATCTAATTATGCACACAATTTAAACAGAGTATCTAAATTATGAACACATTTGAATATAACATTTGTTATAATAAATATTTATGTAGTATTTGATAAATATTTTACTTGTGACAGTTGAATTAACAGATAAGCAACACTACAGATAACAATTAATGATTAAAATTTGTAATTATACATATTAAGGTATTACCTGTAAATTGTAATCCATATGCCCACTAAAGTGGGGTATGTATGAAAATAGACTCCTAACAAGCATAATGGTACATTAGTAGATCGGAAATGGTATGATACGATGTTGAACATTGGCAACAAAATTGGTGACCTCAATAAACACAGTGGCTTGTGTCAACTATTAGATGGAACTAACATCATTGAACATACAGTAGAGGATTACTGTACCTAATTTATTCAATATATAAGTGTTACAGAAACCTGTCAATAGACTGATCTGGAACCAACGGCAATTGATGGTTTTGAGATTAGGGGGGTTACTGGATCAGTTATAAAATGGAATATTAAGGCCTAGTCAGGGGCTAGCTTGTGGTGCTTTATACTGCCATCAGACTGTTGACTCCTCCCCGATTCAAAATTCAACTTTTAGCCACTATTTACACTGATAAATGGCATACACGATTTTGAAAGTTAAAATTATTTTATGAAACTCTCAAATTACAACAAATACTTATCTAAATAGTGATTACAATGAGCATAGCAGCAAATCGATCGATTATTTTCTTGCTTTTGCCTTAACAAAGTCTTGTATAATTTCTTCAAAATCGAGCGATTCAAGTATCTTGCTTTCAATATTCAACCTTGCTAACAAAGATAATCTCTCATCTCCCATAGTTGAACCCATTTTGCATTTTGATACAGAAATTGATCTTTCAGATTCACAGTTACCTATTGGAATCATCAAAAGAAGATGATAAGCAATGTATATATTCGGAAATACATCAATCATTTTACAATCAATAATCCAGTTTAATATTTTGAGCAGACAAACTGTAGTATCATGGAATATATCATCTTCAGTTGAATTATTTGAAATAAAAACCTCTTTCTTGCAGTTTTATTTATGGCACAAAGTGCTTCATTGCTATTAGAACATCGTTATTCAAATCCTTTGAGTAAGCTTCTATAAGAGGTTTCTCTTGATTTTCCAACTCTACGGTTGGAAACTCAAGGTTAATAACTCTCCATGGTTAATAACTGCATAAGAAAATCAAATACTTGTGTAATGTGATCATAAGCTTTCTTCACTTAGCCAATTCATCTGATTGGTGCCCCCTCGAGAGCTGAGGTCCTGGTGCCACCCTAGTGTTATGGATAATCCGCTACTGGGCCTAGTTTACTTGAAGGGGTGAAAAAGACTACTTCCACATAGACATGAGAGAATTTCTTCTGCATAAACTTTTGATTAGACGCATAATAATTTTGTCAGTTTTAATTTTCACATGGTGGATAGCTGTAAAACTGTAAAATTGTAAAGAACTTAATCATAAAATTAGAGACGTAATACTAACTGTTAGAAGTCAAAAATCAGAATGAATGTACCAATTTTGTTACCACTACTGCATAAATTTTATGGCTTTATTATTCTTACAGAAATGATATAAACTTTTTTATTACAGTGCAAAATAAATGTACATTATGATACTAACCATTTTAAACAAGAATCAATACTTTTAAAAACCATTACATTTTTAAAATATTTAAATTACATTCAACATTACAGAATTTTTTCTGCCATAGGTTTACTCTTTAAGTCTACAGTTCAAATGTTGTATAACTTATAGTTGATTATAAACATAATATAAATCTGCAGTATAACTTGACCATTACATTACTCACACTTTTCCGTTTTTTAAATTAAGACTTCTTATTATCCAGATCACTCTTTATGGATGTAGATATTATAAAATATATTATATTATCAAGATTGAGGTGGGGTTGGACATTTGATGAGGATCATGGAAGATGAAATACAGAGGAAAGTCTTGACGATGCAGGTGGGTGTAAGAAGAAAGAGAAGTAGGCCAAAACTGTGACGGAGTGATAATATGAGCAATTATGCCAAACTATACGAACTGAGAGACTGAAGAGCCATCGTTTCAGATTTGGAGAAGGCTTCTGGAGGAGGTCAAGACTCAGGAATGAGTTGTACCACCAAGGTACCACCAATATTTCTGGATAATTCATCCAGAAAAATTTAATATTACCCTAATTCCTCTGTTCAGGATGATTTATTGCTTTATTTGTTTTGTTCAATATATTTTTAACAAAAAAAAGCTCTTAGATTTCCAGAAGTAAAATAAGAGTGTCAGTGGCGAATATAGAATATATTTTGGGGGGGGGCCAAGATTAATGTAAGGTTAGGTTAAGTAATTTTAAGTAGACACTCCATGATACTTTATATCAGTTTTGCTGCTCATATTCAGAGGGTAATTTGCGCTGAATGCCCCTTTTACTTTACCGAGATCACGCTTCTTTATTGTTGACATTAAATCATAAAAAATATATCTATTTTTAAACAAACCAAATGATGAAAAGATCTGTTACTATATTTCAAACATTGGTCAAGATTTTAACAATGTCTCATCTGTAAACACTTATCCGAACTAAAAGAGTGAAATACGCGATTGTGATTATCGTGTTTGGAGGGGTTCTAGCTATAAATATTGTTTTGTTCTGTCATGTATGTATAAATTTCCAAGACCCCTATTTTTTTCTTTTTGTGTATACACGCATATGTGTGTTTTATCAACTATCATTCAAAAGACTGTTTTGAGTATTGTTTTGGAGAGACCTTAAAAGAAGGTTTAATAAAGTGACTGTTTGACAATGCAACAAAATTTGTTTTATTAATCGTTTATCCAACTGACAATAAAAAGAATACATAAAAAGGAACTCCACTTTTTATATAGAGCAATGGTTACGAAACAAAGTCCAGGTTTCTTGGTACACTTGCAACCTTATCAAGAACTTCATCGTCACTAACTATAATGTCTCTGTGGATAGAAAGTAAAGCAAGCCCGTTAAGCCTACTTTCAGATGTGCTGTTCCTTAGGTAAGTCTTCAGTCTTCTCAGGCTGGAGAAAGTTCTCTCTACGGTTGCAACAGAAACAGGAAGAACTGCGAGTAATTTCAGAAGGGTATAAATGTTGTAACATTACATTTGAAACCACTTAATATCGTACCCGATTGATTAAAGACAATGGATAAGAAGCTAAACAAGAAGAAGTATATCTTTCAAGATGATAGTGAAGAGGAACGAATAAATATTTCAGACTGACTAGTAATACAACTGACCGTACCCAAATTAATGATTCAGGCAAAGTGATGCAAAATACATCCAACCCCGATTAAGACATGAACTTTAAATAAGGACAAAATAAGTATCATAAAGACTGACGGATTATGTATCAATGCTATAAGGAAACAAATGGTTCCATTCAATGTGTCATAATATCAAGGTAATCAAAATACAAATTGAGGGATAATAGGCCCAAACATACAATACTATGTAAAGAGAAATAGTAGTAAGTGATTGATTTGAATGATGTAATGAAAATATAACAAACCTTATTATAGATACAATGAACCATACCACTAATTGTAATAAATAATGATCATAAGTTTGTCTAGAAAACAACACATAATAATTTATTCACAGTAACATTTTATAACAAGAGTGCATAATAGTAGTTAGTAAGTGATTTACCAAGTGACAATTTAATAAGGGTGGGTACACCAAAGTGAAATGAGTAAAAGAAATAAATATTATGAAATAACCACTATTGACACTAAAGTACAGTGAAAAGGTACAAAGTGCAAGTTTAACCCAAAATAGAGATAAACCACAAGAATTATAAATCAGAACTCATAGGCCTATAAAGGTGAGAATGGACAATAAAATGTAAAAACCCATAAAAACCAATAAGAATAAATATAAAAACAAAACCATTCTAAAATGATACTGAAGTACAATACAGTTAATAAATAAACTAATGTACATTAATTTTAAGAAAATACTATATGTAAGATCACATGACAAAAGTGGAAATAATATTTACATGAGAAGATAATAAATAATTAATCAAACAGTCAAAACTAGATGGATTAATTATTTATAAGTGTGGCAAATAGAATCCAAACAGTGCAATACTAACCAGTGATAAAACAATAAACAAAGTGTTTTTTGAACAAGTATCACCAGTCAAGTGCTAATATTAAGGATATACCTAGATGACAATTGAGAGAATATTTGTTTATATTCCCAATTCCTTAAACCTATAGGAATATGACTATGTTTAAGGGTGAAAAGTACCAAAAAATGGAATAAACAAATGAAGTAGTAGTAAAAAATAGTAGTAAAAAATGAAGAGTAATCAAAATATTGTTATTATAGTAAGAATTGATAGTAGCTTAATAGTATAGTTGTATTCAGGATAAAAATCCTCTAATGTTATTAAGGATGTTATTGTTATGAATGTTTAAATAGTAAGTTTATATAGTAAATGTTTATAAGCAGTGTTATGATAGCATAAAGAAAGCAGAGGAGATGGTAATATTAATGTTATAGAACGGTGCAAAAGTTATAATTGTTAAAATAAGCACTAAGAGTAAGTTATATTCTGTTGAGTGGTGATGAAGCCTATATTAAAGTTATATTAAAGCTATGTTAAAGTTATGTTAAGGTTATAAATTTAAGAGTTAAACAATTGTATGGATTAAGTAAAAAGCAGTTTATTTGTTCAAATGTTCAGTAGAATCATAGCCATGTGGGCATGAGATTAAACTAATAGGATAGTATATCCTTTTTGTTTTGTTAAGATAGTGTT
Source organism: Magicicada septendecula (assembly GCA_034769895.1). Lineage (NCBI taxonomy): Eukaryota > Metazoa > Arthropoda > Insecta > Hemiptera > Cicadidae > Magicicada > Magicicada septendecula. The sequence continues at coordinate 824,362,181 of CM068368.1, forward strand.
ATATGTTAAACAGTTTTTATGGTTGTTAAAAGTTAATTTAACTGTTAAAGGTTTACTAAGATATCAGTCATGGAAAATGACATTAAGGTAAAATGTTTATAAACATGGTGATGAAGATAACACCAGTACATAGGCCAGGTAAAAACCAACTTTTGTAAATTTTAAATAATACTGTTAGGAATTTTATGAAACAAATATTGAAGGATGAACAGATTGATAGTTAATAGTATACACTACAAATCTAGAAACAAAATAATTCGTTTTAAGCTATCTATGAAAAATTCAAATAACAAAATTGTAACAGCTGTATTTCTTAAGTAAAGGTAGGCATGTTTAGTGTCTATGTGTGTCAAATTTAAAAACCAAAATAAGGTTGATAATAGTTTTACAGAAAAGTTATAATAATTTAAAGATTTTGAACAAATTTTGACATTGAAATAATGAAATTACATGACAATGTACATCCGAATCAACCAACCAGATTCCAAGTTTACCCATAGCAACCAGAAATTTCGGATAAATAAAATGAGACTTCTTTAACAACGGTCATAGCGTACAGACGCGCTTGTAAAACGTCTTACATAATTAACTATAAATTGTGAAAACACGTTCCAGACATGTTAACACTGATAGATACACATAATACGAGTTATTACAACCAAGTGAGGAACACCTAGCATTGGAAATAGAAGAATCAAGAACCAGGGAGGAGGACAGAAGCAGACGTGGGCCCTATCTTCGACCAAGAACCATATAAAGAAGAGGATTTGGTGACTTTGACATTTTATTATATTATGCATCAACACCAACTTTTGCATACACGACTTTTTAAAAATTAAGCAACTAAACTACAGACACCATATCACACCAACACTAAGAGCACTCACTAATAACACGAATTGAGATTTGACACCTTTTTTTTAAAAACCACAATAACCTTTGATTTCAATAATAATTAATAAACACATGAACTGGACATAACCTATAATAACTAGCAGCCACGATTCAACTGCAGGCGTGCACATTACACTCTAAACTTTGTAATATCCTTGAACTGTAAAATTTGTACTTTGATTTATAGAATAACGTTTTGTTTAATTGTAATCCCCGAACCATATACGCCCTGAGATGATCTATTTTTAATAAGAAATAATAACCAACGCTTTATTTTGGTCTGAATGCAATAAGAATTACAACTACAGTACCAACTGGTAAAGGAGACACATAATTTTTGTCACGATTGTGATTATTATAAAAGAAACGAGAAACAGTTAATCCATGCTTTATTGAATAAATGATTCCTACAAAGATATATGTTTGTTGTTATATTTGCGTCGTTATTATTGCTGTTCCATTTAAAAATTAAGTTCACAGAGCACAGCGGACACCACAACGGTGGGTGACGTCATCGAAACGGTACGTGTAGTGGGAGCGAGCGGCAGATTACAAAATCATTCGCCGTTCAACATATATTATTAACAGTAACATTATTACAACAACAACAGTGTGGTTGAGGGTAATTAATACATATACATTTGTTACTAATTGACGTTTCCAACGGGCGGCGTATATAATTTAAGTGCCCGCAACATTTATAAAATTTGTTATAAATTGACGAATCCAAAGTGAGGCTTTAAAGAAGTAATGAACAGAACATCTATAAACTTAGCATTACAAATTGACGAGCCCAACGAGGGGCTTTAAGAATAAAGGAAGTACCCCATACATCGTTTCAAATTGGCGAACCAACGTGTGAGGCGTTTAATTTAATATAAATTAAATTATAATTTATAATTAAACCAAAAAATAAACAAAAATGAGGAAGCGGGAAACATCGCGAAAACGAGCGGCCGAAACTAAGAAAGTAGACGAATTAAACATGGAAGACAAAGAAGCAACACCGGTCGAGGAAGTAGAAGCAATAATAAGAGAGGACCAAGGAGATAGACAAGAACCGGACAAAGTTACAGAGAGCGTTGACATGAAGAGCATTATGGAATATTTAAAACAGAGTCATGAAGATTTCAGTAAGATAATGGAGGAGAGTAATAAGAAAATGGAAGAAAAGATGGAGGAATTAAAAACGGACAATAAACAGTCTATGGAAGATTTGAAGGAATAATTGAAGGAAGAATTAAGTGAGAACAGTAATAAGAACTTAGAAAAATTGAAGGAAGATAATAAACAGACGAAGGAGGAATTGAGCCGAAAATTGGAAGAGACTAATAAGAAAATTGAAGAAAAAATGGGAGAATTGAAAGAGAATAGCAAGAAAATGGAGGAGAAAATAGACGCAAATAATAAAGCATTGAGGGAAGAACTGAAGGGAAATTACCAAGAGACCATGAAAAAATTGGATGAACACAAAGAGTCATTGAAGGAGGAGTGGAATAACAAGATGGAAATTAATAACCGGCAATTGCAGAATGGGACAAGAAGCTGGAAGAACCGGTGACTGAAATTAAAAGGGTAGAATCCGAGACCAAGGAAAAGTGTGAGCGGATGAACCAAGAGATACTGAGCATCCGGGAAGAAACGAATGGACGGATAGAAAACGTACGAACCAATCAAGTAGTGATGGGAGAAAGATTAGAAGGTATGAGTACTAGTCTTAATCGAGTACAAGACCAAACAACTGCCCATAGAGATGAAATTAATTCCCTAAAAAACAGACAATGTACCGGTGCCCATACCACATGTGAGGAAAATCGAGAAGTGATCGATTTCCAAAATTATAGAAGAAACCCCATGCTATTTTTAGAACGAGTAGAAGAGAAAATAGCCAAAACCGGAGAAGACAGATGGTTTGTGATTAGGAGTATGCTGGACGAAATGTTCCGAAAAGTATATGACAATTGGTGGACGGCGATGCGGCCGAATATACAAAACTTCCAAGAATTTAGAAAACAATTCAGAGCTAAGTATTGGTCTGATGCCACGCAACACATGATAAGAAGTGACATAGGATTGGGCCGATATGACCTGCACGGCAAGAAAACTCCGACCGCATATTTTCTTGGAAAAATAAACATAGCCAGACATTTAGAGCCTGCTATTCCTACCGAATGTTTAGTGAGGCTATTAGCTTACCACTATGGTGGGGAAATTACAAGAGGCCGAATAAACGGACGTATCCAAACCATCGAGGAGATGTCGACATTATTAGCGGAGATGGAACAGGAGAAGAACTTCCTCCAGTACAGACGAAAGAACGACGAAATAAATAGAAACAATTGTCGCCGCGACGCCCAATATGAAAACAACGGGCAAAGACCGAACAATAGTTACAACAACAATGGTAACCACTATCAACGCGGTTACCAAAACCACAATAACAATAACAACTACCCACGAAATAATGTGGCAAATAATAACAACAATAACAACAACCACTATTACCGTAGCTCTCCTACAAATAATAACAATAATGGATACCAGCGTGCCAATGACAGAGACCACCATTATCAGAACAACCGAGGTTATGACAACAACTATGATAACCGATACAGACAGAATAATAACGGCAATAATAACAATCAAAACCAAACATATCGAAGACATGTGAATTATGTAAGCATTGACGATAGAGATGTGGGAATGCGTTCGTACCAGGGACGAACGAATTATAATGGGAACCGTGGGAGAAGTTTTCAGGAGGAGAGTAACCAGCACTACCGTGATGAACATAGGCGAAGTAGGAGCTGCGACGACAATAGGAATAACCGAAACTCAGTGACGATCGATAATAACACCAGTGAGGTACAAGAGTTGCAAAATAGAGACAGACCCGGTCAATCAGACAACAGGACTGAGGAGATCAGCCCTGATTTAAACGGACCGCGGCAGTGAAAATCCATCAGGTCCCATCACTGAACCGACAATTTGGGTACTTACTAGGACGAGACAAAATGACTGACGATACAACGACGATAGTGCACAATCACTTCTTAAAAAATGTGAGAGAAGAATTACTGAACGAAGACACGATCACACACAATAGTTCGAATAATGAGATCGCTTATATTATCGCCCAAGTGAATGGACTAGACGCAAGATTCATGATAGATACGGGCGCAAACGTGTCATTAATTGATAATAATGAATACATCAAAATTCAAAAATATAGTAAGGTCATCTTACCAACTTTACCAATTCAGAATATAATTTTAATCGGAGCCACCGGAAGGCAAAACAAGTCAATAAGAAAACAGGTATCATCAACAGTAACCAGCGGAAATGTAGCTATACCTATGATTTTTCTAATAGCTAGTAATCTACCATTTAATCTACTAATAGGCTGTGATATTTTGAGAAAATACTCAGCAATAATTGACATGAGACAGGCCATAGTGTCGTTAAAAATGGATAATATAGAATGGACAGCAAAATTAGTAGAAAATAAAAATGTACCTTTATGCAATAGTATAAGAAAATTCAACAATAATCAAGATGATTCATGGAATATAAGAAGGGAATACTTTGGGAGTGAAGATAGTTTATGGTTGGAAAAATTAGAAGAGATCCGACAATTTCGGTCAGAACAAAATGAATGTAATTTAACCACACAACAAATAGAAAAGTTGATATCCATATATAATAAATACCGCTATGTTTTCTCTGATATACCTGGCAAAGTAAAAAATTATCAATTTACACTACAATTCAAGGAGCCTGTAAATTTTAATAAGAAATCATATCCCGTTGCTTATGCATTTAAGGAAGCAGTGAGGACTGAACTAGACAAAATGATAGCAGAAGATATCATCGAGTATAGCTGTTCCCCATATACAAGTCCGTTAATAGCCGTTCCCAAGAAAGATGGCAAAGTACGACTCTGTTTGGATGCTAGAGAGATCAATAAGATCATAGTTAATGACAGAACATCTCCCGGAGAGATTGAGGAGATATTGAAAAAATTTAATGGCATACAGTTTATCAGCACCTGGGATACTGTTTGTGGGTATTGGCAGGTGGAGTTACACCCAGATAGTCGAAAGTACGTCGCCTTTATTTTTGAAGGAAGGAACTACCAGTCCAAGAGACTACCGTTTGGACTGGTAAACTCAGTAGCTGTATTCGTAAGATGTATGGACCAGGTGTTGGGTCCAGATACTATTCCATATACCACAGTCTATGTTGATGACTTGTTGATTACTTCAGTGAATTGGGAAGACCATTGTGACAGAGTAGGGCAAGTATTACAAAAATTATCAGACAATCACGTTGCCCTAAAGCTTCAAAAATCCAAACTTATTGCCAGTGAAGTCCAATTCCTGGGTTTTAACTTAACAAGACAAGGAATAACACCATCCAATGAAAAGATAGAAGCTATCCAGAAATTCCCAAGTCCTAAAAATAAAAAGCAACTTCAATCATTTCTGGGACTTTGCAATTATTATAGGAAGTTTCAGAGAAATTATTCTGAAATGACAGCGAAGTTTTCTCCACAATTATCCTCTAAGAACAAATGGTCATGGGGACAGGAACAAGACAACTTACTTCAAATGATCAAGCATAATTTCTTAAGTTCAGTTATATTAAAACGTCCTAATTTCAATCAACCTTTCTTTATGAACTGCGATGCCAGTGATATAAGTTTAGGATCTGTATTATACCAAGAAGATAGTGAGGGAGACCATCAGGTGGTGAGTTTTGCAAGCAGAATACTTAATGGATGTGAACGCAATTATAGTGTAACGGAAAAGGAGTTACTAAGCGTTGTATTCGCTTGTGGGAAATTCAGAACCTATATTCTTGGATACACAATAACTGTGAGGAGCGATCATAAGTCAATATCTTTCCTAAAAAATTGCAAGATTAACCATGGAAGATTGGCAAGGTGGATACTCGCACTACAGGAATACCATATAAATTGGGAGTATGTTCCAGGAAAACAGAATATTGCTGCAGATATATTGTCCCGGATTAACATAGAACAACAAACTTTTGAAGGGGAAAAAGAAACAATCGTCAAGGTATATACGATAATAAAAAACAAATCAGATTTGGAAAACATCATGAAATCAATTTCACAACAACAAACAGAGGATACAAAAATCAACAATTTTAGACAAAGACTGATCCAATAGGATGAAAAAATTACTGCATATTATTGTCTACATGAAGACATACTATTTTACAAACCAAATAATAACCAAGGCTCATGGAAGGTGGTGATACCTAAAGCTTTAGAAACAGAATTAATACTGGACTACCACAGTCGATATGGGCATATGGGTGCATTAAAAGTAATGAAAGCACTTGAGGAACACACTTACATTAAGAATATCAACAGGAGAGTTAGAGAATGTATTCGGCAGTGCCACATCTGTCAATTGGCAAAATGCAATAACGAAAAAACAGAAGGAATAATGCAACCAATTACATCAACTGGTAAATTAGAGAGAGTATTTTTAGATGTGTGTGGACCGTTACCTCGTAGTGGAGGGAGAAAACAGTATAAGTTTATTATAATCATGTTCGACCATTACTCCAAATTTACAAAACTATACCCCATTAATCGGGCGACTACAAAAAAGATTCTGCAAATAGTAATCCAACAATACATACCAGAGTTAGGAGCTCCAAGGTCAATTATTACTGATCACGGAACTCAGTTTCGAGGAAGGGTATGGAAGGAGACTTTGTTAGACTTAGGTGTCAAGACATATAAAACATCTGTCTATCACCCAAATAGCAACCCGGCGGAAAGAGTACTGAGGGAGGTTGGCCGTATCCTCAGGACATATTGTTTTGATAAACACCAGAAGTGGAGTGAATACATTACACAAACAGAAAACTTTATCAACTTAGCTTACCATGAATCAATACAAGATACTCCATATACCATAATGCACGAAAGACTACCACCCCGAGAAATTAGTGAAATAATCAACTTCCCAAACAACCCAGCTTACCAGTTCGACAACGTGAGATTCCACAGCAAACTGAATGAACAGGTGGAGAGAAGAAGGAAAAAGTACAAAATCAATCAGCAGAAAATGATCCAGTACAAGATTGGAAACAAAGTATTGTTAAAAAACCGCGAATTGCCAAGTTCTAAGGAAGGAATAGCAAAAAAGCTATTGTTATTGTATAATGGACCATATATTATTGTAAAAAACAATAACAATAATACTTATGTAATTAGTGATGTGGAAACAAAAAAGATTAAGGGAACATACAACCAAGTTTCCTTAAAAATGTATTATGAACCCAATAAACGAAGTATAATACCACAAAATTCTAAAGAAATGGTAAGATCAACTTACAATTAATTATTTATGAGAATTAATTTGGAATTGAAGAATTTATTATTATAATACCACAAAATTCTAAAGAAATAGTAAGATCAACTTACAACTAATTATTAATGAGAATTAATTTGGAATTGAAGAATTTATTATTATAATACCTCAAAATTCAAAAGAATATAGTAAGCTCATCTTACCAACTTTACTAATCCAGAATATAATTTTAAAGGAAACCAAAATAAACAAATTTGAATATCAAAAAATTCAAATAAATAGTAAGGACAACTTACAGTACATTGTTATGATGTTGTTATGAATCAAGTGAATAAACGAATGTGAATAAATTTCCAAATCCTAAACAAGATAAGCACCTCTTATTAAACACAGTTATGAACTTATTATTGGAATATAAAAGAAGGATGTAACATCCATGAATTAGAAGAAACCATAGTGCTATAAAATGAATAAGAAAAGACAAATGTAGACAATCGACGATGGAAATAAGACAAGACTAGAAACGAATTTATTACAAATAACCTATCATGATTGTGAGAGAATCAACAACAACTATAGATACAGATACTTGTTATGTTTTAACTGAATGAAGATAGCGAATGAAAAATGAAGATTAAGGAGTACTGATAAAAAAGGAAAGAAGATAGTACCAAGTGAAAATAAGAAATGTTCTTAATATCGCCACAAGAAAATAAACATCTGAAAGAATCAATGGAAAGAAATATTTAGATCTGAGAAGTTTAACTTAGTGAACCATCCCAAGAATATATTGTTATATTATTTTATTTGATTTAGTCGTGAATAGACTAGTGATTATTAAATGTGATTGACTGATGAGATAGCTCCAGCAATCGATATTACTTATGTATTGTAAGGATAGCGGGGTATTAGGTCAAGAGAGCCCCCCCGACTGATTCCAAAATATATGGTGATTAATTTGTTAGGGAAGTAACATGTTCCAGGGATGGAACACTTATAATTAAAGACGAGTATACCAGATCAGAAAAAGAATAACAAATGATAATGTGAAGGATAAGATAATTGATAATTTCAACAAAAAACAATATTTTATTAAAATAATCAAATTTGATGGCAGGGTAATATGTAACATTACATTTGAAACCACTTAATATCGTACCCGATTGATTAAAGACAATGGATAAGAAGCTAAACAAGAAGAAGTATATCTTTCAAGATGATAGTGAAGAGGAACGAATAAATATTTCAGACTGACTAGTAATACAACTGACCGTACCCAAATTAATGATTCAGGCAAAGTGATGCAAAATACATCCAACCCCGATTAAGACATGAACTTTAAATAAGGACAAAATAAGTATCATAAAGACTGACGGATTATGTATCAATGCTATAAGGAAACAAATGGTTCCATTCAATGTGTCATAATATCAAGGTAATCAAAATACAAATTGAGGGATAATAGGCCCAAACATACAATACTATGTAAAGAGAAATAGTAGTAAGTGATTGATTTGAATGATGTAATGAAAATATAACAAACCTTATTATAGATACAATGAACCATACCACTAATTGTAATAAATAATGATCATAAGTTTGTCTAGAAAACAACACATAATAATTTATTCACAGTAACATTTTATAACAAGAGTGCATAATAGTAGTTAGTAAGTGATTTACCAAGTGACAATTTAATAAGGGTGGGTACACCAAAGTGAAATGAGTAAAAGAAATAAATATTATGAAATAACCACTATTGACACTAAAGTACAGTGAAAAGGTACAAAGTGCAAGTTTAACCCAAAATAGAGATAAACCACAAGAATTATAAATCAGAACTCATAGGCCTATAAAGGTGAGAATGGACAATAAAATGTAAAAACCCATAAAAACCAATAAGAATAAATATAAAAACAAAACCATTCTAAAATGATACTGAAGTACAATACAGTTAATAAATAAACTAATGTACATTAATTTTAAGAAAATACTATATGTAAGATCACATGACAAAAGTGGAAATAATATTTACATGAGAAGATAATAAATAATTAATCAAACAGTCAAAACTAGATGGATTAATTATTTATAAGTGTGACAAATAGAATCCAAACAGTGCAATACTAACCAGTGATAAAACAATAAACAAAGTGTTTTTTGAACAAGTATCACCAGTCAAGTGCTAATATTAAGGATATACCTAGATGACAATTGAGAGAATATTTGTTTATATTCCCAATTCCTTAAACCTATAGGAATATGACTATGTTTAAGGGTGAAAAGTACCAAAAAATGGAATAAACAAATGAAGTAGTAGTAAAAAATAGTAGTAAAAAATGAAGAGTATCAAAATATTGTTATTATAGTAAGAATTGATAGTAGCTTAATAGTATAGTTGTATTCAGGATAAAAATCCTCTAATGTTATTAAGGATGTTATTGTTATGAATGTTTAAATAGTAAGTTTATATAGTAAATGTTTATAAGCAGTGTTATGATAGCATAAAGAAAGCAGAGGAGATGGTAATATTAATGTTATAGAACGGTGCAAAAGTTATAATTGTTAAAATAAGCACTAAGAGTAAGTTATATTCTGTTGAGTGGTGATGAAGCCTATATTAAAGTTATATTAAAGCTATGTTAAAGTTATGTTAAGGTTATAAATTTAAGAGTTAAACAATTGTATGGATTAAGTAAAAAGCAGTTTATTTGTTCAAATGTTCAGTAGAATCATAGCCATGTGGGCATGAGATTAAACTAATAGGATAGTATATCCTTTTTGTTTTGTTAAGATAGTGTTATATGTTAAACAGTTTTTATGGTTGTTAAAAGTTAATTTAACTGTTAAAGGTTTACTAAGATATCAGTCATGGAAAATGACATTAAGGTAAAATGTTTATAAACATGGTGATGAAGATAACACCAGTACATAGGCCAGGTAAAAACCAACTTTTGTAAATTTTAAATAATACTGTTAGGAATTTTATGAAACAAATATTGAAGGATGAACAGATTGATAGTTAATAGTATACACTACAAATCTAGAAACAAAATAATTCGTTTTAAGCTATCTATGAAAAATTCAAATAACAAAATTGTAACAGCTGTATTTCTTAAGTAAAGGTAGGCATGTTTAGTGTCTATGTGTGTCAAATGTAAAGACCAAAATAAGGTTGATAATAGTTTTACAGAAAAGTTATAATAATTTAAAGATTTTGAACAAATTTTGACATTGAAATAATGAAATTACATGACAATGTATATCCGAATCAACCAACCAGATTCCAAGTTTACCCATAGCAACCAGAAATTTCGGATAAATAAAATGAGACTTCTTTAACAACGGTCATAGCGTACAGACGCGTTTGTAAAACGTCTTACATAATTAACTATAAATTGTGAAAACACGTTCCAGACATGTTAACACCGATAGATACACATAATACGAGTTATTACAACCAAGTGAGGAACACCTAGCATTGGAAATAGAAGAATCAAGAACCAGGGAGGAGGACAGAAGCAGACGTGGGCCCTATCTTCGACCAAGAACCATATAAAGAAGAGGATTTGGTGACTTTGACATTTTATTATATTATGCATCAACACCAACTTTTGCATACACGACTTTTTAAAAATTAAGCAACTAAACTACAGACACCATATCACACCAACACTAAGAGCACTCACTAATAACACGAATTGAGATTTGACACCTTTTTTTTAAAAACCACAATAACCTTTGATTTCAATAATAATTAATAAACACATGAACTGGACATAACCTATAATAACTAGCAGCCACGATTCAACTGCAGGCGTGCACATTACACTCTAAACTTTGTAATATCCTTGAACTGTAAAATTTGTACTTTGATTTATAGAATAACGTTTTGTTTAATTGTAATCCCCGAACCATATACGCCCTGAGATGATCTATTTTTAATAAGAAATAATAACCAACACTTTATTTTGGTCTGAATGCAATAAGAATTACAACTACAGTACCAACTGGTAAAGGAGACACATAATTTTTGTCACGATTGTGATTATTATAAAAGAAACGAGAAACAGTTAATCCATGCTTTATTGAATAAATGATTCCTACAAAGATATATGTTTGTTGTTATATTTGCGTCGTTATTATTGCTGTTCCATTTAAAAATTAAGTTCACAGAGCACAGCGGACACCACAACGGTGGGTGACGTCATCGAAACGGTACGTATAGTGGGAGCGAGCGGCAGATTACAAAATCATTCGCCGTTCAACATATATTATTAACAGTAACATTATTACAACAACAACAGTGTGGTTGAGGGTAATTAATACATATACATTTGTTACTAATTGACGTTTCCAACGGGCGGCGTATATAATTTAAGTGCCCGCAACATTTATAAAATTTGTTATAAATTGACGAATCCAAAGTGAGGCTTTAAAGAAGTAACGAACAGAACATCTATAAACTTAGCGTTACAAATTGACGAGCCCAACGAGGGGCTTTAAGAATAAAGGAAGTACCCCATACATCGTTTCAATGTTGGGGAAGAAAGTCTTGTCACATTTTTCTAGAGAACTTATAGCCGTTTTTGGAAGATTTGAAGGATTTTCCTCACTCCACTTTTCTTTCCACAACATAAACTCACTTTGCACAATCTCTTTATGTGACAAATCTTCTTCGTAGAAACCAAAAGTAGCCTCCAATGAACCGAAATCTGTTATGATACACAATTGTGGAAGGATGTTTTGTAAGGATGCAACTGTTTCCTTGTGAGATTCAAAGTGTTCTTTCAGTGAGTTACAAAAATCGTCCAGGTATGGCACATAAACAGCTCGTTGATAGTATTCTTCTTCTGTGGTGTAAGGGACGTTGCTACGTGCTGTTTGAAGGCGGCAAATTCTTGGAATCTCTTTACTAAATGTCAAGTTTGGCAGCGAATGACTTTACTTGATTATACAAGGCTTTAAATGAGTCATCAGCATTTGCCCTCTCCTTTGACAGAAGGTGTAAGACACTCATAATGTTAGTCAAGGCCTGTGGAAGATCTATATTTTTGTTTTGAAGCTGCTCAGATAAGTTATGCGTGGTTGATAGCATCTGGCTCAAAACAAAAAGATTAATAAGAAATGCAAATTGACTAATAGCACTACTTAGAGTGTGAGCCTTAGAAGCTGAGTCACTTAATTCCTCTTCTTCTATTTTGCAAAGGGAGAGAAAGATAGGTTCCAAAATGTCTTTAAATAAAATTACTGAGTCGTGCCTTTCTACCCATCGGGTTTCGCACAGTGAAATAAGTTTCTTTTTCTTTTGTTCTGGACAACATTCAGAAATCATTGATTTCAATTGTTTCTGTTCTTTTGGCTGACATATGAAAGAATCCACAGACTTCTTTTATGACATCCATACAATTTCTTATAGAAGGTATTCTACTCGCATCTGACAAACACAAATTTAGAGTGTGTGAAGAACAATGTGTATACAGGGCCAACGGTAGCTTTTCTCTGATGGAAGCTTGTACTCCTCTGAATTGCCCACTCACTGTGGCAGCGCCATCGTAACCTTGGCCTCTCATTTTGTTTAGATCAAGCCCTAATGTTGACAAGGTCTACAATATTGTGTTAGCCAAACCTGCTCCAGTGACGTCATAAACGGGGACGAATGTCAGAAAATCTTCTCTGATTTTGAAAGTTTGGTACTCTACGTAATGTACACAGAGAGAAAACTGTTCGATTTGGCTGATGTCAGTGGTTTCATCTACTAAAACGGAATAAAAAACAGACTTTCTGACATTTTCTACAATTTTTGATTGTATTAAGTGACCGAATATATTAATAAGTTCGTTTTGAATGAAAGAACTTGTGTACATCATCTTCCCACCACTGGTCGTTAATTGGTCTTTAAGAATATTATCTCCACTGTTGGCTCGGTATCTCAACAACGATCAAAAATTCCCATCATTTTGGTCCGGTTCTTCAGGGCTTATTCATCCAGAGTCACGATGACCCCTTAGAGCTATTTGCTGCCTCCTGCAAAATCGTATTGTTTGTATTATAGGGATTAGCCGTTTTCTATTATTCTCAATATCCAGTCTTCTTTGGGCATTTACTTGATTGATAACACTTTCAGCCTTTTTCTTAACTAAAGTTTTTGTGTTTTCAGTGATCAAAACATATTTCTTATGATAGGATAAGTTTTCATGTTTGCTAAACATTTCCCTGGCTTTTTTTAAATTGGTAAAAGCCTGAGTAACCAACGCCCCTGTTACTTGGTGATCTCCTTTCCCTACATTTTCGGTATGGGAAAATAACACGCAGTACTTGCAAAAAGATCCAGATTTTTCCTCTGAATAAGCTAACCACATAAATTCTTCTAGCCACTTCATTTGAAAAGATCTAGTATGGTTTGAACTAGTAATGGAGGGAAATTTGTATCCAGGCTGAGGTTTCCAAACATTTTCTAATAAAAAAATTTTTTTTTCGTTTGTGAAAGATTGAACGGAATTGTTTTGACAATAGTTTCCAATATCATAGATATTTTTCCTTACTTGATTAGGCCTACTATCCTCCATAACCGGAACTACATTAATTGAGCTCGAAGTAGCGACATCACAAGAAGCAATTCTACCAATGGAGCTGACTTCAGCATTGTCACCGTCAGGCCTATTTGCACTTTGTCCTTTCGTAACACTACCGACTTCAGGACTGTCACCAACAGGCTTATTGACACTTGGTTTTTTGGTGAAAAAGTTTTGAATAGAAGCTTGCCTCTTCATTACAATTGTGGTTCACTTACGGCCAACTTCAATATACTGATAAAGTACGTAAACATTAACACTTAAAACACCACCATACTTCAGTACAACAGATGTCGAACAAACGTAAACAACAAACAATGGCTGCCACTGAACTATTCAGTTGTCCACATGCGCAGATGGCCGGGCGGGAGCCCGAGTCAGACCGAATCAACCCGAACTGGCACGAACTTCACACCACTACCACCCCACTCCCCTCACCTATACGGGGAATTATCACTGTCTGCCGCGGCGATGCCTTCGCGCATGATTCATTAAAATAATTCAGATTACGTTACTTATTTTTTCTTTATATTCATTATTTGGGGGGTGGGGGCCGGGCCCCCTGGCCCCCCCTTATATACGCCCCTGAAGAGTGTAGAAAGTAACTATTCATTCAGTTATTAACTACAGGATCAAGACACTGGCAGCGTTGAATACGGTATCAGTTAAATATTTAGATATGTTTAAAGATTTTTGAAGCACTGAGAGTAGTAAATAAAAATGGCTCTTGAAAAATTACAAAGAAAAATTTTGATTTAAAAACAATTAAAAAAAACACCATTTTTTCTTTTAAATTTGCCAGACCAAAAAATGACGTTTTTCAAGGTACTTCAGCAAATTTGTTAGCAGATGAGGAGAAGTTGTTTCATAATTATTGTTCCAGCATCCCAGCTGAGTTTGGAGGTGTTCTACAACTCCTGTTGGTCTGTGTCAATCTTAAGACAGCAGAATAGGTGTTCTTTGTCCATGAAGGCATTTAGCCAATGACATATTGTGGATTCAGGGGTCTGGTATTTCCGATCTTCAGAGGTTTGAGCCACTAAGTAGTCATGGCAGTCTGAAGTCTAAAGTTTGCTACTGCATCCTTCCTGGGTTCACTCTTGTAGTCAGTCCAGCTTTTATATGTGTCTCTCCAATTCTTGTTATCAGCCAATGTGTCAGAGTCTTCCTTCTATTTTTCTGTTATTTTACACTTCAAGTTTCTTTAGTGAGTCGACTTGTAGTAGTGTGTATTTTGTATATATTGTAGTATATTGTCTTTTTGTATTATGTATTATCTTTTTGTATTATATTTTGTATATATTGTCTTTTGTATTATCTTTTGTATATACTGTATATCCCTTTTTCTGCAAGTCTGTCTACCATGTCATTCCCTTCTAGTCTGACATGAGATGGAACCCACTGAAATACAACAGTTTATTGAGAGCCTGTTTTACAGCCTATTTTACATCATTTATCTCTTTGATTTCGGCTGGCTGTTGAAAGAAACTGCTTGTATGGCTGTTTTTGAATCTATTAGGAATACAGCTTTGTAAAATGCTTTGGATCTATAAAGAAGTTGTATGGCCAGAGAGGTAGCCTCTATTTCAGAATCAGAGTTTGAATTGTTTACTCCTACAGGAGCATATTGTGAAAAAGTATACTGTATACTGTGTTCAGCAATTTTGAATACCTGGGGTACAGTGTGTCTTATAACACAAGCAATGGTGTTGTGAATAAGTTGCGTAAGTTCAACTTTATGCGTGGGATTGTGCCGTACCGGGTTCGGCAGCGTATTATAAGAATTTTAAAAACGAGCGCCGCTGACGTCACGCACGGCCACACGGCTACGGAAGATTGTTGTTGGCACACAAATGTTGTGCAGCTACGCAATACAGCTGGCAGCGCCAATGTTTCTGTACATTCCTGCATCCAGAGGTTACTTGGCTAGGCCGACACATTGAATCGGCCTCATTTCTGTTCTGTCCTCCAACCTAGTCATCTGCTCTCGACTGGCGGATACCGTTTGTTCTGGACTTCCTCGGCTATCACTATGGTTGGCTAGATAAAGTGTAGCTCCAGGTATGTACAAGTCAGCGGGTTCTGAAAATATTCTAACCCCAAATATATTTTACGTTTCAGCCTCTATTATAAATTTATACTTGTGTGTGTGTGTGTGTGTGTGTAGAGCAGTTTTCGATGTGTGCGTTAACGCAATTACCAAATTAAATTGATATGAGTGTAAATGTTGTGAGCTAAATTGACTTCAATAAAGAAAATACTAAAGCATCTCGCACTCAGCTGTGTTTGGTGTTATTAACGGTTATGAAATGCGTAATTGATTAATTGTCATATTTCAACGAAATACTTAAAAGGTAGTTGGTACATAAGTGAAATAAGTCACAGCTGAGCAGCTTAATACTGTTTAATATGAATTAGTGGCGATGTGTGTGTGCTGTTGATGTGTAAAGTTAGTGTTGGAAGTTAATGTGGACGGCCTAAGTGGCGTATTTTCTTTATGACACCCTCTACAACCTATTGTATGTCCAGGTGCTCGAACAAGGGCGAGATGGGTGTCGGGTGGACGTACATCTGTCCACCCTAATGGCAGAGACAATCTTATAGCCACGATGCCGTCAGTCGAGGACAACTTAGGACTCTTCCAACGCTAAGCTGCACCCGGGACTTGTGACACGACTGTGACATCACTGAGCCGCGCCTATACGGACTAAGTACACCGGACAATCCAGGTGGGAAAATTCTGATTATCTATTTCTCTCTCTCTACAACATGGTGAATGCACAGAAGCCGCCAGAAGCTCACTCGTGAAGTTCTGAACATTATACTCTAGCACAAACTCTCATGGCCAATTATGTTATTGCATGTGTGAACATTACCGCAGTACACCTAATGAAGTATCTTATAACTGTATAATGTGTAAGAAATTACACACATACACACACATCCGCAGTTTGCTGTAAGATCTAACTTTTCAGCTAATTAAGACCATTAGGGAGTTAATTATCTTGTGCTATCATGTCATCTGGTCATGGCTGAGTTTTAATGACGTAACGGGGGCTGTCTGATGCTTTAGATGAGAAACTATTTTCTTTCACACACATACTTAGCGCTTAATGATTAAAGTCAGGGTCGTTTAGCTGGTTGAGTTTCGGGGCGGTCACTTACATTCTCTGGTGTGAACTACCAAGGCAAATCTATGCTTAGGAGCTGAGATATTCAGTTTACGCTGTCATTTATATTTGTACCTATCTATACATATTAGGGTGCATTCATTTACTGTAGTTGGAATGGGTTTATGAGGAGGTTAGTGTTGAAATGAGGGATGTTTTGTTATTCATGTCGTATATGTGTTTGTGTGTGTAATTTTACTATATTTTGCTGGGGGAATATGTAACGGATTTAAAAAGGAGAAAAACCATAAATGTGCTTACTGAGACAACAGGCTAGCCTATTTGATACTATACAACACTTATGGATTAGTATTGCTTTATGAATGAGATTATTACTAACTTTGACTCATACATAATCAGGCAGAAATTTTGCAATTAGGTCAATATCAAATTCACTTACTTTGTGACATCATGAATTAATTGATATACATATATATATAATTCTGCCTTTAATGGTGTGCTCACACAATCAAGAACTTGTCATGTATGTAACATCTTGCAGGTTGAATAAAGCACACGCTTGTTGGTTAAAAGAGTTTTTCATTTGCAAGTCCTGTCATTCACCTGGGGGGACATGTCTGTAATTGTATTTGGGCCTTGCACACTTTTGCTTCCTCTAGGTTTTCCACCTAGTTCTAAATATGATGTCTCTCCCCTTTACCAAAAAAACTTAATAAAAATAAAAATTAAATAAAATAAAAATTCAAAAAAATTACATAACTTAGAAAAGTAAAAGGGGGGTTTCAGGATGATCAGCCGAACTCTTAAGTCAGCAAATAAAGAAACACGCTAAAATTTTACAAGGTTGTGATAGCCCTTCCCACACTTCTTTATGGGTCTGAGAATTGGACTTTAATGAAAAGCCAGGCCAGACATATCCAAAAGGCTGAAATGAGATTTCTCAGGCATGTGACAGGGTATACTCTCCATGATGATAGAAGAAACACAGATATATGGCAGGAACTAAATATTATGAGTATACTCGACAGGATTGCCCAATATCAGCTGAAGTGGTGAGAACATCTCTGCCGAATGGATGACTGCCGCATCCCCAAACAACTATGGAACTATAAGCCGAAGGGACAGAGAGGTTTGGGACATCCTAGGAAGCACTGGAGTGACCAGCACTAGAATTTGCTGTTTGAAACCACAACAAACCATCGTTGATTTAATCCATGCAGATGATGATGATGTATACTGTGTACTGCTGTGTTTGTATCAGTATACACTCTTAACCACTTTTTTTTGGCTAATGAAAATCTTTTCTAATGCAAATGATATGAGAACTCTTGAAGTTGTTTCATTTGTTTTTAAGTCTTCTGTTAAGGACAATTTGTTATGAAAGACATGAAACTTGGTAGGTTCTATTTGTGTAGGAATATGGAGTTATGGCTATTGTCTATTCGTTTATGCTGAATTTAATGGGAATTCGTAATGAATTGATGGGAGGTATCTGCAAATCTTATTTGTAGTATTCATATACAAGCTCTTCATAATCAATTAGAAATTAATGTGTCTTAGACTGACATAGCTTGGATAGTCACAAAGTTTAGAGAAAACAAAGAATTATTTACCACCAACAACTTAAAAAACAGTATTATAAATCTTCATAACCTAAATAGTTGAGAATATTTTTCAGCTATAGACTTTCAATAAAATGTACATTATAAACTAATACCAATCAGTCCAGTATCTATCGCTAACAACATTCTTTTGTTGACAGTCACACTTTATTGACATTCTTATCAATATCAACAAATAATAATATCAATAATGATGTTAATACCAGTGGTAGCTGGTGTTATGGTTGCAGCATCGCATAGCCACCAATGTAGAGTAACTAAACTTAATAATATAAAATAATGTATAAAAAATATATAATAAAGTAAATATAAAATAATATACGAAAACATTAAGCAGCTAAAAGCTCCATAAATTTCAACGAAGAGCGTATTAGATTCTACGCGGTGTAGCGGGTCAATTTTTGGGTGTTTTTATTTTAACCGTTTGGGGCATTTATATATTTTTATTCATTTCATTTTCGGTCGGGAGCCTTATAAAATATTGCGAAATAACTGTATTATTGTGCAACGTATTTGTCAGTATAACAGAACAGTGAAACAAAGCAATAAGACGCAGGTTGTTGTTGAGTAATGCGGCGAAGAATTTACCACCCCAATTTTTCGCAGAACTTTGCGTGTGTATGATCACGCCCGTATGCAACATTGATTGGCGGCGCGCCTGAGGGACGCTTGGAAAACACAACCCACGCTGCGAAACATGGCGATGTAGAAAAACGTTTGTCGCAGCCACCAACTCAATACCGGAAGTCGCATTAAACTCCGCCTACTGTTGGTGACATCAGCAGAGCCAAGTCCAATATTAAGCTCTGGTAACACACATATATCAGCTCCATTCCATATATAAGATGGTTACCCAACAGCATATGAGCAATGAGCGACGACGAAAACATCGTGGCAGTAAAGAACCCGCTTCCCTCCAAAGAAAGCAAGCGGTACCTGTTACGTTCTCGGTGACGGTGGTCATACTCTGTGCGTACCGGCCGGTACAGAGCTAAGTTAGGCTCAGTATAAAATTTCATGTTTCACCGATAAAAAAGTGAAATAACAGTTTAAATTCATGTAACCGCGGTTAATACCAGTCAGTGAAGAATATCCACGTTTAGTTCCGGACATACCAGTGATGGCCAAACGTTAAATAGTGAGTGCGCATGAAGACCACGTTGCCGACTATAAAATTTCACAACCTGTTGAAGGGTTAGGGGTAATAAAAATGTTCAGGGGAGGGTGTATAAATTGAGAGAATGAGTGAATGGCAGGCTGGGCTATCTTAGAGTATGTAAGTAGTAGGAAATAAGGATAGTAAGTAAGATGTAATAGTTGCACAACCTATACACTTGTAATACATTTAAAACCTGTAAAAAACTATTTTTTGGAGAAAAAGTATAAATTCCACTCTTTTGATTAATAAACAAAAAATAATTTCTCTTCCAAGATGCATTTTATAAGTTCTTCACACAACCTTGAAAATTACGCTTGTATCCCAAAGTACGTATGAGACCCTGGACCCAAGAACACGCAAAAAGGTAAGTGTAAGTTTTTTTTTATTATTGTATGGTTTTATATGTTAATTAAATGGTGATAAATTCGTAGCTTAACATTTGGCGCCCGAACAGGGACTCGAATTTAATAAAATGAAATTCCATACCTACAAATAAGATACAAGCGCAATTGAGAGGTTAAGTGAAAGACGTAAAAGGTTATGTTTAATATTGGGGAGTAGAATATATTTTTTTTTTTGATAAGTATGCGTTACATATGGTAAGATTTTATAAAGAAATATATATTAAAAAATTTTAAGAAAAATGGCAGATAATAATGATATTAGTTTATCTGATAGTCAGATAGCAAATCAAATAAGTAGCGACTCCGGAATTCAAACAACTGACAGTAGTCTTGAGGAGTCAAAAATAATACAGACAGTTGAGATTCATTCAACCCCTATTTCAGGAAATCAAAATAAGAAATCTGATAATGATACTATGTTAGCAAGATTGTATGATATGATGTACAATAGTTTAGAAAAACAAGATAGCATGTATAACGCTTTAGAAAAACAAGATAGTAATTTTAGAGAATTGAATGACAAATTTGATAGACAAAGTAGGGATATTAATGAGTTGAAACATGAGATACAAGAAATTAACAAACATTGTGAAAATACCAACGTAGAATTTACTAATAAAATCAGCCAAGTAGAAACTAAGTTAGATGATTCAATACAAAAGATAGATATTAAATTTAATGCAATAGATAGCCAGATAGACAGAGTTGAGAAGCAAATCAATGAAAACAATGAAATATTAATAAATTCAATGAATGAGTATAACAATGATATAGAATCTAAAATTATTAAATGTAATATTGAAACTGAATGTAAGGTGAGTAGCGTAGTAATGACAGTTGAAAAATTTAGTCAGTATATTGATGAACACCAAAATAAGATAGACTCTAAAATATATGAAATTGAAAGTAATTATAAGACCGAAATACAAGCAGTAAATGAATCTATTGAAGTAATAGCAAAAAATAATGTACAGTCTGAATATAGTAATGACAAAAAATTATATTCACTTGAACAAAATATTAGTAGTATGCGAGATGAATTAAGTTTAGTGAAAAATCAAAATGTAAACAATGTTACTGAGCGCATATTTATGACACGAGATACAAATAATGAAATAGAATTAGAAACTTTCAATTGTGACAATCGTAGAGTACACCCAATGCAATTTTTAAATAGGGTTAGGGAGTTTAATCGGTTTAATAGTAGTAGCTGGGAGGTTAAGTTGCTGAAGATTATCAAATGTTTTAAAGGTAGTGCCGAGATATGGTCGGAAGTACACCATACCGAATGGGATAGTTTTGAGGATTTTGAGATAGCTTTTCGAAACAAATATTGGTCAGAAGAAGACCAAGAAATATTAAGAAGTAAAATAATGGGTAACGGGAATTTTGGTAGGATTAATAACCACCTAACCATATATGTGATGACCATATACAACGAAGCTAAATATCTAGAACCGCCGTTGCCTTTCCGATCATTTGTAAGACATATTAGCAAACACCTGCCCAGAGAAGTGCAAATTACGTTAATGACTAGAGAGATTACAAATATAAGCGAGTTAGAAAACATGTTAGATGTATTACAGAATATAGGGGAACGCGACATAGGGCGACGTTCAACCACACCATAATAATAATAATAATTTCCATCATAACAGGGGTACACAGAATTTTCATAGAGGAGCGCGGGGAGGAAGTTTCGATAATAGGGGCGAGAGTTGGAGGTGTAGAACATGTGAAACCGACAATTATGCTAATAGAACAAATTGTTTCAGATGTCATCGGAAGAGGGAGTGCGCCAGGAACGAGCGAGCAAACCCACCACCCAATCAGCAGTCGAGAGGAGGAGAATATCATAGAGGAGCGCCGAGGGGAGGAGGACATTATAACAGAGGGAGAGGGGAAAATCATCCAGCTGTGGCGGGTCCCTCCACGGAAAACTAGGTAGGACAATGGAGAAGCGGGCCGAACCATTGTCTACGGAAAACAGGAGGGTCCAAATAATCAACAGATACCATAATAACGTTATCAAGATGGACATGGCGAAGGAACTGTTAGAGGAAGAGGGGAACAAGGTGATGGAACGCAGAACAGGATTAACTGAGGTGACGATTAACCTTGAAGGTAAGAATTATAAAACTTTAATTGATACCGGTAGTGAGATCTCAGTAATTTCTGAAAATGTCATGAGTGAATTAAAAGAGTTAAACAAAAATATACCGTCATTACCAGTTGCAGGGGTTACTATAGTGGGGGTAACTGGGGTGAGAAGTAAGAGAATAACCAGACAAGTACAATTAAATATTCTAATAAATGAAGTTGAATTTGAAAACACTTTCCTAGTAGTTAAAGGGTTGAGTTTAGATGTAATATTGGGAAATGATTTTTTGGAAAGAAACGGAGCAGTCATAGATTTCAATAAACAAATAGTAAAATTTGAGAAGGGGAATAAACCAGTCAGAATAGAGTTCAAGAAAGTAGTAAATGAAGCTAAAGTCACGGGAATAAAGATGTTACATAAGCAGATAAGTGATAGAGAGATAGAAACTAAAATAAATATATGTCTAGAGAGTGATGGTCTAGAAAATGAGGAGAGAGAGATGCATGAGCGTAATGAGAGTGTGTGGGCAAATAGAGCCAACAAATTTTTCAATGAAAATACAGTTGTAGGAAATAATCAGCGAGAGGAGCTGTGGGCAGTTGTGGAGCGGTACAGAGAGGTGTTTGATGAATCACCAGGGAAAGCGAAGGACTACATCTGCGAGCTGAAAGGTCGGAACCACGCACCATACATGCAGAGAAGCTACCCAGTGCCGTTTTCGAAGAGGAGGGCTGTACAGGAGGAATTAGACCGGATGATGCAAGGAGGCATAATTGAACGCTCAGTATCACCTTATTCAAACCCTTTGGTGGTAGTGATAAAGAAGGATGGCAAGGTAAGGTTATGTTTAGATGCTAGGAAAATTAATCAAATTATTATACCTGACAGGGAATCTCCAGAACCCATAAATGAGATTTTACAAAAGTTTAGCGGAGTCAAATACATGACGTCCTTAGACCTGACCGCTGGATACTGGCAGGTGCCATTAGCAACAGAGAGCAGGAAATACACAGCTTTTCTTTTTAACGGTAAGAATTACCAGTTTAAACGCTTACCTTTTGGATTAAACACCAGTGTTGCCAGTTTCATCAAATGTTTAGATAATATTTTACAACCTAAGGATTTAGATTTTTTAACTGTATATGTCGATGATATCTTGATAGCCTCTAGAACATTCACTGAACATTTAGAACACATAGAATATGTATTAGATAAGCTACAAAGAGGGGGTTTAACAGTGAATTGGGACAAGTCTAAGTTTCTGCAGACAGAAATACACTTTTTAGGATTTATTATTACACAGGAGGGGATATTAGCCAACCCTGACAAAGTCGAAGCCATAATGCGATTCCCTGAACCTAAAAACATTAAGCAACTACAGAGTTTTTTAGGCCTATGCAATTTTTACAGGAAATTTCAGGAGAACTACGCACACACTACATCCAAACTGAGTGTTGTCCTGCAGAAGAATAAACAGTGGAGATGGGGCGATACGGAACGAACTGCGTTTAATGAAATTAAGAGAAAGTTCAGTCACGTGATAATGATGAATCATCCCGATTTTAATAAGACTTTTTATTTACAGACCGACGCCAGCAATGTAGCGCTAGGTGCCGAGTTATACCAGGAGAGCTGCGACAAGGAACACCTAACGATCGCCTTCGCCAGTAGATCGCTGTTATCGGCGGAAAAGAATTACACGACAACTGAAAAGGAACTTCTAAGTATCGTGTTTGCCGTGGGTAAATTCCGCACCTACATCCTAGGGAATACCACGATCATCCGGACGGACCACAAGGCACTGTCATTTCTGAATTCATGTAAGCTAACACACAGCCGACTAACCAGGTGGGTATTAGCCTTACAAGAATATAACTTTTCATGGGAGTACATCAAGGGGTCAGATAATAAGGTACCAGATACACTTTCTAGAATAGATGTTATAGACAATAAAACTGGTAGGGACCTTAAAGAAATAGAAATTTTTAGTCTAACTAGGGAAGATAGAATTTTTGGTGAGGAATTAAGTGACATTAAAAACTTGCAAAGATCTGATAGCAAACTGGGTAAAATAATTGTTAGTTTAGAAACAGATGTAGAGGGATCTGAATATAATGAGCGATTTCAAATATATCAGGGTATTTTGTTTAAAAAAGTAGATGGTGGGGAGCGTGATTGGAGGTTAATTATACCTGATGGGTTAATAGATAAAATTGTTTGGGATTGTCATATAAGGTATGGTCATTTTGGTGCGAGGAAGTGTGCGAATGTTTTGAAAGAGTCATGTATATTTAAGAATATGGAGAGGAGAGTGAGAAAAGTGTTGAGAGTGTGTGATTTAGGTCAAAAATCGAAAGTAGTGAATTACAGAGTAGAAGGAGAGATGAATTACATAAAAGTAGATAAACCTTTCGATCTAGTTGCGGTTGATTTATATGGACCATTACCCAGAGGTAGAGGGGGTGTGTTATATGTATTTGTAGTTTTAGACACTTTTTCAAAATTTGTAAAGTTATATAGTATTAAGAGAGCAACTAGTAAGGTACTTAGCGAGAAGATAGTGAAAGACTACATGCTAAATGTGGGAAAACCAAAAATTATATTATCTGATCATGGTCCACAGTTTATAAGCGGCAAGTGGCGGCAGACGCTTGGATGGGAAGGCATCATACCCAAGCATACGGCAGTGTACCATCCTCAGTCGAATCAAGCAGAACGGGTGATGAGAGAGATTGGCAGGATATTCCGGGCGTACTGTCACGCCAAACACACAGAATGGCCATCCTACGTGAAAAAAGTAGAGGAGTGGCTGAATTGTACCACCCATGAGTCCACGGGATTTACGCCGCATGAGTTGATCAGGGGAACAAGGCCGCCCAGGATATTAGAACAACTTTTCACATACCCACCTGAAGGTCAAATTTTGGACAGAAACATGAAAATTAGATTGGCGAATGAGAATTTACTTACTAGAGGAGAGCGACGAAAACAGAAACATGATGCTAAGGGTAAATGGACCAAATATGAGGTAGGTCAGTTAGTGTTAGTAAAAAGACATGATTTGTCCAGTGCTCAAGATAGGGAAATAAAGAAGTTTTTCTTGTTATATGAAGGACCTTATGAAATTGTTGAAATAAAAATGCAGAATGCGTATGTGCTGAGGAACCCAGCGACACAGGAAATAGTAGGTACTCAAAATGAGACGAATTTAAAGTTATATAGGTCACTTTAATTGTTATGTTTATAAATAAGTTTTTCAAACATTATTGTATGTTTTCAGAAGGGATCCTCCCCCATTTTTGGGCGGCCACGATCTTACCAGTCCTGGCCGTGGAATTCGGAACTCGGAGGCGGGCCATGGTTGGCAGGAACTTCCTTCGGGCAGTGAAAACAACGATGGTCCGGCTCCACCAAAATTGGTTAAAATTTGAAAATTTCCATCATATTTGAACGGGGAGGGGGACCCCAAACAGGTACGTGACGAATTAAATTTTTATACACTCTGGGTACAGCAATTTTGATGTACCCGTCACGTACCCGCAATGCCTTAGAGTGTTTACATATAACGGAGACTACACCTACATACAAGGCAATGCAATCACAAACAAAATTTTAGTCTCATTGGTAAAATAAAGTTTACCCATGAGAGCAGTTACAGATTAATTTAAAAAATGGATTTTGCTGGGAGGTGGATTTGGAGGCAGGATAGACAGCGGGTTTGGATAAATGGAAGGGGAGACGGGGTAGTTTGGTTTAAAGGGGGGACGTGAATTCACGTAGTGGATTTATCTTATCTCCCACTTTACCTCGTAGCAAAACCCCATTTTCGGGCGACCAGATTCACCATCAATGATAGTAAGAATAGGCGGCCTCCAATGTAAATAGAATTTTTTGAAAAAAAAAAAAAAAAAAAAAAAAAAAAAACTTTGGATGTTTATAATTTGAAATTTAAATGAATTTTTAGCATTAGGTGACCAAATATAATTGTCGAGTTTTAGTATCACTGAGTATGGGAACATTTTGAAAAGAATGTGTAACCAAATAAAAACTTGTTGTCAATACAAGATGTGGGGATAATTTTGGGGGGTAGTTTGGTGCTCAATGAAGTGATAGAACAATGGAGTGTGGAACTGCAAATGTAGAAAGATTAATTTTCAATTGTTAAGTAATTAGTTAGTTATTAAGTGGCTATTGAGGGGGTGGCCTGTGCTCTCTTGAATAGCGAAATGGGTTGGGGGTAGCAGTGGGTGTTACCTCCATCGGAGGCCAAACTGGCGATAAATGTGCGGCACACCTTATCCGTGTAAATAAAAAATTTTACACACAATACTAAATAACGTGTCGCACATAATGAGATGGATATAAAACAGGCAGTGAAATGAAAGTTTAGATTTCCTCGACTTTTCGGGCGGTTACTGTCTTACCAGCACTAACCGTGGTTTTGGCTAGCGGCCAGCTATGGTCATATCAAGTCCCTTGACCATAGCTGGTTTGAAATTGGTATATACTTGAAATTCATTGGGGGGTGACATTAGAGGAAATCTCCGGTACTATGGAACAGCGGCTGCCACTCTGCCCGCTTTGGGGTAGCAAGACCGGTGGCAGATCCGTTTTAAGGGTGTATGATTATAGGACAAGAACATGTTGATGTTCACTATGTTAAAACTTAATAGCGGAAGCAGAGGCACGGAGAGGTAAAAACCTGCTCCAAAATATACAGTCTCTGTGGAAGCGAATGGGCGCCACAGTCCACCATAATCTGAAATAGTGTGTGTGGCTGGGAGGTGACGCAAAGGAGTCACGAATTTAAAGTTTATGACATAAAAGTTTTTGCTTATTCAAAGTTTAATTCAAATAAAACTGCTTGTGCTCTGTTCAGGTAACTAGCTGCTTAGATATTTAAAAATAAGGTGTTCATTATGCGTTTTTAAATGTAGCGTTTACTTGTTGTATGTTAGATATAGGTATTGTAAAAATAGTTAATTTCATGATGTGTGTATGTTTTTTCCTAAGCCAATAATTAAATCGTCTGGCAGGTTAACATAAGCATCAGAATCAGAAAAAAGGGGAAACAATGAGGTGAGAAGTGAGAATAAATAAAAATAAATATGTATATTCCATGTAATTTGTTCAATTTGGAGATGTGTTTTTATTATGTTAGGATATCAGCTGATCAGCAATACCATGTCACTGGTATATTGGTTTGTAAATGTTACAAGTAATTAATGTTTAATGTACTACAGATATTTTGAAGTAAAGATAAAAAGAATATGAGGAATAAAATAACAATAATTTATGCAAATTAATAAAAGATAATTCATGGGTGATAAATGTTTTATGGGACACGTAGACCTGTCCAAATTGAATTAAAAGTTGAATGTGAAATGATAGAGATGAATATGAGGTAATGTTGTTTTTGAGTTGATGTGATGTAACAGAGTTGGTGAAGTATTAATGTTGACACAGTGGTAATGGAGACTTTATGTAGATTTTGAGTGACATATTGTTGTTTTTATAGTTAATGAGGTTATTTTGTGTATTTGTAGTAATGTAATGAGATTGAGAATTTTGGGGATGGCAATTTTGTATTAGGGGGTAGTGTATTTGGGGAGTCCGCAACAAGGGTTGGGACGGGATAGGGATAGATATTAGTGGGGAAGGGGCCGCCTTAGGTAGAATCCAGGCCGCCAAATAAGGGAATTGAGTTTTGGGGGCGGGGAAACACGTATCCTATATACAAAGGGTTAGAGAGTATTTTATAATGGGAGAAGGCGGCGAATTGTGTTAAATGATAAGTAGGGGTTTAGAGTGTCCTGATTAGTAGAGATTTTGGTAGAGATGGGTGTCATGATAATTGAAGTTGATTAATATTAGAGTCAGAGGGAGAAAGTTCATATATGTATACAGATCTAATTCAGTAAATGAGAATAAATAATTTACATCACCCACAGTAAAGTATAGCGAGATTGTTAAATGAAGAGTAAGATTGTTAAGCAAAAAGAGAGATTCATGATAAAGAATATACAATTGTTTATTTTTTTCAACCAGTGACAGAATTTTGATAAAATTTGAAGATGATGTAAAGTCAAGAATTGTTTATTTTAAATAATTTAAATGTCAAATTGATTATTATATTAATATTTTGTTGGTTTTAAATATTTTGTTAGTATGTTTGTATTTCAAAGTTAGGATATTACTATGTTCAATGTGTTTTATTATGCGTGCATTAACCATGTTTATTTTATTGCATTACATTGTATTGGTAGACTATAAGTGGTTCTCATGTTAGAGTAAGGATGTGTTTATATTAGTAGAAATGTCTAGGTTAAGTCATTTGAAACGAAAATTAGAAAAACCAGGAAGAGAATTTTTTGATAAAATAATATTTTGAATTGTTTAAATTTATAATAAATTTTAAAAGGAAGTTTTTATTTTTAATGTGTTATGGTAATATGTAATGTCAGTGTGTGTGAGCCCAGTATCTGCTAAAGGCAGCCCAGCTTGCAAAAAGGGGATCCATATCGGCGGAGGAGCTGGAATAATTTTAGCCAGGGATTGAGGATTTTGGGGGGTAGCATGTTAAAAGGCGAGGTGCGCTGTGGTACGAGTCTGCTCGATTTCTCGGTGTTGGGATCTCTTACGGAGAAGTCCAGTGATCTCGTTCAGATGAGTCCATGGTCGCTGAGCCAGGGGGGTCGGCTACCCATGCAGATTAAGAACCAGGGGGTTGTTGGCACCAGTTCCTCACCGGTCCTCTTCGGGGTTTGTCGATGAGATTTCTTCTGTCATGAACAGCAGAATTCTCATCGAGGGGGTATTGTAGCGGGTCAATTTTTGGGTGTTTTTATTTTAACCGTTTGGGGCATTTATATATTTTTATTCATTTCATTTTCGGTCGGGAGCCTTATAAAATATTGCGAAATAACTGTATTATTGTGCAACGTATTTGTCAGTATAACAGAACAGTGAAACAAAGCAATAAGACGCAGGTTGTTGTTGAGTAATGCGGCGAAGAATTTACCACCCCAATTTTTCGCAGAACTTTGCGTGTGTATGATCACGCCCGTATGCAACATTGATTGGCGGCGCGCCTGAGGGACGCTTGGAAAACACAACCCACGCTGCGAAACATGGCGATGTAGAAAAACGTTTGTCGCAGCCACCAACTCAATACCGGAAGTCGCATTAAACTCCGCCTACTGTTGGTGACATCAGCAGAGCCAAGTCCAATATTAAGCTCTGGTAACACACATATATCAGCTCCATTCCATATATAAGATGGTTACCCAACAGCATATGAGCAATGAGCGACGACGAAAACATCGTGGCAGTAAAGAACCCGCTTCCCTCCAAAGAAAGCAAGCGGTACCTGTTACGTTCTCGGTGACGGTGGTCATACTCTGTGCGTACCGGCCGGTACAGAGCTAAGTTAGGCTCAGTATAAAATTTCATGTTTCACCGATAAAAAAGTGAAATAACAGTTTAAATTCATGTAACCGCGGTTAATACCAGTCAGTGAAGAATATCCACGTTTAGTTCCGGACATACCAGTGATGGTCAAACGTTAAATAGTGAGTGCGCATGAAGACCACGTTGCAGACTATAAAATTTCACAACCTGTTTAAGGGTTAGGGGTAATAAAAATGTTCAGGGGAGGGTGTATAAATTGAGAGAATGAGTGAATGGCAGGCTGGGCTATCTTAGAGTATGTAAGTAGTAGGAAATAAGGATAGTAAGTAAGATGTAATAGTTGCACAACCTATACACTTGTAATACCTTTAAAACCTGTAAAAAACTATTTTTTGGAGAAAAAGTATAAATTCCACTCTTTTGATTAATAAACAAAAAATAATTTCTCTTCCAAGATGCATTTTATAAGTTCTTCACACAACCTTGAAAATTACGCTTGTATCCCAAAGTACGTATGAGACCCTGGACCCAAGAACACGCAAAAAGGTAAGTGTAAGTTTTTTTTTATTATTGTATGGTTTTCTATGTTAATTAAATGGTGATAAATTCGTAGCTTAACAGCGGCAATGTTCGCGTACAATTGAAATGTGCCACGCAGACTGGTGGTTGTGGATCTCTTGCAACTTGAACAGTAAATGGCAGAGCTTACTACCCAAACATATGGGAGGATGTGCACTACTCTTCACAACTGCCCTGTGTTCCCAATGTAACCTTGGTGGTTGCGAAGTTTCTGCAACACTCTGCTAGTAGCCTAGTAGCACAACTTAGTTGTGTCATAAAATCAGGACAGCCTTCTTGATTTATAAGTTGTGTCAGGTTTAGTGTTTACGTTGGTTCAAGGTAAACGTTATGCGTTGTTTGAAGTTATAAAATTGTAGTAATAATTTTGTATAACTGTGATTATGATAGTTTAATATCTTTTAATCCCTCTCTCATCCACTCAACCAACTACTGCAACCACCAACATTTGGAATCACCAGCCGCCACTGGTTAATATTAGTAAGATATGTTTGGCAAGGAAAAGTGTTGTAATTTAGTTGGTAATGTTGTCTGTGTTTGCAACTCCAGACTATTAATGGTTATTTATTAATAAAAAGTAGTTCATTTGGTTAATAATTACAAATTATGTGAACAATTGTTAACATATTTCTTATATTAGTCTTACCTATATTTTGATTGATTTATTTGGTGGCAGCTTGTGTATGATGTTGTTGTCTAGAAATCGTTGTACAATTTCCTCACATAATGTATTACGGACAGCAGTTTTTCACATACAGACTAGTAGTTGCATGTTCTTAGACCAGGTTAGTCAATACGCATAAACATATGATTACGCATCTGGTGTGATTACCAGATTTCTCGTAATATTTTTTCCTTTTTTCTGAGACACTGATCAGCTTTAAATATGACTGAAGTTTATTTCAAACAGAAATAACACTGTTGCACACCACTATAGAAAAATTATTCCGATTAGCACTTTCAAGCTTCACAGCTCATCATCAGATCGGAAATACATGATGAGCTGTGAAGCTTGAAAGCGCTAATCGGAATAATTTTTCTACAGTGGTGCGCAACAGTGTTATTTCTGTTTGTGATTATAATAACTAACACAACTTTATTAATTAAATATTCTGAAGTTTATTTATCGAATTTCACAGTAGTTTTTCTATATTTATTAACAAGTATTCGTCTTCTTCACTTAGGTCCAAAAATTTTAATTAGTATATGAATATGTAATACTTGTCATCACATGTAATAATATTCATGTCAAAAATTATAAAATTAAGAAGTATAGAATTTAATACAGCCATCTTTGTTTAACATTTAAAACAATAATAGTCTGTACATTGTAAGCACAGACTGTCCATAATATAATATATATTATGTTTGTAATAACGTGCATTTTGTGTGTCTGAACTATTGGATAATAAAGCTCATTGTGATCATAAAAAAAATTACAATGGTGGTGATACCATAACAGGTGGAAGTTCTGCTGTCAGGCGACTGCAAAATTATCATATGAGTTATCATATGAATTAAATTTCTGTTTTAATAATTTTCTTATCTCTATAATGAAACAGGTGAAGAATTTCAATGTTGCTGTTAGAACAATGTGCATGGTGTATAAAGAATTATCATTTATTATCATATAAAGAATTATAATAAACTAATTACATTAGTTCTTCAGTCAAAACCTACATGAAATTTATTTAGTGCTTAACTCGTAAACATTATTTCACATGACAGTTTATAAAACTGATCTATTTGCTTCATGGGATCAATACTAATAAATCAAGCATGTCAACAAATTTTAATTAAATATATTTAATATAACCAGTTTACACATTATGAAGTATTAAATACTAAAATACAAACGTTATTTTGACTGAACATCAAACATAACAATTATATAAATATTAAAAAATTCATTTTGTTTTTATTCAACTTCATTTTCAGCAGCTTCATTTGATTCCTGTATTTGTTTCTTCAGCTCTTCATAGGTATGAGTCTGTGGAAACACAAAAAATTAAAGAATTATGAAAATATAGAGAAATGAATTTTAAAAGATGAAAACAGAGTTGACAGTGTACACACACACACACACACACACACACACACACACATCCCACTTATCCCCCAAACATTCTTCTCAAATGTTTTGTAATATTTTACTCCTGTTTAAAATTCCTAATTTTTATTTACTTATGCCTTGTGTTTTACTAAAATTACGTACATCTGGAACATATTACAAATATTACAAAATTACAACCTTAAGAGATGTGTTTTATTAAAAATGTTTTTTCAAAAACATCATTTGCTTGGGGAACCCCATCTCCACTTTGAGGTTAAGGATTACAAAAGCACAGGTCAAATTGCAAAAATTAGTCAATTTTTAAAATTAACATTGCATAATTGCCTTACACACTGTATAATTACTATATACTCTTACATAATTTTAAAGTTAATGTTACACTTCATCTTAGGACACAGGATAAAAACAAATATTTTCTACAGATGAATGATTTTATTTGTGAATATAAATACCACTTGTTGAATGTTTTTTATGCTTTTCCATGAAAACAGATGACTTTATTGATGCACTTCTGTGATTCTGATACTATACTTTCAGAAGAAATATTCCCCCCACATACAAATTACAGTATCTATGGATATTAACATATCTATGTTAATATTGAGTTAAATACCCATAGTAATGTTATTCCTTTAGTTAAAAGTGTTTAATAATGCTTAAAACATCCCAACTGCTGAATTATATTCTGTAATTATAAGTTATTAAAGTAGTTGATAGATTAAAGCTACTCAAATACAGTTCTGTATTTATGTTTGTTTGTTTTACCCTAAACCATTTTATAGGAACAATGATTTAGAAACTTATACATATTTTTAGTCTTGAACATATGATGCTAATAAGATTTAAATTAATATTATCTTCTAGCAATATTTAGGATACTCTAAATTTTACTACAAGCCTGCATTTGAATAACTGTTTACTTCTTGCATTTCTACGTATTTCCAATTATATTCACTACATCAGGTTGAGAGTTTTGTCTCTTCTACTTATGCAACATAGTGGTGTTGATGTGACTTTTAAGTTTCCATATATGCAAACAGCTGACTTTTCTTTCAAAATGTTTTTTGTAGTAACACATATCTCTCAAGACATGACCTAATGCTTCTTTCTATATCTAAAAAAGTTTATATACTTTGCATGATAAGCCTGCTAAAAGTCATTATTATGTTTTAGGACAGTTATCTCGTTATGTTTCAGTTTTTAATCAAACGTCTCCTTCTAAGTCTTATGCAACAATTCTTTTATATTATGGAATCAATTTTGTATTTTTTTTCTCTTAGTACTTTAGTTCTAACTAAAATATTATTAAAGATTTTCTTAATATTGTATACTTTATCCATCAAGCATACTTTCTTGATTACAAAAATGCTTACCATAATGATTTATTTTTGGTAATTATTTCATTACTTCATTCAAGTCTCCAAGTTTTTTCCTTGATAATATTAACTAAATTTGATACTTTCTATCCATTTTCTGTAAGTCTTTCTATACGTCCTCTGTTGGATAGGTTACAGTAACTCCTTATTTACATCTGTTGTTTCCTAATTTGATGGAAAAAGTTTCTCTTCATTTAGATGTCAGAATCAATAACCCTGATATAATACATATTGTACTTCAGAAGCACAATACAAATATATAGACCTATACACAAGGACCCTATATTTACTTTTTTCTGAAACACGTGGTAACAGTCATGAGATTAACACAATATGGTCCCACAATTAAAGTCAAGCATTATGCATTTCACAGTCAACATGAAAGTCTACAACACCTTATCGAGGCTGTAAACGACACCTCAAACTATTAGCAGTTGTACTATTAGTTGGACCATGTTTGCGCAGCACTTTGAAAGTGTTCATGTCATATTTACTGAAAAATGTAAATATAAGCTTTTCGTCGGACCAGTCTCATTACTTCAACATTACCGTACAAAATCTTGATGAACAACCACATGATGGATTCAGTGGCCTGGACTTACATACTCATGAGGGTACACAGGTGATATGCTATTAAATTAATTATACAGTATGATTTGGTCATGAATAAACATACTAAAGATATACCAATACATCTATCAATTGCCTATGTTAACAGACTAAGTTCTTAACCATCTAATGTTAATACTAGACATGCCATTCGGTCTGCGAATAATGGCATGTATAGTTAACAAAACATGCAAGTTCAGCAAGGCCACAACTAACACTATGCACACGACTGCCAGCACCTCTGTTAAGCATTTGTGCACAGCTGAAACACTTAAGGTTGCTTTTTACTCTCATTCCATATGAGATTTTCAGTAAAAATTAACATTTCCTTGATTGGTTAAACATATTGTTTTCATCAGAAAACTTATTTCTAATTACTAGTTACAAATTATCTCCTATACTCAGCAATGTATTCACGTAAAATCTATGTAACAGTCTACAAAATATTATATTAATGTTATATTAAAAATTCATTTGTTAACTGCCATAGTACTTCACAATATCCAGACAAATGTACACAGTCCTGTGTGAGTGTTTTGTATAACAAAAGGACAATAAAATAATGAGACTGACTTTTTTTCTGTCACTTGTTATTGGTATGTTCCTACAGTCTCTCATTCTGCATCTCTCTCAGTCTTGACTAGTAAGGACATGCATTGCTGTTTTCGAAATGGTAAACTCAGTTAGAATGGGGTTTACAAACTTACAGCCAGCTTCAGCAGTCTTTTTTGGAAAAAAGATTATGTTCAGATCATAGGCATTCCATTGACATGAAATGTTTTCTATAATCTGAACCAATGTTGAAAATAAACACTCCAGTATGCATCATCAGCAGTATGGAAGATGATAACACAGTAAGATTGATAAGATTTGTATGATCTGACTGAAGGTTAACAGTAAGAATGATTGTAGAATGATCTAATATGAACTGGGAAATTATACACCTGTCACTAACTTAAAAAATCTAGGAGTGAAAAAAACTTGTTTCAAAATGGTTCCTAAAGATTTCACAGACCAACAGCAAGATAAAGAAATCTGGAAGCTTATCTATCCAGTAATCGAAATACAGAATTCATCATCATCAGCCGTGGGTCTACAACCCTTGGTGGGTCTTAGTCTGCTCCAAGACCCAACTCCATTCTTCCTTATTGCATGCCCTGGCTTTCC
This sequence comes from Magicicada septendecula, assembly GCA_034769895.1. Taxonomy (NCBI): domain Eukaryota; kingdom Metazoa; phylum Arthropoda; class Insecta; order Hemiptera; family Cicadidae; genus Magicicada; species Magicicada septendecula. Next base: position 824,397,635 of record CM068368.1, read on the forward strand.
AGTTTCTTATGTTCAGCTTTCTGATGTCCTCCTCTATCTGATCTTTGAATCTACTTTGGGTTCTTCTCCTTGCTTTACTACCCATTGGTTTCTGGTAGAAGATATGTTTCATAGGCTGTCCTTCCTCCATTCTCTTTATGTGTCCAACCCACCTTAGCCTGTATATTTTGATTATCCTGGCAAAATGATTATGTCTGGCTCTTTGTAAAGATGGTATAATTCATATTTATAGCACCAGCAAAATACATTAAATACAAATAAATTCCATTTTCTCATACTCCTCTAAATATTATTCTTAGAATCCGACTTTCAAAGCAACCTACAAGTCTCTTGTTATTTTTTGTCATCTTCTAGGTTTCTGAAGCGTATATCAGCACTGGCCTGATAAGTGTTTTGTAAATTTTGCATTTCATGCTTCTTGAGATGAAAGCTAGATGCCAGGTGCTTTTTTAATCCATAACATGTTTTATTTGTGAGATATATTCTTCTTCTTATTTCAGTATTGGTGTTGTTAGTGCTGTTTATCTGGGAGCCAAGATATATGAACTATTTTACTGCCTCTATACTTTTTGTGTCTATTTCAGGGGTTTGAAGGGTTGGGTTTAGTGATAGTTTGTTGATAGCATACATATATTTTGTTTTCTCCAAGTTTATCTGCAGTCAAATTTTATTTGAGGCTTCCTCTAATGCTGTAAAGACACTTACGAGATCTTGTTTTGTCCTGGCACTTAGATCAATATCATCTGTGTATGCTAAAAGTTGTATACTTTTGTTTAGGATCATACCTCTTATGTTTATTTGGGAGTCTCTTATCACTTTTTCTAGTGCTAGATTAAATAACAAGCATGACAGGCTATCTCCTTGTTGGAGTCCAGTTCAAGTCATGAATGAACGTGACATGGTTTTCTGCACTTTAACTTCACATTCTACTTTCAAGAGATATTCTTGGATTAATTTAATTAAGTGTGTTGGTATCCTGAATTACTTCAATGCTATGTACAGTGCCATTTGGTTCACACTGTCATAAGCACTCTTAAAATCAATTAATAAGTGGTGTGTTTTTACACCAAATTCTCGGTTTTTTCCAAGACTTGTCTAAGCATGAAGATTTTTATCGACCTAGTCAGAAACCACATTGGTATCATCACTGATGAGGGTTTTTCCAGAAAAATGTGGAAACAAACATCAAATGTTCCAATATAGCCTTAAGGAATTACCAAGATCAAATGCTCTGATGTCCTGGGCATTGTTGACAAAGAACGGACACTTCCAGGACAGACTAGTAAAGAGAAATTCCTAGACAGAGTAGTACTAGTAGAGTACTAGTAGAGAAAATTCTCAAAACAATAAAAACAGGTCCTATATATTTGCCTAAATATTGTGGTCACATGCTGCGTAGTCTGTACAACAATTTTTAATGTTGAAGCCCAATTCAGGGCTGCTGCAGACTCCTTATTTACCTTGCTCTTCTTCTTTTAAGAGTCAAGTCAAATCAGTAGAGAAACAACATCATTTAAAACAACAGAAAAATCCAGGCTGTAAACGACACCTCAAACTATCAGCAATTACTGTTGGAGTCTGTATATGCAAGCACCTTTTAAAGTGTTCACATTACATTTACTGAAAACTGTAGATACAAGTTGTTCATTGAACCAGTCTCATTACTTTAACATTAGATCCGATAGTCATGCCTTAGAATACCTGTGCTCTTTAACTGTAGAACATAATTCCTCATTAGTTTGTAGCGTGTTGTATATCCATAAGTTTGTATATTCTGCCTATGTACAGTGTATACATTTTGTGTGTGTGTGTAATCCTGTTTGGATTTGTGTCCATCATTTGTAAACAGTTTATTATTTTGTCTATAATAACAGGTAAAAGTGAAACTTAAACACAAAGTGTAAAGACTACAATATTACAAAATAATGAAGTGAAGAAGTCTCAATCAGTAGGAAACAGTGTGGGAAATGAAAATAAATTAGAAATTGGCTATAAGTAGCTCCAAAAATACAGAATCTACTAAAACAAGCAATTTGTAATTTTTTTTCAAAGAAAAAATTGTATTTTTGATACACCCTACTTCAGTTATGATTGTTGATTATAAAACTGAATGGATTCACAAATGACTTACTTTTTTTAGACACACATAGTCAAGGTGAATAAAATAGTTAATGTGCTTGACAAGTAGAGTTAAATGTTGACTTAAGAATAACACGTACATAAAAGAATGTAATGTATATAGAAGAAACATTTACACATGTAGTTCCATTAGAAAGACCAAAAAACTTCTAAACAAGTGTGAATATAATTTTATGTGTACAGGTTAATTATTTATATTATACTTACTGAAATCGAGTATGAACACACACAACAGTAAAAACTATCAATCAAAAACTCAGGAAAAAAAAGAATAAATCGAGAAACAAAACTCACCATATTTCAGTGCTCAGCTTTTTTTCCCTACAAGACAGGACAAGACATTCATATATAGTAAATTAATTCTCAGCCAGAGCTAAGCTTACAATAAGCAGAAAGAAATAAAGAATGTAACCAAAGCAATAACGTAACATAACGTACATACTGTGGCTAGCTGTTATTTAAAATGTTACTTATCTTCTGTATTTTATGTCAATCCAACCAACCACCGTCTTGATTAAATAAGGTACCAATATATTACCAGTATGTTACCAATACCAGTTTCTGATAACATGCTGCAAAATGCTGTTATGTTGGAGTTTACTGCCAATAAGCTAATTCTTACTTCTATATAGCTAAAACAAGTGCTCTCATCATGTCTATGAATACAAGTAAAATGATTATTATACAAATTAGTAAGTCTGCTGTAAACAATTGCTACAAACAATTTGCTATATAAGTTAAAACATAGCAGAGACACCATTTTTAGTATTCAAGGCCCAATGTTTTAGAAGATAACATGGTTGACTCGTCCTGTGAAAACTTTTGAAATTTTATATTATTCCTGAACAAGTCATCTATGGTGTATGTGTGTGTATACATATTTTGTCGTGTATGTGTGTTTTTTTTTTTATAATTCTAGTGTTAAGAAAATTTTTGTGTAACTGTTAAAGGTACACATTCATGATATAGAAGATTCTGAGTAGACATTTTGAGGTAAAATTAAACTTGAATGTGTACCTTTAACAGTTACACAATCTTTATCTTTAACAGTTAAGGTCAAATGAACCTTATGTCGAATGAACGTTAAATTTGCCCTGAACCTTGTGTCAAGGCAGGGATGTACCCAGGGGTCCAGACCTTCCCCAAAAATGTATATTGTAACGGTACATAACCCGGTCCCAATAAAGTAAGTCATGAGAATAAAAGTCAGAAATGGGTAGAACTAAAGCTCGCTCAAAATTTCATTATATCACTCCACATAATAAACAATTCGAGTGGTATATAGTGCGAAGTGAGTTCTAGTGTACCCATTGAGGTGAAAAACCAAAGTGAAATTAATGTATTACTAAACTGTGCTGTATGTTTTGGATAGGATAAAACTATGGAAGTAGTATGTAATAATACTAATTGATTTTTATTTATTTATTGTAATTTATATTGTATGAACCACAATTTGTTATACCCAAGTTAATATTATATTGTTTCAAATAATTATGTTAGATTGTAAGAAAACCCAGGGTTAATTTTAAAAGACATAAAAATTTTAACTACCAAAGATAATATAAAATTAAAATAATCCTATGAAGGAAATGACAACAGGAAGTAGTACCGGGTATGAACACTATTCGAGACTAAATAAATAATATATAAATTTATTTAATGATAATAAAATGATAAAATATTTATATACAATGTCATAAAAAAAAATTAACCAAAACATATTATGTGAATTAAATTAGTAAATAAACCGGAATGGAAGGGAATTATTTTTCCATAAATAAAATATAAATTTATAATAATCACAAACTGCCTACATAATAAAAATACTATGTGTTACTAAGAGTGATGAAAAATAACAAGTATTGTTAATAAGATATAAAAATTTTGAACTAAACCGGAGAGTTGAAGAAACGATGCGACAAAAATTATAAAAAAATAACCTTTTTTGGACGTTGGAGGAGGCAAAATTCACGCAAGAGTAATAAACAAAGTGAATACTAACTAAGTATACCTGAGGAATCCAAATTAAATGGTGTTATACATTAAAAACCAGTGGATGAAACCATTCTGAGGATCCAATATAGTTCGGCCTACTTCTAGTCGACAATCAGAAAATACTCTAAACGAAAAGGAAATAATAACGCAAGACGTACCTCATCACAGAATAAAACTTCAATCCAGTAAGGACAACACGGAGCGAGGTAATATAAACATTTTTCGTAATAAGTACAGAAGAAAACTCGTTTTTTAACAGTGAAATAGAACAAAAATATTCGTTTTATCATATGTTTCTTTCAAAAGTAAACAAATACATGCTGCTCTCTTACGGCAATTCCGGAAACTACGTAATATTTGAAAAAATAAACAAAATTATTTATTAATTTTTGATATTTGTAAAGCGTAGCAATTAGCCATTTCTGACACTCTCATAACACAAAGAATTCACCCTGAACCCTGGGGAATTACTAAGAATTATGTAATAACTGATGTATTTTATTATAGCGTAATATTGGTTAAATAACAACATATATGTTTTGTTCCTTAGACAGATCTATGTTTACTCGGTAAAGTCGAGATGATGTTTTTTTTTAAAGTTTAATTGTGATACCTATATTTTGGTGGCTGGAGACAAAGGTCAATAATCAATAAAGCAATATTATTGAAAATTAATATTGAATTATAAAGTGTTATAATTTATGGTAGTGGGTAGTTAATGAAAATTTCAGCACAACATACAGAAAAAATCGTCACAACAGAGGGGCAATAATGATACTTACTCTCTCTTCTGTATAAGGCTGAACAAATTACCTCCTTGACCCCAAATCACACACTCTCGATTTCTTTTAGATTGAGTAAAACAAGATAAACAAAATCCTTTATTTATACCGTTTAAAACGTCAGTTAGTATAATTCAAAAGTGACGCATACTACTTGAGGTGTATAATAAAACTCTACTATATCTCACACAAACAGTAGAACGTTACAAAATGGCGCTCAACGTAAAAGGGCAGTAATTAGAAAAGAATTTTGATATTTAATAAAAAAATATATATCAAAAAATCTAATTATCGTTGGCAGTTATGAGAAAACAAAATGCCTAATACCCAAGGCCAATCGAAGAAGAGGGCAGAAGAAAAGGAGACTGAAGAAGGTGGACAGGAACAAGAAATAGAGTTAGTCACGGTCAGTGAAATGGACCAACAGACAGGTGATACAGAAGAAACCGAAGTAGTTATGGATACGGAAACGGAAATAATTGAAGAGGATGCCCAAGGGGATCAACCAGATAAATCCAACCAAAAAGAAGATATAAGCATACAGGAGATGTTAAGAATTATAATGGAAGAAAATAAAGAAAATTTTAGGAGACAGGAGAAAAAATTTGACAAAATAGATGAAAATTTTAGAAAACAGGAGGAAGCCTTGAAACAAACCAATGAGGAAAATAAGGAGAATTTTAAGAAACAGGATGAACAAAATAAACAAACCAATGAGGAAAATAAGGAGAATTTTAAGAAACAGGAGGAACAAAATAGACAGACCAATGAGAAAATAGATAGCATTCAGGAAAGTTTAGTCAAACAACTAAATGAAAAAATAGAAACCATTCATGGAAATATCAAACAAACCATGAATGAACAAACAATGAACTGAAAGAAACTGTTGAAGGACAAAGAGAAGAGATGAATGCAAAATTTGAAGAGAATAATGAGAATTTAAAACAAATTGAGGGTAAGATGGAGAACTTCAACAAGGAATTAAGAGAAAATCTAGAAGGTAAAATTGAACTGGTCAGTAATACGTTAAGCCAAAGAGTAGAAGAATATAAGGAAGAGGCAGAGAAGAAATTAATAGAAACTAACCAAAGATTAGATACAACTGAAGAGAAGATGGAACTAATTAAAATTGGAGTTGAGGCAAGAATGGAAAAAGAAGAACAAGATAACCAAGTTCGTGTAATGGCCATACGACAAGAAAATAATGACCAGTTAGATAGCATTAAAAGCAGTCTAAACTGTAAATTTTCAGAGTTTCATAAAACTGTAGAGAATGTAAAAAATCAATGTGATAGCCAAGCAGAGAAATTAGATAGTTTGCAACAAATACAAACCAATTTTCAATGTGATGTAGATAGAATAAGTGCTAGATCTGCATGCAGCAGTCATCATGTTTATCCAGACAATAAGGAAAGTGTAAACTTTCGGGATTATCGCAGAAACCCACTTGAATTTTTAGGGAGAGTAGATGAAATTTTGAACAGATCAAAGGAGAATCGATGGAATATGATAAAAGGTCTATTAGACGAATCGTTCAAAAATATCAATGATAATTGGTGGACAGCAATTAGGAACGAGGTGTGTGATTATGAGGGTTTCAAAACTATGTTCAAACTTAAGTACTGGTCAGAATCAGTACAAAACATTATTAGGGACGATATCTGTCATGGTAGGTATGACCGTACAGTGGGACAAACACCTACTGCTTACTTTTTAGGGAAGGTGTGTATCGCCAAGTATCTAGACCCTAAGATACCTGAAGAGTGTCTAGTGACCAAAATGGCGTATCATTTTGAAGAAAAGATCATAAGTGCACGCTTGAGTGGACAAATCAAAACTATTGGAGGCATGGAAACGCTGCTAGAAAATTATGAACAGGAATCTTATTATAGGAGAAGTAGATGGAGGTCAGGGAATACCGAGGAGCGGAAGAATGAACCACCAAGAGAGAATCGGCCCAGAGTTAATTATGTACATGCTAATAACAATTATTACAGTAATAGTTACCAAGGAAGACGTCCGTATTTTAACCAGAGACAAAATTATGATCGAAGAGATGAGAGAAACAACTACAACAGACAACAATGGAATGATCATGACGAATATAGGAGGTCCAGAAGTGGAGATAGACATAGGGACATACCTTCGGGAGATCCACCAAATGACAATCAGGGAACTAATCAAGCCCAAGTAAATTATCTAATGGCTGATGAGAGGGATTCGAGGAGACCCGAAGAACAGCAACAAAGAAAAGTGGACAAACGAGTTGACCATGGGAAAAATCAAGGGTCTAATCTTGGTCCCAGTAATAAAGATGAGAGGCTATATACATACGATAATATTGAAATGTATGGTAGTGATCCGCAATGGGGCAATCCAATAGCGAATTTTATTGACAAGTTTAATCAACAGAATCCACGGGAAAAATATACGAGTGGATCAATCCGTGTTGTGAATGATACTGAAAATGGTTAAACTAATTTAGAATGAAGAGAATAAATACCCCAAAATTCTAAAAGCATGTAAGGACATCTTACTCAACTTATTTCGAAACCATATAACTTAAAGTGAAGAGACTAAAAGAGAACAGATGATTAAATAATATTTATAAAGAACTGATTTAAAATGGACTAATAGGAAAAATAATATTTTGATGGTAACAAAAGAAGAATAAATAAATAAACAATTGATGGTAATGTGCTCAGATAAGAAGAATAACGAATAATTTAATGACTCCAATGAAACTGAAGGAGGATGATAATTAATACAACAAAAATTAGAATTTCTCGGAATTGAAGATTTTATAAGAAGAAATGATACGGAGAAATATGTCACAAGAAGTAAAGTCAGAAGAATTTTAATATAAGGCCTATCAATGATGTTATATGCTATTAATTAATGATAAAAAAGAAGGAATCAAGGAGAAGAAGAAATATATAAATAAATACAAACAGCTACAGTATGAAGAATCCCAAAAGTGTTTGGTACTAGTCGCTAATTGACTACTACTTATAATTTTTTTATTTTTATGTATTGACCGTAGAAATGTTCCGGCAATAATTTTTATGAGCAGGGATGATGTTCCCCTGGTCTCAGAAGGTGTAAGGATGGACAGCGGTGTATGGACGCAGAGTGGCCACCCGACTGGAACCACTGCACAGGATAGGGAAAAATGTTAGGGAAATTGAATATTTAAGAGATAATAATTATAAAATAGCTGAAAGGAGTGATATTAGATTCCAGAAGTATAAATGAAGAAAATAGAAGGAAGATAGCAGACCGAAGCTTAATTGATAAAGCGAGTATATAAAAGTAAATAGAAATGAGTGTTGAAACAATTTTAATATGATTAGTGTGACCAGTCCTTATCAAATAAAATGTGGAAGTACCACTAACCCCGAGAAATAATTGATGAATTTGCCTCCAAGAGAGAGAGAGTTAAGTAAGAAAACGACAATTACCACAAGTCTGAATTACCAGAGTTTATAATCAGTCAGCAATGAAACATTATTATGAAAACAAAGTCAAGACCATTAGGAGACTTGAACAAATCAACAATTTATTTCTATCAACGAGTTGAACTAAAATAAATTTGTTCTAGTGGGGGGGCTTTATGTAACGGTACATAACCCGGTCCCAATAAAGTAAGTCATGAGAATAAAAGTCAGAAATGAGTAGAACTAAAGCTCGCTCAAAATTTCATTATATCACTCCACATAATAAACAATTCGAGTGGTATATAGTGCGAAGTGAGTTCTAGTGTACCCATTGAGGTGAAAAACCAAAGTGAAATTAATGTATTACTAAACTGTGCTGTATGTTTTGGATAGGATAAAACTATGGAAGTAGTATGTAATAATACTAATTGATTTTTGTGATTTTTATTTATTTATTGTAATTTATATTGTATGAACCACAATTTGTTATACCCAAGTTAATATTATATTGTTTCAAATAATTATGTTAGATTGTAAGAAAACCCAGGGTTAATTTTAAAAGACATAAAAATTTTAACTACCAAAGATAATATAAAATTAAAATAATCCTATGAAGGAAATGACAACAGGAAGTAGTACCGGGTATGAACACTATTCGAGACTAAATAAATAATATATAAATTTATTTAATGATAATAAAATGATAAAATATTTATATACAATGTCATAAAAAAAAATTAACCAAAACATATTATGTGAATTAAATTAGTAAATAAACCGGAATGGAAGGGAATTATTTTTCCATAAATAAAATATAAATTTATAATAATCACAAACTGCCTACATAATAAAAATACTATGTGTTACTAAGAGTGATGAAAAATAACAAGTATTGTTAATAAGATATAAAAATTTTGAACTAAACCGGAGAGTTGAAGAAACGATGCGACAAAAATTATAAAAAAATAACCTTTTTTGGACGTTGGAGGAGGCAAAATTCACGCAAGAGTAATAAACAAAGTGAATACTAACTAAGTATACCTGAGGAATCCAAATTAAATGGTGTTATACATTAAAAACCAGTGGATGAAACCATTCTGAGGATCCAATATAGTTCGGCCTACTTCTAGTCGACAATCAGAAAATACTCTAAACGAAAAGGAAATAATAACGCAAGACGTACCTCATCACAGAATAAAACTTCAATCCAGTAAGGACAACACGGAGCGAGGTAATATAAACATTTTTCGTAATAAGTACAGAAGAAAACTCGTTTTTTAACAGTGAAATAGAACAAAAATATTCGTTTTATCATATGTTTCTTTCAAAAGTAAACAAATACATGCTGCTCTCTTACGGCAATTCCGGAAACTACGTAATATTTGAAAAAATAAACAAAATTATTTATTAATTTTTGATATTTGTAAAGCGTAGCAATTAGCCATTTCTGACACTCTCATAACACAAAGAATTCACCCTGAACCCTGGGGAATTACTAAGAATTATGTAATAACTGATGTATTTTATTATAGCGTAATATTGGTTAAATAACAACATATATGTTTTGTTCCTTAGACAGATCTATGTTTACTCGGTAAAGTCGAGATGATGTTTTTTTTTAAAGTTTAATTGTGATACCTATATTTTGGTGGCTGGAGACAAAGGTCAATAATCAATAAAGCAATATTATTGAAAATTAATATTGAATTATAAAGTGTTATAATTTATGGTAGTGGGTAGTTAATGAAAATTTCAGCACAACATACAGAAAAAATCGTCACAACAGAGGGGCAATAATGATACTTACTCTCTCTTCTGTATAAGGCTGAACAAATTACCTCCTTGACCCCAAATCACACACTCTCGATTTCTTTTAGATTGAGTAAAACAAGATAAACAAAATCCTTTATTTATACCGTTTAAAACGTCAGTTAGTATAATTCAAAAGTGACGCATACTACTTGAGGTGTATAATAAAACTCTACTATATCTCACACAAACAGTAGAACGTTACAAAATGGCGCTCAACGTAAAAGGGCAGTAATTAGAAAAGAATTTTGATATTTAATAAAAAAATATATATCAAAAAATCTAATTATCGTTGGCAGTTATGAGAAAACAAAATGCCTAATACCCAAGGCCAATCGAAGAAGAGGGCAGAAGAAAAGGAGACTGAAGAAGGTGGACAGGAACAAGAAATAGAGTTAGTCACGGTCAGTGAAATGGACCAACAGACAGGTGATACAGAAGAAACCGAAGTAGTTATGGATACGGAAACGGAAATAATTGAAGAGGATGCCCAAGGGGATCAACCAGATAAATCCAACCAAAAAGAAGATATAAGCATACAGGAGATGTTAAGAATTATAATGGAAGAAAATAAAGAAAATTTTAGGAGACAGGAGAAAAAATTTGACAAAATAGATGAAAATTTTAGAAAACAGGAGGAAGCCTTGAAACAAACCAATGAGGAAAATAAGGAGAATTTTAAGAAACAGGATGAACAAAATAAACAAACCAATGAGGAAAATAAGGAGAATTTTAAGAAACAGGAGGAACAAAATAGACAGACCAATGAGAAAATAGATAGCATTCAGGAAAGTTTAGTCAAACAACTAAATGAAAAAATAGAAACCATTCATGGAAATATCAAACAAACCATGAATGAACAAACAATGAACTGAAAGAAACTGTTGAAGGACAAAGAGAAGAGATGAATGCAAAATTTGAAGAGAATAATGAGAATTTAAAACAAATTGAGGGTAAGATGGAGAACTTCAACAAGGAATTAAGAGAAAATCTAGAAGGTAAAATTGAACTGGTCAGTAATACGTTAAGCCAAAGAGTAGAAGAATATAAGGAAGAGGCAGAGAAGAAATTAATAGAAACTAACCAAAGATTAGATACAACTGAAGAGAAGATGGAACTAATTAAAATTGGAGTTGAGGCAAGAATGGAAAAAGAAGAACAAGATAACCAAGTTCGTGTAATGGCCATACGACAAGAAAATAATGACCAGTTAGATAGCATTAAAAGCAGTCTAAACTGTAAATTTTCAGAGTTTCATAAAACTGTAGAGAATGTAAAAAATCAATGTGATAGCCAAGCAGAGAAATTAGATAGTTTGCAACAAATACAAACCAATTTTCAATGTGATGTAGATAGAATAAGTGCTAGATCTGCATGCAGCAGTCATCATGTTTATCCAGACAATAAGGAAAGTGTAAACTTTCGGGATTATCGCAGAAACCCACTTGAATTTTTAGGGAGAGTAGATGAAATTTTGAACAGATCAAAGGAGAATCGATGGAATATGATAAAAGGTCTATTAGACGAATCGTTCAAAAATATCAATGATAATTGGTGGACAGCAATTAGGAACGAGGTGTGTGATTATGAGGGTTTCAAAACTATGTTCAAACTTAAGTACTGGTCAGAATCAGTACAAAACATTATTAGGGACGATATCTGTCATGGTAGGTATGACCGTACAGTGGGACAAACACCTACTGCTTACTTTTTAGGGAAGGTGTGTATCGCCAAGTATCTAGACCCTAAGATACCTGAAGAGTGTCTAGTGACCAAAATGGCGTATCATTTTGAAGAAAAGATCATAAGTGCACGCTTGAGTGGACAAATCAAAACTATTGGAGGCATGGAAACGCTGCTAGAAAATTATGAACAGGAATCTTATTATAGGAGAAGTAGATGGAGGTCAGGGAATACCGAGGAGCGGAAGAATGAACCACCAAGAGAGAATCGGCCCAGAGTTAATTATGTACATGCTAATAACAATTATTACAGTAATAGTTACCAAGGAAGACGTCCGTATTTTAACCAGAGACAAAATTATGATCGAAGAGATGAGAGAAACAACTACAACAGACAACAATGGAATGATCATGACGAATATAGGAGGTCCAGAAGTGGAGATAGACATAGGGACATACCTTCGGGAGATCCACCAAATGACAATCAGGGAACTAATCAAGCCCAAGTAAATTATCTAATGGCTGATGAGAGGGATTCGAGGAGACCCGAAGAACAGCAACAAAGAAAAGTGGACAAACGAGTTGACCATGGGAAAAATCAAGGGTCTAATCTTGGTCCCAGTAATAAAGATGAGAGGCTATATACATACGATAATATTGAAATGTATGGTAGTGATCCGCAATGGGGCAATCCAATAGCGAATTTTATTGACAAGTTTAATCAACAGAATCCACGGGAAAAATATACGAGTGGATCAATCCGTGTTGTGAATGATACTGAAAATGGTTAAACTAATTTAGAATGAAGAGAATAAATACCCCAAAATTCTAAAAGCATGTAAGGACATCTTACTCAACTTATTTCGAAACCATATAACTTAAAGTGAAGAGACTAAAAGAGAACAGATGATTAAATAATATTTATAAAGAACTGATTTAAAATGGACTAATAGGAAAAATAATATTTTGATGGTAACAAAAGAAGAATAAATAAATAAACAATTGATGGTAATGTGCTCAGATAAGAAGAATAACGAATAATTTAATGACTCCAATGAAACTGAAGGAGGATGATAATTAATACAACAAAAATTAGAATTTCTCGGAATTGAAGATTTTATAAGAAGAAATGATACGGAGAAATATGTCACAAGAAGTAAAGTCAGAAGAATTTTAACATAAGGCCTATCAATGATGTTATATGCTATTAATTAATGATAAAAAAGAAGGAATCAAGGAGAAGAAGAAATATATAAATAAATACAAACAGCTACAGTATGAAGAATCCCAAAAGTGTTTGGTACTAGTCGCTAATTGACTACTACTTATAATTTTTTTATTTTTATGTATTGACCGTAGAAATGTTCCGGCAATAATTTTTATGAGCAGGGATGATGTTCCCCTGGTCTCAGAAGGTGTAAGGATGGACAGCGGTGTATGGACGCAGAGTGGCCACCCGACTGGAACCACTGCACAGGATAGGGAAAAATGTTAGGGAAATTGAATATTTAAGAGATAATAATTATAAAATAGCTGAAAGGAGTGATATTAGATTCCAGAAGTATAAATGAAGAAAATAGAAGGAAGATAGCAGACCGAAGCTTAATTGATAAAGCGAGTATATAAAAGTAAATAGAAATGAGTGTTGAAACAATTTTAATATGATTAGTGTGACCAGTCCTTATCAAATAAAATGTGGAAGTACCACTAACCCCGAGAAATAATTGATGAATTTGCCTCCAAGAGAGAGAGAGTTAAGTAAGAAAACGACAATTACCACAAGTCTGAATTACCAGAGTTTATAATCAGTCAGCAATGAAACATTATTATGAAAACAAAGTCAAGACCATTAGGAGACTTGAACAAATCAACAATTTATTTCTATCAACGAGTTGAACTAAAATAAATTTGTTCTAGTGGGGGGGCTTTATGTAACGGTACATAACCCGGTCCCAATAAAGTAAGTCATGAGAATAAAAGTCAGAAATGAGTAGAACTAAAGCTCGCTCAAAATTTCATTATATCACTCCACATAATAAACAATTCGAGTGGTATATAGTGCGAAGTGAGTTCTAGTGTACCCATTGAGGTGAAAAACCAAAGTGAAATTAATGTATTACTAAACTGTGCTGTATGTTTTGGATAGGATAAAACTATGGAAGTAGTATGTAATAATACTAATTGATTTTTGTGATTTTTATTTATTTATTGTAATTTATATTGTATGAACCACAATTTGTTATACCCAAGTTAATATTATATTGTTTCAAATAATTATGTTAGATTGTAAGAAAACCCAGGGTTAATTTTAAAAGACATAAAAATTTTAACTACCAAAGATAATATAAAATTAAAATAATCCTATGAAGGAAATGACAACAGGAAGTAGTACCGGGTATGAACACTATTCGAGACTAAATAAATAATATATAAATTTATTTAATGATAATAAAATGATAAAATATTTATATACAATGTCATAAAAAAAAATTAACCAAAACATATTATGTGAATTAAATTAGTAAATAAACCGGAATGGAAGGGAATTATTTTTCCATAAATAAAATATAAATTTATAATAATCACAAACTGCCTACATAATAAAAATACTATGTGTTACTAAGAGTGATGAAAAATAACAAGTATTGTTAATAAGATATAAAAATTTTGAACTAAACCGGAGAGTTGAAGAAACGATGCGACAAAAATTATAAAAAAATAACCTTTTTTGGACGTTGGAGGAGGCAAAATTCACGCAAGAGTAATAAACAAAGTGAATACTAACTAAGTATACCTGAGGAATCCAAATTAAATGGTGTTATACATTAAAAACCAGTGGATGAAACCATTCTGAGGATCCAATATAGTTCGGCCTACTTCTAGTCGACAATCAGAAAATACTCTAAACGAAAAGGAAATAATAACGCAAGACGTACCTCATCACAGAATAAAACTTCAATCCAGTAAGGACAACACGGAGCGAGGTAATATAAACATTTTTCGTAATAAGTACAGAAGAAAACTCGTTTTTTAACAGTGAAATAGAACAAAAATATTCGTTTTATCATATGTTTCTTTCAAAAGTAAACAAATACATGCTGCTCTCTTACGGCAATTCCGGAAACTACGTAATATTTGAAAAAATAAACAAAATTATTTATTAATTTTTGATATTTGTAAAGCGTAGCAATTAGCCATTTCTGACACTCTCATAACACAAAGAATTCACCCTGAACCCTGGGGAATTACTAAGAATTATGTAATAACTGATGTATTTTATTATAGCGTAATATTGGTTAAATAACAACATATATGTTTTGTTCCTTAGACAGATCTATGTTTACTCGGTAAAGTCGAGATGATGTTTTTTTTTAAAGTTTAATTGTGATACCTATATTTTGGTGGCTGGAGACAAAGGTCAATAATCAATAAAGCAATATTATTGAAAATTAATATTGAATTATAAAGTGTTATAATTTATGGTAGTGGGTAGTTAATGAAAATTTCAGCACAACATACAGAAAAAATCGTCACAACAGAGGGGCAATAATGATACTTACTCTCTCTTCTGTATAAGGCTGAACAAATTACCTCCTTGACCCCAAATCACACACTCTCGATTTCTTTTAGATTGAGTAAAACAAGATAAACAAAATCCTTTATTTATACCGTTTAAAACGTCAGTTAGTATAATTCAAAAGTGACGCATACTACTTGAGGTGTATAATAAAACTCTACTATATCTCACACAAACAGTAGAACGTTACAAAATGGCGCTCAACGTAAAAGGGCAGTAATTAGAAAAGAATTTTGATATTTAATAAAAAAATATATATCAAAAAATCTAATTATCGTTGGCAGTTATGAGAAAACAAAATGCCTAATACCCAAGGCCAATCGAAGAAGAGGGCAGAAGAAAAGGAGACTGAAGAAGGTGGACAGGAACAAGAAATAGAGTTAGTCACGGTCAGTGAAATGGACCAACAGACAGGTGATACAGAAGAAACCGAAGTAGTTATGGATACGGAAACGGAAATAATTGAAGAGGATGCCCAAGGGGATCAACCAGATAAATCCAACCAAAAAGAAGATATAAGCATACAGGAGATGTTAAGAATTATAATGGAAGAAAATAAAGAAAATTTTAGGAGACAGGAGAAAAAATTTGACAAAATAGATGAAAATTTTAGAAAACAGGAGGAAGCCTTGAAACAAACCAATGAGGAAAATAAGGAGAATTTTAAGAAACAGGATGAACAAAATAAACAAACCAATGAGGAAAATAAGGAGAATTTTAAGAAACAGGAGGAACAAAATAGACAGACCAATGAGAAAATAGATAGCATTCAGGAAAGTTTAGTCAAACAACTAAATGAAAAAATAGAAACCATTCATGGAAATATCAAACAAACCATGAATGAACAAACAATGAACTGAAAGAAACTGTTGAAGGACAAAGAGAAGAGATGAATGCAAAATTTGAAGAGAATAATGAGAATTTAAAACAAATTGAGGGTAAGATGGAGAACTTCAACAAGGAATTAAGAGAAAATCTAGAAGGTAAAATTGAACTGGTCAGTAATACGTTAAGCCAAAGAGTAGAAGAATATAAGGAAGAGGCAGAGAAGAAATTAATAGAAACTAACCAAAGATTAGATACAACTGAAGAGAAGATGGAACTAATTAAAATTGGAGTTGAGGCAAGAATGGAAAAAGAAGAACAAGATAACCAAGTTCGTGTAATGGCCATACGACAAGAAAATAATGACCAGTTAGATAGCATTAAAAGCAGTCTAAACTGTAAATTTTCAGAGTTTCATAAAACTGTAGAGAATGTAAAAAATCAATGTGATAGCCAAGCAGAGAAATTAGATAGTTTGCAACAAATACAAACCAATTTTCAATGTGATGTAGATAGAATAAGTGCTAGATCTGCATGCAGCAGTCATCATGTTTATCCAGACAATAAGGAAAGTGTAAACTTTCGGGATTATCGCAGAAACCCACTTGAATTTTTAGGGAGAGTAGATGAAATTTTGAACAGATCAAAGGAGAATCGATGGAATATGATAAAAGGTCTATTAGACGAATCGTTCAAAAATATCAATGATAATTGGTGGACAGCAATTAGGAACGAGGTGTGTGATTATGAGGGTTTCAAAACTATGTTCAAACTTAAGTACTGGTCAGAATCAGTACAAAACATTATTAGGGACGATATCTGTCATGGTAGGTATGACCGTACAGTGGGACAAACACCTACTGCTTACTTTTTAGGGAAGGTGTGTATCGCCAAGTATCTAGACCCTAAGATACCTGAAGAGTGTCTAGTGACCAAAATGGCGTATCATTTTGAAGAAAAGATCATAAGTGCACGCTTGAGTGGACAAATCAAAACTATTGGAGGCATGGAAACGCTGCTAGAAAATTATGAACAGGAATCTTATTATAGGAGAAGTAGATGGAGGTCAGGGAATACCGAGGAGCGGAAGAATGAACCACCAAGAGAGAATCGGCCCAGAGTTAATTATGTACATGCTAATAACAATTATTACAGTAATAGTTACCAAGGAAGACGTCCGTATTTTAACCAGAGACAAAATTATGATCGAAGAGATGAGAGAAACAACTACAACAGACAACAATGGAATGATCATGACGAATATAGGAGGTCCAGAAGTGGAGATAGACATAGGGACATACCTTCGGGAGATCCACCAAATGACAATCAGGGAACTAATCAAGCCCAAGTAAATTATCTAATGGCTGATGAGAGGGATTCGAGGAGACCCGAAGAACAGCAACAAAGAAAAGTGGACAAACGAGTTGACCATGGGAAAAATCAAGGGTCTAATCTTGGTCCCAGTAATAAAGATGAGAGGCTATATACATACGATAATATTGAAATGTATGGTAGTGATCCGCAATGGGGCAATCCAATAGCGAATTTTATTGACAAGTTTAATCAACAGAATCCACGGGAAAAATATACGAGTGGATCAATCCGTGTTGTGAATGATACTGAAAATGGTTAAACTAATTTAGAATGAAGAGAATAAATACCCCAAAATTCTAAAAGCATGTAAGGACATCTTACTCAACTTATTTCGAAACCATATAACTTAAAGTGAAGAGACTAAAAGAGAACAGATGATTAAATAATATTTATAAAGAACTGATTTAAAATGGACTAATAGGAAAAATAATATTTTGATGGTAACAAAAGAAGAATAAATAAATAAACAATTGATGGTAATGTGCTCAGATAAGAAGAATAACGAATAATTTAATGACTCCAATGAAACTGAAGGAGGATGATAATTAATACAACAAAAATTAGAATTTCTCGGAATTGAAGATTTTATAAGAAGAAATGATACGGAGAAATATGTCACAAGAAGTAAAGTCAGAAGAATTTTAACATAAGGCCTATCAATGATGTTATATGCTATTAATTAATGATAAAAAAGAAGGAATCAAGGAGAAGAAGAAATATATAAATAAATACAAACAGCTACAGTATGAAGAATCCCAAAAGTGTTTGGTACTAGTCGCTAATTGACTACTACTTATAATTTTTTTATTTTTATGTATTGACCGTAGAAATGTTCCGGCAATAATTTTTATGAGCAGGGATGATGTTCCCCTGGTCTCAGAAGGTGTAAGGATGGACAGCGGTGTATGGACGCAGAGTGGCCACCCGACTGGAACCACTGCACAGGATAGGGAAAAATGTTAGGGAAATTGAATATTTAAGAGATAATAATTATAAAATAGCTGAAAGGAGTGATATTAGATTCCAGAAGTATAAATGAAGAAAATAGAAGGAAGATAGCAGACCGAAGCTTAATTGATAAAGCGAGTATATAAAAGTAAATAGAAATGAGTGTTGAAACAATTTTAATATGATTAGTGTGACCAGTCCTTATCAAATAAAATGTGGAAGTACCACTAACCCCGAGAAATAATTGATGAATTTGCCTCCAAGAGAGAGAGAGTTAAGTAAGAAAACGACAATTACCACAAGTCTGAATTACCAGAGTTTATAATCAGTCAGCAATGAAACATTATTATGAAAACAAAGTCAAGACCATTAGGAGACTTGAACAAATCAACAATTTATTTCTATCAACGAGTTGAACTAAAATAAATTTGTTCTAGTGGGGGGGCTTTATGTAACGGTACATAACCCGGTCCCAATAAAGTAAGTCATGAGAATAAAAGTCAGAAATGAGTAGAACTAAAGCTCGCTCAAAATTTCATTATATCACTCCACATAATAAACAATTCGAGTGGTATATAGTGCGAAGTGAGTTCTAGTGTACCCATTGAGGTGAAAAACCAAAGTGAAATTAATGTATTACTAAACTGTGCTGTATGTTTTGGATAGGATAAAACTATGGAAGTAGTATGTAATAATACTAATTGATTTTTGTGATTTTTATTTATTTATTGTAATTTATATTGTATGAACCACAATTTGTTATACCCAAGTTAATATTATATTGTTTCAAATAATTATGTTAGATTGTAAGAAAACCCAGGGTTAATTTTAAAAGACATAAAAATTTTAACTACCAAAGATAATATAAAATTAAAATAATCCTATGAAGGAAATGACAACAGGAAGTAGTACCGGGTATGAACACTATTCGAGACTAAATAAATAATATATAAATTTATTTAATGATAATAAAATGATAAAATATTTATATACAATGTCATAAAAAAAAATTAACCAAAACATATTATGTGAATTAAATTAGTAAATAAACCGGAATGGAAGGGAATTATTTTTCCATAAATAAAATATAAATTTATAATAATCACAAACTGCCTACATAATAAAAATACTATGTGTTACTAAGAGTGATGAAAAATAACAAGTATTGTTAATAAGATATAAAAATTTTGAACTAAACCGGAGAGTTGAAGAAACGATGCGACAAAAATTATAAAAAAATAACCTTTTTTGGACGTTGGAGGAGGCAAAATTCACGCAAGAGTAATAAACAAAGTGAATACTAACTAAGTATACCTGAGGAATCCAAATTAAATGGTGTTATACATTAAAAACCAGTGGATGAAACCATTCTGAGGATCCAATATAGTTCGGCCTACTTCTAGTCGACAATCAGAAAATACTCTAAACGAAAAGGAAATAATAACGCAAGACGTACCTCATCACAGAATAAAACTTCAATCCAGTAAGGACAACATGGAGCGAGGTAATATAAACATTTTTCGTAATAAGTACAGAAGAAAACTCGTTTTTTAACAGTGAAATAGAACAAAAATATTCATTTTACCATATGTTTCTTTCAAAAGTAAACAAATACATGCTGCTCTCTTACGGCAATTCCGGAAACTACGTAATATTTGAAAAAATAAACAAAATTATTTATTAATTTTTGATATTTGTAAAGCGTAGCAATTAGCCATTTCTGACACTCTCATAACACAAAGAATTCACCCTGAACCCTGGGGAATTACTAAGAATTATGTAATAACTGATGTATTTTATTATAGCGTAATATTGGTTAAATAACAACATATATGTTTTGTTCCTTAGACAGATCTATGTTTACTCGGTAAAGTCGAGATGATGTTTTTTTTTAAAGATTAATTGTGATACCTATATTTTGGTGGCTGGAGACAAAGGTCAATAATCAATAAAGCAATATTATTGAAAATTAATATTGAATTATAAAGTGTTATAATTTATGGTAGTGGGTAGTTAATGAAAATTTCAGCACAACATACAGAAAAAATCGTCACAACAGAGGGGCAATAATGATACTTACTCTCTCTTCTGTATAAGGCTGAACAAATTACCTCCTTGACCCCAAATCACACACTCTCGATTTCTTTTAGATTGAGTAAAACAAGATAAACAAAATCCTTTATTTATACCGTTTAAAACGTCAGTTAGTATAATTCAAAAGTGACGCATACTACTTGAGGTGTATAATAAAACTCTACTATATCTCACACAAACAGTAGAACGTTACAATATATGCTGAAAAACTTCAAATATATTCCTTGATAGAAACAATATTCAACATAAAACTCTATAGTAAACAAAATCCCATCAAACAATGAAGAACATATAATTGTTAAGATTATCCAATCATTATTACTCATAGAAAAATAGCTTTCAGGATAATCACACACATTATGTGCATTTTTATTTGTTATTTTGCAATCCACTGTAAAGCAATATAAATGTTTTTGCAAGAAGGATATAACATTTATTTTAAAGATATACAGTAACCCTCGATTTAACGGACCTCGGTTTAACGGACTTCGGATTTAACGGACAGAATTTGACAGACAAAACGATAAAAAAAAAAAGCATGATAATGTTTTTAGGCTTTTGAAACGTATAATGTTAATAAACTGCAGACTCTCCTGTTCTGGCGATATTGCTTGGCTATCGCAGCATTCTTTCGTTTCTTTTCTTCTTGTTTCTTGTTTTGAAACACGCAAATTTTCTCATCTTCAATTGTATTAGATGAGAACGGAGTATTCATCAAGAATTCATTTAATTCTTCATGATCCCTGTCTTTGCGTTGTCGTTGACGCAGGCGTCGCACACGTTCAGTGGAAGACATCACGACGACTAACACTGAACAATATACACTGATATGCATCTTATTTCATTGTGAAATATTCGTCCATCGGCTAATACAGCAAGCATTACAGTGGCACGTAATTTTTCATTTCCCGTAATCTTTACTGTTACAGATTTGGTTCCCTTTTGGTCCACCGTAAATATACGTAAATAAAAAATAAAAAATACGGGCGTTTCATCAGCATTTCCCATGTGTTCAAGTGAATAATTATGCTTCTTGCATAAATGAATGACAAACCGCTGATACTGTAGGAGTTTTTCTTTGTAGTCACTTGGTAGTTTTAGCACGAGTGATGTACGTCATTTAAGCGCAAATCCATTTTGCTGCATCATTCGTCTTATACACCCGAAGCTGGCTTTGAAACCGAAAACTTTTAATTCTTCTGGAATTTCTAAAGCTTTTAATTTTAAAACATGTCTAGTGACAGGGAGCCTTGCCTTTTTAAAAGCCGTACGTATTCACAGAGGCTGGACTCTACTGCTACAAAACGCCCAACTTGAGGTACCGCAAATGCTCGTCGTGCAGTATATTTGCATTTAAAAGTCGTTCCTTCTGTTTTCTCCATCGTCGAATACAGGATTCATCAATATCGAATTTCCTTGCGACTTCACGATTGCATGTTTTTTCTACATTTTGTATCACAATTAATTTATAATTCGCATCGTATGGGTTACGTTTAATTTGATTTGACTGCGTGCCTTTAGTCTCCACAATATCACTCATACCGCAAACACACTACAAAAACGCCGAATGAAAACAAAGTACAGATAAGCGATGTTGTCGCTGTTACAATAGAAAACCACACTGGCAGTTTACCCATTATTTAGAAACATGTTACTCGCACCCCCTCTACTCATCCTGTCTTGCTGCCTACAGAAGGGTGCGAGCACACGCGCGTGTGCACGAACTTACACTTTATCTTCCTATTCTTTCTTCAGTTTGCTGTTAAAACATTCGGTTGTAGTCATAAATCATAACGCCAGAGTTAACTACAGCCAGGCAAACTGCTGTTGCTTAGGCAGTAAACAACTCATAGATACCAAAAGCGTTCGTCCCGCCAGAAGTCAGGTATAACTTCGAATTTCGTTAGCGTGCGAATGCAAGCTGCAGACCAAATTAGTGACCATGTTTTAGGAGAAAAAGTGTGGCTTGTATTCGGAACAATACGGTATTTGCATGATATTAATAGTATTAAAATTTCAAGTGTTATAGGCCTATTTGATTTAAATATATCCTCAAAAAACAAAATTTGCGATTTAACGGACTTTCGATTTTATGGACACCCCTCAGTCCCAATTAGTCCGTTAAATCGAGGGTTTACTGTAGTTGCTTTAATTTTTTGTAGTTTAAGTTATAAATAAAAATAAATTCATAATTCTATATAACTCACACAATTTTTTGTTAGCGCCTAGAAATATTATGTCAAAGAAACTAGGGACAGAATTTTACAAATACAAAATGTCAAAGAAACTAGGGACAGAATTTTACAAATACAAATTTAAATATTCGTATTTGTTTACTAAAATTTGCATTGAAATATAAAAAAACAAACAAAATAAATATATTTTTTAATTTATAAATTATATCCAAAATCATAAGATTAACTTGTACCTTAAACTCCTACTTAAAGGACTTGAATGTACTACGTTGTTCCAAGGGAAAACACCTGGCTTTGCTGGCGCTGGTATTAAATACCCCAAGGAACCCAATATGGATGTCTCATTTGATTCCACACCTTCCAACCAATCTCAACCCCCCCCCCCCAACAAAATTCAGGCTACCAGGCTACGTTCTTGTGTCAAGGTTAGGCAAACTCAATATTTGACTGCATCTTACATTGGTTGAGGGAGTTGAAAGTAATAAGGTACAAACCATATATTTCCTTTTTGTACTGCTGAAGAAGTTTAGGAAAAACAGGCAGCATGTGACTTGTTACAATACTGGTGATGTGGCCAGCTCTATGCTTAAACTATCTGTCATGATTCCATTATGTTATTTTATAAATTTATTTCTTAAACTGGGAAGTTAATAAATCCACGCTGATATTTATATGCTGCCAGAAATGAAACCCAACAGAGGTTAAACACAATATTACCCTTCAGAATCATTTATATCAAATGAAAATGTTAAATTATTAATATCTAAATTAATGTTGTTCAGTACACATGAGTTTATTAATTTGTCTCTACTCTATTTTTTGAAAAGAGAAACCCATCCATCTATTTCACATATCATTTCAAACAAGTAAATAAAGTAAATGAGAAAATATGGTACAAATATTTTTAGATTTCTGTTAGTTTAACATAGTAGAATGCTTATTCTGTTAAACCTGTTTAACAGGAGGTTGAAACATCTATCACAACCAATCCCGAAAGTGCTAATTATTGCCCATTTACTAATAATTCAAGCTGCACAATAAAGGTTATATTTTCTGTGCATGAAGAAAAGTGTGAAAAATCATCACTTATTTCTGGACTTACTGAACAGAAATTTACTTATACCTTCTGGAGGTTAAAAGTGAGCAAGACATGTAATAATTACTGTGAGTTATCTAAAATACACTCTCTTCCTTTAATCATTGGTGTGAATGTACACTGATATATGTGTGTATTCTTGGTCAGAAACAAGAAGTCTCTTCTTGGTGTTGAAAATAAAAGTACCAGATGTGCAAGGAAATCTCCTAATTAACTTTTCTACAAGGTGACCACATGAAGAGTCATTATGGTAATTATTGATCTATCCTGTCTTCTCTGTTAAATTACATAAAGTTGCTTTGTAGGTGACATTGAAAGCAGCAACTAAATAATATTACTACAACTAAATAATATTACTACAACCTCTTAAGACGTAAAATGATTAAGACAGGTTAAAGTGACAGGAGAAATAGACACAGCAGTAAGTAAAACAATTAATTATTTTAACCAAACTAATTTGTATACTAGTGAGAGCACTTGTTTGTTATCCATATATAAAACTATCTGCCAGTTACGTGTTAGTCCCAACAGCGAACCCAGTATATAATTCACAAAAGCACCTTGCTGCCTTTGAAGTAAGTTTTATATAAGCTAAATTAAGTGCAGTGTACTGACACTAAATAGCTACAGTAATATTATAAATGGTAAAAAAAATTATATGAACACACACACACACACACACACACACACACACACACACACACACACACACACACACACACACACACACACACACACACACACAGTTATAACTTTTTGGTCAATATACGCTTTTTGTGAGCCATTATTTTGCTTAAAAATTCGATACTTTTTCATTATATTAATTATGCTGGACAGCAAATTTTGTATAAAGATATCTGTATAATTAGACATTTATCAGTCAAAATATTCATAAGTATGTAAAAGGAAAATTTTAAAATAATGTTCAGATTATGTTTTGAATATTGATATGTTTTATAGACCATAAACTGCAACTTGTTAAAATAGCTAAAGATTTGTTTAATTTACAGAACTTATGTAAACTTAATTGTTACATAATCTGTATTTAATTATATCAACTTTAAGTTACAGCCATTTCCTATGTTTTTAGTAATGAAAAACCTACAAATTTTTAAAAAAATATGCTTCAAGTTATACAATTTTTTTACTAAATAACATTGGTTAGTTACAACTTAAAACTAGTAATGAATTTTCTATTGTATTCTTTTTTATTTTTTATAGTCTAAAGGTACCATATGATGTGTAATAAAATTTTTTATTCACATTCTTAAAACGATCAATTTCGGTCATAGACCATCATCAGGTTATATATAGCACATTTTCGGTCACAATATTGTAAAACACTCTAATATTGAGTGTTATCAATAATATCTGATGATGGTCTATGACCGAAATCGATCGTTTTAAGAATGTGAATAAACATTTTTATTACACATCATATGGTACCTTTAGGCTATTCAAAATAAAAAAGAATACAATAGAAAATTGAATTATAGGTACCATTAGAAAAACAATAAGTGTAAGTATATAAAAATACATCACATTATCATTAGTAATGAATTGTTCAATAAGTTTTTAAGACTTACATCCAAAAAAAAGATATACGTTCATATATAATTATTGCTTTATTTGTTTATAGAAAAGGTAGAAAGTAATGTTAATTAAATTAATTAAATGATAATATTTTTTTAGACAGAATTTCTCAGTTTAATTTTACAAATAGTTCATTTTATTACACACTTTAATTTACTACTATTGTTATTGTATTATTGTACTAGTATTGCTTCTGACTCAATAATAGTCATAAAAAAAATAATGTGAAAACTATGTACAGTAGAGCACTTGAAAATCGTGACATTGATTATCTATTATGTGGGTTATGCAAATGCTACTCAGTATATAACGCATATTCTGTGAATTCAATGAATTGAGCTTTCTTCTTCAAGCTGATTATCTACTTATTTTCTTCACTCCAACATTTAAGTCTATCAGCAACTTATTCAAGTGCTGCATTAGTCATTTGACACATTTGTGTCTTGTGCCAATTTGTGTGTTTTGTAATAAAATGATGTCTAAGAATAACTTCTCAGGTTTGAAGTGTAGCTGACATACTAGGGGGGTTTCAAACAGAAAATGGGAGCAACTTGTTTCAAGTTATCTCATGACAATATAAAAAAGCAATTCAGTAATAAAGGTTTCTTATGTTCTTGACAATGACAATACTAGTTTACTCAGGAAAACCGGTGTGTACTCGTTTTACAATACAATAACTTTAACCTCTGATCAGGAACTAAATCGGAACTAAACTAGGTCAGCAGCATTACATAAGGTCAGCATCAAATTTAGTACCGCAAGTACAACGTACAATAACGTTATTCACACTGACAGCCTGCTTTTGCTTCTGATACTCAAATTACACACACACACACACACACACACACACACACACACACACACACACACACACACACACACACACACACACACACACACACACACACACACACACACACACACACACACACACACACACACACACACAATTTAAAGGCATAAAAATCCACTTATAACAAAAACTAATTAGCTGGATAGATGCCAATGTTTTTATTGACTGTCAAAGTTGAAAAGTATCAGAAGCAAAAACAAATTAGTAAAAGTATTTTCCTTGAATATGTTCTCATATAAAAGAAAAACTGATTTAGGAAAACAGTAAATGGAAATAAGCCTACTATTGCAAAGAAACGTGCAAAATCAAGGACACATTGTGGGAAGGCATAGTTTTCCTGGTCAACAGCCAGTGAAGGGCCAGTCTTCACAACATTTGTGTGGGATGAAGTGTGCAGAGGGGCATATTTCATCAGTTAATGTATTGCGTGGCTAACTTCTGCCCCTTTTACAAGTATTAACCGCAGAACTCAAATTTTAAGCTGGATAAGTTGGACCTTACATATAGCAAAACAGAGTAGAATATATCTTACTATCTAAGGTGTACATCACTTGAAACAACATCTTTTGTCATGAGTGTACATTTCACCCATACAGTTTTTGGATACAGATTAATTATATCGTTATGCTATTACAGAAAATTATACGTGTTTCTCAGCTATCCCAGTGGAGTCCGGCTATAATGTGTGTGTGAGCATACATATTGCTCCTACTTTGAGATGGACAATTACGTGACACTTGTCATGCGTCCGCAGCTGAAGCTGTTCCAAACTTTACCGGTCTGCGCGCACTGTGTTAAAAAGGCTGCAAGGAATTATGCTCTAGTGTTTTCTGGTAGTGTTGACGCATATTATGGATTATTCTTGAATCTCAGCGGGGTATAAATATAAGCATTCAGCAATGCTAAGTTTCAGTTTAAGTGGCGATTTATTCAAGTGAGATTCGAGTTATTGTCGGGTGATTTACACAGTGTGTTTCAAGTGGTGTATTAGTAAAAAGTTATTATAGTGCGGAATTCTTTATAGTTGACATTATTATTTGTGTGGACAGATTAATTTGAATTGTTGTACGAGAATAATCTTGTTGAATACAAACTGTTAATTGTGATAATTAAAGCTGGTTTTTAGTGACTTTATTGGTGTCTTGTATTTTGTTTTCCACTGTACCATACGATGATCAGTAGAGCGTCGTAACAATATTGTATGAAACGCCAGTTCTTATAACATATGAATTTATAATGTACCTTGAAGATTGTGCTCTACTGTACATATGCATATATGAGAACACAATGAGCAAGTGAGTGAGCAAATTGGTGTAATATGCAACGTCTACTACAGTTGTGTATCATAGCAATTCCATTCCATGTGTGCACTGCCAGGTGTACAACATACAATGAATGATATAAACTATGAAGCAGTACGTGTAACTATGCTGTTGTCTGTTTTATCTTACGCGTATATCTTTATCATGCATCCCATACCTCCCAGTAGTTATGGTCCCATTCAGGGAATAAATCAATGAAGCTTTCAGGCTCATCTCCCTGTTTAACTGTCATAATAACTGCGTCTTCTGGGCGCCTGTGAGTTGGTTCTTCATCCAGGTACTCCTAAAATTGTTGAGAGAGTATAAATACGTGTAAACTGTATTCACTTCAAATAAACAATTCTTCACACAAACTCACAAAATATATGAATGGTGTGTGTCTGTGTGTGTGTGTGTCTGTGTGTGTGTGTGTGTGTGTGTGTGTGTGTGTGTGTGTGTGTGTGTGTGTGTGTGTGTGTGTGTGTGTGTGTGTGTGTGTGTGTGTGTGTGTGTGTGTGTGTGTGTGTGTGTGTGTGTGTGTGTGTGTGTTATATGAAAATTTATCTCAAGTACATGTGACATATTCTACATAGTAACTGGCCACCAAAGAGAATTTACTAGGTAAAATGATACTTGTTATATGGATTAAAATTCCACTTATTGGCTCTTGTATGTTAAACATATTGGCAACTTTTTTTAGTCAGTTTATTTAGCGGCAATGTTTTTTTTTCAAACATGGTTAAAAAACACCAGTTCAAAGCTATAGCAAATTGCAGAATGTTTCTTTGATGACTTGTTTTTTGTAACATATAATAATCTTCATTATAACAGTATATAAACGCAGCTGTAGCCAGTCATATGTACGGATCAGAGTACCTTTGGCCCTGTGGCTAGTATAAATCAAGGCGAGAGATGACAGTCACTGATAATTATTTGTTAGTTTCTGAGATTTAGTAACTTATTAATTACTTCATTGTCACGATAGACTGTGAAGTATGAATACTGTGTCTTTAAACATTGACAGTGATGGAATATCTGTATTTAAATGTGAAAAGCAGACATTAGCCATCACAGAGACTTAATTTTGTAAAAAGCAAAGTTTTGGCTACACTAATATACTTAATATAAATATATCACTACTGACTTGGATCACTAATTTTTT
Source organism: Magicicada septendecula (assembly GCA_034769895.1). Taxonomy (NCBI): domain Eukaryota; kingdom Metazoa; phylum Arthropoda; class Insecta; order Hemiptera; family Cicadidae; genus Magicicada; species Magicicada septendecula. The sequence continues at coordinate 824,426,497 of CM068368.1, forward strand.
ATTGGTAAAAAATGGTGAACTTTTACCTGATAGCCTAAACCAGTTTTCACTTTGATGGAGCTTCGTCAGAGCTCCAATAAAGAACACCAATAAAAAATTAGTGATCCGAGTCAGTAGTGATATATTTATAATAATTTAATCGACGGACACGTCATGGACAACAAAATCCAGGTATATACTTGTCTTTAGGCAAATAATTATGAAACATAAAAATACAAATAGAGTCAACAGAAGATGGCTTCTGATTTCTAGTGTAGTAGCAATGCTGGTTTTTTAGATAATTAAATCTATGAAGTCTATTTTCTGCTTTTTAAATTTAATATGAATATTGGGTCATGCGTTACTGGATTTTTTTTAGAAGAAGAATTTATAAATTAAGTGTATATTGTATTAAAATAATTATTTTACTAATCTACAGTGTCAATTTGAATTTTTTCTTTAAACATTATCAGACTTGTAACATTAAATTAATTTGGAAATAAACATAATATTTGGTCACTAGTTGAAACACGTTTTCAATAAATGCTAAAAAAAAACATTTGGGAAGATGTAGCACATTATCAGACTAAGAATACTATATAAAAATATGGTATTCCATAAGGTGTTCAGGATTAAACGAGTTTTGTCAACACTGACTCCAAGCTAAATATGAATTCCTGAATGTCTATCTGAAAATGTGCAAGCGTGTTTATAATCATCTTAAGTAAATGTGTTCTGACTCTATTACAGTACCTCTGCCATTAAATGGGACATCTGCTTTTCTTCTTCGCTTGCTTGTTTACCAATCCACATGTAAACGATGTCACCAGAATCCAGCATCATCACATCATCTTCAAACAAGTCCTGCAATGTAACAGAAAAATACTTACTCAGATTGTAAAAGCTCTAGCCCTGGAATCTGGGTTTACCACTTTATTTCTACCTAAAGCACTTACTTGCTTTCACAAGCATAGTAGCACACTGAATAAATGAATTGGATTGGTCATGATAAACAATGGAGTAATAGAGTAATACAGTTGATGTGTAGTATCCTACAGACACTTGGTAATATAATATAATATAATATACTTCTGGTCTTTACCAACCCTTCACTGCTGGTCATGATCTGCATATAATCACAGGACTGATGTATGGCATTTGAAAATTTGATAGAGTTAATCTCAAAATACTGACCATGTTTCAGATCAGGTAGTCTGAGGCTGTCAACTATACATCCTACAAGTATTTTTAGTCTACTGCATTAAGTACTTTGTCAATAATTTTAACATAGCATATTTGTCTTCTTGCTTGTATCCAACATTTAACTAAGAACATCCCCTCTTTATCAGATAAGTACTTGATATATATATTATGTTTATACGTTTTTACCTGGGTCAATAGTAGGCATTTATACCATAAATGCAATAAAAAAAAAATGCGGTGTTAAACAAACAAAAGTACTTGAACAAAGTGGCTGGACTGATTATGTTAGTTCTAAAGACTACAAATTAGGTACTGTTACTATGAATGATATATATTTGGTATAATTAAACCCATCCACTTCCATTACATTACAAACAATCTGAACAAACTACGTATAGAACATACAGGTATATGAATGACAGTGCCCATCATCAACAAAACATGATTATATTATACAAAAAACACAACTTAAACTAATACTTATGAGAAGTTTTAAAACATGTATTAAAATCAAATTTACCTCTTGAGTGAAATGGAAAATCTCTTCAACTTTGAGTTTTTTGGCGGAAGGAACATAGCAATGGAATAACTTAGGTACAAATTCAGGTCCATATTTAGGTCTCTTTGGCACTTCAATCTGGCCACCAAGAGCTGTCCAGAACTCTTCTGTTTCCTCACCATCATTCACTGTTACAACAGTACGATCAGGAGTTACCAAGTCGATCACATTTTGGGTCAATTCTTGTAAGGCACTTGGACACTCCTGAAAAAGAATTCAGTTTCATTCATTCAGTGGAAAAAATGTGATTGTAAAAAGAAAAAAAGATTACAACTAAATGAAAAAATGCTGAAACATATTTTCTAGTCAGTTTAATATCAGGTTAGTAAAAGTCATCTCAAAAAGCAGAGATGGATTCAAAACATCTTTTACTTTCTCAGGTATAATTATGGTCAAAACAGATAGATGGGAAGGTAGGAAAATATATAAAGATAGAAAGAAATATTGGGAGAAGAAGAATGATGATGTCTATAGGTTATGAAATTGTAGAGATCTGACAGGAAAAGAGCAGAGGAGACTCTGTATATAATGTTGTGTTTGTTAAATTAATATACTACTTAAATATCTATTATAAACTATGTATATTTTATACATTACATTGCCTATCCATAAGTACGTTGTGCTGGGTGTCTCCAGAACATATGCGTATTCAGAGTCCAGTGAATCAGCAGTTTCAGCCACTTGAACTGCTCGAAGAGTGTCATTACTTGTTCCTCGTACCTAAATATTAAATAATGTTAATTATAGACTCGTTTTTAGGATATTACATAATTATATAGGTCTGGAATGGATTTACTTATCAAATTCAATTATTGAACAAATCTAGTCAAATAAAATTTCAAATTACTGTTCAAAAAAGGTAAGCAATCTCAATTTTGCTTCAAACATTATTATAGTACTTTACTTATCAAATAATTATACAGCACTTGTTTAACAAACTGAGTATACACTTTACAGTATCTAATAAGTCTGTGTCTTGTTTTTATGTTTTACAAGACAACATTTATTGTTTTCTTAAAAAAAAATTTGATTTTTGTTTTTGTTTTTTAAGTGTTATAAAATAATTACTTAAATACTGATACAAAGTTACTGGGTTTTGCTCAAATGATTTTTTATTTAACAGTTCATACTACTATCTTCAACCTTGCTTTGACGTAGAATACATCTTACCTTTCAGGCCAGCAATAGGCACCACCAACCAGAAAATCGAGCGTTACGTTTTCACGTCACGTTTGAAATTGAACTATTATCTAAACGACAAAAGTTTCATGCTTATATGAGGTACCATTCAACAGATAAAGGAACAATGATAATAAATAGCACAATATAAGCGTGCTATTGCATCATCCAGCGCGGGGTGAGCGGGGGGAGAAATAGAAATGTTTTGTGCTGCTCGGTGCACACTAAAATTAGTATTCCTCCGGTTTCCGATGCGATAGAATGTTGAGTGAGGTGTCGTTAAAATTATCTCATTGAGTACTATCTACATAGTGTACCGTAATAGCAGTGATATTATTAAGAGGTTTGAATAATCGTAATTCAAGTTGTAAAAATCGTGTGTTCAGATGAATTGTCACGGTATATGGATGCTAAACGTGCTCAAAAGTATTGTAAATGCATACAGGAGAGTAGAGAAAATCATGGGGAATTAAAAAAACCCAAAATGACCAATGCTGAACGTCAGAGGATTTACCGACAACGCTTAAAAGACAAGGAAATAAATACTGAAGTCGAGTTGGATCAGGAAGAGCGCCCGACTTTGCAAGTGTATCAGCCGATCGAATTCAGCAAAACGTGGCAGTTAACTACAAAGCACATCCACAAAACATTCTTTAATAATGAATTTGGACATGCGTGTGACGTTTGTGACAGACTGTGGTTCCAGATGGACATAAAGATAGTGGCTGTTAAAGTGATGCCGTTGCAACACCATGGAGACCAGAATTAATTACCATAGTAACAAGTAAATAAACAAATGATATTTAGCGGCATCGGAACTATACTTTTATCCATTCCTGCAGTTTTAATGTTTTTACTATGTGATTGTATTGATATATTTGTAATTTTTTATACAGATACACCTATATATTTTGTAATTGTCTTAAGCTATTATAAAATGTGTGTTTATACGTATTTCTGATGATGCAATGAACAAGTAAAGTATTAAATACTACTACTAAAGATGTCAACAAGACCAGAATTAATTACCATAGTAACAAGTAAATAAACAAAAAAAAGCTATTTAGCACATCGGAACTGTACATTTATCCATTCCTGCAGTACATTTTTGATGTTTTATATAATATGCGTTTGTATCGACATATTACGATGTGGAAAGTGTACTAATTGTAAATTGTCCTATTGCTTAATGCAAAGCAATTATGAGGTACCATTCGACAGATAAAGGAACAAAGATAATAAATAGCACAATATAGGCGGGCTATTGCATCATCCAGCACGTGGTGAGCGGGGGGGAGAAATCAAAATGTTTTGCGCCGATCGGCGCGCACTAAAATTTGTATTTCTCCGGTTTCCGATGCGAAAGAATGTTGAGTGAGGTGTCGTTAAAATTGTCTCATCGAGTACTATCTACATAGTGTACCGTAACAGCGGTGATATTATTCATAACACATTAGCAACCCTAAAGCACACAGACGTACAGACTGTAATCTACAGTCTGAAGATTTGCGGCTGTGGCTCCGACACAGCCCCCGCCGATTTTTTTGTCTGGCGATTACATCAAAGAATTAGGCTGAAGATGTTGGTATAAGTAACTGAAACAGGCATCAGACTACTTCCATCCAATAAAACTGTGTGCAATTATCTTACCAGTTTTGCTTGACATCGCAACTAAATTTCATATCTACTCAGAAATGACTGATTTCATGATTAATTTTTGATAAAGTAAATGTGAAACACTCTCTCTCTCTCTCTCTCTCTCTCTCTCTCTCTCTCTCTCTCTCTCTCTCTCTCTCTCTCTCTCTCTCTCTTCCAACAAGTTCACGTACATGTATATGAATGTGTACAGTAAATATATATCAGAATAGACAGATACGAATAAACAAAACAGACAATTAAAGTTAAAAATTTGCTCTGAGAGGTGAATTAATAGTATGGTACATTAGAAGATATAATAATTGAGAATGTAAATTAGTGAAGGGTAACATCTGTAACTAATATTTTTGAAGAAAAAAAATGTTTTGGATTTGAAAAATAAACTTTAATTGGAAATATATTCTAACCCAGCAATAAGGTTGAGTGGCTAAAGCACCATGATTCAACTTGCAAAATCACGCATCGTATGTGCAGAAAAGAAATCTGGACAGATGACCACCACATTGCTAGGTGGCTGGGAACCCCTACCTGCAAGGGTAGACAGAGGACGATGTTTACAGATATTTTCTATCTCAACATGTGAATTACCAAATATATGTTTTTTTGTTATAGATGAACTGTGTTATAATTAATTAAACTATACTCATTATTATACTGTGCAAAACTGTCACACTTTGTCAGTTGTTTTTTTAAATACTAAATAATAAATGTACCAAGAGATTAAAAAATTTAATATCTGATACCTCAAAAAGCCTTGTGCCATCATCATCATAAGTTTCATGGTCACGAGCATGTTTGAAACCACTTACATGGCCACCCAAATACACCACCATCTTTCCTGAAAACACATTTGTACAAAATTACACCACAGACTAAAACCACACACACACACACACACACACACACACCTGTTCTGATTCAATAATCTTGTGTACATCTTATACACTAATAATAAATCATTAACATCAAATGGGCAACTGAAATGATAAAAACCTTTGAAAAGACGTAGGAAATGGTTTGGTTCATTTCCTTGTGTTACTCGTACTTGAAGAGACCTGGTACCAAGTTCATTGTCAATTCTAAGCGCGTGTAGAGCTGCTGCAGATTTCTCGTCTTGTGTACTGTCTTTTCCCTGAACATTAATGTTAATCAGACTATTAATTTTTTTACAGAAGATATATAGACAATCTTGTTGAATTTACAGAGTTGTGTGCACTTAAGAATATATAAATGTGGAACAGATATAATAAAATAATTAACAAATAAAAGCATATATTGTGGAACAGATATAATAAAATAATTAACAAATAAAAGCATATATAAAAAATTAAATTAAGTTAGAGAAAATATAACTGATTTTACTTCGTAAAAGGAAAACTGGTGAGCAACGTTTTCTATGGAGAGTAATATCACAGTAATAACTGTAGGAAACAATTTTGTATTTGCTAAAAAAATCTTTTTTTTTAAGGCACCAATTAATTTAAACTTCATGTTTGTAGTTTTTGAGTTGAAATGTTTAAATATGTCTTGTATGTGGCAATTTAGTCAATAATGAAGCAGTGACCCATACAAGCTATGCAAGTACTGTTTACAATTTAAACAATGACTGTCAAAGAAAACTTTTTTTTGTTAAATACACTATCTTTTCTATATCAGCGAGTCACTGACAATCCTAAAAACTTTATGTATAAACAAAATGAGACTAATATTAATCAGCAGATAAGGAAGGCTGTTTATAAGTTAGTGGTAACATGTGAATACAACTTGTCTATATACGCTGTCTGATTATGCCTAGTGCTTATGGAATTCATTGCTCTCTATACATCATAGAGATGAATGTCCTAGCGGAGAGGGAAGACCATAACCTACATGGCTTAATATGCCGCAGTAATTGTAGCATGTTGCTGTACTACAACCATTGTGTTAATATTTAAATGCTGTCTAAGCTCCTACCACTCCATGTGATGCTATTGCAGACAATTTACTCATGTAGTTACTATATGGTACCCACATGTTGATACACTTATGGTAATATATAATGTTATGTAAGCTATGTTATTATAGTTACTTAATAATTTAAAACCATAAAGTAACTGGTTTATTTTATTTTCTAATGGTATCACTAATTTTTTATTACTTCTTCTTCTTCTTCGTCTTCTTCTTTATCTAGACCTAGTGTCTCTCAGCATCAGGCTGTAGAGAGCCTTCTTTTATTGTCTCGATCTATTTCTGTTCATGAACATAGCCTTCATTTCCTGTAAACTCTTCCCATGGTCCTGTTGCAGTATATCAATATATTACTGGTATGGCATCCTTGACTTCCTTCTTGGTCTCTGATCAGGGGTGGTAACAGAAATCGTGGGGCCCAGTACAGATAAACCCACGGGGCCCCCCTTGTTTCTACCCTGCCCCCCACCCAAGCACCCTCACAACACACCACCATCACAATCACGTTTAAATATTACACACATAGAGGGTGACTAAGGAACATAGAAAACTAAAATTGAAACTCTAGATCATCTTTACTTCGTATCAACAAACACTGAAAATTTAATAAAAGAAATTTATTTAGTGTACATAAGGGTACACAAAAAACAAATTCTAAAACTACTTTATATTAACAAAAACATAAAACTTAATGGTAGATTGGTAGGTTACAACCTTTTTTTAATATACATATCGTAAAATTCAATAGTATTAAATGAAAGTTATAATTAACAATGCATTAAAGTAGTCTTCTTAGTTTGGCTGTAGCAAAGTCTTTTATGACACTGTCAAAATCTATTTTCCTTGAAATTTCTTGTTCAATGGAAAGTAAAGCACAACTGTTCAGGTGACCTTGTGTCATGGTTGCACGAAGGTAGTTCTTTATTAACGAAAGCTTACTAAATGCTCGTTCTTCTTCAGCAACTGTGAGTGGAATTGTGCAAACAATTCTGATTGCTATGCATACTTGTGGGAAAATTCCTTCAAGCCACAATTTAAAAATTTTATTTAAAAGGTTTATGGGCCCTTCCTGCTTTCAGCGGTGCTTTCAAAGGTTACTTTGTGCACATTTTTTAGGTGCACAATCTCATCATTAAACGAGGCAGTTAGGTCATTGGGGTACTTTTCCCTTAGCTGCACAGATCATTTTAGAAGTTCCTCCTTATCTACAGTCTTAAATGACAATATCGGGGAAAACAAATTAGCAATTGTGCTCATGTGTTCATACCTATTAGCAAACTGAAAGATAAGAGAGTCTAATATGACATAAAATACATTAATTTTAAAGTTTTCCTGTGGTTCTAAAGGAATGTCTTCATTGCATTTTATTTTATTTCTTCCTTGCTTTAAATCTGGAGTAATTCCAAAGTTATCTGCCACAAGTTTTGCTTCAGACAAAATTCTTGGCCAGTTATCCCTTAAGTTTTCAATTTCTTGCTGTAGCTCTAAAATATTTGCAACCGCAATGTCTAGCGTGACACTTCTGGACTGCAGAACCAAGTTCTTTTGGTCGAAACTCTCGAGGACCTTTATCCACACAGCACTCATAAGGATTGATTTGAAAGACAAAAAGTAGTCTCCAGACCAACAGCTTCAGAAAAAGCTTCATGGGTAAGTTTTTTAGATCTCTTCTCTATCAAGTCATCCAGTGCTTCGATAATGCTTGGAAGATGCCTAGTGAATACTTTTTCCACTCCAATTTTGCGCTTGGACTACATATCATGCGAAATGACAGTCACAATAGTTTTAGTAATGATCTGAATACAGCTGCTGTTGTAAAAATGTACTAGCGACTATCGAATTCACCATTTTGTCATGCGAATTAAATAACACTGGTAGTGGATAGGGGAGAAAGCTATGAGACGGGAAAACAATAATATGTCCTCATAGCTATTAAATTGAACAGGTTCAAATTTAATATTGGTCCTGTTGTGGTTAATTAGAAATATTTTGTTATTTTTCTAAATCATAACCAAACTAAAATTATTTATTCTTAAAAATTGTTTACACAAAAAAATGGAGCCCCTGTCGGGGCCCCCTTGAGCTCAGGGCCCGGTACAGCTGTCCCCTTTGACCCCCCTGTTACCACCCCTGTCTCTGATCCACCACATTTACTTCAAGAAACTGTTTTAATTTTTTTGATTCATTCGCTCTGCTTGCATCTCCCAACCAACTTCAATTGCCTCAACTCCAGCAAACCCATTAGAGGCTTTACTCCCAAATTTCATCTGACTGTCTCATTTATAATGCAATCTCTCCTTGTTTTCCCCATTATTCATCTGATAAAACTCATCTAATGTTATTATACTTGCGTGTTGGTCACTGCTAGTCCAACGTTCTGTTCCATACATCATTCTTGGTAGGTATACGGATTTAAATATCTGTAGTTTTGCTTCTTACCTACTTCCCTTTCCTATAAGTGTGTTGTTTATCGTATAATATACAGAGTTTGCTTTCCTTACACAATTTCATATTTCCTGATCCCTATCAAAAATATGACACTCAAGTATTCATATTCCTTGACTTGAACCAAATGTTCACAATCACAGGTAATTCTCAGGGACTGTCCTCCTTTCTTTCCAACATGCATAACTTTACTCTTCTTGATATTCCATTCCAAGCCTTTTTCCCAGTTCCTCTTTCCATTCTACCACTCTGAACTCTTGAAGTTACTCTCTTGAATCTTGTATGAGCTCTATATCGTCTGTATATAGCAATGCCTGGGCCAAACTCATCTTAAACTTCAATATCCCACTGTGACTGTTCATCTCTTGCATATTTTGTGAATTTCATGACATAGATTGTGAATAGTAGATGACTTACTCTATCACACTGTTTGATGCCCTTCTTTGTTTCAAAATTCACTGACTTTTCCCCATCCAGTCTCACATTTCCCTTTGGCTCATGATACACTTTTCTGATGGCCTGTGTTAGTCTATTTGGAACCCATTTTGCTTGTAAACCATTCCATGTTTCTTTCCTATGGACTGAATCAAATGATGCCACGAATCAGATCCACGAATGCAAGAAATGAATCACAACCTCTGTCTAGGTTTTTCTTTATGATCATTATGAAACTAAAAATAGGCCATAACAAATCTTTTGAGCTTTGCTAGAAAACGCAGCTTCATGTTTAAATAAAGTACATCATGTATTCAGAAAAATTAAACCATCTTGGGTGAAAATTCATTAATTTCAGTAAAAAAAAGTTACATACCAACCAAAAGTAGACAATGTGTCTGTCACGCTTGTACCTATCAAAGTATGTGTATTTGATAACATATGAATCTCCACCAAAGAATCTGCCATAAGTGCTAGGATCAACTGGTGCCAGTTCAAAGTTCTCGATTCTGTAAATTTCCATGCCACCTTGTGCTTCATCGGGATTGAAACCAACTCCATGTCCATTGTGACTCTTCTTAGCAATGGATCGCAGCCTGCGGATTGGACTGCCACCTGTAAACAGTCACAGATATGGTAAGCCCATTGCATATCTACAGTATACACTTCATATGATTAAAAATGAGTGCATACGCACTGAAATTGATATAAATAATTGTAACGTCTCTTGTAAAGTAACATAGTCGTATGGGTTGTCTCTATGCAATGGCTATTACATAAGTGACTGTATTAATAAGGTTCAATTGATCCAAAATTGATAAAATATACAACCTTTACTTGTTATGGAAATATAACTCAAAAACTAAGTAAAATATTTGAAGATACAAATTCAAAAATATCTATAATGCAGATAATCTAGTTTTTAATAAAATAAAACCTAAAACTAAATCCAATATTACAATAAAAATGTAATATCCAAAATAGAATGTCCAGATTTCAATAAATTTTTTGTAGGCCAAACAAAGAAAAAACTTCTCGAAAGATTCATTCAACACTGCAATATATTTTTAAAACAAAATAATTAAAAATCTAATTTAGCCGCTCATTGTCTGAATAATAAACATCAATTTCCAGACATTCAAAATTTGAAGTTAATTAAAAACATACAAAATGGTGAAAAAATGAATTTTTGGAAAATCTTAATATTTAAAAACACAATGAAAATAATGTACTAATTAAAGAACAATCTCAAACAAAAACAAAATAAGATGATCTGTTTAAAATTATAAATTCATTAAAACAAATAAAATATAAATATTAAATATTTCCAAAATAACCATAAAAACAACTGATTAAATAAATAATCATTAAAACAATTGATAATTTAAATCAAATTAATTCGATTATTTGTTATTTTGTATTAAAATCGAAACGAATTTGATTATTCGGTAGTTTCTATATCAAAATCGAATTAATTCAATTATTTGTTGATTCATTTGCAAACCTGATTAAAATACAGTACAACTACTTCCAGAAGTAATTATAATTTTATTATATATATGTTCATATTGATATTTATATATTTTGATATATTCATATTTGCTCAATTTTCTTGTATATTTTATGTTATTATTAATAACAATAATCCTTTTTGTACAAGAATATATTCTCACAAAATATATGTGTGTGTGTATAAAATCAAATATTAAATTATTTCAAGTGTAATTTATTATTTTACTGCAAGAGTAATTTTATATTTTATATTACCTCCCTCCCACACACACACACACACACACGCACACACACATTTGAGTATACAATACCAGTGCTGCCACGACGGTATGGCATATCTTCCCAGTCACTGAAGTACTGTTTAAATGCTGTTGGTTCTGCACCTTCCACAACACGTTTAATCTGTAATTTACCAAAAAAGCTTATTAATATTTTGAGTTATATACAGGATTTCTCTGTATTTGATTTTAAAATATTTGTAGTTCAAGTACGAAAATTTCTTTCTCTTGCAGTCAGAAGCAATGATTGACTGTATGTATACAGTTTAAACAAATAGTATTAATGTTAATTGGACTATTAATTTTCGTTTTTACAGAAGAAATATAATACATTTTAGGTTAGTTGTCTCCAAGTCGCTTATATTAATATAATAGATATTTACCATATATCCGTCGTGCGACTTCGTTATTCTTGTCTTATGACGCGTTTCGGCAACGAATTGCCATCTTCAGAAATCTTAATCACTCATTAGAGATCGTTAAAAAATTAAAAACACTAAAATCATTACAGTAAAAGTGCACTTCTACTACATTGGAAACTCACAAAGAGAAGAAAATAAAAAAGTCGAACAATGATAACACACTTCCGGTTAATAAATACATATCTGCAGATTACACAAATATTTTACCAAATATTCTAGTTAACGAACTCAAGAAACACCATGTATTTGTAACTTTCCGTACAAATAACAACATTCAGAGACTTCTTAGCCGGAAAAACAGTATACCAAAAAGAAAAAGAACCGGCGTATACAAGATGAATTGCAGCTCATGCGACATGTTTTACATAGGCCAAACAGGCAGACTGTTTGAAGAAAGATATAACGAACATCTTCCCAGAAGGGAATTACATAAAACAACATCTAATTTTGCCAGACACCTGATACTATGTAATCATAACTACAGTGATTTTGAGACAAATTTCCAGCCCTTGCATTGCTGCAGGAAAGGCAAATACATGGACGCGCTTGAGGAATACGAAATATATAAAGCCGTCAAAAATCAGCAGTGATTATGTCTTGAATGATAAACTTACATTTTCACATAACATCTTGTACGACACGGCAATACTTGCACACGGGTGCCGGTAAATGGATAGTCACAGTACATACGGGCTATAATAAGCAAAACAGGTATATCAGTGGCTATATAAACAGTGAATCAGTTGATCGATATTGTCCACGCGAAAGTAGTCGATCGATATTGTCCACGTGAGAAACGTAAACTTTCATGTTCGCGTCTGTGAGTTTCCAGTGTAGTAGAAGTGCACTTTTACTGTAATGATTTTAGTGTTTTTAATTTTTTAACGATCTCTAATGAGTGATTAAGATTTCTGAAGATGGCAATTCGTTGCCGAAACGCGTCATAAGACAAGAATAACGAAGTCGCACGATGGATATATGGTAAATATCTATTAGAAGAAATATAGATGATCTTGTTGAATTTAGAGAGTTGTATGCACTTAAGAATATATTGAGTGCTTGCAATAACTATTAAAACAAAATTTAGTGGCAGCTAATGGAAAAAGAAGACCCTCTGAAGAAGCTATTTAAAAGCAAAAACCGGTTCAGGTTATAAGGTAAAACTTTTAAGTTTTTACCCATAAAAAACTTTGTGTTCCAACTCAGTAGTGAAATAATTATATTGAATTATAATATCATATTGATCTATATTATATAATATTTCCAATTTTTATAAATTACTTACACTGAACTTAAGTGACTTTATGTTTCCCTATTTCAGACTGAAGAACAGTTTATTACAATTTATATTAAATTTATTATATTTTTTTTATTTTGTTAATAGATTGTTCTATAAATAAATATCAGTGCATGATGTGAGGAGAGTTTTTTTTGTGATTTTATATTACTTGAACAAATGTAAGACTCATATCCATGACAGAGATGACAAACTGTTTTTATTAAAGTTTCATTTATTTATGTTCTGTTCAGCATTGATGGGACAAAATTAAATGGTTTAATACAATGATAGACTCTAATTGCTTTGTTTTATTCCATACAATTACTAGTATTTTTATTAATTATCTTAATCATATGATGCCATACTCTTCCCTTTGTTTTATAACAAAAATCATTTAAAAAATACTTACACAACCTGATTTAGTGTTGAAATATTATAGATATTTAAATTAAAGACTTTTTTTTTGAAATTATTGTCTATTAAGCTGGGAAGTGGGATTGTCAATGCTCAGAATTTTTAAGCGATTCAGTTGACAGCTGACATCTGACAGCCATTTGTTGCTGTTGATTTATGTTTGGTGCCACACATGTGTAATTTACGATCACTGTTAAAATTAACAGTTTCTAACAACTTTGATATTCATGCTGTGAACTGATTTTTTCTTAAAAAGGCGGCAGAGCTGCTGAAATCCTCATCAACTTTGTGAGGATTTTGGGCCAAACGTCATAACATTAAGATAGAAGAAACACATAATATGTTTTAAGAATGGGAAGTGATGAAGTAATATCCATGAACATACTACCTCAAGAGCATAATAGTTGATTGAGACAATCCTGGACATAAAACCTGTACATCTAAAAAAACACCAACAACAACAACACCCATCATGTCATCCAATAATAGTATGTCATTCAGAATAAATATACTATGTTGTTGAAAAAATAAAAACAAAATGACTTTTAGTTTGGAAAACTAGTTAAATTGGGTTCATAACATACTAAATGTGCTTAACACTTATTAATTTAAAAAAATTGTATATATACAATATGCTATAGTTATTTCATTATAAACTAGTGTCATTTAAGTACATAAGAAACAGTTTTCAGCTTCCCTGTCAAGATTTTATTTATTTATTAATTTTTTTTTAACTAACATTTTTGTAACAAGTCTATAATTAAGCACTTAAACACTAGAAATAGAAAAATAGGTAGGCCTACTAATTCAAATGCAAAATCACAACCCAATACACTACCTACTGTTAACTATCTAACTATCTGTAATTGACACCTAATAGCTCACACGCTTCTTAAAATTGATGTTATCAGTAGGTAACAAAACAAAACGGGGAAACCTTGGCTTGAATAAAATTCCCTGCAGATGTTTGCTTATCAAATAGAAAAGAAGATGAATGTGATAATGTCTGGTAAAATCCAATGGGTGGCATCATTATGTTAACCAATAAATAACAATGATAGAAATGTATGACTTCAGATCAGACATTCTTGTACCATTATCAAAAGAAATGAGTTTGGGTACATATCACTGTGGAGTTCAAACTTTAACTTTACAGACAACTTTGAGTAAAACCAATAGGAAACACAATGGCTACACACACCAAAATATAGAAATTTAGGCAAATATCGTTCATTGAAAATTCTGACCCCTACTTTCAGGGGCACGAAAAGAGTCTTGTTGAATGTTTTGTTCTGAATGCCAGGAAAATCTGAAGAAGGTGTTCACATTTTTTAGGCTGCTTAGTTTTTACCATTTGTTTATTTTTATAGTTTCCAAATAGACCTTACTTTCAAAATTTGTATTATTCTTTAACTACTTTATAAGAAATAAATAGACAACTTTGATTACTTATCACAATAATTAAGATATTAATCAGAGAAGTTCAGCATAATCAATTAAGGTTATCATGAAAGCTCCTGTAACATATATTCTGTCTTTAACAATCAATATTATTATTAACTTGTACTAATTATTGTATTTATTCCTATTATAATAACAGGTATTTGTTAGTTGTAGTGTAGCTCTGAAGTAGAATAGATAAAGCGAACAAGTGTAGTTTCCACTTTACCAGAATAGTAATATGTTTAGCATTAAGTCTTTTCACATAAATGTTTTTGTTTCTCTTTGTTTTATAATTAAATCATATATTATACTGTTTACAGAAAAAAGTGATTTCTCACCTCTTTGTCCTCCATCTGTTACTATGAAAGAAACAGAATAGCTCATATTATATTATGACTAAAAATGAACTAAAAAAAATAATTATCTTTCAATCACAAAAGTATTACATTAAAAAAACTCTATTTTTGGTGACAGTATTTGAAACTATGTGGCTATAAGGATTTGTACACACAATATCTCCTGTTTATGCCAGTAAAATTAAGTTATTTATGAAACTAACAAAAACTGTTACTTGTAACTTTGTTATATCATCAATACTTTGTTGCTAAAATTACAACAAAAGTAAATTATACAATAAAACAGAATGTCTTTACATGAGTCCATGATGGATAATTCTTCTCCTGGATGAAAGCTTGGCCATTTTTAAGTGCTTCGACTTTTTCTTGAGTTGATCCTTTCTTGCCGATCCATACGAAAATGCCTGATGTAACAGTATCCAGAATATAACAGTCCTAAACAGAACAATTTTTTTAAAGCATTTAAAAATATATGAGTGTTAATTAATTTACAATATACAGTACAAAAAACATTGTTAGTATATACTGTAGGGACACTGCTGATTACAAGAATATTTGTATAAAACAAATATGTGATGTTACTGATATGAATTACATGTATTTATACATTTTCCGCGGGTGTCATACTATATCATATACAGCGGCAGTATCTCCGATGTTCTGAGAGGCGCATTCGGACACTACGCTTCGTGGTGCCTATGTATACCTGGCCACACGTACAAGGAACACTATACAGCCCGCACGATGAGAGCGGATCCCTGGTGTCTTTTACCGGTCGCAGGAACTGATGGATCTTTTTGGTTGGCTTAAAGACCGACCTACATCGGCACCACGAAGCGCAGTGTCCGAACGCGCCTCTCAGAACATAGGAGATACTGCCGCCTGGGCCAGCCGGAGAAGTCCGCAGTTGCTGAACACGCTCTTCCCCACGACGATCACCGGGTAATGTTTGATGAAGCCCGGGTGTTCTCTTCTGTCTGGGGTTACTTCACTCGCCTGCATTTGGAGTCCATCCATATTCATAAGAATACGTCTGTCGCTATGAACCGCCGGGGTGAAAGCATCTCCTTAAATAGTGTTTGGCATGGTTTATTTTCCATGGCCAATCAGAGTGGAGAATGATGAGCTGGCTTCTGATTGGTTCGCGTTATACACCTAAAGCGGCCAAAAAGTTATAAATAGAAACAGCATAGCTGTCTCTCACTGTTGCTTGTCCCATTTCACTGGGCGAATTGTTCGGCATTCCATCTATTACGAACATTCTTTGCTACTGAAGATGGCCACTGGTGGTGTGGCAGAAACGTCTAGCTCTATAACATCAAGCATTCAACCATGGCCTTTCAGCCCGGAAGTTTTAAATAATTATAGTGACACCGGCCGTGAAAGCCTACGTACTATAATTGATATTATCATGCAAGCTTTGTAATTATACTAGTTGGCGCTATCACGCGGAGCTTTATCCACGACTGCAGCTCCATAAGAGTAATAGTATTTTATATTACTATACTATCTTACCGATAACAATTAATTATTCATAGAAAATGGACACTTTTTTACACTCAATTACACGTAACTATGCAAAATTCAGGCATTAAGATTTTAATTCACACAAAAATAGGTATAAATATGTTAGAAAATATTATTCAGTTACGCGGATTACTTAATTATATTATACGCTTTAGAAACATTTGATTTCTTTTTGTTTTAATATTTAGTATATTTAAAATTTCAATCCGTGCTCTACTGTGAGGCAATTTTGCGGTTTGCGTCTTAGGCATCTCTAGCTATCGAATAGTCATAGACTGTGAACGTAGCGCCGTGTGAAACTAACCCCGGCTTCCAGCATATTTACTCGGTCGCCAGTAAAGTTCTTGAAATTATATTTCAAGAACGACTTCGGACACATCTGTAGCATTTGCGGCAGATATTCTTCTGAGCCAGGGTGGGGGCGAGCGTCCCCCCTTGCCCACACGTATGGGCGCCCATGCTTCTACTAGAGCTGCCCATGGTTATGGCCATTAAATTCATGTTCATTCAGTTTCACTTAATATTAGCAAAAAATTAATTTATTACAACAATGTTGATAATTTTCTCCAGGTGATTTCATATTTCAGTTAGAGTTAAATAAAACATGTCATGAAATTAAGTGTAATTAATTTTACTTAATAATCAGCATTCTCAAAAACAATGTAATGGCTAAACAAAGATGTAACTAGTAATTATTACAACAACAAAAAATCATATTTATTCCAATTTAAAACTAATAAGAAATGAGACAACTTTCTTGAATGTGTTTCAAATCTCTACAACATTAAATTATACACATGCTTGCATTGTTTCAGACATGCATATGAAGAGATGCATATAAATGTGTGCCCAATGCATGCACAGATAAAATATATTAATCAATTGGACTCTCTCTCTCTCTCTCTAAAAAAAATATTTGCATAGGAAAAATTACTAAGAAAAATGTAGCAGTTTGTTCATTTAACTGATCAAAGAAGTGTAAAGGTATAAAACGGACTAATAGATTGGACTGATGAATTACCTTAAAGCTGAACCCAATGAATGATCTGATACAGGTTGGAATAATTCACCTGTTTCAGTTTTTATCAGAGATATTATGATAAAGTTTTTAAATGTCTACAAGCTGTAATAGGTTACTAACCTGCACTGGCATTGCAGTTACAGAATATTTCTTCACAATTCATTTATTCCAGTAAAAGTTATTATAAAAAGTGCCTACATAGTTGTAATATGTCAACTTACATTGGTATCCAGCATTTGTTGCAACAGTGGTTTCTCAGCAACTTTCACTGAAGTAACCTGGCCATTAGCCTCATGGACTTTGTACAATGTCACGATGGTCTAAGCAACAAAAAACATAATGTTAATGTTGAGGCGAGGTACATGTACGCTTGAACTAACATCATGTGGATATAAGTAAACTATGATACATTTAGTTTAGTTAATTTTAATTTATGATACATTTAATTTTATACTGTATTAAAAAACAACTGACATATAGAAATTAATTTACACATTCAAGTTTCTCTTGATAATCAAGTAACTAAGAGATGAGTACCCACCATTGTGTAACTATAGTGGTTACATGAGTAACTACAGTAAAACCTCTCTAATTTGGATTATATGGGGTGAAGCCTAGTCCGAATTAGAGAAAAATCCGAATTATAGAATATTTTATAGAAATTCATACTACAGTATAGGTAAAGTGCCGTAAAAATAAATATTAAAACTATGTAAATATTAATGGAAATTTAAATTTATTGTACTTACAAAATGGATAATGAAATTCACATAAACAACAATCTTTCACCATCAATGTTTTCAAGTTAAGTTCGCACGCAAAAAGTTTATAAGTAATGCACACCTGCAATTATTAATGTACGTAAATATTAATGGAAATTTAATTTTATTGTATTTTACAAAACAGAAGAATAAATAATTTCACAATACCAACAAAAAAAACTTCACTGACAGTGTTTTCACTTTAGCACACAAAGAGTTATGTAATATCAATGGCTGGTCCCTGAAGTTGACAGTTCTGATTCTTCCTGAACTGAAGCTACAGGCTTAAAAAGGTTGAAATTGTAGACTGTTTTGCCCTGTTGTATTGTTTTTTAATAATTTCTTGACGCATTTCTTTGATGATTAAATAGTATTTTTGAAATTCTGGGTCAGTGTCAATAAAGTTAATAACTGCATCGAGATTTTTCCACACCTTGGAAAGTGTAGGGTTAGGAACATTATCGTCGTCCTCTTCATCATCACTATCATCTCCAACTTCTTCTTTCTGACCTTGCATTTGATAGACGATCTCTTCCTCTGTTAAATTCTGGTAGCCTACGTCATCTTCATCGGCACCCAACCATTCTCTTATGTCTTCAATGTTGGTAGCTCCAAAAGCACCTGCATAATCTTCATCTTCCAAACCTTGCAGGTCTATCTCTGGCTCTCTATCGTACAAAATCTTATTCCATGCATTGCATAATGTAGATATTTTGATCTCATTCCAGCTGTTTGCCCAATATAAATAGCACTTTTAATACTGTACTCCTTTATTTTTTTAAGAGTCTGTTCACCCTATTGTCCACTTCTTCATCGTCCATAAAAAATACCATGCATTCGTCGAGTTGTTTATGTCTGTAAAGGAGTTTGCAACTGAGGATTACTCCCTGATCCATTGGTTGGATAAGCGAAGTCGTATTGGGAGGCAAGTACATAGTTTTGATTTTTCCATCGCTGCTAGTCAAAAAATTACCGGAGGGATGAGCAGG
This sequence comes from Magicicada septendecula, assembly GCA_034769895.1. NCBI lineage: Eukaryota > Metazoa > Arthropoda > Insecta > Hemiptera > Cicadidae > Magicicada > Magicicada septendecula. The sequence goes on from CM068368.1 coordinate 824,445,902, forward strand.
AGCATTGTCTAATATCAACAAAGCTTTAACATCCTCTTCTTTTATTTTTAAAACATCTAGCTGGAATTTTCTAACCTCTGGCACAAAATTATGAAAAAAACCAATCGCTGGAAAATTTCTGAGTAAACCATGCAGTCTTGTTTGCTTTGTAAATAACTGGTAGGCTTTCCATAACGTTTTTAATTGCTCTAGGCTTAACTGATTTTCCAACAACGACGGATGTTAGATGGTGAGACCCATCTGCGTTTGCACATAAGAGAGCAGATAGTCTTTGTTTATTTACCTTTCGGCCTGGTGTGGAATTGTCCATACTATAGGCCTGAGTATTCTGAGGAATGGATCTCCAAAACAAGCCTGTTTTGTCACCATTATAAATTTGGGAAAGAAGAAGTTTTTCATCAGTAATTACTGCTTTAAGTTTTTGGCGAAATGGTTCGACACTAGAAACATCGGAACTTAAACTTTCCCCAAATATTTTCCGGTTTACAATGGAATGCCGCTGCCAAAATTTAAAAAGCCATCCTGTACTAGCTTTAAAATCAGTTTCTCCCAATTTTTGAGCAAATCTTTCTGCCGCTGCCTGTAATTCTACACCTCTAACTGGAACACCAACTGAACGTTGCTGCTTGTACCAAGTGTATACAGCATCGTCAATATTACTGAACTTTGCTGCAGTCGTTCGTTTTCTTTTAACAATACTCACATTTGGCGTATCTTGCTTTAAAACAAAATTGGAAATTTTTTTTCTGTCTTTTTTTATATCATAAAACGTAGACTTACTAATTCCAAACTCGTTTAAAATATTCTGCACAGAATAACCAGCGTCTATTTTACTCAACACTTTCATTTTGTCTTCTAAAGTTAAAGTCTTGTATTTACCTCTAGCACTCATATTGTAATACAGTACTGTAAATTAATACTAAACAGTGTTTGAAGAAATGTGGTTTGAAAAGCTGTAGGCAACTAAGAAATAACTTCAGTACAATAGAACGCACACGAATACAATAACAATGACGCACACACTACCAAAGCAGCAGTTGAAACTGGACTAAACCCAGTCGGGGTGGGGGTGCGTATCGCACATTTTGCCAACATAACACTTTACGAATTCCCTAAAGGCAAATGTTTTCACAAAGAATTCACAAAATTAAATTTTTTTTGTGAATTATAATTTTTTTTATGGAGTCCGAATTATCGTAAATTCCGAATTAGAGAAGTCCGAATTAGAGAGGTTTCACTGTATTTTCATTATCCCCACCATTGTCGCGTATTTCAGTATGAAGGCTGTTATTTGGAATTTGAATAAATACTGAAAGACCTTCTCCAGTACAAAGAAAGTAGTGGTTCTACAACAAGTAACAATGAATTTGTTGTGTTATATTGTTCCCCTCTTTTCATAGAGCTATGTGATCATTTCATCCGCTTGTTTTATATATCACCTTAACTCATTTTGCTTCAAATTATTTAATTCTATCAGGGGTGCAGCCAGTTTCTTTCAAGGGGTTCAGGGTTTTTTTTTTAAACTTTTGTGAACAAAACTACAAAAATTAAAGGCACTCGTTATTTGCTAATTATTTTGTTCTAATTAAGAAGTTAAGTCTGAAAAACCAAGGGTTAAATAAGAGATGGTTCTAAAATTTAACTTAGTTATAAAACAATAAATGTGACATCTTCCATTACAATATAAGTAAATTAAAAATACCAGAACATTGGCACAACCCTTCATCCACACTCTACATATGCTAATAATGCTCTTGCAAGACCTATTTAAACCTTTGCTTTAGTGAATAGTCTGTAAAAAATAATTAAATTGATATACTAATTTTTCCAGAAAAAAAATATAAAAGATTTTTATAAAGTGGGAACTACAGGACCTCAAAAACAAGCATTTCAAAACCGTGCTATGGAGTATACAAACATATTGTTGGCCACAAATTTAGTTGAAGTTAGTATATGAATTTACAAGTTCCATGGTAGAGGCTACTGAGTGCTTGTAAATGACAGTTTAATCCTCCCCCCCCCCCAACCCCCCTCACTGCACCACTGATACTATGCTTTAAGATATTTATTAATATCAGATGAAAAACATATACAGTTTTTATACATATGAATATACAGAGTGGGCCAAAAGTCACTACCCATTGTGAGTTACTGAGTTACCCATTGTAAACATAGTTTCTTATGTAAACACTAGAGTGCAATTTTATCGACAAAGATGGAAAACAATTTGAGAAACAATTTAATAAATAATCATGTAGCTTCAATAAAGTGTTAATTCAATTTGTACTGTGTTAATAAAAAACCATGGGTAACTCAGTAACTCACAATGGGTAGTGACTTTTGGCCCACTCTGTATAAATATCTAATGTTACAAACTAATGTGGCATTAGATAGTTTAACTATAGATAACTTACATCTAGGTGTCTCTCAAATGTTATGTCATCATCAGTTGCTGCCTCTTTAGGAACTTCATTTTGAGAACCTGAGCCCAGCTCTTTAAAGAATTTGTCTATCTCTTCTTCATTACTAGAAGAATCTTTAAATAAAAAAAAAGAATATTAGTGAATGTGTATTAAAATTAATGTTACTATGAAATTTCAGTGCACAAGATTTTCTTCTACAAGCATGTTCATTTAAACATGAAATGTTAGTCGGAAAAAAGTTTTTCTTTTTTTTTAATTTGTCACACATTATTAGTCTCAACCTTTTCTACCATATGACTGTACAATTCCTATTAACACACAGTTAATCTGTTTCAACTATGATATTAACTCTGAGAGTAGCAAGCTAATTTGTGAATTTATTTGAAAAGTGTGTGTGTGTGTGTGTGTGTGTGTGTGTGTGTGTGTGTGTGTGTGTGTGTGTGTGTGTGTGTGTGTGTGTGTGACTGCACAGTAAAAGTTTAGGAACTACCTGTTAATGTATTATGTGAAAAACATATATTCAAGACCATTCCATTCCAATTAAGTTCTGTAGTAAATATTAATTTTCACAACTGTTGTAAACGTTTATTAATTATAATTCACTGAATGACACTGAATTCTGTGTACTTTATAAAAGTAAGTCTTAAAGAAAACTCGACCAAGAAGCCACAAAATCATATTAAATACTATTTTAAAGAGAGAATTCATAACTATTATGAATAAAGGAGAACAGACACTTACCAATAATGTATATTTTTCCTCTGCCAGCATGATCTTGATCCCTCACACTTGTAGCAGCACTGATAGCTTTTACTCTTTCTACACCTTTTGATTTTGTACCAACATAGACATAGATATCTTTTCCAGAGTCCAAAATGAAACAGTCTCCTCTGTTCATAGAAGTGATCTTTGGTTCCACCTAATAACACAGGTTTGTTAGTCTTGCGTTAAACAACACCCATTATAACTGCAAGTTTAAGAATCTAGACATCCACAATAACAATATATATAATTTAACCTTAATGTATATGATTTGTGAAGTCAGGTTTGAATAATTTCCTCAGATGCAAATAAGAAGCAAACAAGAACTTTCAGAAAACAACTTAATCCAATACACTGGAATAGGATTCTTGCTTATAACAACAAAACAAACATTTAAAAAACTATGGCGAAGTAAAATAACATGTCGATCATAAATTTGGATAATGTATAATTTAAATAAAGTCAGCAGAACAGAAATGGATTGTTGGCAGAGAAATTTTAAGCTTACCCGTGTGAGACAGGATTACAAACAAGGAGCTAAAGAGATGAAGTAAGGTTACAGTATCCTAAGAGCTGAAAATAATAGGTAGCAGATGGATTGCCTGTAGCGGTGGCTGGTGTTGTCAATAGTAGGGGAGGGGGCAAGGTCGAAGGTTTCATGAACATAAAGAATTGTAAATTTTTCATTTCTCATTACGTATCTACAATTCTGAGCATGAAGCACACATTTTACTAAGACTATACAGTCTATACATAATTATGAAAAACAACAAAAATTTATAAAGATGGCATTTCTGATTCTGTAGCCACTTACGTTTTTCATAAATGTCTCTCTTAAAAGCTTTGTGGGTGACATTTATTTCTAGTATTTCTTAAAGAGGTCATAGACTAACAGTAACATATCTAGAATTTGGCAATTTGGCATTGGGGAAGGGGGTCTGGTCGAATCGGCTTCATACAAAAGAAAAAACAAGTTAAGACTAATCAACATTACTTTTTTTATAGTGGTTGAAAACCATGTGATAATATCCTGAAACAATCCTATTAAAATAAACAATAATAACACAATAAAAATGCGCATTATTGAAAAATTCTTTAGAAGATGCTTATTGACTGAACTGATTTTCCTATAGTTCATATTTCAAACACATAAGCAAATGCTGTGTAATAAAGCTGTTTTTGTATATTTAAAAAAGAGTTACTACTACATTAACATACACAGCTGAAAAATTGACCTAAAAATTAATAGATTAATAAAATTCATTAATTTTTTTCGACCCTCTGGGGTGAGATCCAGTCCCGATCATTCCCCCCCCCCCCATAAGTATGCCCCTGTTGACAGCTTTTCCAACAAAATATCTACTGATTTTATCTTTAAATAGTAATAAAAACTAACATACAAAGGAACCAAACAAAACTAAATATTTCTATAACATTGACACTAAACTTTCACAGCATTTATAATAGCATCCAAAACAACAGCAACTTTTTCAGATATTAACATTGACATATGTTGTGAACTACGACTACGGATCACACACAGTACATCTACCATAGGTTGCAGTAAGATATGCCTAAGAAAAATCTCAGTAAGATATTTCTTGGATTTCGTTGTCCATGACGTGTCCATTCTTAACTAAATACAACTATTATATTAACGACTCCGAACACAAAATTTGTGTTCTGAGTCGTTAATATAATAGTTGTATTTAGTTAAGATATTTCATTGCATAGAGTGAGAATTGAATTGACAATTGTGGCAATTGACTGACTTTTACATTGGATTGCCAGTATAAAAGTTCTACAAGTGATTTCATGAAGCAAGGTTTGTTTTGGGACTGCAAACCTCACCAGAAATGCTGTGCCTTAACTGAACAACAGAACCAAAGAGATCTTACTGAGAAACATTATATGCAAAAAAGTTGAAAAAAATCTGTAAACTACAAAACATTTTCTCTCAAAATATAGTAAACAGGAACTTAAAAAATTGTGTATTTTGCATTTACAAGAACAAAATATATAATATTATAACATTAAGCTCCTTTTTTCTATGGGAAGAAGATTAATAAAAAAGCCTTTGAAGATTTTTGAGAAGTGAAAACGAAGTGTCATAATTTTGGGGATAGCAATTGGGGAGGCAGAGTCAGATGGAGACAATGTTGAAAGAAGGAAGGTAGTGATTACTTAGTTATTCCACAGGACGTAAAAAGTAAAAAAAATAACGTGAAATTTATTTTATTTTTTGAAGAGTTTGTTTCAAAGTGGAATTTTTTGTATAGATTATAAAATATATATGATTATAACATTTACATTACGTTATTAAACTATTAATAAATATTCATATAAAGGTATAGGCAAGATGTTTATTCATACACATAAACCATAAAAGAAAGCATAAATAAATAATTAAGAAAAGAAAGCATGGTACAAAAAAATTGTATTTTACTGTAATCAGGAAATATAGTAAATGTTCATTATGTGGACGATAAATTAGCAATTCAACAATTCGATAATTGAATCACCGGTTAACTGAGTTAATGATTGTACTCAATCAGGATTTAAGATCACAAACTATATTATTGTATCTTACTATATCCACTTAATTAAATCAGTTGTATTACTGAATCAATTTCTGAAGTCATAATCTGATTCCAATATGTGTCACTTATTGAAGTATAATTTACGAAATATTTTTATATCTGGAGATGATAGTATAAATAAAAGCTGTCAAAACATTTTTAATGATATATTAAATGAAAATAGATTTTTTGTAAAAGTATTATTTATAATTTCAACATTAATTTGGGAAAAGTACATATTATATTACTCACCAGTCTAACTCTAACATTTCGTTTTCCTTTCACTTGGTATAGTGCTTTCTCTACAGGTCCATTAACGTCGACATGATGGAAACCGCTAGCCACTCCACCAGGTAGGTAACGTACCCCTATTGGGACATGACTTTATCATCAGTTAATGTTTAGAAAAGAAAAGTAACATTACTCTAACTAATATTTTTTACAGTTTATTTCTTCGTTCCCTGAGTATGTAAAAGATTAAAAAGTAATATTCTTGTTCGTTTTTTATTTGTTGTTACTCATGTACATTTTTTTCTCCTACACATATCCCTCTAGCTTTTTAACACATTATATAGAGTTTTTAATTTCTTTGAATAATTACTCCCATTCTTCCTGATTTCAAAAATTGAACCTGCATACAAGAGTAGCATAGATGGTGCATTCACTGATTACAAAAAATAAATATCAGATGTGGTTAAATAAAAAAGAAACTCTTATGAAACAACTTTACATAGGTATGGCAATAGAAGAATGGATGAAGTTTGACATCAGGGTATTACTGGACCATTTGATACATTCAGACATAACAGTGATAAAATGTTTGTTTAAAGTTCTAAATATTGACTACTGACTAAATCATTCAAGGGACATTTTACTTACACAAAAAATTACTAGTAGTAATCTGAAGTTTAGCCAAAGAGGTTTATAGGGGAGGGGGAGGGTTACAACCTCCCCATTGTATAGTTGCTAATGGAATCTTGTAGGTAAAATCTGCAAGCAAGCAATGCAGTTGCTAGTGCCATGATTTAACATACATAATACGTTATAATTGGTAAATCCCTTTTCTAACTGCTACCATTGCTGTCTCTGCTTATCGTCAGTAACCCACTAGCATGGATAACCCTTCCTCCTAAATAGAAAATCTTGGCTGTGCCACTGTTTGAGTATTAAGCATCTGTCAATATTATCTGATCAGTTACTGTTTGTAAAGAGTTGAGATGGGTAGAAGCTGTTGAAAACCTTCACCATCTGGGAGAAGGACAGTGGTGCAGACAAACATAGATCAGAGACGGGTGGAGGCAAGTGGTGTTGGAGGCCCAATCTCTGTACAGACTGGAGGATGCTCTCCTTGTTTCATGGTCTTGTACATTTGTCTTCATCTGATTATAGCTTCTTCTGTGTTTGATGCCATCAAGCATTCCAACCTATCTTCTTCCCTGTTCTCTCTTTTCTCCCACCTTTCCCAGCTGTAGACAGTTTCTATGCAATGCATGCCCACCCAAGATGTTTTCTCTTCCTTATTACTTTCAATAGTTTTATTTCTTCTCCTACCGTTATCAATACTTCATCACTTCTTACTGTATATGTGCAGAACTCCTTACTGATGTTCATATGTGCTTTGTACAGTTAAATGCTTTTCTGATATTTAAAATGATAAGTTACTTTAAAAATAATATTCTATTCATTATTGTATATACAAATTATACTGTAACATATAGTTTTCTGTGAATATACATGGACTGTGAATTCACATGCAGAAGGGTCATTCTTAGTCATTGCCATGCTTTTCAATAGGAGATAAAGTTAAGCAAATATAATTTTTAGGATTAAGGATTAAGTATACCAATATGAAAGGGTACAATTGAAATGAGTTAAGTTCTGAAATTTGGAAAGTATACATTAAAATAAACATACCTGACTTGAAATAGTTGAGAAATTGTGGAGACTCATGATCTTGGACTTCTCTGTGCTGCACTGGACCTCCACCAAGAGCATCATCCAGATTTACAGACAGGATGGCTGCAGAACCAGCTTCATCCTTAGGCACACAAAATGAATCACAAGTAAGAGTTAATCTGCCACCGAATTATTCTGATTGATAATCAATTCTTACAAAATACAATAAATATAAAAATTAGTATTATCAAAATATTGGTAACTTAATCTATATTAGTAGAATATACTCCATGAATCTGTTTACATTTTCATTACACACAATATATACATGCCTACGTATATATTTAAATGTAGGTATGTACCATGTATAAACTACATGCTTGTAACTTAAACCACAGAAAAAATGATAATAATGACACTTTTTACACAACTGATTGATGCTTAATACAATATTTTCTTTTGTTCTTTGGTGAATTAATAATATTCACTGCATTTTTTCCACTTTCATACGTCAGTGAGGATACAAAAGTCATTATTGGTAAAACAGGCTAGCTTAGTAATCAGTCTTTTAATAACTGTTAACATTTGTATAGAATATAAAAATCTTACAAAAAATGTTATGATTTGGAAGAAAAAAATGTCTGTTAACCATCTGGTGTTTAAGAGACTGATCAAGATAATGTCAGCATATGTGAAGCAAACTTGTGCATTAAGTTAGAAACTTTTTGTGGGCATAAAGATAAAAACAGCAGATTACTTAATACAGAATACATCAATACATCACTCTTCAGATTATTAATTAAATAATAATATGCTAATATTTATTTAATAGAGCCCCAGGATTTCTTGTTAATAGATATATTCTTTCAAATTATATTAATTTATTTTTGGTTTCTTCTTGCAAATCAATATACCTACTGTGGAGCCTTGTAAAAGAAAAACAAAGCTTGAATTGTGTAACTAAAAGTAAATAACTGAAAGTGTGTGAAACTATGTGACGTCTCCCTTGTTAAGACAACACAAAAGTCGGGAACTAGTTCAATTCGTTACCAGTTAATTAAACTAGCTGCCGTTGTTAGTAAAACTTCCTTACCAACATATTACAACACAATTTTAACATAGGAAATAGACAAGGATTGCACAAATTTATTCACTCACTTGGTGTTAGCAAAAACATCTCTTTATTACTATTCAAATCTCATGATTTACTTTGTTTTTCAAAAAGAATTACTCTAGCAAATTCTGCTTTTAATGCATTAAAATATTAAGTGTATTATTCCTTTTATCTCAAAAGTACTCATCTAGATGTTGTTTTAAGTACCTCGGATCCGGGTCTGAACTTTGTTAAAAATTAATTTATCACAATTTTAACCAAATTATTGGAAGAATAATATTGGTTGAAAACTACAGAATTACCTTACATTTAGATCTAGTGCTGTTACTACTACTTCATTACAAAAATTACAAATCTGATAAGTTATTCTTTACATTATTAAAAGTTCTTTAGTGTTCTTTTGTTACTTCTCTTATTGAAACGAATATGCACAAATGTTTTGTTTGGATATCACCTGAATTTAACATGAGGTTGTGGCTGGGTCCTTGGTGGTCATCTTCTGTCGTCTTCTAGGGTGGTGTACGTGGTTCCTCTTGAAGCTACATCGGGTTGATTATATCTGGTCTCGACGATCGGATTTTTTCTTGAAGTTCATACTGTTGTATTTTGAGTTTTCTACGTCTGGAGTTTGTAGTTCACATTTTACACCTTAATGATAGTTCTTACTTTGCAGTACTAAAGTCTGGTAAGTTACATATCTTACAACTTACAGTTTTATTTTTTTTTAAAAGAGATGTGTCGGCTAAGTTTTCCTTTCTTTATATTTTTTCTAACTCTACACACACTACATTATTTATTTTTGTTATTATTTTCCACACTACATTCTTCAAAATAAAATCACCTCAAACTGGATACTTTTTTAAACGGCATACACCTACGTGTATGTGGACAACACAAAACTCACATCTTTACATGTCGGAGTTCTACTGGCGACTGCGTGCATAGTTTAGGGGCGAGGGGTCAGTAAGCTGGCGCGTATTTACGCACTGAGAAAATAGTTCGTTCTTTTATTTATTATTAATTACTCATCAATTAGAATGTAAATACTTTACGTTAACTTTGTTGCGAATTTGAGATTTCCTTATTTATATAGTCGTATTTTAAATAATTAACGTAATTATTATTATTATTTAATTAACACCTTTCTTTGCGTGTTGGTACGGGACAATTTCAAGTTGATTCAGGAATCTGGGTATAGGTAAGGGTGGATAATACTCTTACTTGTTAGAAATTAAAATTTTTTATTTGTGCGATTTACTATATTTTTTTAAAATCGTCACATCCTCCTGCACCTAACTATGAAAACGGGGTGGTGGGGTAATCATAGAAAATCTAATAAATACAATTATATTTGGACACAGAATCTCATACTGAAATTTCTCTCTCTCAGATTATTTCTATTCAGCAATTGATTATCTTACACTTACACAAAATATTTAAATTCTAATACATCTACTACACATAAAATACACAAAACATAAATCTACCTTATTTTAATTCTTACATCTACTACCGGTTTTTTCTTTGAATTCATCACTCATTTTACAGAGTTCTACTCACGAGTATGTTACTAATAATAATCACGTATTGTAATAACAATCGAATTACTTTTAGTTTACTGCGCTAGGGATTATTTTTCTTTCTTTGTCTCTCTCGTCATCTTCATTATCATAGTCAACTGACTTCTCATGTATTATATTATTCTTGCAGGACATTAGCTAAGGTTGATCAGGCCTCGCTAGTATTCGTACGAGGGGTTTTGAGTTTATACTCACTTATGGTATAGGATGTTGCAAAATCTTATCGTATTTCGGTATAAGTATATACAACATATTATTCTCAATACTTAAATAGTATTCTCGGTTTTCTATCTTTCTCGTAGTCGTTCTTCTGTATTTTGACACGAAAAACATTTTTTTATTTGAGACAGATGGCTTCTGCGAACGTAGTTTTCTGTATTGGGTTCATACAGAGCTACAGTAACGGGGGTGATGAACTTATGAATTTGGTAGGGGCCACACCATCGATATGATAGTTTCGAAGTGGTCCTATCAACGGCTTTACTCATAGGATGAGTTTTATACATTACTAAATCACCTACTTTATACTCTATTTGCCTATTATTCTGCTCATGATACTTCCTTGATTTTTGTAAATTCGCTCTCAAATTTGCACGAGCTTCGTTCCATATTTTTTGTATGTTATTCCCATTTATGTCGTAGGGTAATAACTCATGGATTTTCCACTTTGTGGTTGGGTTTATACTTGTACAGTAAATCAAATGGTGTTGATTTATGTCCTTCATGATATGCTGAGTTGAATGCAAATTGTATCCATGAAATATTTTGATCCCAGGTTGTCTGGTCTTTAGCATGATAAGATATTAATGCTGATTTTAAGTTACGCAAGTATCTTTCTGCTAGGTTTCCTTGCGGTCTGTACTCGGTCACGGTAATATGATTTATCCCTAATTTAAAACACATGTCGTTAAATTCTTTCGACTTAAACTGGGGTCCATTGTCAGATATTAGGTTTAAAGGTGTACCATAATCTTTAAATAGTCTTTCTTGTAGAATTTTAATTGTCGTAGATGCTAATGCACGTCGCATAGGATACATCCACACGAATTTAGTGAAGGAGTCTACACAAATTAATAGCATAGTATTTCCGGATTTAGAACGGGGATAAGGTCCAGAATAGTCTATGTATATCTTTGAGAAGGGGGTGGTAGGTATTTCGGAGATTAATTTTCCGACTTGACTGATTCTTGCTGGCTTGCTCAGGGCACAGATTTCGCATTCTTTCACGAACTTTTTTATTTCACTGTTCATGTTTTCCCAGTGGTATTCCTTGCGAATACGACGTATAGTTTTCCTAATTCACATATGAGCTCCAATTGTCGATGAATGGTAGTAGTCCATTAACATGGGTTTGATTATTTCCGGGGCGATTATTCTCAGTAATTTTCCGTTTGCCTTTTTAAAACAAAGTACTCTTTTACTCAAGGTATATTTGTCAGAATGGTTTCCTTTTTCTATTTGTTCTATTATTTTGCACAATTTCGGATCTTGTTGTTGGTGATATGCGATATCCTTAAATGCAAGGGGAAAGTTAGTAATTAGCGTATTAACTGTAGTGGTTTCAATATTGTCTTCTCCAGATCTTGTATTGGGTAGTTGGAACATGCGGGATAGAGTATCGGCTACTACATTTTGAGTACCACGAATATGTTGCACTTTGAACTTGTAGCAATTTAATCTTAACACCCATCTTCCGATACGACCTAATTGTTTTGGGTGATTCAATAACCATGATACAGCTTTATTATCGGTTTCTAGTAGAAATTCTTTGTGTTCTGAAAATGGTTTGAATTTATCAAAGGCGAATACTACGGCTAAACATTCAAGTTCGTAGGCTGAGAACTTCCTTTCTTGCTCGGTCAACGTACGGGATGCATAGCTGATCGGGAGTCTAGTATTATTTATTTCCTGATATATTACGGCTCCTAATGCTACACTTGAACTGTCAGTCTGTACGACAAATGGTTTACTGAAATCCGCTAACTGCAATACAGGTGGGGATATTATGCTTTCTTTAAGTGTTTCAAACGCTTCTTGGTGTTGAGTAGTCCACTCGAATTTTGTTCCTTTCTTTCTCAAAGCATTCAATGGGGCTGCTATATCCGCTAAGTGGGGTATGTACTTACGAAAATAATTAATCATACCTAAAAATCGAGCTATACCTTTGGCGTCTCTCGGCGATAAGAATTCTCGGATTGCGCGTGTACGTTCGGGATCAATGCTAACCTTACCTTCGGCTGATACTATGTGACCTAAGAAGGAGAATTGTTTTACTGCGAAATTAACTTTACTCGGGTTTACGGTCAGTCCAGCTTTCTTTAACCTGGATAATACTTCACGCAAGTGATCAATATGTTGATCCATTGACTCACTATATACTACTATATCGTCAAGATAATGATATACAAATTTAAATTTAACGTCATGGAAAATTTTTTCTAACAGTCTGCTACATACTGAACTTCCTTGTGATGTACCGAATGGTACTCTCGTGAATTGATATAGATTAAATGGCACAGCAAAAGCAGTTAAATGTTTTGATTCCTCAGCTAGTGGGATCTGGTGGAATGCTTGGTTGAGGTCCATTATAGTGAAGATTTTCGCTCTTGTAAAATAGTGAAACGCGCTGTGAATGTCGGGCAGTGGTGTCGATTCAAATTCTATACTCTTATTTAGCTGTCTATAATCCACGACTAGTCTATGTTTGTCAGTTCCTTTTGGTACTAGGAATGCAGGTGATGAGTATGGAGAAGTTGACGGTTCTATGACGTGCTGATCAAGGAGTTTGTTAATGTGGTTTCTCATTATTTCCATCTTGGGCGGTGATAATTTGTATGGGCGGAGTCGTATTACCTTGTTGTCACTAAGATTTATTTTATATTCGATTAAATGAGTTAATCCTAACTTGGGGGTGAGTACAGTAGAAAATTCTTTTATTAACTTTTGAATTCTTAGTCTCTCATTTCCTTTTAAATGACTCAGACTCGATTCTTGATGCTCTGAATGAATAGTTGCGGTTTCACAAATAGCGTCATTACTTAACTCGGAATCGAACTGATATTTTCGAGTACGATCAAATCTGAAGAAATATTGTTTTGCATATATATCAAGGATTAAGCCAGTTTTTCTTATAAAATCCGCGCCTAATATTAAGTTTTGTCCTGACTCTTCAGCTACTAGTAGGGGAACATACCAAGTAAAATTCTTTATTTTTTAATTTCACCGTAATACTTCGCGATATCTTTAGGTTTTGTTTATTTGCGGTGGTACACCTTATGTTCATGTTTTGGCTATGTTTAATCAGATTATTATTAGCTAATACGGTGACTAACTGTTTACTAATTATACTACGGGTAGATCCGGAATCAATTAAACCAAGGGTATTCGTTGCTCCAAGGTCTATCTGTACATAGGGTAGTTGGTATATACTTGTTTTACATGCACCAATAGAGTTGCACTTCTCGATAAATTTTGTTAAGTAACGGTCTCTGCGTTTATTTCTATTTATTTTTATTCGATTATTATTATTGTTGTTGTTATCTTTCCTTCTGGTGCTTCGGAAGACGTAGGATTTTCGTTCTTCCAGCTTCACATGTTTTTTGATTGGTCGGTTTTCTGTTGGTAGCGCTTTTGTTTACATACCTTGCTAATGTGTCTGGCCTTTCCACAGTTATAACATCTTCTTTCATCATTTACTTCGCTCGTAGGTTGTCGGGGTTTTGGTCTAGAGTATGAACCATGGGGGTAGCTTTGGGTTTTTGATGTCCTCACGAATCGCTTATCGCGGTAGTTTCGGGTATCAGTTCCAATTGGTCGAGTTTGGAAAGAATCTCTGTGTCGAGTCTGGGACATAGAAACGCGTCTGTTCTGGTCAGAACACCAGACGTTGGACGAATGTATACAACATAGTTCTAGTTCGGTGAAAGTAGTTGGTCGCTTCATAAGTGCTAGGCGAGATCGCTCCTCGGGAGATAGTCCTACTAAGATAGTGTCTACTAACTGTTGTTCACTCCATTTAACTTGTAGCAATAAAGCAGATTCTCTTACCTCAGATATATAATGAGCTAATCTCTCGTATGTTCCTTGTACACGAAGTACTAAGTTTCGCTTCAATTCTTCGTAGATACCGGTGGGAATGAAATGTCTTATTAGGGTGGTATGAAGTTCTTCTACTGGGTGATTATACCTTAGGGATTCTAACACTCTATCTTTTAAAGGAGGTCTACATTTAGGTAAAATTACTTGTAAAATTTGGTTATCTCTTAGTTGTTGCAGGTCCTTTAATTGTAAAATGTGCTTGACAAAATCTAGGAGCTTTGTAATATTCAGCCCATCAGTGATTGGTATGTCAGACAAAATACTTTCTACAGGGTGGGTTATCTTTCGATAGAGATCGGTAGTTAGATTTACTTGAGTCATCATTCTAGGTTTTTCCGCAGATTGATTCGTCCGCAAGTGAGGAGGTAAATCGTAGGTACGGGTCATATTTTCTAGTTCATTAGGGAGTAACGTAACGTTTACTGATTGGATATTTACTTGTCTATCAGTTAACCTTTCTTTAAATGGGTCTATATTCGATTCCTGCAGAAGCTGAAGTTTTGCAGTACCGTTTGGCTGTTCTTGAGTCGGGGATTGGGTAGGGGAAATATTTAGTTTCGTCATTGCTTCTTCAATCTCCTCTAATCTAAACGATTCGGATGTTCGACGTAATTTGCGCATGATCTCGGGTAATTGTTGTAATGCTTCCTCGGCAAATTTTTGTACATCATGAGGGGTAACTTTATCACCGGGCCAATTCAACAAATTGGTGATACGGCGGGTCAGATGTTCGATTCTTTGGGTGGTGCGTAAAATTACTGCGGGGGATTTTTCATCACGCAGGGTTTGTGCGATCGAAGTTAGTTCTGTATACTTGTGATAACATGTTTCTTTTTCGCTTTCAAAATCTAAAACACTTAAACGATTTAATAGTGAGGGTTTGTCCGGTTTATTTTCACATAACGTCTTGCGAAGTTCCGCGACAGTTACATTTGAGTAGGGAAGACCACGCAATAATGCTTCATAGCTTAATTTGTCTTTCAACAACAAGTCGGGGTTAAATTGAGCCATTTTTGTTAATAACAGCTTTAAATACACGACGTATTACGAACGACAAATCTTATGTCATCTATTTTAAATTCTTATAAAACGTGAATTCATTTAAACACATAAATATATATATATATCTTATTACATATGGAATCTTATATTAATTAATCAACATAAACTTATCTCACAACAATTCAATTTTCTGTACTGTCATATATAATTAGTCAAAACAAAACGCTAATACCATTGTATAGTAGAGAGAAATTTCATATACGAAAAGTTCGTTGCTTTACCAATAGCACAAAGGGTCAGCTGTTTTGGGGAGTCGTCTAGTTGCATAGGGTGGTAATTCAGGACAATTCAAAACAGGAAAGAGCATGTCTAAGATGGTTTGTTTGGTTAGCGAGGGGAGGTTTTGAATGAGATGCGTGCATACAAAAGGGGAGAGTTTACATTCCTCAACACGTATTTAACATGAACAGACTGGTTTCTACCAACAGGTTTAGAATGGAATACTTACCAGCGATGACTTGTTTATTACGGTACTAAAGTCACGATACTAATATTATTATAACTTAATTAAAATTTTACTCATTTATTTTTTTGTTTATTTCAGAGTGAATAAATTTATGTTTGTGAAAGTTATTGTTAACGAATTATAACAATATACAATTATTATTATTTTTACAAAGAACAGGACGCAATTTTGTAGGCGTCACGATGCTTACAAACCTATTATATAATTAAGCAGAGCAGTTTTTACACAAAAGCAGAGTGGCGCAATTTTGTGACGTCTCCCTTGTTAAGACAACACAAAAGTCGGGAACTAGTTCAATTCGTTACCAGTTAATTAAACTAGCTGCCGTTGTTAGTAAAACTTCCTTACCAACATATTACAACACAATTTTAACATAGGAAATAGACAAGGATTGCACAAATTTATTCACTCACTTGGTGTTAGCAAAAACATCTCTTTATTACTATTCAAATCTCATGATTTACTTTGTTTTTCAAAAAGAATTACTCTAGCAAATTCTGCTTTTAATGCATTAAAATATTAAGTGTATTATTCCTTTTATCTCAAAAGTACTCATCTAGATGTTGTTTTAAGTACCTCGGATCCGGGTCTGAACTTTGTTAAAAATTAATTTATCACAATTTTAACCAAATTATTGGAAGAATAATATTGGTTGAAAACTACAGAATTACCTTACATTTAGATCTAGTGCTGTTACTACTACTTCATTACAAAAATTACAAATCTGATAAGTTATTCTTTACATTATTAAAAGTTCTTTAGTGTTCTTTTGTTACTTCTCTTATTGAAACGAATATGTACAAATGTTTTGTTTGGATATCACCTGAATTTAACATGAGGTTATGGTTGGGTCCTTGGTGGTCGTCTTCTGTCGTCTTCTAGGGTGGTGTACGTGGTTCCTCTTGAAGCTACATCGGGTTGATTATACCTGGTCTCGACGATCGGATTTTTTCTTGAAGTTGATACTGTTGTATTTTGAGTTTTCTACGTCTGGAGTTTGTAGTTCACATTTTACACCTTAATGATAGTTCTTACTTTGCAGTACTAAAGTCTGATAAGTTACATATCTTACAACTTACAGTTTTATTTTTTTTTTAAAGAGATGTGTCGGCTAAGTTTTCCTTTCTCTATATTTTTTCTAACTCTACACACACTACATTATTTATTTTTGTTATTATTTTCCACACTACATTCTTCAAAATAAAATCACCTCAAACTGGATACTTTTTTAAACGGCATACACCTACGTGTATGTGGACAACACAAAACTCACATCTTTACATGTCGGAGTTCTACTGGCAACTGCGTGCATAGTTTAGGGGCGAGGGGTCAGTAAGCTGGCGCGTATTTACGCATTGAGAAAATAGTTCGTTCTTTTATTTATTATTAATTACTCATCAGTTAGAATGTAAATACTTTACGTTAACTTTGTTGCGAATTTGAGATTTCCTTATTTATATAGTCGTATTTTAAATAATTAACGTAATTATTATTATTATTTAATTAACACCTTTCTTTGCGTGTTGGTACGGGACAATTTCAAGTTGATTCAGGAATCTGGGTATAGGTAAGGGTGGATAAATACTCTTACTTGTTAGAAATTAAAATTTTTTATTTGTGCGATTTACTATATTTTTTTTAAATCGTCACAACTAAGAAAGTAAAAGTGTGTGTGTGTGAGTGTGCATGTGTGTGTAAAAATACTAAATACACTAAAAACTCGTTTATCCGAATTTGATGGGACCGCTCCTGTTTCGAATAAACAAAATTTCGGATACTGAAACTTCTATTTAAATAATAATACATATATAAGTCCAGTAACTTTATTTAATAATAATAATTTAAAAGTGAATATGACACAATAAACTATAAAACGGCACCGCACTGTAAATTATAGTTTCTACAGTACTGGAACAGTCCTGTTACTTGTTCGTACAGTATTACAGTATTACAGTATTACGTACGATTTACTATATTTTTTTAAAATCGTCACAACTAAGAAAGTAAAAGTGTGTGTGTGAGTGTGCATGTGTGTGTAAAAATACTAAATACACTAAAAACTCGTTTATCCGAATTTGATGGGACCGCTCCTGTTTCGAATAAACAAAATTTCGGATACCGAAACTTCTATTTAAATAATAATACATATATAAGTCCAGTAACTTTATTTAATAATAATAATTTAAAAGTGAATATGACACAATAAACTATAAAACGGCACCGTACTGTAAATTATAGTTTCTACAGTACTGGAACAGTCCTGTTACTTGTTCGTACAGTATTCAATCATAGTTTTTTGCCTAAGCTTTGGAGCTCGTTTGCTGGCTGCCCGATCTCGTTAGTTCTGATTATTGACTTTCTACTTTATATCACGTGGAATCGCTTGTCTACGCTATTAAATATACATAATAGGGACAGGAAAATGCTTTTGTGTATTTTTAAAATTTGCTAAAAGTTGTTTCGGATAATCCGGATTTTTGGATAAACGCGATTCGGATAAACGAGCTTTTAGTGTATACATGAGGACCACATTTGTACATAGTACTTTTAATATAGAAGAAGACAAAACATGACTTTAATGATATACATTTAACTCTGCTTTATTTTTCAAAATCTTTAAAAGATTTTAAGCATATTTTTGACAGGTTATATTTTTATTTTTAATGGGCAGGTCCTATGGAAATGCCAAGGTCCTCAGACTTTTTATATCTATACTTCACTAACTGAAATTCAATGCAATAAAATACTAGTTCCATTATTAACATAGGCATCACTATATGACAACAAGTAGTGGATTTTTCATGACTAAGATTTGTCCACAGGTAGAAGGGTTGTAGGCCAGGATTTTTCTGTGGTGGCAGGAAATTGGTAATAGATGGGGGAGGGGTGGAAGAGGTGTTGATGGTAGGAGGAGATATGTTGGTTTCTGCCTACTGTGCATGTTAGATGCAGCCCAGTAATCAGCTGGTATTCCCTGCCTGCTGATTGTATTGGTGACTTATGCAAACTTAGGTCTGGGGACAAGCTGTAACACCTTAGTAACCCCACTTGGCTATATCACTGATAACAATTACAATATTAACAATATAATAATCTTACCTGAGCAGTTTCATTACCAAGCCAAAAGTGAATATCCCAAGTGTAAGACTTCTTTCTTTTGTCTTCTTTGGTCTGAAACCAACAATAAATTTTATTATTTATAAAAAGAATTATTTATTATTAAATAGGCAGCAAAATGACATGACTGATGAGCATACATTATGATGCTCAAAATATGTCTTATTTAAGCAAAAAGTATCCTAATAATATGTTTACACAATATTAATTAACTAAGAAACTAATTATATTATTTGACATGTGTGTAAACAAAAAACAGCTCTACAAAATTATAATGCTTATTTACATTTTATAGTACACAATACATAATAATATAAAATACTCACACTAAGGACGATGTATGAATCACCAGTGTAGAATTTTCCGTAGTCTTTTTCTGGGTATGGTACAGGTTCAAAATTCTGAAACAAAAAATCAGTATGGAGAACTATACATGACTTCCATGTTTTAAGATTTATATTTAAAACCATTTACTTGAATTTGGTTTGATAATTTCTAAAAAAAAATCCCCCACCCTCAAACTATTTTCACTATTTATAGATAGTTTTGTTATTACGGGGTAGTCATTTAATATAATGTTATTTTAGAGTCATTTTATCTAAAAAATTAGGTACTTTATTCTTATAAAGAAACTGAACTACACAGATAATCATACCTTATCCTCAACTGATCCCAACCACTATTACAGAGTAATAGTTTTATCATATGTAATTGCTAAGGTATCTTATCCTTCTAAATTAAATACTCTTACTTTACTTGATATCAGCAAAGTAATTTTCAAAAAATCACCCCTCCCCCTTCAACTACCCTCTCCATTTGTAGGTATCTCATTTACCATTTTACAGTGGGTTAATATGACTTTACTTTCAGGGGACTTATTTATCAAAATTAAGTACTTCACTCTTGTTAAAACACAAAACAATTCAGGTAAACTACCCCTCCCCCTTAACTGAACAACCCCATTTTTAATATTTATACTTTTTTTGAGTAATAGTTTCATTATTTGTAATTACTAAGGTATCTTATCTTCAAAATGAAGTAGTTTATTCGACATCAGAAAGGTAATTTTCAAAAAATATAGTATTATCAAAGTCTTTCCTGTTAATACCATACTAGTCATTTTTCTTTTTTAAAATCGAGTCTTTCTTTCTTTCCACTCGTCTTTCTGATTTCCTGAGCACCGATTCTGTTCATCCGTATAATTATAAAATGCCTAAGAAAAACATTTTTGACCCTTAATTGGTTTGTGTCTTCTGTCTGTTTAACACCCACAATTCTGATTCATGTCGTAACCCTACATTTCGCACAGGCTGGTAAATAACTAGCTATCAGAGTGGTCAAAATATTTTCCATGAGGGGCAAACAATTTTCCAGAGGAGAAAAATATATATTTTTCATACATACACACACGCACATATTAGTTTGTAATTCTTATATCATAATCAGTGGCAGCTCGTGACTTAAGAGGCTGGAGGGCGCGGCCTTTAGGCTTTATAAAAATTTGAACTCACCTCAAACATTGTGAGCTGCTGTAGATAGTCTGGGATTTTATTAATAAACATAACTAGACACATTCTTAGTCTCTTCACTGTCTCTTTAGTGTCGAAAGTGTCCACAAAAATGTCTATACTGTTCCCACAAAAAGAGTAATAGACACTATATTATTTTTCTGATAGTTACACTCTAAACAGATCATTTATTTGTAGACAAAGTCCATTCGCCTTTCCTATAAATTAGTGAATTTTTATGGCACTCTATCATCAAAGTCCTTCATTTCTTTAACAAGTTCCTTGTTGATAGATAGCATCGCAAGAGCATTCAGTCTCTCATTTTTCATTGTATTTCTCAAGAGAGTTTTTAGTCTTTTCAGAGTCAAAAAGCAGCGCTCAGGTTTGGCAGTTATCAGGAGGGTAGTAATGTCAATTTTTATAAGTTTCAATACATCTTTGAAAACTGACGTAAGATTGTTTTCTTTCATAAAGTTAAGAAGTCTTATTGTGCCTTTAATATAATCTAATTGTTTCAATTCACTCTGAACTTTGTTTTCTTGTCAGAAAGGGTAATGCTGAATCACTCGCTTGAATTTTTCTTCTTGAAAGTTTGTAGGAAAAGTGGAAATAAGTCGTCATTGGACATCGACGAAGCTGCCAACAGGTGACCCGTGTAAGTAAATCTACCTTTTATTTGAGTTATAATGATGTCACATATTTTTTTTGCATTCCCTATTCTCGTGCTGCATTAAACATTATTGTTCCTTTTTCTTGGTTGCTCAAGGAATACTCGTTTATTTATGTTTCTATTTTATTTATTTTCTCCCTCCCTTTCTGCATCTTATTTTCAAAAATTCTGACGTCACTTTGCCACATTACACTGCCTTTGTTCCTACTCTGTAGTTATTGGTACATTATGTTCATGTGATATAGAATTTTATGGAAAAAAGTTAGCCAGAACATGAAATTTTGGTTCAGAAGAGTCCTTCTGTGACCATTCCTTCATTAACTGCGATTTTGTTTGTTCACTTTTCTTCAAAATTTCAAAACATTCTTCCAACTTATATCAGTTTTCGTACATAACGTTGATAGTACGAATGTAGTAATTCCATTTTGTTATAGAAACTCTGGGTAACCTGGCTTACATTACTTCCTACAAAACGTTCGTTCGTAGAAATGAGTGTGACAAAAGTGCTGGAATGGCAGACAGATTTGAGAAAGAACTCTAACTTTGTTGTTTACACTTGTTGCTTTTTCTAATAACAAATTATTTGATGAGTGTAACAGTGTACAAATTATGCGAGCAGATACACTTCTCTAATTTTTGTCTGTACACCTCCAACAGAACCACACATAACATTAACACCATATAAGTCTCAGCTATTAACGTTTCCTGTGATGTGTGCAGAAGAGGATTTATGTTGTCCATTATGCACTTTGCTAAGGTTTCTGCACATTTACCTTCAAGACTGAGAAATCTGCAAAACCTTTCGTATACCGATCCCTTAAACACTATCTAAAAACTAATACCATATGGTGTGGCTTGTCACATCGGTTGTCTAGTCACATTCGATTGCCACAAATTCAGAAGCTTGTATCTCCTTTTCTATTTCTTCCCTGCAGACACTTGGGTAAAATGATACAACAAAACCTAATAATTCTACACTACAATATTTGCCTAAATTATTCGTGAAGCTATTAAATAAATACACACACTCAAAACCTAAACACTAAACAAATGCCTGCACTGAATTAATCACAGCTGAGAAAGTCTAAACACCTAAAAGAGCAAATCTCACATTATCAATAGTCTGCGATTAGTTGTACGGAGTGAATCATGTCACTTTTTGCTCAACGAAGCGCGCGATAGGAGACGCGCCATTGTCAGTGGAAATACCGCCTATAAGCTTACAGGTTCATTCAACGTTGGACAGAGTGCGGAATGGAGAAATGGGCGCGATTGGAAGAGCACCGTGATGCTGTTCCGAAAACATTTCTGCTATTACCTAACACGAAAACATTTTCTCGTCCGAAGTATTAAATAAAGATAAAAGATATAATGACTTTCCACGAGCGGTGATAATGGATTGTTTAGTGATATGATTTAAACTGGAGAGCGCGCGCCTTAGCGCCCTAAGAACGAGCCGCCCCTGATCATAATATAAATAAGTACATAGATTTTATTAAGTTATTAAAACATTTATTGCTTTAAATTATCATCTTTCAAAATACGCATAAAATTTAAAACCTTGTAAAAGTTAATGTTTGATCTCCATTAGTAGTGCTCATGTTTCCAAAGTTTTAATATTATGATGTCCGTAATCAAAACATCAGAGCAGATTTTAGTGTGTATGAGGGTCCACTGTGGACAAAAATTTTCAACATTCCCTATGAAGCGTTGCTCAGAGTAAAGCTGCAGATCTATAGTGCACGTTTCACAGAACAAACACTCGGAAAAGAAGGAGCGCTTCAGAGTCGCTCATAAACCCCGAGCATCTTGTAGAGGGTTCATTCCCTAAAGACGAATAGTCTGTCTATGAACCGTTCCTCTGTAAACACGTGCAGTTACACTGGCCAGCAATCCACAGGAAGCAAATCGCTGTCCACGCTGGACACCTTTTCAGCTTGCACGCGTTGTGATGGTGTGGGTTTCGGCACTTTCCATTTAAAAAGCATGCAAACGTAAGAAAATAAAAATGAGTGAGGCCAGAAATAACGCGAATCGTGTGTGTGTCCTGCCTGCCTTTTATTGCAGTAATCGCAATAATAAAACTTTAAAAACGTAAATATTACATATTGAGATATGCTTGCCTGCCACGAACAATATATTTTCTCGAATACATGATTTAAATTAAAATGAAAAAATATAGAATTTTGTTAAAATGAAATGAAATGTTTCCATAGAAACTACTTCTTTGTTGTCAATAACGTATTAAACATATAAATATCGGTATGGAGAACCATACATGACTTCCATGTTCTAAGATTTATATTTAACATCATATTCGAAATGAAATATTTCCATAGAAACTACTTCTTTCTACTTATTGCTTCAGCCTTAACCACAGTACTGTGGTTACTAACGTATACCACCTCACGTTTTCGCAATCGATTTTGACTGATGATGGCAGTCGATGCCACTGCCGAAAAGTCTGGTTTTTCAGAAAACATTGGACTAAAGGGGAAACAGCCCAGGAAGATTTTTTAACAAAGAACTACTTCTTTGTTGCCGATAACGCAGTACACATATTCAAAATTCTCCCCTCTCCCTTCAACTACAATTTTCATTTATAGAAAATTACCTCCACCCTGTTCACCTAACCTCTTCATTTATAGATATTTCATCTACGTTTCTACAGTGGATTATCATGAGCTTCTTATCAGGATACTATATTTATCAAAATTAAGTACTTTACTCTTGTTAAAACATAAAACGTTGCAGGTAAACTACCCCTTTCCCTTAACCGATCTTCACCAAAACCAACAAGTCTTGAGAACTCTACTATTCCGGGCTGTATGCAAAACATTATTTGAATCTGTTTGAATTTGCGGCTGTTATCGTTTGCCATAGAAAAATATCGGTATGGAGAACCATACATGACTTCCATATTCTAAGATTTATATTTAAAATCATTTTCGAAATGAAATATTACCATAGAAACTACTTCTTTCTACTTACTGCTTCAGCCTTAACCACAGTACTGTGGTCACTAACGTATACCACCTCACGTTATCGCACTCGATTTTCACTGACGATGGAAGTCGATGGCATTGCTGAAACGTCTGGTTTTGTAGAAAACATTGGACTACGGCCAAACATCCCGGGAAGGAATTTTAACAAAAACTACTTCTTTGTTGCCGATAACGTTGTACACATATATATATATTGTAGCATGACAGATAATCCACACAAATACATTACTCAATGATCATTAATAAAGCTCTAATATATGGAATATCCAGATGAGAATTAATTAAAATGCACTGTTTAATAATATATTCACAAGAAAGGTTGAATAAAGAAAATTTCTGCAAATAATATAATATAATACAAATTTAAAAACCCAGAAGACTAAAAATAATAATAACAAAATTACCCAGGAAAGATAGAAGCAGGCAATTAATATACCCCGTCAAAGAAACCAGACCAGAAAAAACAAAGATACAGAAGACAGAAGAAAGAAGAATAATTAAAACTACTATTACTGAAGAAAGAAGAACAATCAAAGATACAGAAGACAGAAGAAAGAAGAATAATTAAAACTACTATTACTGAAGAAAGAAGAACAATCAAAGATACAGAAGACAGAAGAAAGAAGAATAATTAAAACTACTATTACTGAAGAAAGAAGAACTAATTAAAACTACTACTACTGAAGAAGGAAGAAAGAAGAACAATCAAAGCTAAAGAAGAAGGAAGAACAATTAAAACTCAAAGAAGAAAGAAGAACAAACTAAATCTAATGAAGAAAGAAGAACTAGTTAGAACTACTATTACTGAAGAAAGAAGAACAATCAAAGATACAGAAGACAGAAGAAAGAAGAATAATTAAAACTACTACTACTGAAGAATAAAGAAAGAAGAACAATCAAAGATACAGAAGACAGAAGAAAGAAGAATAATTAAAACTACTATTACTGAAGAAAGAAGAACCATCAAAGATACAGAAGACAGAAGAAGGAAGAATAATTAAAATTACCACTACTGAAGACAGAAGAAAGAAGAATAATTGGAACTAAAGAAGAAGGAAGAATAATTAAAACTACTACTACTGAAGAATGAAGAAAGAAGAACAATCAAAGATACAGAAGACAGAAGAAAGAAGAATAATTAAAACTACTATTACTGAAGAAAGAAGAACAATCAAAGATACAGAAGACAGAAGAAGGAAGAATAGTCAAAACTACCACTACTGAAGACAGAAGAAAGAAGAATAATTAAAACTAAAGAAGAAAGAAGACTAATTATAACTACTACTACAGAAGAAGGAAGAATAGTCAAAACTACCACTACTGAAGACAGAAGAAAGAAGAATAATTGGAACTAAAGAAGAAAGAAGAATAATAAAAATAAGAACTACAGAAGAAGGAAGAAGGAAGGATAATCCAAAACTACAGAAGAAGGAAGAATAACCAAACTCAAGAAGAAAGAAGAATAATTAAGACGACCCATATAAAACAAAAACCCCATAGGGAAAGAACCCCCAAAAAACCCCAAAATCAATGAATGCCCAAAAAAGAAAGTATAACACATTAAAAAACCATATCACTGTAAAACTGACAAAAACTAAAAGTGTTAGTAGTATTAAATATTAGTGCATTCAAAAAGTTATTATTTAGTTTGTATAGACAAGTCTTCACAGTTCCCCCATGGTTGAATATTTCATATTAAAAGCTAGAAAAAGACTAGTAAATATATTGATAATTCACCATAGACAAGTGCAAGTGATCAAATTATAAATAATAAACTTTAAAAGGGTACATGAGTTGCAGTACATAGTAACAAACTTTAAGTTTTGTGAACAGTGCCTACTTTGATAATGAAGTAGTAATTTTACTAATAAAAAGCTAATAAAACTGTATGAACATTCCATAGAATGGAATATAACTTAGATAGCCAGGGTTATACTTTAAGAGGGGGCATAAATCTTATAAAATGGGGAATTACAGAACTAACTGTTTATGATGAAGTTGTAGAAGGTATTAACAACTATGGATATTATTATATATGGATCCAAATGTTGGGTTCCAATTAAATATAGCATTTAGATAAGTAAGGGTTAGTCATAAGAAATATTAGTATTATAATTGTTATTTTATTGTTCATGTTAATTTAGGAATGCATTATCTAAAATTAGATATCATTCCAATGTTGTAGAAATACTTTTTATTATGTTATTTGGTGATATACCAAAACAATGTTATTAAGAACACCAGTTTTATATATCTGGGTGTTATATTTTAATTGTATAATCTATAATTACTGTTATGCCAGATCAGAGAACTAATTTGTAATCAAATATATCAGAGTCAGAAGTCAGAGAAGGAAATAAAATAATTACATTAGTAAAACATTCTGCAAATAGCCACAATTCAAATCTAGGCAATATAATAAAGTTAAAATGCAGAATAATTAATAAACCTAATCTTATAAACCAGTCAAACTGACAATATTTAGGCAAGATACACCCAACATATTAAATACTATGTAAATAAGGCTTTCTAAAGATATGGTCATTCTATGAGTAAAATTATTTATTTGTATAATGAAATACCATTTGAAACTGAAATAGGTTCACTAACTTTATCAGAAGGGGAGTCATATACAACTGAATTATATTAAAAAACCATCATTAGTATACTAAATTGCCATAAAATAAGTGAGAATTGACAATTATAACAATTTCAGATTTTATAGAATAATAATTATATTAGGTAAAATGGCTATTATTTACATAGAAGACAGGGAAGTATAATTTTAGGCCTACCTCCCAAAAAATTATAAGAAATAATTTTCAGATAAAACTTTGTAATACTAACTTAATTACTATCAAAATAAGTAGAATAGAATAGTGAAAACGAATATGTATTTTATATTGCAAACAGTTAACTAATAACGAATTTATTTTATGAACATAGTGTACTATTTTAAAACGTGTCGGAAGTTATGGCAATTTTTAACAATGTCTGAACTATATTATATAGGCTAAGATTTTCATGAGATGATGAAAATACAGACAGTTCATTATTATACCTCGAAGAGAGCACTTCTCGTGAATATTTGTTTGAACCAACCTTTAATGGACGTTATGCTACAACGGAGTTCTGAATCATTTTATGTAAATTAAATTTTTAACTATTTTAATGAAAGTGAAGTGGTGAAGTTGACCCACGAACTACATAACACCTATAAACGAAATCACATATAACCAATTACATTGAAATAACACTGAAATCGCATCAAACACCAAGTGAAAATTCGAGGTTAACTGACACATAAACACCAGTTGATATACTTATTTAACAACATTTTTACACCAAGTGTACGTTTCCATCTAACAACAGTGACAATAAACTATACCCCAGAAGATCATATACCGTAGTGAAGAACATTTAACCAAAGAAGGGACATATTATCTCAACAAGTACGTTGTTTACATTAGAAGCTTTCAACGCGCATGCGTCAGGCAGCCATTCTGATCCCATTCCGTCACCTCAATTAGAGACGACTACGCTGCTTTCTGGTTTGAACAAAATTATATATAAACTTTTATTATTAATAATTACCAGTATATTGTTTAAATTTAAGACCTTTTTTGAATTGTAAGTGTTATACTTTCATGTCCCTGACCTTCTCTGGCTTTTTATATAAATAACCGTTCAAAGAACCTGTTTAAATAATACAATTGTAAAACTTCTAATATCGACCGACCTGAGCAAGAACTCGATATGGCTTGTAACTTCGATTAATTAATCGACCAACCTTATTATTGTATTTAATAAACGTATTTGTCTGTTTTTTGGTAAATTGGAGTTGATTTCTCTTATAAAAGGACATAATCATTAATTAACCAAGAAAAATAGATAATCTTTAAAGGCAGTATATGCGAAACTACAACATTTCAAGAGTAAGAAGAAGAGAGCCGTTTTCGCCTAACTTGAAGTTAATTGGATTATCTTTTTAACAAATTTACCGAACAGAAATTTATTACCAAATTAAACACCTTACTATTATAATTATAATTACGATCCACAACCTCAATTTATTCCTATTATTAAGCACATAAATACTTCGAAAATATTTGTTCCGAAATTATTTTTTTTTATAAATATAAATTTTAAATTTATATTTTATTTCAATTTGCTACACAGCAAAATACACTTTATTTAATTGATGGTAATAACATCCCAATTACCAATAACAAAGACCAGGAACTTTACCAAATCGACGATTCCCAGAGCGGAACGTCACTACTGAACATACACACCATAAAAATTATCCTGGATAATATTATACCAGAACACTATACAATTACAATTATAGTAGGGTTGTATTACAAAATCAGCTAGCACAACCAGTGGGACTTACAGGAGAGCACAATCTACATACATCAACCTTTTATTTTATTTTATTATACCCACTCAATCACCGTTATATTACATAATTTGGCGAGTCCAACTTGTGGGGCTCGATTACCGCAGAATACCAGAACAAGCAACACTTTATAAATTTAATTATAATTTGTAATTTCACAGATATATTACAAAATGGCGTCCA
Source organism: Magicicada septendecula (assembly GCA_034769895.1). NCBI lineage: Eukaryota > Metazoa > Arthropoda > Insecta > Hemiptera > Cicadidae > Magicicada > Magicicada septendecula. Next base: position 824,474,767 of record CM068368.1, read on the forward strand.
ACTAAAGGGCTGTAATTAGGGGTTGAAAGGCGGTAATTACTTACCCAATTCCTAATTCAGCTTGGCAGCGGTTACCCAGCCAGGGAATCAGGGAAAATAATGCGTCGTGCCACATCAAAGAAGAGAGCGGCGGAGGCCGAGAAAGAACTCGAGATGGAGGATAAGGAGGCGACCCCAGTGGAGGACGTGGAAAAGATACTTGAACGGGTAGAACATCAACAACCAGCACCACCAGAGAAACAACCCGAAGTACCCACTCAAACAGGGGATGTCCATGTCCAAGACCAGGAGATAGATAAAACTAAGACTACAGAAGAAAGTAAAATGGACAAATTATTGGAAATGTTCATGAGAATGGAAGAAAACAGCAAGAAGATGGAAGAAAACTTAAGGAAGGACAACCAAGCAACAAAAGAAGAGTTGAAGAATGATAACCAATCGTTAAAGGAAGAATTGAAGAAGGACAACCAAGCTACCAAGGAAGAATTAAGTAAGAAAATGGATACTACTACAGAAGAAAATAATAAAAGATTAGAAGATTTGAAGAATGATAACCAATCTTTAAGGGAAGAATTGAAGAAGGACAACCAAGAAACAAAAGAAGAATTGGGCCGTAAAATCGAAAGGACCAATAAGAGAATTGAGGAAACCAGTAAAAAGGTGGAAAGGAAAATGGAAGAAAATAAGAAGAATTTGGAAGAAAAGATGGAAGAAACCAATAAGAAAATCGAAAGTGATCATCAACAATTAAGGGAAGAGTTAAGAGAAGATAACCAACTGTTACGGGAAGAATTACGGGAAGTGAACCAAGAGAATCTCGACAAATTAGACGAACGAATGGAGCTATTGAGAAAAGAAATGAACAAGGAACTCATGGAAAACAAGAAATCTATGACCAAAAGGCTGGAAGACGAAACCATAACTATAAATCAACAGATAAGAGAAGTTGATGGAAGATGTCGAATGACGGAAGTGGAGGTACAAGAGTTCAAGGAAGTGGTGAACACAAAGGTCACAAATCTTGAAGAGTCTACTCGCAAGAAGGCGGAAGAAAACCGAAGGGAAAGCCAGGAAGAACTCAGCAAGGTACGAACTCGAATTACCGAAAGATGCGACGGAATGGAGGAAGCAATGACTAACATCACTGGTCAAGTGAGACAGAACCAGGAGGACATGGAAGCAATTCGGAGCCGACCAACCAGCTTTACTAATATCCCAATAAACGAGAACAGAGAATGGCTTAACTTTCGCCAGTATAAAAGGAAGCCAATGGAGTTCTTGGCCCGTATCGAAGAATATATGGCCAAACATAAAAGTAATCGATGGTCCAATAATCGTGAACTATTAGACGAATCGTTCCGTGATATGACAGATAATTGGTGGATGGCGAACAGGAGCGAAATAACCGATTATCCACAGTTCAAAAGTTTGTTTAAGTCTAAGTATTGGTCAGAGACCACCCAGAATTTAATAAGGGACAACATCTGCAATGGCCGATATAGAACTCAGTTTGGCAGTACCATGACTGCGTACTTTCTTGGGAAGGTGTGCCTGGCCAAGCACCTGGAACCAGCCATACCAGAGGAATGCCTGGTGAACAAGCTCTCTTATCATTACGACGAGGAGGTCATAAGAGCTCGAAGAGGTAGTCAGATAAAGACCATACAGGCGATGACGGAGCTATTGGAGAACTATGAGAATGAAGAATACTACAGGCAGAGCCGAAGAAGGAACGAGCGGCCGGAAGTTCGAAATAATCCGTCATCAAACAATAATAGTCAACCGGTCAACAGTGGGTACCAAGGAAATAGATATAACCCGAACTACCATAATCAACATCCCACGAATGGTAACAACAACAATAATAACCATGGAAATATAAACCCAAATAATAACAGAAATAATAACGGGTTCTCCGGAAATCGAGGTAATTATTACCCGAATAATTATATGAATAGACCAAGAAACAACAATCCTGCAAATCACACCGAGCGATTTGACAATAACAATAGGGGTTACCCTAATCAGAATAACAACAACAATAGGTTCTCCCGACCCCGGGTAAATTTTATACGGGCGGAAGGAAACAACCACCGCCGGTATAACCAGCAACGGTGGAGCAGAGTACGCGAGTACGAAGATCTAAACCGCAGCCGAGAACGGGACCACTCTAGTTATAATCTGCCGAGGCGAAGTACTAGCCTGGATGACCCGGAGCGGCGTACAAATAGAGAACAAACCTACGAACCGAGAACGGAAAGGCTGGAACCAACTCAAGGTTTCCCTACTGATGCCTCTATTGGTCCTTCCAATAACCAAGATGAGGAGAATTTAAACGGGAGGAGGCAGTAATAAACAATAAGGACCTTTTGCTGCTTCTATCGCCTGGGTATGTAAATGAATTGCCGATAGTAAATAATCCCAATAAAATTACAATCATTCGATGTAATTACTTGAAAAATATTAGAAATGAATTACTGGAGGAGGACAACGCCCGCCTCCCTATAATAAATAATGAAATAATATACATTAATGCAGAAGTTGAAGGAACATTCGCACAACTAATGATTGATACCGGTGCGAATGTATCCATAATTAATACAACAGAATTGGAGAGAATCCAAGGAAATTGTGGTAAGTTATTGCCAACCTTACCTATAAATAACATTGCATTAATCGGTGCCACTGGTCGCCAAAACAAGACAATTAGAAAACAAGTATCGTTGAATGTCGTTAGTAAGGGTATAGCTATGAACATGGTCTTCTTAATTGCAGCAGGATTACCTTTCAACATATTAGTGGGATGTGATGTACTGAGAAGGAACTCGGCTATTATTGATTTACGAATGGAGAAGGTATCACTCTTTACCGGAGATATAACCTGGACAGCCGATTTAGTCGGTAGTGAAATAACACTTCCCAGCAGTATCCACCAGCAAATACGTAGTATAAATCATACAAATACTAACACTATTTCCAATAATATAGTATATGAAACTACCGACGAAGATTTATGGTATCAGAAAATACAGGAGATAAGAGATTTCCGAAGCGGAATTAATAGAGAAAAATTACCCAATACTCAAGCGAATCAATTGATACAAATTTATGAGAAGTACCGCTCAGTATTTTCCGATGAGCCAGGCAAGGTTAGAAACTATCAATGTACCCTTCAATTCCGGGATACAGTAGAATTTAATAGGAAGTCCTACCCTATTGCACATTCTCGAAAAGAGGCAGTAAGAGCGGAAATCAATCGTATGATTAATAATGATATAATAGAACATAGCCAATCCCCATACACCAGCCCTATTGTCGCAATTCCCAAGAAAAACGGCGAAGTCCGGCTTTGTTTGGATGCACGGGAAATTAACAAGAAAATCGTTAACGATAGAACCTCGCCCGGTGAGATTGAGGAGATCTTGAAACGCTTCCATGGTACCCAATACTTCAGCACTTGGGATACGGTGTGCGGATACTGGCAGGTAGAGTTGCACCCACGGAGTCGCCAATATCTGGCTTTCATATTCGAAGGGCGCAATTACCAATTCAAAAGATTGCCCTTCGGATTGGTAAACTCAGTTGCCATCTTTGTGACCTGCATGGACCAGATATTGGGACAAGAAGCCCTTCAGTTTACAACAGTGTACGTTGACGACCTCCTTATAACATCTGAAACGTGGGAGGAACACTGTTACCGTGTGGAGCATGTGCTTGAGAAGTTATCTGCCAGTAACGTCACACTGAAGTTGGAAAAATCCAAATTTATCGCCCGAGAAGTGCAATTCCTCGGATTTAACTTAAACGATCAAGGAATCTCACCGTCGGCAGAAAAGGTAGAAGCCATCCAGAAATTCCCGGCACCCAAAAACAGGAAGCAATTGCAGTCATTCCTGGGACTCTGCAATTATTATAGAAAGTTCCAGGAACAATATTCTGAGTTGACCGCGAGGTTCCAACCTCAATTATCATCTAAAAACAAATGGGTATGGTGTAAGGAACAAGAGGGGATTTTCCAACAAATTAAGGACAAATTTCTGGATACGATAATACTTCGCCACCCAAACTTTAAGTTACCGTTCTTCATGAACTGCGATGCCAGCAACATCAGCCTGGGAACAACACTGTATCAGGAGGACGAGAAGGGTCAACCTCAAGTAATTAGCTTCGCAAGCAGATCCTTGAACCACTGCGAAAGGAATTACACGGTAACGGAAAAAGAATTACTGAGTGTGGTATTCGCTTGCGGTAAGTTCCGCACTTACATTTTGGGATACCCTGTGACTGTCCGCACTGACCATAAATCTATTTCATTCTTAAAAAGCTGCAAACTGAACCATGGCAGACTAACGAGGTGGATACTTGCCCTTCAAGAATACCATCTACAATGGGAGTACATCCCTGGTAAGAAAAATATAGTAGCGGACGTATTATCCCGGGTCAATGTGGAGGAACAAACTTTCGAAGGGGAGAAAGAAAGCGTGCTGAAAATATATCATCTTCTTAGCACCAGAGCCGATTTAACAACAATATTAACCAACATGAGTACCCACCAACAAGCGGACCCAAAATTGAGAAACCTCAGACTTCGGCTAGAAGAGGGAGATGAAACCGTTACTATATATTACCAGATGAATAAACAAATACTGTTCATTAAAACATCTTTGAAGGAAGAGATCTGGAAGGTAGTGGTCCCGACACAGATCGAAAAGGAATTGATAGTGAATTACCATATACGTTACGGGCATATGGGCGCCCTCAAGGTAATAAAAGCTCTGGAGGAGAGCTGCTATATAAAAAACATCAATAGAAAGGTCCGAATGTATATAAAGAGTTGTAAGATCTGCCAGCTGGTAAAAACTAATAATGAGAAGAAGGAAGGTGTGATGATCCCAATCACTTCCAAAGCGAAATTGGAGAAGGTGTTCTTCGATATCTGCGGACCATTTCCCCGTAGTGGAGGTCGACACCGATATCGGTACCTAACCATCATAATGGACCACTTCACCAAATACATTAAGCTATACCCTACTAACCGAGCGACTACCAGGAAAATTCTGGGGATACTAACTGAACAATATATCCCACACCTGGGGAAACCATCTTCGATCATTACTGATCATGGAACTCAGTTCAAAGGGGTAATTTGGAGGGATACGTTATTGTCAATGGGCATTCGTACATACAAAACCTCGGTCTACCATCCGAGCAGTAATCCGGCAGAGCGGGTGTTGCGAGAAGTGGGGAGGATCCTCAGGACTTATTGTCACCATCAACAAAAAAGGTGGCAAGACTATTTAGAAGCCACGGAGGAATTCCTCAACTTAGCTTACCATCCAGCTATAGGGATAACCCCATATTCTGCTATGTACGAGAAACCACCCCCACGAGAGATCACAGATATCCTCGAGTTCCCCAGTAGCCATGTGTACAGATTTGATAAAGCTAAATTCTTCAACAAGGTGGCAGAAGACCAGTTAAAACGGCAGAATAAATATCAAAAGGCCAGTGGCAAAGTAATAATATATGGGAAGGGAGAAAAAATTTTGTTAAGAAATCGTGAACTTCCCAGCACACTGGAAGGAATAACGAAAAAATTATTACTATTATACACAGGACCATATATAATATCCAATGTGAAAAATAACAATACCTATGAGATAAAGGAGATCGATTCAGACCGGATAAAGGGAGTATATAACCAGGCATCCATGAAAAAATATTATGAATAATGGAAGGTATAGAAGAAGTAAGTAAAAATTCAAAAATGAAGTAATGACTACTTACTACCTATTATTTAGAAAACAATTTATGGACAAAAGAAAATGAATTTTGAATTAAACCACTAAATTCAAAAATGAAGTAATGACTACTTACTGCCTACCATTTAGGAAACAATTTATGAATCAAAGAGAAAATGAATTTTGAATTAAATCATCAAAATTCAAAAACCCAAGTAAAAACAATTTACTACCTTATTTTAAAAACAACTTTTAGAAATGAACAAGGAGAAAAAGAATTTGGATAACACATTACAAACAATTATATATGGGACCAATTCTGAAAAACTTTCCAGAATAAAGAAATGGCAATACAAACCACTGATACCATTTAAATGAATAAACTTATTATGAAGTGAAATTAATGAGAATTTTATGTCAAATAAACAGAGATATTAAACATATGACATTAATAATAAAGAGTGCATTTGGATAAAAAGCAAGAGCAAAATAAAATTTTGAGGAAGAAAGAAAAAACCATATATAAATAAATCCATATGAAAAAGATGATCATACAATAAATGTCAGTTATTAGAAAGACAATTAAAAGAGTAATTGAAACAACATAATACTAGTGGAACGATTCACAAGAATTAAGAAAGGAACAAAAATATAATACAAAATATATGCTACCAATGACCAGAAGGAGATTGTGATAACAGTCAAAAAATGACAGAGAATTAAAAACTTTACACTGAATAATAAGTGATGATTATATTATACCAGCTTCCAATCACAAGGAGAAATAAAATGCCAGCAGAGCTAACCATTGAGAAAAATAACTGAGATAGAGATTCACTAAGATAGATATATAAATAGATCTGTTCGTATACGAAGTGAAATATCCAAAGATATTTAATTTTTTTTTATATAGTCATAAGGTGGACTATTCTTATATAATTTTATTAATGACTGTCTGAGATAAGTCCAGCAGTATTATTATGTATTGGTCAGAGATGATTTACCTCTGTAATCAATAAATGACGTAGTATGGCCAGCAGAGTGAGATGCCTACAGAGCCCCTCTGGACACTGCCCCAGCTAACGTGTTAGGGAATTTTAGGGAATAAATATCCCAAGGATAAAGAAACGAGTTAAGAAGAAAATGGAAAAATAAAAAATAACGAACCTCAGATGACTATTACTATCAGTAAGAATCCAGTTAATAATCAAATATAGATAAGCTCAAAAATATGGGAGAAAAAATTTTTTAGAAATGTGAAGGAAGTAAAGAAATATAATTTATAATATAATGTCATAAGCAATTATTTCAGACAAACTAAGTATGATCTGAACTAATCACTTCTGGAAGAGAGCAATCTGTAGCATGACAGATAATCCACACAAATACATTACTCAATGATCATTAATAAAGCTCTAATATATGGAATATCCAGATGAGAATTAATTAAAATGCACTGTTTAATAATATATTCACAAGAAAGGTTGAATAAAGAAAATTTCTGCAAATAATATAATATAATACAAATTTAAAAACCCAGAAGACTAAAAATAATAATAACAAAATTACCCAGGAAAGATAGAAGCAGGCAATTAATATACCCCGTCAAAGAAACCAGACCAGAAAAAACAAAGATACAGAAGACAGAAGAAAGAAGAATAATTAAAACTACTATTACTGAAGAAAGAAGAACAATCAAAGATACAGAAGACAGAAGAAAGAAGAATAATTAAAACTACTATTACTGAAGAAAGAAGAACAATCAAAGATACAGAAGACAGAAGAAAGAAGAATAATTAAAACTACTATTACTGAAGAAAGAAGAACTAATTAAAACTACTACTACTGAAGAAGGAAGAAAGAAGAACAATCAAAGCTAAAGAAGAAGGAAGAACAATTAAAACTCAAAGAAGAAAGAAGAACAAACTAAATCTAATGAAGAAAGAAGAACTAGTTAGAACTACTATTACTGAAGAAAGAAGAACAATCAAAGATACAGAAGACAGAAGAAAGAAGAATAATTAAAACTACTACTACTGAAGAATAAAGAAAGAAGAACAATCAAAGATACAGAAGACAGAAGAAAGAAGAATAATTAAAACTACTATTACTGAAGAAAGAAGAACCATCAAAGATACAGAAGACAGAAGAAGGAAGAATAATTAAAATTACCACTACTGAAGACAGAAGAAAGAAGAATAATTGGAACTAAAGAAGAAGGAAGAATAATTAAAACTACTACTACTGAAGAATGAAGAAAGAAGAACAATCAAAGATACAGAAGACAGAAGAAAGAAGAATAATTAAAACTACTATTACTGAAGAAAGAAGAACAATCAAAGATACAGAAGACAGAAGAAGGAAGAATAGTCAAAACTACCACTACTGAAGACAGAAGAAAGAAGAATAATTAAAACTAAAGAAGAAAGAAGACTAATTATAACTACTACTACAGAAGAAGGAAGAATAGTCAAAACTACCACTACTGAAGACAGAAGAAAGAAGAATAATTGGAACTAAAGAAGAAAGAAGAATAATAAAAATAAGAACTACAGAAGAAGGAAGAAGGAAGGATAATCCAAAACTACAGAAGAAGGAAGAATAACCAAACTCAAGAAGAAAGAAGAATAATTAAGACGACCCATATAAAACAAAAACCCCATAGGGAAAGAACCCCCAAAAAACCCCAAAATCAATGAATGCCCAAAAAAGAAAGTATAACACATTAAAAAACCATATCACTGTAAAACTGACAAAAACTAAAAGTGTTAGTAGTATTAAATATTAGTGCATTCAAAAAGTTATTATTTAGTTTGTATAGACAAGTCTTCACAGTTCCCCCATGGTTGAATATTTCATATTAAAAGCTAGAAAAAGACTAGTAAATATATTGATAATTCACCATAGACAAGTGCAAGTGATCAAATTATAAATAATAAACTTTAAAAGGGTACATGAGTTGCAGTACATAGTAACAAACTTTAAGTTTTGTGAACAGTGCCTACTTTGATAATGAAGTAGTAATTTTACTAATAAAAAGCTAATAAAACTGTATGAACATTCCATAGAATGGAATATAACTTAGATAGCCAGGGTTATACTTTAAGAGGGGGCATAAATCTTATAAAATGGGGAATTACAGAACTAACTGTTTATGATGAAGTTGTAGAAGGTATTAACAACTATGGATATTATTATATATGGATCCAAATGTTGGGTTCCAATTAAATATAGCATTTAGATAAGTAAGGGTTAGTCATAAGAAATATTAGTATTATAATTGTTATTTTATTGTTCATGTTAATTTAGGAATGCATTATCTAAAATTAGATATCATTCCAATGTTGTAGAAATACTTTTTATTATGTTATTTGGTGATATACCAAAACAATGTTATTAAGAACACCAGTTTTATATATCTGGGTGTTATATTTTAATTGTATAATCTATAATTACTGTTATGCCAGATCAGAGAACTAATTTGTAATCAAATATATCAGAGTCAGAAGTCAGAGAAGGAAATAAAATAATTACATTAGTAAAACATTCTGCAAATAGCCACAATTCAAATCTAGGCAATATAATAAAGTTAAAATGCAGAATAATTAATAAACCTAATCTTATAAACCAGTCAAACTGACAATATTTAGGCAAGATACACCCAACATATTAAATACTATGTAAATAAGGCTTTCTAAAGATATGGTCATTCTATGAGTAAAATTATTTATTTGTATAATGAAATACCATTTGAAACTGAAATAGGTTCACTAACTTTATCAGAAGGGGAGTCATATACAACTGAATTATATTAAAAAACCATCATTAGTATACTAAATTGCCATAAAATAAGTGAGAATTGACAATTATAACAATTTCAGATTTTATAGAATAATAATTATATTAGGTAAAATGGCTATTATTTACATAGAAGACAGGGAAGTATAATTTTAGGCCTACCTCCCAAAAAATTATAAGAAATAATTTTCAGATAAAACTTTGTAATACTAACTTAATTACTATCAAAATAAGTAGAATAGAATAGTGAAAACGAATATGTATTTTATATTGCAAACAGTTAACTAATAACGAATTTATTTTATGAACATAGTGTACTATTTTAAAACGTGTCGGAAGTTATGGCAATTTTTAACAATGTCTGAACTATATTATATAGGCTAAGATTTTCATGAGATGATGAAAATACAGACAGTTCATTATTATACCTCGAAGAGAGCACTTCTCGTGAATATTTGTTTGAACCAACCTTTAATGGACGTTATGCTACAACGGAGTTCTGAATCATTTTATGTAAATTAAATTTTTAACTATTTTAATGAAAGTGAAGTGGTGAAGTTGACCCACGAACTACATAACACCTATAAACGAAATCACATATAACCAATTACATTGAAATAACACTGAAATCGCATCAAACACCAAGTGAAAATTCGAGGTTAACTGACACATAAACACCAGTTGATATACTTATTTAACAACATTTTTACACCAAGTGTACGTTTCCATCTAACAACAGTGACAATAAACTATACCCCAGAAGATCATATACCGTAGTGAAGAACATTTAACCAAAGAAGGGACATATTATCTCAACAAGTACGTTGTTTACATTAGAAGCTTTCAACGCGCATGCGTCAGGCAGCCATTCTGATCCCATTCCGTCACCTCAATTAGAGACGACTACGCTGCTTTCTGGTTTGAACAAAATTATATATAAACTTTTATTATTAATAATTACCAGTATATTGTTTAAATTTAAGACCTTTTTTGAATTGTAAGTGTTATACTTTCATGTCCCTGACCTTCTCTGGCTTTTTATATAAATAACCGTTCAAAGAACCTGTTTAAATAATACAATTGTAAAACTTCTAATATCGACCGACCTGAGCAAGAACTCGATATGGCTTGTAACTTCGATTAATTAATCGACCAACCTTATTATTGTATTTAATAAACGTATTTGTCTGTTTTTTGGTAAATTGGAGTTGATTTCTCTTATAAAAGGACATAATCATTAATTAACCAAGAAAAATAGATAATCTTTAAAGGCAGTATATGCGAAACTACAACATTTCAAGAGTAAGAAGAAGAGAGCCGTTTTCGCCTAACTTGAAGTTAATTGGATTATCTTTTTAACAAATTTACCGAACAGAAATTTATTACCAAATTAAACACCTTACTATTATAATTATAATTACGATCCACAACCTCAATTTATTCCTATTATTAAGCACATAAATACTTCGAAAATATTTGTTCCGAAATTATTTTTTTTTATAAATATAAATTTTAAATTTATATTTTATTTCAATTTGCTACACAGCAAAATACACTTTATTTAATTGATGGTAATAACATCCCAATTACCAATAACAAAGACCAGGAACTTTACCAAATCGACGATTCCCAGAGCGGAACGTCACTACTGAACATACACACCATAAAAATTATCCTGGATAATATTATACCAGAACACTATACAATTACAATTATAGTAGGGTTGTATTACAAAATCAGCTAGCACAACCAGTGGGACTTACAGGAGAGCACAATCTACATACATCAACCTTTTATTTTATTTTATTATACCCACTCAATCACCGTTATATTACATAATTTGGCGAGTCCAACTTGTGGGGCTCGATTACCGCAGAATACCAGAACAAGCAACACTTTATAAATTTAATTATAATTTGTAATTTCACAGTTATATTACAATATATATATATAAAAAATATGCATAAAATTTATGGCTTGTATAAGTTAAAGATTGATCTCCATTAAGTAGTGGTCAAGTTTCCAAAGTTTTAATATTATGATGTCCGTAATTAAAACATCAGAGCAGGTTTAGTGTGTATGAGGGTACACCGTGGACAAAAATTTTCAACATTTCCTATTGAGAGTTGCTTAGAGTAAAGCTGCGATTCTACACTGTACGTTTCACAGAATAAACACGCGGAAAAGAAGGAGCGCTCCGAAGTCACTCATGGACCCTCAGCATCTTGCAGAGGGTTCACTCCCTAAAGACAAAAAGTCTGTCTATGAATCGTTCCTCTGTAAACACGTGCAGTTACACTGCCCAGCGATCCACAGGAAGCAAATCGCTATCCACTCTGGACACTTTTTCGGCTTGCACGCGTTATGTTGGTATGGGTTTCGGCACTTTCCATTTAAAAAGCGTGCAAATGTAAGAAAATAAACATGTATGAGGCCAGAAATAACACGAATTTTGTGTGTCATGCCTGCCTTTTATTGCAGTAATCGCAATAATAAAACTTAAAAACGTAAATATTACATATTGAGATATGCTTGCCTGCCACGAACAATATATTTTCTCGAATACATGATTTAAATTAAAATGAAAAAATATAGAATTTTGTTAAAATGAAATGAAATGTTTCCATAGAAACTACTTCTTTGTTGTCAATAACGTATTACACATATAAATATCGGTATGGAGAACCATACATGACTTCCATGTTCTAAGATTTATATTTAAAATCATATTCGAAATGAAATATTTCCATAGAAACTACTTCTTTCTACTTACTGCTTCAGCCTTAACCACAGTACTGTGGTCACTAACGTATACCACCTCACGTTATCGCACTCGATTTTCACTGATGGTGGAAGTCGATGGCATTGCCGAAACGTCTGGTTTTGTGGACTACGGCCAAACATCCCGGGAAGGAATTTTAACCAAAAACTATTTCTTTGTTGCCGATAACGTAGTACACACATATATATATATATAAAATATGCATAAAATTAATGGCTTGTATAAGTTAATGATTGATCTTCATTTAGTAGTGCTCAAGTTTCCAAAGTTTTAATATTATGATGTCCGTAATTAAAACATCAGAGCAGGTTTAGTGTGTATGAGGGTACTCCGTGGACAAAAATTTTCAACATTTCCTATTGAGCGTTGCTTAGAGTAAAGCTGCGAATCTACAGTGTACGTTTCACAGAATAAACACGCGGAAAAGAAGGAGCGCTCCGAAGTCACTCATGGACCCTCAGCATCTTGCAGAGGGTTCATTCCCTAAAGACGAAAAGTCTGTCTATGAATCGTTCCTCTGTAAACACGTGCAGTTACACTGCCCAGCGATCCACAGGGAGCAAATCGCTATCCACTCTGGACACTTTTTCGGCTTGCACGCGTTATGTTGGTGTGGGTTTCGGCACTTTCTATTTAAAAAGCGTGCAAATGTAAGAAAATAAACATGAGTGAGGCCAGAAATAATTCGAATTTTGTGTGTGTGTGTGTGTGTGTGTGTGTCTTCCCTGCCTTTTTATTGCAGTAATCATAATAATAAAATGGAAACGTAAACATTACATAATTGAGACATGCTTGCCTGCCACGAACGATATATTTTCACTCATACATGAGTTACACTAAAATGAAAAAATTATAATTTTATTGCCTGGCAACAAAATTATTTTATTTTTAACAATTACCATTGTTTGAAAAAGTTTAAATGAATTTTCAAGTACTTTACTGTTGTTAAAATGTAAAAGGTTGCAGGTAAACTACCCCTTCCCCTTAACCGATCTTCACCAAAACCAAAGGTCCTTGAGATCTCTACAATTCAGGGACGTATGCAAAAAAATTTTGATTCTGTTTGAATTTGCGGCTGTTATCGTTTGCCATAGAAAATTACTCTTGATAAAAAAACGTTGCAGGTAAACTACCCCTTCCCCTTAACCGATCTTCACCAAAAACAATAGGTCTTGAGTACTCTACAAATCAGGACTGTATGCAAAAAATTATTTGATTCTGTTTGAATTTCCGGCTGTTATCGTTTGCCACAGAAAATAACCTTGTTAAAACATAAAACGTTGCAGGTAAACTACCACTTTCCCTTAACCGATCTTCACCAAAAACAACAGGTCTTGAGAACTCTATAATTCAGGGCTGTATGCGAAACATTATTTGATTCTGTTTGAATTTGCGGCTGTTATCGTTTGCAAAAAAAAAAAAAAAATTACACTTGATAAAAAAAAACCGTTGTAGGTAAACTACCCCTTTCCCTCAACCGATCTTTACCAAAAACAATAGGTCGTGAGTACTCTACAAATCAGGGCTGTATGCAAAAAATTATTTGATTCTGTTTGAATTTCCGGCTGTTATCGTTTGCCATAGAAAAAAAATCTAAGCAGACACACACACACACACACTTTTCGAAAAACGACTTTGTTTCATGTTCTGAGTGTAGTACAATCAGAATCTGCAATAATCTCGAACACGATTTTTTTTTGCCATCACCATACTTCCATTTCCTTAAGGAACATGGAAGTAAAAATCGGTATGGAGAACCATACATGACTTCCATGTTCTAAAATTTATATTTAAAATCATTTAAATATTAACTAAGTGAATGCTTGAGTTCTGAAGAAATGACGTATCAGCTAAAATAGTACCCCCATGTCAGGTGGGTGAAGACTATCCTCAACCTTCGTGAGGAAGGACTGTACTTTTGAATAAAATGTTTGTAGGTCGAACGAAGAGCTGGCCAAAGGGAGCTGCGATCTGATTCCTGTAATGAACTTAGGCTCTCGCTGCGAGTTATCGGCCGAGGGTGAATGATATCTATAGTGTTATCAAAGTTTTTCCTGTTAATACAAACTAGTCATTTTTCTTTTTTAAAATCGAGTCTTTCTTTCTTTCTTTCTTTCTTTCCAATCGTCTTCTGAATTCCAGAACAACGATTCTGTTTACCCGTATAATTATAAATTTCCCAGCAAAACATTTCTTCCTTAATACGTTTGTGTCTTCTATTTAACACCCACCATTCTGATCTATGTCATAACGCTATATTCCACAAAGGCTAGTAAATAACTAGTCATCAGGGAGGTCAAAATATTTTCTAGGAGGGGCAAACAATTTTCCAGAGGAGAAAAATATTTATATATTTTTCATACATACATACATGCACATATTAGTTTGTAATTCTTATATTATGACAGAAATAAGTACACAGATTATATTAATTTATTAAAACATTTATTGATTCAAAATATGGATAAAATTAATGGCTTGTAAAAGTTAATGTTTGATCTCCATTAAGTAGTGCTCAAGTTTCCAAAGTTTTAATATTATTATGTCCGTAATTAAAACATCAGATCAGGTTTTAGTGTGTATGAGGGTACACTGTGGAAAAAAATTCAACATTCCCTATGTTGCTCAGAGTAAAGCTGCGAATCTACAGTTTACGTTTCACAGAACAAACACTCGGAAAAGAAGGATCGTTCCGAAGTCTCTCATGGACGCTGAGCATCTTGCAGAGGGTTCCCTCCCTAAAGACGAAAAGTCTGTCTATGAACCGTTCCTCTGTAAACACGTGCAGTTACACTGGTGAGCGATCCACAGGAAGCAAATCGCTGTCCACGCTGGACACCTTTTCGGCTTGCACACGTTGTGTTGATGTGGGTTTCGGCACTTTCCATTTAAAAAGCATGGAAACATAAAAAAATAAAAATGAGTGAGGCCAGAAATAACGCGAATCGTGTGTGTGTCCTGCCTGCCTTTTATTGCAGTAATCGCAATAATAAAACTTTAAAAACGTAAATATTACATATTGAGATATGCTTGCCTGCCACGAACAATATATTTTCTCGAATACATGATTTAAATTAAAATGAAAAAATATAGAATTTTGTCAAAGTTAAATGAAATGTTTCCATAGAAATTACTTCTTTGTTGTCAATAACGTAGTAAACATATAAAACTTATAAAAATTTACTTACTCCATCATCAACAACCATTTAATTTATAAAAAAAATTACCTCCTCCCCCCTTCAACTACCCTTTTCATTTATAGATATTTCATCTACTTTTCTACAGTGGATTATTATGACCTTCTTTTCAGGATACTTTATTTATCAAAATTAAGCACTTTACTCTTGTTAAAACGTAAAACATTGCAGGTAAACTACCCCTTTCCCTTTACCGATCTTCACCAAAATCAATGGGTCTTGAGTCCTCTACAATTCAGGGCTGTATGCAAAAAATTATTTGATTCTGTTTGAATTTGTGGCTGTTATCGTTTGCCATAGAAACAAATTCTACAGCAGACATACACACACTTTATTTTAAATGTTCAGCTTCTTCATTCACAGTACTTAATGAATATTAATTGTTAAACTTTCACTTGTGAACTTACTTTGTTACTTAATTAACGACCAATTACACTTTAAATCACACGCACTCTTTGACACAATTAAACATAAAACATACAATAATTCGGATTCCCGCGCCAATTCCTTTCCTCCACCCTACCCCCACCCTCCACCTAACCTACCAACTAAAAAACCGTTACAAGTTCCGGACATTCTGTATCACACCGCTGAAGAAGGCGCACTTCACGCTGAAACGCGTACGGGAAAAACAATAAGTTCACAAGTGAAAGTTTAACAATTAATACACACACACTTTTCGAAAAATTACTTTTTTCATGTTTTAAGGGTAGTACAATTAGAATCTGCCATTATCTCGAACACGTTTTTTTTCGCCGTGACCATACTTTCATTTCCTTATGGAACATGGAAATAAAAAGAGAGAAGTCTGTTGATAACAGGCATCTCTCCTCACAAACCGTGGTTATAAGTATGTTGATAGTTTATTCACAATCGCAGTTACACTACTGTGGTATATCCAGCGTGTAATTTTGTTAGGCTGAATTTATGCTTAGGAGTTAACACATTAGACTGCATTTGAATTAGTGTGGGACTAAGGGTAGGTGCACACCGGTTAGTCAAGGCAAGACAAGACAGGTTTAGACAAGCTTAGTCACTATTGTTTACATTGGTGTTTATGGCGTAACACACACCAATTAGGCATTGAAATTAGACGTGTCTGAATGCATCTATACTTCGTGTCTGATGGAATTGGGCATGCACTATTCCTATCAGTCACCATCGGACGACAGCAGTGTTTATATATTTATTTATCTTCATTTCATTTTATTTATATATACTATTATTTTATTACTACAGTTTTATTAATATTTTTATTTATTACAGTAAAATACTGTAGTACACAACATTGTACTATGGCGAGTTACAAAAAGTTAGTTTTGCTGGTGCAGGATAGGGAAATACTAAACAGTCCGAAACTGAAGGTGCACCATAACCGAAATATGATGGAAAACTTATGGAGGGAACCCAGTATCTCCTATTTCCTATTTCTTGTTTACATATCATAAGTGCATCCATAACAACTGTACTGCCTGACATCTTGTTCACGACTAATTGGTGTGAGTTACTATAACACGACTAAAGGTGTTTTGTCTAAACCTGTCTTGTCTTGCCTTGACTAACCGGCGTGTGTCTACCCTAATAATTATCTTTAAGATATTGGTAATTCGTTATTATAGATAATTTAACTTGATACGGTTTTAATGAATAATAAGTATACAATGAATGTGTGCACAGACATATTCTGTGTATTACATTGTGTGTGTTTGTGTGCGCGCGCGCATGTGCATGCATATGTGAATAATAAATGTTTCAACTACAGGAAGCGTGTTAGTGAGTTTAATGCTGTGACATTGGTTTTCACAAGTGACACAAAGTATTTTTACAGTGAATCATTTATACATGGAAGTAGACTCTATTAAGATTCAGAGAGACTAACTGTGAGTAATACTTTGGCATTGAAAACGAGATACCGGTAACAAATTATTTTCATGTGAGAACAATAACAGGTTTCACTTAACTGATTGTGTGTGTGTGTGTGTGTGTGTGTGTGTGTGTGTGTGTGTGTGTGTGACATAAAAGGAAAAAATAATTAGAAGTGAGAGTACTATATTAAGGCTTCAGTACACTCGCTTATACACAAGATTAAGCTTTAGAATATACAGTAAACAGGCGTGGGTTTTTGTGACAACAGTATTTATAGTCACAAGTAGACTTCCTATAACCCAACAAATACAACACAGATTTTCAACCATGTTTGTTAAGTGTGTCTGAAATTATTTGGGCCTGTTTTTTATCACATTCGAGTCTGATTTTTACAAGACGAATTTCTTGGCACATTTTCAATTTCAATTCTATCTTCCAGTTCACACACACACACACACACACACACACACACACACACACACACACACACACACACACACACACACACACACACACACACACACACACACACACACACACACACACTTGTACATGTAAATACTCCCATTTTCCTTGTACCTGTTTATTTAATAAATAAATAAGTTTTAGCAACAAAGGTACATTTTTACCAATGAGATAATGCAAATTTCAGTTCACCATTGACCTATACATTAGATAAGATATTATTGTTTATTGTTATACAATATATTTTGTATCAGTTTGGAAACGAAATTATTATAAATAGACAATTACATATGTTTGTAATTTATGATGCATTGTAATTCAATTTATAAATTGAATTGTAATTGAATTATATATTAAATAAGTTGTTTAAAAATTTAAATATTGTACTACAATTGTTGCATGTAACAATATATTATTACTTCCATGTTCTTTAATTATAATTATGTAGTGTTAGCTACATATGTATATGTTTCCTTCTGCAAGGAAATTCTGTCTTACTTTATGCATATTATGTACATTTTCAGAGATAATCTTGTGTAGTCAGAGGTTTAAATAAATACTGATTATAATAAAGAATATTTATTTAAACACTGAGGACAGAGATTATGTCTGTACAGTGAATGTAAGGAGCAGAATTTACTTCCATAAAAAATGTATTATTTGCAAATACTGTACAGTATATTTTATTATATTTGCAAGTACTGAATTACAAGACTTCAGTAGTAACAAGTAACCTCCTATAAATTACAAAATATTATATAAGAAGAAACTTACAACATCAAGGGTTACTATTAAGGAAAAGATGAATTATATTACTGTACTAAAAATACTGTAGGCAGTGGTTGATTTCTAAAATTATAGGTGCAGGAACGCATCAATTCAAAAGTTGTACAGACACAAATACACTTATATTTTATATTAGCATTTACATCACGTTATTACAAAGGAGGTCTACATTTTTAAAGCCTTATAAAATATGTAACATACGTATAAACTTGTATCTAAAAAGGTAATAAAGTGTACTGATATTTCTAAAGAGCTTCACCATCAGGTTAGCTGCACGACAATCGAAAACATTTTACTCATGATGGCGTCATCCCGGAGCCTCAATCAAACAAACTCTAAGTGATGGTTTTGGTGGTTTGGACATTTTAAAAAAGTTTCATAGTTTCGTCACGTTTTGTGTAGTCTCCTTCCATTGTGTCGTCATATTGTTTGTTTCTTGACCTTTCCTTACTCTTTGTGTCCAATGCTGTATGATGGCCAGAAATCAACCTTCTCACATTCACTTGAAGTTATTGCTATTGATTCAGTAGTACATTTCAAGGTAGAAAGACTCTCCAGAAAAATTCTGGAACTCAGATATTCTTGGAAGCTCCCAGTCAGTTGCCTTTCATGTAGTTTTAATTTCGAAGCAAGTTTTTTATTTAATTTTCCCCATAGGTTATTGGGAAATTTTTTGAACAATAGTTAAGATAAAGATTAGTGCTGGTGTTTGATTTTGACAAATGTTTAGTTTTGTAGTGGGGCTGATGAGGAGAACAATTTAAAAAGTAGTAGTAAATTTTTGTAATAATTAGGTTTTTCTTTTCATATATTTTTTCTGTAATTTATTTTTGGATCCAAGAGATTCCAGAATGCCGTTCCAGTGCGTTCCCCCTGAAATCAAGCCCTGACTGTAGATATAATTATAATTATTTTATTGTTATGATTATAAAGTGAGCATGAAATATGATATAGTATACATAAAGATAAAATGCCACGCGCAGAAAGATGTGTTCTGAATGAGCTGTGATCTAAAAAAAATAATGTGTGTATAGAAAATAATGTGCTATTTATGAATACAATTTTACCATGTGCTTCAATTGAAGGTGGTGTAATCAGAAACAGAGCCATGAAAATGGGTCGACAAAGAAGGAGATGAGGTCCCTGGGCAACACAACTTGGTAGGGGGTGCCACTCAGTCATAGACGAAGCACAAGATTTTATTGAAAACACTGTTTGGGGGCACAACATATTTTCCATGGTCCTGATCATATACAAAGTAATTTAAAAAAGCACAGTCTCTTATAGAGGCGTTCATTTCTGAAGCTGAACACTGGTCACTTTGTGGCCTTGGTAATAACATGACAACTTTCTTTTCAGGTTTATCTTATAATTTAACAATGCATTTCAAGTGTAGATAGATTTATTAGCACTCAGTGTTTAATCAGTCTATATATTTAATATGAGTCACAACTTGTAGTGCATTGTTTGTTTTCCACAAAGACTACATGTATCTAATCTAATCATTACACTTCTAGTCTGTAACTGAAGCACCTTTGAAGAGTTGCAGCTAGTTGAGTCGTATGACATCTGATATGATGACATTTCTCACACATGGTCTAATACTCTAAATCTGCGAAGCTAAAACATCCTCTCTCTTTTTCAAAACTTGCGCTTCGTTCTCTCTCTCTTTCACAATTTACACTTGCTCATGTTTTTGTATGTATGTACAGACACACACACACACACACACACACACACACACTCTTTAACACGTACACGACTTGGGCAGGACCACAGTTAGTTGCGACCCAAAAACCCGGTCAGTTACGACCGAGGTGGAAATTGAAACCAGTCAATTGGACCCGACCAAATGAGATAAAAAATATCGTCCTATAAGCAGACTGAGTCCATCAAAGGTATGTGAAGAGATGAAGACTCGTGCCTGGAATGGTAATGAGCATCAACAGTTTCCAATGTCTATATACTGTTAACGAACAGTATTTAACAAATTGTTAACAACTTTCTCTATCGTAAAGTGGACTTTATGGTGTTGTAAGGTGGTGCCAATCGTTACTAACATTTTCATGTTATTCTTATAATAATACAGAAATTACTATTATAATTCTATTCATTCTTAGACTAACCTAACCTAACCTAACGTAACAAAAATATTGGAAGAAAGAGGTTACCCGCACAAATGAAAAAGTTACAGAACTGAAACCTCACGGAAGTTTGGAACTAGTTGCCACAGATTCGATCAAGTGGGGCGCAATTGACTGGATAAGAACAGGTAAAAACGTCGTTTCGTCGCAACTGACCGAGACCGGGTGGGAGTAAAGTCTGGCGAGGTCCTCTTTCAATGTGACCCTCCACTGTCAATAATGACGTTGACCCTGGTTCTTGCTACGCCAATTTCGTTAGGCATGAACAGTACTTTTTTGTATTGGAACTGATATGGACGGGGAAATTGTTAAGCTCAGTGTCACTGGCACTGGTTCCTGAGACAAAAGTCACCAGTTAATACTATACGAAGAACTTACATATAGTCATTTTATGTCTACACACATATGCTCACAGCTCGAACAGCTTTGATGACTTCTTCATTGGAATGAAACTTTTTCCTCTTACACCTCTCTTACGGTCAAAACAAATGAAAGTCAGCATGGCGAAAAGACTATAGAGCGGAAGGGGAGAACAGCCCACTTCAAAAAACAATTACACACTCATCAGAAAACTAAGGTAGAGCCTAATAATCTGCCTTTACCTTCTTCGCCCAGATACATTTCTCCTTAAAGATTGTTAATGTTATAACTTCTCAAGTCTAATAGCTGTGTAGTTTGAAACATCGGTTATGCACACGTAAACTACCAGTTACTTGACTTCGAAGATTTTCTTGCTGACTTTTAGATAAAAAGTACTGTACTTTAACACGAACTATAAATATTCTTGGGATAATATCTTTAAATTAAAGTCCAAAGAAGTAAAACTAGGCTTTCCAAAATGTCTTCAGTGAGACTCATTGAGATTCATCTTTAGTTTTCGAATTGTAGTCATTGTATGAGTGGTGACATGAGGACACGCATTGTCAAGAGAGAAACAGACAGAATAGTGTGGCGTTTTTATGCTTATTTCGGATGGCTGATTGGAATAACACTCGGCGATTGTAGTCTGCTGTTCTGTTAGGAAATCAATGTGTATGATCGCCTCTCATATCACAAAATAGTGAACCAACAATTTTCCTGCTGAAAAAGGAGTTTTTACATTATTTTATTTTATTAATTTTTGAGATGAAGGATGCTACCGCTGCATCGATGCTTTTGGTTTCTGGGGTAAAATTGTGTACCCAGATCGATGTTTAAACTGAAGGCAGTTACTATATATGAACATCTTCAGTGAGAAATAAAAAACTGCTAGCATTGTTATCCACTAACATTAGTGTAGGCTTCATACTCAACAGCCGTCGATGAATCGTTAAACAGTAGGACACACGAATTTGGATAACTGAAATTTTGGACAATAAATAACTTACCATTTCTAGTTCCAAAATACAGAAAATAACACGTACAGTGTTCGCAAAAGTTATCGTGTTCATAACAACAATGTGTAAGCAAAAAATATTCCTTTAAACTATCCTCTAAGAATTTTAAAGTCTAAAAGGGGTCACTCTCTTGTCATATATTATTTATACTGATTATGTTAAATAGGCCTACAGCTGACTAAAAACTGACTTTCTAATTAAAGCGAAACTAGTTAGAAGTCAGAATTTAAGGTAGAATTTTAAATTTAAGATCAAAAATTGCAACACCCATATCACATTCTCTTTTGTTTTAATTTACAATTTAAATCAGAAAAAATATTTTTGGTTTTGTGAACTTGAAACTAAGATGTAATTAAGTAGGCATACAAGTAGACTAATAAGAAAATATTAAAATGTGTATAGGACCACATAGCTTGTGTATGTTTCTAGTGGACGAAATCAACTGTACTTCCTCATTTAAGTAGATTACAATTTATTAATAATAATATAAATTGTGTGCGGACTTAAAAAAAAATATTTTCGAGCCTCAAAATGCTTCTGCAGCAGGGTTTCGATTAACAGTCTTACTGTTAATCTGTAATTCATTTGGGGTTGAACTTTTTTTGCTACCCCCGTAGTGATACGAACATGACATCGCCCGGTGGCAAACAACGACCAAGTTCTGCCACTGTACGAGTTACGACAAGCGTTTCAGTCCCCTGGCGTCTATATTTAAAGCAATACAAATTGAAAAAATCAACAAAAAACAAACAATGAAACGGTACATCGGTATGTCAGTCGTTGGCCGTTGGGGGGCTGCATGGTGCACATAACTGTTTATAAATAGACGTCAGCGTGTGTGAGTGAGTGTGAAGTTTTTTTATTGTTGGCTACAAGTCAGAGCTGACGGTCGGACGAAAGTCTTCTGTTGCTGCTGCTCCGAAATACAGTAATAGACTTGTCTTCTGAATTCCTGGGAGCTAGCCTAGCCGACGCTGCATTTATGATGCATACGTGCGACAGGTGGGTGATTGTGGTCGACAAGCAGCAGCGACCGCTCCCATGGCCGAATTAAGGCTATGGGGGGCCCGGGGCTATTCAAGTGCAAGGGCCCATGCGTGAAATTTTCGCGGTTCGCACAATACTTTACTTTATTCAGACGATCATTTAATAAATATAATAAACAAAATATTGTTCTTAAACCGTATTTTTACTCACATATTTTTTATTTTATACTGATTAAATAGAAGCCGAAACTGTTTACTATTATTTTATTTCGCAGATCTTTTTATAATAACCAACAGTACAAATAAATTAGAGAATACAAAATAATTTAATTGAAATATTTCTTTCTGCTCTTCTTTTTGACAAATTCTGCTATCAAATCATCCCAATCCATTGTTTTTAAAAATTCTGTTTCAATACTTTCAACATTAACATTTTTATTAGTTAACAATAATAATTCTGTTTAAGTTAAAATGGGGAAATTTTGAGCGTTAAACTTTACTGCTTTGGCTTTTACCATAACCTTATGTACCTAAACATGTCATCAAGTTTCATTTAAATCCGTGATTCGCACTTCAGGTACCCTCCTTGTCAGTGCGTTTTTTAATATTTCGGTTGCTAGGAAAATTTTATTTATTCGTTTGAAATGAGAATTTTTAAATGATCAGGCAAGGGCCCCCCGAGAAGCGGGCCCGGGGCATTAGCCCCCCTAGCCCCCTCTTAATCCAGCACTGCACGTAGCCGTGCCACAACCACGGGTTCGGTTCACACATGCGACTCGCTGTGGCGGGAAAAGGTTGACTCTTTTTATTATCACAGGTTCGATGTTATTTTTGAGGTAAGATTACTTTGTTCTCACTAAGGCATTCTCCAAAAAGCTTAGACACCGAGACCGTCTTTTTAAACGAAGGGAACGCACCGTGCCGTGTCATTATACAGGGATGCAATTTATTTGCTTTAAAATATGAAAAAAGTATGTGTGAGCGAGAAGTATTTATATAACATAGTGATGTAAATACATCCCCTAACAAATTATTTCTATAATTAAATCTTCTGAATAAAAATCCTCTTATAAATGGAATCCCACACCGAGCGCGTGCGACAATTACTACAATTTTTCGTTTATGCAAGTGTTCATTTTTTAATCTGACAGTTCTATTACATTATCAGAGCAAGGTAAATCGATGAAATATTAAAATTTATTGTAGGCCTATAGTATTGTTACGACGGTCTAGCGATCGTCGTATGGTCCAGTGGAAAACAAAATACAAGACACCAATTAAGTCACTAATCACCAGCTTTAATTATCACAATTAAACAGTTTGTAATCAACAAGATAGTCTCTTACAACAAATCAAATAAAAATTGTTCACACGCAATAATAATGTCAATTAATAGAATCTCGCAGAATTATAAAACACATAACACTTCGAACCGCACTAGAATAAATCGCAACTCAAACTGAACGAAGCACCGCTGAATGCCTATATTTATACCCCGCTGAAATTCGAGAATCACCCATACTACGCATCAGCGCTACTAGAAAACACCAGAACGTAACTGATTGCGGCCGTGCACACAGCGCGGAAATTCGAGAATCACCCATACTACGCATCAGCGCTACTAGAAAACACCAGAACGTAACTGATTGCGGCCGTGCACACAGCGCGGAAATTCGAGAATCAACCATACTACGCATCAGCGCTACTAGAAAACAACAGAAAGTAACTGATTGCGGCCGTGCACACAGCGCGCGCGGACCGGTGAGTCTGGAACAATCTCGCTAACGCATGTTGAGAAAGACGTACGCACACAACATTACAGCCGGAATAGTCTAGAATTCCACTGGAATAGTCTAGAAAGACGTAGAATGTTTTGTAATTTCCGCATTACGTAACAGTATGTTATATATAAGTCAATGCATATATGTTTATATACAGGCGCGCGCGCGCACGTACACACACACACACATTGCACTGTGACAAGCATTTCACTAAATGCGTAACAAAAAGAAACCTTATTTACTATGGCCCAAAATTATAATTATCGATGACGAACAAAGATGGGAAGATTGTTAAAACGTATTTCATATATACTTAATGTAGTATTGAGTCGTCTACAACATAAACGGAAGTGTCGTGTTGGTAGAAGAAATGGGCAAGTGTAGCCTAACGTGCGCGCGTATCGTTGGAATCACGTGTGCAAGTATAAGGACATTACAGTCATTCATGGACTCGCTGCTTAGTGTGCAAAGTGGCAAAAAGCATAATTTAAACTTTAATAAAATAAAATAAAATACCCATGACTCACTTCCATAAAGAAGCATAGGGACACCCTGTAAGACTTGTAACATTTTACAAATGTTATTAATTGATTTGTATGAAATTAGTGAATTACAGCCATTATTTACCCATTAGTTTTAATTTATTGGTACAATTTTCATTATAATATGAGAAACACGATTTTTTTGCCATCACCATACTTCCATTTCCTTAAGGAACATGGAAGTAAAAAATACTCTAAGAAAACATGTGGTTGACCCCCCCCCCCCCCGCCACGAAATGAAATCCTAGGTTCGCCCCTGACCACTAACACAAATTTATTAATTAAATAATGAATAATAATACGCTTGTTTATATTATTACATATTTATATCACACACACACACACACACACACACACACACACACACACACACACACACACACACACACACACACACACACACACACACACACACACACACACACACACACAATACATATATTTATGAAGAGAAGAACGGTGCCTTCTGATGATTTCGAATGACTTAACATCACTTTCGAACCTAACACCAAATCGCAGCCTAGCAGCACACGATATTGCGGGCAAGTAGCCTATTTTGGATCGCCCCAATTATGTCGTATCCTCATTATTAAAATAAAAAACCTCAAGGATACTTCCTTATGCTCATAATCGTGTCTAGATCTTTGTTTTTTTTACAAAGAACGATTTAAACCAAATATTTGTCGGACTTCAACTTTGGACGCAGTAATTCATAAAGGCTACACATTTTTTAAAAGAAATTTTGCGGAAAAAGTAGCGTCTGTTGACAAATTCGGATCATCAATTATATGTTAAGCTCGGGTCTCGCAAAACGTTAATGAGGTGGGCAGAGAGAACACGGCATCACGCCCACGGCCACGGGCTTGTCACAGCGTAGCACCGTCGCGTCGTGTGGGGGGGGGGGGGGGTAACGAGGTCTGACTGTAGAGATCGTGGTTTCCTTTGGCCCTCACTTACGCAATGTTTGAGTACGCCTGGAAGCAAAACGTATTCTTCGCCCATTATTTAACGTATAAACATCATATCTGTTGAGTGAACGAATTTATGTAAATTATTTTTTTTTTTTTTTTGCGGAATCTACAGTATAACGTACACAACTTGGACATGTTCTGACGACAGACACCGTCATCATCGTCATTATGATCATCAGTGTGGCAAGGAGCCAAACGTGCTGTTTGCGAAATATCAAATCTGTTTACATAACGCTGATCGCGAATAAATTCTCCTTGAAAAGCCACGAGAATAATGTAGTATTATCTGTTTAAAAGCAAAACAATTTATTTGCGAGTTAAAATGAACAAATTAAAAATAGCAACGATTGTAAACTTTAGAGCATTTCACTGTTAATAACAGAGCACTGGTTTTAAGATTAAATTAATATACGTTCCATTTTTCTTTCACCAAACGTTCGCTCGTTCTACGGTGGGGCATCCTCGAGCCACCGAACATACACCATCGTAGAGTGGACGAAAGTTTGGCGTTAGAAAAATGTAAGTGTTAAACATAAAATATAAACATACTTATTTCCTTCAAATAGTAGGCTACTGTACGTCCCCAGACGCGTCTATATGTAGGCACGTACACTGCGGAGCCAATCGATAGTTGTATACACTGGGGTAAAAAGGGGGCTCAGAGGATCACTCCCCCCTCCCCCAGAGCTATTAAAAACTTAACGAAATTCCATAATCACTTAACATAGGCCTATTTTTAATCCAGTTGCGTGTATTAAAGTAAGGGTTACAATAACTGTAGAAATAAAAAGGAATCACAATATTTTTAAATTAATCAAATAGACTTTTATTAATAACGCCAAGCACTGAACATTTGGTAAACAACATACGTATTTTATTCTCCATATTATTTAAATTAGCAGCCATCCTTACTATTTCTTTTATAAAATTGCTAAACTGCTACACTTTTTGTTTATACAAAGCTTTTCGTCATCTCTGACATCATCAGGTCTAGAATCATCAGATGATGTCAGAGATGACGAAAAGCTTTGTCTAAACAAAAAATGTAGCAGTTTAGTAATTTTATAAAAGAAATAGTAACATACGTATTTGCAGTCTTAAAAAAACAAATATGCAAGGGCCGGAAAACGAATGCTGACTCTATTAATCTATCTTTTTATCTTTTTCGTCCAGACACATTTCTCTCCTTACAGCATCGTCTCCGCATGGCTGCTCTAGTATAAAGTCTCTGTGGTTTGCACAGGTAAACTAGCAGTTTCTTGACTTTAATTCGGAAAAATTATACGATTTTATAAATTGATTTTACATATAAAACAAAGTACTTTAACAGAAACCATAAGTTGCTTAAAACATTCTCGGAACAAAAGCCTAAATTAAAGGTTTGAAAGTGCAATAAAACCGGCTTTTCCAAATATCTTCTGAAGCTCTTTCACAATATTTACTAATAATACAAATTTAGAATTAACGTGATTACAAATGACATGAGATTTATCGGCTTTAATTTGAACAAAAACTAATCAAGATAGATTATTTTGTAATCAGCGCTTTTTCATATTTTGTTAACTCTTATACTTCACGTTGGTTTACACAAAAACTTTGTGACGGAAAGAATTTATAAAATGTATTTATATTATTAAACAGGAAGAATCCTAAACTTCTCATTTGTCCTGAGGAAAATTGGGGGGGGGGAGCTTGTCTCATCCCCTTCAGGAGCAGCTCTTAGTTACGCCACTGGGTGGATACAATAACATACTGTTACCACGATCACGTAGATTGTGATCTTAAAAACGTAAGATAAATAATTAATTAAATACCGCGTAATACTCACAGATTTTATTTATACTTCTGCGAAACAGAAACACTGGTGTATTACAAGTAGTATTCAAATAGCATGAGTGTAATTCACAGTGATTACTTACTACGTGATTACTTATAAATAAAGAAGTGTATACTTAGGCCTACAGAGGGGTAAGTTAAGAGACAGGCCTATCGGCAGATTTGAAGAAAAAGTTAAATAGAACAACACACACACGCACACACACACACCCGTGCGCGCGCATATAATATTCATATTTTCTCATATTATTCTTGTTCTTCTAATTTATAATAAATAATGATGAACGTCATTAATAATCTTTGTGTAAATGATGACGACAGTACATAGAAACACTGTCGAAACATTGTAAACAAAAAAACAATAAAATATATCCTCGTTTCAAAATATATAGTATTATTATTTATTATGTATATAATTCATAATCACTCACATTATTCTTCTTATAAAAATTGTTAATAAATAATACTTCATCCTTCCTTCCCTTTCCTGCCGTTACAACTGAGCGTGCGTTTTAGCCTGGTCAATGACTTTCTTCAATTCCGCCCTCTCACTACACACCGTCTCCATCCCCTCACGTTCATACAGTTCAAGTCATCCTCCACGTCATCCATCCATCACTTTCCGGGTCTGCTACTAATTCTTCTTGGCCCAACCACTCAGGCCTCCTATTCATAATAAACCGAACTATGTCGGCACTGAACTGAATCAGTTGGTCCAGTTCATGGTTCATTCCAATCCTCTAATAACCATCTTCAGTTTGCTGAGATCCAGAGATATTTCGCGAGACTTTTCGTTCAAAAATTCTTAGATGTTGCTCGTTTGTGCTGGCTAATGTCCAGGTTTCGAACCCGATGTTACTACCGGTCGCACAAGACTTTTGTAAAAAATGCTACTTTTGAAATAATACTAAGACTAATATTTTCTCAAAACAAAAATATTTTTTACTGTTTTTTTTTTACAATGTTTCCACAGGTTAAGATCTAATTTTAAATTTCTGTCATCATCAGAAACGATATATTATGTATGGTGTGTGTGTGGGGGGGGGGGAGAGAAAGAGAGAGAGAGAGAGAGAGAGATGAAAATTAACATGGGAGGACCATATCATTAAAGAGATAATTAGCATGTGAAAAATAAGGGAAAAACGGTAAGAGAAAAAAACCGAAAAAAAAGATAAAGACAAAGAAAGCGGATTGGAATGCCTCATCACTGCGATAGTGAGTTAAATGGGTTAGAAAAGCTTATGTCTAGTGTCGCAGTGTTTATGCGTAGAACTCGACTAGGTTAGCAACTGTAATGACAGAAAGTACTCGCGATTGACAATTACCAGAGCGCGTGCAAGATGCCAAAACAAACTACAGCGCCCTAAATGTATATGTCCGTGACTATCTTACAGTTTATTATTGCAGCGAGGCGGTTAATACTTCGTGGAAGCCCAATTACCAATTGGTAGTGTACTGCATAGTCTTCTGATTGGAGTGAAGAAACCACAACGATTAGCAAGGTGGAGGGATTACCCGGTGATATACGTGCAGTGGCGCGGCGTGTGTAGATAACAGCTGTGCCGGTTGTGTTAGCTAAAACTTAACCTAAAAATTAATTATAATTTTTTCTTGTAGGAGATATTCTTTTTAGAGCCAAAATGATTTTTAGTGTATTTTTTACATATCATTCGCTGTCAGAAGAAGATGGTCCCGGTTCAACGTAATCTGACTCCATTATATTTACACAGAATAAATCCGAAAAGAAATAATCAAATTAATAAAGAAACACATAACTAAACGAACAAAACAGAAACCGGTGCACGTAGTAACCGGTAGCGTCGGTTCCGAAAGCAAAGGTAGCTGCTAACTGAGCGTTTTGCCGGTTTATACAGCGGCAACACATCGGACGGACGAACGTATCTCCTTCCGTAGTATGTACAGTGACAACTACTACGAGGTCAATGACCATACGGGGTAGAACGTCTCCGGTATCTGAGCCGGCAACACAACATTAAAATGACGGTACAAGCGCCCAGCAGTTCGAAAGCAATACTGTTCTTTTCTTCAAGAGGCTCGACTAATGTTGTTCACATTTCAAATTAATGAATAATTAAAGTATTTACTCTCTAATGTAATTAATTTTCTTTTCTTTCATTGCTTGTACTGTTGCCACTGTTGCCGCCGGCAACAACGGTTACATGGACGCCACGTAATCAGTATTATTTACAAGTTTTAAAAATACGTGGTATAACTGCCTCAGCCGGAGGTTTACATAATTTCATAAAATTGGCACAACAGGGCCTCAAAAACAAACATTTTAAAATCGCACAATGGAGTACGTAAACACGTGGTTGGTTGCACATTTCGTTGAAGCTGTCATAAATCAGTTGACCGGCAGAAGCTGCGGAGCGCTTGTAAACCGGCGTCATTCAGAACTCCTCTTCCCTCCTGTTTACATATCATCTTCTCTATTTTAATATTTACTGACGCCTTCACATTTTGGTTTTGTCTGTACTTTGTGTTTCTCTTTTCGTTAAAATTAAATTTATCTAGTTTCCAATTTATTTCTTTGTTCGGATGTTGTTTGTGGTCAATAAAAGTCAAACTAGACCTGTATTCTGAATAATGATAAACCGAGCTAGTCAAAACAAACGCGATACAGACGAGTTTTTAAAGGGCTTCCAAGAAGCCTACGAGAAGATAAAGACGTCGTAAAAAAAAAAAAAACACTCGTACACACATAAAACGTGGGCTACATGGGAAAAACCTTGGCGAGTGTTTCACATTAAAGAGTTGAATAACAGCTGTTTCTGCAGTCACCCAAACACGACGTTACTACTTGAAAGGAAAGAGTTATTTTAAAACGTTGCAAGGCATCGACAATATGCATGGCATTGCACTCAATGGAAAGGGGTTCCGTACCATCTGAAATAGACGCTCTCCCCTTCTACCCTGCCAGCAAACTTTTCCATTGCCCTAAGCCGTTATGCAGTGCACCTCGAGAGCGTATTCAAATTCCGATGGACGTTACGTTTGAAAAGAAACTCCTGATCCTCCAATTGCTGTGCTCAAAATTCTGAAGCATCTTCTGCCGCGTAACTTATAAGATCTCTTTGCGTGGTGTAGTTATATGTCTGAAATGTCAAATATGTACCCTCACAATAACAAATTTTTTCGGTTTAAAATACGTTACATTATTTTCGTTACCATACGTTTGGACCTCTACGAAAAGACATCATCAATGGCTCGACTGAAATGCAGACGATGTCCAATAAATCGCTTATTCCGATATTTCCACAAGAAAAGAGGACTGCCTAGTCGTAGTTGACGGGATGAAAGCGGGGAGGCAAGGTTGGCCAGAGTTGTCAGTAGAGATTTCTTTGGACAAGTGAAGATTGCAAACTAAGAATGGAGAGACATGGACCAAGGATATATGATATCTTGTGTTTGTGTGTGTGTGTTTTGTTAAACTGTAACTTCTTAATTTCCATCAGCTGAATCACAATTAATTGTCAGAAAAATTATATGCTCGATTGTAAGTATAGGAACTGCTTTACAAAACAAACATCGGACATCAGAATAGGAACATATTTACAAATCAACACACTATTCATTACTTTCTCTGACGATACAAAAACCTGTTCTGCAAAACCAGAGAATATTTTAAGGAATTTGTACTAGGCGGTACTTAACCAACCAATGTGTGTGTGTGTGTGTGTGTGTGTGTGTGTGTGTGTGTGTGTGTGTGTGTGTGTGTGTGTGTGTGTGTGTGTGTGTGTGTGTGTGTGTGTGTGTGTGTGTGTGTGTGTGTGTGTGTGTGTGTGTGTGTGTGTGTGTGTGTGTGTGTGTGTGTGTGTGTGTGTGTGTGTGTGTGTGTGTGTGTGTGTGTGTGTGATTTTTATATAATATTGAAAATTATGTAATTTGAATTTAACTTGACCATGATCATGTTCATTCTTTACTCGTGAAATTAACTGTAAAAATAGTCACAAATACTTCAGACATTAGGAGAAAAAAAACACCACAAACACTCGAATGGATTCATTATAATTAATTTAATAATATATATAATACTTTCACTTATGAACTTACTATTGTTATTTCCCAAACGTTTCAAGATGTTGTTTCTCTTCTTCAGTGGGTTGAGTACTAACTGTCGATTACAGAATAACCGTTACGGAATGGAGTGTGTGGTGGGGGTTGATGGTAGGAAGGGATTGGCGCTGAGGTTCGAATTATGTGTGTGGATCAGTGTGTCAAATAGTGTATGTGATTTGTAATGTATCTATCTGTTCATTTAATATGTTGTTTGGTTGTAGTGTGTGATATCTGAATATTTCAAATTGTTCAGCTGTGTTTAGTTTTCTACTTTTTGGTAAGTAGTGT
Organism: Magicicada septendecula; assembly: GCA_034769895.1. NCBI lineage: Eukaryota > Metazoa > Arthropoda > Insecta > Hemiptera > Cicadidae > Magicicada > Magicicada septendecula. Next base: position 824,507,406 of record CM068368.1, read on the forward strand.
AATATTTCCATGTTGTGTTCTATGTTTGTGTAGCTGTGGTTTTCGTTATGTAAATGCGTGGCAAATGTGGAATGTATGTAGTTTGTGGTGAGGGCTTTTAAATGTTCAGAAAACCTGGAAGAAAAAGATCTTCCCGTCTGGCCGATGTAGAATTGTTGACAATCATTGCAATTTAATTTGTAAACTCCTGTTTTGCTGTATGTGTCAATGTCTTTGTTAGTATTGTTTATGTGTTTTTTGATGGTGTTGTTGGTTCTGTAAGCTACTTTATAATTTTGTTTCCTAAATGTGTTCGCAATTTTATGTGTATTGGAATTGTAGTATGTGAGTGTTATGTATTTACTGGGTTGTGTGCTGTTGGTCAGATGTGTTTTACTTTTTGTGTTGAGGATTCGTTTGTGTAGTTTATTTATTAATTCGGGGTTGTATCCGTTTTTGACTGCTATGTATTTAATTGTGTTTAATTCATCTTGGTAGTCATGTGTGTTTAGGGGTATTGACGTGAGCCTATGGAGCATGTAGTTGAAAGCTGCATGTTTGTGTTGAGTTGGGTGGTTGGATGTGTTGTGTATGACCATGTCTGATGTGGTGGGTTATCTGTATATTTTGTATGTGTGTGTGTTGTTTGTTTTGGTGATTGTAAGGTCTAAAAAGTTTATGCTGTTGTTTAATTCTACTTCAAGTGTGAATTTTAATTTATGGTGTAAAGTGTTAATGTATTTGTGGAAATTTTCTATTTGTCTTTTGTTGCCGTTGTAAAGGAGTAAAATGTCGTCGACATACCTGTGCCAATATATTATTTTATCGGTGTATTTGTTGTTGTTCAGTATGTGTTTCTGTTCTATGGTGTGTATGAATATTTCTGCTAGTATACCTGATATAGGGGAGCCCATGGGTAGTCCATCTGTTTGTGTGTAATACATGCTATTGTGTGCGAATGTATTGGACTACCCATGGGCTCCCCTATATCAGGTATACTAGCAGAAATATTCATACACACCATAGAACAGAAACACATACTGAACAACAACAAATACACCGATAAAATAATATATTGGCACAGGTATATCGACGACATTTTACTCCTTTACAACGGCAACAAAAGACAAATAGAAAATTTCCACAAATACATTAACACTTTACACCATAAATTAAAATTCACACTTGAAGTAGAATTAAACAACAGCATAAACTTTTTAGACCTTACAATCACCAAAACAAACAACACACACACATACAAAATATACAGAAAACCCACCACATCAGACATGGTCATACACAACACATCCAACCACCCAACTCAACACAAACATGCAGCTTTCAACTACATGCTCCATAGGCTCACGTCAATACCCCTAAACACACATGACTACCAAGATGAATTAAACACAATTAAATACATAGCAGTCAAAAACGGATACAACCCCGAATTAATAAATAAACTACACAAACGAATCCTCAACAAAAAAGTAAAACACATCTGACCAACAGCACACAACCCAGTAAATACATAACACTCACATACTACAATTCCAATACACATAAAATTGCGAACACATTTAGGAAACAAAATTATAAAGTAGCTTACAGAACCAACAACACCATCAAAAAACACATAAACAATACTAACAAAGACATTGACACATACAGCAAAACAGGAGTTTACAAATTAAATTGCAATGATTGTCAACAATTCTACATCGGCCAGACGGGAAGATCTTTTTCTTCCAGGTTTTCTGAACATTTAAAAGCCCTCACCACAAACTACATACATTCCACATTTGCCACACATTTACATAACGAAAACCACAGCTACACAAACATAGAACACAACATGGAAATATTACACTACTTACCAAAAAGTAGAAAACTAAACACAGCTGAACAATTTGAAATATTCAGATATCACACACTACAACCAAACAACATATTAAATGAACAGATAGATACATTACAAATCACATACACTATTTGACACACTGATCCACACACATAATTCGAACCTCAGCGCCAATCCCTTCCTACCATCAACCCCCACCACACACTCCATTCCGTAACGGTTATTCTGTAATCGACAGTTAGTACTCAACCCACTGAAGAAGAGAAACAACATCTTGAAACGTTTGGGAAGTAACAATAGTAAGTTCATAAGTGAAAGTATTATATATATTATTAAATTAATAAGTGAACGAAGTGGATGCAACAACAAGATAATTATAATTAATTATGTAATATTCAATAAGTAGGCCTACATTACAGTGTAGCACATTACTACTACATACAGGCCTGTTACAAATTCAAAGCCTTTATGACTGGCCTACATAAAAATATATAAAGTTTGTTTAATTTTAAATAGGCCTAATTCTTTTAAAATGAAAAATGCATAAACATTTCATATTAAATTGCTTTACAACTAAATAAGTTAGTTAAGAAAGAAAAAAGTATGCTAGTAACAAAATATTTCCTTAATTTTCTTCCTTCTCCTATTTTTTCTCACCAGCACTAATACCTGCCACTAGTGCCGCCTAGTTTATAGCTTAAAATATGCTCTGCGCAAAACATTCACGAGACAAAGGTGTACACCGACAGCAGGATGACGTCGACACAACGGGTCGGCTTTACTGAAGGTAATCAGCTGCAGTTCCTTCAGATGTCTGTTTGTTGTTCGGCCTTCAAGTACTTTTTCATCTTTTCACTAAGTTCCTTCTTTCTTACTTCTGTCGAAACACTCTTTGTTTCTCTGTTTTCTGCTTCCTTAAAACTCTCCAACTCCTTAATACTTTACGGTATATCTCCCGCTTGCTACGTAAAATTGTCTCTTATGAAACAGTCAATAATTATATGAAACGAAGATTATCTAAAAATGAACCTCCGATTAGCGCGCGCGCGCGCGCGCGCACACACACACACACACACACACTGCTTGTGATAACACACGGTGCACTGCACACGTGTTGCGACCAGTATCCTATTACAGAGTTACCCGCCAACTGGAGGCGTCTATTTCTGTTAATAAATGACGGAACGAAATATGGAGAAATTGTTCGTGCCACCACCTTTACTAATGGGACAATCTGCCTTCCCTACCGTTTCAAGAACACGTTTCACCAAAGCGCAACGAACGTAAACTTTTGAGTGATACAACCTTACTAGGTTGCCGCTATTCAACCAATAGCAAATATACTTGGATTATAATAATACTATAAAACACGAAAATTAAGTATGTAGTAAATTACTGAACAAAAAGTTTGACAAAATGTTATTGATGTGAAATAAGTAAGAAAACTCTTAATAAACATCATAAATTCGACGCGAGACTGTAGGCTAAAACAAATAATCAAGTGCAATGGTAACCTGTATAAGTCAGACCCATCGAGCTCCTGAGGATGTGTCGTAGTAGAACAAACGAAACGGGTGGTGTTAACAGGTGCGGATTTACCATTTTGCCGCCCGTAGGCAGTATAAATTGCCGCCCTCCCACAAATCTCTGTTGGGGGGGAAGATGCGTTTACGGGTTTAATTCAGTCCTTCAGATTTTCAGTTATCCTAAAATTTGTTCTTTATATAATGTTTTCTTCTCAATTTTTCTTAATACATTTCTATACAACAATTTACATAACGTACTATGAAGAGTACAATAAGACATTAAATTACTGTAGCCGTGTTTATTCCAAAACATTTTAACTGAAGTTAAAACATAACAATTTAATACAATTTTGTGTGCAAGTTGGTATACAAAATTAAAAAGATAAAGGGAGTTGAAATAATAGTCTTTGAATTTAAACGAATTAATAGTTAAATAATTAATGAATATAACGCAAGTATCACATAGATAATGCATTCAATGTAATTATGAAATATCGGTATGGAGAACCATACATGACTTCCATATTCTAAGATATATATTTAAAATCATTTTCGAAATGAAATATTACCATAGAAACTACTTCTTTCTACTTACTGCTTCAGCCTTAACCACAGTACTGTGGTCACTAACATATACCACCTCACGTTATCGCACTCGATTTTCACTGATGATGGAAGTCGATTGCATTGCCGAAACGTCTGGTTTTGTAGAAAACATTGGACTACGGCCAAATATCCCGGGAAGGAATTTTAACAAAAACTACTTCTTTGTTGCCGATAACGTTGTACACATATATATAAAAAATATGCATAAAATTAATGACTTGTATAAGTTAATGATTGATCTCCATTAAGTAGTGCTTAAGTTTCCAAAGTTTTAATACTATGATGTCCGTAATTAAAACATCAGAGCAGGTTTAGTGTGTATGAGGGTACACCGTGGACAAAACTTTTCAACATTTCCTATTGAGCGTTGCTTAGAATAAAGCTGCGAATCTACAGTGTACGTTTCACAGAACAAACATGCGGAAAAGAAGGAGCGCTCCGAAGTCACTCATGGACCCTCAGCATCTTGCAGAGGGTTCATTCCCTAAAGACGAAAAGTCTGTCTATGAATCGTTCCTCTGTAAACACGTGCAGTTACACTGCCCAGCGATCCACAGGAAGCAAATCGCTATCCACGCTGGACACTTTTCGGCTTGCATTTGTTATGTTGGTATGGGTTCGGCACTTTCCATTTAAAAACCGTGCAAATGTAAGAAAATAAACATGAATGAGGCCAGAAATAACGCGAATTGTGTGTGTGTGTGTGTGTGTGTGTGTGTGTCTTCCCTGCCTTTTCATTGCGGTAGTCATAATAATAAAATGGAAACGTAAACAGTACATAACTGAGAAAAAAATACATAAATGAAAAAATTATAATTTTATTGCCTGGCAACAAAATTATTTTATTTTTAACAATTACCATTGTTTCAAAAAGTTTAAATAAATTTTCAAGTACTTTACTCTTGTTAAAACGTAAAAGGTTGCAGGTAAACTACCCCTTCCCCTTAACCGATCTTCACCAAAATCGAAAGTCATTGAGACCTCTACAATTCAGGGACGTATGCAAAACATTATTTGATTCTGTTTGAATTTGCGGCTGTTATCGTTTGCCATAGAAAATACGCTTGATAAAAAAACGTTGCAGGTAAACTACCCCTTCCCCTTAACCGATCTTCACCAAAAGCAATAGGTCTTGAGTACTCTACAAATCAGGGCTGTATGCAAAACATTATTTGATTCTGTTTGAATTTGCGGCTGTTATCGTTTGCCATAGAAAATACCCTTGTTAAAAAAACGTTGCAGGTAAACTACCCCTTTCCCTCAACCGAACTTCACCAAAAACAATAGATCTTGAGAACTCTACAATTTAGGGCTGTATGGAAATAATCTTTTGATTCTGTTTGAATTTGCGGCTGTTATCGTTTGCCATAGGAAATACCCTTGTTAAAACATAAAACGTTACAGGTAAACTACCCCTTTCCCTTAACCGATCTTCACCAAAATCAAAAGATCTTGAGAACTCTACAATTCAGGGCTGTATGCGAAACATTATTTGATTCTGTTTGAATTTGCGGCTGTTATCGTTTGCCAAACAAACAAAATTACCCTTGCTAAAAAAAAACCGTTGCAGGTAAACTACCCCTTTCCCTCAACCGATCTTCACCAAAAACAATAGGTCGCGAGTACTCTGCAAATCAGGACTGCATGCAAAAAAGTATTTGATTCTGTTTGAATTTGCGGCAGTTATCGTTTGCCATAGAAAAAAAATCTACAGACACACACACAGACAGATAGACACACAGACAGACACACAGACAGACAGACACACACACAAACACTTTTCGGAAAACGACTTTTTTTCATGTTTTGAGTGTAGTAGAATCAGAATCTGCAATAATCTCGAACACGATTTTTTTTGCCATCACCATACTTCCATTCCTTAAGGAATATGGAAGTAAAAACGATGTATTTCGTATACATATAAGAAGTAAATGAAGAACTCTTTATGTAATAAGCCTAGTTACTAAACAATATATATTTTTAAAAGTTTCGTATCATATTGGGACGAAATGGAGCGGTATTTACAACATCTCTCAGGTATAAAAACAACATAACATCCGTCAAATTTCACCTTTCCAAAATTTTCCGCCCCTCAAATTTTGCCGCCAGTAGGCAATTGCCTGTGCATAAATCCGCCACTGGGTGTTAATATAACAAAAATATGTGAATACTATTAAAACCTGTTAATTGCCGAGCTATTAGGCAGATGTTCGCAGGATACATTTTTACCCCCCCCCCCCCCCGTTGGTGAGGCCGAAACGTATGGTTCTCAAAACATAAGACCACAGCCTAAAGCCCGGCAATTAACCGTTTTAATAGCATTGACGCCGGCCGTGGAAGCGCTGGAACTCAAAAACATGTGACTTATTGATTGGCTCTCTTCATTATATATGTAAAAAACAGAATCTATTTCTTAGAACAGGTAGTGTTTCGATATGTGAATGCGCGTGGGCTCGCTGTTTTTGTGATTTTTAAAAGCAGGAAGTTGGGTTTTCTTGCGTGCGTTGAAGATTTGCCCAGAGGTGAACTTGGTATGTTCCTGTGTTGTGGACATTGTTCCCATGCTGTTTAGTCTGCCGCACTGTCTGCCAAAATAAACACATTCCACTACTCAGTTTTGACATCCGCGATTTTTTGGCACTTTCTGCTAATTGAATGCCTTTTCTTACTTGTTTCTTAAATTAAATTTATATATAGCGTCTCAAGCATGTTTTTTTATATACATTATTCTCCAAGTCAATCAATAAAATCGCACAAAAAATATTGTAAACATGTGCAAATGAAAAAGAAGACCTGGAATATATGACACGCAAACTGAAGGAAGAGTATGAAAAATAGGGATTAACAAAGAAAAAACGCAGTATCTGTGTGTCGGAGAAGAAACAACAGATTTAAACCTTGAGAAAAACACAATAACATATAACAAAATGCAACAGCTACAAATGCTTAGGAATAAACTTTAATGAAGAAGGAGCAGATGATGTTGAAATAAAATCAAGAACAAACAAAGCAAAACAAATAATTAGATTATTGAATGGGATTATATGAAGTACAGAAATTGGAAAAGAAAGGAAGAAAAGAATATACGATAGTTTGATTAAAAGCACCTTGATGTACATATCCGAAACATGGAGAATAAAGGTCTAGGTAAAAAGAAAGTTACAAGCTACAGAAATGGGTGCTTTGAGACGAGCTGCTATAATTTCAAGGCTAGAGCGAATACGAAATGAAACGATCAAAGAAGAAATGGGCGTACAAAAGACAATTATCGACTGCATTGAAAAAACGACTAATCTGATACGAACATATATAAAGAATGGGACAACACCGACTACCAAAGAAAACAATGAGATGGATACCTAGAGAGCCAGAAAGAAAGGAAGACCCAAGAAAACATGGATAGAGGGCATAAGAAGATCAATGAGCGGTAGACGACTAAACGATGAAAACTGCAACGACAGACAACAATGGAGGCTGGTCATCGGACAAGGTCGCAGGACGTTTTGAGCCCGAATTAAAAAAAAAGAAAAACATTGTGAACTACTTCAGTTCCCCAGTTGCAACGTACGTTATAAAAAGCAACAAAAAACAGACACATAGTTACCGTTGGTCTCCAGATCACTGTATATGATTACAGATCACTGAAACATGTAGTAATTAAAAAGAAAAAGAAGATCACTTAGTGGATAAAATAAGGTAATTACTTATTTAATTAAAAAACAGATGTTTGCTCCTACACACTTTTTAACACGAGCTCTACCGTAACAAACATAATACAAAGCAATATAGGTTGCAAACGGCTTATTTACTTTTCCTTGGTTGCAGAATCCTCCAACTTCATATAGCCTACGGCAACAAAAACGTTAATGACCATACAAAGGTCGGGGGTAGCAACACTTGTTACTTTTAAGCTCTCTTTTCCACTCAACTCTGAATACGATTGCAAAATTCGTTACTTGCACGCCTGCAGACTTGCACGTTTCACCCCCCCCCCCCAAGCGTTTTTTCGTCTTCTGAGGGAATTATATGATGACGCAGTGAACGCAATTTAATACATATTGTACTGATCTTTTTCAGATTTGGGTTCTTTAATCTTAATTTTTCTTATGTTTTATAGCATGAATTAATAAAGTCTTAAATCTCAGGGCTGCAGTAAATAAAATAAAAAATATATAGACTGTTAGAACCAAGTTATTTATTACTCAATATATATGTTTTTTACAACTTATAACAAAAATTCTTTATATATAATTAATTACAGTTTCAAAATTTGCCTACTAGAGCGCAGCAATGGCTGTAGTTTTACAACAAGAAATATCACTCTTCAGTCTCTCACCTGTGGCGGTAGTTGGTTAATCTAAAGTTCTAAACTGAACTATTAAATATACGATGTTTCATTTGCTTTTAGTTAATTTTTTCAATAATATTCTGTAAGTTACACGTCTGTATTAGTGTGTTTCTTATTTGTTAAAATAGTTTATGTTTTTGTACCAGAATGTGGATTGGTTGTGTGGTTGTGTGTTCACTTTCTTTTAACTGTGAACGTTAATAGGTTAGTTCTCTTCTGTATTATTTGGATTATTAATATGATAGGTGAGTAACACATTTTCATTCAATATTATTTTAATTTCTTCTTTATTTCTCTTCTCACGTATTATATTCCGTTTCATGAGTTAATTAGTTACTGCTTAATTTACTCTCGCACTCTCTATTTACGGTTAGGTTACCGAATACACTTTAATTATTTCACTTCTTCAAGACACGTCTAAAAATTGGTGATGGTCAAATTAAAAGTGACGCTTTCTCCCCAAAAGCGCGTCTACGTCTGGCGTCCCGTAAACAGAAAGCTTTACGTTTTTCCTTACCAACAATCACTTTTAAAATTTGCACATTTAGCTATTATTATGGTCCTTGATTTACTATATATGCTTAATATCACTGAATTTTACATAGTTATAGTCCTTTTACTTATAATTTTCACATATTGATTTATTTATCAATTTGTTATAATACAAATAAATTTGTTCATAAACTATAGATAAACTTGATTAGTTATTCACAAATAGGTTCTTTTTGTTCTGCGACTTTCTATCAAAACACAATGTGTAACTAAACTAATTCCGCATTATTTAAAATAATTTCTTATTATTTTCAACTTATTAGTGAGTTTTATAAATAATTACAATAATTTTGGGGTTTTACTTGGTTTTTTACACATCAAATGTCTATATCCAGCCAAAGCTTGGTCCTAGGTCTTTCACATACATTCAAGATGGCTGACAATATTAATCTGTAAATTATAAATTTTCCAACGTAACTAGGCTTTAGGCCTTAGTATGTACTGGTGTATTTTACAGCAGTACAATATTCAGAAGAGTATCCTGAGTTGGCAACAGCGTAACTTTAAGAAGGAAATTTCTGTGAGGAATATTGAATTTATTGTTTGCATCTCGCATAATATGATCCGAGACAGACGTAAGTACATGTATAATTTTACAGTCTATGAAGGAATTTCTAATCATAGTAAAAATTCTGAAAATACTATTGCATACCCCTGGTTCTAACCGGTTCTAAACAATTTGCTTCCGTTCTATACTGCCGACTTTTTCCCCCATCTGAGTGACTGCCAGATAATTATGTTAAAGAGTCAAAACACTAAACGTTAATCTTTTTTATGGTTCCTACTCAAAATTACGAGACATGTCTCTTTCTTTGCAAAAATGAATATAATTAAGGTAATTTTTCAAGTGTTTTTAGTATTGAATTACTAATGCAAAGAATTGTGAAGTCTCTTATTTACTTCTTGAAAGCAAAACAATCTTTCTATATCACCGTTGCTTCCTCCTTCTACTCTATCAAGTACTTTTTCATTGCCGATTATGTTTTCAAGACTTTCCCATAGCACCGCATTTTAAATGAATCTAGACTCCTTTTCGTTACGTTCCAATTCCTCGGGCCTCATAGTCCCAAAGTATAGTACTCTATGCACATTTATATTTTATATATTTATTTTTTCATAATCTTATTTTACTCATTTTATATATTTAGAAATATGCACGAATATTATTAACAAAACCAATAATCATTTAGTCTTCTTCTTCTTCTTGTTCTCTCTTTAAGCATTAGGCCTGCGGCCTGTTGCGGCCCTGGCCGTGGACAACTCTCGTTCCACCACAGCCCAGATAAATCAGTCATCTAGTATGCAATGACGAGCTACACGGTAGAGCGAGAGTTGTGAGAGTGCGCGTGCGTGTGTAGTGTAAGTGTGCCTTTGTTACTTATCTATCCTATGCGTACCGGACAAGACCACTGTATTATTTGTCCCCCCCAGCGATAGGGGTGGGCAGGGAGATCGAGCTCCTACGACCACAGCACAGCCGTCGAGATTGTGAGTCTCGAACGCTGCGCCGCGCCGGCCCGGGCTACTTAATAATTTGGTACGCGAAGAAAACAACATTTAATAAATTAAAAAAAGTTGTTCTACCAAAACATAAATAAATATTAAAAACATTTAAGTATCTAGGGGAAATAATTCAAGTAAATGGTTTAGAAAAATCTGCTATAGAAGAAAGGATTCATAGAATGGAAAGAGCATATGGTATAACTAAAGATATTTACAATAAAAAGTGCATATCTAAAAATGCGAAAATAAGGCATTACGGTATAGTAGTGAGGCCAGAATGCCTATATGCAAGTGAATGTCTAGCACTGAATTATAATTTAGACATACCAGAAATAGTGGAAAGACGAATTATTAGGAAAATATTAGGCCCACGAAAAACTTCAGAAGGTTGGAAATTAAGAAGTAATGATGAAATATATCAAAGTATAGAAAATATAACAGAAACAACGAGAAAAAGAAGACTATTATTTTTTGACATTTATATAGAATGGACGACAATAGGTTAACAAAACAGATCTTCAAATATCAGTGGGGACAGAAGTCAACATCAAGTTGGATTAAAGAAGTCCCAAAGGATTTAGAAACAAATAATATAAACGCAGAAGAAGCAACTGAAAGAGATGTTTTTCGGGCAAAAGTGTTAAAGTGGAAGGAGTCCAGGGTAGGAGAGAGAAAAACGCAGTTTCAAAGTGGACTGAAGACAGGAAGAAGAGACACAGTGAAAAGACGAAAGAATATTGGAAAAAAAGAAAAGAACAAGGAATAAAGAATTGAAATTGGCATGTGGTTCTCAGATGCCTGAAAAAACAGTGTGTGTGTATATATATATATATATATATATATATATATATATATATATAACCCATACCTGGTACTCGAACGTATGGAAATGAATAAGAAAACTTTGGAATAATTAAACATTACCGTTTTCGTTATTACAACATCAAAGTAGCCTTCACGAACGCTTAAAAATATTATTAGTTTTTAAAATATGTAAAGCAATACAAACCGACTTTTTACAATTTTGGTGTACCGTTATCTCTATTTTGCTATCACAGTCACCTTGGACACGAGGTATTACGCAATTATGGAAATTGGATTTTAACCGAATAGCAGTAGAATTCTCTCTCTATGTTATTAACGAAAGCTGCAGTATACGTATTCTCACGTTTCGCAAGGGAAGCGGCGCCGCTTCATTGTTCGTCATTACGTGTGAACACCGTCGGCGTCCTTCTCGAATACAGACCGCGTTCCGCGGGCCGTGCATTGAATGCCGCCACTTAGCGAACCGGTGAGAATCGGGAATGCCAAGTGTTGACCGTGTTGGCTGCAAGCGCTGAAACAATATTGTGGGTCATAAGCGCTACAGACGCAATATTATTATCACAACAGAGCTGTGTTACAGAAAAATAAATATCGGTATGGAGAACCGTACATGACTTCCATGTTCTAAGATTTATATATAAATTCATTTTCGAAATGAAATATTTCCATAGAAACTACATATTTCTACTTCTTGCTTCACCCTTAACCACAGTACTGTGGTCACTAACGTATACCACCTCACGTTAGCGCACTCGATTTTCACTGATGATGGCAGTCGATGGTACTGCAGAAACGTCTGGTTTTGCAGAAAACAATGGACTACAGCCAAACAGCGCGGGAAGGAATTTTTAAAACAAACTACTTCTTTGTTGCTGATAACTTAATACACATATAAAAAATTATTATCCTCTCCCCCTTCAATTATCATTTTCATTTATAGAAATTTACTCCTCCCCTTCAACGATCCTTTTCATTTATAGATATTTCATCTACCTTTCTACAGTGGATTATTATGACCTTCTTTTCAGGATACTTTATTTATCAGGATTAAGTACTTTACTCTGTTAAAACTTAAAACGTTGCAGATTTACTACCCCTTCCCCTTAACCAATCTTTACCAAAAACAGTATGCCAGTCCTCTACAGTTCGGGCACATATGAAAAATTATTTGATTCTGCCCGAATTTTCCGCATTTATCGTTCCCCATAGAACAAATCCCCCTCCCACACACACACAATTTTCGAAAAATGACTTTTCTTCATGTTTTGTGGGTAGTAAAATCAGAATCAGCCCTTATCTCGAACACGATTTTTTCGTCATCACCATACTTCCATTTCCTTATGGAACACGGAAGTAAAAAGAAACGTAGGTATTTAAATTATGAAGGATCGGAGGATTGAACACTGGAAAACGTTAATGGAAACGGTGTATTATATAAGACGTTGCAGAACTACGGTAACAGATAAAGTAAGAAACGAACAAGATAAGGAACGAATTAGATGGTTGAAAAGTTCATGAATGTAAGAACAGATGAAAGGAACACGTTCTTCGCACGGAAAAGGGCTATATGAAAGGCCGTATATTTTTATACTCTACAGGGCAGTCGTGGGGTTGAGGGATGTTGGAGAGGTAGCACCTTTGCTTCGGGTTGACTGGGCACTGGTCCTCACAAGTCTCAGGGTTGAAGGAAGTGATGGCGCCCAGTAGCGGCTCGTACAGGGAGGGAAAAAGGGCGCAGCCCTCCCACTAAATTTGCAAATTAAACTTGTCAATAATATAACTATAATGTGATAATGGGTAGTATCCTTATTGAAAGATATTTTTGGGGCGACTAATAGCGATCACCCGATGTTTTCGGCATGGCCCCGCAGCCGGGACGGTTTCGCTGTCGTCCTCCCTGCATAGGTCGTTCTTTCGGGGAGCGGGGCAAGAGGCGTGTACACATGTCTATGCATTTAAATGAGCATCCGCCATTAGAGGTGGGGCTGTGCCCGCTTTCTGATTTCGCGGCTAAATTCATAGAGAACGGAGCGTTTTCAAAACTTCTCTGTTGCTGTTTAAAGTGCATATATTTTCTCTTGTGTTTTATATAGTTTTGATTGTGTTCTTGTTGTACTTTTTGTGTAAACGTAATGTTCTAATATTTTTTTTTACATAATATATGGGTACAACTAAATTTTGCCCCCCCCCCCAGTCAAAAACATTACCAGCCGCCACTGATGGCGCCCCAATGGAGCCTCTAGCTTCTACCCAATCAAGACCGTACTGCGTGGTGAAGAGCCACATCCTACTCGAGGTGACCCCGTTTTCGCAGAACAGTAGGAATCTAGACTGGGAAGTCAAGAAATATCCCTGGTGGAGGGCACCAGTACCCAAGAGTGTTGGCACAGGGGCCGAAGACGGTAGTAGTCAGCTGAGTCCATAGCTGAACATTACCTGGCGGAACTGAAGGGCAGTGGTACGGCAGGTGAACTGCGAGGGTGGACAGGACTCTATAGCCGAGGTGAAGGCAGCCTGTCTAGGCGAAGAACATGCCAAAATCAAAATTCCTTGTCCTCCAGGTTAGCGGTTGGGCGTGAGACTGACGACCTCACCCTGTGAAAAAGCTATAGTTGGGAATGTTCAAGAGAAAGAGGAGGACCTCGGAAAGCTGAACGTAAGAAACTGGGAAGCCAGGGCACGCAATAGGGAGGAATGGAATCGACTCTTGGAGCAGGCCAAGACCCACCAAGGGTTGTAGAGCCACGGCTGATGATGACAGGGTAGTCGTAATGAAGGAAGGCCCGAAGAACGATGGTCCGGTTTTTAATTCAACTTAAAAGTTGGTAAACAATAACAATTTAAATGCAAAATATATATATAAGACGTCTAAAACCGGAACAGGTGTCTACACCTATTCCAGGATGGAAGAAGCAGAAGAAGAAGAAGAAGAAGAAGAACCAAAAAGACGAAGAAGAAGGTTAGTTAGTTTTGTACAGCACGAGCCATAAGTTTCAGAAGATGATGCCACAGTAATTAAAGCAAGTACAGACATTTCAACGAACAATCGATACGAACTTCGATCAGAAGTTATTTCGACTTTTGTAACGTTTGTTTGCTAATAAGTTAATACTTTTAACATATTTTAATTAAAGGTTGCATTTTTTAATAACCTGTACATGCGTATGTATGAGTTTCATTGCAGAATAATTATTTACATTTCATTAACAAAATGATAAATTAATTCGTGAACTAAATTCAGAATTTAGTGGAATAAATCGTCGATTTTCCTCATATTTTGTATCACTCACACACACACACACACACACACACACTGGAAAATACATCCTGTCAATTAAAATGTGAATGAAGATAGTGTTGATTTCCTAGATGCAAACGGAGTTACGCTGCAATTACACCGACTTCACCCCAATTACCGAATGTTGGATGTTGTAACTACACAAGGACGAGATGAAAAGAGTTCTAACGATATTCGCGCGCGAAACGTTCGCAGGCCAGCGCTGTTGTTTGCACGCCTATAACTCAACGTCGGAATATTTATATTCCTCGGAGCTGAGAAATGAGTTCTAAAAATATAAAAATAATAAGCGAATATGAAGACAGATAAATCGTAGTGTCTACACACAGAGCAGGGGATCGCGTTCTGGCACGGAACGGATTTTTGTTTCGTTGTGTGCAGTGTGGCGTTAATCTTGCCGTATAGAATAATAATCATGTGTAGTCTGCATTGTAGGCGAGGAGTATCGAATAGTAGCAATAGCTAGCACTCTCTAAGGAGAATATACAACGAACATCTAATCGCGTAATTAAGGATTAAGAAGGCCTTGCGAAAACTTCGAATAGGCCCTAAGAACTTGCCCTAAAAACCGCGCGCGCGCGCGCGCACACACACACACACACACACACACATTAATTAATCAAGAACTGCATGGCACGTGATAATATCTCACTTATGAAACTTTCCGAATCTCTAGAAAAATATCGGTATGGAGAACCATACATGACTTCCATATTCTAAGATTTATATTTAAAATCATTTTCGAAATGAAATATTACCATAGAAACTACTTCTTTCTACTTACTGCTTCAGCCTTAACCACAGTACTGTGGTGCTGGACACTTTTCGGCTTGCATTTGTTATGTTGGTATGGGTTCGGCACTTTCCATTTAAAAACCGTGCAAATGTAAGAAAATAAACATGAATGAGGCCAGAAATAACGCGAATTGTGTGTGTGTGTGTGTGTGTGTGTGTGTGTGTGTGTGTGTGTGTGTGTGTGTGTGTGTGTGTGTGTGTGTGTGTGTGTGTGTCTTCCCTGCCTTTTCATTGCGGTAGTCATAATAATAAAATGGAAACGTAAACAGTACATAACAGAAAAAAATACATAAATGAAAAAATTATAATTTTATTGCCCGGCAACAAAATTATTTTATTTTTAACAATTACCATTGTTTCAAAAAGTTTAAATAAATTTTTAAGTACTTTACTCTTGTTAAAACGTAAAAGGTTGCAGGTAAACTACCCCTTCCCCTTAACCGATCTTCACCAAAATCGAAAGTCCTTGAGACCTCTACAATTCAGGGACGTATGCAAAATATTATTTGATTCTGTTTGAATTTGCGGCTGTTATCGTTTGCCATAGAAAATACGCTTGATAAAAAAACGTTGCAGGTAAACTACCCCTTCCCCTTAACCGATCTTCACCAAAAGCAATAGGTCTTGAGTACTCTACAAATCAGGGCTGTATGCAAAACATTATTTGATTCTGTTTGAATTTGCGGCTGTTATCGTTTGCCATAGAAAATACCCTTGTTAAAAAAACGTTGTAGGTAAACTACCCCTTTCCCTTAACCGATCTTCACCAAAAACAATAGGTCTTGAGAACTCTACAATTTAGGGCTGTATGCAAATAATCTTTTGATTCTGTTTGAATTTGCGGCTGTTATCATTTGCCATAGGAAATACCCTTGTTAAAACATAAAACGTTACAGGTAAACTACCCCTTTCCCTTAACCGATCTTCACCAAAAACAATAGGTCTTGAGAACTCTACAATTCAGGGCTGTATGCGAAACATTATTTGATTCTGTTTGAATTTGCGGCTGTTATCGTTTGCCAAAAAAAAAAAAAATTTCCCTTGATAAAAAAAAACCGTTGCAGGTAAACTACCCCTTTCCCTCAACCGATCTTCACCAAATAGGTCGCGAGTACTCTACAAATCAGGGCTGTATGCAAAAAATTATTTGATTCTGTTTGAATTTGCGGCAGTTATCGTTTGTCATAGAAAAAAAATCTACAGACAGACAGACACACACACAGACAGATAGACACACAGACACTTTTCGGAAAACGACTTTTTTTCATGTTTTGAGTGTAGTAGAATCAGAATCTGCAATAATCTCGAACACGATTTTTTTTGCCATCACCATACTTCCATTCCTTAAGGAATATGGAAGTAAAAACGAAAATCAACATGGAACTAATATGACATAATATAATGACAGCAGTTAAGACGTTAGACTACATAAACGTAAAATCCAGAAGTTAAAGTATTATGATTAACGATGTATTAAATGTATTAATTCAATTTAGTGTCGTGTTAATTCAATTATATTGGACCAATGGTCCAATGTGGTCCGTCGTTCAATGTTGCCCTCATTAATGCAATTAAAATGTAGTGTTACTTTCATAATCATTAAGGAGCTTAAACACGTATGCTACCTGCCCCTTATTTATCTCAAACATGGAGTCATCGCTAAACGAGCACACATTATATAATATTTCCGTGTTCCGTAAGGAAATGGAAGTATGGTGATGGAGAAAAAAATCGTGTTCGAGATAAGAACTGATCCTGATTGTACTACCCTCAAAACATAAAGAAAAGTCATTTTCCGAAATGTGTGTGTGTGTGTGTGTGTGTGTGTGTGTGTGTGTGTGTGTGTGTGTGTGTGTGTGTGTGTGTGTGTGTGTGTGTGTGTGTGTGTGTGTGTGTGTGTGTGTGTGTGTGTGTGTGTGTGTGTGTGTGTGTGTGTGTGTGTGTGTAATTTTTTCTATGGCGAACGATAACTGCCGCAAATTCAAACCGAATCAAATAATTTTTTGCATATGTGCCTGTGTTGTAGAGGACTTAAGGCCTATTGATTTTGGTGAAGATCGGTTAAGGGAAAGGGATAGTTTACCTGCAACGTTTTATGTTTTAACAAGAGTAAAATACTTAATTTTGATAAATAAAGTATTCTGAAAAGAAGGTCATAATAATCCACTGTAGAAAGGTAGATGAAATATCTGTAAATGAAAAGGATCGTTGAAGGGGAGGGGTAATTTTCTATAAATGAAAATGATAGTTGAAGGGGGAGAGGATAATTTTTACTTCCATATTCCTTAAGGAATGGAAGTATGGTGATGGCAAAAAAAATCGTGTTCGAGATTATTGCAGATTCTGATTCTACTACACTCAAAACATGAAAAAAAGTCGTTTTCCGAAAAGTGTCTGTGTGTCTGTCTGTCTGTGTGTCTATCTGTCTGTCTGTCTATCTGTCTGTAGATTTTTTTTCTATGGCAAACGATAACTGCCGCAAATTCAAACAGAATCAAATAATTTTTTGCATGCAGCCCTGATTTGCAGAGTACTCGCGACCTATTGTTTTTGGTGAAGATCGGTTGAGGGAAAGGGGTAGTTTACCTGCAACGGTTTTTTTTTAGCAAGGGTAATTTTGTTTGTTTGGCAAACGATAACAGCCGCAAATTCAAACAGAATCAAATAATGTTTCGCATACAGCCCTCAATTGTAGATTTCTCAAGATCTGTTGATTTTGGTGAAGATCGGTTAAGGGAAAGGGGTAGTTTACCTGTAACGTTTTATGTTTTAACAAGGGTATTTCCTATGGCAAACGATAACAGCCGCAAATTCACACAGAATCAAAAGATTATTTGCATACAGCCCTAAATTGTAGAGTTCTCAAGACCTATTGTTTTTGGTGAAGTTCGGTTGAGGGAAAGGGGTAGTTTACCTGCAACGTTTTTTTAACAAGGGTATTTTCTATGGCAAACGATAACAGCCGCAAATTCAAACAGAATCAAATAATGTTTTGCATACAGCCCTGATTTGTAGAGTACTCAAGACCTATTGTTTTTGGTGAAGATCGGTTGAGGGAAAGGGGTAGTTTACCTGTAACGTTTTGTTTTAACAAGGGTATTTCCTATGGCAAACGATAACAGCCGCAAATTCAAACAGAATCATAAGATTATTTGCATACAGCCCTAAATTGTAGAGTTCTCAAGACCTATTGTTTTTGGTGAAGATCGGTTGAGGGAAAGGGGTAGTTTACCTGCAACGTTTTTTTAACAAGGGTATTTTCTATGGCAAACGATAACAGCCGCAAATTCAAACAGAATCAAATAATGTTTTGCATACAGCCCTGATTTGTAGAGTACTCAAGACCTATTGTCTTTGGTGAAGATCGGTTAAGGGGAAGGGGTAGTTTACCTGCAACGTTTTTTTATCAAGCGTATTTTTTATGGCAAACGATAACAGCCGCAAATTCAAACAGAATCAAATACTGTTTTGCATACGTCCCTGAATTGTAGAGGTCTCAATGACTTTCGATTTTGGTGAAGATCGGTTAAGGGGAAGGGGTAGTTTACCTGCAACCTTTTACGTTTTAACAAGAGTAAAGTACTTGAAAATTTATTTAAACTTTTTGAAACAATGGTAATTGTTAAAAATAAAATAATTTTGTTGCCAGGCAATAAAATTATAATTTTTTCATTTTAATGTAATATAATATTTTTCATTTAATACAGCAATAAAAAAGCAGGTAAGACACAGCCTGGCTGTTTGGCTGAAAATGATTTTAAATATAAATCTTAGAATATGGAAGTCATGTATGGTTCTCCATACCGATATTTACTTCCATGTTCCTTAAGGAAATGGAAGTATGGTGATGGCAAAAAAAATCGTGTTCGAGATTATTGCAGATTCTGATTGTACTACACTCAAAACATGAAAAAAAGTCGTTTTTCGAAAAGTGTCTGTGAGTCTATCTGTCTGTGTGTCTGTCTGTGTGTCTATAGATTTTTTTTTTTTGGCAAACGATAACAGCCGCAAATTCAAACAGAATCAAATAATTTTTTACATACAGCCCTGATTTGTAGAGTACTCAAGACCTATTGTTTTTGGTGAAGATCGGTTGAGGGAAAGGGGTAGTTTACCGGCAACGGTTTTTTTTTATCAAGGGTAATTTTGTTTGTTTGGCAAACGATAACAGCCGCAAATTCAAACAGAATCAAATAATGTTTCGCATACAGCCCTGAGTTGTAGAGTTCTCACGATCTGTTGATTTTGGTAAAGATCGGTTAAGGGAAAGGGGTAGTTTACCTGCAACGTTTTATGTTTTAACAAGGGTATTTTCTATGGCATACGATAACAGCCGCAAATTCAAACATAATCAAATAATGTTTTGCATACTGCCCTGAATTGTGGGGTTCTCAAGATCTTTTGTTTTTGGTGAAGATCGGTTAAGGGAAAGGGGTAGTTTACCTGCAACGTTTTATGTTTCAAAGGGTATTTTCTATGGCAAACGATAAAAGCCGCAAATTCAAACAGAATCCAATAAGTTTTTGCATACAGCCCAAATTTCTTGAGTATTAAAGACCTATTGTTTTTGGTGAAGATCGGTTAAGGGGAAGGGGTAGTTTACCTGCCACGTTTTTTGTTTTATCAAGGGTATTTTGTATGCCAAACGGTAACAGCCGCAAATTTCAACAAAATCATATACTATTTTGCATACATCCCTATATTGTAGAGTTCTCAATACCTATTGGTGTTGGTGAAGATCGGTTAAGGGAAAGGGGTGGTTTACCTGCAACGTTTTATGTTTTAAAAGGGTATTTTTTATGGCAAACGATAAGAACCGCAAATTCAAACAGAATCAAATATATTTTTGCATACAGTCCTGTTTTGTTGAGTACTAAAGACCTATTGTTTTTGGTGAAGATCGGTTAAGGGAAAGGGGTAGTTTACCAGACACGTTTTTTGTTTTATCGAGGGTATTTTATATGGCAAACGATAACAGCCGCAAATTCAAACAGAATCACATAATATTTTGCATACAGCCCTGAAATGTAGAGTTCTCAAGACCTGTTGGTTTTGGTGAAGATCGGTTAAGGGAATATGGTTGTTTACCAGCAACATTTTATGTTTTATCAAGGGTAATTTTTTTTTTGACGAACGATAACTGCCGTACATTAAAACAGAATCAATTACTCTTCTGCATACCTTTTTGAATTATACAGAACTCAAGGTCTGTTGATTTTGTTGAAGATCAGTTAAGGGAAAGCGGTAGTTTACCTGCAACGTTGTATGTTTTAACAAGAGTATTTTTTCTATGACGAACGATAACTGCCGTACATTAAAACAGAATATACTAATGTTTTGCATACAGCCCTGAATTGTAGAGTTCTCAAGACCTATTGTTTTTGGTGAAGATCGGTTAATGGAATAGGGTAGTTTACTAGCAACGTTTTATGTTTTATCAAGGGTGTTTTCTATGGCAAACGATAACAGCCGCAAATTCAAACAGAATCAAATAATTGTTTGCATACAGGCCTGAATTGTAGCGTACCCAAGATCTGTCGTTTTTGGTGAAGATCGGTTAAGGGAAAGGGGTAGTTTACCTGCAACGGTTTTTTATCAACGGTAATTTTTTCTATAGTAAACGATAACAGCCGCAAATTCAAACAGAATCAAATGATGTTTTGCATACAGCCCTGTATTGTAGAGTTCTCAATACCTATTGGTGTTGGTGAAGATCGGTTAATGGAAAGGGGTAGTTTACCAGCAACATTTTATGTTTTAACAAGGGTAATTTTTTATATGACGAACGATAACTGCCGTAAATTCAAACAGAATCAACTAGGTTTTTGCATACCTTTTTGAACTGAAGAGAACTCAAGGTCTGTTGATTTTGTTGAAGATCGGTTGAGGGAAGGGGTTGTTTATCAGCAACGTTTTATGTTTTAAAAAGGGTAATTTTTTTTTGACGAACGATAACTGCTGAAAATTCAACGAGATCAAATAATTTTTTGCACCCTTTCCTGAGTTGCAGAGAGCTCAAGGTCTATTGATTTTGGTGAAGATCAGTAAAGGGAAAGGGGTAGTTTACCTGCAACATTTTATGTTGTAACAAGAGAAATGTTTCCATGACGAACGATAACTGCCGCACATTCAAACAGAATCAAATATTTTTTTGCATGCTTCCCTGAATTGTAGAGGACGGAAGGTCTGTTGATTTTGGAGAAGATCGGTTAAGAGAAAGGGGTAGTTTACCTGAAACATTTTATGATTTAACAAGAGTAAAGTACTTAATTTTTATAAATAAAGTATCCTGATAAGAAGCTCATAGTAATCCACTGTAGAGACGTAGATGAAATATCTATAAATGAAGAAGTTAGGTGAACGGGGTGGGGGTAATTTTCTATTATTAAAAATTATAGTTGAAGGTGGAGGGGAGAATTTTTTGTATGTGTACTACGTTATCGGCAACAAAGAAGTAGTTTTTTGTTAAAATTGCTTCCCGGGCTCTTTAGCCGTAGTCCAATGTTTTCTGCAAAACCAGACTTTTCGGCAGTGCCATCGACTGCCATCATCGGTGAAAATCGAGTGCGAAAAAGGTTTGTAATATAAATCATAGAACATGGAAGTCATGTATGGTTCTCCATACCGATATTTATATGTGTATTAAGTTATCAGCAACAAAGAAGTAGTTTGTTGTAAGAATTCCTTCCCGCGCTGTTTGGTCGTGGTCCATTGTTTTGTACAAAACCAGACGTTTTTGCAGTACCATCGACTGCCATCGTCAGTGAAAATCGAGTGCGCTAACGTGAGGTGGTGTACGTTAGTGACCACATTACTGTGGTTAAGGCTGAAGAAAGAAATAGTTTCTATCGAAATATTTCATTTCAAACATTTTTTTAAATATAAATGTTAGAACATGGAAGTCATGTATGGTTCTCCATGCCCTTTTTTTTATACTTCGGGGATACTAATGGTCCATAACTGCAGTGGTATCGATTCCTTGGCCTGCATATTTATCGAGACTAAAGGGAAATTTGGTTAAAAACGAATATACGTGCTTTGGGGGAAAGTTATCACTCCGAGCAGCAAGACTTAACACTCGGCAACGGATAACGCATGAAACAAAAGGCGGAATAGTACAGTAATGTACAAAACTCAGAACTTCTAAACGAAACATTTAGATAGGGTCGCCATTGCGTCCGGGATTTCTCGGTCAACTCCTCTTTTCCATGTGAGAGTAGAATGTCCCGGGGGGGGGCAATTTTCTCCAAGTCCGGGTTTTAAGCATATAAGAAGCATAAGCTCCAAGAACCTTATAAGCTTAGTTAGGGATCAATTATACATAGTCAGTCAGATGACAAGTGATTTTGTTTTTAAATTGGAAGTTGTCAATTTCTTTTACTTTTGACGTCCAAGTGCTTTTTTGTTAATGCATTAGGAAGAATGTTTTCTCATCGAAGAAGGAATAAAGGAAACTTTATTGGGAAGCTGGAAATTGAGAAAGATTTTCTTAAGAGTGGGCACTGGACACACAAAAAAGTATCGAGTTTCCCTAACACTAAAAGAAAATCTATTGTGTATTGCTTTTAT
The DNA here is from genome assembly GCA_034769895.1 of Magicicada septendecula. Classification (NCBI taxonomy): domain Eukaryota; kingdom Metazoa; phylum Arthropoda; class Insecta; order Hemiptera; family Cicadidae; genus Magicicada; species Magicicada septendecula. Next base: position 824,530,268 of record CM068368.1, read on the forward strand.
TTACTTTTTCCATTGACGTTTATTATTATTTTCTTATTTATAGCGAGACGGCGGCTCAGTAGACCAGTGGGTATTGCACCTGGCTACTAATCTAGAGGTGCCGGGTTCGATTCCCGGGCCCGCACCATAAAATCAAGGTGCGTTTTTCAGCCCCCAGATCGACTCAGCCTGTCGAAAATGAGTACCTGGTATATGACACCTGGGGATAATAATGGGCGGCTGAAGCGTAGTGCTGGCCACACTGCCCTCCTTGTATGCCGTACGGCTCGCATAAGGCAGCCTACCCTGAGTGACTCCCAAGCTGCTTCGGTGGTACACATGGGAGCCATTATTATTATTTATAACATTCTGTATTTAATTAAAGTATCGCTACTGTTAAAGTAAATGGTATCTTTTTATTTAAAATATTATATACCGGGGTGTTGGGCCGTGGTCGATTGCTTAAGTTTCTGTCTCTAGACGCTCCGGCAACGCCTCCGAAGGTAGAAAAACGTTCGGAAAGGTAACAATGAGGTACTTCGGCTTGTTATATTTTCGAACAAGTTTCTACTGAGGATGGCCGAAACGTCTAGAGACAGAAACGTAAGCAATCGACCACGGCCAAACAGCCCGGTATATAATATTTAATAGTATATATAATATAATTGTTAATTATGTTGATTCCGGCCGTGACAGCCTCCGTAGTAGATGATATATTTTTAGAATAAATAATAGCAGAGAATTGTATATACGTAAACGCTTTTTATTCTTAATAAAGGTTAAGTGTATTTTATAACTAAAAATTGGATTTTCTCAAAAGAAAAGTCATATAAAAATAATTTTTATTTTTTCAAAACAGTAATTTTATTACGAATGGCATATTAATGATACATCACACCTGTCAGATAATTGTTTAAACATACAGGTTTAACGTCCGGGACTGACCTAGTTTTTGAACCGCTTGGCATACGGTATCGTTTCAGCAGATGGCGACTTCTCCGTTATTGGACAGAAGTATCACTAAGAAGAATAAAATAACTAATATAAAAGAATACTGTTAAAAAATGACGTCTTAGTCGATACAAGCCGAGGGTACGAAAACATCCAACGCTGCGAAGAAAGATTTCTGGAAAAGAACTGTATTCAGGTCAAAAGAGGAAAGAAGTCAAACAGAGGGCAGAATCAGAGAAAGGTGACACTAAAGGCAAATCAGAAAATAACGTAAACAGAATTTAGAATGGAAGGCAAAAGGAAGGAGAAAACGAGAATTAAAAGAGCAGCAGTAACGAAAATAGGGGAGAATAGAATTAAAATAAAACACATGAAACGGCAATCGGGTATCGGAACACGTAACTGTTATAAACTGGCGCGCCCGCGCACACTCTCTCTCTCTCTCTCTCTCTCTCTCTCTCTCTCTCTCTCTCTCTCTCTTTCACTCATCCACACACAGAGTACATAAAGTACAGAGTACAGAGTAATAAAATCTAGTTGTGATATTGTGTTCGTTTGCACGAAGTTCCAAGAAATTAATTTTAGTGCCGATAACACAATTTATTAGCGCAGCAAGAAAAGTCGTTAAAAGCTTAGAAAACCAAACAAACAGTGTAAACATAGTTTGCCGTGTTTACAAAAGTTGTCATAAGGTTCGCTGGCTGGCGGTTTAGTTGGCAGTAGCGCACAGAAATACTTTTACACCGGTCGTGTGGGTGGGTTGCTCTACCGAGTGCAGAAAAATAAACAAACATAACAATAACATACACGTGAACGGGTTTATGTAAGCTGAGAGGCAATGCAAGGCAAGTCGCTGCTTCTGCCTCCCACGGCTGCAGAAGCACTACACGTTAGTGGTGGGTCGTTCGCTAACGACCTATCCAAAAAGAACTACTCCGTCAAGTGAACTACTGACTACGGTCGTTCGCGTCGCTGAACAGTAGTTCGCGTTAGCCACGCTCCTATCGGCCAGTTATAAAACTAAACAGCGTAATTCGTTTTTGGATTTTTTATATTACTCCATTATTTTATTATAGGCTACTGTTAAATAGTTTATATACATACACATACATATTTTTTTAAATTTAACACAAGGATGTGTGAAAGTCTATCAGTTGCGATGAATCGGAAGGGGGTGAGAGAATATGAGACTATTTTGAAAATTTTGTTTTATTGTCTGATTTTTGTTCTTTGACAAATTTTGGCATAAGTGTGATAAAAGTGAAATATCAGAGAATATCGTATTCTGGGGTTGGGAGAAGTCGATTTACAAATTATTAAATAACTGAAAAGAATAATTTTTGTTACTTCAGATGTGTTATATTATTTATTACGATTCTTAAATGAGAGATAGGTATCGCGATTCTGGCCGAAGGCGACATGAATAATTTTATTTTCATAATTTTCTTTACGTTGAAATACCAAACTTGGAAGTAACAATATTGGGAGGGCACGAATCCGTAGTAAAAATAAGCATGTCATTGTCCATTTACCTTTAAAGATTCGTATTTTGCGTGTTACTTTTTTATAATTATTAAATGGTAATTTTACGATTATTTTAAAGGCGAGGCATTTGGGTTAAAATATATTAAAAACCGACCATTTCGTAGCCAGAGTAAACATATATAAATCATTTGCTGATAGTAAATAAATAATACATTCACAACAGGCGGACGCGCCCCCTCCCCCCCACACACACGTTAATACTTAATTTTTACTTTCTAACTTATGTGATTAAATTACAAGAATAATTTTTTGTGCTATTTGTTTGAGATTAATCACACTGAAGTAAATTGTATGTGTGAAACTTTTAGATTAATTGACCTGTGGAAATGAAATTTTGGTTGAATTCTATCGTCCAGCTGTTCCTCTGTCTATTTGTAACCCATTTTCGGGCGAACATCTAGATGTTTGTAATGAAATTTAATATGAAGGTACACTGTTTTACCATTGATCGATGTGTAGCCTACACAATTTTACATAAAATATTCTTCTGAGGGTTGAAATATACAAAAAATCGTAATAAAATGCCCTGACATGAAATTACAGGGTATCAAATTATAAGGAATATTAAGTGAAAAAAGAAAATAACATTAATTTCTAGAAAATTTTACATTGTATAAAGTAACATTAAAAAATTTCAAGTATAGCCAACTTTCATGGGTTAACCTAAATTTATGGATATTTGCAGCTGGTATTTTGTTACCGTCAATAATTCAGTTAGATAGTTTTAACATATGAAATGATAAAACTAAGATAACATGAAAAATAAATACAACACGAATTATGTAGCTGCATAAATATCAAATTATAAAAAATTATTAATGTCGCAGGTACTTTGTTCGTAGTTCGCGTTAGCCACGCTACTACGCTAGAAGCTACTACCGGATTGCAATGGAACAACTGAACTAATAACGAACTACTGAGGTCGTTCGTTTGCAGTAGTTCGTTCGTTTGCAGTAGGTAGTTCGCCTGCAGTAGGACGTTCGCCTGTAGTAGGTAGTTCGCCTTCAGTAGGTAGTTCGCCTTCAGTAGGTCGTTCGCAAATGACTAACGACTGTTACAACATAATGCTTCTGCCCGCTGTTGGCCCATTGTTTAATTCGTTTACTGTTTTTCATTGCAGTATATTTTTAGTGTTTTTATAGTATTACAAACTCCATATTTTTAAGTTTTTAATTATTTTGTTATACCGTTAAATAATTGATTTATTATATATATAAAATTAGGCTATTTTTTAAGACAAGGATTTGTAAAATTAAACGTCTTATTAGTCACGATGAATCGATAGAACAGACTGAAAAGTGTTTTTATTGTCTGATACTTGTTATTTCGACAAAGATCTCAATTTCTGTTCTTTTAATATTTATACAAATTTTATAAAAAGACTAGTTCGACACATTGAACTAGTGAACTAGCTCAATATGCTAGTTCGCTGATGCGAGCGACCTAGCTATGAGAAGTTCGTTTGGATGAACTACTTTTCCCACCTCTACTACACGTACGTATAGTAAGCTAGGTCCGAAAACGTGTCCTACGATCAGGGTTGCCAGGTGTGGGGATTTTTCCCCACACTGGCGAAATTTGAAGCCTCACAATGGTAAGTGGGGAAATGGTGGGGATTTGTGTAAATGTGGCGAATTGGTGGCGATTTCAAATAATTAAAATTTGAAATAATGCAGATGTGACCAAACTGCTGTACAGAAATCCTGCAAAGTTTACAAAACTACAAAATATTTATGTAGGTGCTATTAGAGCACTGTGATTTTGGAAAGTAAAAATCTTGAGGAATACAAAATTTCAGAGAAACTGCATAAACTTTTATGTTGAATGTGCACACCAGAACAGCCAGTTTCCTTTTGACAGTGACTATGTTCAAAGGTTAAAACATCTAGTTTCTAGATAGGAAAAAAATTAAAGACAGTCACTGGCTTCAGCAGCAGGAGCAGCCTTTGAGAAAAGTATTAAAATAAATATGGTAAACCTAGACAGGGAACAGAGAGAGTTCTTAGGAATACAAATATTAACACTGGTACAGATGAAAGTTTATTAAGCTTTTCGAGAGAAGTTAAAAATACAAAAAATGCGAAAGATACTGAGGCTTTTCCAACTTTAAATAATTTTCTGGCTTACCTATTTACTTTACCACATCGTAGTGGGTGTGTTGAATATTATATCAAAATTAATAAAAACCAAATCAGAAGTAAATTGGGTACTGAGACACTGTCTGGCCAGGTGCATATGAAAAACGTTCAAGCAAACAAAATAAATCCTGTTTAGATTGTAATATAAATGTTTCAATGCTGGTGAAACACAGCAACTATATGTATATGAACTAAAAATATGTGTGAATAAGTGTAAATTGTTTTGTGAATACAATTAAACTATTGGAAAATTGTTAAATATACTATAAGTGTGAATATTGACTCAAGTCTATAATGAACTAAGTGGATGAAAAGTATTTCAAGAAGTACTGAGTCTGACCTCATCAAGTGAGAACATTTTCTTTTATCATACTTAAAAAACAAGTTTTTAATATTTTTATTATTTTTGTAATAGAATTTAAATATTTAGAATATACTCAGACTCTATAGAATGAGACACTCTGCATAAAGTACATGAATTTGTGGCAGTGGGGATTTCGATGGCAAAGTAGGGAAATTTTAGGTAGTCATGTGGGGAAAAGAGGACTGATTGACCTGGCAACACTGCCTACGATAAGCAGTACCATTTCTAAGGTGTTGAGCGTTCATTAATGCGCACTGTTGAATCGGCAACCTGTTGAAACGTTTCATTGATACATAAGAAACGAGTATATTAGACAAGAACTTAATATAGTTTCCCTAAATTAACTCATTCAGAATTATAGAAATTGCTGGAAAGAATGGACAATACCCGCTTTCCGAAGTTGGTTTATGAGTATGAGCAAGTTGGAAGCAGATCTGTAGGCAGGCCAGTCAGAAGATGGTGGGAGTCATGAGGCCGGAACAGGAGAAATCCTATCCATGAAGTGATGATGATGATGATGATGTTGAAAACGCCAAGTGCTTTCAGTTCGGCTACATAATACAATCTTCTACCAGGAGCATTTTTTTATGAGGAGGGGGGCGAACGGGACCGGACTTCCCCACAGGGTCGAAAAAGTTGAATTTTGTTAATCTCTTAATTTTTAGATTATTTTATTATTTTTTCAGCTGTGTACGTTAATGTAGTAGTAACTTTTTTAAATATATAAACAGGTTTATTACACAGCATTTGTGTAAACGTTCGAAATATGAAATATAGAAAAATCAGTTCAGTCAATAAGTAGCTTCTAAACAATGTTTCAATAACGCGTATTTTTATTGTGATATTATCGTTTACTTTCATGGGACTGATTTCAGCCACTTTAAAGGTACTAATTTCGATTAGTCTTAACTTATTTTTTCTTTTGTATGAAGCCGAACCGACCGCGGACCTCCACCCCCCCCCCCAAGGCCAAATTCTAGATACACCAATATGATCAACAGTAGGGCTACCATTTCTCAGGTGTTGAGCGTTCATTAATGTACAATGTTGAAACGGCAAGTGCTTTCAGTTCGGCTACATAACGCTTGCCGTATCTCCTACCGCCCCCATATTACACTACCGATTCGTCTTGACAGCTCAAGGTCGGGCTTGCGAATTCGTCCCGCTAATTAAGCAAAACCTTTCGCGAGAACTTTTTCACACAGCCGGTGACACTTGGCAGCAAGTTTTCTCTTCACACGAGCGGTGTAATTAATAACCAGACCAGATCAACCCGATATGCGAGAGAAATCACCGAGAGCGCGAGGTCAGTTCAGTACAGCTGTGAAAATGACAGCGCAACGATGAAGCTCTGAATCGCGATACACACCGCGTGTGAAAATTATTATAAAAAAAATATTAAAATTCCAGCTTGTTATTTTCATTGATGATTCGAATCTGCTACTTTGCTCTTCGTGTTCTTCTTCTTTTTCTTCTCCACTTCTGGATCGTACAATAATCACTTGTTGCTGTCTCTATTTCCAAGCAAGCTTTTACGTTGCCTTTCTTCACTTCTTTTTCCCATTCGGTTAATTTTGCGCTTACATTCCACTTACGTTCTAGTATGTATTCAGTTCCCACATTCTTTAATTATTCAATTTACACAAAATGTATCTAATTAATTTCTCATCAAGACACTTCTAGTCAGGGCCTCCGCTACCATATGTGCGAAATGTGCACCGCACACGGGCGGCCACACCAAAGGGGCTGCCGTAGACTGCCACACAAATTCATCAGCAGATATTGCAAAATAAATTATTCGATATTCGGTTGCTGTATTCGACTTCGCTGAATTTTGTGTTCCCTGCGAACTATTTTATACCGTTGTAGGTGAAAGTTTTGAACATTTATTGTACGGGGCTAAGGGAGTAAGTGTTTGGAAACGTTTAGCGACGGTTTTGAAAACACGAATCTAGTACAAGCCATATAAAAAACATTCAAAAAATGTATGATTTAATGACAGCGTTGAGAAGGGATTGACAGTTGATTCCGGTAGTTAGATTCCGGTAGATTCATAGACTTTATGAATCAGAAATAAATCATTGGCGGGCTGTTATAGAAAGGCTGCTGTTAATTGTTAAATTCTTATCTAAACAATGTTTGGTGTTTACAAGTTCGTCAAATAAACTGTTTGAACCAAATAACGGAAATTATCTACAATTAATCCAAATTTGACTTGTATTTTCAGAACACCTACGCCGTATACATCTAACAGCTGCACTCGTATGGCACATTACTTGGGATGGGAACATCAAAATGAGATGATAGTTGTACTCGCCGCTTATGTCCAAGAAGAGATATTAAATCGAATACGAGAATTAAAACACTTCTCCACATATTTATTTTTTGTCAATTTTGCTATTTATGTCTGTATCAATTTTTAATTAAAATAATATTAAATAGTGTGGTAAAGTAGGGACATGAAAAGTATATTCAGGAGGGGGGCAAAGGTAAAACTGCACACGGGCGGCGGCAAGCATCCTAGCGGCGACCCTGATTCTAATTCTACAGTTTCTTGCACTGTTTTATATAACTTTACAGCTTACGCATGACAAACCTTTTTGGATGATACCCATGTTTTGGACCAATGTAAAAGAGTAGGGGCAATCGCGACTTTATAAAATTTTATTCGAGTTTGCTTTCTTTATAACCTCTTCACGTCCATTTTTTAGTTCCATAAATCTCTTGAAATTATAATGTGTCGATTTAAATTTACCTAATTCATTTGTAAAGTCTGCATTAAAAAATTTTTAGTGATTGTTTATTCCAAGCATGTTCGTAACGAATGGCTTTGAACTCCAAGATAAAATATCAACAGTGGGTTCGTTTATAATTATCAAACAGAAACATGCACGCGCGCATAATCACATATACACAACAGTACCGTATATCTAAAAATGTTCATTTTACATTATCATTTTATTGTTCTTGCACAGAGGACTTAAGTATTATAAACACCTGTGATATAATCCCCCCTTGTATGATAATATTTATTGAGAAAAAAGATAAAAAATTTGCCAGGAAATATCGTTATCACGAATTATTGTGATAGAAACATTATTATACCTTGAGCGTAATAATGTTTTGTAATACGGTTCGAACATAATTATTTTATTAATTTGCGTTTAGTTGAGTTGAAATAGAAGCCACATAAATTCATCTCAGATGATGCACGTAATGCGGTCTATTTTGCACTGTAACTGTATTTGTGTTAAATACGTTCGTACTGGAAAGAAGGTAAAAAAAAATTAAAGATTAGTAATTAATCAATAATTAATTTTCTTAAAAATTAAAGAAAGAATAAGATTCGACTCTTGAAAATAGATTATAAGAGAACATGCCTACAGTTTATTCGTCAACTGACTGATGACAGATGGCAGACGACAGTTGATTATGTACACCTGACAGATGAGGATAAGTATGGGTATGGCAGAGTCAATAACAATCAGATTCGAGGAGTCTAGTTTACAAAGGTAAGTATGGCTGAAAGTAGGGCCTCGTATTATCTTTAGCGGACATACTCTCCTGCAGCGCTCCAGTCCTTAATGGAACCTGGCTTCCCGTACAATTCACCTCCATTCATCTCTACCTTTCACCCTTTCCTTCAAATTACTAATTCTCGCTTTCTTCGGATCTTCATTGGCTTCATTGTCTTCCTTTCTTTATTTTTTTAATACTTCGTTCATTTTCCAGCCGCAGCATCGTTCAGATGTTCCAAAAATCAGATTTTTATCCTATTTTTTTTTTTTTTTTAACATACTATTTTATTTCCTGCAATATCTTCCCTTTTTCCGAGGCTCATTTGTGGGTTTCTGAACGCTAGATTTTACTGTTGCGAGCAGACGACTCACAGTAGTGGTTTGTCCACGACAAATCCGCAACCTGGAGGACCAGTTTCGGGTTATCCAGGTTTAGCCTCCTGATAAGCGCTCAGCAAACCAAAACAACAATTTCCTGACCTGAACTCGCAGAATGTTTTTGTTTGTCGGAAGTACCAGCGTAATCCTTGTCGACACCATCACTTCCTGTCAACCACCTTAAGCATATACTCTCTGCTAAAAAGTATTTTACGAGAATTCGGACACATTTAAGTAATGGTATTTTTACGTACAAAGAAAAGAAGACGTTCACACATCGTGGACGTCGGGTAGACACAGAAATTCCACCTGAGGGATGCAGGAAGTGGACGAGAAAAGCCGAGCGTTTCCATTCTGAGGGACGCAGGAAGTAGACGAGAAAAGCCAAGCGTTTCCATTCTGAGGGATGCAGGAAGTTGACGAGAAAAGCCAAGCGTTTCCACTCTGAGGGATGCAGGAAGTGGACGAGAAAAGCCAAGCGTTTCCATTCTGAGGGATGGAGGAAGTGGACGAGAAAATACAACCGTTTCCATTCTGAGGGATACAGGAAGTGGACGGGAAAACCCAAGCGTTTCCATTCTGAGGGACGCAGGAAGTGGACGAGAAAAGCCAAGCGTTTCCATTCTGAGGGATGCAGGAAGTGGACGAGAAAAGCCAAGCGTTTCCATTCTGAGGGATGCAGGAAGTGGACGAGAAAAGCCAAGCGTTTTCATTCTTTACACTGCGATAACGTCATATCTTACCACCTACCATAACACTTTTCGTCATAGTATTCAATATAAAATGATCCTGTACATTACATTACAGACCCAAAATGAAAAACATTTCATTTATTGTTGGGATTGTCTGTTCTCCAACAAAAGGACGTGTGAGGATTCAACAAAAACCCGGTGGGTCAGACCCCGGTTTGTGGAATAATAACGAATACTCTCCAAGAGGAATAATCGTCAAAGAAGAAGAATTATATTTATACCATTTACAGTATCAATCGAAACGTGTGAACGCATACGCATTTATCGATTCGAGTATAATTAAGTATTGAATATTTTGTCTTCACGTCGTGGCGTGATTGTACGTGATTCCGCATATCCTAATGTCGGTTCGGTTAACGGCGGTTGTCAGCTCAGCTGCAACGCAATCAAATCCTCAAACAAGGCAATCACTTTCGACCTTACACGGCTATAAACATTCTAACATTCACATCCGGTGACAACGCCGTGCTTCCGTCATTTGTACGGCCTTCTACCGCATACGAAGTGGCTTTCTTACGTTGTATGTGTACCTACCGTATGTGAATCCTAGTTAGTTGCTGTGCAAAATGCAGCGAATTGCATTGTAAGTGAGGGGGGTTGAAGTTAAAGTTCTTCGTTTCTACTTCTGGTATAGTTTAGGGAGAATGAAGACAGGATGCATTCCCTTAATAGCGCACACGGTCTAACGCCTTTTGCTCAAGAAACTACTCAACGATGACCGGACTGGTTACCGAGTGACGGTAACGACCTTACATACATGTTACGGCCTTACATCAAATCAAAGCGAGAAAGTGTAGCCTGTCTTCTTCTTAATTGGCGCTACAGCTCTTTGAGACCATTGGCCTCCTGACAATCCGCCTCCAGTTGTCTCGATCCTCTGCTCTCAGTCTCCACTTCTTACACCGAACCTGCGCAGGTCGTCCTCAAGATCATCCGCCCATCGTTTTCTGAGCCGACCCCTCCTTCTTCTTCCACCAGGTCTCCCCGTAAACACTTTCTTCAATGAAGCGTAGCCTGTGGCTCCGCAAATTTTAAAAACTTTTTAAAAATTAATAAAAGGCAATACCGATATTAAAAAGAAATTAATAATATCTCTTTTCACAAAACTGAATTGTAGCTTTAAATAAGGATATTAGATCTTATGTACGTATTATGACGATTTGTTGTATCGGAATATTTGGTTATTAATTTGACAGTAAAAGTGTTTGATACATCTGCCGAACAAACAAAGCTAAAAGCCGGTTAAACGCTACCTATACTATCATCAGCGTGTGAAGAGAGCCTTTTTCACTTTCGATCTTATTCAGTGAAAGAGATGTTATCCCGAAACTACACTTTTCCTCTGTCACTGATGCGATCAGCGCTTCTTTTTGTTGAGTTTCTTTACCGTTTGTAAAACTGATCAGTTATTTAATCGGTCGCTCGCCGCTTTCGTACATTGAAAAAAATATAAGGGGACTAGAGAATGATGCAGAACAAGTGTAGGTCTACAGTCATCATCATCATCATCGTATGCAAGGATTAAACCAAGGATGGTTTGTTCCGGTTTCAAACAGGCAAAGATTAAAGCCGGTCACTCCAGCGCTTCCTCACCTCTCCGTCCCTTCGGCTAATAGTTCCATAGTGTGCGGTAGTCATCCATTCGGGAAAGATGTTCCCAGCAATTCAGCCGATACTGGGCAATCCTGTCGAGTATACTCATAATATTCAGTTCCTGTAGGCCTATAGTACAGATGCATTTTGAAAAAGATATATTACAAAACTTTAAATCCGATTTTCTGTAAGCGCATATTTTCCATATTTAGGTTCACATAATTTTATATTAAAACATGATAAAGACTTGGTGTTCTTTTTATTATTATTTTTGTCTCTTAACAGCGCTTGCACTGAACCTAAAATTAAGACTGATATCTAATACAAAAATTTTGTATGTTTGAAGTAAGAAGTCAAAATGTTCTATTTTATAAAGCACTTTTTTGAAAAATCACTATAATTACTTTTCTAACAATATACGAATTTAATGAGGTTCAGAGTGTGCCTCATGTATTTAGCCTTCGGAACACGAAGTTTCACAAACATATCTTAAACGGTTATTGAAATAAATGTTACAACTGACAAGCGAAACTCCACTTAATTAATACGGGACTAGCCTCCACGATCTGGTTCCCTTCTGATTGTTGAGTCCAGCATGTTCATTGTCTTCCTACGAAACAGTTTTGAAGAACTCGAAAATAAAACCAGAGCCACCACTTTCGAACTCCCAGACCGACAAGAAATTACGGACGGCGTATGATACGCGAAAGTAAAGAATTTCAAGTAGTTTTGCACCTCTGGTTGCAGCTCAGTTATTTGGCTACACACACACACACACACACACACAAAATAATAAATAAATTCGAGTGATGAAAACGGTTTTGTTCTCTGTCGAAGACGTTAAGTTGAGACAATCTAGTAATAGACACCTAATTTAGTCTTAATCAGAGCCGAATCCAGCAGGCGATTTGGGAGGGGGGGGGAAGAGTTGACTTGGAGGGAATATGAGTAGTTGGAACATTCTTTAATGGTCCAAAGTATAAATGATAGGAATGAGTGAAGATAAAAATACTGTATAATTATCAGCACAATTAGGTTATTAACGTACAAGTATAAAATCATATCTTGTTTGTCAGTTCGTTGTTCTTTTAATAATATTCATTTTTAGTTTCAAATACACACTACTCATTTAAGTTATGTTTCAAACAAAAATTAACATGGCGGTAAGGTACAGTTACAATTTAAAATAATTTTAGAGTAAAACCACGAACCTACATAACGTGATATGAATTTTGTGTCATATTCACAATCACAAAACCATTCTACAATGACAAGATGACGAAAAAATTTTATCTGAAGTGACCATTTGCCCCCCCCCCCCGCCGATTTTCCTCATTTTCGCTCCCGCGGATCCGCGGCTGGTCTCAATTAGTTTAACTTCGTATCACATAGTGCAGTAGTTTGTATATTCAGTTTCTACAACTTGCTCAACTGAGCACAGGTTGAATAAGACTCCGCTGGAGACAGAGTCATTGTAGAATACGAACAGGTTGTAAAACATTATCCGATATTATGTTTCTTATATCGTCAATCGGATACACAATCTCACGAGTGAATGAATATCTTCATTTTTAACCACCAACTTCCTCGAACTCTTGTAACATGCTTTAGACAAGCATCCGTTTAGGAAGTTTCCTAGCACAAGCTCGAATGACAGTGGTGGCCTTCTCATTGTTTATACAAGCTATTAAATGTAGTTTTTATTGACTTCTGTAGTCGCAAGTATAATTACCGCAAATCCAACTAACTACATCGGTATTCACAACAAGCTGGTGAGTGAGGCTGTTTCCCTAGGATGAATTCCAACACGCGATCTAACGTCACGTTTACACAATATACAAATACACGCACTCGCGCGCGCACACACATAACACACAAAAGATATCTGTTTCGCACTTATTAATGTGCACGTATAAAATTCACTGTCGGTATCAGGTGTGCGTTTGAAGCGGTGCACCCTAAACACAGCAGCACTTCGATTAACTGAGCATCCCCGATCCCCGATCAACCGACTCCCCTTTATATGAGGCGATTTTGTACACTTTAGACACGACCATTTCCTCTCGCAAGGCAATGGCAAACAAGCGAGAGGTATCCTGCCTAGTATAAACCCTCCCCAACTATGCCGTTCGGATCCGGCGTTAAACTGTAGATCCCATATACCTGTGAGAGACTCCGTAACACACGCACCACGGCTATAATATGCGGGGAGGGTACAAACCAGTCGAAAGACTGAAGGACCCAATTAATTTTATACACTGTTGATGCTTGGGGGAGTAGAGGTATGACGATGAACGAGCAACCCAGAGATCATCTAGATTAAGTATTCTGTTGAAATGGATTTCTGGAGAAAAATGCTTGGCACATCCAAAAGATAAAAGGTTAGAAATAACGAGATAAGAAGACTCATGAGATCGAACAGAGGGCGTTAAGATAGTAGTGCCACTCAAGAAGAATTACTAACGCAGTTCAGAATTAGACTATTATAGGAAGTAATGTAGGAGGAATATCTTTAAGCAAATGAGGCCAAATATAGAACGAAAGGTGGAAAAATTTGGAGTAACGTTTGAAGATGCGGAAAACAGAGACAGTTGAAGATTCCTCTTTGTAGCGTTTATTTAAAGTAAAGTCACAAACATGATGAAACAAAATCTTTTGTGCTCTGTTAAACTTTCGTGCAGATACTGGATATTTGGGCAGAGAAAGCTCTCAGAATAAGGATCTTCGCAACCAAAAACGCGTTTCTGTCACAATATTATCGAATTAGAACGTACTATTGGTTTCCCGATTAATAATAGTGTCTGTAATAAATGAACTTTTATTATAATAAACAATTGTAAAAATAAAGTGGTATGGAAACACTTCCGAAATGAAACGAAGGTGTGAACAGGAACTGCAGCAAGGGAACCGACTTTTCAGATTTATTTATACGATGAAGTTTCTAAAATAGTGACCCGCGAAGTCTCACTGACAAAGATGAAGCAGGAAGAAAAAGTCACGATGGAGGAATCATAGAATTAACCGAAACTGCAGTATTTGTTAATAAATGACGTTCCTTAACACTATTTGGTGATGACGCGATCGTGTTCCGATAGTCTGTATTGTCCGGTTAACACAAAAACGTGACGGACTTTTTCACAAAAGAAATTATGACAAATTGTGGAGAAATGTTGCGTGAGAAATGATTCTATTTCAAAAATTATTCAACAATGAACAGGAATTAAGTAATATAGGCCTAACAGTTGTGCCAAACTGTACTATACGTTTGTGCGGTTTGTTTTGTACTGTGTTGTTGTAAATAGTTGAAATAAACTGAAACATGCAGATTAGAAATCGATTTCAGTGACGAACGATATAGCCTGCCGGAAGAATTTACAACACCAGTGAGATGTGGCAATGAAGCCAACGACGGAGTACATACGAATAAATCCTCTATTCGAACTGCTTCCATCGTAATATTTGTTGCTGTGATGTTTCGATCTCTGGAATTTGGGGTCGTCCTCAGAAGATGCGAATGGCGGTTGAAAGACCTTGTGACGTCTCCCTTGTTAAGATATCACAAATGTCGGGAACCAGTTCAATTTGTTACCTGTGAATTGAACTAGCTGCCGTTGTTAGTAAACCTTAATCACTAACAAATTATAACACTTTATTATTCAGGAATTAAGCAAGGATTGTATAAATTTATTCACTCGTTGGGTGTTAGCAGAAACATCTCTTTATTAACATATATATATATATATATATATATATATATATATATATATATATATATATCATACTTTACTTTACTTTTAAAACTCAGATTCTAAAATTTCTGCATTAATTATTTTGAAAATTTACTTCTTATTCTTTTTATATCAAAAGCATTCAGCTAGATATTGTTTTTTAGTACCTCGGATCCGGGACTCAACTTAGTTATGTTTTTATTACAACTTCAACCAAATTATTAGAAGAATAATTTTGGTTGTAAATTTTAAAGTTAATTTAAATCTAAACATCGTAATGTCATTACTACTTCATTACAGTGATTACAAAATATATATATTAAACTTTAAATTATCAAAAGTTCTTTACTGTTCTTTTGTTACTGGTCTTGTTGTTTTATAATGAATTTGTGTTACAAATATTATGTTTTGATATCACCTGAATATAACAATGCGTACGCTGTGGGGTCCATGATGGTCATCTTCAGTCCTCTTCTAGGGTGTGATCCACGGTTGCTCTTGAAGTTCCATGAGGTTGATTGTTTCTGGTAGTCTCTTCCTAGACGATTAGATTTTGGGTTCTAGAAGTTCATCTGGTTGCTGTTTGTGTTATCTTCTTTCGAAGTCGGTAGTTTACATTTTACTTTTAGTTACAGTTTTTATTTTATCAGCACTAAAATCTGGTAATTAACATTTCTCACCATTTACAGCTTGCTAAGAGATGTGTCGGCTAAGTTTCCTTTTTTATTCTATACATGTTTACTCACGCACTACATTATAATTTTGTTTTTATTATTATTATACTACATAGGTCAATTCGAACTCATTATAAACGTGATTAAATATTGTTTAACGGTATACACCTATGTGTATGTTCACAACACAGCAGCTACATCCTTACATCTCGGTGTCTATCGGGCGAGTGAAAGCAATGTTTAGCGGCAAGGGGTCAGTAGCTGGCGCGGTTTTACGCACTAAGAAAATAGTTCGTTCTTTTAAGTTATATTAATTATTTACTAATTAAGTCATAATACATTATTTTACCTTTTGGTTACGAATTATGAATTTCTTTATTTATTCTGTACATATTTTATATAATTAAAGTAATTATTATTATTAGCTAAATAACACCGTTCTTAACGTGTTGGTACGGGACAATTTGCACGTTGTTGCATGAATCTAGGCATAGGTAAGGGGTGGATAATACTCTTACTTATATTGAAAGCAATTTTTTATTTGTGCGATTTAAATATTTTTTTAAATCGTCACAACCTAACAACAGGATCTTTCACCCGCCACTCACAGCTTCTGAGGACGATCGCAGATTCCAGAGATCGAAACGTCAAGCAACAAATATTACGACGGAAGCAGTCCGAATAGACGACTTACCCGTAAGAAATCGCCCATCGAATAGGGGTTATGCGATACACGTTAAAAGCCGGAACTGAATACACGTAAAGGAGCTGGCGGAGAGCATCGAGAAAATCGATAAGAGAAAATTAACAAGTGAAAGGACAAGAGAAACGATGGGAGTGATTCAAATAATAGTGGATTACATTAAGAACAAACAATTATTATGGTTCGGGCATGTGCAAAGGATGACAGCGAGTGAATGCCTAAAAAAATGTTGAAATGGACGTCAGAAGGACGAAGGATTCGGGGAAGACCGAGATGAAGATGAAAAGAATGCGTTGACACGAAAATCAGTGACAGATATCTATCTGATAGATAGACAGAGAGAGAGAGAGAGAGAGAGAGAGAGAGAGAGAGAGAGAGAGAGAGAGAGAGAGTGTTTATAACAGTTACGTCTTCCGATATCCGACTGCCGTTCCATGTGTTTTATTTTAATTCTATTCTCTCCTATTTTCGTTACTGGTACTCTTTTAATTCTTGCTTCCTCCTTCCTTTTGACTTCCATCGTAATATCTGTTATTTTCTCATTTACCTTTAGTGTCACCTTTCCCTGATTCTGTTCTCTGTTAGTGTTTTCTCTTTTGACCTGTCTGCAGTTCTTTTCCAGAAATCTTCCTTTGTAGCGTTGGGTATTTTTCGTATCCTTGGCTTGTGTCGAGTAAAAGGTCACATTTTAACAATATTATTGTATGAGAGAGAGAGAGAGAGAGAGAGAGAGAGAGAGAGAGAGAGAGAGAGAGAGAGAGAGAGAGTAGCCAAAGATCTGTGGACACACGAAGGGAAGAGGAGGCTGGGAATCGGAAAACGATGTACGATTTGTAGGTAGATAGCCTTGTGAATAATTAATCCAAAACATTTTGCGTTCTAAGTGTGATCTATTATGTTACCAATATAAAATCAATTGCTGTGATCTCATTTTTTGCACACACGAATGAATCACCGGCAAAATAAAATTATTTCGTTCGGAATTTATGTCTACGTAAAAACAAAACTAAACAACAGTATTCTAACGTGCTAATTACGTTCACCCAGACTGAGTCATATAATTTACACGCCCGAATTACGACGTTACGGAGCATGTGTCATGATAATAATTCTGACGTGTCGACCGACTTTCCGAGAACCTGGAACGTCAGTCTTATGTAACCGACCAAACCGATCCGCTTAACTCACGGCCAGACACTTCGTTTAATCGTTTCCGATCGCTCATTAAATTCAATAACAAAACGTTTAATAAAGTTCAATAAGTTAAATTTTAATTCACATTGCCATTGTGAGAGAGTTAGTTGGCAATAATTTTAATTACAATTATTCAACAGAAATTTTATTAGACTTCCCGATTATTGAGTTAGTTGACGAAGGCTGATTAATTTTTTACACAGGAGATCTATTAATTTATATGATTCGTTACATAAGAGATCTATGTACGTTCTCCTTGCTGCCTACCAACCTTAGGGTTCTGGATAAGAGGGGGGAATAAATAGTTTTTTTTGTTTAATAGTTTTTCTTGTATTCTCCCTGAGCTTCAGGGAACTTTTCAGCTGTTACAACTTTTTTATCTCTTTTTTTGGACCTGGGATCCAAAAATTTTAAAATTCCAAAACTCAATACTACAGTGAGATGTTAGTTAAAATTATCTTTAATTTGATACTCCACACGAATATTTGCGGTTTTAAAAAAAATTTCACCCACTTTTTAGTCCCCGACGTCCAAAAGTTTTGAAATTTTAAAAAATGAACACTATATTTAGACTGTGGTTTAAATTCCCTTTAATCTAATATCCCACGCGGGTTTTTGCGATTTTGTTTACAATTTTGACTCCCCACATTTTTGCCTATTTCCATACTGTTTGCTTCCTGTCCTAGAATGGTAACAGAGGTTTTCACCGCCCAGACAGGGATTAGAAGAAGATGTCGAACTGTAGGTGTTTATTACAAATGAGAGGAGATGTTGGAAACACAGATTACCCCAATTCAGAGTAGGTGCAGTACTACACGATAGTTAAACGCGCGACATTAAAAACGTTTCAATTATATAATCAAATTCTATCAGTAAAGGACAGAAGAATAGTAGTAGGAGTGGGAGGGGGAGGAGAAGAAGAAGATGATGACGGTGAAGAAGAAAAAGTTATTATAATAAAGAAAATTGGCAATACGATCGTCTTGGTGCAGTTCGTAGATTCCGTAGGAGACACAATTAAAAATTATTTTACGAATGAAGTACAGATATTTCTGTTTATCGGCCTACGTTTTCAATTAATTACTGACTTGTGAATGCCTGCAGCCGATCAGCGTTAGAGGTAATCGTTGTAAGAATGTCAAGAATTCGCCTGACATCATCCGAAGGTGTAAACTGGAAGAATCTGACTCTCACAAGCAGTGGCGTATCTAGAATTTGTGGTTCGGGGGGGGCGGTCGAGTCATCTTCATACGAGGGGAAAAGCAAGTTCAGATTAATCGACATTACTATCGTTAAAGTGTCTGAAAACGTGTGACGACATCCTGAAATCAATCCCATGAAAGTAAACAGTAATACCACAATACAAACACGCGTTTACGAGTTGTGTTTTTGAAATATTGTTTAGAAGATACTTATTGACTGAATTGGTATTCCTATATTTCATATTTCAAATGTATACGCAAATGCTGTGTAATAAACGTGTTTGCATATTTAAAAACGAATTATTACTACATTAGCGTATACATTTGAAAAAATAAAAAAACGGCTTAAAAATTGAGAGATTAAGTCAACTTTTTTCGACTCTCTGGGGCGGGGGGTTCTGGCCCTTTTCGTCCCCTCCTGTAAATGCACCGCTGCTCACAAGTTGACCTACTACGTTAACACAGATTGTTCACGATTCATAAAGAAGTTTGGGTTGCGATGATTACCACAAACATAAGCAAGCTACAAGCTCGGTGTATTTGTGTTAAGATATAAAGAGAGAGAGAGAGAGAGAGAGAGAGAGAGAGAGAGAGAGAGAGAGAGAATTTCACGTAATGCAGTCAAATAGTTATTTTTAAGCAGGGGTATTGATCCGGAACAGAGGACATTCAGTAAAGCGTGAACCACCATTTCGTAGCGGATACATAACTAAACAGCGATACGTGGCCCCGCCCGAATGTGTATGACTCACTCACTCAGGCCGTATGCATCCGGCTTTTATCGGCGCGCGATTTTTGTTCGTTTCATCCGACTTACGGCGAATTACTACGCCCTTGCAATTGATCGACCTTCGTACATCCGACCTACGACACACACTTATTAACTGACCTTGCGGCGAAAAATGTTTTAGCGATTACATGGGCGCTGGGTAAATTTAGTTCGTCGCGGAACACGTGTCGTTTATTTATCGTCGGTTGCAATATATTAAGTGAGAAGTTTAGTTTGCTTCCCCGACGCTTTGGATTCAGACGAAAGGACGTAACAAACACATGTGACATTCTCATTATCGTTTGACATGCATTATTTACCTACAACAATATGAACGTAGGTAAGGATCAATCTGCCTCCTCCTCCTCCTCCTCCTATGGCGCTACAGTCCGGAGTCGAACCTTGGCCTCCTCTACCTTGACCTACGAGTTATGCCGAAGATACGGCTGTTTTACAAGTCGGGTAACGCTAGTGCCAACTATGGAATGGGTAATGTATAAAGAGAGATACTGTCACTAGTAGAGGACCTCTCTCTGTCAGTAGCAAAGACTTCCATCCTCGCACTCCCAACATCTCTCTTGCATCCACAGCAACAGCATCTCCCATTGCAGTCTCCTCACTTTTACGTTCACACCTCTTCAGTTGGTTCGTTGAAGTGACAATATATTTCATTATTATGTTTATATATGGAGCCTAGGGTCCGTCTCAGGAGCTTCCTTTTAAATATCTTCAGGAGTTCAATTGTTCTTTGTGTTAATATCTAGGTTTCACTGCCATAGGACAGGATGGCATGATAGTTTTGTGTTTGGCATTTTTGTCTCCCTATGAATAACTCTCTTGACTTAAAGGTGGTGATAAGCGCGAAGCAGGCCTTCTTGGCTAGAATTACCCTTCTCTTTATCTCTGCATCTTCATTCCTATCTTCAGGTATCGTCGCTCCTAGGTATGTGAAGCTTCTGACTGCTTCTATACAGTCTTCTTCTATAATCAAATTTTTCTTGGATCAGGAAGACCTTGTCTGACTTATTATTTTGGTTTTATTAACACTTATTGATAGTCCTACCTCTTCTGTGCTAAATTTTCAGGTTTAGTATGTCTCCCTTGCCGCCGCACTTGATCGGGTTATGATATCTATATCATCAGCATACGCTGCTATTAAGGATCAACATTAATTTTATATAATCAGGGACATCTCTGCGAACTGAAGTGAAGGTTTCCCTCCAACAGCATGTTGATTTCTATTACAACTGAGTCTACTTAAATTTAAGCTATCCCTTTTATATGAGTGATAGAAATTTGTACTTTTTTCAGGATGCACACAATTTCAATAAACGACAAAATCATAATTGGTTGCTAGTCAGTAATCAGTATCTGATTTTCAGTATTTTTTTTACATTGATCCACGACACAAAGATATTAAATAACAAATCAAACTGTTAATTGAAACAAAAGTTATATTTTATTAATTGTGTACACATTATAGAAGGAAGAATAGTTATTCTGATCACGTTATAAAATTTTAGTAGTTGTCACAGTTATGAGAAGGGGTTAGTATTCAAGAGGAAACAATGTCGAGAAGTAAGGGTCATAGGGGGCCCGGAAAGGATATGTGCGGGGAAGAAAGAGTTGCGCCACTGTATGTACTGTACTTAAGTAAATAAATGAAGTGAATCATTTGCAATTAATACGGGAGTTAAGCAAGGTGATTGGTTATCGGCCACACTCTTTATTATTGCATTACAATATGCCATTAAAGACATAGATCAGCGAGGAACAATATTAAATAAGACAAGCCAGATATGTGCCTACGCTGATAGTAGCCAGATCAAGACAATGGCTAGATGAGGTATACAAGGAGCTGAATCAAAAATTCGCTGAAATGTAAATATCAGCAAAACTAAATACATGCTAATTTCTGCATCGGAAACTAGAAGAAATCTATATAATCTATGCATAGAGGATAATTCATTTGATGCAATTAATACGTTCAGATACCTGGGTAACATGACATATAATGAATGCTCCATAAACACGGCAACACATGACACGATACAAATAGGAAATAGAGCATATTATGCCAACAGTAGACTACTCGGAAGCAAACTCATTTGTCGTAACACAAAAATAAAAATATACAAGGCACTTATCAGACCAGTTGTTACTTATGGAGGCCAGACATGGACTTTGACAAAAAAATGAATAAGAAACACTAAGAAGGTTTGAAAGAACGATTGTAAGATGTATTTGAGGTCTAGTTAAGAAGATGATGAGTAAAGAATAAGAAATAACCAGGAGTTAGATGAGCTATCAAAGCTTGAGGACACTGTAAGATTCGTAAAGGCTCAACGAATACAGTGGCTAGGCCACCTAGAGCGGATGAATGATCAGCGCACGCCACAGAAAATCCTGAGGGCGCAAGTCTATAAAGGCAGAAAGAGGGGCCAACGTAGGATAAGAAGATCTAAGAAGAATGGATGTGAGGGGTTACACCGAGATGGCAGTGGATAGGAGACATTGGAGAAGATTGGTGTTGGAAGCCAGGGCTCATGTTCGGCTGTAGTGCGAAAGAAAAAGAAAAAGAAGAAGATGTATTTAAGTATGTGTGTGTGCTGTTTAATCTTGAAGTTATGTCATATCTTCAAGTATACGTTTGTGTGGTTGCTGGTTTTAAAATATATGTTACGCCATTACATAATTTTCTACTTTCTCGGCTATCCCAGCAGAGCCCAGCTGTAATGTTTGTGTGCGTACGTGACATTTAACATTCGTCAAACATCGAGGGAGTGCTATGTAATACGGAACATTCTCGTACATTCGATAGTGTTGTTCGACAAGCTTCTCAACTAGCCCAACGGTGCGTGTTTCTGCCAAGGCCGCGCTGAAGTAGCCTCTAGAATTTTCGATTGCTCGTTAAGGACGCATATTATGGAACCCTGCAGACTATAAATAGCCAATACTTCCCGCTTAGTTTTCAGTTATTATCGGGCGATTTACACAGTGCGTCTCAAGTGGTGTATTAGTGAAAAGTGATTATAGTGCGTGATTCTTTATAGTTGACATTATTATTTGTGTAGACAGATTTGCTTAAAATATTGTACGAGTGTAATCTTGTTGAACAACTTGTTGATTTCAAACCGTTAATTGAGATTAATTAAAGCTGGTGATTAGTGACTTAATTGGTGTCTTGTATTTTGTTTTCCACTGTTCTATACGACGATCAGGGAGACCGTCCTAACAGTATTAATTATTGTAATTGCGTTATAACAGAAATTACCGAATAATTAAAATCTCAAATTAAGTTGTAACTCACGTAGGGTGATCTGTTTTTTAATGTTTGGCCTTATTTTAAATAAAGTTTTCCTCTACTATTCGAAAAATCTTCATATGTGAATTATATGTAAAACATATGTTGAGCAGACCTCTACAACAAGTATCAGAGGTGCAGTTAGAGAGAAAGTCATATAACCTGCGACACAAGGTGCGTCGGTCCAACACTTTGTTCATTTATTATAAACACACAGGCATGTTACGGCATATGTGTTCTTTTTACTGCAACACGAACGTCAAATGTATCAGCGAAGTCACTACAACCACTGAAGCGTTTGTCTGCTGATCTGATTTTACATTATCGTGTTCTGTTTTGTACGTGGTCGCTACAGTTGGTATTGATTTGTAACAGCTGGAAGGAAAAGAATTTAAAAAAACAGATCTGTAAACTATCAGTGTAGGAGCTATTCTCGTAGACTGTCAGTCTGTGATGTCAACAAACAAAACCGTTTATACTGTTAGTGAGTAGGTTACTCTCTGTTCTAAATACGAGAGTTTGTTTGTTTTAATCTTTTCGATTGTTTCAATTTTTTAATCTTTTTTGGACCCTGAAGTCCCATTATATTGAAATTTCCAAAACTTGACACTTCATTCAGGTGTTAGTTAAAATTCTCTTCAGTTTTTTCTACCTCACATGAATTTGTGATTTTATGAAAAGTTTCGCACACTTTTTGCGGCCTGACGCCCAAAAAGATTGAAATTTTCAAAAATAAACACTGTATTCATATTGTGGCTAAAATTCTGTTTAATTTGATACTCCACACGGGCTTTTACGATTTTTTCACAATTTTGACACCCTCGAAAACAATATAGGGCAAACGTATGGACACCATGCCAAGTTTAACGAAAATCTTTAACGTATAACAGTCAAAACAATCTACAAACTTTCTTAATTTTTACGCGTAATCACCACTGGCTTCCATGCATTTTTGAAGTCGATTCAACAGCTTCATTATTGCACTGTCGTAATAAAGTCCGCCGTTTGTGTCTTGTGTCACAGGTTTTCATTTTTCGTCATTCTGGAACCGCTGCAATCCGAGCTATTTTTTGTACGAATTTGTAGTACTAAGATCGCATCGTTAGTGTAGAATAAAATATCCAAACTAGAGTTCCGATTAAGTTTAATTCCTGAGCTTGTACCTCGTATCCACGATTGGATAATGTCGTGAATATAGAAAAAGATGTCTGTTTTTTTTCAAAGTTTCAAATACAGCTCAGTTTCAAGGATTGGAATGAGCTCAAATAATATAATCATAATATATTCGAAATATTTTCTTCAACCGCAAAGTGCGCAAAGTGGGAATGCTTTTACAGTTGCTTCTTCTTCTCGGTAACGACATAATACTCTTAGTCACCCCCCCCCCGTCTTCAGAGTGAAATTGTGAGAGAAGCTAGTCTAATATTTCTACATAAAATCTGTAAAGAGGTGGCCAAATTGTTTTACAGCCAGCCGAATCGTACAAAAAAAAAAAACAAATAAATTGTTAGCTAACAGTCTCTAAACTCAGTCCATAAATCGTGTGTACTTTATACTTCTAGATTCTCACGTGACGTTACGTTATTGCAGACTCCTAGACGAGGAGAATCACATTTTATGTTATAACTAGTTGAAAATTTTCATGACCATAATTAGAAGCTTCAAAATTAAGGAACGACAGACAACGCAGAAGACGTTTTAGACAACAGTCACTGCGTCTACGATTATGTATAGATAATACAGAGTAACAGTGGCGTAACTACGGTGGAGGATCCGGGGGGCCAATCCCCCCCACAACTGTTAAAAGTATAACAAAAATTGAATTATCGTTAAGGGGAGATCTGCACTTTTTTGTCCAGTGCATTTTAAATGGGCGAACAGGGGTATAGTTAGGTACCGTTAATTAATGATCTATTGAAGTTATGTACTTAAAATTTCTATTATACCTTAACACATATATTTGTAACATAATGAACTAGTTTGAAGCAATTTAAGAAAAAAATACCAATATAAAAAATAATTATTGGTTTTTTATATACCAATAAAAAAAGATAACCTCATAAAAATATATATTTTCTTAATCAGGATGAAATGGCGAATTTTTTGGGACAATAAACAAATTTGATTTTTTTGACCGAAAAATTGCTGATATCCCCTTAGCCTGTTTCTAAACGAGTCGCGTGTGTTAAAATAAGGCTTATAATACATGGAGTTACAATACTTAGTACACATTAATAAAATAGAGTTTATTGTCTTGATAATGGCAATCACTCAACACTTGTTAGATAGCGTACGTATTTGCAACATATTTCACGTCGGTTTACGTTTATTAGAAACTTGGTATTACAAACAAAAAAACTGGATGTTGTCAAGGACGGAGGAAAAATTCGAACCCTGTTATTGATTTTTGACTAACAAATAATAAATTCTGTGGAAGATAATACTGCCGCGGGGTGTCAGGTATTCAGAACGGTGCCGATTTACAAACTACTCGATAATGACAGCAATTTTTCAGACTTCTTGTTTTTTTAACGAGCTAAAAACGGGAAGCTCGTTAAATCTTCTGCAGGCGGTGCTATGTAGCCTATATGTACACTATGTCTTCCTGTTTAGACTGAACTACAAAACTGATAAAAATACCAAATACAAGGAAACTGGTTATAAAAAATACAGAAGGCCATATGCTTCTCATTGACTACAGACATTAGAGGCAGTTAATGGTTAGCGGTTCGTGTTGATTTTGGCGCAGAGTTAAGAGACTAATTGCTCACATTTGTCCGTATTTATACAGTAACTGCTGCCTGTAACACTTCGATAATAAATAAAAATACATTTACCATAACCATGTTTAGCGACGCAGAATTTTAGCGGCCAAGGCTAAATTCGCGCTTCCGTCCTATTTCCTTACATTAACTAGATGGAAAATTAATTTTTCTCATTATCTATTAGGAAACCGCAACTATATTAGAACTTCAAACGAAACATCAATCGGGTTTAGCACCTCAGCTGGAGTGAGACAAGGTTACATTCTTTCGCCTTACTTTTTTGTTGTATTGATGGATGCTATTATCACGGAGAGTCAACAAAGAATTAGGACGTTTAAGGTAGGCAACTACCAGTGTATTTCACAGACCTCGATTTTGCCGACGACTTCGTTCTGATTATCAGCACAGAACAGAATCTGCAGCATAACATAAATATGAGGGAAGAAACGATGAGGAGGAAGAATATGATTATTAGCCCCACCAAGACAAAGCCAATGATAATTAGTAGGCAAGCAAGACAACACAGAATAGTAATTAATAAATTAACAATAAGGAAATTGAACAAGTGGCGACATTTGAATATTTAGGTGCCGTTTTCAATGAGGATGGCAGAATTGAGCCAGAGTTAGACATGAGGATCTCAGCTGCAAGCAAGCTTTACGGAGCCATCAACAGGAAGTTTCTGGGAAAAAGCAAAGTGTCACAGAAAACCAAACGGGCAGTATACAAATCTGTATATGCTCCAACATCGACGTACAGTTGCGAGTCATGGACTCTGAATGATAGACATAAAAAGAGAATACAAGCAACGGAGATGAGATTCCTGAGAAGAACTGAGAAGAAAACTCGTAGAGATGGGATGAGAAACGTTATCATCCGGAAGAATTAGAAGATATTCTATTTAAATGACAAAATTGAAAGCTCGCAACTGCTTTGGTTTGGCGATGTCTATAGTATGAATGAGGAAAGGTACCCGAGACGAGCATGGGAGGCAAAACCAGAAGGCAGAAGAGGAAGAGGACGGCCCAGAAGGAAATGGGAGAATAACATCAAGAAGACTGTAGAAGGCAGAGAAGCAGTTTGGGTCCGTACCAGGGTTTAGGTACTGGACAGGACGAGATGGAGAGCTCTCTCGAAAATCTCGACACCCGACGAGTAGAAGAGGATGACTAAGAAGAAGAAGATCTAATAGAAAAAAAGTCTCAGTGCTTGGCAAATCTCTATTCACTAGCATTTTTTAAAGAAATTTTTTTAATGTTACATTTTTGAACAAGCGAAGT
Source organism: Magicicada septendecula (assembly GCA_034769895.1). Lineage (NCBI taxonomy): Eukaryota > Metazoa > Arthropoda > Insecta > Hemiptera > Cicadidae > Magicicada > Magicicada septendecula. The sequence continues at coordinate 824,557,105 of CM068368.1, forward strand.
GCGTCTCAGTTTTAACTCGACCGTTTGGCATTTGTCTGTCTGTCTATCTATTTGGGGGACGTTCAGATAACTTTAGATGCATCAATCGATTTTCGAAAGTTTAGCACGCTTATTCGTACTTTGCTAAGTAGACATCTATTGTTTTTTAATTACCCCCCCTCAAATACGGGGCGGAGGAAAATCCGACGTACCGCAACTTTTAAAAAGAATCACTATGTGGGGTATCTAATTAACGGAAATTCTAACCAGAATCTGAGTACAGAGTACAGTTTTAGAGAAATCAAAGTTTTAGGACACCAGTGCCCCAAATATATCAACATTTTGAAAAAACGTAAAAAGCAATCCCGGGTATCAGATCGAGGGGAACTTTAACCAAAATCCGAATGTACTGTTTACTCTTAAAAATTTTAAACTTTAGGGTACCACGAACAGGGGCGGTAACGGGGGGGGTCAAAAGGGACAGCTGTACCGGGCCCCGAGCTCAAGGGGGTCCCCGACAGGGGCTCCATTTTTTGTGTAAAACAATTTTCAAGAATAAATAATTTTAGTTTGATTATGATTTAGAAAATTAAAATATTTCTAATTAACCGCAGCAGGACCAATATTAAATTTGAATGTTCCTTAGTCACCCTCTATGTGTGTAATATTTAAACGTGATTGTGACGGTGGTGTGTTGTGAGGGTGTTTGGGTGGGGGGCCGGGGTGGAAACAAGGGGGCCCCGTGGGTTTAACTGTACCGGGCCCCACGATTTCTGTTACCGCCCCTGACCACGGATCACAAAAGAAGTCAAAACTTCCTTTCCGTTTCATTAAAAAACAACGTGAGTGTAGGGGGGGGTGACTTACCTGTGACTTATCCCAGTCACAAATCTTTTATATTAGTTTGGTTTAGTGTAAAGTAGGTCGTTACACTTGTATGACGTTAAAATGTAATTAACATTGAAAATTCTCTTATCTAACTAACTGTTTTAAATCAAGAGTGTTGGGTAGGTTATATGATAAACGGCATTTGCTAAAATTTGTCGTAGTCCGGTGATAAATGGCTCTTGTGAGAGGAGTGATGCGCACATCTGTAGCCATCAGCAAATTTTGACAGTGATTGATTAAACCTTATTATACTTAGCAACAGGGCAATTATTATATACCGAGAAACCGTTTTTAACTTCAGATTTAAGTAAAAACAAAAATAAAAAGTCAGGTTTGCGATCAACGTCCGTGCGTCTGTGATTTGTAATTTGTCATTTTGTTACTGACTGCAAAGTTAAATTGTCAAAAGAAAAATAATTTTTTACACAGATAAAAGAGAAAGCAAAAGCATTCATTTTTGAAAGCATCAGGTGACTTCAATTCTGAGATAATTAGCCGTTTCAGTCATGTAGAGTGCGTAACTGGTAGGCTCACTTGAAAATTTTTAGCGCCTTACGCTTTTGATGGTTTCATTCGTGTTTTCCGGCCGTGCACGCGTGTGGAGTTTGGAAAAACGCACAGTGGTCACACGTGCGTTTTTTTCTCTTACGTGCACGGACGGTAGTGTAGTCCACATAGGCGGTTTATAATCGGACGGGAGCGTTGGGACGCGCATCCCTACAGCTCTGGTTGTAAAGGTTAAATGTGTATATAAAGATTAAAACGCAACTGCACAGACACGTCCGTGTTTAGATTAAAGAAAACATTGGTTATCAGTAGTAAATAAATCTTTATTAAGAAAATTGTTTACATTACCTATTTTTTTTTTTATAAAGATGTCAACAACACCATGGAGACCAAAATTAATTACCATAGTAACAAATAAATAAACAAATGCTATTTTAGCGGCATCTTTGAACTGTCCGTGTGACCACCCTCGTGCATGCCAAAAATGCACTAAAAACGCAGCAGGTTGCGTTTCGATGAGGGAGACCTTGAAAACGCAGCAGAGTTGACGAGCCGTGCATTTTTTCCACGTCCGTGTGACCAGTTTCATTGCCGCCTGTGTGTTAAATTCAATGCGTTTCTCAACCTCACGCAAACGGCCGGGAAAAAACGCTCATGTAACCGTACTCTTAGGCAGTGCCTAAAGTACAAAACGCGTTATATGTATAACTAAACTTCACGTCGACTTAAGAAACCCTTTAGAAGACAAAGAGAAGCGCCTTCAGACTACAGGAACGAGTGACGCGTTACAAATCGAAAGAACCTGAAAATTTTGATTGACAACGGTCGTGGAAGCGTGTCAAGTTCTTCAATCTTCAATCGCTACTTTAATCAGGACATGAAACGTATTAACTAGTAAGCTCCCTTTAGAACTCGCTCACTATTTGAACGAAGTAGAATAGTTATATTATTAGACTATACTAGTAGACTATTTACTGTGACAGATGTGGAGGATAAGAAAGAATCATGAGCTAAGAGGCCTTTATGGAGAAGCGGACATAGTTGCGGCAGTGAAGGTGCAAAGGTTGAGATGGTTGGGGCACGTGGTGAGAATGGGCTTCGATCGAGGCCCAACAATGGCATTGGAAAGGAAGCCGGAGGGAGTAAGGAGGAGAGAACTTCCGAGGAGAAGATGGTATGAAGATGTGGAAGGGGATTTGAGAGAGATGCTTCATCTGGCCCTGGACAGAGAAGAATGGAGGAGAATCATTGAGCAGGCCAGGGTTCTACAGGGACCGTAGTGCCTGAAGAAGAAGTAGACTTCGGATTTTTGCTAAAATTCGACTCAGTCTGACATCCGGATGATTTTTTCCAGTTTTTAAATTTTTTCATCCCCATTTTTGGGTCCTGCGGTCCTAAAATTTGGAAAATTTTATAATTGTAAACGACTGAAATTAATGATTGGCGTCGGCGATAGAATGGGTCAGAGAAGAGAACGGTATTAAACAGCGGTATTTAATGAAAGTGTTCAATTATTTATTTGTGCTGCGAACTACTGTAATTATTTAACTTAGTGACCTTTATTATGCTCTGCGTACGGTGCTTATAAGTAGAAGTACTGTAACTCGTGAGTACTTGTTCCTTGAGTCCCTGACAGACAGTGTCAAAGACAATCCTGATAATAGAGTTGACGACGCTTCGAAGAGGACCGGGTGTCCGCTCATTGGACGAACTTTGAAATGTTTGGGGCGTAGAATCTGCGGTCTATGTTACCATCAATACCCTGATCGCCAAACTCGGCAAACATCGTCCAAGGCCAGGTGACTCGTATTAGCCCCGTAGAATGATTCGCTGAACGAGAATAGCTGTAATCAACCCCAACCAGTTACACGAACAAATAAATAGAAATCTCACCGACCTAGTGGCAGGAATCCTAATTGAGACTCGAGATACTGGACGCTTTGTGTGATAAGCGCGAACCCCCAGTCTGCACCTTGATGGTTGAGTTCTTGGCGCTAGCGGTATTAAATTTTGTGTGAAGCTAGTGAAATTATGAGTGGTGCGCGTGTGATCGAAAAAGGAAAGCGAGTAAGACGAAGAAGATATGGTATGCTGATAGACCAGATGGTATCAGTGGCGTATCTAGAATTTGGCCTGCGGGGGGGGGGTCCGGTCGTGTCGGCTTCATACAAAACAAAAAACAAGTTTAGACTAATCAAAATTACCGCCTTCAAAGAGGTTGAAAAACGAGTGATAACATCCTGAAATGAATCCCATTAAAGTAAACTATAATAACTCAATAAAAATACGCGTTATTGAAACGTAATTTACAAGATACTTATCGACTGAATTTATTTTCCTATATTTCATATTTCAAACGTATACAAAAATTCTGTGTAATACACCTGTTTCTATTTTAAAAAAGAGTTATTACAGTATTAGCGTACACGGCTAAAAAAAAAACCAGTAATTCCCCCGGAAGAACTTTATGCAGCTGAACAAGATAAAGATGATGGAAGAACTGGAAGTCACAGAAAAGAAAATATTAAGAAAAATCTTGGAATCAATAAAAGATAGAGAACAGTACTGAAGGCGCCCCAATATTTGAGCTGTACACACGTGTTGAGAAAATCACAGACGTAATTAGAAAAAGATGAATTACTTTCTATGGATACGTATGTTTAAAGAATGAATCCTGATAGACTAACACGGAAGCCTCTTAACTATTTCAAAAAGCTCAAAATGTCCAATACATGGTTCAAAGAAACAGAAAAAGACATAGAAGAACTCCAGGTTACTCAAGAAGACACTGAAGAATGCTTTCCACTCAAAAAGAAATTAAAAAATGCCCAAGGGTTTCAGGAAAAACCCAAGAAGAGGACAGGTGCCATCTGGACTGAACGAAAGGAGGGAGAAACGTCGATCAATGATGAAGGAGATGTGGGAGAGGAGGAAGAGAGAGGAGAAGAAGGGAGGGACCAGTTGAACAAAACGTAGTCCACAGTGGCTCATACGCAAAAAAAAAAAACAGCATAAAAATTAAGAGATTAATAAAATTCATCAACTGTTTTCGACCTCAGGGGGAAAGGGTCCGTCCCGTTCGCCCCCCCCCCCCCCCGTGTAAATATGCCCCTGGATGGTAGGGCGTAATTACGGACACCTAAAAAAACGCAGCAACTGAACACTGTCTTCGGACAGAATCACTGTTTACGGTGATGATGGTGATAATAACGATGTTGCCGACGAACAACACACACACACACACACACACGTGTGCCGCATATAAATTAAATTTTAATTAATTGCCATCAAAATAATATAATATAATACAAAGTACGCGTTATGTGTTCCAACATGAATTTTATTCATACAGAGCAGTAACGTTGGACATCATCTCTTTATAAATAAAATTTCATTACATATATGACCGTTGTGATTTATTTAACTGCGTTTTATGAAGCTATATTTCATAGTTCCTGCATGTATGCATCGTACGACTAAAATCGTTGCGCTGTTGGCACTCTACTCTCAGTAGTTAACATTTCTCGTCGAATCAATTTACGTACGTTTGAAAGACCGCTTTAATGAGTACTCTTGGTGTTTTTCAGTACGCATTTACTTGTAAACAATACCGGGTATTGAGCGAGTAACTGAAAACACATGACTCACACGAAATCAAAGAAAAGGGCGGCGGTAGACTGACCACCCACCAGCGCCGTCGCGGCGCCTCGGCGAGCTAGACGCCGCGACGACACCATGTGTTTGTTCTCCGTTAACGTCCGCTAGTAGTACTTGAAACGAATTTTACACAGACATTAAAATGGCAGTAAATTATCCATTATCACATGACCGATTGCATATACTTGAACGACTCGTTTGCCTCCGTGCGTCGCGCGGTGGACGAGAATACTCGTTCTCGAAACGATAAATTGCTGAATACACTGCCTCACGGCTTTCGCCGAGCGTATTCTGGTTTAAAAATAAATGACGATAAATTTTTGCTTTGCTCGGAAACAACGCGAGAGCAGGCTGTTCTCTCTGTCAGCGTGACCGTTTTTCTCGGAACATAAAGAGGCCACAAATAAAGAACGCGACATTCATTCTCGTCCGATTCTCTGATTTACTACAGTCCGCGCGATAAACATTGACATTGAAGAAGAGGCACTGAAAGTTCGTTTACGCTGAAAATCGGTTTTTTGTCATTCGCCCGAACGAAAATAGTCTATAGCTCTGTTTTTGTTTATTTTAACGCTTTCGGCGCCTATGACGAGCTTAGTGTTTCAGTCAGCTGTGTCATACACGATCTAATACAACATCCACTGGTGGTTATATACGACCGAAAAACATTTTTTTTTTATGCCAACTGTAATAGTGTGCACGCTATCGGCTAACAGAAGTGTGTATTTTGATATAAACAAACGGTATCTTTCTGCGTTGTTTGGTTTTTGCATTTATGGATTATATAAATTGACACATACCATTCAAAGTGACAAAATGTTGTTATAAATTAAAATTATAAATTTAAACGTTATAAATTTTGCTTTTTTTAGTAACAAATTTACCAAACTACTTAATTCAGCAAGAAAGTGTTTTGTAGTTGTAAAACACATACAAATAGTTGCAATGAAACATACGATAACCTGTTTGAAAAATAAAATATTGCTCTGTTTAAGTGACAGAAAGTAATTATTTGTTAAAATTGTTGCCTTCCGGGCTCTAAGGCCGTGGTCCAATGCTGTTGATTGCAGTACACGTTTCGGCCGTGCCTTCGATGGCCATATTCAGTGCTAATTTCGGGTAAAAACTGACAAAGATTTCACGGTCAGTGACCACAGTACTGTGGTAAAGTCTAGTGGCCTTAAAAAGTGTACCTATACCTATTTATAAACTTTACCACAGCTGTGTGGTCACTGTCAGAGACCGTGACATAATGTCTCTTAGTTTTTACCCGAAATTAGCACTGAAGATGGCCATCGAAGGCACGGCCAAAACGTGTGCTGCAATCAACAGCTTTGGACCACGGCCTTACAGCCCGGAAGACAACGATTTCAGCAACATTGACTCCGGTCGTGTAAGCATCAGACATAATTATTTGTTTTTTACATACGTGTACTGTTTCATACAATTTTAAAGAAGAACCCCTGTTTCTTATTTTGGTGTTTAAAACGTAATCATTCTCCACATATTGTACGAAATATTACTTTTCACAAAAAATAAAATAAAAATGCCAGGTTTTCTGTTGATTCACACACACACACACACACACACACACACACACACACACACACACACACACACACACACACACACACACACACACACACACACACACACACACACACACACACACACACACACGTTATTTAACATATCTTGTAGCCGGCCGGCACTGAAAGTGTTAAATAGTTAATAAAGAAGACGTAACAACGTTGCCTTCAGACATATTTAGGACTCTGTTGCTAAGGTCAGGTTAAGGAAAAACTTATTAAATGAACTGATCAGCACTGTGAATATTTAAATTTATGATAGCGACTGAAAACCGAGTTAGGCTTTTGTTATGAATTGTCCTGCAAGAGGGAGATTTTCAATCTTCAGAGTCATGGAACCCACCAATAGATTTATTTTTTCGCAATCCTATTACTACTACTACTACTACTACTACTACTCTACGGCGCTACAGCTCATGAAGAGCCCTGGCCTCCAGAACGACGTGCCTCCGCTGCTCTCTAGCCTGTGCGACTATTCACCACCGTCTGACCGCTAGTCTTCTCAAGTCTTCATCTACATCGACCACCCATCTTCTCCTTGGCCTCCCTCTTGCTCTTCTTCCTCCTGGTCCTTCAATTAATATTTTTTACTGCCCTTTCCTCTTTCATTCTTTGTACGTGACCTGCCCACCTAATTCTACCTTGTTTTATTGCAGTGACGATGTCCGGTTACTTGTGTAGTTCGTATAATTCGGCATTTCTCCTCACACGCCACACGCCGACATTTAGTACATCCCCTCAGAATCTTTCTCTCCCTTCTTCTGATCATATGCGATACTATAGAAAACATGATTATTTATGTGACACTAACTATCTGGGTATGTAAGGTTTTTTATTTGAGAACGTAACAGATCAACGTTAAATTAATAATAACATTTTAATACAAATAAAATCTTCAATTAATGGAAGAAAAACACAAATTTTAATAAGTCTCACTTGAATTAATAGACCCGAGTTTCAGTCTCAAGTCATACACAATCGTAAGATTTCGATGAGAAATTTGTGTTTAAAATTTTTAGACTATACCATCAGATATCTTAGGGCCATTTTATTTCATAGCTGGAATACTCTTTGTGCATTTCAATCCAAAATAACTACTGACAGACCTTTTATTCAAACGTCAACAGCTATTACTCGTTTCGTGTATGTAGTGTCAGTATTTGACGTTGCATGTTAATATTATTTTTTCAGTTACTGGCATTTGGATGGCTATCTACCATATATTTTCCGTAAATGGACCTAATTACAGGACAATTGGATTATTATCTAGCGTACTTATTATGATAGTTTGTAATATGAGCGATACTCGGGAGCACATACAAAGGCGAAAAGTGAAAGCGCATTTCGCAGAGAGAGACAGAGTGTAACACTGCGACAGCCAGTAAGCGAAATGATTGACTGGCTCTTATTGGCTGTCACATCACCTGATACTATGCTCTTGCCTCTGCGCAGCTGGCAGGTCTCGCCTTCCTTTGTGCTCTGCACTCTAGTGTTGTGATAATGATATCGTAAAGACTTAAAAGATTGTCATGAATCTCCTACGCGAAGGAAGAAAAAAGACCAAAACAAGGTTTCATACATAACAACACTGTTTCTCGGTTGAACACACGTCTTTTTGTTACTTTTAACACCCACCAAACGTACCAGACTTTGTGGCAATGAGGATGCCGCATCATAATACGGGCGAAACGCTTGGCGTTAAAAGTAACAAAAAGGACGAGTGTCCAACCGAAAAACAGTGTTATTTCCTTAAATTCGTAGTGACCGTCAATCAATGAATTTTTCGGTGAAGGGTTTGTGAGGATCGGTCAAAAATATACCACAAATTTTAACTTAGGCCTACTTGTCTCGACGTTTCGACAATGTTTATTGTCATCATCAGGACCTGTGTATGAATACAAAAGAAATGTCTAACACAACAGAACGATTCAACATACACAATGTGAACATGTTTGTGTATGTGAGTGTGTGCGCGTGTGTGTGAAACGCGCGTGAACGTTCTGATGTAACTTCGTTAAGTTCTACAGTTATTGTGTAATTTAGAGTTTTCTACATTAATGATTGTTTTTAATACCAATAGTGAGTGAAACATTTTAAAAATAACTTTTAATAATTACATTATTGAATATTTCCTCAATCTTTATTTAGCTATAACATATGTTACTATGCTATATGTTGACTGGTGTATGTATAAACAATTCTAATATCTAATTGTTGATTACTGCTTTTAAAATTAATTAAAAAGTACCATTACATTATGAGTTATTTAAATTGTAATATTGTATAAATTAAGTTCTGTGATATTATAATTTTCTCATTGTCTTTAAAGAAAACATTTGAAAATGTAAAACAAACTATCTCAACTCCTTCACATACACAATGATACATACATACTCACGCACACACACTCACATACACAAACACGTTCACTCAAATAATTATAATTGTTCTGTTGTGTTGACATTTCTTTTGTATTCATACACAGGTCCTGATGATGACAATAAACACTGTCGAAACGTCGACACAAAATAAGTTAAAATTTGTGTTATATTTTTGGCCGATCCTCACAAACACTTCACCGAAAAATTCAGTGTTGTTATTGTTACCGAAAACCACGAAACTTTACGAGCGAGGTTTTATAGAGTTATGGCTACGCTCGTGGCCCCCATCGCACAAACACCGAGTAATCCTGAACTTCTCCCGCTCGTGGCCCCCATCGCACAAACACCGAGTAACCCTGAACTTCTCCCGCTCGTGGCCCCCATCGCACAAACACCGAGTAACCCTGAACTTCTCCCGCTCGTGGACCCCATCGTACAAACACCGAGTAACCCTGAACTTCTCCCGCTCGTGGACCCCATCGCACAAACACCGAGTAAGCCTGAACTTCTCCCGCTCGTGGACCCCACCGTACAAACACCGAGTAACCCTGAACTTCTCCCGCTCGTGGCCCCCATCGCACAACACCGAGTAACCCTGAACTTCTCCTTTCGACCGTTCTTTGCGATCAGTTTACTTTGATAAACAGATATCACACTTAATTACATCAAGCTGCGTATATATTACTAGTCGACTAGTTTATAGACGAACGACGGTATCTAGCAGTAGCGGTAACTATGAGGGGGATCATTTGTAGATCAATCTCCCGCCTTAGAGCTATAGAAAATTTCATCGAAATTCCATAAGCACTTAACGTAGAGGAAATAGGGAAAATCCTCCGCCAAATGTTGAAAATAATACTTAACACTCTCTCGTTGACGCAAAATTATTTTATTTTTATCAGATTTGATTTAAAAAAATCTTGATAAGCTGTTTGAGAATACTAAAAAATGTATCTTCAACAACAACAAAATGACATCAAAAATAGGATACAACAGGGAAAAAGGCTATTCGTTTGCTAAACTCGTTACTTTGGTCGAACAAAATGAAACTTCAAACTAAACTGACTATCTACACAACTATTGTGAAGCCCATTTTAACTTATGGCTGCAAATACTGCCAACTTTCAGATAAAGAGAAAAAGATTATAGAAACTGTGGAAATTGACTTCTTAAGAAGAGTGTGTAATATTTCTAGAATGCAACATGTTAGAAACGAAGATATAAGAAGGAAAACAGGGCGCGTATTTACAACAGCAGAAAGAATAGAATCCAGACAGTTGCTATGGTATGGTCACGTAATGAGGATGGAGGAGAAGCGATGGCCAAAGAAAGCACTGAATTACACACCACAAAACAGGAGAAGAAAAGGAAGACTGGGAGAACAGATATTAGAAAAAGCGTGAGAGATCGAGCTATTGAAGATGATGACTGGAAGGATAGGCAGAAATGGCGATCGAAATGCGGGATGCGGAATAGACTGTAGGAGTCTCGCTAATAATAATAGCCTACATAATCTTTAACAAGAATACTGGTTTATTTTCACAGACGAAATTTGAAAAAAAAAGTTCTCCTTACGTGTGTCCTTTCTCAAAAACTCTCTAGATCTACCTCTGACAGATTTTTGGTTAGTCACCTCTTCCGACTACTTTCCTATTAAGTTAAACGATAAGAATGACATTTTCATTTTCTGTTGCCTGTTACCACGGACAAACCATACATACTGCTTCTGTTGCCTGTTATCGTGGACAAACCATACATATTACTTCTGTTGCCTGTTACCACAGACAAACCATACATACTACTTGTGTTGCCTGTTACCACGGACAAACCATACATACTACTTCTGTTGCCTGTTACCACGGACAAACCATACATACTACTTGTGTTGCCTGTTACCACGGACAAACCATAGATATATGGTTGTAAACATTTGCTCTATAGTCGAGTTCGTGTACACAGAGTGCAGGCTGTTCCACAGCTAATGTAGGCTATACACGAAGGCTGGTGCAATAAGCGTCGCGACCGTAAAGATAACATTAACGATTGGCTGTATAAATTATCTGGCGTACATTGTAAACAATACCGTCAATACTCTGCAAAGAGTGATTTTATGGTAAGTAAGATACACTCAGCAAACAGCATATGGATTCTTTGAAACTTTGAAAAAGACAATACGAAAAAGTGTTTACGTTCGGAACGCAGCTTTTACATACATTCACCTGTTACGAAAAACAATTCGATAAAGGACAGCTCAAAATACAACTTTTTGTATTCTTATCGAAATCACGACAACGCAAACAAACGCACATGCACAACCGAGTAGGCTATAATTATATATTTACATATACTTATAAAGCAACCCTCCACAACCACAAGCACACTCAATTTACGCAAAACAGAACAGAGAGAGAGAGAGAGAGAGAGAGAGAGAGAGAAGGACAGACAGATAGACTGAGACAGAGACAGGCAGACAGACAGAATGTAATATGTAAACTAAACTAAGTGCTCTTCCTTTAGTTTAAAAATAAAACATGTGACATTGTACGGTCTATAGCACTTCTTTATTTAGTTATTGGTACATACAAGGTGTTATCAAAAAGTTTCAGGATTGATACTGGCAATGCCACCAAGTCAGCTGACTTGGCTCCAAAAAAGCGACAAATACGTTTACTTTACAGTATACTAATTACTCGGTATAAATTTTATAATAACAGCAGATCTGGTTTGTTTACAAAAGCGCATTGTTGTGTTGTGTGTTAATCTCATTTGGCGCATTGCATTGGGGATTGCACAGGTCGTGGACACGAGACCCTGTGTTATTTAATCGGATTGTTTGTTATCGGCCTAAATTGCTATTCCGGTTATCTCTTCAAAATACACCTGTTGGCTCACAGCAGTCAAGAAGCGCGTGCGCGATGAAGAGTTTGAGAAGTAGGAACACCTGTAGAATACCTACGAATTGGGAAGGATATAAAACAAACCGGCTTTGCCGTGTTTATATCTACTGCTTTGTCGTGTTTGTGCTGAACTGCTACTCATCGTGATCCGGACGAGGCCTTTCAGTGTCTCCACCATTATCAAGTCCTACACCACGACAATTCTTAAACATTGTAACGAACTGTTCGGTGGAGACACTGAAAGGCCTCGTCCGGAACATGAAAAGTATCAATTCATCAAGTAAACACAACAAAGTTGGAATTACAGAGACTGCTAATTCAACTAACAAGATGAAAAACAAACTGGATTGACAGACTGCGTATCTTACAAAATCCAGACGTACGTATAAACGGGGTTGTCGTAGAAACTAATAAAGCGCCCGAGTTTCGTAATATAGAGTTGCAATCAACCTTAATATAAGCAATCTGCCCAATACATGAAGTGGACATGGGAGGAGATATAGAAATAGAAAAAGCAGAAGAAAAAGGAGGAGAAGGAGAAGAAGGTGGAGGAAGAGAGAAAAAAGAAGAAGAACAGCAAGAACACGAATAAGGAGAAGGTGGTTATGATGATAATGAGGATGATTATGATGACGACAATGTCGACGACGACGACGACGACGACGACGATGATGATGATGATGATGATGATGGAGAAGATGGAGCGAAGTCTTCAAATTCAAACACACGCGCACGCGCACCACATAGGCTTCTCGTTTAATGTAAACGCAGTATTTTTGTATTTTATATTAACTGGGGTTATTACCACAGTGCATGGGACGTTAATTACGAAAACTGAAAAATATTTAGTTGGTAGTGATAGCTTTAATTTGAACACGGTTAATGGTGTTTACTTTTAAACACGCGTCTGTAATTGCATTTGTTTAAGTGGCTTTGTTATTGGCTCCAATTACCATTTCGGTTACCTGCTGAAAACAGGTAACTTAATTCCTCAGTTATGTTGCTCAATTACCGGTTCACACTAAACCTGTTGACTCACACCAGCCAAGTTGAAATCCAGTAGTGGCCGGTTAGTTCTGAGGAAGGGGCGGCTACGAGACAGTCGCCTGAGCCGCGCTCAGTCACAGCAGTCCCCCTCCATCCGCGGAACTCGTTATTTCACTCTTAAGTACGGTAGAGATATAGATTTTTAAAATATACACGTCTTATTAGAAATATAAACGTATCTTTAATAAGATAAACAGAAGATTAACTTTTTTTTTCGGCCAAGGAATAAACTGTTGAGTTGAAATACATTTTGTAAGCTGCGATAAATTTCCTTGTATGCCTACAGCAACCGCAAACACTAATTCACTCAACGGTCCTTCTTATTTGCAAAATTGTCGATAACATCATCATGCCATATCGGTCGACTTTTCAGTTTGCAGAGGATTCTCTTTACAATTAAAACTAAAGCAATGACGCTAAAACGATCTTGATAATGGCCAAGAAGAGATAAGTGATAATAATACACATGTACAAGGAGCGCGAGAACATGAAGACCGTGTAAAAGTAACAAAAACCACACTAAACCGTGCCGAGAGGCTAACTCCCTCGTTGCATCCCATGCACGGTTACAGCTGCAGTAGCGTCCCCCCACTACCTTCTAGGCATAGTTCTCACGTAGCTGTGTGAGACAACGGCGGCTACTCAGATCCCTGCCTCAGTCTTCTGCTATTCCGCGCTATTATTCATAACGCGCGATTAATTTTTTTTTTTTTAAGTAATCAGATTATTTAAAATGCCAAAGTGCTAAGGTTCAGTTATAATAAAATATAGAACCTATTGCTAGTTGTTTATTTTTTAATATTTTTCTAAATTTTATTGGGGAGGCTTTAGCCTGTCTTGCCTCCCCTGATGAGCCGCCGCTGCTGTAACCTCTTGGTAGCGGGGCCGCCGCGCGACTGTATAAACAATATTACAAAAGCCCGAGGCGTGAAGGGAAATGCAACTCGTAACGACTGGACACAGTGTGGTGAAACGGAAACTGCCCTTGAAGCAGTATTAACAAATGGACAAAAAGAGAGCAGCACGAAAAGTCGCCTTACTTGTGCGATTTGAACCATAATGGTCGCGAAACAGGAATAGCAGTAATGTGGGACGAGCTGGTCGTAGTTGCACCTTCTGCATTGTGCAGATGTTGCAGTGTAGACTAACGGTACGGATCTCTCCCCTTACCGCACAATACTCGTTCAGCATTATCATAACGATAAGCACTGATACCGGTGACTGCAATTGAACAGCTGTTCTCCGCTTTCGACACGTAAAACTCTCAGTCTTTGCATTGAAACTGATACAAAACATTATGATAGTTTATAGCAACTGTAGAAATAATACAGAGTTGCAAAATCATTATCAGCAACATAGACGCGTGTGGTGTGGTGTGGTGTGGTGTGTGTGTGTGGTGTGGTGTGGTGTGGTGTGGTGTGTGTGTGTGTGTGTGTGTGTGTGTGTGTGTGTGTGGTTTGTAAAATTTATATTAAAATGCTTCCGCCAAGACTGGGATGTGAAATCTGACACAATTGAGAACAGTATCTGAAGAATGTGTTTACCGTGTGTGTGTCATATTTATAAACTCAGTGTACTTGGTACAGTCACACGATGCTGTCTCTGCAAACGTGCTACAAATTTTCCATGGACTCAAAACACTGCATAATTAAAAAAAAAACCTTAAGCTTACAGTAAGCTGTTTATTTTTTTGGAGAAATATTTTTCGCCATTATTATGTAGGGAAAGTACAAACTCAGAGAAGGCAGAGATATTTTAATAAGCTCTTTAAACTAGCTATCACAAACGTTGACAAGACCATGGAAGACATTAAATAATTCTTATGACTGTTGGAGGCTGTTATAAGATCGTATTGACAGAGAGTACCGTACACTGGCACGTGCCTTGGGCGTCATTTGAAACGGGGCGTGCTCTGTCCCCCCCCCCCTTAACGGGGGGTTTCTGATTATCGTGTACGTTCAGTATTCTTCCTCAAGCACGATAAAAATGAAATTCGGTATCCTTTTTTTTTGGGAAAGGTTTTTAATTTTCTTAGTAAGTTAATAATATTAACTTAACGGCTTGCATTACACAAGAACCAAGTTTGGCTTCCTACTGAATACCGAGAGGTTATGTTCCAAAGGGTGTGAAGGTTCAATTTAAGGTGGATTACCAACTAGAAGGTAAAAGAGTGAGAGCAAGAGGTAGGTAGGCCAAATAAAAAAGATGAGAAGATTAGGTAAGGGGATGAGAAAAGTATGCGAGTTGTAAGGTGGAGAGAATAAGCGTAAAGAAGAAGGAGAGGATATGTGGAGAATTAAGGTTACTTGCAAACTTTGAAGAGATTAAACGAAAAAATATGGAATGACCTACCACAACAAATGGTTCTAAGGAACTCGAGAAACTACTATTCTACAAGTTATGTATAGTCTTACTGTTATTATTTAGTAGACGCCAAAACGACCAACGACCTTACAGTATAGTTACATCTATATATTAATACGTGAAGAGAAAACTTTGTACCCCTTTTTAAGCATATTGCGCGCACGGAGGAGTGTGAGATTTGGCATAGTTAAAGTTTATATGGAGAAGGAGTGCAGAAAGCTAAAATTTATATATAATATGTGTTACAAATACATTAAATAAAATAAAATAAAACATTCATTTGCACTTGAAAATTCATTTAAACTTTTTCAAACAATGGTAATTGTTAAAAATAAAATAATTTTGTTGCCAGGCAATAAAATTATAATTTTTTCATTTTAGTGTATGTTCATACTGCCAATGTCAAACGTCAAACACATAATAGTCTGTCGTTTGTTTACGTTCATACTGCCAACGTCAAACACATAATAGTCTGTTGTCAAACAGTCGCACAGAGTAGAGATTGTCGCCAAAGAATTTTAAAATGTTGCCAACAAATAATTACTGACAGAGTGACTGAATGAGCTGTGAATTTTGTGTGATTTCAAATGTTCCTTTTTCAGTAGTCTGTGGAGTGTATGTCAAGGCAAAAAGCGTTTATTTTATATTTTGTATATTAGATATCTGTGTTTTATATATTAATGTGCAGTTGAAAGTGAAATACAGCTTGCTTAATATACACCTGTTGCAAAAGGAAAATTTTGTAGCAGCAATTTGAATTGACTTACTCTCGCCTAATTATTATTGGTGGTTTCAAAAAAGTGAGTACATTTTATTATTTTTAAATTAAACCCTGTCTAATCTTAGTTTCAGTAATTTCAATAAATGTTTTTTTTTTACATTCAGATATTCGCACCTACTTCCATTATGCCTCGACATAGAACATTGACGGGTCGAAGTGAGAGACAAAGAAGAAGGAATATATATTTGCGTGAAAGTCAAAATGATAATAGACCAAATGCAAATTTAAATAGTGTAAATACTATAACATTGACGGGTCGGAGTGAGAGACAAAGAAGAAGGAATATATATTCGCGTGAAAGTCAAAATGATAATAGACCAAATGCAAATTTAAATAGTGTAAATAGTATATAAAATGATGAAATTATTTTGAGGGATACATTTAAATGCGCACTGAATGTCATTCCAAGAAATTTTAATACTTTTGATTGTGGATTAATGCATTTACAATGCAGGTTTTGCAATGCAAAAAATTTCGAATCTGAGGTCACTTTAGGTGAAAGGACTGCATTCACTTCATGTTGTCATAAGGGTAAAGCAATATTACCGGCCTTAAGTCAAAATGAATACTTTAAATCATTGTATGATAGACTTACTTCAAATGAACCTTCAAAAAAAAGAAAGTCAAAAAATTATTTTGAAAACATTCGTAAATACAATTCATCATTTGCTATGGTTAGCTCAGAAGCTAAAATTTCGGATACAGTTACGCGTGGAGTGTATCATTTTAAAATACATGATGTTTTTTATCACAGATCAGGTCCAATGACTGCTGGATATGGTCGCTCACCATGTTATGCGCAATTATATTTTTATGATGTCGACACTGCTGTCAATTATAGATTACGTGAACACTATAATCAAACATGCAATAACAAATATAATGCGCGAAATCTCTCTTGAATTAGAACGCATTAATCCTTTCGTTCGGTCATTCATTGCAATGAAAGATCATTGTCAGAGAGTTGAAAATCAAAATAAAGAAATTTGTATGCTCATTAAAGTAAATCGTGATTTAGATCTACGCCGTTATAATGATGCAGTTCAAACTGATGTAGCAGTAATATTTAGTACAGTTGATGGTGAGCCACCCTTTGAACGAAATATGGTTTCGTTTTCAAAAGTTAATGGTGCCATTAAAAATATCTCTGTTTTGGATTCATCATTGGACCCTTTAGCGTATCCATTACTTTTTCCAAATGGTGATACTGGGTGCCATATCAATATTCCTCATAATGTACCAACTACATCTAATTCAAGAGCGCCCAGAAATAAATTAACCATGCTTCAGTATGCAGCCTATCGACTTGCAATTAGAGAAGATTTTAGCATGTTGCACCATTCACAAAAATTATTTCTGCAGTGGATAGTTGATATGTATGTGAGAATAGAGGGCACAAGGTTACATTTCATTCAACAAAATCAAACAAGTCTTAGGTCTGAAGTTTACAACAATTTAACAGATTATTTAGAATTGAACCCCAATGCAATAATGTTGGCCGTAGAGTAATTTTACCATCTTCATTCAATGGATCTCCAAGAAATATGTATCAGAATTATTTAGATGCAATGTCAATTGTACAACATTTCGGAAAGCCTTCTTTGTTTATTACAATGACTTGCAATCCAAGTTGGCCTGAAATAGTTAGCAATATTGGTGTAGGTGAGTCAGCTAATTTTCGACCTGATATTGTTGTGCGTGTATTCAAGTCCAAACTGAAAGCATTAATTGAGGGCCTTACACTAAAAAAAATCTTCGGTAAAGTTGAAGCACTCATTTATACAATTGAGTTTCAAAAGAGAGGATTGCCTCATGCTCACATTTTACTCTCTTTAAATGAGCAAGATAAAATTGTTAACGCTACCGATATTGATAAAGTTGTATCTGTGGAGATTCCTAACATTCAAACACATCCTACATTACATGAATATGTTGTAAAACACATGATGCATGTCCCATGCGGTGTACTTAATCCAAATTCTGTATGTATGAGAGATGGAAAATGCACAAAAGATTATCCAAAACGATTTAATGAATTTACATGTGAATCATTAAATGGATAACCATTATACAGAAGGCGTGATAATGGTATTAATGCTGAAGTTCGCGGTAGTTGCCTCGACAATCGTTATGTTGTACCATACAATCCGTATTTACTTGCCAAATTTAATTGCCATATAAATGTTGAAGTATGCACTACAATTAAAAGTGTTAAATACGTTTATAAATACGTGTATAAAGGCTATGACAGTGCATCTGTTGAACTAGGTTCAGAGAGAAATGAACCAGGTCAAGAAATACAAATTGATGAAGTTAAAAATTTTTTAAATGGCCGTTATGTCGGATCAACTGAAGCTGTATGGCGCATCTATGAATTACCAATGCATTTTCAATCACATGTCATTGTTAGACTTGACATTCATTTACCGCGTAGACAGAATGTTTACTTTCGAGAAGGGCAAGAACGTCAAGCAATTGAAAATGCAAGACAAACAAAATTATTAGCATTTTTTGAATTGAATCGATCAGATCCATCAGCGCATGAATATAAGTATATTGAAATTCATTTGCATTATGTGTGGGAAGATTCCCGAAAAAAATGGAAGAAGAGAAGGCGTGGAGGTGATAAAATCATTACACGCATATATGTAGTATCACCAAAAAACATCGAACTTTTCCATTTACGATTGCTTTTATTACATGTCTGTGGTCCAAAATCATTTGAGGATGTTAGAACATACAATGGAATTATACACACTTCTTTTGTTGAAGCGTGCCATGCTCGCGGCATTGCATCAAATGATAATGAATGGCGCGAATGTTTAAATGAAGCAAAAGAATTACATTCACCAAAACAAATGCGAAATTTATTTGGTTACATTTGTGCATTAAATGTGCCAGCCAATGCATTGGCGTTATGGAATGAATTCAAAGTATATCTTAGTAAAGATTTTTTGAGAGATTACAACGAAGAAGTATCCTTTAACACAGCTCTATTAGAAATTGAAGATATTTTGAATGTTCATAATTTGTCATGTCAAGAACTTGGTTTACCAGTTCCCACGTATTCGCAGAGAACAGACGAAGCAAATGCTATTGATCCAATAGAACAAGAGTTTCTGTTTTGTGAGCATTATGAAACTGCAAATATTGAACACCGTAATCTAATTGATCGTGTGATTCGTGAAGTTTTGCACCATGATACTGGATCTAATGTTTTTTGTTTAACCGCTCATGCAGGTTGTGGAAAAACATTCACACAAACAGCAATCATTCACAAATTAAATTCGCTTAATCTTAGTTGCATTGCAACAGCGTTCAGTGGCATAGCTTCAACTCTATTACTTGGAGGTAGAACTTTACACAATGTGTTTAAATTGCCTATACCCATTTTGGAAAATTCTGTAGCGAATATTACCGCAAATAGTAGCTATGGACGTTACATAAATTCATCATCATTGATAATTATTGATGAAATTTCTATGTGCCCACTGCAAGTGTTGAAAATCATAGGTAGATTATTGCAGGATCTATGTGATGAAAATGATAAACATAAACCATTTGGAGTGAAAACGATACTTCTGTGCGGTGATTTTCGGCAAATCTTACCAGTTGTCCCACATGGATCACGTGCAACTTTAATTGAAAATTGTGTCACGAGTTGGCATAAATTTGTTTATTTTCATAAAGTAACGTTTACTCAAAATATGAGAGCCTTACCAAGTGAAATAGAATTTGTCGAATTCTTGAAAAAAATTGGTAATGATGAAGCCCCACAATTCCCTCAGTTTGGTGAAAATATTATTGAAATACCTCAACAAATAATAGGAGATGAAAATAATATTATTAATGAGGTGTATGGAAATATTTCCGAAAACATACTCTCAGATAACATATTGAAGTCAGTTATTTTAGCACCTAAAAATGATGATTGTACTTTTATTAATACTGATATACTTAATCGAATACCAGGTGAACAGAAAACATATCATAGCTACGATAAAATAATTTGTGATGATGACAATGAAATCAATAACTATCCAGTAGAGTTTTTGAATTCTTTGACTATTAGTGGTTTGGCACCACATAAGTTAGTATTGAAAGTTAATTGCATGGTTTTACTGATCAGAAACTTAAATAGAAAGGAAGCATTAGTCAATGGAACAAGAATGCGCATCAAGTGTATGCATCGTAATGCTATTGATTGCGAAGTTTTAACTGGAACCGCACGCAATAAGAGAATTTTGATTCCACGTATAAATTTAACATATTCCGGTACTGTTTTACCATTTAACTTTCAAAGAACTCAATTTCTAATTATACCTGCATTTGCGATGACAATAAATAAGTCTCAAGGACAAACATTCGAAAAAATTGGAATTTTATTGAGGCACCCAGTTTTTACACATGGTCAATTGTACGTCGCAGCAAGTAGAGTTCGATCATTCGATGGTTTGAGATTTTATATTTCCGAATATAATGGCCAAGGGCATTTAGCAAATGATGAAAGAGTTTTTACAAAAAACATCGTTTACACAGAAGTTCTGAATCGTTAAATTCACTTTCAAACTGTTTTAAGTTCAATGGACAACATTTATTTTTTTAACCGCCCGGTTTTTTTGATTTAATGAAAAATATATGAAAAAATACGAGGAACGTATTTTTTATTTCATTTTTTAGTTTGTATTAATTTTTTATTTAAATTTTATATAATTCGAAAAAGATAGGCAAAATAACTGTGTAGCCTTGGCGAAACCTGGTCAGTATGGCAATAAAAAAAACCCAAGGAAATGTCAAAAAACGCGTTATTGCTTTTTAAATATGGCTTAGCCAAGCTAAACCTCATTTTTCCTGTCTTTCATATTTTTCAAATAACTCGAAAATTAATGCATAGAAAAAAAATTAAAAAATTATATAAGCTTTGTAGCAGATAATCTTCAAACTGTTTTCGAATTTTGTACCTTACCAAAAATGAAATGTAATCCACTGGAATTGAAAACAATGTATCTTATACTTCTATGAATGTCAAGTTTCATTTTTATTAGCGTTTATTTGATTCAATAATAACATGCAAAAATTAAAACTGACAATGAATTATATCAAAAAATAAATACGAATACAAGCTGTAATTGTGTTTTTTTTTCAACTGTTACTAACATTAAATTTTAAATTTCATAGCTATTGCAGGGAATTAAGGCAAACAACACAAGCTAATGACGTATTTGTACACGCTCGCAGCTGACGTAATAGAACAAAATTCAAAAAAATTATATGCAATGATTATAGAGGTATACTCTTTGACAAAAGAACCTCAATAACGTTCAAACTTAAAAATTTAATAAATTACGGTCGAATTTCGACCACTGGGCGACCACTGGTCATATTAATAACACGAAACACATAAAACATAATACGAAACATAAAACAATAATGTGTTACTATCGTTACAAAAATAATAAACGCGCGTGTGTGTAGAGTTACTGGGGGGTAGCGGTCGTCAGTATAGACTAGAGGTGGACCGATATACCTATAACAGGTATTTTAGAAGGAAATTTTTGTGGAACGGATATAACAGTGACTGAAAGGTTGAAATACCTGTTCCGATTCAACAATAACTGAAAACTGAAAAGTCGAAATACCCGTTCCGACTGCTCCCGGCCTCGCGGTTCCGAGTCGCGGGACCCCCCTAATAAACAAGTAAACGAGTACTACGAGTATTACGAGTACAAAGCCACTTTTTGGTGCTGAACACTTCATTCTGCGCATGTGCCGATTGCCATACAAGTACGACAAGAAGCAAAACAACGAGGTTCAGAATATCTCTATGCCAAAGAGACGAAGCTGTTTTTAATAATAAAAAAAAATTCTTACTTATGTTACATTTATTCTCGTGTCTTATGTAGATGTATAATACAGATTATAATAACAAATTATATATTGTATTTATTGTATTATTGTATAATTGTATTATTATACAAGTATTGTATAATATACAATAATAATAATTGTATTATTATACAATTATTGTATATATTGTATTATATATAATGGTGACTAGTAAGTTACCATCTTGGTAAATTTTGTAAAAGCGAATTATATTGTGTTATAACCTCAGAGTGCTGGACAGGCCATATAGTACTTTTTGTTAATGTGATTTCGGAGATGATTTTAACTTCACTGCACATCTAACGCAAATTTTTTTGACATTCTTTGTTGTGCTATTACGTGCACTCTAAATTTCATTGCCTGAGTTTCGCAACTAATTTGTCTAACCAAAATGGAATCGATAATTTGATATTAAATCTATGTCAGTTTGTTTACTCCTAGTGAAAACTGAAATTAGTATTCCTAAAGGGAGATAGGACTATAAATTCTCTTGTTTCTTATTTTCTTTTAAACAGTAACAGCTTAATAAAGTCACAGTGTAAAGTAACACTGTTAATACTTTTAGTTTCAATTTATTTCTAATAACAAATTGTATAACATGGGTATATATATATACCCGTGTTATACAATTTGTTATAAGAAATAAATTTGTTATAATACATATATAATAACAGGTATTTGTACGTGTTATTTTTTTGGAACGGTATCGTTCGTACCTGTTATTTTCAAATACTAATTTAGCACACCTCTAGTACAGACCTAATGCAGTTTTTACAGAGCACAACCGTAAAACGTTTCGTCACTTGCCAATGTGCGTGTGAATTTGGTACCTACTACTGTACGTACGCCGAAATGTTTGTGTTTACATTTGCACGGCCGTTTCGAACAAGACTCGATTTGTCTTACTTGGCCTCGAGGCAAGACTCGAGCCTGACACTGGGAACAAAAATAACCGGGTAATACGTGCATCTGAAATACATTTGTGCAATAAATAATGCAGTCATCGGTGACCTGCACGAGCGCAGTTGTGGCGTTTTGAAGACAAAAAGTCCGAAACAATAAATACGACGTGGAGTGGATGTGCAGCGGATTAGCAGTGACCCGATGTCATAAATTTCAGTTTTTTATGTAGTCGTAGGGGAAGTAATGTCGTACTCAAACACACGCTCATTATATATGCACGCGCGCGTGTGTGTGGAACGATAGAGAGAGAGAGAGAGAGAGAGAGAGAGAGAGAGAGAGAGAGAGAGAGAGAGAGAGAGAGAGAGAGAGAGAGCAGAAACATTTACAAATAACAAATGAAGGTACTATGAAAGCAACTCGTTGCACCTGTTCACGAGTTTCGCCAGAAATAATTTATTTGTCCATCATCACTCCAAGGACTAGGCCTTAGACCTGTTCTGGAACCCATCTCCTCCTGGGACTACCGACAACTCTCTTCCCAGTAGAGCGATAACCCAAGGCAGCCACAGGTAAACGGATATCAGGCATGCGATTCAAGTGTTCACACCATCTCCTTCTGTTATCGTAAATCTTCTGGTACAATGATATAATGTTTAAATCGCGTCTAGTATCCTCGTTCCTTCTCCGATCCAAGAGAGAACAACCTTGCGTCCCTCTTAAAAATTTCATTTCGGCTGCCTGAATCCTCTGCACGTCCCTTTTACCAAGAGTCCATGTCTCACGGGAATGTGGGGACAGCCACAGTTTTATAAAATTTAAGTTGGGTATACTTCCGTGTTCTATTTTTCAGGTACCTATGAATCGTTCCACAGATGCGTCTAAATTTTGTTAGCTTACTAACTCAATCAAAATATACGATTTAGTTTTTATGAACAACAGTATAACAGTATTTATAAATAATATAAACAAATAGTATAAATTAATGTACCATAAATAGTATTTATGAATTTAGTATTTATTTTACGAATGAAATTAGTATGATCAGTGACGCGCCGACACAGTGTGCAAAGTGTGTGGCGCTCACAGGTGCCAGGATAGTAAAAGCGCCAAAAATTTCAGCTGAGGAGAAAATACTTGACAAAAAATATTTATTATTCATTATGTTATTTGTAATAACCTTTTCGGTGCTTGGACTGGTATTCTGGCCAAATGTTTATGACAGTATGGCGCTCCTGTCGTTTTAAGTCGCACGTCATTAGTAAAGTGCTCAGAACGGTTTCGTATGCCTATGGCTGTAACTAACGGGACTAGCACTGTGTATTGTTTATCGTTAGTTACGAGTCAGCAGTTGAAACAAAGACAGTTTCATTCAGTGCGTCTGCGACATGTAAACGCTGCGGTACTTGACACTGAACTTTATTTTATTACGTCATTTTCTTCCAAATTATTTTGGATGTTTTTGTTTTTGTACGCTTCTTGTATGTTTATTGTTTTTATACATTTTTGTGTAATTCCTGGTTTTTGTTTAATAAACGTATAATTAATATATTTCGTATTTAAGTTGTAGTCACTGATACGTTTTTATTAAGTGATTTTCGTTGTGGGGGATATGGTATAGGGGGCGCCAACTGAAGTTCTGCACACACGCGCCGGACACTACTGGCGCGCCTCTGAGTTTGATAAATGAACAATTACAAAAGTTTAAAAAAAATATATACAGTATATAAACACTTTATACGTTTCACTTGATAGGTTTAGTTTAGTTTGTTCACTGATCTCTTTGACAATAGCTTAATACTGTAAGCTGAAACAGCTGACAGAGTTAAATAAAAAACTGTGAAACGTACCAAGTGTTTATATTTTTTGCGTAATTCCTGGTTTTTGTTTAATAAACGTATAATTAATATATTTCGTATTTCAGTTGTAGTCACTGATACGTTTCTATTAAGTGATTTTCTTTGTGGGGGATAGGGTATAGGGGGCGCCAACTGAAGTTCTGCACACACGCGCCGGACACTACTGGCGCGCCTCTGAGTTTGATAAATGGAAAATTACAAAAGTTTAAAATAATATACAGGTATATATAAACACTTTGTACGTTTCACTTGATAGGTTTAGTTTAGTTTGTTCACTGATCTCTTTGACAATAGCTTAATACTGTAAGCTGAAACATGTGAAACGTACCAAGTGTTTATATATTTTTTTAAAAACCTTTGTATTACTATGTTTCACCAATTGCCCAAGGAGTCATCATTTAATATCGTGAAATGAATAATTGTGTAGGTTTAAATGAAATTCGTTACGTTTAAAACAGAACTATTTGTTGATTATAATGATGTGTTAATATTCATCGGATGCGCTGTATCGCGCAGACGAGGATGCCTACATCGTAGGCAACAATATTCAATATAAATTTTAATTTCATGACATCTGTAAAAGACGTGTCTGAAGTCTGAACATCTGAACAACGACACGTACCAGCACGGAAGTGTTTGCGACAGACGTTCGAGACAAAATCTATAGTCTAACAAAAGCTATAGTCTAAATGTATAGTCTAAATCTACTATTATTCACAAAATAACACAGCTGTTTTGAACAACTTACTTTAAACATTTTTTAATTTTTTAATTTATATATCCGATGATGATAGTTAACTACTATAGAAACACTGTAATTCACAAAATAATAAAATATATTCTTGTACAAAAAGGATTATTATTAGTCTATAAAAATCTAACAAAAGAGTGAGTTTAAAACAATGAAACAGACAACTAAAGGTCACCAGACTTCACGATTGAGTCGGAATTCGGAGTAGCTTTTTTTTATAACACCGTTCTAAATTTTTTGGATGAAGTTGGATTGCAGAAAGGTTCTGATTTTTCAGTTTTCACAAGTAGGATTGTATTCCATCCGAGATTTTCCGGACATGTCCATTTTTCCGTCCGACGGGAATGTTCGGGGGAGGGGAGGATTTTTCAAAACCAGGGATTTTTCAGTCCTTAAAAACGGTTGATAACGCTGATTTTAAGAAGGACATTAGCTAGCTTCAGCGTGAGCTACACGTAGTAAGTCAGCTGACAAATTACATTGACAAATTATATTTTTAGATTAATTTTTTTTGCATAAAAAATACGATATTTTATTTGTTTCTTCAGTTTCAGTATTTACTCTAGTAATCAGAAAATGGCAGAAAATGGTAATCAATATTCATAACAAACAGTGTATCCCCCATTCAAGAAAAGGAAAACTCGATTGAGAAGTTGAAAATTGAGGAAGATCAGCCTGAGAGTTAGCACACAAAACGTATTGATTATCGCTTAAAAAAAAGAAATGCAATTGTTTATTTTCATTTTGTAATTTATCTTCCGAATAATGATTAAGTTTTAAAATCGACAGTTGTTTCCTGTTTATAATTAAACAACGTTTACACGGATAGCAGAATGATGACGACATGACGAGTCGGTTCCATTGAAGGTGATCGAGTTGCGGTAATGAAGACTGATTGTGGCAACTCCGCGCCGCCAACGTGTACTCAAAACGTAATCTCATTTTACAGACCAATCTGATTGGTGCACAGGGACAGTCACGGGAACTGCCGTACTTTTAAGAACACATTATTATATGAAATTAATCCGACTGTCATCCTTTTGGCCGAGTAATCTCATTTTACAAACCAATCTGATTGGTGTACAGGGACAGTGCCGGGAAGTGGCGTACTTTTAAGAACTCATTATTATATGAAATTAATCCGACTGTCATCCTTTTGGCCGAGGGCAGTATTAATAGTACTAGTCGGAACGCAGTACTCCATTGTGCACTCTGCCGGTCGGAATTTGTACACTGGTTTTACGTGTCTAAATAATTTTTGGTTGAGTGTTGTTACAATTTTGCGGTTATGAATTGCGACAATGTCCCGATTTCATGATACCGAAATATGGTAACCCCAAACGAACGAAAGAAGTGGCACAAAGAGAAACAGAAGGGACGTCTCTTGGATAAAAGCTGAAGGTTGCGTGTTACGATGTATTTGTGATGAGGTAGGTCAGCAATATCGTTGTGCCCACCAATATCCTCTTCCACTGTCTACCGCTTCTCTCCGATTCACCATACCATATGGTTTTCGTTTTCACGCTCTATAAACACTCTGCACCGCTACAAACTCACGCCTACACCGTTGCTCAGACTCTGGTTTTGTAAGAATCATTGATTATATTCCATATAAATCTGTGGAAATACCGCCAAGCATGGAAATGTTGATTATTAGTATAAACAGGAATGTTTTTGTCTGATACAAGTATATTTTTTACAGATATTTATATAATATTAATTATTATTATTTTAATAATTAACTAATAAATATTCGTAAAAAATATTATTGGAAGAAAATTAAATAAGCAGAAAAGCTCTGATGTCAGACACACTCGAAAACCGCTAGTTTCGGATACCGCAAATTTCCGGATAACTGAATGCGATTTATAGTGAAGTACTATTGTTAGCACAGATATAGTATAATTAATGCTTAATATTAAATGATATAGTATAATTAATGTTCAAAATTAAATGTGCACTCCTAAATAATGTTAGTCTTAATTTTAATTATGTAATTGGAATTCCAAATAGATATGACTAATCTAAATTTAGTAAATGACATTGCAATATCTAATTTGATCCAAACCTCAATATCATCCACATAAATCCTTTCGAACAAAGGATTTCAAGGGAAAGATTTATGAAAGTGTATACTATCATTTGTTTAAGTTGTATATTATCATTTGTAGCTTTCTTTGTTTTCATCCTCATCGTTCATTGCTGCTTTTTGTCATGTTATTACAGATAAATTATATTAAGACTAACAGTGATCAACGAAGTACTCGGTGACATCTTCTTGCAGGCAAGCTGCAAAGTTTATTTTCTTTAACGGGTTTACGGGGATTTTTGTGTTATAGAACATTTGAAAGCCTTTAGCTAAGCTTTCGTAGTTTATACGATCTCGGGGAAAACTTTTCCCACATTTCATATGTTTAATCACTCCGTGACTAGTCGCTTGTGCGACGATAGTCACAATGGGAGGAATGTGTGAAACATTAATATTCCCAGACTGGAGTTCAAGTTCATTGGTATAAGCGGAACAGTTTCTACAGGTTGTAAGCACTTGTTACTTAGGTTATTTCCGTAACAAATATTGCTAGTAAAAAGAGAAAATCAATATGCGGCTTTCCGAAGTGGTTTTCTTGCCGTAAGAATACGCTCGAAAGTGTGCCGGTATGAGTATGAATATGATATACAACAGGAGATAAATATTTACGAATATTTGTGGTACGATTCATAGAAATCTTAGAAATAAGACAAGACACGGCACAAGGATTAATTTTTATAAGACAATTGCAATACTCACATTGCCATATGCGATTGAGGCGTGGGTCATGACAAAAAAAGAATGCGGCAAGATTCAGAGTGCTGAAATGCAGTTTCTTCGAAGTACTTTAAACTGTACATTGCAAGATAGAATAAGGAATGAGGACGTCAAAGCATAACTCGAAGTAGAGGACATATGAAATTATTTCAGCTTACAGAAGACAATTACGGGATCATCTGGGAAGGACGACAGAGGATCGATTGCCGGAACTATAAAGACATTTGTAGAAGAGACGTGGGTCGTCCGAGGAAGGGATGGGTGCCGGAACAGGTTTATATAAACTAATGCTTGAAGGAGAAGAAGAAGAAGAAGAAGAAGAAGAAGAAGAAGAAGAAGAGATAAATATGTTATTACACGGTTACAATTAATTGGTTACGTTTAATGCTTGTGAGCTTTTATTTGTTCGTCGGCCACATCTGTATTCAACCTTTGTATCAACTACATACACAGATTTTATGCTAAAAATTTTGTCTTCATTACTAAATAACGACAAATTTTCCACAGCATTCAGAACTAATAATAGAATGCTAAAAACACTCAGCCAGAATAAACATACTCCTTTTTAAAAGAAACCAGGCGTCTCCAAACTATCAAGTAATGACTGTATTTGTCTTTATATTGGTCGAACGGGAAGGGGTTTTCTTAAACGTTTCCTTCAACATACTGTACTGCTGTTAAAATGCAACACAGTACATAAGAGGAAAATAATAAATTTTAAAAGAAAAAGATACAAATTTAATAGAATTGGAACATATGTTTTAAAATGTAAACAAAAACATTGTATCGACTCACCCATCAACATAGAGGTAGATTCCTATATGAGATAAAACAGTATAAAGGTATATGTTCTGAAAAGAGTATATGAAATTTGAAATGAATATTATAATAAGAGGAAATAGTAAGAAAATTATAATATAGTAAATACCAACTAGAATTACGAATGTTAGAAATAAAATAAATATATTTAATAATAAGTAGAAAAATTATATATGTTTTTAAGAGCTATATGATAAAAAGATGTAACTAAGTTAGGAAGTTATCAATGTGGCAAATTTGTAAATTGTTAGAGATTGTATCGTATAGAAATGAAAGGAAATGTATTAGTCTAAAATTATATTTAATAAGAGTAACATCAAGAGTCTAAAATTATATTTAATAAGAGTAACATGAGGAGTCAATATTATCTTCAATCCTGTAAAGATCATAGAGAATGATATGTAAATTAATATTTGGTAGCATTTAAATAAATCAAATTTGTACATCATCAAGTTTAATGTTATATGTAATTGGAGAAACAGTAAAAGAATTTAATTCGTTATACCAGAGTTTGATTGTCAATTTTAAAAAGTAATCAATCAGGAGGAGAGATTCAACATTAATATTGAGTTTAATAAAATAAAATACAACTCAATAAATAAATAATATTACAAGAAATCTAAACATATCTTTAATAGAACGCCGATAGAAAAGAGAAATCCTGTACTGAAGAATACTTTGAGTGGCCACAAAATATAATCCAATATTCCGAGGAGATATCTGTTTTGCAGTCGTCGAAGAAAACCACATTCAGCAGTAAAACCAATAAGAAATTCGCGTGGAGGAACGGATCGCTAAGCCTGATATTACCTTTGAAAATAATAAACATCAACCAGAAGTGAACCCGTGGCAGCTGGAAGAATTCAGAATCAGTCTAGTTACATTTGTATGGTAGCTATTTTTTACATTGTTATTTATCAAAATATTACATACTAACTTTATTTGGTTTGGTTTAAAGAAAAGAAGATATCATATACAATCGTAAATAAGATCAAACAGGCTAATAATCATTAACCCTGAGATAGAGTTTCTTTTCATGTGCTGATAAACAAAAAACATAATAACGGTAATTACATTTCTTAATTATATTATACTATTAAATAATTACAGTACTAAGAAAAAATAACAGCACAAATAATGGCTGGTCCAACGTGGAGCAGATCTTAATTACAATACCTGCAAATTAACTACAGCACGATACACCTAAAAAATTAAATAATCTTAACTCCGTCAACATAAAGTCACCTGTGCTCACCACTTGGTCTCACGGTGCCACAATTACACGGATTTCAAGTCTAACCTGGAACCACTGCACATTTGTCAAAAGGGCCAAATCACGAACGCCTTGGAGGAGTTTGAAATGTATAGAGCATACATAAACATAAGCAGTTGCGGTTTCTTACTGAATGACCAGCTGAATTTTAAATTCAATCCGGTATACGATGCCGCCTTCAACCTGCTTCACAGACGAACAACCTCTCAGTGGTCGATCAAACGTGAATCGGTGTGCACCTACTAACCCTTTCAGTGCCTAATTCGACTTTAGTTGAATTATACCATATTGTACACCACACTACAGTCGAATTGAGAACCGAAAGGGTGCGTTCAATGTATATGCAATTGGTATTTTAACCACTGACGACCTTGTATGAGGAATTTTTAAATATCTGATGATGAAGCGTATGCTTTGAAACGCGTCATTAATTGTAAACAAGAAGTCACAAGGCGGATTGAAAAGATTAGTTTATCTATTCATAAAAGTGATTGTATAACATTTGAAATCATGCATGCTAAACTCACATTATGTGTAGAATATTAATTATTTCAGAATTGCTTGTATACAAGCCCCGATGAAGACAATAAATCTTGTCGAAACTTCAA
This sequence comes from Magicicada septendecula, assembly GCA_034769895.1. Taxonomy (NCBI): domain Eukaryota; kingdom Metazoa; phylum Arthropoda; class Insecta; order Hemiptera; family Cicadidae; genus Magicicada; species Magicicada septendecula. The sequence goes on from CM068368.1 coordinate 824,588,097, forward strand.
CAAAAATGTTTTAAACTTTGTTTAAAATCTTATAAAACGTCATATATTAATTGATGGTCACTATTAAATTTAGGATACCCTCCATTGTAGTGTCAAGTGACTTAACGTCCCGTTCCGTACTTAGTAGAACGTGTTTACATGAACATGATCATCTGATACTGTACATATCAGACACTTTGATTTGAGACATCACAAGTAAGATTATTCATTAAACTATCTGATACGACGGCAGAAGGACGGGAATTACAGTATCGCTACGGATCGAGCTATCACGTTAGCGATAAGACAGACGCAGTATTTTACACAAATAGTTTCAGAGCATATTTTAAGCAATAAACTAGGCGGCACTTGTGAAGGACTTATAGTGCTGCCTAGCAGCAGGTACAGTATTAGTTCCGTTGCCGAAAACTGAGAAAAAAGGGGAGAAGGAAGGAAATTACGGAAATATTTTGTTACTAGCATACTTTTTCCTTTTTCTTTCTTAACTAACTTATTTAGTTGTAAAGCAATAATATGAAATGTTTATGCATTTTTTCATTAAAAAAAATTACTTAAATTTAAATAAACTTTATATGTTTTAAGTAGACCAGTGGTAAAGGCTTTGAATTTGTAACAGGCCTCCATGTAGTAGTAATGTGCACATCACACTGTAATGTTCATTTTAAATATAACATAATTAATTATACTGAATCCATTTGAGTGTTTGTGGTGTTTTTTTTTTTTTTTTAATTTTCCTAATGTCTAAAGCATTTGTGTCTATTTTTACAACTAATTTCACGAGTAAAGAATGAACATGATCATGGTCAAGTTAAATTCAAATTACGGTACATAATTTTCAATATTATATAAAAAACACACGCATACACACACACATACATTGGTTGGTTTAGTGCTGCCTAGTGCAAATTCCTTAAAATATAGGCTACTCTGAACAGTTTAGCACACAATCGACTTAATATTTTGAGAGGAGCAGTAGTTCTATTTGGTTCAACATTATTGTTGTCACTACTACGCTTATTTAAACAACGTACAATTAATAAACTTCAACGCGACAATATAACTGGCAATTCGCTTGCTGTTATCAATGACTGCATTGTTATCGTGGCGTTATTACGTCAATGATAGTAACGCGACCAAAACGGTGGGACAACAGACCATAAGTTTGATTAACGAAATTTATCTCTGTTGATAGTATATAGACACTAACGATGTCAAAGCTATCAGTTACGCGTTATTAACGGAGATCAGAGCACACACAGCGTACCAGTAGTTAGAATACGTATTAATTAGTCACACATCAAGTTAACACAACACGCCCGCGACCTTCACTTTGAATTCGTGGTTAACAACTGACCACAGTTTGTGGTTAATCATCAGTACTGTTCTGCATCGTGGTTCGACTACATTACACATCGAATGTTTGATCACAACTTAAACGTTATTATTAAATTATCTGATATTATTTTAAAAATCATGATAACGTTGGTATATTTATCTGTCCTTGAGGTCGGTAGGAAACGTCGTTTTATCAGATCTGAAACTATTAAATTTTACGAATTTTGTGGATCACGAACAGCAGAATCTTTTATTATTCGGTAAAACCGGATTATTACCTACCGTAATATTTTCTCGACGTTTCGACCTTAAAAAAAATCGGTGGTTACCTTCACCGGCGTTAAAACCTAAACGTAAAATAAAATTAAAATTAACAAACATAACCCTATTAATCATGTGGTTGAAGTTAATTTTACGTACGGGTTGTGTTTTTATGTTTTAACCCTTTTGAGGAAGACAGCATTTTTTTTTAGGGGGAGGGGGTAAAAACGTCAAGATGAATTACTACGACTGATATAGTCAGGACCGGGACGTTTTATCTGACGATGTCAAGCCAACACGTGGGAGTTTTTAAAATCCCTTCGTAACGCGAATACAAGTAAAATTTTACTTCTATTATTATTATACAGATGATAAATAACCATAATAAAGAATATAAATATATTATATATATATATATTTATATTCTTATATATATTCTTATTTATATATGTACTTATATTCAATCACTTTCTGCTACAGATGATATAGGCCTATATATATATATATATACACACACACATCACTTTCTGTATACGTAACTCAAAGTTTCTTGCAGCAATTATACGAGGAATATAATTATCTCGTATAATATTGTGATATTATTCAATACAATATAGTTTCTTCTGCAAGTAGTGTATTGCGTTTTGTCGTTTCAATACCTTATTAAAACTACGTTGCAGAAGAAACTATATTGAATAATATCACAATATTATATAAATATGTATATATATAAAATAATAAAACGTTTTACAAGAATATATTTTTTTATTTTGTAAATTACATATGTTTCGATAAGAAATCAACTATCATCATCGGATAGTTGATGATGATGATGATGATGATAGTTGGATTATTATCGAAACGTATGTAGGCCTAATTTACAAAATAAAAAAAATATATATTTTAAAAAGTTTTGTTATTAATAATAATATAAAATATATAACAAAAAAATTTGAGCATTTATATATGAACAATATGTAAATATTATAAATAAAAATTAAATAATTTCATATGTTATTACTACAAGTGGGTTTACTTATGTTCACTTTCAACGTTATCATTATAAATTTAATTTATCAATCCAATACTGTCAAAAGCTGTCGTTATAATATTTTATTTTCAAATAATAGTTGACGGGATCTTGTTTTAATGGTATACTAAACAACCTTTGTCGTTTCTGATAAGACTGTAATTATAGAATGTGACATTCTGCAATAAAACCGACAGTAGATAACACCGAAAGGACTACGAAAATTGCAAAGTGAGTTTACCTCACGTATTGTTTATAGCTAAACGTAATATGTACACTACGAACTGTGCGTACACTGAAACAAACTAAACTTGAATTACATCTATGTTGATGGTTTCTTCGTGTCTTTGACAGTTGTTATTAAGAAAGGCTAGGCAAAGCTTTGATAACACGCATAATATTATTTTCACTATACTAACGGTAACGATATGTTTTCGGTTAACCCAAGTTGAGATGAACTATCATAGTAATAATAATAAATGTTTCTTGAGTGTTGTCTTACCTCGATTCTCCATATCTTCAGGCCGTCCACTTGACCGGCATTCTTGAACGCGGGATGCATCTTCCCTCTGAGCGTTTCAGTAGTTGCGCTGTTTGTGTACTGCAATAGGCAGGCGAACGTTGTCACGGCTAAGGCGAACTGTAGTTTGCCGATTGTACGCTCGGAGCGCTCCATTCTCCCCCTCGAAAACATTGACATTCTGTAACAATGAACACACCGATTTCTTCAGTACAGCGGGCGACAAAAACTGTTTTTGCCAAATATTATTTTTGAACCCGGGTTCTTCGAAACGAGAAAACGTTTGTTTTTTCCACTGATGCATGCGCTCATTATTGGCCGCGTTATTGATTGTTATTGCACCACATTGTTTCGCGCAAAACAAAAGTGTCATACAATGTCATATTATTGGACATTATACACAAACAAGAGAAAACAATAGTTTGTTCGAAAATAAACACACAAAAATCTCAAACTAAGCAATATTAATAAATACGAAATGAAAATTTCAATCGAAATTATTAACTACAGGCATTGGCGTAGGCCTATCTAGAATTTTGCCTGGGGGAGGGGTCCGGTCGAATCGGTTTCATATAAAAGAAAATATCGGTATGGAGAACCATACATAACTTCCATGTTCTAAGATTTATATTTAAAATCATTTTCGAAATGAAATATTACCATATAAACTACTTCTTTCTACTTACTGCTTCAGCCTTAACCACAGTACTGTGGTCACTAACGTATACCACCTCACGTTATCGCACTCGATTTTCACTGATGATGGAAGTCGATGGCATTGCCGAAAGGTCTGGTTTTGTAGAAAACATTGGACTACGGCCAAACATCCCGGGAAGGAATTTTAACAAAAACTATTTCTTTGTTGCCGATAACGTAGTACACATATATATAAAAAATATGCATAAAATTAATGGATTGTATAAGTTAATGATTGATCTCCATTAAGTAGTGCTCAAGTTTCCAAAGTTTTAATATTATGATGTCCGTAATTAAAACATCAGAGCAGGTTTAGTGTGTATGAGGGTACACCGTGGACAAAAATTTTCAACATTTCCTATTGAGCGTTGCTTAGAGTAAGGCTGCGAATCTACAGTGTACGTTTCACAGAACAAACACGCGGAAAAGAAGGAGCGCTCCGAAGTCACTCATGGACCCTCAGCATCTTGCAGAGGGTTCATTTCCTAAAGACGAAAAGTCTGTCTATGAATCGTTCCTCTGTAAACACGTGCAGTTACACTGCCCAGCGATCCACAGGGAGCAAATCGCTATCCACGCTGGACACTTTTTCGGCTTTGCACGCGTTATGTTGGTGTGGGTTTCGGCACTTTCCATTTAAAAAGCGTGCAAATGTAAGAAAATAAACATGAGTGAGGCCAGAAATAACGCGAATTTTGTGTGTGTGTGTGTGTGTGTGTGTGTGCGTGTGCGTGTGTGTGCGTGTGTGTGTGTGTGTGTGTGTGTGTGTGTGTGTGTGTGTGTGTGTGTGTGTGTGTGTGTGTGTGTGTGTGTGTGTGTGTGTGTGTGTGTGTGTGTGTTCCCTGCCTTTTTATTGCAGTAATCATATAATAAAATGGAAACGTAAACATTACATAATTGAGATATACTTGCCTGCCACGAACGATATATTTTCTCTCATACATGATTTACATTAAAATGAAAAAATTATAATTTTATTGCCTGGCAACAAAATTATTTTATTTTTAACAATTACCATTGTTTGAAAAAGTTTAAATGAATTTTCAAGTATTTTACTGTTGTTAAAACGTAAAAAGTTGCAGGTAAACTACCCCTTCCCCTTAACCGATCTTCACCAAAATCAAAAGACCTTGAGATCACTACAATTCAGGGACGTATGCAAAAAATTATTTGATTCTGTTTGAATTTGCGGCTGTTATCGTTTGCCATAGAAAAAAAATCTACAGATAGACAGACAGACACACACAGACACTTTTCGAAAAATGACTTTTTTTCATGTTTTGAGTGTAGTACAATCAGAATCTGCAATAATCTCGAACACGATTTTTTTGCCATCACCATACTTCCATTTCCTTAAGGAACATGGAAGTAAAAAAAGTGAAAACGAATTAACATTACTATCTTTAAAGTGGTTGAAAAACGTGTGATAACATCCTGATATCAACCCCATTAAAGTAAACTGTAATAACAAGATAAATTAGCGACTCGGAACACAAAGTTTTTTATAAGTAAAAACATAAAGTTTTACCTTACAACCTGAACTGGTTTTCACCTTTAAAAGGCTTCTTCAGAGGTTCAGGTTGTAGAGCTTCAAAGGTTGTTGTTCTCTATAAGGTACCTTTATATTCTGTAAGGTAAAACTTTATGTTTTTACTTATAAAAAACTTTGTGTTCCGAGTCGTTAATATAATAGTTGTATTTAGTTAAGTAACGGACACGTCATGGACAACGAAATCCAAGAATTTAACAAGATAAAAATACGCGTTATTAAAACATTGTTTAGAAGATACCGTACTTATTGACTGAATTGATTTTCCTGTATTCTATACTTCAAACGTATACGCTAATGCTGTGTAATAAACCTGTTTGTATATTTAAAAAAGAGTTACTACTATATTAGCGTACACGGCTAAAAAATAATAAATACCCTAAAAATTAAAAATGAACAAAATTTGTCAACTTTTTTCGACCCTCTGGGAGGTAGTGCAGTCCCGTTATTCCCCCACCCCACCCCATAAATAGGTCCCTGACTAAGAAGCAAAGGCGTAATAGAATTATTTTCTCTTGAGAGGGTGGGATTTTTCGTGACGCATAAGCGGTAGAATATTGTAACATGAGCAAAACCCATTAATACATAAACGATTTTAACATTTATAATTAATCAAGTGTGTTTAATAACATTCGTTCACGTTGAAATTCGGTAACTTCAGTGCAACCCCCCCCCAATATATAGGTCCACTTAAGTGTGTGTGTGTGTGTGTGTGTGTGTGTGTTTTCATTAATTAGTTTAATTTTTGGATTAGGTTAATAACAAATTAGAGAACATAAATTTATTTAATGAGGAGTCAGAAAAAGAATGTTAAACGTTCTAATAATTAGAATTGTAAATTATTTACGAGTCCGTCCACTCAGTCAATGTTCGGACGTTGCATTAAAAGAATTAAAAACTACCGGGTTATTAGGACGTGGCCGACAAACTACCGGGCTATTAGGACGTGGTCGACTACTCGATTTTTGTGGTATTTTCTTCTCTAGAAGTTTCGGCCACCCTCCGAAGGCCTTCTTCAGTAAAAAAATATTCGACAAGTGTTGGTAGTCCGAATGTACCCGAATTTGAGGTACAAGGAACTCGTGGTATTAGTTTATTTGCTTATATCATTTGTGGAACGCTTGCTTGTACGTCGATCGAAAACGAAAGACAACAAGACTTTTCAAAAACGACTGACCTTTTTGCTGATAGAAAATGTAGAAAAAGGCTTTTAAATAATGACTAAAATGATTATCTTGAACAGGCCCAAATTAAACAAACTTGTCAGATTTTTATTACAATTTTTCAAGTGGTAGAGTATACATATCACTTTATTGTAAAATGTTATATTGATTTGAAATTTTCAATTTATGTTAATGATAGGATTACTTTTACTTCCATGTGCCATAAGTAAATGGAAGTATGGTGTGGCGAAAACAATCTGTTCGAGATAAGGGCTGACTGTGATTGTACTACCCTCAAAACACGAAAAAAGCATTTTCCAAAAATTGAATGTGTGTGTGTGTGTGTGTGTGTGTGTGTGTGTGTGTGTGTGTGTGTGTGTGTGTGGATTTTTTTATGGTGAACGATAACTGCCGCAAATTCAAACAGAACCAAATAATTTTTTGCATATGTGCCTGAGTTGTAGAGGACTCAAGGCGTATTGATTTTGGTGAAGATCGGTTAAGGGGAAGGGATAGTTTACCTGCAACGTTTTATTTTTTTAACAAGAGAAAAGTACTTAATTTTGATAAATAAAATATCCTGAAATGACGGTCATAATAATCCACTGTAGAAGGGTAGATGAAATATCTATAAATGAAAAGGGGGAGGGGGTAATTTTCTATAAATGAAAATGATACGGTAGTTGTAAGGGGAGGGAATAATTTTTTATATGTGTACTACGTTATCGGCAACAAAGAAGTAGTTTGTTGTTAAAATTCCTTCCCGGGCTGTTTGGCCGTGTAATATTTCATTTCGAAAATGATTTTAAATATAAATCTTAGAACATGGAAGTCATATATGGTTCTGGATACCGATTTTTTAAGTAGCGATAATGTAAAACATTCTGAAGGAAAGTTCAGCTATTATCTTAAAGACAAATAATAGCATCTTAAAGTAATAAGTAAGTTTATCGTTCAAAGTAAACCTTTGTTATCTTATTATAAGTATATTTTTTATGTTTTCAAAATACCTACAGTTTTAGTGTGACTTAGAATACTAGTAAGCCTAAAAAAACTTAGTCGCTGTAAAATACTGTATTTTTATTGATATTATAAAAAAATTATTTTATTTGAAATTAGCTAATATTGTGCTCTTGATTCTTCCATATCAAATTTCTAGTACATCAATTATAAACTTAGTCTACTGTGTGCATTATAAAGAAAATTTGGTAAGTAGAAGATAATTTAAGAATTCAATGAAATGTGAAAGCTCGTCATATGGGAGGGGGGAGAAAGGTATGACTTTGGATATGGAGCCACATTTTAGGTTTCTGTCTCGGGATCCCGAAGAGCCTACGCTTTTGGTTGTGAGAAAGTAAACGGTTTGACTAGTAAGTGTTGGGCTTGTCTAAGTTTCTATTAAAGTAAAGTCGTAGATCTTATTATAACATGCAGTTTGATGTGGAACTGTAACAGTGTGCACAATAGAATCACAGGATACTCGTGCGCTGGCTGTATACGGCTATGCGTTCATCGAACAAAAGTAAATTACAATAACATTATGACATAGCTGCATGTATTCTCTATATTACTGTCTACCGCATTTAGGTCATGTCATGAATCAGCCTGTGTAGCCTTGAGGTTTACGTAACTGTTACTTTTACAGTCAGGAATCTGGAAGAAATTCAACGTTTGTAGCAATGATACACAGTGTGGAAAAAATCTTATGGAAATAAATAATTAAGTATCAAGAAATAAGTACAAAACAAATTTTGATTTATTTTTATTAAACCCTAGTGCCTTCCTACTTGAGATATAGTACAGATTACTCTTATTTTTCATCATAATTTTCTTATAATTTTTCCTTTCCATTTGCACAAAAATAATTTAGGACTATTTCTACTTCGATCTCTTCTCAAAAAAATTCTTCATATATTCACTCACTCCTAACACCCCTCCCCTGGACCCACTTCAAATCCATTGGTGAATGGAGAATAAAAAATAACCAGAAGATAGATGGGCTATTGAAGCATGAGGACATTGTAAGATTCGTAAAGGCTCAACGAATACAATGAATAGGTTAAAAGAAAATCCTGAGGACGCAAGTCTATAAAAGCAGACAGAGGGGCCGACCTAGGATAAGAAGGTTGGCTGATATGCTGCAAGATCTAAAAAGAATGGATATGAGGGGTCTCACTGAGAGGGCAATGGGTAGGAAGGATAGGATAGGATGGATAGGGCAACATGTTAGTGTTGGAAGCCAGGCCTCACGTTGGGCTGCAGTGCTAAAGAAGAAGAAGAATAATTCCCCCCCCAAACGAGAAGATATGTAGATAGGCCCAGAGGAAGGTGGAAGGACGAAAAACGGAACAGGCTGTCAGGAGGTGCAGAAAAGGAAGACTTTTTATGTTTTTATGTAAGAGTATCACTTTTTATTTTTTATAACATAAATATGATCCAACAAGTAATGGCAGATAGACTACTTAGGAACAAGGCTTACAAGTAACAATAGGGCAGATGCAGAAATAGAACATCAATTGCGTAAAACAAGACGAATTGCTTGTTGCATGAATTATCTTATACGGAATAATAAATACCTCTCACAAAAAGCAAAAACTAGGGTTTACAAAAGCACAATACGCCCAGTAATATCCTACGCATCACAGACCGAGCCAGATACAGCAACGACTCAAAGAAAACGACAAACTGTAGAAATTCCTATATTACGGTGGGTACTAGGAAACACAAAGTAAGATACGTTGCCAAACAATAGTACATATAAGAGAAACGTGTAATGAAACAGATATTAATTCTTGGATTGCGGTAAGAAAAATGATATGGAATGACCACATACCAGGAATGGATGAGACAAGGCTAGTGAAAAAGGCAAGAGATAGCCAACCAAACGCCAAGAAGCATTGGTCTTCCAAGTAAGAGGTGGAGTCCTAACTAGGAAGTTGAAGAAGAAGAAGAAGAAGAAGAAGAAGAAGAAGAAGAAGAAGAATAAGAAGAAGAAGAAGAAGAATAAACAATCGAATATTTATCACTTTTATTACAAACTTACATTCTTTTGAGATGTACTTTTCACTTAATTTCACTTTTGAAGTTGAAGTTTAAGATAAATAATGAACAGTAATGACGAAACAATAAAATGAATAGAAAATAAATAACACAAATTGAATTCCACGGTGAAAGGACACTAATTCACAGGACAGAGTCCTAACAAGGAAGTTAAAGAAGAACAAGAAAAAGGAGGAGGAGGAGGAGGAGGAGGAGGAGGAGGAGGAGGAGGAGAAATAGAAGAAGAAGAAGAAGAAGAAGACAAGAAAAAGAAGAAGAAGAAGAAGAAGAAGAAGAAGAAGAAGAAGAAGAAGGATGATCCGCACAGAAAATCTCACAGGGCAACGAATTCGGGACCGTGTTTAACAAATACACGTTTATTTACTGGGTTCCTGTAAACAGCGTTACAACAGACCCGTAGCCCACTGTAAACAGACCACACCTTTAAAACGCTCCGCATGTAAAAATACAATAAATATTTACATCTCTATTATTTTGGTTCGCTAATAGTAGCCCACGTATTGACATTATTGTCAGAGTTTATGTTTACGGCAGTTTGCCGTGCTCCCGCGTAAACAAAAACTCAAATCGCTGTATTGTCTCGTGAATAAAATAACAGACTGAAGCAGCTCAACAAAATCGACGGTGTTCGTCGAATCGTGTTGTAGTCAGTCAGTAGAACATTTAATAGATTCCGATAAGTAAGATAAAACAACGCCAGGTGTTAGTGCTGGCAACAGTACAAGGAAATTAACCCCGACATTCAGACGGTATGTAGGCGGGTTATCGAACCATCGATGCACGTGCATTTCGACTAATTGTTTCGCCGAAAATAACTAGAGCGATTAATAATTATTTCCACGGCGGTTATGTCAATTTTCTGTTTACCGCCCCGCGTTAACTGTCAAAGATACGTCCTTAACACTGTTTTGTTAAAGATTGCTAATTTTATTCCCGCTAACGTCTCGCGATTTAAAATTAGAACGACTTTCACTTCATCATCGATTACTCAGTAATGAGACACACACTATTTTCTATTGCACTACAGTATGCTGCTGAAGTGAAGATTGAAATATCAGAAATACACTTCTGCGTATTAAAGATCTGCCAGAACAACGATAACAAAACTAAGGGAAATGTAGAAATATCAAGCTATTTTTTAAAAATTAGTAAAATGTTGGCTAATAGTGAATTCCGAATGCCCATGGGTCTGAACTCCAGCGCTACCAAGATTTTTTTTCTAGCGAAGAATTATAGCTTTTTCGAAATAAAACTATAATAAGACTATACACACTTATATATAAAAATATTAGTGATTTACTAGACCATTGGGTACGGCGTGGTGCCTGGCTACTAATGTCAAGGTCTCCCTGACAGACATAAATCAAGACGCACTTTTCAGTCGCCAAGTCGACTTAGCCTGTGAAAGTGAGTATCTGGGCCATTTTCACTCGGTCGGAACTGATCGAATCCGTGTCAACTAGTAGAAACGTTCCTCTTCCGAACTGCGAAGAGGTTTCAATTCTGTAAATTTTTCATTTGTGCGAGTGACCTCTTTGTTCAATATTTTTGTTAGGTTAGGGTCGCTTAGACTGATTCCTCCTAGTTTAGGTTGATTCCTTTTAGTTTGGTTCGTCCGTCCACAAATAAGACGGAGGCTTATGAAATTAGTGGCAAAGCGAAGTAGTTGTAATAAACATGTTACAATGAGCAGTAGAGATGTCCTAGCAGTCATTGAGTTATGCAGCCAGTAATGGTGTGAGGAAATGTGTTAACATTGGTATAGGTGATTATAAGTTTTGTTATACGGTGATGCGGGGAACCTACATGTGATATCCTCTTATCTGCAAGCGGAGCAGTCACGTATGTGTTCAGTATGTAGAGTGTTAATATGCAAAAAAAATCCACAGAGAACGTTAATTGATCGCAAACGCATTGGATACAGCTGTAAGGATTACCATTTCCGGCGTGAGCCTTCGTCTCTTCACACGTATCGACAGACGCAGTCTGTGTCTGTAGCTGATAGAACGATATTTTCGATCGCAATTGACCTGGTTCAAGTTTTCACCTCGTCGGAACTGACCCCCTCGTCGGGTTTTGTACGATTGGATGGCAACTGTCCACGGTCCCATGTATGTATGCGCACGCGCGCGTCTGTGTCCGTTGCGCGTGTTTGATATCATAAAAAGAAACAGAGACATAAAGGAACCCAAAGACTGAGAAAGGATTCTTCTGTTTGTTGTTATAATAGTTGGCGTCGTAATAATTTCATATTTATAAGTTCAGTGACAGAAACGTAAGCGGTCGTAAAAGAGTCGACAGACAAATTTGCTTCTGCTGCAGCGTCGTAAGACCGACATTTATGTCTCGACCGTAAATTGCGGGACGTCAGCCCGTTTGAAGAAATTAGAGGTTGGCCGCTTGTTCCGCAAAATGGATACGTTTGACCCGACCTACTCGCAGCTCTGCACTTTGAAAGTGCACTTTATACAGACCACGAAGAATACAGTGAATGTAACCATTATTAAACTAATAAACTATATCAATATAGTTCTGAAATAGAACTATAGGGTGTTTCAAACCGGATGGCACCTAAGGGATTAGAAAACCCTTATTCTCTCACGCGCACTCACAACCGGCCCGGCCCGGCCAGGCACGACCCGGTCGGTTCAGGTTTAAGTGTGGTCCAATTCAAAACTAAAAAATTGTTAATTTACCTTATAATCCAAATTAAACTAAAATTTATTTGTTATCTCCATGAAATTGTGAGAAAAATTAGTCCAAACAACACGTAATTGCGATAAATATGAGTATTTTAGGGATTTCTAAAGCAACGCGGAATTGGAGTACTTAATAAAGATAAACTTAGTTGTACATCTAAAATATATCACAACCACGCCGTGTTTGGTGTCATTTTATTAAAAATTATATGGAGATTACAAATATACTAAGCTCTTTTGTTAAAAATTCATATTATAAAAGTTCCAGTTAAAATGATATAAACGCAGAAGAAGCAATAGAAAGAGACGTTTTCGGGTAAAAATATTAAAAATGGAAGGAGTCCAGGGTAGAAGAGAGAAAAACGGTTCAAAGTGGACTGAAGACAGGAAGAAGAGACATAGTGAAAAGATGAAAGAATATTGGAGAAAAAGGAAAGAACAAGGAATAAAGAATTGAAATTGGTATATGATCCTATCCCTCAGGTGCCATGCGACTTGGAACACCGTATAGTATTTTTTACAAATTCATATACTGACTGAATTCGGCATAATTGGCTGTGATTGTATTAAAACGCATTTTACAGACACACGGCAAAAAGGGATATTTTTTCATATTTTTGTAATCGATTACCGATGTGATAATCGATTAGTTTGTGATTAGCCATGCGCTGCAGAACTCGCTCACTATTTTGAACGAAATACGTTTACATTTATTATTGGATAAATTTCAATATTATACAATTTTCAACCTAATAATCTAATAAGTTTTAGTAATATTTTATCTTTAAAATTAAGAAAAACCCGATTACACTGCTATTTTTTGTTAGCTAACTAACAACAATTGCAACGCAGACACTCATAATGAACAATAAAAATTCCGAACTACTGCAACATTTTATTTTTTTAGTTAAATTTATAACGATAATGCCTAAATTACAAATAGTTTAATGTTAGCTTTTTGTTTATATGTGTTTCCATAAGATCTATAAGCCTAACGTAAGATCTATAGGCCTATATCCAATGAGTTTTTACAAATATACGTAATTGATAACACTATGTAATGTTTTTGCAATCATACATCAGGCACTTTTTGAAGGTGGTCCATATTTTCAGGTGGTGTCGAGAGATACTAACTATGTCAAATGATTAAACATACCGAGTCTTTATTTTGAATAACGTGCCCCACATGTGCTTTTAGAATTGTCTTAAAATTTTAATTTCTTTTTGGCCCGTGGAGTCCCTGAAAATAAAAAAAAAAAATTGGAGTCAACTCTACATTCGGTTTTTTGTTTAAAATTCCAAACCAGACGAATTTTAGTCTGATCAGCGACACGGATTTTTGCGATTTTATCAAAGTTATGGGCCCAGCCGTTCCGAAATATTGTAATTTCTAGAACAGAACACTATCTAGATTTTGGTTAACATTTTAACATTCTTTTTAGATTTATAACCGTATAGATTTTGGTGATTGTTTTAAAATTATGAGCCCTCACATTTTTGCCTCTTGCCCCGACATTTTTTGAAGGGATCGATTAAAAAAAAAAAAACAGTAGGGCATGTTGGGTTATGGATACGCATGCCGAGTTTTGAAAAAAATCCATTGAAGCATTCAAAAGTTATCGTGAGACATACCCAAAACAAATAGATACACAGACACAGACAAGTACCAAACAGTCGAGTCAAAATTGAAAATTCAATAAAATGGAAACAAAAGTAATTTATACTCATAAGTTATTCCTTTAAATCCATGATACAGTCTGAGTTGAAACCGTATAGGTCATTACTGCAGCTGTACAGTACGAAAGTAAGCAAATGTGACCAGAACTACGCCTACACAGTCTTTAACTCCCCAATTTTATAAGGTCATGTAGGCCTACTCTTATTCAACAGTGGAAGCGAAGCGAGTGCGCTGACTACTGGTTCACCCGTACTCCTGGCTATTAAGTACCATCTGATATCAGACGTACATATACGTGTACTAACGTGAAACTAATGTAAACAAAAAATTACAATTATTACCAATTTTGGCAGTGCTTTTGCTAATACATTGGTCAACCTTTGGTAATACCAATGTCTACTTTTTGGTAGTTACATAGTCGTATGTAACTATAAGACTATTATTGATTTTTGGACAGATTTTGACAGGCAAACTGTCGTTTTCAGATTACGTTAACCTACTTTAACAGCATTATTACTATCTCGGCTAACCTAGTAAGAATGACGACGACGACGACGACGACGACGATGATGATGATGATGACGACGGCGGCGACGACGACGACGACGACAACGATGATAATGATGACGACGACGACGACGACGATGATGGTGGTGGTGGTATAAGAATAAAAAAGAAAAAAGGAAGAAGTCGGTGATACAAACGGCGGCTAGCACCATCAGAAGGATTAAACAATGAATGTGATGAATAAGGAGAAGAAGGAAAGTAAGTATGATATTGAGAAGGAAAAGAAGAACCCACAGAGAAGAAGGACCCACAATCTAAAAGATAAAATTTAGAAGAAGAGGAATCAGAGAACGAAGAGACAGTGATGTTAAAGAGGAAGGAGAAAACAAGAGGCAGAAGCAGATGCTGATGACGACCACGAGAAAGAAGGAGTCAAAGACTCTGATCAATAAAACTAAGAAAAGTAAGAGGTAAATAATTAACAAAATAAGATAGGATGAAAGAAGAAATGAGAATGGATAACGAAATAAGAATGTAAAGAAGAAAAAGGAGAAAAAGAAGACGTCAAGTAAGCTAACAACCATCCCGACGGTGGTTGTAACAATTTACCCAATAAATATTACAGAATTAAAAAATAATATTATTCTTCTCATAGAAGGAAAACATTAATGACATTCTAATAATAAACCGATTGAGCAAATTAATATTTTAATAATCCGGGATCTCAATTAAATTATAACCGAGCTCTAGTTATAACTTAATGATGACTTAATTTATTGTGAAATGCACAACAAATATTTCTTCACTTGTTTTCTGATATTATTGTTCGCTCTTCATTCTCCCCCACACACACCCGCGCGCGCACACTCAAGTACATTTGAGTAGAAAGGACATAACTTTCCCTGCAGCTATTTACGACATGACACGGGGTCGTTGCTAATCCGCAGCACAGCCGGCGACGGCGACCGTGTCCACGTCGTTTCTTTGCTTCGCAGAATTTTGCTTCCAAACGCGACTAGTACGCTCGTTCAGGTCACCAACGACTGCATTATTTATTGCGTAAGCACATTTCAGGTGCACATCTTACGGAGTTATTTTTATTTTCAATGTCAGGTTTAAGTAAAACAAATTGAGTCTTGTTTGAAACGAACGTGTAAATGCAAACATAAACGTTCAGACACGGAATGTAGTAGTAGTAATAGGCAACGATTCGCGTACACATCAGCGTGGGATGAAACATTTACCGTTTTGCTCTGTACAAATTACTGCAGCATTAACAAACACTGGCGACCGCTTTCTGCCGCTACCCCACCGTCCAGCGAACCCTAAAAACACCTTTATAACGATGGTAATATTTTACTCAACCATAACCATTTTCCAACCTTCTTCAACCATAATTTTGGTCTTCCAGAACATGACACCTATTCCATCTGCCTCCCTTACATCCCTCAGGAGGCAATCTCCATTCCTTCAGTTGCCATTCCATCCGGATCTCGGCCCTCCTCTTTTCATTTTACCCTTGCGGTTACTAATACGTGGACATTGTTGGAAGTCGGCTGTCTTCCATTCACTTAGGACATGCCCGTACCATATCAATTAACTTTTTAAAGCGAGAACTTCATATACCGCTCGCTCCCGTACACCTCGCGCTCATACGGCATGAACGGATTCAACGCGTCACGAAACAACTGAAACGAAAAGGCAGTGTTCCCAGGTCAATCAAACCCCGTTTCCACAGCTACCCAAAATTTTCCCACTGCCATAAATATTTATTTGTGCTGTAAGCAAAACGTAATATTTTCAAGAACGTGTGCATATTATAATTGTTTAAATACTGTTACAAGAATAACCTAAATAGTAAAAAAAAATTATTGTAAAATAAATTGTAGAATGAAACCCGCATTACCGTATATCACAATTATTATAAAATGTTAGGACTGACAAGTGATTCACAGTCGTTAACAGCGTTTGGATTTTATAAAAAATAATAAGACCAACATTAATTTACGTATTTCAAGAAGAAAAACAACCTAAACAACTCTGTGTTACCATGGCAACCATAAAACGAATTCTATAGTCAGCTGTAATCAAACGAATATTACGAATATCACCTAATCATAATACTATTTTCCGTGTGTAGTAGGATAGTATTTACTTTATAATATTTGTTGTTGTTGTAATAATCTTTTTGTGCGGTCTTTGTTAATTTAAAATGATAACCAACTCAACAGGAAGTTCCTCTACATTTTACGCAATATGGTGTGTAATGTCCGCTAATTTGCTTATTATAAAATGTAATATCTTTGTTGGCACTGCTAAAGTCAAGACATGAGTGATTTTATAGCTCTTTTACCGACACCGGTGTAGCCGTTTCAGAGGTACAAGGGAACAAACCAACGAGACCTAAAATTGTCAAAGTTCGATTATCATCTGAAAAATGGCATCATCAGTTTAATCCTTACATATTCAACAGCGTAACGTCAAATATGGATTTACAGTTCATCACAGAAGAATATTCTTGTTCACAATATGTCGTTGAGTATGTCAACAAATCTTTTCAAAGAACTAGCCAATTGCAACGACAAATTATTTATTGCATATCATATTCTACTTTGTAATTAAATATGCATAAATCATATTATTACAATGGAACAATTATTTGTTACATACTGTTTATATATTGTTACGACGGTCTACTGATCGTCGTATGGTACAGTGGAAAACAAAATACAAGACACCAATGAAGTCGCTAATCACCAGCTTTAATTATCACAATTAAACAGTTTGTAATTAACAAGACAGCCTATTACAACTAATCAAATAAAAATTATTCACACGCAATAAAAATGTTAACTGATATAAAACACAATTGTATTACAATTGTTCAGAACAAAATCTTTGTTCAGCAAAATCTTTCCTACTCCAAACACATATGAGCAATCTTTTACACGTTTGAATCAGTTCACTCCTCACTCGACACTGAAGATGTCACTTATGGCGTGTGACCAGGACACATCCGTTTTATTACTGTATCCTCAATTAAGTCCTGATTCATAATCATAGTTTCCCTAGTCTGCTCGTTTCTTACTTTTTCCCCTCTCCACATTCCTGCCGTCCTTCTTAAGAACTCCTTTTACATTACTCTCAGCTCACTTTTCTGCGTTTCTGAAAGTGGCCAAATTTCATATTCACACAGAGCTACGCTTTGAACTAATATGTGTGAGACTAAAATAAACTTATCGGTTGTTAACTGACTTAGCTTCACGTATTTTACACGCGTTTTACATTATTTCAATTGCTTGTGAACGCATTACGTCCAGTACAGTTTTGCAAGCGTTAATCATTTCTTACTACTGTGTGTTAATCATCTACCCATAAATCAATGAAATGTTGGCGTCATATCTGTTGTTCCCAACTGTTGCAATAATACCTTTATAGTATTAGTGCACCTGTTTAAATTAATTATTCTGCACGCTAGTCTGGACATTATCGTGGTTGAAATATGAAGTGCAGTTTCCGCTGGTGAAGTATGAGTTGCAGTTATCTCAGGTTGTTGCAAGCGTCTGTGTTGATGAACGTATCCTGTGGGATGGTCTGTTTCAGGACCGTTCATCATCTCTAACTTGAGCAACTACCGGAGAAACCATAATTTATGTACTATACTGCTGAGAAAAACATCGGCGATAGCGCAAATGAACTTAGTTTCGTGCTTGAGTCGAGAAACATTAAGTAACAGAGTACAGACTTGAAACAAATCTGCATAAGCACGCTTATCAAGCAATTTGTAACGCAATTAATACAACGTTTAAAAGTAAGGAAAGGAAAGTGAAACTATAATTAAAATTTTTAAGTAACTGCAGATCCAATATTTTGAAAAATTGACAGATATTGGCAAGGAAACCGGTCAGCAGACAAAGGTTATCCGTCGACTGATATGGCGTATGTAGCGTCACAGAACGTTCCATAAAAAGAAATCATTTATATAGTAAGTTAGCATAGGAGGAAAGTGAAGTGAACAGTATCGAACCCAAGTAGTCCCAAAAAATTGTGTAATTTTGTATAATAATTATTTCTATCAACTTGAAAAAACGACCAAACTATGACTAAGACAAAACCCCATATATATTATTAAAGTGAATAAGAGTGAAAAAACCATAAGACACTATAAGAGAGAGAAATAATGTCAGAATCCACCAGAATGAAGTCAATAATTATTAAGTTTTATAACTATGAATATAGTATTAAAAACTATTTTTTGTGAATAAATGGACAAGATCCATCATTATATTATGTGATGTAAATAAAATAAATGTATTAAATGACTTAAATACATTATTAGAAAGAGTTTAAGTTAAAATAAAAATTGTATATTTGCAATGACAAAAAAATATTAATGTGTTGGATTTGAGACCATACACCAAGATTTCATGAAAAAATTAATTATTATCAGATTCAAATAAAAACTATATGTAATTGTCAAGCAGACAATAGTGAACAATTTATCTTAAATAAAGGAAGCTGTCAAATGAATAAAAAGCAGCCAAAATAGCCAAAAACAGTGTTAACTAAAAACATGTAATAGGCATCTAATATTGTATAATTTATGAATTTAATGTTGCCAAAATGCAACCAAACTGTATTAGAAAGCTGTAATATGATATAAAGCAACTATACTAATATACCTGACCAACTTTAACATTGTAATAGTCAAGTCAGCAAAATATTTACTTATACCATGTATGGCTGAAGCCAATTATCCAGTACAAAAATAATCTGATCTGGCTAAAATACTTACATAATACTAACAAAAATGAGATAGAAAGGTACAGTACATCAAAATACCTTAATAAGAAATAAACTCAGTTGAAAGTAAAATCAATTCTAAAAGAATTTAACTATTTAGAGTGAGATTTGTCACACCATAAAAAATGACATCTCAAGACAATCAATGATGCTATGTCATCTTGTGATAAATATAAAATATGTACAAAGTAACCAGGTATCACAAAAGATAGACAAAATAATAAACTCTGTGTGTATAGTGGTGAAATAACACATATATTAAGGAAAAAGACTAATCATTGTATTAGAAAACTGACAAGAATTTAGGCCATGAGCAGAGGCCATATAAAATTGTATTTATTTGTGTTTTATTAATGTTAAAATTTGTTTATTTTGTTGTAGGAGAGTAGTAGTAGTAGATGTCCAGCTTGTGAAGGGAACTTTATAACTCCACAGCAATTTTTATTATAAATATTGAGTTTTTAATGACTACAACTCAAGGTGAGGGTTGTAAATTGTAATGTTTGTTAGACTTAAGTTAATTAGATACCAATCATATTTAGTATCGCTAGATTCAGTAAAAAACAAGGAATCTAAATACATTAATGGCATACAAATTGTAAGTACTAATGTGAAACTGTTTGATAAATACCAGTGTAAATTTTGAAATATCCATTGTATGAAGAATAAGAAATTCGTTCTAAAAGCTTCTACGGAAGTGAAAATTGTTCTATGACATTCCATTTCGTTTATTCTCGAACAATCTAGAAAGAATTTTACACAAATATACCGGAAGTCGACGAAAACAGTCATCCCGATTTAGTATAAAAGCGAGACGAAATTTGACCAAAAAACACTTGAAGATTGAACGCCAGAACTGATGCATCTCACACAACACTGATCAACGCAGCTAAGGCGAAACCGAGAGGCGAAAAATCGACAAGACACGGCAGGAAGGCTTTTCCCATACATAGACATACCCGACTGACTTAACCTCAACGAGAGTCGCCAAAAAGTATCGCTGAAATAGAGCAGCGATACGGCAAATTCTAATAGAAAGCACGCAGCCAGAACGTCGACGGCCCAGGAGGGTCCCAACATTTAATAGAGAACGAATTCTGCTGTGTTCGCATTGACTGACTAACGTGATAAATAATTCCCCCGAACGTAAACAAAACAATACACTGAGCCTTCCTCAAAACTGCATGGGATCAGCGCTGCGGTGGCAGATTTCTGAATCAACGCTAAGCAGATTATTCGTAGTGGCGGCGTTTGAACGAGATTTTACTGCCAAACGTTTTGACAAAAAGTGCGGAAAAAGTAACGATCGAAAAAATTGACTTTAAATAGCTTCAGTGTACACCCGAAGAGGCGAGATCGAGAAACTACCCGAAGGAAGTGTCCAGTGAGAGAATAAACGACCATTGGAACGTGAGTTTACCAAAATTAAAATCATTGTTACCTGGTTACATTTATCACACAGTTGTACTTTACACGCCACACATACATCTTCAAATCACTTAGTTTTTTCTTGTAAGGCATCTAATTGATATGTCTTGGTAGTTCAAAGGAGTCACGTCCTGAGATTAAAGTTTTTTCATATATTAAACTCATGCTTGTCAACTGAGTCAGAATCTGAAATGCTAGCCGATACTTGATTGGACATATAAAAAATTGTCAATAATAATAACTTGTAAAATTTTTTCTCTGCAATTTTATAATTTTTATGAATGATAGTCCTTCAGACGATTTGTTTGTTGTTTTTAAAGAACTATTAAACTTAACTGATTTTTCAAAGTTAAACTGACTTGTTTAAATTTTTTCGTAGATTTAAAAAAATTTTATCAATCACATTTAATTTTTCTTGGAACAAACGTTTCCAAGTGGCGCCCACAAAAAGCATAGTTTTAAGTTGTGTTGCAGGACTACATCACTGCAGAGGATCCAGTCAACAGAGTAAGTAACAAAAGTGCGCGGAGGTAACGCCCGACATATTACAACACACAAACATTACTTTTCACCCAATATTTCTTTTTGTTATACGTTATAGATAAAATTATCATAAAAAAAGAAATTCACCATATACAAAATTATTAATGAAACATTTGAGTCTATGGTTGCGAAGTTTTGGGAGCTAAACAAGATGAACAGGAACCGTTTGAAAACAATGTAGATGTTGTACTGGCGCAGGTCAGCTGGAATTTCGAATACAAGATCAGTGATAAAGAAGTCAGTGATATTATTATAGGTATTATGGAAATATCTATGGACACAGTAGTCCAAAACTAACTTGTGTGTTATAGCCATTCCAGATTCTAGAAGGTGGATAACCAAGGATGGCCAGAGAGAGTATGGGAATCCACACCATATCGAAGAAGGAGTGGATAAGTCCAAGAAGACCACGGAACGTCGACGTCTAAGAAGCAATGGCAAACACAGTAACATGATTGGCGTGGCCTGACCGGTTACAATGACCCAAGATGCTACTTGAGCTGTAGAAAACGTCCTTATTATGTAATGTACAGAGCGTTCCTCAAGGAAAGGACACAGTTTCACAAGGAGATACTAGAGCTAAATATATAAGAAAAAAATGCCATTTACACGTAGACCCGGAAGTGTTTTGTTCTCGAGTTATGGCGTGTTGAAAATGTTGTCCATGTTTCTGTTTCAAAGGCGAAATAAATGAAATACGAAAATTCATGGAACACAAATTATGAAGAAAAGTCATTAATCCCATATGTTGAACTGAAATTTACAAAGAAAAAAATGATCAAAGACCTATATAAACTATTAGTTTTCATGAAAAGTGTTGAAAAATAAACAAAAATTGGAGTCAGCAAACTGATTGTAATAAGTTGTAATGTTTGGTATGCTAAAAATACTTTGCTAAATTGCTAATAAGCAACGGGAAATTAAAATAAAATTTTGTAGTAGAGAGTTTATTTGTAAGAAAACTGATGGAAGCCTAATTAACGTTAGTTAAAAACAAGTACAAGTTTCATAAATTTTACTTAATTAGAAACATGTTACGATTGGCGTCTTCTTAAAGAAGAGTCTTCTTTAAATGGCAAAAAATGTTAAGTCAGGTTAAATTTATAAAACTTTTATTTCTTTCAACTAGCGATATTTACACACATTTTGTCAGAATTAAGTTCTTTACAAATTGTATTTCATTTTTTTGTATTATCAATTTAACATAGTTATTGTACACAAACTACAAAAATTTTCCGACTGTAATTTTCTCTCCTTTGAACAGTTGTTGTTTTAAAAACTAGTGGTTATAAAGTTTGCTTCTTTTTTCAGGTTAAACAACAAACTGGACTATTAATATTGCCCCCGTAATTTGTGCTCCAGAAAGTTTCGTACTGCATTACTTTATCGTCGGAAGGGAAGTATGGTCAAAATATTCAACACGCCGTAACTCTTGAACGGCGTTCATATTCCGGAACTATGTTTATTTTTAGCTCAAGAATCGCGTGGTGAAATTGCACCCCTTCCTTCCAGAATACTCTATGTAACTGCAGAACGAGTAACTTTGTATAGTACCGGAAGTTGGGTACTACCTAACCGGGATAGAACAAGGAATCCGGATTACTGAAATGAGTAAAAGAATGCACAGAGAAGACAGAATAAAAACTGAAGATTTTAGGACACAATTGAACATATTTGACTGAGAATCAGCAGTAGAACAGAGAAAATAAACTTAAATATAAACAACACGTATAGGGGATGAATGGAACAAGACAGATGTAGGCAGATCAAGAAGACTGTGGCAGTTTGCGGGCTAAACGGACAAGTTACATGAAGTGGAGAAGAAGAAGAAGAAGAAGAAGAAGAAGAAGAAGAAGAAGAAGAAGAAGAAGAAGAAGAAGAACAACAACAACAACAACAACAACAACAACAACAACAACAACAACGACGACGACGACGACGACGACGACAACAACAAAACAACAAGGAGAAGAAGAAGAAGAAGAAGAAGAAGAAGAAGAAGAAGAAGAAGAAGAAGAAGAGTGACATCAGACAGGATGTCAAAGTTCTGGGAAAGGGAAGGTTAGGAAGTATACAGTCGCACCCAAAAACAAAAAACGCTGTGTGTGCGGTATTGTTTTGAAACTGCCAATTAATTTAAGCCAGTTTCTATGGTTTGTTAACATAGACTGAAGCTGAGTGAGACCTCTGAACATATATTGAATGGCATATACGTAACCAAGATGTGACCATGCCATGAAAATTGAAAAGATTACGTGAGATCAGACCAAAGAGTGTATAATGTAACAGTTCGTTTCAAAATTAATAAATAACGGGATAGCAGCAGTGAAGACGATTTGAGTTATAATAACAGCCAAGGAAACATTTGTGGGGTGGAAGAATTGAGCTAAATATTTGTAATTGGTTGTAAGTGATTAAATGTGCTATATTACTTAAACAGTTTTGGTATCATTTTTTCATTAATATTGTCTCTCCTGTTCTTTATGGACAATTTACATCTGTTATTTTTTAAAACACACACAGTCATTTTACATTCGAGCCTGTTATTGATGTTACTTATTCAAACAAATTAAGTTGCCAGGGTAATGTTGACTATAATCCTGGATTTTGTTGTCCATGAGACGTGTCCGTTGATTAACTAATTATAAATATATAACTACTGACTTGGAACACTAATTTTTTATTGGTAAAAATGTTAAACTTTTACCTTGTAGCTTGAACTAGTTTTCGTCAGCTTCATCAGAGGCTCATTTTTACCGATATTACGTTTTTTCTTGAATCGTAACATGTACACAAACTACATGTACTTCAAGATATACAGTGTTTGTTAATGTCTAGGCTCGACTAGAAGATCTGGAGAAAGACTGCAATAGACACAACATGCCAAATTACTGTTTACAAAATAATTGCAGTAGGCCTACTAAATGTTAAAACATTTTCTAACTCGGTGAAACCTTTGTATGGTAACTCTGTTGTATCTATTGCTTGTTTCGTCTTACAAAACGTCCATATGTACTGTTAAGTAGTGTCGAAATAGAAATCAAAATCAAAACCTCCGTACGTAGACTCGTCATTCAGGGAGAAGGCTAATATTTTCAAAAGGCCTTTTTCTACTCACGTGTATAACATTCTTCCCGCGTTATCCCCACTACAAAGTGTGTAACTGCTTTATGTCTGATTATTTTAACTATATTATTGTATTATTACTTCAATAAAGTCGACGTCTACTGATTAAGTAATTTAGATTATTCAATAATCATATGCAAATTAGTAAGCCTGTGCTTAACATGATTTTAACTCATAATTCTCACAAACATTGTGTGTACGATTCTTACACGTGCAGTATGCCTTTGCAGCATTATAGGTGGAACGTACATGAGTGAAATTCTATGAAGTAAAGTTAATTTTTTACCTATTCTTGCAACATTCCCTCCTTATAAGTTGCGTATTGTCGTTTCTCCAGGAAAAAGCCCTCCTTGTAAAGAAAAGAATGAGGAAAACCAAAATTGTGCACCTTGTTTCTAAATTTTCAAACCCCCCCCCCGAAACAAAAACCTGGGTGCGCCACTGGTAGTACTCTAACTGCACTAATGAATTCAACCTTGCTTCAGTAGTTGAAGATCAGATTTGTTTCGGAACTCTAATCAAATCAGTCGGTCAACACTTTCCTCGTTTGTGGTGAGAGATACGCCTCGATATATCAGCGGTGAAGTGATAAACGTTGCTTTAGTGATTATTATGAGCCTTTTCGTCGTCAGTATAAAGTGACGCATATAGACCTCGCCAGATGTGCGATATAATGTGACAAACCCGCCTTATATGAAAATGTCAGTTTTCCATATTCACGTTTCTTGAAATGTGATTCATCTTTACGCCAAAAATAATATATGACGTTTGTAATATTTGGGCATGCATGTGCTTATGTTTTGAATTACGTCACTGCAAATACGAGTATATGTTATACATATAAACAAAGTTTTGTGTGTGTGTGTGTGTGTGTGTGTGTGTGTGTGTGTGTGTGTGTGTGTGTGTGTGTGTGTGTGTGTGTGTGTGTGTGTGTGTGTGTGTGTGTGTGTGTGTGTGTAGGGTAGATGTAATAAAAAATATGTTCACCGCTTCACCGCCAAAAAATGGGTGTAGATCTCTCAGGAGTACTTTATTATAAGTCAGTACAAATCCAGCAGCATATGCTGACAATATAGCCATCATAACCCGATCAAGTCCGGCTGCAAGGGAGACATACGCGTACTTAAACCTGAAAATAAGTACAAAAGAGTTACTTATCAATAAATGTGGATAAAAACTAAATAAGTCAGACAAAGTCTACCCGACCCAGGCAAAATTTGATTATAGAAGAAGACTGTATAAAAGCAGTCGGAGGTTTTAGATACCTAGGAGCGACATATCTGAAGACGGGAATGAAGAGGCAGAGATAAGGAGAAGGATAACTCCAGCCAATAAGGCCTACTTCGCGCTTATCACCACCTTTAAGTCAAGAGCTATTCATAGGCAGACAGAAATGCGCATATACAAAACTATCATACAACCCATCCTGTGCTATGGCAGTGAAACCTGGATATTAACACAAAGAGCGATTGAACGCCTGAAGATATTTGAAAGGAAGCTCCTGGATCCCATATATAGACATAATGATGAGATATATTTTCACTTCAACGAACCAACTGTAGAAGTGTACATAAAACTGAGGAGGCTTCAATGAGCTGGCCATGTCGTAAGAAAGGATGACAAAAGAACACCTAAAAGCTCGTTACGGGGAGTATGGCAAAAAACCAAAAGGATGTTAAAAGAAAAGATAGGAAGATGCTGTCGCTGTGGATGCACGAGAGATGTTGGGAGTGCGCGAATGGAAGTCCTTTGCTACTGATAGACAGAGGTGGAGGGTCAGGATAGAGGAGGCCAAGGCTCGACTTCGGGCTGTAGCGCCATAGGAGGAGGAGGATTTTCACTGCAAGAAACATATACGCGTGCGAGCCTAATACTCCCAACACAGACACAGACACACACACACACACTTAAAACCGTATTATACTTTGGTTCTTTAAGTACCGTCTCTCTGGAAAGGTTGGCAATCATAACGCCAATCTGAATTTTAGATTCAGTTGCTCTAAACAAATCGATTATCGTACACTTGAACCATTGTCTTAGG
The DNA here is from genome assembly GCA_034769895.1 of Magicicada septendecula. Taxonomy (NCBI): domain Eukaryota; kingdom Metazoa; phylum Arthropoda; class Insecta; order Hemiptera; family Cicadidae; genus Magicicada; species Magicicada septendecula. The sequence continues at coordinate 824,614,536 of CM068368.1, forward strand.
TTATGCAACCAAGAAATACATCTTCTGCCCCGACTTCTTCTGCCTTGTATTATTCACTGTATTGTTAACTGTAGAAGTTGATATTTTTCTCATCTCATTACTTGCCCTAGATACTGAAGATTCCGTAATTTTTTAATACCTATTACTTCCACTTTCTTCCTAATCCTTCTCAGTACCTTGTCGTCTGCGACATTACATCTTAAACTAATTCTCAAGATCTTTCTGTAGGCCCATATTTCGAAATCCTCTAGTTTCTTCTAGGTGGTTTTCTCTTACGTCCAGGCTTCCAACCTTAAGTGGCGTTGAGAACACGTAACACATCAACCGTCTGATTCTGAGAATCAGGCAAAGGACTCGGCTGCACAGCACTTTCCTTACTCGACAGAAAACGCTCCTATTCTTGATGTAATCTCTTCCGCGTAGTCTTTATTTCATTATCTAAAGTACCCAGATACTTACACTTTTCTGCTCTTTGTATTTGCTTACCCTTGACCACTATATTATACTTTGCATACACAAACTTAATGAAAAAGAGCAATCACAGTAAGTCATAAGTGTATTCATAAGCAATGCTCTGAATTATTTATCAGCGAGAGTGACAGATCGTCCTGGAAATCCGGTATGGTAAACGATTGTCCCGGTGTCCCGCGAGTGGACTACTGCGACGCTGGTTTGTCCCAGGTTTTAAATATTCTGAAGTATAATTTTTTTTTTATGATGAATATGAAGAAAAGGAAGAGTGTAAAAGAAAATAGACATGAAAAGTGGGTACATTTCTTTAGAAAATTTGAAGGTACAAAGCAGTGTTCTCAAATTCTAAAATCGTACAACTATTTGTTCACAAAACCGTCTCACAATGGCAACGTGGAATATTCTCGTATATAGAAATTCTGTGGTTTGAAGACAAAAGCAGGCTAAAAGTTAATACATTGGTTAGGATTCTTCAAGTTCTCTACAATATGCAAAAGGACTGCGTGAAATAGTACTAATATTAATAATAACAATAGGTAATAGTGATCATCATCATTTTTTTAAGTGATGACCTCCACATCTCCCGTTATGACCATCCCAACCTTTTTGAAGATTTCTAATAGGGAAGCAGAATGACTATAATCTGATGTGAAGGGTGCATAGAACAGTATGAATCCCTTGGGGTGTATGCATTCTATCTACCTGTGACGTATTTCAAGGGGGGGAACGTCGATATACAAAAGAAGAAAGGGAGATAACTACATTTATATAAAACAAACAACAAGTAACATGAATTTATACACAACCCACATTTATAAAATGATTAAATGTCCTAGTCAAAGTCTCACTCAAGTATCTTCATAAAGTCCATCCTAAAGCCATTAATATTCTGACTGAAACAATCAACGTCTTTACTGTCACAAACTCTCCCTGTGACCATTCCCAGAGGCATCTATCTCAATAAGGCCGTGAGTATTCTTGAATAAAAAAAGTAAAACATTTTTTTTAATAAAACGCTTTTATTTAAAATTAACAAAATGATCAATGTACTAAAAAGGATAAAATAATTTATTTTATACCAAATACATTAACAACAATTGAAAATAACGTTTATTAATCACAAATTTTTGTAACATTAAGTATCCCTGATAATAAAAGCGTGGGCGCCTAAGGAATGATATTATACCATGTTTAAATCAATCTTCAATAAAAAAGATCTATAACTGATACTACTTGTTCTACATTTATTTGATTATTGAGGAATTAAATTTTTCAGAGTATGCATATATGTGTACATTTGTCTTACAAGTACAATCATGCGCAATTCCAAAATCTACATTCTATAAAGAGAATCATAGTATAACTAAATTTGGAAAAATAGCAGATATTTAAAGATTCCTTTCCATTGAATCAAGTTATAACATTACACTTCACATTACAAACTATTATTAAGAGGGGACGTTGAAATTAGGATTGTCAAGGATTATATTATTAAATTAAAAAAATACACAATGCACTGAATATAAACAAATAGTTTTTATAGTATTTTTTAGATACAAAATTCACTTTGATATTGATTAATTATATTTTCGAATTCATGTTTAAGATCACATTGTCTAAATGAAGGCGCCCATGCTTTTATTATCAGTGATAGTAAATGTAGAACAAATAGTATCAGTTATAGATCTTTTTCATTGAAGATTGATTTAAACATGGTATAATATCATTCCTTAAGCGCCCACGCTTTTATTATCAGTGATAAATAAACGTTATTTTCAATTTTTGTTAATGTATTTGGTATAAGATAAATTATTTTATCATTTTTAGTACATTGATCATTTTGTTAATTTTAAATAAAAGCGTTTTTTAAAAAAAAGTTTTTTTACTTCTTTTTATTTCACACTTTTTAGTTAAATTTATTCTTGGGAAAGATACAAGATTTCAAAGAAATGATAATCTTTCTAGAAGGAATCCCAATCAGATCCAGACAGGTGGTGAGCTCCTAACAGCACGAGGGTGTTCGACGTATCTTTTTATTTGATTTCACCTACTTTTGTTATAAAATCAGCGAATCAAGAGTATAGAGGTAAGAGAAATATGTTAATAATAACATTATTTAAAGTAACTGTATTTAATTACACCTTTCTTGAGCTAGTTTTAAACACCAAACATTAGTAGTTAATCGTCATGGTGTTTGGGTTAGGATTGAAAATATGGAGTCCTGTCGTCACGGGGCAATACCGCGCAGGATGCACGGTATTGCCCCGTGGTGAACGCTATTGCCCCATATGATATTTTTTATGGAATATATTCCATATATAATTAAATTTTTTAAAGTGTGTGAAAACTTACAAGTTTGTTCTTTTACAGATGGTGAGAAAAAGAATCAGAACGACAGAGAGGGGGAAAGGGTGGACAGAACATGAAATGAATTGTGCACTCCAAGATGTTATTGAAAATGGAAAGCCACAGAGGGAAGCTGCAAGAAGGTACGGAATACTTTTTTCTACTTTAAGAGATAGGTTAAAAAGTGGGGATTGTTCTAAAGTGAGCTTAGGCAGACAGCCTACATTTTCTAAGGAACAGGAAGAAGACAGCTAAGCACGTGTTATTGTTAGCAAAGACATTTTACGGAATATCACCTGTGGAGTTGAGAAGATTAGTGCATGAGTATGCTGAGGCAAATAATAGTCAGCATAATTTTAACAAATCATCCAAGATGGCGGGGCAGGATTGGCTCACTGGGTTTCTTACAAGAAATCCATCAGTCAGCGTTCGAAAGCCTGAGGCTACGAGTCTTAATCGGATCTCAGCTTTTAATGCGAACGAAGTTAAACTTTTTTTCTCTAACCTCTCCTCTGTGATGGCAATCCATAAATTTGATGGCTCTAGAATTAATAATTTTGATGAAACCGGCATATCAACGGTTCAAAAGCCAGGGAAAATTTTAACACCCAAAGGAGCTAAACAAGTTGGCTCAGCAATAAGCTGGGAGCGTGGGAAAAACATTACAGTGTGCTGTGCAGTGAGCGCCAGTGGGGCATATGTGCCTCCCATGTTTATTTTCCCACGGCTTAGGATGACCCCTGCTCTACAAAGAGGGGGCCCACCAAATTCAATATATGACTGTAGCAAGAATGGTTGGATAACAGAAGATCTCTTTCCAAAGTGGCTGAAGCATTTTGCGAACTGTACTAAGGCATCCAAGAACCATACCATTCTTTTGATTTTAGACAATCACACTAGCCATGTGTCCCTAGAAGCCTACAACTTTTGCAAGGACAACGGAATAGTAGTCGTTACACTACCACCACATTGCTCTCACAGGCTACAACCTTTAGATGTGACCTTTTTCAGCAGCTTGAAAGCTTCATTTAATCAAGAATGTGACAATTTTATGAAGTCTAACCCCCACCAGAAAATAACGCCCTACGACATTTGCCCTATTTTCAGCAAAGCCTTCACGAGGATTGCAAATACAGAAAAGGGTGTCTCTGGCTTCAGCAAAACAGGAATTTTCCCTCTAGACCCTACCAAATTTAGTGACGACGACTACGTGCTTTTCCATCCAGAAGAAGAGACAGCTTTAGGCCTACCAGTTGCTGAGGATGATGGCGCTAAAAATGATGAAACTGTGCCGAGTCTAAGATAGATTCGGCGCGTGTTCGGTATTTAACGTCAAAGCTGACGTTAAATGCTGTACTGTATTTAGCGATTGAGATAAACAATCTGCAGCTGTTATAATCTAGAGCGCTTGATCGGTGCTGCACTCTAGTGCCCGCCGCTGTTTGCAAGCGAGAAAGCGGAACTGCGTTTCTAAAAATTTGTCTCTGGTTGATCGTCGTCCTGTTAGCTTCGCTTGCTTTCTACTCCGACAGAGAAGAGAAATTGTTGCACCATCTTCTACCTATGGCAGGCTAAACAATTACAGATCTGCGGTAAGTTATGGCAATATGATTATATACTTCAATTTAAAGTTTTACGAATGAAAAATTGTTTAATAAGGCCACATTAAGTAAATTCAGATAACCTATTACGCCACCTCGTGGTGAAAAGTAAAATGCGTAATTCTGAGTAAGTTAGATGCAACCTTTATTAGTAATTATAGTAACACTATATCAATTTCAGAAATCTTAACTAAGGCACCAGAACTGAGAAGAATGTAAATGCAAAAAAGTATTTGTTTAATAAGTACAGACATAGATGTAATCAGGTAACCTCTCCCACCACGTGGCGAAATAGCCTATGTGTAAATTTTATTAATTGTATAACAAGCTGAATAATTATATAACCGTAATGGAATTATGTTAACCCACAGGGGTAAAGTTTATAATATGGAATTTAACAAAACTAGATGTTTTCAAAATAGGGCCTGGTGGCCATATAACCTTTGCCAAGTGTGTCAATTATCATTTTTAAATAGCCCTAAAGCTGTGTTAATATTATATATGGGTTTTGGTGCGTGTGAGGTTTCTGGGGGAATTTGTTTTGTGAACTCTCGCTGATAATATGTTGTATGACCAGGGTCCCTCGAGGAAGACGGGGAACCAGCTCCAACCTGAACTTTTAACAACCAGACTCTCTCTCTCAACTTCATCTGCCGGAGGAGAATAGCGAAGACTAACCACAAACACCCTATCATGTAGGCCAGGAGATCACCACTTCACACCCATGGAAAAAAATAAGGTGAAATCAATCGATATTATATTTTTTACTCAGTGTGATGTAACTCACTAGAACCAGTGGACATTGAGTCACTCTACAACAATGACTTTAAGTTTTAAACATTTTAATTGGGTCCCCGGTTAACGGGACAGAATAGTGCGTGGACTTGGGGGGGGGGAATCTTTTGTAAATTTTGTAATTTTGTTTGTATAATCTGTGAGTCCAGGGGCTGACATGCATCTGTGGCTGCTCACCATTCAGACGTGTAATTTCCTTCTTATTTCCAGTATAAGGGTTTCACTAGTGCTACTAATTCATTCAATCAACTTGTAATTTCTCTGGTTCAATTTAGTTTTCATTTTATATATTAATTTCTCATTTTTAAATTCAGTTTGGATTATATAGGGATAGAAGTTTCTTTGGTAGTTAAGTCGGGTCACCAGTTTAATCCTGTATAGGTGCATTTTCATGCAGAGTTAAACATGCTGTTGGGACAGGTTGAGTTATGCACTATCTTGCCTAGGAACATGTCGGCCTGTGGGCCAAATTACTTTAAAAGGGTTATAAGCTTTATGACACGTTCCGGTTTTCAAGACTTAACTAAATTTATCAATATTTAAATTCTTTTAATTAATTATGATCACTGTATTCTAAATTTTATTTCTCCCAGTCTAAGTGCCCAGTGTGGCAGCATTATATAATAGTATCAGGCACTTTGCCAAATTTTGAATTTAGTATGTCCTGGGGGCTACCGGTGTTGCATATATAATCAGATACACATGTAATATGTTATACACATATAATATGTTATACACATATTAAATTAAAACCTAATATGGATTTTCATAAATTGTTAATGATGTACCTCATGGGGTAGAAAAGGGTGTGGCAAGAGATATATGTTATAATTGTCCTGTGTTGTGGAACATGTATATGTATTGTATATTCGTGTGTGTATTTTTGGGGGTTATATATGTATTGTACAATCGTGTGTATTTTTGGGGGGTTAGATATAGGGCTAAAAAGAAAATATAAAACATAGGGTTTATATATATTTATTAATTTCTAATGACAATTTTGAAAGGGAGAATAAGGATTTATAATTATTAATTTCAAAAGACATTTTTTTAAAGGAGAATATAGATTCTATCTCTATTAATTTTCAATTAATATTTTTAAAGAGAATTAATTATTTTTAATTAACATTGTTAAGGAGCGTATAGATTTTATCTCAATTAATTTTCAATTAATTTTTTTTAGAGAATATAGAAAATAAATTTTATATTTATTAATGATATTCAAGTAACATTTTTTAAAGAGAATTAATTATTTTTAATTAACAATTTTAAGGGGAACATAGAATCTAAATGTTATATTTATTGATTTTTGTAGGTAACAATTTTAAAGGAGATAGAATAATAAAAAAGGATTTTATTGATTGTTAATTTTGTGAGTTTTAATTGCAAGTCCCGTCTCACTGGATCCAGCGCATTTTTGGCTTCTCTAGGCTTTGGTCTAGTTTTAATTATCTTGTGGCCCCTCTTTAGAAAAAAAAAAAATTTCAAAAAAATTTTCAAAAAAAAAATAATTTTTCTTCACCAGTCAAAGTTAAAGAGGGGTTACAAAACTAATGAGAACGTTGTGCCTTGTACTTCAAAGACAGCCACTGATGTCCTGGACGATGTAGACGGAGACTTACAAGTCAGCCTGCAGTTGGACTACGATTCAAAGAATTATCCCCATTACCAGGCCCTCTCAAGTTGAAGAAAAGTCCCAGACAAAAGCATTCCTCAATTTTCACTTTGACTCCCAACAAAGAGGTTTTAGAAAAAGCTGCAGAGATTAAAAAAGCCAAATTAAAGAAGAAAGAAGAAAAAGAAAGAGCATTATCTTTATGAAAATCAAAGTTAAAACCTAAAGGAGAGAGCAAGTTCAGAAGGTTTGCATATAAGATAAGGCCTCAGCAATCTGACAAAAAGAAATGTCACCGGAACATATCTTTTGAGTCGTCTGCCCAAACTCTGCAATGACGATGAGATGGATGACATTGATCCTAAGAATTTCGGAGGAACTCCTGTCAAAACAGACATTGGAACATCTGCTGACAAGGATTCCGTTTGCCTCCTCTGTGGAGAGTTCGTGAAAAACAAAGAGCTATGGTTTCGGTGCGTGCTTTGCAGTGGATGGGTGCATTCCGAGTGCAGTGGATGTGATACTGCTGAAAACTTTATTTGTGACTATTGCCGTTGAAAGTAGGCCCTAAATGTCAACTGAGAAAGCTTGAGTCCATTTTGTTCATGTTTTAATTTACCAGGAAAAGAACTTTTGGTTTTTTGGTCTTTATCTGACATTTTATAATTAGTTACATTTTACATTTTGGTATTATAAATAAATTCTGAAGTTCTAATTTGTTCAATTATTCTATTTTTACCCAGTTTTTCCCGTTTTATATGTTGCACGGTATTACCGCTTATACTGCACGGTATTACCCCAGCCCTTGGGGCAATACCGTGCAGAGTAACATTTTTGTAAAATACCTGTATAAATTTAAATAGATTTAATATTCCAAATATCACACCAAAAACTTGTAGGGGATTAAGTGTTTGACAAAATGAGATGATTCCCTATTTGATTGAGTTCAGAAAGTTAAAAAAAAAATAATTTAGCTTAAGTGCACGGCATTACCCCGCTCTCCCCTACACATATAAAACTTGGCTTATGAATGCGACTACATTTAACTTATAATCTGTACATTGGTAAATATATGTATGTATTTTTTTTCATAATATTGTATTGTCACGTGATTCAAGTGTGTATGCAAAATTTCAAGTCGCTATCACATCGGGAAGTATGCGAAAATTCGATTTGAAAAATCCACTTTAGACCGACGGGAAAAGCAAGTTAAATAAAAGCGTTTAATAACACATTTTGTAGTGCTCTTTTATATTGAGGGTCATAATGGCCCAGTGTTCACAATTGGCCTCATATGAAGAAAAACGTTGACTGATGCCACGACATTGTAGTTAAAAAAACTCGTTTTTGGACCGCTACAGTATTCTGATCGGTGCCGTCCCTTGTATTCCACAAGTCACTGAAGAGTACTCCAGAATAAAATATAAATAAATAAATAATAATGATAATAATAATAGTAAAAATAATTATACGAGTTTAATATTATTCGTGCTAATTCTTATGAAGTACAGTAACGTGCAATAAATTATTCTGGAAGAAAAATTCATGCTGTAAAATGTGCTGGATTTTGGCTCAGATAATTCGTATACAAGTGTTGTACTTGAATCATTTCATTGTAAAGTGACTTAAAGATTTTAATCACCGTGCTCGTCTGTTCAGCAGTATGCGCGAGTTAAAGGGACAGTCTGAGAGAACTACAATCGTGTTTGTTTCCTGATTTCACAACCGATGTTTTCAAATAAGCACACTTGGCGTCGCTTCAAACACAGTTATCTCTTATAGACACAAAGTGCTTTATAGTGTTTCATTTTGTTCGTCCTGTTTCCAGTATAAAATACACCTGCATGTGTATGTGTCGGAATGCTCACTCTCATATGATTGCTTGTGACTATCTGCGTTCCGACCCGTTTCACGTGACGAGAGCTTCGCGCACACGAAGCTGACAGCGATTTTGCAACGTCGAGTATCGTATGTGAAATTTACCGGACACCGAAACTGAAATATTTATATAATAACTCTCTCTCCCCGCTCCCGAACCGCCACATAGTGGACAACTGCACACGCTGTTTTGTATATATATTTTTTTGTGTCTACGCTCGATTACAGTCTCTGACTCGCAGCCAACTTTCACTATCGTAAAGACACAGACGAATGCAGGATTAATATTTACATTAAATTATTAAATAAACCGAGAACAGCTCCTAGAGTTGGCCCGATCAATTGTGGAGTACGACAAGGGTGTCCATTATCGCCTTCTCTTTTTAATTTATACGTATATTAACGATGTCACACAAAACTGACAGATGTGTCTTCCAGAACATTTTATGATTGGTCACTCTACAATTGACACTTTGTTGTTTACGGACGAACTCTGTTGTCTGTCTGTCGAACTCTGAAAACAGATTGCAGATGGGTATACATTTGTTAAATCGAATCTGCAAGGAACCTGGATTGCAAATATCCACACTTAAGACCAAGGTGATGGCTTTTCGGGGGCCTGATCCCGTACGGGTAAAAATTGTTATAGATGGTACTGACCTGGAACAAGTTAGAAATTTTGAATACCTGGGCTACAGCGTGTCTTATAATGCAAGCAACGACGTTGTGAATAAGTTGCGTAAGTTCAACCTTATGTGCGGGACCATTAGACGAACCCTTAAGTCAGCAAGTAAAGAAACACGCCTAAAATTCTACAAGCTGATGGCTCTTCCCACACTTCATTATGGGTCTGAGAATTGGACTTTAACGAAAGGTCCAGTCGCATCAAGCGGCTGAAATGAGATTTCTCAGGCACGTGGCAGGGTATACTCTCCATGATCATAGAAAAAACACAGATATAGCCTACGGCAGGAACTGAATATTATGAGTATACTCGACAGGATCGCCCAGTATCTGCTGAATTGGTGGGAACATCTTTGCCGAATGGATGACTGCCGCTTTCCCAAACAACTATGGAACTATAAACCGAGGGACGCAGAAGTGTGGAACGTCCGAGGAAGCGCTGGAGTGACCACCTCTAATCTTTGCCTATTTGAGACTGGAAGAAACCATCCTTGGTTTAATCCTTGAAGATGATGATGATGATGATGATGATGATGAAGTTATTATATAACATTAAAATTATTCAACGTCTGAAACAATGTATTGAACTGTGCCGTTCTTTCAACCTTCTTATTGAGCGTAGGGGATCTTAGTTCAAAAAAGCACTCGAGTTCTTACTTCTTTTCGCTGATTTCAACACTTCTTTCCATGTCAGTGCAACTTTCCACAACTGTCTCGGAGTATTCCTTCTTAAATTGTTAAGGTTGCCTTCATCTTCTTTTGCCCGGGTTCTTGTTTATTCACTTTTACAAGGGATCTCGTGTAACCTTTCCCCTCTTTCCTTAAGACTTAACTTATTCGTCCCCGTGTCCTTCTCTTTGATTTTTGGTTAATAGTTGTTTTTACTGAAAACTCCATAATCCGAACTTATTTTGCTTGACCGGAAAATTCGAATCCTTTTTAGACACATATTAAAGTTAATGGGTCTTTTCTTCTAGTTAAAATTATATATTTTCTTCTACATGTGATAATGTGATAAATATTTTCATTTCTTTGCATTAAACGGGCTCGTTTAATATCAACGCCTACAACACTTGGTGTGTGTGTGTGTGTGTGTGTGTGTGTGTGTGTGTGTGTGTGTGTGTGTGTGTGTGTGTGTGTGTGTGTGTGTGTGTGTGTGTGTGTGTGTGTGTGAAACAAGAACTTGTGCTGTTGAACAAATAACAATGATAATGGAAGCAAATCAAGATTTTATTCTTAACATATGCCTTAATTAATATACTATACGGTAATAATTACGATAAACGCTGAGTGACAATCAATACTTATTGAGTCATAATTCTAACAAAATATTGGTTTGAATATTAGGGATAATTTATATTTAAATAACAAATTTTTACTTCCATGTTCCGTAAGGAAATGGAAGTATGGTGATCGCGAAAGAAATCGTGTTCGAGATAAGGGCTGATTCTGATTGTACTACCCTCAAAACATGAAGAAAAGAAATTTTCCGGAAAGTGTGTGTGCGTGTGTAGAATGTTTTCTATGGCGAACGGTAACTGCCGCAAATTCAAACAGAATCAAATAATTGTTTGCACATGTTTGTAGAGGACTCAAGGCCTGTTGATTTTGGTGAAGATCGGTTACGGGAAAGGGGTAGTTTACCTGCAATGTTTTATGTTTTAACAAGAGTGAAGTAGTTAATTTTGATAAATAAAGTATCCTGAAAAGAAGGTCATAATAATCATTTACCTGTGTACGGCAATTTATCCTTTTATCATAATAAACGGCAATTACCTGTGTACTTGTAACTGTATTGAAACATTGTATACACAGTAGAGATAGTTCGTTGAAAGGTTCGTTTTTTGTTAATAGTACGTTAGTACCATCTGTGGCAGGCTTGTTCCCCGTTTTTTACTCATTATGCCGATACACTTTCTGTTATCGTTATACGCTTAACAGCCAATGCCACGACGCTATTCTTAATTGCTGTAGCGTGGCGTCCATGTAACCGCTGTTGCCTGCTGCAACAGTATTGTTGCCTGCTGCAACAGTATTGGAAATAAGAAAAAATAATATTGATTATATCACAGAATAAATACTTCAGTTATTGAATAATTTGAAATCCGAACAATATTAGTAGGGAAACTTGAAGAAAAGCGTAGCATTGCTTTCGAACTACTGGGCACTTGCACCATCGTGTGTTGCCCACTCAGACATCGGCAATGTTTTACTGCGTACGGTCATTGACCTCCTAGTAGTTGTCACTGTACAAACTGAGGAGTGGGGACACATTCGTCCACCCAATGTGTTGCCGCTGTATAAACCGGCAAAACGCTCAGTTAGCAGCTGTGTTCGTTTTCGGAACTGACGTGCAGCAGATACTACGTACCTATTTGTGTTTTGTTCGTTTAGTCATGTTTCTCTCTGTTTGTCTTTATTATTTTTAATTCGATTATTTATGTTCTTGAACCGGAACCCTTTTCTTAAACACTTGGTACAAGAACAAATACGAATTAATTTTTAGGTAAAGTTTTAGGCCTACCATAACCAGCAACAGGTGTTATGTAGCCTACCCACGCCACGCCACTGCTTAATTGCGACTTCGTTTTGTAACTGAACTGAATGGACCACGTTTTGTTGCTTTTGTTAGTCTGTTTCGGATGTTATTCTCCTTTCCCCCTCTCACACTTACCGTACTCCGAAAGAAGCACAATGACGTCATCTGATGAGTATCGCATGTATATTTTTTTCTCTCGTATCAGTACCCTTCTCATTTCTTTCACTTTCTTTACATACATCTGGATTCAGTATTCTCTGATCCACTACTAAATTATGTATCATGTAGTTCATGTTTCTGATATTAATGGATTTTAAGCAGACGTTACCCATACTGTGGACCTGTTAACTTCCTGTTTCCTAAACAGAAAATTATTACCATTATGTCTGGCGTGTGAAATAAAACAGCACATATACTGTACCGCACAGTCCATTACCACAACGTTCAATAATCTCGCGCAGACGGCGTTTTGTTTATTCTGGTGTCCATTTGTGTTTGACGGGTTTATCAACTTATACAAACATAAATATCCACAAATTGACTGCAATAATCCTTATCGCAGTACGCCATAACTTATCAAACTAATCGAGTTGTTTAATTTCGAAATGTTTGCCACGAAACATTAACTTGTTAAATTGTATACAAGTCGAATATAAGGTTTTTATGTCAGTTACTCGATCCGATTATCTGGTTTTGCATACGTCCATATGTGCTATTTTTTACGCTTTCGTCTATTTATATCTTTCTTGTTGCTCGTCTCTTGCTATCCGGTCAGATCACTGTCATTTCCGTTGCCAACAAATCCGTTTTTCTTTGTTTTGAATCAAATATTTGTTAACTTTGTCAAATTTTGTTGCTTCCCTGCTATATACACTTTTTCCTCGAACGAGGCCTTTCGGTTTCGCAACCATTATCAAGTTCTTCCTACAACAACATTAAAATACCTACTTCCCTTATATATATACTAACCCTCCCACGCATCACCGGTTAGATTCAACCAATAGGAGGCAGTACTTACCGCCCAGTCCTTGTTAGCCCCGCCCCTTACTCAGTCAACCTGACCTCGTCATATACATTATCCTCTAGAAATCTAAGATTTAAAATCTAAGATAGATTTCTAGAGGATAATGTATATGGAGAACTTGATAATGGTTGCGAAACCGAAAGGCCTCGTTCGAGGAAAAAGTGTATATAGCAAGGAAGCAACAAAATTTGACAAAGTTGTGATGAAGACTGCTAACATAGAGAAAATACTGCAAATATTTGTTTTCTTGATGCCTTTCTCTCTCTTCATTGTGTGTAGTCCGTGCGGAGTAACGTACGTCGAGAATCTTCATAAAGATTTGGTTGTGATATAGTTTATGTATTCTCATACATTACGTAGAGTCGTGTTTATAATATTATGACAGTAAACCGTTTAGGTTTCTGTGGACTCATCGAATTTACCTTGTATATCATTTGTTTCTATACGATGTGCCCCGTATTTTCTTATGATGTGTCCTGAATATGCCATTATTCTGGAAGATGTTACTGTCAGAAGAGATCATGACCTGAATTCTTCTTGATCATCTCTGTCAGGATGGTGTTCACACCATCCTGTTCAGAAATAATGGCGAAACTACAATTCAGAGCTGTCTTTGTCTTCCAGTATAAAAATATTCGGCACGTTTCCCTTACTACCTTTACTAGTAAAAAGCTTTATTTTCATGGTCAGTCGGTCTTCGGTTTTTAATTATGAACTGCATGAACTGATTAATTTACTTTTATCAGCATGAACTGACTAATTCCAAGGGGGTATTTACGGGATGCCAAAGGTCCCCCCGGGGGTCGAAAACAGTTGAATTTTGTTAATCTCTTAATTTTTAGGCTGTTTTATTTTTTCAGCTGTGTACGCTAATATAGTAGTAACTCTTTTTCAAATATACAAACAGGTTTATTGCACCTGATATTCTTAAGCAAGTTCAAGTGAGGAAATCATTAACTAATTCGCTAATTCCAGTATTAAAAGAAAAACTGTTATACGTTAAGTCCTTTCATCCTTTCAACGTACAGATGAGTCGTAGCTTAAGAAGTTAAAAGTTATGTTTTTTTCACATTTAAACACAGAGAGTTTGTTTCAACCAATGCAACTGTATTAGTTTCCACAGTAAAGCTGTTCAGTTTTACATAATCGTATGTAAAAATAAAAGTAATTTTTAAAATTTTTATTTCTTTTTACTGAGTTTTCCTAAACCTAGTTAAAATTTTTAAATCAAATATTTAAAAAATCAAAGCGTTTTGTATAATAAAATGTTAACGTTGTAAAAGAAAAATAAAATTTGGCATTGACAGGTGAAATACTGTGGTAAAAAAGTTTCATATTTTTATTTCAATATTTAATTTAATTGTTTAATGCAGTTGTTACTAAATTCTAATACAGTATAGATTATATTTTACGCCTACTGATTTTAATTTAAAATATAACGTTACTTTACAATGAATAAAAATAAATATTTTAAGTACGTCTTTTGGCGAGTTACCGTACAAATTACTAATTACATTTGAAACGTACGTTGAAGGTGAAACTTCGGGAGAGGGGGATTGAATTAATATGAGAGTTTGTCGTATGATCATGAGACGTTCCACGGCCTACCGCCACAGTATTCAGCGGAATTCAGTAATTCCAGCGACTCGCAGATGGTGTTTGTAATCTGGATGCTTTGAAAAGATCTGTTATGAAGAACTAGGCACAAGAAAATAATCAAAAAGTGGAAGAATGACGTATTGGGTTGGTGGAGGGGATGGGACTATGTTTCGGGACTGTGTAAATCATTAGTTCAGTAAGAAACGACAACCATGTGTTCCTAGTTAATAAATCAAATATTTGATTCTAAGCCAATGAATCCACTGTAAAGTAAAATATTTCAGCTTTTGAATGTTTTCGTCTTCTTCCGTTTAGACTTTCGGTTACCTGTTCTTAATGTTTCCGCTTATTTTTATTTTTATTCGAAATCTATTTAATGTATAGGCCTACCACTCACTCGGAGCTCGTCAACCACGACAAACCGTTTGCAAAGTGGTTTCCAATTGTTGTTTGTAACCGTTACTATAATAATTCATTTTAAAAAATCGGTATGGAGAACCATACATGACTTCCATGTTGTAAGATTTATGTTTAAAATAATTTACTTGAATTCGGTTCGGTAATTTCTAACAAAATTCGCCCACCCTCAAACTAATTTCACTATTTATAGATATTTTTGTTATTATGGGGTAGTCGTTTAATATAATGTTATTTTAAGTCACTTTATCCATAAAAATTAGGTAGGCTTACTTTATTCTTATAAAGAAACAGAACTACGCAGATAATTAATCATCCCTCCTCCGAAGCCCTCCGAAGTAACTCATGGACCCTGACCATCTTGCAGAGGGTTCATTCCCTAAAGACGAAAAGTCTGTCTATGAACCGTTCCTCTGTAAACACGTGCAGTTACACTGCCCAGCGATCCACAGGAAGCAAATCGCTATCCACGCTGGACACTTTTTCGCCTTGCGCGCGTTGTGTTGGTGTGGGTTGTTTCGGCACTTTTCATTTAAAAGGCGTGCAAATGTAAGAAAATTAACATAAGTGAGGCCAGAATAACGCGAATTGTGTGTGTGTGTGTGTGTGTGTGTGTGTGTGTGTGTGTGTGTGTGTGTGTGTGTGTGTGTGTGTGTGTGTGTCTTGCCTGCCTTTTTATTGCGGTAATCATAATAATAAAATGGAAACGTAAACATTACATAATTGAGATATGCTTGCCTGCCACGAACGATATATTTTCTCTCATACATGATTTAAATTAAAATGAAAAAATATAGAATTTTTTTAAAGTTAAAAGAAATGTTTCCATAGAAACTACTTCTTTGTTGTCAATAACGTAGTACACATATAAAACTTATAAAAATTTACCTCCTCCATCATCAACTACCATTTTAATTTAGAAAAAAAATTACCCCTCCCCCTTTCAACTACCCTTTTCATTTATAGATATTTCATCTACCTTTCTACAGTGGATTATTATGACCTTCTTTTCAGGATACTTTATTTATCAAAATTAAGCACATTACTCTTGTTAAAACGTAAAACGTTGCAGGTAAACTACCCCTTCCCTTAACCGATCTTCACCAAAAACAATAGGCCTTGAGTCCTCTACAATTCATGGCTGTATGCAAAAAATTATTTGATTCTGTTTGAATTTGCGGCTGTTATCGTTTGCCATAGAAAAATTCTACATAGACACACAGACACTTTTCGAAAAATGACTTTTTTTCATGTTTTGATGGTAGTACAATCAGAATCTGCCGTTATTCGAACACGATTTTTTTTTGGCATGACCATATTCCATGGTCCTTATGAAACATGGAAGTTAAAACATGTTACGCCTTTGAGGTAGACAATCTGCATGCCGTGTGCGTCATACGGATGTCAACAAGATCGCCAACAACGTAATATGGAATCTTCCAGTGTTTTGTAGGCGCCTTTAACTACTCGATTATTCTCGACGTACTACCCAGAAAGCGGTAGATTCATCTCGAATCTCGGCTGTTACAATTACAGGATTCCAAGCGGTCAGCCGGTTAGTTTCGGATTTGCGGCTTAGTGAGCTTTGTCGAAGTTGCTGTTATTGTGATTTGCGGTTTAGTGTAAAGCGATTATTGTGAACTGTACTCTGCGGACACCTGTTATTAATGACTTGCATTATCTATTGTAATTTTTTTTTAAAGACGTCAGTGATGGGTTATTGACATCAGGCCTGTTAATGAGACGGACTTCTTTCATCACTGGTTTTTTATTACAAAGCGACGTGTCTACCCGATAAGTCGGTAGCCGTCTTCAGGCAAAAACAAAACTAAAACATCGCAAATAAAAGATAAAGAATATTCTGTCACACACACACACACACACACACACACACACACACACACACACACACACACACACACACACACACACACACACACACACACACACACACACACACACACACACACACACACACACACACACACACACACACACACACACACACACACACACACACACTGAATACACAATACAAGACGCACACTCACATAAACCTGCACGCTTCAAGATCAACCGCGCGCGCGGGCGGGCTTGTGGTGTCATAGATTTCATGGTTTGTAAGTATTATTTATTTATTTTTTTACCTATATATTATGATGTAAATACTTTAGTGTATTTTGACTCTCTGTCGGTTGTGGGACAGACTATTGTTCATCTTTTATTTGTGATGTTTTAGTTTTGTTTTTGCCTGAAGCGGCTACCGACTTATGTAGCGGAAGCGACGCTTCTTAATAAAAACAGAGTGATGGAAGAAGTCCGTCTCATTCGTAGTAGATTATTTATTGTAGTTGTATTTATAATATTGCATTGTTTTTCGAGTTATTTTGTTTACTTAAATTGTCGTTAAAGTTGTAGTTAATGATTTCTCTGGTGTTCAGTTACTGAATTTCACTGGTTTAACACAACAATCCTTGTGACAATCGTAACGATATTCTTATACCGATATGATAGAGCGATGGCCGGCTCTACTAGAAGGCCGGAATATTAAACGTGGCAACACTGGAACAAGCTGATATTTGAGGCCAGTTAGACGATCTCTTAATTTATGTATTTCAATAATCAAATTAGATCATTTTTAATTGCCGGTTAACAGCAGTTTTTGCAAATGAATAGTTTATTATGTAAAATATTGTTATATTATTTAAGAAATATACTAATTAACTCATTCATATGATACGAATTCAATAATTCGAACAAAATTAATTCATCAGCCCTAACACTAATTCACTAATTCCTTCAACTTAAACGTACAGTACTAAGCGCGCACAATTTAGATTTAGCTATAAATAGACCCTACGCTTACTCAAGATTTTAGTAATGCTATGAAATTAAATCAAAATATAACATGTTTACTTTAGCTATTTTATTACACCATGTTTATAGCCTTCAGACGCAACGTTGCCACGTTTAATATTCTGTCCTTCTACTAGAGCCGGCCATGATGGTGCATAGAATCCATGAAGACATGTTAGATTTGTTTTAAAACATTGCACTATGTTTGCTTTTTTTAATAACAGTTCGTTATTTTAAATTAATGGCAGGGAGCAATTCTGCGGTTGTTGGTGACCAGAGTGGTTGGTTTGATATTTGTACGATTATTGAGATTTTGAATTTAGCAGACTGTTCTTTTCTTCTTAATGTAATGTTTTTGAGACTTCTTCATTTCTTCTGACGTAAAAACGTTTAAATACTGTTACATTTCTTTTATGCTTTTACACTGCTATACATCTTTTGCATTATTACAATGTTTAAAATTTTTATTATGTTATCAAACACAATTCACGCAAAATAAACACGTTCTGTTTGTACGCTGTCGAATTAATTTTATTTAGGCCCACAAGCGCCCCAAAACCCCACGTGATGCTTATCATGTACTGTGTAATTAGCAGCATGTCGCAATGTTCTGGAGTCGCGCAGCGATATCTATAAGGCATCTCGTCCAATGGAAGCGGGTACTTGCGAATTGCGATTCCGACGAATTATACGAAGATCATGCGACACTACGCGTCTACTACTAGCCACCACCAGCCACATGCGGATAATGTTTGTAATCTGTCTGCTTTTAAAAGATATATTATGGAGGACTAAGCACAAGAAAGGATGGAAAAGTGGGAAAATTATGTTTTATTTACAGTTTTTGCAGTTTGGTGAATCCCTTCAAAGAGAAGAGGCAGATTCTCTTTTCATTTGTGAAGAGGATTCAAAATAATAAAAACTATGTTTTTGACTACTTTCGCAGAAAGGCAAAATATATACTGGACACAATCAGCGATCAGTTGGTGAAACACAGTAACTTCCGAGAGACGATTTCTTCTCAAGAACGACTGGTCGTATCTGACATCTCGTCCCACAATTTCGTCGCATGTGGTAGTTGGGATACTTTGGTCCCATTAACGTATTATCTCATGGACAAGAAGCATCAACTTTTCGTATCCACGTTAATTATTCACAACGCAAGAAGAATCCAAACACAACTGGATGAGCCAGCAGATGGCAACTATAAAGGACGGGCGTGCAGGTACAACTGGACGAGACTAACTCTTCACTTCTGGAGCGTTCTTCCGTTTATTAATGCGAACTCGTAATCGAAACGTCACGCAGGTTTTCGCATCCCGTGGACTAAAAGCCTAGCTGAGGTTGCAGATTCCCGGCATTGTGGGACTGTCATAGGAGATTGTGGAACCGACTCGTCAACACTAAACTCCACCACTGCTTATAAAAGCACAACACGAGGAAACTGCTGACCAGGTGAGTTCCGTGAAAGGGCTGTCTCATGAAATAAGTGACAACGTTATTACGGCAATGTGTCCGGGAAAGTGTTTAGGATTTAATGTAACGTATTAATGTAATTAATTAACTAGTTGACTTTTATTATTTGTTGTGTATAGCGGTTATTGAAAATCTGTATAACAAAGAGGATTAGGGCAATTATACTACTAATGTAATACTTTCATAGAAGTGTCAACAAATTTTGTGTGTATCAATTTATCTGGTGCTGAATATTTTATTCTACTGTTTTACAATACGATCCAAAGGAGTGTTGGACATTAGCCTATAATAGATTAATTGACTTACACGTGCACGTAACAAACATACACGTTTCCCTTATTTTGGTTTGATTTTAGAGACTATTATTAAAAGCATTGTTAGAGTTTTTACAGCATGTTGCTGTGCTCCGATATAAGTAAAATAACAATCGCTCTGTTGACGTGGATTACTTTCACTTCCTCTTATTCAGTCGCTACTCTCAGTTTCATTTAACTGCTTTACAGATTTTTAGCTTTTCCGTAGATTACGATTTGAACTCTTATTAACCATTTTTGTCAGGATTCTAACTTAACCATTTCTGACCCATCGTATTCTTCTCTCAGCTCAAAAAATGTGTCACGTACTTTTTCCACCTTTATACGTAAAAAAACGTAACGTTTTCTGAACATTTTCTAATATGCAGTGTTAAGTTAAATCAAAACATGCACTAGATTTATTTAACAGTAAAATCACAATAGCCAAACTCATCTTGAGACAGTAACAAAAACAACGGTTTTATAAATGGCATATGATGACAGATGACCCGCTGGTACTGTCGCGTGGTTACAGCATCGTGACTGCACTTGCAAAATGAAGCAACCACGCATGAGTACAGAAACCTGGATAGACGACCACATGGCGGTTCGGTACTGGGGACCTGGGACGTTTATTATACGATTAGTTAATTATATATAGGCAGATAATATTATATCATTATATTATTATAATAAACACCATATTTTCATTATAAGTTGAAGTAAAAAATGATTTCACATCTATTTATTGGGTAGAGCTAACGGAACGTTGGAATGAACAATATAAGACCTTTTCTTTTTACCAAACCTATCATTTTTAATCAGTATTCCGTGACTATTTAAACAGCTGAGCATACAGGAAAGTGATACAGTTTCCCGAGTCTTACAGGGAAGAGCTGTAAAGGGTTTTTGGAACTCGTGCTGGTGATTCAAGTAGGCTACTGATTACAAACTGAAAATCGGTAGCAGCCGTGAACATTAAATAAGATCACGATTGAGGAATGTAACAGATAATTACAAACTATCCCTGTGTTATAAAAGGAAGGATTTAAACCACGCACGCTTCCTGCAATGATTTATAGTAAACGCGTATGCTTCTATGATGCGTTTACTATGATTTATAGAAACGATGACGAGTGTGCTACAAAAATTTCGGACTGCATTCACAAGCACTCGGAGTATTTTAGAAATGACGGGGAGAGACAGAGAACTTCTCAAATATATTAAACAAATTATATTTTGATAAAGTCAGTGTATATACATCAGAGTCTCCGTTATCTGAAAATTTAAAACATCATAGCAGTGTGTAAATGTGTAAAGATACATATTTACCAATAACATAATTTTCAAACACTTAAACTGGTGCGTAATATTTTCTTGTAAATGTATATTCACGAACGAATGAAAACTTTCAGAAATAACAATAAGAAAGAAAAACATCAACATTACCCCGAAACACATAGGCCTAGAACTGGCGATGCATCTTTATCATCATCATCATCATCATCATCATCATCATCATCATCATCATCATCATCATCATCATCATCATCATCATCATCATCACCACCACCACCACCACCATCGTCGTCGTCGTCGTCGTCGTCATTATTATTCCCTTCACGCAAACTTGAAATTTTCTCGCACATAATTATATAATTTATATTTTTTTAATAGATATTTTGAAATGTTTCTTGAGAGAAATGTTTTCGTTTCCTTTAAACAAATGTACGAGTTTTTATGAACATGACAAACTTGGAAGTCCTAGAAAAAGAAATGCTGGTAAAGATGGAGAAATACTGCTTATCGTAAAAACAAAGAGAACTTCGTTTCTCGAATGTGTTTCACAAAATGGTAAACACTATTTCTTACAGTTTATAATTAAATATAAAACTGAGAATAATTTGGGTACGGGGCTCTCATAATAAGGAACCGACAAATGCATATTTAAAATTAGCACACTTTAATAAGTAAATGTTATATAGACTCATACTACTTATGTACATGTCCTGGTGAATATGGTGGTCTGCGACACACGAACGAAGAGACCTTCGTAACAAGTGACCTTTTCATTGCATCACTATTTTATACTAAATTAAAGTACTATAGTTCATAAATATTTAAATTTTGATATTAAATTTTAAAGTTACATATTTCACTAACGCTACATGCATAGCATTTTTAAAAATTAAAATTTTAATTTGATTGAATGTCAGATCTTAAGGTGTAAGTAGTCACAGTTATATCAGTGGCGACTATAATATTATGGTTTGCTATTTTGTAGTTAACAAATGTGTTAGTTAAAAATGTCGTTTAGAAATTGAACTGGATAAGAAAGAAATAACTCACTGAGCAAGTGCGAGAAAGCGTCTCAGGCGTTCAGTCACGGACTGAACCAAGCCAGTAGGTATCGTGAGCGGACAATAATTGTTGCCTTGGTTTGCCTCTCTATGTCAAGGAAATGGACGTAATGAATGAATGCAGATACAACACGCGCCGTGACCGTCAGAGATGTTGGCTGCTGCTGGAATACTTAATTTCCAAGTACGATGTCGCTCGTAACCGGAAAAGCAAGAAAAAAAGTAAAACCTGACAGAATGAATTCCACTACTAGTGTGTGTGTGTGTGTGTGTGTGTGTGAGAGAGAGAGAGAGAGAGAGAGAGAGAGAGAGAGATGGTGAAGAGGAAAAGAACTGAACCTTATAGTGGCTTTAATTGACTGACATGTTTTTTACAGCAGACATGCAGACAGCAGACAATTAATTCGAATTTTTTGTAGTACCAAGTGTTTTCTTTAGAGCCAAAATATACTTTTTAGAGCCAAAATATTTTTTTAAGAGTATTTTCTATCATTCGCTGGCAGAAGATAAAGCTCACGGTTCAACGGGATCTGACTCCATTACACTTAGCCTACACAGAATAAGTCAGGACACAAATAATCGATTTAATAATAATAAAGACAAGCAAAGAAACATGACTAAACGAACAAAACACAAATAGGTACGTAGTATCTGATGCACGTGTCGGTTCCGAAAACGAACATATCTGCTAACTGAGCGTTTTGCCGGTTTATACAGCGGCAACACATTGGTGGACGAGTGTTCCCCCCTCCACAGTTTGTACAATGACAACTACTAAGAGGTCAATGACCGTACGAAGTAAAACATTGCCGATGTCTGAGCCGATAACACAAGACGGTACAAGTGCCCAGCAGTTCTAAAGCAATGCTATGCTTTTCTTCAAGTTTCCCTACTAATATTGTTCGGATTTCAAATTATTCAATAACCAAAGTATTCATTCTGTGATATAATTAGTATTATTTTCTCTTATTTCCAGTACTGTTGCCGCCGGCAACAGCGGTTACACATGGACGCCACGGTACTGCCAACAGACGTAAGGTAGATACCGTTTGTGACTTTCAAGGAGCCAGTAAATTCAGGTCATTATAACCTGAATAATAGGCTTTTCTGTAGGCCTACTAATAAATGAATACAAAACATAACTCTTAAAATTACGCTCTTAATTATTGCTTACAATTACGCTCTTTAAACAATCACAACACTAAAAAAAACATAGTACGACTTTGTTCATTGTGTAAATACCTTTCCCATTCAAGTTATTTTTGTCATGAAAAATACGTCACCCATTATCATATTTACTGCACAAAATACTATGTTATTTCCAGGGCTTGATTTCAGGGGGGTTTATTTCCGAAACCTCTTGGATCCAAAAATAAATTACCGAAAAAAATATGCGAAAAGAAAAACCTAATTATTACAAAAATTTACTACTACTTTTTAAATTGTGCCCCTCATCAGCCTCACTACAAAAATTAACATTTGCAAAAATCAAACACTAGCTCTATCCTTATCTGAACTACTATCGTTCAAAAAATGTCCCAATAACCTATGGAGAAAATGAAACAAAAAAACTTGCTTCAAAATTAAAACTACATGAAAGGTAACTGATTGGGGGAGGTTCCGAGAATATGTGCATTCCAGAATTTTTCCGGAGAGTCTTTCTGCCTTGAAATATGCTACTGAATCAATAGCAATAACGTGAGAGGGGTGATTTCTTGCCATCATACAGCATTGGGTACAAAGAGTAAGGAAAGGTCAAGAAACAAACAATATGATGACACAATGAAGAAACTATGGAATCTTTTTTAAAATGTCCGAACCACCGAAACCATCACTTAGTGTTTGATTGAGGCTCCGGGATGACGCCATCATGAGTGACATGTTTTCGATTGTCTAACCTGACGATGAAGCTGTTTAGGAATATCAGTAAACTTATTACCTTTTTAGATACAAGTTTATACGTATGTTACATATTTTGTAAGGCTTTAAAAATGTAGACCTACTTTGTAATAACCTGATGTAAACTTATATAATAATATAAAATATATTTGTGTCTGTACAACTTTTGAAGTGATGCGTTCCGGCACCTATAACTTTACTGCACAAAATAGTGTGTTATTTCTGTCAGTATTTCACGCTTGGATTCATAGTTTACTCGACGTATAGTATAGTCAGGAGAACAACTGACTTGGAATCGGCTGAAGGAACGTCTGCACATCTGTAAAGTTGATAAAACTTCACAGTGTGTTTACTGCCTGACAGCATTATAAAACACTCCTTGTTGTTGTTGTTGTTGTTGTTTATAAATTCATACATATAATTTTCTCCTTCAGGTTTATAAACAATAACACGTTATATGAAACGTGATTAGCGTAGAGATATACACCATTTAATGGAACTTTCTCGTTGAATACTATACGATGGATGTAACGTAGTTTTGTGGTTAACGGTAATCAAGAGAGAAACGACAAAGTCGCCTTTTCATAACGGTATAAAGACTCACGCTTATGCTCTGTGCCATGGCCGGAACATTAAACGTGGCAACGTTGCGTCTGAGGCCTATAAGCATAGTGTAACAAAATAGCTAAAGTGAACATGTTGTATTTTGATTTAATTTCATATCATTACTAAAATCATGAGTAGGGTTATTTATAGCTCAATCTGAATTATAGATCTGTGCGCACTTAGCTCTATACGTTTAAGTTGAAGAAATTAGTGAATTAGTGTTAGGCCTAATGAATTAATTTTGTTCGAATTATTGAATTCGTATCATATGAATGAGTTAACTATTATATTTCTTAAATAATATAACATTATTTCACATAATAAACTTTTAATTTGCAAAACGTAAAGCATTATAAAACTGCTAATTAACCGGCAATTAAAAATGATGCGATTTGATTACTAAAATACATAAATTAAGAGACCGTCTAGTCGACCTCAATATCAGCTGGTTCCAGTGTTGTCACGTTTAATGTTCCGGCCTTCTACTAGAGCCGGCCAAGTTTGTAATGCAAGGGTCATAAGAGATGATTGTGTCAACCATAGGTCGTGCATTCTTGTATAGTATCCATGGCTTCTCCTAAGCCACTTCGGCGGTATAAAAATGAATCTATTATTATTAATGAAACCAATCGGAGAAGCATTTACAATCGGCTAAATAAACGTTGTTCATCGTTTGGTTATATTAATCAGCTTTAATTTGATAGAGGAGATACAACACCAGGCTACCGTCGCTTTGTATCTGTTAAAGCTCAACCTTTTTA
Source organism: Magicicada septendecula (assembly GCA_034769895.1). Classification (NCBI taxonomy): domain Eukaryota; kingdom Metazoa; phylum Arthropoda; class Insecta; order Hemiptera; family Cicadidae; genus Magicicada; species Magicicada septendecula. The sequence goes on from CM068368.1 coordinate 824,639,756, forward strand.
GCGAAGTAATTAAGGTGAGACGTAGAGAAGAGCAGAACCAGGAAGAGTGGGACTGACATGCAAAGTAAAGAGAAATTATTAAGTAAATTGCACTGGCGTGTAAAAAACACGCGACTATTACTAGATGTACTGACACAGAAATTAAAAATTATTTCTGTGCCTCTGACACGTTGATTGACAAAACGAAGACGCTCGTCTGTATAATTTTACACTTACTGAAGCCGCTGCCAGCTGGAAGTAGTTACATAAACATACGCGAGTGGTTGTTATAGCCAGCGCGGGGTATTGGCTGTTTGTTTGTTCCACATTCCAGTTCCTCGTCAGACTTCCTGCATCACTTCTCCCCTATCGTATCGTATGAGACGTGCGCGCACCGTAGTCGACTGTTCGAAGGATGGAGCTGAGAGGGTTCGCATGTAGCAGAGTATTTTCGCTCAAAAGATTTAAACATGGACGGAAATTTTAGTGTTAACATTTTTCGTTTGCCAACCGCGTTTTATTAATAGTAATATTGTTACGTCGGTCACAAAGATCGTCGTGTTGTTCAGTGGAAACAGAATAACTGACACCGATGAAGTCACTAATTACAAACTTTAATCAAACACAAACGACAGTTATAATCTTCACAGGAATAAGCCGGAGGAAAATGTACAAAACAAAATTTACGGTTTTTAAAGGAACATGGTCAGTTAGATCTGAAATTGTTTTGGATAGAAAAATTATAAACACAAGTCTCATAATTTAACTATTTAGGGTATAAGCTCCCGTATAAAAAAGAAGAGATATTAATGAGAAAATTTAACCAGATAACAGGAACTCTCGACGTGCTCTAAAACACAAGCCAAGGAAAGAGTCTTGTAAAATTATACAAATCCATGGCAGTTCCTACCCTTACTTATGGCTCAGATACGTGGACAATGTCTGCTAGACAGATATAAATAATTCGGGCTACCGAAATGAAATTTTTGCGTTCCATAACTGCGTACGCAAAATTAGATATGAAAAGGCAAGAGAGGAACTGAAAGTTGAAGAAATAAACGGAATCATCAATAAGTATAGAGAAAGCTAGAAAGAACACATTAGCAGAATGGGCAGTGACAGACTCCCCAAGGTAGCCTTATTGTATCGGTCGAAAGGGAAGAGAAGCCTGGGAAGGCGCCCAAGAAGAGATGGTGCGACCAGTTTGGAGCCGGAACAGACTAGACAGTCTAAGCCGTGAAGAAGAAGAAGAAGAGACAGCAGTTACAAATAAAAAAAAGGCACAATTATACAATAAATCGAGTTAAATTTGCCCAACAATTACAATAAATATTACCTTGTTACAGTTCCGCACTAATTAAGACAATGATCACTTCCACTAGACTCCCCCAATAACTTCGATCCGCACTTTCATATCGCCGGGCGTAAAACTAAGCTGGGCCGCTTCGACATCCAGTGTTTACAGTATACCTCCCCCGCCTTGCAGTGTAGCGAGCTAGCGAGCCCCTTGATGGCCAGAACGCTGCGCAGAATGATCTCCAAACTACTGTAATAGCCTCGCGTGCCCCGGCACGCCAAGAGTTACGTAGGCACTCAGCGATGTGGTACTGTTTATTTCATCAGCGTATCAATATTGTTATTAATACCTTCCATAAGAAGAGATCCCATAACACGTCATTGGTGCCGTACAAAGTCTTTATGTGGAAAACAAAATCTTAATTGACACAGGAAGACGGTGCACGACTACTAGTGTGGGGGCGTGACCAATTGTGGAGTACGATATGGGTGCCCATTGTCAGCTTCTCATTTCAATTTATATATAGACGATGTCATACACTATTGTCAGATAAACCTTCCATAACACTGTATGACTGGGAACCCTGCAGTTGACACGTTGTTATTTGTTGATGACCAGGCTATCCTGTCGAACCCGGCTATACATTCGTTGAGTCGAATCTCCACATTGAAGACAAAGGCGATAGCTTTCCGTGGAACTGATCCCATACGAGCAAGCGTTGTTGTCGGTGGTACCACAACCTTGAGCAGGTCAGTAGTTTTGAATATCCGAGCTGTACTGCGTCTTACATTACAAAGAATGATGTGGAGAAGAAGCTGCACAAGTTCAGCCATACGTGTGGGACAGTCAGGAGAACTCTAAAATCAAGGAGTAAAGAAACACGCTTGGACTTGCGCAAGGTGGTGGCTCTCCCCACTCTTCTCAATTGGTCTGAGAACTTGGCTCAACGAAATCCATCACCAGTCGTATTCAAGCGGCCGAAGTGAGATTTCTCATGCACGTGGCAGGATATACTCTTGAAGACGACAGAGGAAATATAGGTGTACGGCAGGAACAGAATATTATGAGTATACTCGATAGGATTGCCCAGTATCGGTTAAAGCGGCTGGAACGTCTTAACGGAATGGATGACTGCCGCATCACCAAACAGCTGTTGAGTTATAAACTGAAATGAAGCAGAGGTGTGGAACGTCCGAAGAAACGTTGGCATAAGTTCTAGTCTGACTGCTTGCGACCGGAGCGAACCATTTCTGCTTTAATCCTTGTTGAAAATTATGATTATTATTATTATAATTATTATTATTATCATTATTATTATTATTATTATTATTTTCATCACCATTATTATAACTATTAATAGTTTTAAAATATCAAGTTGAAGAAGGAGAAGAATATGAAAATGATGGTGATGCTGATAACTGCAGACTGGTTTTGTCTCTGACAGCGTACCACGGGTACAAGGCGCAATAGTCCATAGGTCTAATGTTTGAGAAATGATGACGACGACGATTATCATAACACGAAACGTTCGCCCATACTGTTATATGCCATCCTCAGTGGGAAAAGCCAACATCCCACCTAGTCTCCACAGGGAGGATGCCACATCACAGAAGGGGCGAAACGTTTGGAATAGTGTTAATATCATATTAATAAAACGTGTTGTCGACCTAAAGTGTTATTATTTTTAAACGCTTGTGTGTGTGTGTGTGTGTGTGTGTGTGTGTGTGTGTGTGTGATAACACTTTTTAAGACAATGATAACGTAATTCATATTTTTGTAGTTCAAACTCCAATCACCAGTCCATCGCATAATTGCAAAAGAATATTTGATAGCTGTAGGTTGAACTGATATAAGTAACCAATTAAATGTAACCATTTATAAAACTGTAATTTTATTTATCAAATAAACAAAATGTACAAGAAACTAAGTGAATATTATAAACACGCGCGCGCAAAAGAGTTGTCGAGTGATTCACAAAGTTTTAACCCCCCCCCCACTTTTGCAATTTGTTCTAAGATCAAAATTCATAAAAGTATCGTGTAAGCAAATCTCCGAGAACACTTTGCTTTCAACGTGCGGTCAGTGGAGGATATACGTTTTTGATCTCAGAGATGAACAAATTAAAAATTCTATTCGGTTCCACAACTGTATTTCCAATGGTTCAAATAAACAGAGAAAAATGTATTGCAAAGCCTAAAATCATATATGGGGAACACATTTTTTTTATAATGATCACAAAAACAACAAAATAACGGTTCCTGGTTGCTCTAATATCGCACTACGCCCAGAAACTGATACACTTGCGTAAGTTTGCAGAAAGATTCTAATTTAATATTTATAACTCAATTGTTGATACTGTATTGCTAATTTATGAAAAAAGGATTTATCACTTAATTTTCTTATCGTACTTTTTTATTTTTGAGACAAAAAAGTAGGGAACTCTTTGACTGGCTGCAACTTAGAACAAAGCGTTTACGGACACATGTTTGTTTGATAGCTTTTCTTTTTCTTTTTTTTTTTAATTTGTAGAACAACCTCTGAAAGTGGGGGTATAAGTTCGTGAACCGCCCAGTACACGAGCGCGGCACGCACGTACACACACACACACACTAGTATTTAATTTTTTCTGAGCTTTATGTGTGTGCGAGTAATTATAAAAATAAATATTTTATTATGCAACCATTAAGATTTTATTTTCCTTATTAATTTATAATTATTTTCAATACACTTTACCGATGATGATGGAAAATTCGCCCTACGAAGTATACATCAGGTTACATAAAATTTAATGCATGTATAAAAAGAATTATTGTTTTTTTAACTTGTGTGTAAGAACTGTAAGGATTTGGCGAGAGATATTGTATATGTTTATGCACAATGACTATTAATTATGTGCAGCCCGCTATGAATATACGACGTATTAAAATGATAAAATATTAGTTGGAGGCAAACATAATAAATCGTATAATCTGTATGAGAACAAATTAATTAAAAATGTGAACGAGCAAAACACGTAGTAGAGAACTAAAAGTCGAAACTTTTTATTTGGCTCGAAGTAATAAAATAAATCGAAAAATAACAAGACAGTATTTATTTTACTTACTTATTCATAATTTATACACGTTTATTTAATTATTTTTTTTGTACGTACGTAGTTTCTGTAACTGGGAATTTGGAAGGTGTCCCAGATCGTCGGGCTCTGCTTTTCTGCTTAAAGAAGCACTTCCGGAAGAACATATTTAAAACATAATATAGAACTTAAATTAACGAAAAGATTTACTGCCAGGCGTAGCGATATAAACTGGCTATGAAATAGATATCATTAATAAATACTCTGTTACGAAAGATATTTATGTTTATTTTTGGAAGGCGAGTCAGTTGTAGATTACCGCGGCTGTGGGCAATTCACGACATTGAAAGCGGCAGCAAGGTCACGCAAGGGAGGCGGTAATTATCTTTGAGACTAACAACTGTACACATCGCGTGTGAACAATATTTAACCATTTTTGCCGCAACCTGACGCATTGAAAACAACAGGAAAATTCGGTTTCGCAGTTGCAAAACGTAACGACACTTTTCAGGAACGAGATCGTTATTCATGAGTCTGTGACATAGGACAGGATTACGTGCGCGTCTAGTACGCTCTTGAGTTGCAGAACTCGATCACTGTTTTGAACGAAGTCCATTTAGTATTTTTTAGGAAAGTGTCAATTGTAGAGAAATCACAATAAACGCTAAAAATTCCAAACAACTGGATTTGTGTTAAAGTTCCCTTTAGTCTGATATCAGGCTGGATTTTTACAATTTATTGTACCACTTTTAGTCCTGTAGTAAACAATTTTTGAAATTTCCAAAACTACATTAAATTCATATTTAATTAAGAAAGTTGTGTTAGTGGTTATAATCACAAACAGAATTATCACTGTTGCACACCACTATAGAAAAATTATTCCGATTAGCGCTTTCAAGCTTCTCAGCTCATCGTCAGATCGGGAAGAGGATAAAACCAAACCCTCTTGTTATATCCGATCTTACGATGAGCTGAGAAGCTTGAAAGCGCTAAGCGGAATAATTTTTCTATAGCGGTGTGCAACAGTGATAATTCTGTTTGTAAATTCATATTTTCGAAAAAATTATCTTTTATTTGTATCCCACATGGAATTTGCAAATTTATTAAGCGATACCCTGATGTGCAAAAATTTTGAAATTTTCCAAAAGAAACCCTGGATTCCTGGTAAATTCTCTATAATTTAGTACACCAAATGGGCTTTTGCGATTTTTTCGCAATTTCGACCCCCTTAGGTGTTTGCTTAAAACTAATTGACCACACGATGGACGCAATTTTGATTGCGGGTAAAAAAGATAGAAACAAGTTAATAACCTTAAACTATTACATCAGTGAATAATGATATTAATGTGCAGATTATTATACTACAGTGCTATCAATAAACCTTTCGGTTTAAATGTCAGGCCTACATTTTTCGTTTTCCTTCTACAAAATGATATTTGACCCCTTGTCTACAACATTTCACCAAAACTTTTTAACAGAAATGTAACTGTTGCCTTCAGTCACTGTACGATGAACATGATTACTGAAAGCTAGTCCAAAATAAATCTCAAAGTTTCCTTTCCACTATCAGTAAGGAATTAATAATGAATCGCAATCAGCAGTTACGTAAAATTGTGTTATTGTAAACTTTGCACCAGTCTGTCCGTCTGACCCATATACAGTGGTTAACTGGCGTTACACGATATCTTGAATTTTAGAGAACAGATTCAGTGACCTGAAGCCGGTTAATAATGCTACTGCAGCGTAACAAATCATTTAACATCAAATTTTTATCTTAGAGTGATTCTGGTTAAACGTCTGGAAACAGCAATGACCAACACTGCCTACTAAAAACAAGTTGAACCGTAATCTCTTGTCGCCTGCGGTACTCCGCTACACGAAACTCAATCACAACGATAAAAATTTATGGGACTGAATGACTGGTAATGCAAAACAACATTGTAAATACGAAGCTGAATGTCTGTCAAGAACATAGGTTTTTTTCAAAAGTTCTTTGAACGAATAATCACGTAAACATAAAGCTCGTAAATCTTTCTAATTTACTGTCGCACTTCTGTTGACGCGAGAAAAATTTGTAACTGTGAGAAACTGTGGGTAATCGAGAGCGCACTGAAGATATACTGCCACCCGTGGCGTCGTTTGACCAGCTAATTACGTTTTTATTGCGACGAAGTCTCATTTAAGTTTCGCCAAAACTTATGAAGTAATAAATTAAAATAAGTTTAGCTTAAAAATAGATAAAATATCCTGCATTCTTCTTCGTGAATTTCGTTATAAAACGGATTCCTACTCATGGAAGTATACGAAGAACTTTTTAACCCTTTTAAAAGAATCAAAGTAATTATCAAATCGTGAAAACTATCAAAAGGAGGAATGTTATCAATACAACTCTAGTTTAATTTCAATAGTAAATGACAATAAAATTCCTATGGAATTTATACTAAAATTTAAGCTCTAATTAATTTGCATCTTAACAGTAAGACAATGTATATTTTTGAAAACCAGATATTTAAGAAATATTAACAGTTATAATGATGGTAGTGGTGTTGATGATGATCTCCTCCTTTTTCTTCTTCTACAACACGGATTAAGCCAAAAATGGTTTGTTCCGGCCCCAAGCTGATAGACTACAGCTGGTCACTCCAAACGCTTCTTCAGCAGTCCCACACCTCCCCTACATTTCGGCTTATAATTCAATAGTTGTTTGGGGATGCGACAGTCATCCATTTTGTTAAGATGTTCCAACCAATTTAGCTCACACTGGGCAATCTCATCGAGTATACACTCATAATACGTATTCAGTTCCTGTTGTATATCTACATTTCTTCTGCAATCTTGAAGAGTGTATGTATACTGCCACGTGGATTAGAAACCTCATTTTCGGCCGCTCGAATACGACTGGCCTGGGCTTTCGTTAAAGTCCGATTATCAGACCCATAGAGAAGTGTATAACAACAACAACAATAATAATAATATAAAACAACAACGTTTCTACGTAATTAGAAAAAGAAGAATTAGTTTCTACAGACATGTTCAAAGAATGAATCCTGACAGACTAACAGTGAAGCTTTTCAACTATTTCAAAAATCTCAAAATACGTGGCTCAAAGAAACAGAAAAAGACATTGAAGAACTCCAGATTACTCAAGAAGACGTCGAAGAATGCTTGCTACTTAAAAAGAAACTAAAAAAAAACCCCAAGTTTTTCAGGAAAACCCCAAGAAGAGGACAGGTGCCATCTGGACTGAAGAAAGGAGGGAGAGACATTGATCAAGAATGAAGGAGCTGTGGGAGAGGAGAAGAAGGGAGGAACCAGTTGAACCAAACGTAGTCCACAGTGGCTCACATGCAAAAAAAAAACAATGGCTCGTAATTTGTACAAGCTTTTCGGCATATAAAGAAGGGAGGAGTGCTTCACCGTTTAGAAAGTTGTTCTCACAGGCTGAATCAACGTGTGAAAATTCTTAGTCCATTATGAATTTGTCAATTGTTAATAAGAAATAGGGAATCTAGTCGAGTATCGTAAATGTGCATTCAATCGACTTTAAATAGTAAAAGCTGCCTGCCTGCCGCGTACACATGAATCAAAATTTACTGACGCCATAGTACTGTAACAGCAACAGTAGTCGTTACTTAACGAGCTAGTGAGGTTGCATGCGGTTGAACTCGCTCGCATTTGTACTTAAAGCCGCGCGCTTGTTGTCACAGCTGCCTCTCCATGGTCACGGATGACAGGTAAGAAATCATTAAATGTTTTTTTGGGCACAGTACTGCAAGAAAATGCAGGAGATTTCAAAGAAGGCTAGGAAGAAGTGACGAAGAGTTTAAGAGAATACGTGAGAAATAAATTACAAATATAAAGGCTAAATTACAAATGTAAAGGCTAAATTACAAATGTAAAGGCAGAAAAAAAGTTAAGGAAGTGCATATAGATTTTTTAAGAAGGTCAGCGAGGATATACAATCAGGAGTGCGTAAGAAACGAAAGGATTAGATAATTTATGAGTCTGGATGAGGATGTACTTGAAGAAACAGAGAAAAGACAATAGCTACGGTAAGGGCATCCAAGACAATCGAATTTCAAAAATGATCATGAATCGGCAACAAGAAGAGAATGTAGCCAAACAGAACGGTTGAGACCCTGATGGAACGACATAATTAAAAAAAAACCTTAACAAAGTGGAGATTGCCTCTTCAGGGATAAAGGACAAGAAAAAAAAGAGAGGTGATTAGACACCGCAAGACCAAAATAATGGTGAGAGAATGCAGAATGGAGAATGGAGAAAGGGTAGAAGAGAGAGAATGGAGGGAGGGAGGGAGAGGGAGAGGGGGAGAGAGAGAGAGGGACAGACAGACAGACTGAGAAAACGGACAGACAGAACCCTTACGTAGCGTGGCGTAAAAGAAACCTTGATAGCTAGAATACTTTGGTACAGTAGTTACAAGACCATGGATGCCGCGCGTTTACTGGCCTTAAAGTACCTATCTATTCCTATCAGTTTGGATCATCACTTGTGTTTAGCGTCCAATATGCCATGGCCAATCAGTATTCATATTGTTACGAGAACCCTATCAAACAGCCTAGAACTTCCGCCACCCGTCTCTTCCCCAGCCGAGCAGTCAAGGCCGGACTCAAGTACGTTCCAGAGTCCTCTGGAGAACACGCATTGAAATACGCATCAGCTGACACACCACGTTTAGGATGGAAAATTTCTAGAAGACGTGCGCTACCTATAAAAATCAATAGCAGCCGGCTTGTCAGTTGACAGTGAGCGAGTTCCTTAGCGCGGATCGAGTTTTTGTCGAAGTATTGGGTGAAGTGTTATTGTGTTATAGTTAGTGTGGAATTCTAATGACATTATTATTGCGTGTGTACAAATCTAACTGGAATTGTTGTTGATTACGAGTCGATTATAAATTATTAATTGTGATAATTGAAGCTGGTAATCAGTGCTTTCATTGGTGTCTGTATATTGTTTTCCACTGCATTATACGACGATCAGTGAATCCGTCGTAACAATATTTGTGGATGAGGATATAATTGAAGACACAGAGAAAAGGCAATTGGTACGAGGCGCGGATCCACGGGGGGGGGGAATGGGAGAATCCCCCTCCCAATGGTCATATCGGACGAAATGTTTGTCGTTGTCTTGTGATTGTAGAATAGTTTTGTGATTGTGAATGTGATACAAAATTCATATCACGTTATGTAGGTTCATGGTTTTGCTCTAAAGTTACTTTAAATTTTAACTGTACTTTACCATCATGTTAATTTTGTTCCATGCACTACTTAAATGAATAGTGTGTATTTTAAAGTGTAAGTGAACATTATTAAAAGAACAGTGAACTGACAAGCACAGATATGTTGATAATAACACACTGTATTTTTATCGTCACTCGTTTCTATCATTTATACTTTAGGCAATTAAAGAATAGTCCAGCTTTTTATACCCCCCCCCCAAATTGCTTCATGACTCCGCTCCTGACAAGGGGACCCAAGACAACCGACTGAACATTTCAGTTTATCAGTCTACATAGGTAAAGAACATCTTCTATTAGGATAAAAATACAGGAATTTAAAGAAAGGGAGATCTACAAAGCGACTTTGTGACTTAAAAGACCTCGGCTGTCAGGCAAATAGCGGATCGAGCGGAAGAGCTCCAGACAACGTGAATGCAACTCTATTCGTGTTTGTTAACTTTGATGGTGGTTGGATAAAACACTAGCAGCAACACAGTTGGCACAGAGACCTTCTCGCTGTTCCACAAATACCTCTCCGTTCCATTTCCTCGCGAGCTTTTCCTAGGTCACGGTCGCCGCTTGCAAACTCGTTACTTCAGTTCACTAATTATACAGGACAATTGTTAATTACATCCTACAACGACGTATTAAAAATAATCCCAAATCTTGTATTAGTAAGTGTAACATTTTGTTTAGACAAATCAAAATGATTCGAAATGCCTTTTACTTTATTGGCAAAAACTTACAACACCGACTGACTAATCACGGTTGAATATAGAGGTCACGAACGACACGCGTTGCTCTTTTTTACGGAAACAAGGAAACAATGAGTAACGACTAGAATGCCGATTGGACTCTAAGAAACAAAGTTGTCAGCCTGTGCTCTTCTGATGTGTCGAGTCCTGGTTTCGAATCTGTGTCAGGACTAACTTCTTAGGATTCCATCCCTGTCGCGGATTAATGATCATCATTACAGTTGGTACTTTTTTACAGTAGCTCTAAATTAAACTAGAACTTGAACAAAACCGGTCCCAAAAATTACTAATCAAAGCTATAGGCCTATATCATCTTGTTATATAGTGCCTCATAGAAACGCTACATTTGAGTTGCGCGCAATTGTCGCTCTGTTAAGCTGATGGCATTGAAAGTTCCGTTTTTGTCATCTCCATACGCTACGATTAATTGCTGTGAAATCTTGCACGAAAGAACAACACATAGTTATGGCGAAAATACGTTTACAAGTACAGAGAATGTTTCGTGGAGACAGTTCGCAAACTGCGTGCATTCAGGTTGCAACTAATCAATCAAGAGTTCTTAGGCTGTTCAGGAAATTCGAGGACGCGGGTTTAGTTGTGGACATTCAACTCTCTTGGCCTTCTCATCCTAGTCGGGGGTCTTCTGTAAAAGTCGTCGCGGCAAGAGAAAGTTTTGGTGCAAGACCGTCTCATTTCACGGCGGCCAGAAGTGCCCATCGAGGTCTTGTGATTTTGCAGTGTGGCAACTTCCTTCCGTAGAGATTTTGAGATCTCACGTTTTTGCCATAGAACCACACAAACAATTCCTGAGCTCAAGTCGGACGTTCGACGTATTAGAATTCGGAGAATTTGAGCCGCAATTAAGCGAAAAGCTTGTCGAAAATTCCGACGAATGTGAAAGAGTGTGACAATGAAGTCACAAGAGATATTCGTCTCATATTCTCTTCCACAAATAAACACAGTAAGCATATTTAATATTAAAATTAAAATATCTAATATTAAAGTTTGCGCCCTTTATGGGACACCCTATACTTCACCGGTATTGCAAAGTACGTTTACAGCCGGTACTTAGTCTACTTTCACTTTAAGTATTTGGCGAAAGAAGCTGTCATATTTTTAGCCAGCAAACAATTATTTGTTTTATGCCGTTCGTAGACACGAATTGTCAAAGTTTCCTATTTTAATTACAACAGTTACAAATTACAACAACTGTACTTCTAACGATTTCTGTACGAGTACAATGCATTAATTGATACAGCATCATTAACACAATATGAGAATCACGCGAAACACGTGCGGCATTACGCAGCGCGACTGCTGAAGTACATTTGCACGATTCGCTCAATATTTTGGAAAAACCAATAAAGATAGAACATTGGGAGTTACATCAAAATTAAATTAGAATCTCTCTTTATAATTCACTCGCTTAATGTATTAATCTATCTTGAATAGGAAAAAAGTTTCTCGCAGGCTACTTTTTATGCCTCACTGCTGAACAAATTTTGAATTTGATATGAAATTTTATTTTTTTATTACCAGGATATTATTAAATTTTAATGGGATGTACATCATGTACGTTACTTGGACTACATGTACAAAAAAATTATTGTTAAGAAGCAGAGAAGATTCTATAAGTATTTCCTTCCTATAAATGGCGCGACGAAAGGGTTTTGGGGTTACAACACCTCTCAGAGGGATAAAGAAAAAAGGAATTTGAAAAATGAAAAACAAGTGACAGTAAAAATGTAGTCATAACAAGTGGAGTCAAATAATGAGGCTAATTAGTTGTACAAAAATGTTTAATTACGGCACGCTATTGTGTAGGAAATCGCTTCATGCAAGCCCACCGTGGGCCTAAGCTTCCCTCAGAATTTTCCTCCAGACTTCCCTATCTTTAGCCAATGTCCGCCAATTTTTCACTCCAAATACTTTCACATCTTTTAGGATTTCATCAAGCCTTCGTAGTCTAGTTCTTCCACGCCCTCCCCTTTACTTCTGGTGTGCATTTCATAATCCTCTAAAGAACATTCTCCTCATTTATTCTCTCTACACTTCCTGCCCATCTCAGCCTAACTGATGTCACAGTATCAGCCGATCTACATAACTCATAGAGCTCTCTGTTGTACCTTATACTCCACTCTCCGCCTTCCCTGATGGGTCCATAAATTTTATTAAGTATGGAAGGAACAAGTCGAATCAGGTCGTCCTCTGTCAGTACCCATGTTTCACTTCCGTACATAAGGACCGATTTTACTAATGTTCTATATAGTCTAGCTTTGGTTTCACGGTGTAGAAGTTGTGATTTAAATTATTTCATCAGCCCATAGTAGCACCTATTAGCATTCTCAATTCTTTTACTTATCTCTTCATTTATATCATTGTTTACATTACCAGATAGCCCGTATACGAAAAACTTGATACCCTTTCAAAGTTAAAATTCATAATTATTAAATATGATGCTGATGTGTTACAAGTTCTCCTACTTTTTACTATCATATATTCAGTTTTCTCCTCAGGTTGAGGGATGGTTAAGACCCCTTAACCAGTTGGAAACGGGTTGCATTGCAATGTTTATTTAGCTCCTACTATATCCACGTCGGTTTACTGTCTTATACGCGTATTCGTAGTGAACTTATTGATCCCACAACTCAAAAATTTCTACTATTTGAATTTTAGGTTATACTCGAGCTATTCGGTAAGCGGCTCTGACAGTTCGCCGCGACGTTGGCAACTGTACACGGGAAGCTTTATATTTACCGAGCGCTGCACCGGTGGAAAACTGATCACGTGTTTATCTGGGCGAGAACGTGGCAACACAGTACCATTACAGGTCGTTACTACAGTGACGTGAACGAATTCTGTAACGTGATTGGCGGAGATTTTTACACCCACCACATTTAAACGTCAGAGGCGCTTACTAGACAGTTTGAGTATAGCTCTTCTTCTTCTTCTTCTTCTTCTTCTTCTTCTTCTACACTTCAGGGATTAGACAATGTGCCTGTTCCGACTTCACATTATCAGATCCATTTCTTTCTTGTCCTTCCTTTATTCCTTCTTTTAGCAGGCTTGTATTTGTTTACAATTACCGGTATTCTATATTCATCCATGCGACTTAAATGCTGTCTCCATTTTCTCCTGTATTCTTCAATTTTCTCATTTAGATGATATATACGTATTTAATTCTTCCCGTATATCTTCATATCGTATACGATTCTTTCTTGTGAATCCTTTAACCCTTCTTAAAAATCTCAACTCTGCTGACTGCATGTTGCTTTTATCTCTGTCTTTTGTAATCCAGGATTCACTGCCATATAATAGCAGTGGAACAGCCAATATTTTGTAGAATTTTAATTTCGTCTCACGTCTCGTTTTATTTTTCAGTGTTCTATTTATAGTTCCACATATGTGCTGAAATCTATTGACTTTATTTTGTATATCTTTGTCAACGTCAAAACTTATATCACAACCTAAATAGTTAAAATTTGAGGTCCATTCCAATACTTTATCCTCAATAACTTTTGTTTTTTGGTAGATATCTTTAGCTTGTAGTATTGCCAGTTTATGTAGTCTGTAGTCTGTCAGTTTATGTAGGTTGTTATCCAGTTTATGTAGTCTGTACACAGAGCGTTGTAAGTCTGCTTTATTATTGTGTATAAACACATCATCTGGATCGGTTTGAGCACAGTTACTTATCTGAAACGGGTGTGGAATGGCCCACCAAGCCGTTGGAATTTAAACAGGTCAGAAGAGCTTCATCGACCGGTTCCAATCCAGTCAGTAATGTCCAACTCTGTACACACACACACGGGCGCGCGCGCGTATGTAATGGCACTGAGCCCGGCTGCTTCGTGGAACATAAAAAACTTCAATAAAGAGTTTAACAATGTGTTTGTGAAAATATATTTCACAAACAAATATTCCTAATTCCATTATTTCTATGTGAAATACTCGCCAAGTAAGAGAAAACTTAAATTGCCATCGGTCAGCGTTTACTGGGGATAACAAAGTCTTGCTTTACTAAAGTCAAGTCCAGTTTAAGAGTTCACTACTGTTTATATAGGCATATATCATTGCTAGTTCACTTAACGTCGTTTTTGTCACTGAATATGGAGAAGCCGTCCTTTTGTAAATATAATGTTCTCCTGTGATTGCGTGATTACGGCTTTTTTAGTAAAAGATCCAATGAGGAGCAGTGGCAGTGGCAGGGCAGGGCAGCGGCCCTGGGATTCACGAGGCCCCTTGAAAATGGGAACACGTTAGTGAATTAATGTGAGTCAGTAATCACGTTAATATGTACAATATATTACGACAGGGTGTAAAAATATGAAATGTATTGCTACGAAATTACGTAACACTCTCGACAAGTCGGCGTGAAAGTTGTACACGTTTCTCGGCTAGCCAAGCAGGTACAGTGACTCGGTCAAGGTCGCGTAGGAAAGTACCCTCTAGACTGTTCGAGTACTTGTAACTATGCAAATTGTGCTGGCACGCCGCCAAAAGAATGAAAAATTATTCTGGAACATGTGCAGGACCTATATAAGCAACAGAGGCCGGCTTAGAAGCTAGTTACACCTGGCGAGATTGTAGAGTTCAGATCAAGTGGCTGTTGCTGATTAGTGGAAAGTGATTATTGTGTTAGAATAGTACGAGACTCTAATAGTTTACATTATTATTGCGTGTGGACAAATTTAACTAGAATTATTGTATGAGAGTACCTTGTTCATATCAATTCGTTATTTGCGACTAATTAAAGCTGGTAATTAGTGACTTCATTGATGTCTGTATTTTGTTTCCACTGTACAATACGACGATCTGTGAGACCGTCGTAACAATATTAACAGTGCATAATAATTAACAAAATGTCTAATTTTTTATTTACGATAAAAATTACGAAAATCCCAATTACTCTACCATTTTTGTCAGCAATTAGGCATGTAGAGTAATAAAGGGCTTTGGAACCGCTAAAATTCCAAACAACCGGATTTATGTTAAAATTCCCTGTAGACTGACGCACGGCTTAATTTTTACAATTTTTCATCCCATTTTTGGCACTATTGTAAAAAAATTTGGAATTTCCAGAACCGTACATTATATTCAGATTAAGTAGGCTAAAATCCTCTTTAGTTTGATAACGCCACACGAATTTTTGCGATTTGATGACAATTTTCACCCCCACATGTTTTGCCTCCCGCCACTCTATTTTTTGAGGCATCAACCTAAAAAGAAATAAAATAAATAGGATTCCGTAAAGTAAAAGTGTGGACACACATGCCAAGTTTTACAAAAATCGGTTGATGCGTTCAAAAGTTATCGTCAGACAGACCCTAAACAGATAGACAGACAGACAAATGCCAAACGGTCGAGTAAAACCAGAATCGTTTTGTTATTGTGAATATGGTATAAAATTCATATTATGTTATATAGGTACACATAATTTTACTTTAAACTTTAATTGTACCTTACCAGCACGCTAATTTTCTTTGATACATGCCATAAATGAGTAGTATGTATTTTACACTGTACGTGAATATTATTAAAAGGTCAATGAACAAACAAGCATACATTTGATTTTAAACTTGTACGTAAATAAACTTACTTTGTTGATAATAACAAATTGTATTTGTATCTCACTCATTCCTATTATTTATACTTTATCCCTTTAAACAAAGTGATAATGGACCTTTCCATAATCCCACCCTTCAAACTGCTTTCTGGGTCTACCCCCTGAAAATAACAGATGTAGCGAACTGGATAAGGAAAGGCGTCGATCTGGAACGACCATGTTGACAGGATGGTTGGTTGATGGTCCGTCCAAAAGATAAAAGACGATTTGTGCACCCAAAAATGTCTTTTATCGAGTGAACTGATTGTATCGAGAGGTAAATTTGTTTACAAACAGTAGAATCTCCTATACGAAGAGAAGAAGAAGACGAAGACGAAGACGAAGACGAAGACGAAGAAGAAGAAGAAGAAGAAGAAGAAGAAGAAGAAGAAGACGATGAAGAAGAAGAAGAAGAAGAAGAAGAAGAAGATGGCATGGGCGAGTCCGGTGGAATTCGAAAGGAGGCTAAGCCTTGCAAAAATCCGGCCTGAATGACAGCTTAGTCCAGGCGGCCTGAAATTTTTTGTGTTCTTCCTAGAACCAAGCGTGGATTGCAGCATCAATGTACGATTACTGCTATTGGATGTTCCAGGTAGCGGATCACTGGATTAGATCCATAAGATGTGGAGTGATGCGGGCGAAAGATTAAAACCGATCGTTTATAGATGACCGTGACGTCGCACCGAAGTCAATGGCTTTGCTATTCAGATCACTGGGGTATAGGAAAAACGATGCAGTTGTTCGATTGCAATGAATCGAAATAGTTGAGGAAAATAATAATTAATGCTTACTTTTTTATTGTGTACATGCGGATCTCAGAGTTTGAGCGGCGTTGAAGTTGTTCGGACTTGGAGAGCGGACGAAGTCTTTCAGGGTACGAACTAGAAGTCGCCGACCTGGGATCACGATTAGAGTCGGAGCACACGATTTTTAAGTCGCGCCTACACTCCGTAGAGGGCGGCGCGTCGGATGGTCCCGGAAGTTTGGGCGACCAAGAAATGACTGGGTGCCGTAGCAGTCAATCTGTCTAAATTTACGAAGCGCAGAGTTTTTTACACGTGTGCATATATTGTCAACACTTTGCACTACTCCTGCCAGCACGTGTTGCTTACGCTACTGTTACAAAAATGATAATACGTGTAACCTTCAGGGATATATCTGCGGGGAGGGGACGAGCGGTACCGGAACCCCTCCCTAAGAGAGTCGAAAAATTTGACGAATTTTGTTAATCTTTTAATTTTTAGGCTCTTTTATTTTCAGATGTGTACGCTAATACAGTAATCGTTCTGTTTTAAATATACAAACATGTTTATTACATAGCATTAGGAAATAAGAGTTTGAAATATGAAATTTAGGAAAATCAATTCAGTCATTAAGTATCTTCTATTGTGTATTGCGTATTTTTATGGTGTTATTACCGTTTACTTTAATGGACTGATTTCAGGATATAATCACGCGTTTTCAGCCACTTTAAAGATAGTAATGTTGATTAGTCTTAACTTGTTTTTTCTTTTGTATGACTCCCCTCAAAGCCTAGATATATATAGATATAAGCCTAGATATATTCTAGATATACCACTAGTAAACTATATTACCACAACACGTAATTGGACTCTGTTTTAATCAATTAATCAGTCCAGATGGCAATGTCTGCTATTATTGTCTGGAAATGGAACCATCACACCGACGTGGCTTAGGACTCCAGAAACACACTCGATCTACACTGTGTTGAAAGTATAAACGCTACTAATTAAAGTATAGCTTTTTTAAAAATACAAAGTGTAGTGGTTGCCAAAACGCACGAGCCAGAAGGTGTTGTAAATAAATCAAGAGCAGGTGTCAGCACGAAAGCGAGCGGGTTATGAGACTGTTTGCACTTACAATTTATAGCTTACACATCCTTCTTACACAAAATCGCGCCATATCTGATGGACACTTAGTCAGATGATCGTTAAACGGACATTAAAATCTGACACATCGTCCGGTAATAAATTCCCGCACCAATTTGTTACAGTCAAATAAATCGCACCTTCCCCATGTTATCGGCGCTTATTAGGCATAAGAAGACGTAAAAAAGTACTCAAAATGGTTTAAATTAAATTTTATCCTTCCTTAATATCACGTCTAAACTCCAATCAATATAATTTCCTAACTCAATTATTAAAACCAATCGTCAAGACGAAGTCTTAATATATGGTACATCGGCTGAGATTACGGTATTTTTTTTTTTCAGTTGTCTTGTTTGTTCATCATCTGCTTTCACAGCACTACACTTTATATATTATAGAAACTTTCTCTTGTGAAACTTACTTGTCTTTTTCGTCGAACGCGTTTCGGCGTCGTGTTCGCCTTCGTCAGCTTAGAAACAGACTTTTTTTTCAGTTTATTGCAGATTTGTGATCTGGTCGACTAAACGAACATTGAACAAATCGTCTGACAACACACATACAGGATTATGAAGAGCTGACCATCGACAGCTCTTCTTGTAAGATTACGGTATGTTCACAAACTTCGAAAAGTAAAGAGAATTGTTTAAAATAAATTCTAAGTTCAATGACGGTATGTTTAAATACAGTCTCTTTATGTTGTTTGTCTAAATTAACGAGACGTAATTGTTGGTTTGGCGTTTATTAGATAAACGGTGGTAACAGTTTGAAGCAGAGATGAACATGTACGTGAACTGATGACGCTTTATCATAGCATACGCAAACGTAGTGTCATGAAAAATTAAATCTTTGAAACAAAAATGGTCAAAATTGAAAAAAGAAAAATTTCAGTCTCATCGTGTACTTCAACCCGTTTTATTTTATTTTATTTTTTTACAAACCACGAAATTTACGAGCGAGGTATACATAAGTCGTATCCAACGCAGGCCTATTTTAAAAAATTGTTTTTATAATTTATTCACAAACAGCTGTATATGAAATCATACTGTCTGCTGTGAACAGGATATGTTCTCAGCTCCGATTCTTGTCAGTGACTTCATATTCAAATGTTTCTTTGTTCAATAAAAGAAAATTAACTACGGCGTCTGTTACCCGTGTTATGAAAAGTCAAACTGGAATAATCTGGCAATAAAACCGTCGTTAAAACAAGTAACTTTTATTTATCTCACTATGTTGATCTCCAGCTGCTGGCCAAATACAAAAAGCGGATCAAGGCAAACGCTTCAAAGAGAACACCATTCGCTCCATCTGTCGTGACGTGACATTAGTCTCTTACAGTAAGATAATAATAACGAGTATACTATTAAACAGTACTTATAATAATATTATACAGTTTTATTATCATTGTTATTCCTACGTTAGTTGTTCTTATATTCGCCAATTGTCATTCAGGTACGTAGACGGGAGGGGGCTGACCGGTCTTGACCCCTAAAAACTGAAAATTGCCAAAACGTATTATAACATTCAGGTTTAAACAATCAATATCATCAATAAAAGGATGGGATTCAGGATAATAACACTTATATGATGTACATTTTTTATGTTATTTCACGATAGGCCTACAGCATGCCATTAAGCAAACTTTGTTTTCAAGAAGTACAATTTATAAAACACAAGGTCGTTTTAACTTTTTTTATTTTAAATGCAAAAAAAATGATTTAACATTTTTTATCACCACGCTTTATCAGACTTGTGTAGTAGCAATTATGTAGTAGTTTATAGGTAGGCCTACTGAGTAAGTCAAATTCAGATTTCAATACTCAGATTTTATATTCAAATCTGAAAAAAAAAATAGAAAACGACTGTAAATGTTTCTTTTATTCTGTTTTTCTGTTTCTCTAATTCCAGGTTCCTGAATATAGTGAGTTCCACTATGCATACTGTATGCGTTAAATCAGATTGCTTATCGTCTTTTTAAAACTTTTTTCACGTATCCTTCGGATCAGAATAGAGGAATCTGTGAATGTGAATTATGTCCGAAATAAATAAGTTTGAGTTAGGTTCAATCTACTCTTCCAAGGCTCGATAAAAAGAAGCGGGGAAGTTGTATGACACGAGTAAAAAAATCCAAGTAAAAAAAAAACTGAAGATCTTCAATGGGTGAGGCAGTGGTCTTGAACTCGCTACCCTCATGAGACTTTTCTACGCCATATAGTAAATAAATATATGGCATAATAATATATGGTATAATAAATAAAACCCATTTATATCAGTTAAGCGATGAATGGAAATCGATTATGAAAGAGAACACGAAAAATTCAAATTAATATTCCTTTAATGTTATATTTTTAAAATATCTTATTCTGCCATTGCAGATCTTAGTGTTAAGAAGTGTTGAAATTGTGCGTGAAAAAATAAAACTAAAACTTATTGAATTTCGGTACAGGATATCCGACTCAAATAGCTTTCCTTATTTTTGCAATTGTATTTAACAACAAAACAGTAACTGATGAAGTAAGACAAGGTGATAAATGACGAATAGATAGAGAGGGAGGGAGAGAGGAGAGAGAGAAGAGAGAAGAGAGAAGAGAGAAGAGAGAGAGAGAGAGAGAGAGAGAGAGAGAGAGAGAGAGAGAGAGAGAGAGAGAGCTTATTTTTCAGCAAGTTTGTCTATTTACAGAACAAGTTGACTGACTCTCATTTATCATAAATTTTTGAAATGTATGTGCCAAGAACGTTAATAAACTTGCATTTGGGAAGTATGTACAGTATCTAAGCAGAAATGATAATTTAGTACTTTTAACAGTTGTGCGCTGTTAAATAATTTTAATAATTTGTAACTAAAATTATTTTATTTCCAATTAGTCTTTGTTCTGCAAGTGAAACTACTACGTTAAATTTTGTCCGGTGAAATCTAACTTTCTGGATATATTATAATAGGATCGTTAAAATATACTTCGTTAAAAACGACTTGTAAGTAGTGAGTTGAAGTGCAAAAACCAAAATGTTCAGTTGCTTTCCCGCACATCTGTCACATCTCGGTTATGGTTGTTTGACATTGACCTGAGATGCAATGCTTTGGTGTATGAAAGAAGATGATTTAAAACGTTCTTTTTATAAATACCATTAGGTCAATAGTCTCTCTAACATAGACTTACTTTTATTTTGTAACGACAACAGCAACAACAACAACAACAATAAAAAATATAATAGTAATAATAATAATAGGTGTACCAAAACAATAATTGTAGTAAAAATAATAATATGCATTTTAAATAGTCATGTCAACATTTCGTATAAATTTATAATCAACATGAGGTCCTATAAGTTGATAATTTATTAATTTATTAATGTGTGTGTGTGTGAGAGAGAGAGAGAGAGAGAGAGAGAGAGAGAGAGAGAGAGAGAGAGAGAGAGAGAGAGAGAGAATGACGGGGAAGGGAAAATAGAAAAAAGTGAGAGCGATAAAAAGCGAGAAATGTTTTTACAAAGACACAAAGACGGAAGAGAGAGTGAGACAGCGAGAGAGAAAATGAAGGAGGTGAGGAGAGCGGAAGAGAAAGAAAGGGGGAAGAGTAACAGAACAACTCCGTTTACTCCTTTCAAAACATTTCTAAATTAAATATTACAAAGGTTAAATATATAATATAATAAACATTACAACAATATATCTGACTTTCTTATTAAATAAAACACCATCATTTGAGTACACATAGAGGTAAATACATAAACAGATAAAAAAAGAATTTCCACGAAACCGAAACATCGAAGCATGATAATGTTTTTAGGCTTTTGAAACGTACAATGTGCATAAACTGCAGACTCTCCTGTTCAGCGATGTTTATGTTGATATTTACTATATAACAAACATTATCATGTTAAAACGACAGAGACCGAAGATTTCTAGACTGAGGGGAATCGAAAGTGTGGAAAAAGTATAGTGTTAACATCACCTGGAGCGTTACATTTTTCGATGACGCTACACATTTTGCATCACGCATTTTGTGGAATGACTCCCAGCCTAAAAACATTATCATGTTAATAAACAAAGAACCGGAAAGGAGAGAAGGGAGGGAGAGACAGTGTGGAGACGATTTCATTTGGTTTCTTCAGAACAGATATATGGAAAATTAAATCAGTAAAAACCACAGTTTCTATCGGAATAATTATTACTTTCATGCGACTAACTGCTCCTACTTCAGTCTTTCGTATTTTATTTATAAAAACGAAATCATATACTTAAACAGATCTGATAGAAACAAATTTGCCAGTAACAATTCACTAATACACTGATACGCAATCGGATCAAATCGAAATACTGGAAAGCGGTTACACTTATGTATGTACCTATTAGGCGTCTTGTTTTATCACTGTTGAATTTCGAGAAATTATTGCAAACCGTTTTGTTCCGACATTTAACTTACAGAGATAAATAACATGCGAATAAACTGACTAGTTACTAAAAACTTACATTGCAAGTACACGCCGGATGAAATGCTTATACAGAGAGATGAGTTCACAAACAGACTGACTGCGCGAAGTTGAGTTATACTGTATATCAGAGGAGCAGAGTTTATCAAGAGAGTACGCGACCTTTGCGAGAGAGCCTGCGTTATTGAGAAACGGTCAGCCAAGGCCTACAGCTTCGCCGCACTCGTACAAAACCTGTACGAATCCGCAGGTGCTAATCGTGCGAGATAGGCCTACACGATTTTTTTTTATAATGAAGCAGATTAAAGACACGGAAACCGACGTCAAAACGCAGCTATTTTACGTCAAAATAAAATACGTAACAGTAAGAAAACCTGAATTATCAGCTAGCCTACAGTAGAATTAAACATTTCAATGATAATCTTAGTATTTTTTTAATAGCGTTATCTCTGCACAAAAACGTCAGAAGCCAGAACAGAATGCTCGAGTATAAATAACATTAACGCTATAACTTGTTTCTTTCCCAATGTTTGTCTGTGTTTGCTGTCTTTCCGACCTAAAACACTGTACAGGTAACCTAAAAATAGCCGTGAACGCTGTTACAGAAAAACAAGCTGAAAATAATATTGTTATGCCGTGTTAACAGACCGTTTCTCCCTGTAGCGTCGATCCGCCTTTATTTTCACTTTCATCGTACATTTTCTTCATCGCCTTTAACCGTTTACTATTAACATTTAATTCCGTCTAACGGGTACGGATGATTGTCGATTCCCACTTAACACGTGGAATAAGCGCAGAGGTTTGTCCACAATAAGTTTATTTAAAACTTGCGCGCACGCGTTTGTGTGCGAGAGAGAGACAGACAGGCAGACAATGTTTTGTAAACCACAGGGGGATATTTCCATCAGCCGAAGCGCTTATGAGCCATTTTAGCCTGTTATGCCAACAGGCATCTACTTGCCATGGAAATTTAGACGTCATGGCTTCTTGGACGTCACCTGTTCGTCCTTCCGCCCCCGATCGCAAACCATCTTTTATCATCCATCCTTTGGAGGAGGCCATACCAAGTACGTTGTTTCCAGGACATTACCATTAACCTTGACGATATCCGTCGTCGGTAACTTCAAGGATTAGGCCTTGCGACCTTTACCGGCTCCACAACCCACCTCTTCCTAGGACGACAGACACCGCGTCTTCCAAAAGCTGCGTATACTGCAAAACTAGCTTCGGCAACCTGTCTGCCATTCTTAACAAATGATCGTGCCATCGCTTCGATAAACGTAAATTCGCTCGGCTAAGGAGAAAACACCGATCACGTCCCGAACAATATCATTCCAAGGTCGATCTCCAACCCCTAACAGACCGAAGGAAGTCATTTCTGCTGCCAGAACACTCGGTTCATCACTTCGCTTAATCACCCATGACTCGCACCCACATAATAATGCTGGTACCGCCTTCAATCTCATACAATTATGTCTCCTTTCCATAATGCTTGTCCAGAGTCCTCCTTATCGTGCCGTACATTCTAGACTAGTATGCTCCCTGAGCTGCAAAACTCGCTCGCTGTTTTGAACGGAGTACATTTACTATTGGACAAATTTTTATATCAGATAATTTTTCAGTTCTTAGAAAAATTACAAAAATTCCGATTATCCTTCTATTTTCCGTTAGTAAAGTAACAATTCTAGAGCAATCATACAATAAAAGGAAAAAATTCCAAACAATCGGATTTATGTTAAAGTTCCCTTGAGTCCTATTTTTACAATTTTTTTAAATTATTTTATTAATCGTTTGTTTTCATTTTTATTTACTCAGTCAGCTGTTTTGTCGGTTATATTGAATTTATGTAAAATTTTACCAAAAATGTAATTTACAAAAAAATTTATGTAAAAACAAAACAAGATGATCTATTTAAAATTATAAATTTATTAAAATAAATAAAATATAAATATAATATATTTCGATACGTAAAATCAAATCAAATAAAATCAATCGTTTCTATTATATTAAATTATCGGTTATTTTTATAATGAAACCGAATCAATTCAATTGTTTGTTTATTCATTTATAAAAGCTCTGGTGATGCTGATTTAATCAGTGAAACGTGGGTAAGGTTATAATACAATATAATTTTGCTACAGTGGCGTAACTGGGGGGGGGGGCAAGGGGGCAGCCGCCCCGGGCGGCATAGCCAGGTAGGCGGCAAAGTGAGCATAGACTTGAAAAAATTGTTTTCAGTTTATAAAACTAATGGACAGTAATGTGGTAATTTTCGCATTAATAGGTTGGCTAATCTGTACGTTTCTAAATTGTGCTTATCATGTTTTTACAACGTTACAGTTGTCCGAGCTACGGCAGGCGGCAGACGTCATCACGTTTGCTCGCTTGTTCTGTCATCATTCATTTTTCTTGTCGTCAGACAATCATTGTAGGCCTTAGGCCACAACATATATTGCATACTTGCAATACATTGCTAATTCCTTTTCATGTAGCTTGAGTGACGCGTACTCGCGCCTCAAGTCTTACGACAATTCATACGACATTCGTCTAGGCCTTAGGCCTTAACATTTTAATCTGAGTGCCGCACATTTGCGCCTCATCTAACATGTAGCGTTCTTACGACTCTGTTTATTCAAAATTAAAATCTGTTCAGACTTAGCCAATCTCAACACCATGATTTAAGTGTACAACAGAAACTTAATAAATGTATTATACAGTCCACTATCGTCATTATTCTGCATCCTGGCAATAGCACCACAAACATCATTCTTCCTAATAGAACATTTTTTGGTACACACGTGCCGACATCAACATTTTTTAGGTCCACTCGGACCGGATCTCAACATTTTTTTGGTCGCTCCGTGCCTGGATTCGTCATTCACCTTTTGCAACTTATTATTTATTACAGCGGTTTTCATAATTTTTCTGCCCCAATTTCTGGCCACCACGGGCGATTCAGCATATTCGCTGATCCGACCGTCTCGGGACTCAGTCAGCATTTCTTCATCGCCATTGAGCCTCGTGACGACATCACTGCAAGAACATCCATGTGCTAGCGTCTACACTCCAGTTTAAGCAGTCATCTCTCCGGTCTGTGTGTTTGCCATCTTCTCCACGGCCTCGACGCTCCAGGACATCGCATACCAGGTACCACATCATTAACAGGTGCGTACAATGGCTGAAGAAGGCCTCAAAGTGTTCGCCAGAAAGAGAGGCGGCATTAAGTCTGCCATAGTGAGAATTAATTCGGCTATCATTAACTTTGATAAAAACACTAACACAAAACATTTTTTAACAGTTAGACTCGAAAGTTTAAAAGTTTGGCAACAAAATACGATGAGGTACAGTCCGAAATTGAACTCATTTCTAAAGACATAAACGCTGCTCAAGAAGACCGAATTGAGGTTGAAGAGCTGTTATATTCAACAGAAGCCAATATCTTGCAGTTGATAGAAAGCTTCAATGTTCAGACTGTATCTCCCGTATTAACAAGCAACATACAATTAAAACCGATAAGTCTGCCCTGCTCCACAGGTAATATCTTAGATGGCAGCACTTTTATTCAATATTTCTGGACTTGGTGCACGCCAGATCTGATTTAACGTCAGTGCAGAAATTACATTATTTGTATTCGTCTCTGAAAAATGAGCCGCTAGATTTAATTAAGGCATTACCGATTTGTAACGAAAACTATTCGATAGCGTTGAGTTTGCTGTCCGCTAGATATGACAACAAATTCATACTAGCTAAGTATTATATTCAAAATTTGCTTGAAGTAAGGTCAAAAATTAAGGACTCTGTCCAAAGTCTGGCAGAATTCATAAATAAATAACGTCTTCCGTTAATTCACTGGCGGCCATGCAACTGTCAGTGGATTCATTCGAGCTTATCACTGTACAATTATTGTCAGCAAAACTGGATCATACCACGTTTAAATTATGGAAGGAGTCTATAGACCCCGATAATCTTCCTAACTTTCAAGGCTTCACTCAGTTTTTAAACGCACGTAGACAGTTGCTAGAAAATACACTGCCTATCGATGCCGGACAGCAGCTCAACAAGTCAACTTTAAGATTCAATAAATCTGACAAACATAAA
Organism: Magicicada septendecula; assembly: GCA_034769895.1. NCBI lineage: Eukaryota > Metazoa > Arthropoda > Insecta > Hemiptera > Cicadidae > Magicicada > Magicicada septendecula. The sequence goes on from CM068368.1 coordinate 824,666,113, forward strand.
TCACGAAACTCTGCTGGCAGCACTGCATTTAAAAGTTATCACTCAGCTTCAAACAATTATTTATGCTTATGCTGTAAATCTAGTCATCCAATTTACATGTGTGACAAATTTCGTGCATTAAGCACATCAGAACGAGGGCAATTTATATTAAATCATAAACTCTGTACAAATTGTTTAAGACCAGATCATTTTTCATCAAATTGTAAGATCAAACAATCATGTAAGATCTGTTCAAAATAACACCATACATTGCTACACATAAATAATGTGTCAAAACCAGTTTCTGCCAGCAGCAGCAACTACTCTTCACTTAAATTACAATCTACAAACAATGTTCTTTTATCAACAGCAATTGTGTTTGTCATTGACCGGGCTGGAAATAGACAACCCGCAAGAGTTCTGTTGGATGCGGGGTCACAAATAAATTTTTGTACGGAATCATTTGCTAATAAATTACGGCTTAACTTGACTGAATTTAACATACCGATTACAGGTATAAATAATACCGCTTGTTGTGCCACTAATTTAGCGTCTATACGCATTATTTCACGCTATCAAGGATTTAGTTTCCAAGCAACATGCGCGGTCTTATCTTCATTAACCCATAAATTGCCAGCACAATCTTTTGACATAAATCAGTTTAATGTCCCAGATAACGTTTTCCTTGCCGATCCGCATTTCAACATATCAGCTGATATCGATATACTTTTAGGAGCGCAATTTTACTTAGATTTAATTTTACCTAACAAATATGTACGCGGTTCTCATTTCCCTATTATACAAGAAACAAAGTTAGGCTATATTCTAGCGGGCAATCTGCCCAAACACTGCCGTTATAAGGGTCCTGCTGTTTCGTTCCTGGCTAGGAACAACGATAGTCAAATTCTGGCGTCTATCGAGAAATTTTGGGAGACCGAAACTATCCCTGATAATGCGCCCATTAGTAACGATTCAGCTTGTGAGGAGCATTTCGTTAAGTCTACTCATCGCAATGAAGAGGGTAGGTTCGTTGTTCCGCTACCATTTAAGTCTGGTAATCCCCAGTTGGGTGAGTCCTATGCTAGCGCAGAAGCGAGATTCTTGAGTTTAGAACGCCGGTTCATGCGTGATTCTAAGCTTGCGCGCGAATACGCAAACTTTATTCAGGAGTATAAGGATCTTGGCCACATGACGCTTGTCGACGATTGCTCTATCAATTCCGGGTTTTCAAATACCTACTATCTGCCTCACCATGCCGTCTTTAAACATTCTAGTTCTACGACAAAACTTCGCGTCGTTTTTGACGGCTCGTCCAAAACTACCAATGGCCTTTCTCTCAATGATGTTTTGTTGGTAGGCCCAAACGTCCAACAAGACCTTTTTTCTATTCTTTTGCGATTTCGTATGCACAACTATGTTCTCATCGCCGACATCGAGAAGATGTATCGACAAATTCTGGTATCTGATAAGGATTGTCATTATCAACGTATTCTGTGGCGTAACTCTCCACTCGAACAGTTTAAACATTTTGTATTGCGAACTGTAACATACGGTACTGCTAGTGCTTCGTTTTTGGCTACTCGCTGTCTTAATCAGATTGGTAAGGATCATGAAGCTTCTTTTCCTGACGCTGCGTCAGCTATAATTAATGATTTCTATGTCGACGATTTGTTAACTGGTGCAGACACCATTTCTGATCTGACCAAGTTGAAATCTGACTTAGGTACGTTGTTGACTCAATACGGCCTCACTCTGCATAAATGGGCATCAAATCAACCCAGTGTGGTCGCAGATCATGATAATTTATCACTCCCTTTAAACAAACAAGGTAATGTGCGTACCTTGGGCATTCTCTGGAATAACACTACAGATTCATTTTTGTTTGACATCAAATCATTCCCAGTTGAATCAAGCATCTCTAAAAGGAAAATCCTATCGATTATCGCAGGTATATACGACCCACTCGGACTCGTCGGTCTCGTTGTTTTCCTGTACAAACAGTTTATGCAGCAACTCTGGCTGTGCAATCTTGGTTGGGATGAGCCAATCGCCGGGCAATTACACTTGCATTGGCATTCATTATGCGATAAATTATGTCTGATCGGCAAAATTATTGTCCCACGTTCTATTCGCTGCAAGTCTAAAGCAAAGATAGTTGAATTACATGGGTTTTCGGATGCTTCTGAAAAGGGATATGGGTGTTGTGTTTACGTTAGAGTCATTTATCAAGATTCATCGGCCTCTTGTCACATTCTGTGTTCTAAATCTCGCGTCGCCCCCCTACGACAGGTGTCATTACCTCGCATTGAACTCTGCGCTTGCTTGTTGTTATCGCAACTCTTATTCAAGGTCGCCCCTGCTCTTCATTCCCTTATCAATAATGTTCACCTGTATTCTTACTCCATGGTGTTCCTTTACTGGATTCATGCCCAGTCTTCTAGGTGGAAGACCTACGTCGCTAATCGTGTTGCCGAGATTCAGCGTCTTACTGAAGCCTACAGTTGGCATCACACCAATTCTCAACATAATCCTGCTGACATTATTTCTAGGGGATGTCACCCCGACGTTTTGCGCGATTGTTCGCTTTGGTGGCATGGTCCCGCTTGTTTGTCTCAATCTTCCGAGTCCAATCTTTTTCCACCCTTTTACTTCCATATTCCTTAAGGAATGGAAGTATGGTGATGGCAAAAAAAATCGTGTTCGAGATTATTGCAGATTCTGATTCTACTACACTCAAAACATGAAAAAAACTCGTTTTCCGAAAAGTGTCTGTGTGTCTGTCTGTCTGTGTGTCTGTCTGTCTGTCTGTCTGTCTGTCTGTAGATTTTTTTTCTATGGCAAACGATAACTGCCGCAAATTCAAACAGAATCAAATAATTTTTTGCATACAGCCCGGTTTTGCAGAGTTCTCGCGACCTATTGTTTTTGGTGAAGATCGGTTGAGGGAAAGGGGTAGTTTACCTGCAACGGTTTTTTTTTAGCAAGGGAAATTTTGTTTGTTTGGCAAACGATAACAGCCGCAAATTCAAACAGAATCAAATAATGTTTCGCATACAGCCCTGAATTGTAGAGTTCCCAAGACCTATTGTTTTTGGTGAAGATCGGTTAAGGGAAAGGGGTAGTTTACCCGTAACGTTTTATGTTTTAACAAGGGTATTTCCTATGGCAAACGATAACAGCCGCAAATTCAAACAGAATGAAAAGATTATTTGCATACAGCCCTAAATTGTAGAGTTCTCAATACCTTTTGTTTTTGGTGAAGATCGGTTAAGGGAAAGGGGTAGTTTACCTACAACGTTTTTTTAACAAGGGTATTTTCTATGGCAAACGATAACAGCCGCAAATTCAAACAGAATCAAATAATTTTCTGCATACAGCCCTGATTTGTAGAGTACTCAAGACCTATTGTTTTTGGTGAAGATCGGTTGAGGGGAAGGGGTAGTTTACCAGCAACGTTTTTTATCATGCGTATTTTCTATGGCAAACGACAACTGCCGCAAATTCAAACAGAATCAAATAATTTTTTGCATACAGTCCTGATTTGTAGAGTACTCGCGACCTATTGTTTTTGGTGAAGATCGGTTGAGGGGAAGGGGTAGTTTACCTGCAACGGTTTTTTTTATCAAGGGAAATTTTTTTTTTTTTGGCAAACGATAACAGCCGCAAATTCAAACAGAATCAAATAATGTTTCGCATACAGCCCTGAATTGTAGATTTCTCAAGACCTATTGTTTTTGGTGAAGATCGGTTGAGGGAAAGGGGTAGTTTACCTGCAACGTTTTTTTAACAAGGGTATTTTATATGGCAAACGATAACAGCCGCAAATTCAAACAGAATCAAATAACGTTTTGCATACAGTCCTGATTTGTAGAGTACTCAAGACCTATTGTTTTTGGTGAAGATCGGTTAAGGGGAAGGGGTAGTTTACCTGCAACCTTTTACGTTTTATTTTCTATGGCAAACGATAACAGCCGCAAATTCAAACAGAATCAAATAATGTTTTGCATACAGCCCTGATTTGTAGAGTACTCAAGACCTATTGTTTTTGGTGAAGATCGGTTAAGGGGAAGGGGTAGTTTACCTGCAACGTTTTTTTATCAAGCGTATTTTCTATGGCAAACGATAACAGCCGCAAATTCAAACAGAATCAAATAATTTTTTGCATACGTCCCTGAATTGTAGAGGTCTCAATGACTTTCGATTTTGGTGAAGATCGGTTAAGGGGAATGGGTAGTTTACCTGCAACCTTTTACGTTTTAACAAGAGTAAAGTACTTGAAAATTTATTTAAACTTTTTGAAACAATGGTAATTGTTAAAAATAAAATAATTTTGTTGCCAGGCAATAAAATTATAATTTTTTCATTTTAATGTAATATAATATTTTTCATTTAATACAGCAATAAAAAGGCAGGTAAGACACAGCCTGGCTGTTTGGCTGAAAATGATTTTAAATATAAATCTTAGAATATGGAAGTCATGTATGGTTCTCCATACCGATATTTACCTTCTAATCTGTCGTCTCCTGAATTCACTGCGGAGGAGAAACAAACCCCCAAACTTTCTTTAATGTCTACCTTAGCCATTGATCTTTCAAAGGACTTTTCTTCGTTGCACCATCTGACTCGTGTATACGCCTACTGCTTTCGATTCATCAAAAATATTAGACTCTCCAGGGCCGAGAAAATTTCGGGCGCTCTTACCCCCGTTGAAATTCATTCTACTCTTAATTTTTTCATAAAACAATCTCAGTCGATCCACTTCGCTGCCGAGATTAATTGTCTTCGTAACGTGTCTTCTGTTTCTATCAGGAGCAAGTTGTCTTCTCTGGACCCGTTCCTTGATGAGTCTGGCGTAATACGCGTCGGCGGACGATTACAGCAGTCGCAACTACCTTATGACAATAAGCATCCTATTGTCTTGCATCCATCGGCTCATATTACTCGCCTTATTATTGAACGCGAACACATTCGTCTACTCCACGCTGGTGCTCAACTCGTGCATCACTCACTTCGTCAACGTTGGTGGATCATTAACGCCAAGATAGTCATTCGCTCCATCATTCGTAGATGCGTCAAGTGTCTCAGGTTTAGTGCCAAACATCAGGTTCAGAGGCTTGGTATTTTGCCATCTCCCAGAGTCACTCCTTCGCGGCCGTTTCTATTCTACGCAGTTGACTATGGTGGTCCCTTCATGATTCGTCATGGCGGGCAGAAATCTAGGACTCTGTCAAAATCGTATGTGTCTTTGTTCATCTGCTTAGCAACCAGGGCTATTCATTTGGAATTGGTCTCAGACCTTACAGCCAACGCGTTTATAGCTGCCTTACGTCGTTTCATGTCCCGAAGGGGCATACCCAGCCAGTTATATTCTGATAATGGCACGAACTTTAGGAAGGCCCGCAATTTTTGCATGACCTTTACAATCTTTGGCATAATAAGGATGCCACCTCATCAATCCAATCCTTTACGACCTCTCAGGGTATTACATGGTCATTTATTCCGCCCTCATCACCTCATTTTGGTGGTCTTTGAGAGAGCGGTATAAAGAGTTTAAAGTATCATTTGCGCCGCGTGGTAGGCAAGTCTATACTCACCTTCGAGGAGTTTACGACAGTTTTGTCTCAGATAGAGGCATGTCTAAACTCACGTCCATTATTTGCCGTTTCATCGGGTGTAAATGATCCGGTGCCACTTACACCTGGCCATTTTTTGATTTGCGCACCATTAACGGCGATACCTGATCCAGACTTATCTCACATTCCCATCTCTCGTCTTGGACGTTGGCAACTTCTCCAGAAGTTTGTCCAAGTCATTTGGAAAGCTTGGTCTCGCGACTACTTACATCAATTACAACAACGTCACAAATGGAAATTCGCCAAGGACAACGTTTCCATTGGTGACCTGGTTTTACTGATTGAGGATAACTTACCTCCATTAGCGTGGAAATTTGGTGTAATTACCGCCACATTTCCCGGCCCAGACAACTTAATTAGAGTAGTTGACGTTCGCACGCCTACTGGCACCTATCGCAGACCAATCCATAAATTATGTTTGGTCCCTACTAGGGACGAACAGTAAAAAAAAGGGTTTATTTTCCTTTGTATATTTGTCAAAAATACATAAATCAGATGTTCAAAGAAGACTTTGTTAGTTATAAGCACCTTTGTTTTTAGCATAAGCTTTAATTTGCATATTTTTGATTCAGAAACTGTTTTACTCAAGCAAGTGTCAGTTTATTTAATATGCAAAGGTTTAATTATTATTTTGTATTTTCGTATATGCAACATTTGATTTATGCCTCATGTCTTTGCTTACTACTGTTTTTATTATGTATAACTTGTATTTATGTAAAACACATTGTTTTATCCGCATCTACTGTCTATAACCATACGCCACGCCAATATTTTTATATTGTATTTTGTATTTGTATTTTGTGATCATGTATTGCACAATTATTATTCATGCTTTAATTATGACAGACATGACATTACACTTTGTGCTTGCAATCATTCAACTATGTATAGCTTGTTTTCACATAACAATTTATTGTATATTCCTGAAACATCAGGTATAGCATGCATCGTGCAAACTATAAAGCGTCATGCTAAATTTATGTCTTTACATGTATAATTTTATAATAATTTTGTTTGGTCATTGTATTCAATAATATTGTAAAGGTCTACTGGCCTTATCTGGTTCAAGATAACCATTATGACTTGCATAAATGTTACAATTTATCGGGCCCATCATGTGATGAGTCACCGATTATTCATCATTAGACATTGTCAAACCATGTATTTTTTCATGTCTTATATTGTTTAATATTGTATACATACAATATATATTGGCAATATATCTTGCATTTATACTCATGTATAATCAGGTTGCAAGCCGACTTTGGCCTGCTCAACTCTTATCATCACTCAAGCTTATCTCTAAACAGTTAATGTCATAACTGTTATCTAAGATCTCAAACTCAAGGTTCAATACAACTTATTGAGATTGACTTTATTATTAAGAACTCTGTATTTTTCTATAATAAGTTATTAAAATGTATTAAAAAATCCTTTGATTTTTGCGGGCAGTTATGGACAGTAATGTGGTAATTTTCGCATTAATAGGTTGGCTAATCTGTACGTTTCCAAATTGTGCTTATCATGTTTTTACAACGTTACAGTTGTCCGAGCTACGGCAGGCGGCAGACGTCATCACGTTTGCTCGCTTGTTCTGTCATCATTCATTTTTCTTGTCGTCAGACAATCATTGTAGGCCTTAGGCCACAACATATATTGCATACTTCCAATACATTAGCAATACATTGCTAATTCCTTTTCATGTAGCTTGAGTGACGCGTACTCGCGCCTCAAGTCTTACGACAATTCATACGACATTCGTCTAGGCCTTAGGCCTTAACATTTTAATCTGAGTGCCGCACATTTGCGCCTCATCTAACATGTAGCGTTCTTACGACTCTGTTTATTCAAAATTAAAATCTGTTCAGACTTAGCCAATCTCAACACCATGATTTAAGTGTACAACAGGAACTTAATAAATGTATTATACAGTCCACTATCGTCATTATTCTGCATCCTGGCAATAGCACCACAAACATCATTCTTCCTAATAGAACATTTTTTGGTACACATGTGCCGACATCAACATTTTTTAGGTCCACTCGGACCGGATCTCAACAACTAAAAACAACTTGTTTCTTTGATATAACTATTCCTTAAGAACTACAGGAATATAGGATTTTCATAATATAAGTTTAAGAACTACAACAAGTGCCAAAGAGTTTATGAAGTCTTTTACTCAAGGAAAATCGAACCCTGAGTGCCAAAATATTACAATTAACAAGGAATCAACTTGCGATCATAAAATGGATGCTATTAGCGACGAGGCTGTTGATGAATACAGTAACGTTAACGACGTGAATACTGCAAACTGTGAAAGTGTCAAAATACAGTTATAAGATCAGTTGGTTCTAGTACCAAGGATGATGTTGCATCGCGCAGTCTTGAAATTACAGGCGATGAAGGACAGAACATTACTAAAAACAATGTAGACCGTGTTTCCGGTGCTTTTCTACAAGATATGGGAGGTTGGCCAAGCGATAAATCTCAATCCTTCCGAGATATAATGGTGAATAGAGGAACATGTCAGTTGCTAAACAAGGACAGCCATTTTCCTGAAGATGAAGCTGGACAATCCTTAAACAAGTACTGGTTTGATAAAACCTTGCAAAATGGCGAAAAGGTAACACTTGGATGAGTTTTTCTCTAACTAAAAAATCTCTATTTTGCACCTTATTTCCACAAAAAAAACTAACAAAGAAGTCAGTAAAAATGGGTTTTCGTCGTGGAAAAAGTTAAATCACCGTATTCATGAAAATAGTCCTGCTCATCGCTCTGCGTTTTTTGAATGGAAGGAATAGGAACGTTCTTTAAACAAAAGGGGACTTAATTGATGATCTGCTACAGGAACAAATGAGTAAAGCAGTTAAGACATGGAAAGAAATCCTCGAACGGGTCATTGCCACAGTACAAACTCTTGCACAACAAAATCTTGCACTGATAGGACATCGGAGTCAATTACTAACGATCTAATTCCTGGAAACTTTCTGGCTTTGTTAAAATAATTGGATAAATTTTTAACGTATAAAAATATACTTTGTGCATAACGTGTTAAAATACTTTATTATGCTTTGGATAAATAAAGCATTGACACTTCTAAAGAAGCTAACGGAGAAATTAACCATCAGTTTACAGTTACAGTTTTACAGTTTGGAGAAAAGAGCTGTGTGAAAATGTCGTTACTAAGGGAGAGCAGGTATGTAATGCATGGAGTGTCAGTATAACAAAAAGGATAAGAAGGAAGTGCACGCTGCCAGGGGAGTATCCAGACGACTCTGTATTGACCGTTCGGCAAGAAATGCGACGTTCTCTAATAGAAATTTGAACAAATTGTCAGTTGAAATTTCAAGCCGTTTCCCTAACATAAAAGACTTAGAAAACGCTTTGGGTTCCTCTTAAATTTGAAGCGTACGTAAATGATGGGGATATACATTTTAAGGAACAGCTTTCCCAGATCAATATTAAGTGGACAGTGCTTGCAAAACCGTACCCACATGACCTAAACAGTGAAGAATTGTTCAGTGACTTGAAAGACGTCATACTTTTATTTAAAAGGGAAAAAGGTAATGGAGAACAAAAAGACTTAATACCTCAGGGACTGCTACAATGTCTTCAATGAGATGAGAAGCGTACAAAACACTAGCAACAGCTTTAAAAAAATTTCGTACTTTACTAGTGTCTGTATCTTCGTGTGAAAGATGGTTTAGTAAGCTTAAATTGATTAAATCGTACCTACGATCAACAATATATCAAGACAGGTTATCAAATCAAGCGATACTTTCAATTGAAAACGACATTGCTTCGTCTTTAGATTATAGTGATTTAATAACCCACTGCAGCAATTAAGACCAGGAAAGTTACATTTTCAAATGTCTCGTTTTAAATTATTATTAAATATTAAAAATAAATATTAAGTGTTTATTAATAGAAGACGGAACCATTAACCTGTAATGGTAAGTGATTTATTTTATAACTTTTAATGTAATTCTTTGTTTACCTTTATGTTGCTTTAGGATATTGTTTTGACGATGTGCTTTATACCTACAAGGAATTTGCATGTTTATTAGAACAGTTTTACGTTATAAATTGTTTATATTACTACATCTACAGTTGTTAATAATAAATGTGTACAAACTAAATACCGGTAATATTATAATACGTAATTTCTTAATTTTTCACTTAACAGATATTGTAAAGACGTTTGCTGGACGTGCTTTCATACAAAAATCTACACATTTGTATTTATTAAGTACTTTGTTCACTGGATGAGCCTTCATTTCTGCTCTTTTGACCCCCTTTATATGTGAAGGTGAGGCGGCCGACGATCCCCTTGCCCCGGGCGCCAAGAAGCCTAGATACGCCACTGATTTTGCTTGCAGAAATAGTTAATTTTAGAAGAACTATTAATAATAATAATAATAATAATATCATAATACTTTAGCATAAATCGTTTTATAGAAAAATATTAACACTGTAATTAGAAAACAATTTATCAGAGAGCAGTAAAAAGATGCGTTTTTTCAGAGATGATAATATCTTCCATCATCAAATATACATTTGAGTATCGAGACGTTTTCGACCCAAACACTGCTCTCCCCATGCATTATGCAGCTTTCCTCAGCACATGGCAGCACTTATTAATTACGTTTTTCTCCCAGTTACCTCTTTTACCTTCCATTTTCTCTTCCGTGATTAATTGGTGCACAGAACATCTACTCAGAATGTGGCCGATCCAATTACCTGTTTTTCTAAAACGCTTTGGAAGACTTCTTCTGTTGCTTTTTTGGCACCTCCTCATTTGTCTGTCACTCTGTCTCCCCCACCTAATTTTTTTCCTCAACGACACTTCAAACTTCTCACAGTCTCTCTCCCCCCCTGCCTCTCCCCCTCTCACGCCCCCCTCTCACGCCCCCCCCCCCCTCTCTCTCTCTCTCTCTCTCTCTCTCTCTCTCTCTCTCTCTCTCTCTCTCTCTCTCTCTCTCTCTCTCTCTCTCTCTCACGCACGCACACAAGGGATATATATATATATATATATATAAAGTGATGAACAGACACGGTTCTGAAGGATTATAATACAGATATAAAACAAGGATTAAATAGACGATGGTAATAAAGTTTGACACTGAAAAAACTGAAATCTGGATTGTAGCCAAACTTACCGAAGATAGTTGGTCAATAATTAATTGTAAATAAAATATTTGATGTCATAAATAAATGAATTGTTAAAAAAATACACGAGAAATTGTTAAAAAAATACACGAGAAACATTAGCAATGTTATGTTTGGGCGGATCCGCTAACAGCTGATTCTACAGTACCAACACTTTAACAAACACTATAGTTTCGTTTTTCTTACATTAAATCATTCGTAACAAACAAGTGTCTTGAGAAGTCGGAGTTGGTAGTAAGTGGGCATTAAATGTAACATATCTTCTTCTTCTTCTTCTTCTTCTTCTTCTTCTTCTTCTTCTTCTTCTTCTATGGCGTCACAGTTCGGAATCGAACCTTAGCCTACATAATCATCCCGCCTCCATTTTCCCTATCCTTGGCGATCGATGTCCATCGTTTTAAGTAAAGTATCAGCATCCCACTGCGTCAATCCTGCGATGTCAAGCGTTCTACCCTCGATTTGACTAAACAGCACTTTACAAGGAAATTAGTTGCCTTTCTTCCTAATGATGTGTCCTATATAACTTAATATTATTTATGCAAATTTACTTGCATACATTAATTGATTATCTTTTTTATGGAAATCTTTACTCTATATAGCCCCGCGTTGTTGGAGCGCCAAATATAACTGTTTTTTTTATTGGGAGTAATTGACAATTGTAATGCCCCCCGTTCTTTGGGCGGCAAATATAACTAAATTTTGATTAGTTACGATTAATATGTATAATTAAATTTTATTACTGGCAAATTATTTATGTCCCGCGTGGTGGGACGCTAAATTGTAACTAAAATAGTATTGTTCTTTTGATTTAATTAATTGATTAATTAATGATTCTGTTTAATTAATTCTCACCTTGTAGTGGTGCCAGATTGACCAATTGTAGTGTGCGCGCCAATTGTGTCGGCGTCAAATATAATTATTAAAGTTTTTTATGTTACATACTAAATTTTATCTTTAGGTGTATCAAATGATTGACAACATACACAAGGCTTCGCAAGGTTAACTTAATTTATTATACTTAACAACATTGATGTCACTTCCTTAAATTATGACAATTAATAACATCGACATGACTTACTTATTCCCCTGAAAAGAAACACAACATATATCTTGAATCCTTACTGACTACATCAGTCTACCAATTATTATTTTGTTAACCCTTGCTAACTTTCTTCTACTCTTCATCTAGAGGCTTATTAGATTTTTAATCATCATATTACACATTTTATTCTATTAGATTTTAATCATCATTATTACACATTTTATTCTATATTAACCAATGGATTCATAAAATTTGATATCGATTACCATCATCTGTCATATTTATCTTATGAATTTGCCTGACTAGCTACTTGTTATTACTTTCTCTAAATATTATTACGTATGGGTACTTTCAGATGAACAGACAGTGTTATACTTAATTAGTGCATGAATATAAAATTTACTTGGTGTACGTTAATCCATTCTACGGCGAAAAGTCCTCTGCTCCAGGTTATGGGAATCCTTGCGGCTGGCATTATATCCTCGTAGCATGCACTGACGCACTTATCACTTCTCTTCTCGCACTCCGACACAAGTGTATGTAATTTTTAGTTTAGTTCTGGTGATTTGACCTTCGAATTCCGTACATGATATTTAATAATTCTAACTTTTATTGATATGTTCTACTCAAGTGTCATTACTATGCGATGTATGTTTTGTGATTTGATTCACACTGTTTTTCGTGGATTTACTTTATTAACCCGACATTTGTTTATATTTAATGGTGTTTAAAATTGTTGTCTATCTCTTACTCATTCTACCGCACTTCTGTTCCGCTTAACGTCTCTGATAATAATATTACTCAAGGCGACCAACTTAGTCGGTTTTAATTATATTTCGTCATGTCTTTTAACAAACTCTAAGTTCCATTACCGGCTCCCGATTCTCGACTGTTTGTACTCACACCGATTCTTCAACCGATACAAGACTTTTTCCGTTACAACATCCGCACTCCCGTCAGTTCCGATATCTAACTTATACGACTCCGGCTATTAGATATTATATATAAGACTCCCGATACACAACTCCGTCGTTCATACTCTCCGTATCAGAATAAAACTCCAGACTTAAGACCTAAGACATAAGACATAAGACCTAAGACCTCCGCTCGCGGTCAACACTCTAGTTTATACCCCAAAATCCCACTATTTTCTCTAATTCCCACTTAATTTCTCAACCTCTGCGCTTCTATTCGTTTTTCGCTTGTTTTCTGGTGGAAACTCCGCCTTAACACTCTAGATTCTCATCTCCCTTCGTTTCTTATTCGTTCCTCCAGTTCGTTTCCTTGGTAACCACTTCTTGTAGAGATATTCTCCTCAACTCTCGACTCTGATAGGCTGTCTTATTCCCTACCCTTACAAGTTCATGGTTGACTCTACCCCATCGTTTGAGTCGGATGACCAATTTCACGGCTGTCTATCACCCTCGTATTTTGGCGTACTTGTCCTTTATAGATAAAGTGCTTTTAATTGTTGTGTGGTCCATTCATCTGCTCTTTTTGTTCACCATGTGTCCTGCTTCTTACCCGTGACCAATCGCTCGTATTGTCAACTAGTTTCTCCTAGTCGTTCCCACGACGAGTGTGGTCAATTCTGAGTATTCCAGACAGCTGCTATATCTTGCTCTCCAAGCCTTTCTTCGTCGCGTATCCTTCTGGTAAAGCTGGACATCCCGTCGTTCGTTCAGTGCAAGCGTATTGTCTATTCAAGTCAGGCTTTTTCTTTCTATTGTTGCGATGTAACACTGCATTTGGTGTGCAGCTCGGCACATGTGGCTAATTATCTTTGGGATGGCGTCGCTATGTCGCCTTGTCAACGATTTATTGTTTCTTCTTAGCGATATATTTCGCCTTTGTCTATCTTGGGCCGTTGCGCGTCACCCGCAATTCGCTTCGCCGTACAACTGCTGCGACTTTAGGCATTGTTCGCCTAAACCCTTGCCTTCCCTTGTCTTGAACAACATGTTACCGGGCCATCGTATATCCGTCAGCACCCTCGTTACACCGTCCACTTACAAAAAAAAAATTTTATCTAGACATTTCATCGTTATACCTAACCATTGCAATCTGTGCAGTCGGATGGTGGTGGCCAGATCGTTGTCTTTATATAGCTTGTATAGGTCCTCATTATGCCGCATTCTCCATATCCCATTGACTTGGATTGGTCCATATATTCTCCTCAAAATTCTCCTTTCAAAGGTATTGACTATGTTAACGGTTTGTTTGTTTAGAGCCCAAGTCTCGCTGCCATATGTTATCACCGGTCTAATCATAACTGTATATAAAGTGACCTTGGACTGATTGTGGATATTCCTTGTCTTGAATATAGTTGTCAACGAAGCATATGCTCTATTTGCGCCCTGTATCCTTTTCCTTATTTCATTTATTTCTTCATTATCTTCTGCCATCCAACATCCCAAATATTTAAACTGATTAACTGATTTTCAGGTTTAGTGGTTCGATTTCAAACTGTTCAGGTTTCCTGGTTTTCCTTCGAGTGGTAATCATAACCTTTGTTTTATCTGTATTCACTTGTAATCCTATCTCTTCTACTTCACCTTTGAGTTCCTGGAATGTCTCTTTTGCTCTTCATTGGGATGTTGCCATAATATTGATATCATCTGCATACACTACGATCTGGACCATTTTATGTTCTAATGTTGAATCAGCTTTGTATTACACTGTAATAACGTGGACTTCATAATCTTACGCAGCATGAAGTGTTTCCTTTCATTTCACAGACCCGTGTCTTATTTCGTGCGTGATTTCGTTAATATTATTTACCTTACCCCAAGATTTACAATCTCATTGATCACTTTGATGCGGTTACTACATGTTGTCGACGTCTGTTTGCTTTCTTTATTGTCGTGACCGTGGATTTCCTCGTTAATCTCTAATTAATATTACAATTATAACATATAGGTCTATGTTTAATTAGAACTGTCATCCGTTAAGATGAGCTCCTGGGACAATTCCGTTTATGAAAATTGAACAAGTAAAAAAATTAAAAACAAAATTCGACAGACATGATGTGTCGTTAGCATGTCAAAATAACTGCATAAACGAATAGTAAAATCACCGCGTCATTGAAAAATACAAATAATTTTCAAAATTACTTATTGATTAAAAAAAATTATAAAGATTATAAAGATTTATAAAAAATACAAACTTAAGATTTACAATTAACAAAATGTATCATATGCTATCCTAGGTCTGGACCATTTTATGTTCTAATGTTGAATTCCTATCAATTAACATATATCAATTTCCTGATCACATATTCAAGTGCTAAGTTGGACAGTGTTGGTGCCAGCCCATCGCCCTGTTTTAACCCTCTCGTGACATTAAAAGGATCTGTCATACCCGTTTGAATTTGCTTAGGCTGTTGTCTGTAACATTGTCAAATTTTTCAGTTGTACTAATTTAATGGGTATTTGAAAGTACAGCATAACTTCAAAAAGGTTTATCCCTATCTATGCTGTCATACGCTTACAATCAAATGTAACATATTAAGTCCATAAATTCAATAACTCATGCTACCCTACTACACTATCCGCTATACGAGTTCCCATTTTCTTCTTATCCTGTAGGGCCGTTTTGGTTATGATGGCCATATAGTCGACTACTAGAACTGGCCACGGTAGGGCGCATTTTATCTGTTAATGGACTGTTAACCATAATAGTTTTTGTTGTCCGTAGGCAGTGATGGATTCAGAGGGCTGCGCGCGCTCCCTCAAAAAAGATTATCATCGTTAAAACGTCAAATCTATCCATAGTACCGTAAAACTGTAAGAATAATTCGTTCATTTGTAACATATCACCTACGGTAGTAGTTTTAAGTTCGGTAAAATTATTTTCAGGTCTGTTGGGCTGTGGTCCTCTTCTTACAAATCCACACTTTTCGACTGTAGTTGCGGCAGTGATCTCCAGTGGGTCTTCTGTGTTTACCGTCCTGCTCGTCACTCACCCTAAGTCGCCAGAATTCCCACTGATGATGGCTCCTGCAGCTGCAGTCGAAACGTATGGATTTATAAAAATATGACCACGGCCAAAGAGCACGGAAAATAATAATTTTACTGAATTTGACTCCGGCCGTAAAAGTTGTTATCTTATGATGATAAATAGTTTTATATTTTCCTTATTATTCGCCTTATATATTGCCTTATTAACACGAGTCTTGTGGTAGAGAGCTTAATGAGCTTCGAAACTAAACGATTAGGTGAAAAAATTCCGTACAGTATCCCGTGCGGTTTCAAAATGGCTCCCGAAACGTTAAAAATGAAATGAGGTATAGTTTTCCTTGTGTTCACCATAATCATTTATGTAAAACAGAGAAACGTCCTAAAAGCGATACAAAATAACAAACCAACTATTTCTTTTTTTTTTTTATAAAATCTTAATCGCCAGCGGAGGTTCCGTAAAGGATCCCAGAGTAAATCGTATATATAGTGCATCATATGAGGTATAGTTTTCCTTGTGTTCACCATAATCATTATGTAAAACAGAGAAACGTCCTAAAAGCGATACACGATACAAAATAACAAACCAACTCATTTTTTTAAAAATAAAATCTTAATCGCCAGCAGTGGTTCCGTAAAGGATCTCAGAGTAAATCGTGTATATAGTGCATCATATGAGGCGTCCCAACGAAATCCATTATAATAAGAATGGTTTGACTTAAAACCGTGAAAGAAAATTATTTCCCACTAAATTGCATAATGAGGATCGCAGAAAAATAGTATCGTTTAGTTTTAAATATGGCAACCGGAAACGTGGTTCGTTCGGTTCTCTAAATATGGGTTATTTAACATGAGTCATGTGTGTCGTTTTTTACCTAAAGAGCTTTGAAACTAAACTCTTAGATACAAATTTATTGTCACTTTCTCTTGCGGTTTCAAAATTTGTGCCAAGTAGCTATAAATTTATTGCTCTGTGGCTTTCTTTGCTTTTACCGTAATGACTTTTATAAATCATCATCATCGTCATCTTCAAGGATTAAACCAAGGATGGTTCGTTCCGGTCTCACATAGGCAAAGATTAGAGCTGGTCACTCCAGCGCTTCCTCTGACGTCCCACACCTCTCCATATAGTTGGCTTATAGTTCCATAGTTGTTTGGGGATGCGGCAGTCATCCATTCGGCAAAGATGTTCCCACCGATTCAGCCGATACTGGGCGATCCTGTCGAGTATACTCATAACATTCAGTTCCTGCCGTTTATCTGTGTTTCTCCTATGATCACGGAGAGTATACCCTGCCACGTGCCTGAGAAATCTCATTTCAGCCGCTTGGATGCGACTGCCCTGGCCTTTCGTTAAAGTCCAATTCTCAGACCCATAAAGAAGTGTGGGAATCACCTTGTAGAATTTTAGGCGTGTTCCTTTACTTGCTGACTTAAAGGTTCGCCTAATGGTCCCGCACATAAGGTTGAACTTATGCAACTTGATCACAACGTCGTTGCTTGCATTATAAGACACACGGTAGCCCAGGTATTCAAAATTGCTAACTTGTTCCAGGACAGTACCATCTATAACAATTTTTGCCCGTACGGGATCAGTTCCACGAAAACCCATCACCCTAGTCTTACGTCTGGATATCTGCAATCCAGAGTCTTCGCAGATTCGGTTTAACAAATGTATCCCCATCTGCAATCTGTTTTCAGAGTCCGACAGAACAGCCTGATCGTCCGCAAACAACAAAGTGTCAATTGGACTTTTATAAATGACGATATATTATAAACAAAAAGGAAAACCATTGTATCGTAATCGATTTGGGATATCGTATCGCATTCAGCTTATTTTATGTTACAATTCCAAAAACGTTTCGTGGGAAATCAAGTTACTCCTTAAAACTCATATACTGATATCGTTGAAGGGGAGAGGGGGGAGAGGTCAGAGCTACGATAAAGTCGGGTCGGACATGATAATGGCAGCGCCGGTGTACTAGCTTCCCCCCCCCCCGTTGATGTCACAGTTGGTTTAAAAACAGTAACAAGATGGCATACGTTAAAAAGTGACGTAACATAGAAGCAGTTGGAGATAATTGTTTGTTAAAGTGGGTTCAGTTGTAGCGAATCCGCCCAAAGACGACAACACTAATCCTTGACGCGTTGTTTTTGGACACATGTCACACGTTCATGACACACAACACAACATTTTATTTAGAGTTAAACGGTGTCCGTTCTATCTTGCTCGTGCCTGGCCAGAATCCAGTTTCAGTTTTTACGTAGTCGAGACATATCAATCACGACTACTTAATGCAGGCTTTATTTGATTAAATACATAGAATGTGTATAGACTATCTATCCTTTTTAAAATTTTCATAATAAAGGGAATTTTGTATGACAAAATCTTAAATGCATGCCAACGGTTTCGTTAAATTCATGAGCGTGCGCGCGTGCGTGCTCCTTCGGTATTAATTTTCCTGGTAAGGTGATACGTGTGGGGCTCCAAAGCGTTCTTTGCGCGAACAATAGGCCTGCAATAAACATGACCCTCGAGAGGTCTTGGGGAACAGTTTTACAGCCTCCTATCCTACCTGCAAGTATTGCCTTACACTCATCATTTTGGAAACGGAAGAACTAGTTCATTATATACTGAGCCGATATGTCTGAATATAGTCTTTGTTTAGGTCACATACAAGTACACGCTCTTTTACCGTTTACAAATGCACACAATTAATTCTCTCTCTCTCTCTCTTTCTGTAATCTACCCACTACCTCTCTCACGTCTACCCTCCTGCCAACATCATACAATATACATGTAAAGAAAAACATTTATTTCACTTGTCGCCCATTTGCTTGTTGGCGGGTTTGCGATGCACTCTCGACGTTTTGTACTAAATATTCGCTATGTTACATTCACTCATAATGTAGGACGGAATTCTTAGATAGTTTGTCATGGTGCTCTGCTTATTTGTCTGGAGTTGGTTTACTACAGTTTTTATTACCATGTAAATTAATATCTGACAGGGGAATTTGTTCGTCATGTGGATGCACACAAAGAATTCAGTAGAAAAAAATCTACACTTAGAAACACTTCGAAAAAACAAAAATCCTCACAAACAATGACAGACACTCACATAAAATACTATATTGGCACAGATACGTTGATGACATTCTAATACTATACACGGGAAACAAAAGACAATGTGAACATAAACAAAAGACTAACGCACATAAACAAAACACATAAAAACATAACCTTTACTGCCGAATACGAACACAACAATACCATAAACTTCTTAGACCTCTCCATCACAAAAATTAAACACAGGCACGAATTCAGTAGGCCTATATACAGAAAACCGACTACAACTGACACACTAATACACAACTCCTCCAATCACCCGATACAACACAAACTAGCTGCCTTCAGAACCATGACACATAGACTTAACAACATCCCCCTAGATGAAAAAGACTACAAAGACGAGCTAAACACGACAAAATATCTAGCAGAATCTAACGGATACGACAGAACAATAATCAATAAACTCCTACACAAAACAAACAACAGACAAAGACAGAAAACAACAAATTCATAACACTAACATACATCAACAAACAAACTGAAAAAATAGCCCGCAAGTTCAAAAAAGCAGGATACAGAATCGCTTACAAAACTACGATCAAAACACACACACAAAGCACAAAACAAATTCGATCTACCTGGTGTTTACAAACTAAATTGCTCAAATTGCAACAAATTCTACATAGGCCAGACAGGACGTAGCTTCAAACAAAGATACATTGAACACACAAAGCCACTCCACTCCACTACAGAATCCACCTTTGCAAACCACCTCATTGAAGCAAACCACACATACAAAAAACATCGACAATAACATAAACATTCTACACGAACACACAAAAGGCCCAAAACTAGACACTCTAGAACATTTGGAAATATACAAACACACGAAAACAAATAAAAACGACATCCTAAACGAACAGACACAATTCAAATCGCACGCATTATTCGAAAATATCTCACCCCACACACACAACATCGATCTTTCGAAACTCGATTCCGTCGCCCACAACAGGACGGACGCGCTACCAGCGGCAACCTCTGAAGAAGCTTTTTTAAAAGTGAAAACCGGTTCAGGTTGTAAGGTAAAACTTTATGTTTTTACTCATACAAAAACTTTGTGTTCCGAGTCGTTAATGAAATAGTTGTATTTAGTAAAGAATTCTGTCTAACGGTACGAGCTACACTACGTATACTGTGTAGGCCGATAGAACAATATTCGTACTGCTATCGTTTATTCATTTGTTAGATGTTGTGCGTTTGTGCGTGTGTGAACCTCGCGCCTGCTATTGAGCGTGAATTGTGAACTGTTAGTTTGTAACGGCTCAGTACTAGAACTGTTTCTTACAACAATGACTGTGGGCAGATGTGCCAGGTATAGAGGAGGTTGTAAAATACCCTTCTTGGGTTTATTTTGTTGCACCCTAATAAGGGCCCCACACGTGTCACTTTTACCCAATTTTCCTTGTTTCTGCTAAATAACACAATTTGATTTACAGCCAACCAAAGTACAAACTAATATTGCGCACATTTTACAATAATATTTGTGAAGCTGTCCACAGTACAGTATATTTCCCTAATCACTTTGTTATCCCGTATATTAACTCTGGACAGAGACTTCTACTAACAAAATAGTTAAACAGTGACGTCGTACTGTTTAGTCAACACGCTGATACCAAATTTAGAATAGACAGAAACCAAATTGGACTCAGGAATTCAACTACGGCAAAATACATTTCTACATGCTGTATTTTGTAAGGATGAATAAGTCGTCTAGTTATATTTCACGAATAGTAAGGACAAGTTAAAGATTGACAGCATTCAGTAATATCGTAGAACAACGTGGGCTAGAAGGGTCACCCCGAAAATCGAAAACTATTGTACATTACAACGGTAGACGCCTTGTACAAAATAAGGAAATTGGATATTGAAAATAATTTTAATCGTCTGAAATGCGATACCTTGTATAATTACGTATATAAAAATAATCGCGTATATAAAAAAAATAACGAAATTTAGGAACAAACGACTGATACAAAAAGCAATTAATAAAATAGATAAATACATAAATAAACATGTGAAAAAGAATGAATCCTGACAGACTAACAGGGAAATTTTTTAACTATTTCAGAAAGCTCAAAATGCCCAATACGTGGTTGAAAGAAACAAGAAAAGATATAGAAGAACTCCAGGTTACTCAAGAAGACATTGAAGACATTGGCTTACCACTCAAAAAGGAATTAAAACATTTTCAGGCCCAAGATTTTCAGGAAAACCCAAGAAGAGGACAAGTGCCATCTGAATTGACGAAAAGAGGGAGAGTCATCGAACAAGAATGAAGGAGATATGGGAGAGAAGGAAGAGAGAGAAGAAGAAGGGAGGAACCAGTTGACCAAACGTAGTCCACAGTGGCTCATACGAAACAAAAAATGAACACGTATCAAGTTCTCTAAAGTAATGACTATTCCGGTAGTAATGTTAGCCAGTGAGATTTAGACAGTACCAAAACAAGATCGGAAGAAAATACTGCTATTAGAGATGAGATTCGTAAGTAGTACGTTTGGATGTAAACTCATATATAAGTAAACGGACACCCATATAAGAAAAGCTGTAATGTCTTTGAATGAAACAAGAAAATGAATGCCATCAGTTGGTGTGACACAGAAATATTGCCTCAGGATAGTCTGCCTATAGTATCACTAGACTATACGCCAGAAGAGAAGAGAGATTTGTGTAGACCGAGAAAAGGAAAATAAGAATATTGTAGAATCGCACGTGACGTAGAGTGTCTGAACCAAACACGTAACAATTACTGCAATTACCCGTACTTTCACAATAATCGTACCTACTCTACATTTTCGACATTTTGAGTTGCGATAATATCGATATACAACGATGTAAAGAAGAAGAAGTGTACCAATTGTAAATGATTCTATTGCTGAATGTAACGCGAAAATACGTAATGTAGTAATGCATGAAGTTAAGCTAGTTTCGTTCTTTTAGATTCTTGTTTAAACTAAACAAAACTCGTGATTGGCAAAAATGTAACATTTTGTTGTGTATTTGATAAGTAAATAAATGTAATCGACTGACACTTGCTGACAACCTCAGCACGTACAAAAAAACAAGTAAAAGCAAACTGAACAAAGCATTTTTGTGACTTTAAAGTGTTTTCTTCTTCTTCTTTATTCATAAATATACTGAACCAAGACTTAAAATGTTAATGAATTTTATTACTATGGGATTTTATTTAAACCTCACCTAACAAACCTAACCTTGGGAGCGAAAACATTACGTTTTTTGCAAACGTGTTGCGATTAAAACAATATATTATATCCTTACGGACTGTACTGTAACCGTATTCACGTTACACACAACCAGTCAAAAAAAACATTGTAAATGTATTACGGTACCAGACAAAAGCGACAACCACAAACAGATTTCGTCGACAAACAAAATAATGTGTAATTTTTACTGTTCAAACCGAAAAGCGATTAATCGTCTGAAATGCGATGCCTCGTATAATTACATATATAAAAATAATCGCATATATAAAAAAATATAACGAAATTCAGGAACAAAAAATGTAAAGTACCGTTTACCAAATGGTAAAAGCTTAAGAGCATGATAATGTCTTTCAGCCGCCAGCTAAACGCAACATTATTATGGTTACTGACTGACTGATTGGTTACATACCTATCTACAGCTATGCAGTGTTGTTTGCTTGTTAGGTCTTTAATCTGCGACGGACGTTAGCACGTTAGCGGTCGCGGTTTTAGTTAACGATTCCCGGCTGGTAAATGATGACGTCATGCAGCGTGATGCGTTACAGAAATTTTCAAATGACCCCCAGCCATAAGACATTATCATGTCAAAAGTAACCTGCCTTACTTCGACTGGGTTACTTTTTGAGTGATGTGCACAGAAACCGAGTATTAGTGAATAAACGAATTCTGTCACAAAAAAGAGGGAACATGTATAGTAACATGTATTGGGGTGATGATTTCAGGAATACCCCGCTTTACTCCGAGTTGTTTTTCTTTTACCTGCTTTTCATAAAAAAGCTAATATTATTTTAAAAGCATATTGGGTTTCATGTATACTTTTAGATTGCCTTTAACCTACCAACGTCAACTTTGGGCGTCACAGGCGCAAATCGAAGTTATTGCTAGAAACATTTTTCGTAAAAACGGAAAACGATTGGAATTGTCAAGAAGCTATTTTACAACATACACAAACATATTGTTACGGCGGTCTCACTATGGTACAGTGGAAAACAAACTACAGACACCAATAAAATCACTAATTACCAGCTTTAATGAGTCACAAATAACAAATTTGAAATCAGCAAGGCACTCCATACAATAATTAAAGTTAAATTTGTCCACAGGCGATAATGTCAACTAATAGAGTTCCCCACTAATTGTAACACAATAATCACATTCCACAAAACCGCTCGACATCCGCACTTGATAAATCGCCCAACGTAAAACTAAACTGACAAAGGCAAGCGCTGTTGATTATATAGGTGTTCCAGAATAACTTTCCATCCTCTTTTGCGTGCCAGATTAATTTGCGTAATTCAAGTGCTCTCCAGAACAGTCTCGAAGGTACTTGAGTGCGGCCTTGACTGAGATGCTGCACCTGCTCGGCTAGCGGAGATACGGGTGGAAGGACGCTCTCGACTCTTTCGAGAGCGTTCCGTAATTGTCGTCCAGTATATCTTCTGATTTCCGAAATGTGTACCGTGGACATAATAGTTTTTTCGTGTGGGCACCTGGGAGTCCCCGGATCACCTTTGAGTATGGGAAACATGATATACATAGGAGGGCTCGTGCAGTCTCTTTGGCGAAATTTCAAAAACGGGGAGGAAGAAGAAGAAGAAGAAGAAGAAGAAGAAGAAGAAGAAGAAGAAGAAGAAGAAGAAGAAGAAGGTGATGATGATGATGATGATGATGATGATGATGATGATGATGATGATGAAGAGCGATCAGATGCTTTCCGAGCGCCAGAAGTTTAGTACCACCATCTGGTTGCCGAGCTATACAGAAGGCATTGGTTGCAATACAAAGCCAACGGACGGTGTGTTGTTATGTATACAATGACTCATCAAGAGAGTTCCGTCGTTACAGTGTTTTCACGACTTCTATTATCCAA
The DNA here is from genome assembly GCA_034769895.1 of Magicicada septendecula. Taxonomy (NCBI): domain Eukaryota; kingdom Metazoa; phylum Arthropoda; class Insecta; order Hemiptera; family Cicadidae; genus Magicicada; species Magicicada septendecula. The sequence goes on from CM068368.1 coordinate 824,690,119, forward strand.
CTAAAAATTAAGTAAGTGTGATATTCACTACATATCGATGCCAACTATCGCGTAATCGAAATATCGGAAACCAGTGTAGGTACGGTTATTGGAAAAGTACGCAATAATATTAGTCCCATATCTATTATGCCGCAAAAATAAAATAGGCGTTAAAATAGACCAATCAATACGCGTGTGTGACATTAGTCATGAATGAAATGAATTATATATGACAGTCGCGTGAATTAACGAGCAGCTGACATTTATGAAGTAGCGATTATTCACAATCTTGCATCTCTCTTCGTGTCTGCCCCATTCAGATGTTTGCTATCGATTTTTCCATCCAGTTAGAGAAAGTGAAATTCTGCCGGTTATCTATTTTCGCAATAATTATTAAACTACGTATATAATAACGTTTTGTTAACAAACAACAAAGAACTTATAATTACTTCCACGAACGTCAACACAACTGTTGTATCATTTGCATTTTAACTGGATTTTTGTTCACAAATTAATTTTGTGTACTCCGCAGTATACAGTTTCCTACAAAAATAGGGACGTGATGACTGAAGGGGACTTTTTACTGCCACGGGTTCAAGAACCTCCGTTACATCAAACCCACATTAGAGCGCATTAGCGTGTGCGCGCGCATATTTATTTTAGTACTTCAGATCCGGTCTGCTGTGAATTCTACCTATCTATTCTTCTACATCTAATCTTATAAGAACAAATCGAACGTACCTATAAAGAAAAAGATATAATTTACGATTTTTTTTGTACGAAGCAGAACTGACTGCCAGTTTAAATTGCTGTAGCTTGTTTCGACTTTTCGTATTCCTATTATATAAAAGTTAATCAACTGAAAACGTCTGCCTTTCAACATCATTTTTAATTTGAATATTAAAAAAAGTCTGTCGGTACTATAGCAGGCGAATAAGCAGGATGTGGAACTACTGTTGTCCTGTATTTCTTCAAACGTTGACGGATATCGTGGATCCCTCTTGACGTCAGAAAATCAGATGGCAATAGAAATTCAAGACAAACTAGCCATGGGAAATAGGTGCTACTTTTCTTTGCTGCCTATCGTAAAGTCCAGAAACATTTCTAGAACCTCCAAGGTCCAGATTTACAAAACCGTATTGCGGCCATTAGTATTGTATGCTTCAGAAGCTTGGACCACGACCCAGCCCAAGGAGATATGATTAGAAGATGGGAAAGAAAGATTCTGAGGAGGATTCTGTTGCCCTCATACGGAATGTGGCGTATGAGGGCAAATGCAGAATTGTACGATCTACACAAGGAACCGGGCATCGACACAGTAATAAAATAAGGTAGAATTAGGTAGACAGGTCACGTACAAAGTATGACAGAGGAAAGGGCAGTGAAAAAAGTAATCATTGGAGGACCAGGAGGAAGAATAGCAAGAGGGAGGCCAAGAAGAAGATGGGTAGACGATGTAGATGAAGAGTTGAGAAGACTGGGAGCCAGAAGGTGGCGAAGAGTCGCACAGCATCGTTCTGGAGGTCAGGGCTCTTCATGAGTGTAGCGGCGTGGAGTTGTAGTAGTAGTAGTTGACGGAATAATGAGATGTGTGCCACAGCCACGGACGCGTCGTCAGCATGCAGCATCCGTCGGTTCAACCTCCAAGCGTCGGGGCTACTTTCTGATAGTCTCCCGAAGACGTATCTTTATTTCAAGATAATATTCTTTGTTCACTGTCGTGCTTTGTGGAAGAATTCATAGCGAACAAAGCCCTAGACTCCAAACAACCCCTCAGCATGACTCTGAAGTTAACCACACTTGTATACTTGTACTTGTATACTTGTACACTTGTTTTTCGGTCGTAGGGACACTTTTAATGTTACGATTAATCTTTAGTTTCATACACCCATGTCTCAACTCCGGTAATGACGTTTCTTAAACGTTCTCATCCTCGTTAGACCGATTTAGAAGTCCTTGAATCACATAAATTCGAATCTGTTTTCGTTTGCCAGTCAAAAGACGAAGCATAAGTTTGGCTGAAATGCGACTCATGCCTAAATTTTGCGTTACAGTTCCACGGCAGACGGTTTTGAAATGCTTAGGCTACTTCTTCAGCTATCTCGTGAAAAGTTAAACGAGGTTAGAGACCGATTTCCTTAACTTTTATAACGATTTCATCAGTTTTGGGTGTTGACGGTCGTCGTGATAAGGATCATCATCAGTTAAAGTTCGGCCATCTTTAAAACGTTTCCTCCATTCGTACGTTTCAGTCCGCCTTACCGCCCCGTTTCCATAATATGCTGTTTGTAAAATTTCTTTCAAACGTTTATGTAAACATCCTACAACATAATCAGCGTCGGTCTGTTAGTTTCTTTAGAATTTTGTTCTTAGTATTTTCAGATAACCCCAAATAATAGAAGCTTTGGATTATTTGAAAAAATTGGAATTACAAATATAACTATACCAGAATACGTAATGGTATACTCAGAGAAAAAAGAGGTTTATGTAGTTTGGAAACTTAACTCGCCATTACTCGAATGTCATACACTTAAATGATATTACTTTTTGCGTGGTTGCTGATCGATGTATCCTTGAAACTACGGTGCCATTAAATAGCATTGATTCGCAACTTACCGCTTGAAAAACAATTGCCGAATCACAAAGTTTCCAAGGGTGTTAGCAACAAACACAAGATATTCTCACCAACTTTGTCACTACTTATTGCCACACTGCTAAATACTTCGTTCTTGACGAGGGCTTTCGGTGTCTCCACCATCTTCAGGTCTTAAACGACGTGATGGGCTGACCTCGCCCAAAATTGCCGGAGGTATTTACACTAGACGGCAAACTGACATGTCAGAGATTGCAAATCGACGTGTTGAATTGTGTCATCTTCGTGGGTCGTTTAAGACCTAAAGATGATGGAGACACCAAAAGGCCTCGTCAAGAACGAAGTATTTAGCAGTGTGGCAATAAATAGCGACAAAGTTGGTGTTAAGATGGCTGCTAATAAAACTAACAAAACTGACAAGATATTCCGCAATTGATTATTAGGCCCCACCCCTTCTCTGACCTAGCAAAAATATGATAAAACCCAATTTACTTATTTCGATACCAACAGTATAATTAATAAATGAATTATCTGTTTGTCTGAAATATTTTACATTATTTTCTTGTCCGACCGGACAGATTTCCTGCACTGTGCAGTTTTTACCTCGTTCAGTGAGCGCGCCGTATATAGCGGTGAATATAGCGTGTGAAACACTCACGTATTCCGCACAGTATTAGGTTTCTAATAAGTTTGTTTTCCTCGAGCGAGTGTTTTCAGATTGCTATGTTATTGACGATACAGCCTTTCACTGAACTGACTCGTTTCAAACTAAATGCAGAAAACTTGTTCATGTTTACGTTCATAACGAGACATTATTTTGACCGAAAAGTACGAACAGTTTATCGAAAACAATCCTTCGCTGACTGCAAATTATTATCTGGTCTCCACACTAAGTGTCCATCATCCGCTGCCCAGGGGTAGTGATTAGGATGAGGCAAAAAGGAGACTTTTCCAGTTATTAAGTTGTCATTAATTTACCTGTCTGGTCAAGATACACTATTATAAGTGAAACATATTATATATAGACAAAAAAGCTATCTATACGAATTCTACAGGGAGTAGCTCTTAACCAAGGATCTAGGGAAGAGCAATTACATGCTAATAGTCTTTAGAAGCATGATTCTGAAGAGTGCAAGTAGAGGGGTGAGACCAACAACGATAAAGTATTCAGAGGTTTCCTTAGAAAAGAAGAAAACAAAAAAGTTTGCTCAGAACGAAATAGCTATGTTGGGTTACTTAAAAGGCACACGTGAAAATTGACTGGAGAAATGATAGGAGATCAAGAAAGAGATTTCTGGATCAATCGGCCGTAGAGACGGGTTGCAGGCGCACAGGAATTTTAAACAGAATCAGATTGTCAGAATCTTTGGATTGAGGCTGTGAGAACAAGAAACTCTTTTGTCTGTTACAAACGTATTGTTGCGGATTTATATTATAGAATACGGATAACACACGCACGGCTAATAGCCATACTGACGGCGAATTTAATAGGCAATATAAGGTGCGTAGAATTGGTTGCAAACATATCTATAAAAAGTACAATAAATATCAATAAAATGTAGGACGTATGGGAGTGAAATAAATGGGACAATCATTCATAAAATAAATAATGTAATATACGGAACTGATATAGTAAGGTTTATACAGAATAGGAGGATAGCCTGGCTGGGACACACAATGAGGATGGAACAACACAGATTTCCCAGAAAAATTCTGCATGGAGGAGGATAAAGAGGAAGGCCAACGAAGCGATGGATCGAGAATGTTGAGAAGGATCTGAATGAAAATGGGGATAACAAGATGGAGAAGCCTGTGTAATGAGAGGACTGAATGGAGAAAAATCGTTGAAGAGCTAAAACCCGTAATGGGTTGTAACGCCAGTAGAAGAAGACATATGGGATTAACATGTTCCGTTACAGAGATCCTAGAAAATAAGATATCTACAATGATACGACCATCAAAACAGAATGTATGGAACAAGATGGCCCAAAAGAATATTATAGTGTCAATGACTAGATAAATAAAGAGAGAGGATTACCAGCTTTGAGTGTTTTAGCTGCACGAATTGAACTATGGAAGAAAGGGAGTTAACGAACGATGACTGCAATAACAGAATGCTGTGTAAAGAAAATACGGCAAAATCATAATAGAGATAAAGCCAAAGAAAAGAAAGGAAAACTGTGTCAACATAGCTCCAGTGAATTAATATTGTCTGCGCTGTTGGACCGCCGCCAATGTCATGCTTGAAGCAGGCAGACTCTTCGACGGTTATCTTCCGTGTAATAAACGATGTATTCGTTTACACAGTAGAGGTGTACTAAACTAGTATTTGAAAGTAACAGGTACTAACGAAACCGTTCTCAAAAATAACACGTACAAATACCTGTTATTGTATACCTATTACACATATACCTGTATTATATATAATTTGTTAGAAGAAATAAATTTAAGCTAAAAGTATTAACAGTGTTACTTTACACTGTGACTTTATTAAGCTGTTACTGTTTAAAAGAAAATAAGAAACAAGAGAATTTATAGGCCTATCTCCCTTTGGGAATACCAATTTAAGTTTTCACTAGGAGTAAACAAACTGACATAGATTTAATATTAAATTATTGATTCCATTTTGGTTAGACAAATCAGTTGCGAAACTCAGGCAACGAAATTTAGAGTGCACGTAATAGCACAACAAAGAATGTCAAAAACATTTACGTGAGATGAGCAGTGAAGTTAAAATCATCTCCGAAATCACATTAACAATAAGTATTATATGGCCCATCAGCCACTCTGTAGGTTATAACACAATATAATTCGCTTTTTCAAAATTTACCAAGTTGGTGACTAGTATAATGTATAATTTGTTATTATAATCTGTATTATGTGTCTGCGTAACAGCTTCGTCTCTTTGGCATAGAGATATTCTTAACCTCGCTGTTTTGCTTCGATTCGTACTTGTACGACAATGGGCACATGCGCAGAATGAAGTATTCCGCACCAAAAAGTGGCTTTGTACTCGTGTACTCGTAATACTAATACTCGTAGTACTCGTTTACTTGTTTATTCGTTAGTTGCGGAGGCCGCGAGTAATCGGAACAGGTATTTCGACTTTTTAGTTTTCAGTTATCGTTGAATCGGAACAGGTATTTCAACTTTTCAGTCACTGTTATATCCGTTCCAAAAAAATATCGTTCCAGAATACCTGTTATAGGTATATCGGCCCTCCTCTAGTACACAGTTTGTGTCTAGAAACGGTCGTTGGCGACAACAAAGGCACGAAGCGCCGATATGAAACAGCGTCTCTGTTGCACTGTCGACTTGGAGGAAGCACAACAAACATCCCCGAGAATTTCAATTCATCTGACATCGCCTGTGAAAACTTACACAACTGCACGAATTCTACTGTCTTTACAGTTCATCGGTACGCTGTTAGGTTATTTAATGTTAACTTGTTGGCACATAAACAAAACATATATTAACTGGACAAATACTTATTTTAATAAAATGAATTAAAATATAAACATTCCCAATACTCGTATAAGCGCACTTCAGGAGCCAGGGGCGTATTTACGGATGGAGGACGATCGGAACCGGACCCCCCACCCAGACGAATTTTGTTAAGCTCTTCATTTTTAGGCTGTTTTATTTTGATGTGTTACGCAGGCGTACACGGCCGGAGCAATTTGGTTAAAATTACTTCCCGGGTTGTTTAGCCGTGGTCCAAAGTTTACTTCAAAACCAGACGTTTCGGCAGTGCCATCGACTTCCATCTTCAGTGAAAATCGTTAGTGGTTAAGACTTAACCACAGTACTGTGGTCACTAACGTATACCACCTCACGTTAGCGTACTCGATTTTCACTGAAGATGTCAGTCGACGGCACTGCCGAAACGTCTGGTTTGAAGTAAAATTTTGACCACGGCCAAACAACCCGGGAAGTAATTTTAACCAACTTGTTTTATTTTATTTTTTTTAGCTGTGTACGCCACTGTAGTAGTAGCTCTTTTTTTAAAATATACAAACAGGTTAGCATTAGGGTATACGTTTGAAATACGAAACACAGGAAAAACACGGCCGGTAGCAGGCCATACACTTAAAATCCAGAGTATCATGGTCCTGCGGCAGGAGCTCTGTAAGAAGCTCGGGACGCGGCATACGAACGGGCGACGGGCATGCCCTTCGTCCCCCACAACCCTCAGGCTGTGGGCTGTGTATACAGGAAAATCAATTCAGTCAATAACAATAAATACGTGTTTTAGCGACGTTTCAATAACGCGTATTTTTATTGTGTTATTACCGTTTACTTTTCAGCTATGATTTCACGGGAACACGGGAACGAAACACGGCACTGATTTCAAGATGTTATAAATTGTTTTTCAGCCACTTCAAAGATAGTAATGTTGATTTGTCTTAACTTGTTTTTCTTTTGTATGAAGCCGACCCGACCACGGGAACCCCCCCCCCCACTCCAAACCCAATGTCTAGATACACCACTGTTCAGGACTAGTTTTATACTCAGACTTTATGCTTTATGTCGTCTTTCCAGAGTTTTGTTTTTTACACGCGAACATACGTAAGTAGTTGAGAAATGTTCCGCGCAATCGAACACGGCTTGTGTGTCTTGACGAGATCTGTCCGCTGCCAATTCGGTTAGATTTAACGGCGACTGCATCGCCGCGGCTCATTACATAATACATGAGCCGTAACATATGACTAATTTATTTTTACGTAACGGGAATGTCGCGTTGATATTCCCTTTTTTAATATAACGGATTATTGTCTGCAATGCGGAGGCTCAGATATTGTATTTCCTCCTAGTCCTTCTGCTTTCACAAGGGGTTGGTACTGTTAAGATTATTTCTTTCCACAATTCTGTTGTGGGTTAACTGTTTAGCGAGCATCCTTTTACTGGTTGAGTCTATCCACTAAACCTGTTGGATGTTATGCCTACTAGTAAGACAGACTTTTACTGGTTGAGTCTATCCACTAAACCTGTTGGATGTTATGTCTACTAGTAAGACAGACTTTTACTGGTTGAGTCTATCCACTAAACCTGTTGGGTGTTATGCCTACTAGTAAGACAGACTTTTACTGGTTGAGTCTATCCACTAAACCTGTTGGATGTTATGCCTACTAGTAAGACAGACTTTTACTGGTTGAGCCTATCAACTAAACCTGTTGGATGTTATGCCTACTAGTAAGACAGACTTTTACTGGTTGAGTCTATCCACTAAACCTGTTGGATGTTATGCCTACTAGTAAGACAGACTTTTACTGGTTGAGTCTATCCACTAAACCTGTTGGATGTTATGCCTACTAGTAAGACAGACTTTTACTGGTTGAGTCTATCCACTAAACCTGTTGGATGTTATGCCTACTAGTAAGACAGACTTTTACTGGTTGAGTCTATCCACTAAACCTGTTGGATGTTATGCCTACTAGTAAGACAGACTTTTACTGGTTGAGTCTATCCACTAAACCTGTTGGATGTTATGCCTACTAGTAGACAGACTTTTACTGGTTGAGTCTATCCACTAAACCTGTTGGATGTTATGCCTACTAGTAAGACAGACTTTTACTGGTTGAGTCTATCCACTAAACCTGTAGGATGTTATGCCTACTACTAAGGCAGACTTTTACTGGTTGAGTCTATCCACTAAACCTGTTGGATGTTATGCCTACTAGTAAGACAGACTTTTACTGGTTGAGTCTATCCACTAAACCTGTTGGATGTTATGCCTACTAGTAAGACAGACTTTTACTGGTTGAGTCTATCCACTAAACCTGTTGGGTGTTATGCCTACTAGTAAGACAGACTTTTACTGGTTGAGTCTATCCACTAAACCTGTTGGATGTTATGCCTACTAGTAAGGCAGACTTTTACTGGTTGAGTCTCTCCACTAAACCTATTGGATGTTATGCCTACTAGTAAGGCAGACTTTTACTGGTTGAGTCTATCCACTAAACCTGTTGGATGTTATGCCTACTAGTAAGACAGACTTTTACTGGTTGAGTCTATCCACTAAACCTTTTGGATGTTATGCCTACTAGTAAAATAGACTTTTACTGGTTGGATCTATCCACTAAACCTGTTGGATGTTATGCCTACTAGTAAAACAGACTTTTACTGGTTGAGTCTATCCACTAAACCTGTTGGATGTTATGCCTACTAGTAAGACAGACTTTTACTGGTTGAGTCTATCCACTAAACCTGTTGGGTGTTATGCCTACTTGTAAGACAGACTTTTACTGGTTGAGTCTATCCACTAAACCTGTTGGATGTTATGCCTACTAGTAAGACAGACTTTTACTGGTTGAGTCTATCCACTAAACCTGTTGGATGTTATGCCTACTAGTAAGACAGACTTTTACTGGTTGAGTCTATCCACTAAACCTGTTGGATGTTATGCCTACTAGTAAGACAGACTTTTACTGGTTGAGTCTATCCACTAAACCTGTTGGATGTTATGCCTACTAGTAAGACAGACTTTTACTGGTTGAGTCTATCCACTAAACCTGTTGGATGTTATGCCTACTAGTAAGACAGACTTTTACTGGTTGAGTCTATCCACTAAACCTGTTGGATGTTATGCCTACTAGTAAGACAGACTTTTACTGGTTGAGTCTATCCACTAAACCTGTTGGATGTTATGCCTACTAGTAAGACAGACTTTTACTGGTTGAGTCTATCCACTAAACCTGTTGGATGTTATGCCTACTAGTAAGACAGACTTTTTCCATCAGATTTTTTTTTTTATTAAAAACCGACGTTTCGGCTACCCAACAAATCGGTAGCCGTCTCCAGGCAAAAACAAAGCTAAAACGTCGTCGTCGTCGTCATCGTCATTTCACGGTGTAGGCTTATAGGCTGTTCCGTCTTCATTGCAGCCATCTCTTCCAGGGCCTACTCAGAGATCTTCTGCCAACTGGTTTGCACTACACGGCTACGTTAACATTGGATCCGGAGAGGGGAAGCGTAGCAGCACTGGCACTGCGAATCGCGTGGGGACACGGTACGTTCCCCTACGCTGCTTGATGTTTGTACAGTCAAAGTAAAACTCATACGCAACTTTAAAAATTTACCCGTCAGAAAATTACAGTAAGAGCATTAGAATACCTGAACTTTGTACTTTGTTATTCTACAGCATTTCAAATATCATACTTAGTAACACGAACACGCACAAATATAAGATTATACTCGTAATGCAAATCGAGGTTCACGATATTCACAACTGGGAAATATACATTCAAATGACAAACTTTTGAGTACAACTGTAGACTGCTCGGTAGTGTGAGACGCGCTTGCACATTTGTCTCTAAACTCCCGTAGTTCAGATTTTTTCGCATCCTTTCTTACATTTGTCTAGTAGTAGTCTACAGAGCGCTTTCGCTTATCCTTTTTATGCCTAGGAAAAACTCGATGAAATCCATCTGGCTGCTTCTGAAGATTCTGAGTATTCAAAAAATTTCCCTAATACAGCTTGTTGTTAGGTACGCAGATAATGGGAATGCCGCCTCAAGGCATCCTGCCCTGACCGATTTTCTATCGGAGTTTACTCTCCTAGGCCCAGTTGGTTTCTCTACAGCTTGGAGTCTGACCTACCCCTCGAGTAGAGGGAAAATAAGGGTTCTAACCAACAAAGGATGCCGCCTTTCCCACGGTCCAAGATTTTTTCCCACGCTCTCCCCACCACCGCTGGACCTGCAGCATCCGCGAATTTCCACCAATAAAATTTCATGCCGCCTTTCGCGCGCCAAGTTCAAATATATGCAGCCTTTCGCGAGCCTAGATCAAAGAGATGCCGCCGTTCCCAATTTTTTTATTTTTTTTTATTTGATATTTTTATTTTTTTAATTAAATTGATTTGCATATCCGTGAATATATGCCGCCTTTCGCGAGCCTAGATCACTTTCACTTTCTACTGGACCACAGCATCCGCGACTTTTTCGCTGATCTGTGTCAAGATCCGCGACTTTTTCGCGTATCTGGACCACAGCATCCGCAATGTATATTAAATCTATATGATCAGGTTTACCAACCTATGTATGGGTTCAAACTTGATATGTGTGTGTATTATAGTGTATATTAAAATATATGATCAGGGTTACCAATCCTGCATTATTGTGTGTATAGAACAGATCTATCAACATTTTTCTTCGGTGGGAAATTCAAACTATATTATTATAGTAAATTGTTGACGACGACTTCGATATCAACTCTCTCTCCCCTCCTCTCTCTTTGTCTCTAGACACAGTTGTCATCAGTTTTACATAAGCGTCGTGCTACTTATGGATTATTGTAATTAGCGATACTAAAATGTAATCACCAGGAAATATATATTTATCACCTATCTCGTGGCGTCCTTTTTTGACATATGACAGTCATTGACTACGATTTAGAAATTAATATACTACCAAGTCTGTGTGTGTGGTAAAGTGTTACATATAAAAAAATCTCCTTGAAATAAGGTATTTTCAAAAGTTTTGTGTACACACACATTGTATAATAATTTTCGTAATTGTAAGATACAACCTGCAAATTATTAAAATGTCTCTCTCACACATTTCTGATTACTATACAAATAATTGGATGCATATTCGAAGATTTCCCTTATTCAAACGATTTGTATGTGTGTACACGAACTTAAATACAGACGATTGTAATTTTAAAAATTCATTTTTTGCATTAAATATATATCGTAAACAATGAAATAATAATATTTCGTCATTGTAAGATTTTAATAAAACAATTATCAGTTTAAATAATAATTTTCATGATTGTAAGATACAACCTACAAATTATTAAAATGTCTCTCTCACACACATTTCTGATTACTATACAAATAATTGCATGCATATTCGGAGTACGTTGACAGTGAAACAAGTCTATGCACACACACACACACACACACACACACACACACACACACACACACACACACAACGATACTGAATTAGATATAGTTATTATTCGCTAAATTAAACCAGAGGTCATTAACCTTGTGTGCGACGTCCCACATTCTAATTTCACACCTGCTAGTCATTAGCAGTAATTAGGATTATAAAGTATTTACTCTAAAAACGGACAACTCTACTTTCTAATTTGACACCTGTCAAGCATTAACACCGCTTACAGTAATTACTCTAAAAACGGACACACACACACACGTGCTTTCCCCACTACAGAGTACACTATATATACGCTAAGTAAGTTAGCGGCAATTTCTTATTTGTCGACTTGTACTGCGCGTATTACATGTCTTTCAGTATACACATCTTCTTTTGAAAGACTGTTTGTACGTCTTCAGTGTAGACAACGCACATACTAGTTTGGCTGATACTGTCTTCCAGTATACACATCTTCTTTTGGTAAGTGTATAGATTTTATTTAAACGTAAAAATTATCAAGTGCATTATTTATTGAATTTAATACATGTGTGTGTGTGTACGCGTGTGTGTATGATCAAATTACAATTTCTGAAAATATATTCTTACTGTATTTTTATAGTGGCAATTTCTCACCAACGTGTGTTGATACATCGTGAAATCTCTACATCTTTTTTTTAATAGTTGAAAGACTGTTTGTACGCCTGTAGACAACTAGACTCTAGACTGTAGACAACGCACATACTAGTTTTTTGGTAAGTTGTACAGATTTTATTTAATTTTAATGTATGTGCAGATTTTTATTTAAACGTAAAAATTATTTGCATTATCAAGCGTGTTATTGAATTTAATACATGTGTGTGTGTGTGTGTGTGTATGAATAAATTATTATGTCTGTTACAAATTTTCTGAAAATTGCTTTAAACAAACGTTTTTAATGTAAAAAATTTAGAAAGTAGGTCACAGCGTATGATGACATTTATATCTCTCTCTAATTCTGTTGTGGACATACATAGCTGTAAGCAGTGACTATCTCATTATGAATGCGGAATGTAGACTTTCCTAAAATTATTTGCATTAAAACATTATCAAACGCATTATTGAATTTAATACATGTGTGTGTGCGCGTGTATGTGTATGATCAAATTATTATGGAGTGGGTTATACAAATAATAATAAAGTGTGTGTAATATATACATTTATTAAAATACATACACATAGCTCCAAGATTATATTAAACAGTTTTACAATTAAAAATACATACACAGCTCCAAGATTATATTGTTACAAGTATGAAAATATATCTAAACTAATATTTACAATTTAAAAAAAAAAAAAAACATACACAGTTCCAAGATTATACTGTTACAAGTATTAAAATATATCTAAACTAGTTTTACAATTAAAAATACATACACACACATAGCTCCAATATTATAATGTTACAAATATGATGAAAATATATATATTTAAAACTAGTATTTACAAAATATGTATAAAATAAGACTTAAACACGTCTATGTACTGTGTTGGACAATGGTGTATATTCTACAAGCGAATCGTGTAGTATCATACAGTAGGCGGTTGTCTGTCTAGGAAAATTCATTGACGATTCAAATTCTAAACGTACATCAACTACTGAAGACTTAAGTGTATCGTCTTGCTTGCTACAATCGAAAACAACCAGCGGGGCTTTTGATTTGTATAATTCCGGTGTCAGTACTGGGCTACCGTCTAAACGGTGGTAATACGAACTTTGAAAACTGCTGTACATATTGTACAATAATGCAAAACGGTCTTTCCCAATATCCAAGTTTAAATTATCGTAAGGATAATACTTGTCGTTTAGAAACAGTCTCGCATTGATCACGTTACAGTGATCAAATTCATCAGCGTGTGCTGTCAGTACATTTTTTCTTGCTGTCTGAAACGCTAACACAACAAAGCGTGGTTTTTCCAGCTGACTCGAGGTCTTGACAATCCAATTCTGCCTTTTAGTCTGTGGTAAGGCAGGATACTCGTGCAACTCCCAGGTCCTAAAAGGCATAGTTATCGGGTGGTCTTTCTCTATGAGTCGTAACAGTGGTAATCTGTACACATTAGCTACATGTACATAAGGCATTTTCCAGTAAACTTTATCTAGTTCAAGAACACAATTAGCAGTCGTTTGTCCGCTTACTAAAACCATAGCATTTATGTCGGTAGAAGCGCGTAGGAGTATAAGTTCTTGTTTCACGTTCAGCACGATGCGTGTATAGTCTTCTGCGAATCCCATTAGCATTTTCAGTGGTATACAAAAATTGAATTCGCCGTCATCATTCACTTTTAATATGTTCGTGGTCGGTGCCACCCAACCTGCGTTTTCCATTGCGTTACGTGCGTTGTTGTTGAGTGATAGAAAAGTTTTAATAGTTGACGTAACACCGACGTTTCTGGTATGATCCACTACCACGCCGGCCAACTCGTAACGAATCTCTTCAAAGAGAAATGCTATAGCATTGTTCACCAGTTCCACATTCAGTGCAGTATCTGCAGCCGCACTAGGGTTTTTTTTAACCAACTTGCCTTCGATGTAGAGGAAACTTTCTGACGGTAGTGTAAAGACGTCCTGTTGTTGTATTGGCACACGTATTTCATCATTGTTTCCATATCTTGTTGTTGCGTACGGTGCGTGTGAGTGAAATGAAAAGTGTGTGATACTGTCTTCAAAGAACGGTTGCTGCTCCACTGATAATATTCCACTCGCCATGTTACTTGTTTACAACAACAAAACCCAGTGAAATCAGGAAACGGCGGTTAACTGATGTTAATCGTTTCAGTTTCGAACGAGTACTGATGCGTTTCCTAACTGATCTTTCTTCTTCTTTTATTACTGACGACGACTGTGGTAGCAGCGGTGGCGAAGAAACAAAGTACAAGCCCATGTCTATAGTCGTTTTAGATGTAAACGCACAGTGATGACTTCTCCGCGAAAATCTATTACGTCACCGTCCTGATCGTGTAAAGATAATGTTATGTTGTCCAAACGACTCACATTCACAGGTAGGTATATGACGTTTGTAGGCGATTCAATTATTTTGAATCCTGGTTCGACTGACGGATAGAACGAGTGCAGTGTGTGCTCGGTTTTACCGTTCTTGTATGATCCTTGCGCTATATTACACCTTATCAGTATACTGTTCACTTTTATAATGTTAACTGTGGCGTCAGACGTGTGAGTTTTATTCGCTTCAAGCAGACGCTTTCCCTTGAAACCCAACATATCACCGATACCGTACACTGTTTGTTGAAAGTCAATATCCAGTGCACAAGTCAGCTCACATTTCAGTGTATTGTTGTTAGGACGTAGACTAATCTTTGAGTCTCCTAACCGCTTTTTGAGGAAGGCTTCTATGTCACCGATTTCATAAGCACCTGTAGGTAAAGTTATCAAGTCCCACGTTGTTCCGTCTCGTAGTACTGGAAACACGTTGTTTTTTCCTTCAATCACGTTCGGTATACTGTTGTATGTAGTAAAGTCCAATAGACCTACATACCATTCGCCGTTTGTTAGTTCGAGAGGCGGGAAAAAGTCACATACAAGAGCAGCAGCATTCGTACCTGTTAAGGTGACCGACAGCGAAGACATCTTGTCGCTTACTGATCACTCGCGCGTTAAGAAGTCCAAACATAAATGCCCGCAGATGACTGTGTGTGGTGGCTGTTCACGTTCGTAATTGTAGTAAATGTCGGTGTCGGTTCCAAAATACTGTGTCAGCTCAAGAGGTGGCTGCATATTACCATACGCATCATAGTAGTAAACTTGTTTGTTTCGCTTCTTGTAGCAAACCCAGTGCGTACCAGGTCCTTCTGCACTGTCTAGATTAACAACTGCACTCTCATTCTTCCATGGTCGTGTGTGTGGTAAAGTGTTACGCATAAAAACTCCTCTGAAATAAGGTATTTTCAAAAGTTTTGCGTACACATACAAATCACTGTCAGACAATGCACGCACTGGTATGCAAATTAGTTTTTTTGTCTGTAAGGACGTAGGTATAGACCTGACGCTATTTTTTTATTGTTACGTTTATGTCTTGGGACTGTTTTGCGTTTGCAGGTCGTTTTGCGTTTGTTCACGGATTGACGTTTAATTCATGAACCCTTCTTCTTCTTGTTTTTTCTGCAACCACTACGCGAGCTCCCTCCACCCACTGCCGATTTCGCCTTCATCGCTGCCGCTACGGCCGCCGCGTACGCTCTTTCGCTGATGCCTGAATTCAAAGCTTTCACTCGATCCCACGCCTTGCCGGCTAGCACACGATCCGCTACGCGTCTTCGTTCGTTGTCCTTGTACTTAGCGTAAGCGATATCGTGTTCGCGACAGGCTTCGTCCAACTCGTTGATTCCGCGCTCGCCACGCGCCAATCTCTCTTTGAGTTTTGTTCCAGGTCCACAGAATCGGTAGCCCGGTAGGTGTAATTCTACTGGTAATGCGTCCACCGCTCGATTAATCAAAGTAGGTACTGACGAAACGATAGCGGGCACAGTGTTTTTAAGTATTTTTCCAATTACACCACGCCCCATTCTTCTTTTCTTACGAAGTACGTGCATTCTTGTAAACAGATCTCCAATCCTTGATTTCCGTTTCCGTATCGAGAACGTCTATTAAACGCCCCACCTCTTCAATATATTCAGACAGGACTGAACGCTGTGTCGTGCTGTCTTGATATTTATAGACAAACTTTATTAGATTGATTATATGAGCGTGAAATACCTGAGTGACCTTGTACAATTCGGTCTTTATATGTAATTTTAATTCGTGCATTTGTCGTACAGTGACTGCGTCTTTGTCATTGATACCGTTCGCTATATTCGTAATTTTTCTTCCGGCAGCGTAGAAAGTATCGTTTTGCAAACTGATTGTGTGTGCATGTAAAAATTCCAAATTCACTGCGTCTTTGAAGTCAACAGGCGCTTGCACACGCGTTAGTCGACAGTCATTAACGATTACGTTACCTGCACGATCTTTTTTCAAACTCTTCTCGTCTACGTATCGTTTGTGGCTGCATCTCTTGATTTAAGTGGATCGTTTAGCCTTATTATTCGATGATCTTTTGCGTCTACGGTAGCGTTATCGTCGTTCTTGTACTGTAAGCATGTGTCCTTTACGTACTGTAAAGAAACAACATCGTGCAACTCTTCAGGATCACCCAAGTTGCATATCTTTTTGTTTTTCACATCAAAGTGACCGTCGTTAGTCACTCCTAAACCGATATCCTCACGCAGACTTCGATGAGTTTCTTTTCGCACTCTTACAGCGCTGTCGTGTCTACCGAACTTGTCTACACTCATATTTATGAAGAAGAACTGATGGTTATAGAACGGTGCGTCTGCTTTTATATGATAATGCCAGTTTCACGTAATTCTTCCAATATCGAAACGATTTCATTCCTATGACCAGTATGGCCGCTATTTTGAGACGCCATTAACAGTCTCAATCTATTAACCAACTCGTTAGGATCATCCCAATGCACGTAATCGATTGCAGTGTTCGGTTTCATCTCCATATAGCCACTCCCTGTACGTTTTCGTGCAAACAATTTAGATATTACTAGTCGGTACTTGACGCCACTGTTACTGTTTATTCGCGTATTGTGTTTATATTTTTGTTTGTGTCCGTTGGTTGCTAGTAGTATAGACTTATATTTCCTCATATCATCCTTGTTGTATTTTTTCGGTAGTTTCATAAACAAAAGTTCATACAGACCAGGTGTACCCTCGTAAATTTTTCCTTTGACATGAAAGTTGTTGTTATCATCGATTTTTACATTTGAATCACCTATCATAAATTTACCACCTTCGTATCGAACACCATACATGCGATCTATAATCCGTTTACAGTCCGCAGATTCACACAAACGCATATATTTGTTTGCTAATGAATCCTCGCTGAAATGTGAAGCGTTAGGGTTCCAGGCGTCCTCTTCACCGAAATGAGAAGCGTTATGACTCTGCATACCACTTTCGTTTTCTGTTATTACGTGTTGTGTAGGCTCTTCTTGTTTTATCTGCTCCTCCTCCTCCTCCTCCTCCTCCTCCATCATGTCACCACTTAACTTTCGTGAAATAGCTTCAACGGTTCCAGAATCGGTCTGTAATTTTTTCTAAACGCCTCGTCGCTTTCTCTGATACCGTGTTGTAATGCATGATATTTTTTCCTTATGTTGTCGCTTATCGTGTCTATATCATACGCGAGTTGTTCCTCCTTATTCATTGCCATCGTGTGTTAGCAAGAGGACTGATTACATTACTACAGTGCAACCACTTTTATACTTCGTCGGAAACAATTATGAATCGATCAAAGCTGATTCTATATCTACCTTCATTTATTGACGAGTCTTTGTCTATGACTAGAAATCCATAACGATCCTTCCACGCTTCCATGCAGACGTCTTTGAAAGCATCATATTTCATATCTATGTTAACGTGATCATTGTATGCATGTCGTAAATTTAGATCGTCTTGTTTGAACAATATCAACAAGTTAGCGTTGTCACGTACCAATTGTTTCGGTATCTGGCTATATGTCTGGCATAGATAGAATGTGTCCACACCGCTATGTCTCCCCATAGCAAAATACTTTCGAATATTGTTTTGTCTTTCACACGATACGTCATCGAATACGATAACAGAGTCGAGACCAGTGATTTCACTCGGTAGCGGGACTTCTTCGTTCTCGCTGTATGCATGATAACCTAAACCTTCATCAGCGAGTGATTTCATCACTGTTTCTAGCATTCTGTATTTTGGTTGAAATAATGATTTTGAAAACACGTATACGTTGCGGAAACGTAGTCCGTTGGCATCAAACAGTAGGTTGAATAGCACATTTGATTTCCCACAGGAACTTGGGCCTGTAACGATACAGCGAATACTGTTCGGTAATAGCGGGCCATGTTTACGCTTAGCACTACCTTCGTCACCAGCCAAAAAGTCCATATCCTTTATTGGTAATTTGTTTGCTTGCTGTACAATCTTCATCTTTGTGAATACCGAAAGCATACTGTTTTCAGCACGTGCTGTTACCTTTTTTATATTAGATCTTTCTTATGTATCCATGCATCGTGTTTACCATCGAAACCAAGCCAACGAACACGCACTCTGTCACCTTTGCGTTGTAACACCTTTTCCACTAGGTATACGTCACCGACTTTGGACTTACTAATCTCGTGCTCGTAAAAACCACCTTTCAACACTTTGTTTAGATGATCTTTTAGCAGATAAGTGACGGGGATAGTAGTGGATTGTACTTTATCCACAGTGAATATTTCGTTAGTCCAATTCGGCGTATAACCTTTGGCGAACGTCATTTTGTGCTTACTTATACGAACACGGTCACCGACTTTAAATTTGGGTGGTTTCGTTGGACTGATTTTAGGCGCAGTGTTCTTCCTTATTCGTTCCAACACTATATGTTCGTTGGCGTCATTCACTTCACTCGGTTTCATGCCAATGGTTCTGTGTGTTGTATTGTTGTACGATTTCAGTAATGTAGGTAGTAGATCCAACCAGCGGTAGTGTCCTTGTTCACTGAAAGCTTGATACATGTGTGTCTTCAGTGTGCGATTAAAACGTTCCACTATGGAAGCTTTTTTCTCACTGTAGGTTGAGTAATGTTTCACATTATACTTTTTTAGCAACGCTTGTACTGTGCTGTTGTAATACTCCTTCCCGTTGTCTGTCTGTAAATATTTCATTCGATTAGCAGTTAGTATAGGCTCTAGTGCATGCTTTACTTCTTTTCCTGTCTTTGTTTTCAATGGTACAGCGTACGCGTACTTGCTAAACGCATTGATCACTGTCATCATGTACTTGTACCCTTTGTTCACTCGAGCGTATGGTATCATCTCCACAAGATCTGCCTGGTACAAGTCGTGTAGACCCTTCAATTCAACCGCGCGCCTAACGAAATTCCTTCTCGCTGCTCTGTGTAGCTCTAGAGCTATAGTCTTGCGTGCGTTGTTCATGGTTTAAGATACACTAACATAATACCGGCGTTAAAAATACTATATATATCTATAACAGTTTCTTTGTTTTTCAGTATTCATTCACACATCTGAATATCACCATGGCTGACCTTCAACAGAATCCAGAACAACATCAGCAGGAACAGGGACATCCTCAACAAGGTAAAAAATTTTTTTTAAAATACCAATTGTCTCTCTCTATAATTATGCAACAAACCAAATTTGTTTGATATGAATTAACTCTGTCTAACCTGTACAAGATAGTCTCTTGACGTTGTTTAGAAATTGATATGACGGAGAAAATTTTTTATGTTCTGACATAGGTTTGTCACCTTCTCCCCAATGTATTGTCTCTTGACATCGTTTAGAAATTGACATGACGGAGAAAATTTTTCATGTTCCAGCATAGGTATGTCACCTTCTCTCCAATGAACTAATTCAATTCCGCAACAAAAGCATTTAACTCTATCGTCTATGAATGACATACTATGTCCACAAACATCATAATTTAGCGGATAGTAGTAAAACCCAGCAAACGCTAACTCATCGGGGCTGACAAAAGTCACTTCCCAATACTTGAACGATTTTCTTCTTTCACTTTCAATGCTAAAATCAGGAGTAGCTGCCATCTTCACAGTTTGCAATAAACTAACGTATTACTAACGTGTACTATCTATTTATTTACCACAAACATGAATTTGTGTGTGTTATTCATCATTCCTATTAGCTAATACATGTGTTTCTATTGTTTCAGATATGACACGATTTTATATTGTGCGAAACAGTAGTATTAGAGGATGTCTCACAACTTTTAATTACCTGCCTGTGTACACAGAAGAAGAAGATCAAGATATAGTACCGATAATGACCGAGGTGCGACCTTTATTGTGCAAGGATATTCTGGCAGAACAAGCACGTTTACGCAGTATCAAATGGCATATTGCGTGCAGGATACGTTTCACTAAAACTGTGTTAGATGGTGACAGCGGCGAAGAAAAAGAGGTAACCAAAGACGCCTTAACTCTGTCTAACCTGTACAAGATAGTCTCTTGACGTTGTTTAGAAATTGATATGACGGAGAAAATTTTTTATGTTCTGACATAGGTTTGTCACCTTCTCCCCAATGTATTGTCTCTTGACATCGTTTAGAAATTGACATGACGGAGAAAATTTTTCATGTTCCAGCATAGGTATGTCACCTTCTCTCCAATGAACTAATTCAATTCCGCAACAAAAGCATTTAACTCTATCGTCTATGAATGACATACTATGTCCACAAACATCATAATTTAGCGGATAGTAGTAAAACCCAGCAAACGCTAACTCATCGGGGCTGACAAAAGTCACTTCCCAATACTTGAACGATTTTCTTCTTTCACTTTCAATGCTAAAATCAGGAGTAGCTGCCATCTTCACAGTTTGCAATAAACTAACGTATTACTAACGTGTACTATCTATTTATTTACCACAAACATGAATTTGTGTGTGTTATTCATCATTCCTATTAGCTAATACATGTGTTTCTATTGTTTCAGATATGACACGATTTTATATTGTGCGAAACAGTAGTATTAGAGGATGTCTCACAACTTTTAATTACCTGCCTGTGTACACAGAAGAAGAAGATCAAGATATAGTACCGATAATGACCGAGGTGCGACCTTTATTGTGCAAGGATATTCTGGCAGAACAAGCACGTTTACGCAGTATCAAATGGCATATTGCGTGCAGGATACGTTTCACTAAAACTGTGTTAGATGGTGACAGCGGCGAAGAAAAAGAGGTAACCAAAGACGCCGTCTTCCACGGACGTTGTCGTACGTTGCTCACGGACGACAACGACGAGTTGAACTGTCTACTCGATGAATCCTACGATAAAATCATGAATAGCATATCCAATTTTACCCGTGACGGGAGCGGATGGTCGGTGGATGCTGTACTGAAGCTGGAACTAGTTGTTGGACGGTACCGACCTCTAGCAGCATCCTCCTACCTTCCAACCCCGCGAAAACTTGCAGTCACCAGGGCAGTAGTCAACATCAAGAACTCCCAAGATGAAATGTGTTTTCTATGGTCTGTTCTAGCTCACATACACCCTCAACAAAAGCATAAAGAATTTGTTTCAAACTACATCTTATTCAAAAACACAATAAATATGTCCGGTATCGAGTACCCTGTTTCTATAAACTCACTTTCTAAATTTGAAACACAGAATCCCAACATTTCTATAAACGTTTTCGGCTATGATATAGAAGACAATATCAGAAACGAATCAAAAAATGAGGTTTATCCGTTAAGAATTACCCCCAATAAGGACAGATTACATCATGTTAATCTTTTACTTCTGTCCGATACAAATAGCCGAAAACACTACTGTCTTATCAGTAGCATTAATAGATTGTTATCATCCCTTACAAAATGTAGCAATAAATCATTTTACTGCGACTACTGCCTGCATCGTTTCACCACAGAACATGGTCTGTCCGATCATCTCCCCTACTGCACACCTTACGGCGAGCAGAAAACCAAAATGCCCACAGAGGAATAGAAGTTTACGTCATTTAAAAATTACGCGCACTGTCTCAAAGTTCCCTTTACTGTCTACGCCGACTTCGAGTCCCTCATCACTCCGCTTCAATCGTGTTCACCTGGTAACAACGTCCCGACGACAGTGCACGAGTTAGGTGAATTCTACTCAGTTGATAGCAACGGTGCCCGTCAGAAAATAACTTCTCCTCCTGTATCGTCCACATCATACGAAGCGATGCATATTCCGTCAGGTTTCTCCTATGCTATCGTCGATCATACACACAGACTCTGGAGAGAGGCTAAAGTTTATCGAGGTGAAAACGTCGTAGACACTTTCTTCTCGTGGTTGATGAAAGACGCCGAGGATATGATGAAGGTAGTACGACATAACGTGCAAATAATTATGTCCGATGATGACAATGTTGCGTTCACTAACGCCACCGTTTGTCATTTGTGTGAGCGCCCTTTGACAGACGATGACAAGGTACGCAATCATTGTCATCTTACGGGGAAATTCTTGGGAGCAGCCCACAATAGCTGTAATCTAAGCTACAAGATGCCTCGTCATATCCCCGTCTTCTTTCACAACCTTCGTGGCTACGACTGTCACCATTTAATGCAGGGTTTAGGAAAATATAAGGACCAACACGTATCCTGCATTGCAACATCCAGTGAGTGTTACGTGTCGTTCTCCCTGGGTCCCTTGCGTTTCGTAGACTCTTTTCAATTTCTTAATCGCTCTCTGGACACACTCGTTACCAATCTGTCCACGTCCGGGAGCCAATTTCCTTTGCTCAGAGAGGAAATGCTTAGACAGGGTTTCGACGAACAGACCAATCTGCTCGTACGCAAGGGAGTATACCCTTACGAGTACGTTGACAGCATTGATCGGTTCAACGAAACAAGTCTACCCGCTCGTGAACACTTTGATAACCGGTTGTTGGAATCGGCTATTTCGGACGCAGATTACGAGCACGCACAAAACGTGTGGAGTGCATTCAATCTGCTTACGTTTGGCGATTACCACGATTTGTATTTGTTGACAGACGTAATGCTGCTGGCCGATGTCTTTGAAAGTTTCCGAGACATGGCCTTACGCGATTACTGTTTGGACCCGTGTCATTTTTACTCGCTTCCCGGACTCGCTTGGAACGCGATGCTAAAAATGACAGGGGTCGAATTAGAGCTGTTAACAGAGATAAATCTGCATCTGTTCCTTGAGTCTGGGGTCCGCGGAGGCTGCGCGATGATATCCAACCGTCACGCAGTCGCTAACAATCCTCTGATTCCAGATCAGTACGATGTATCGAAACCGACCTCCTTCATTCTGTATACAGACTGTAATAATTTATACGGTGCAGCCATGTCGCAACCACTCCCTTACGCAGACTTCCGATGGCTCGATCGTAACGAAATCGAGTCCTTGGACGTACGTAATGTGAGTGATGATTCCGACATCGGGTACATCCTCGAAGTCGACCTACACTATCCCGATACCTTACACGACCTGCATTCCGACTACCCACTTGCACCTGTGCGCCAGCGCGTAACACCCGATATCCTTTCTCCCTTTTCCAAACGTTTACACGAGAGTATATACAGATCATCGTATAACGAATCAGGGTCATCCGTAGAGAAGTTGTTAACAACTTTGGAGGACAAACAAAATTACGTTCTCCATTATCGAAATTTGAAATTGTATTTAAGTCTTGGCTTAGAGCTGAAAGCGACTCATAGGGTGTTGTGTTTTAAGCAAAGCGCTTGGTTGAAACCGTTTATCGATTTCAACACCCGCAAGAGGCAAACAGCCGTCAACAGCTTTGAAAAAGACCTTTTCAAACTGATGAACAACGCCGTATACGGTAAGTCGCTGGAGAACGTACGGAAACATATAGACTTTGAACTAGTCTCGGATGAACGACGGCTTCAAAAACTAGTTTCCACACCTAGGCTAAAACGTATGATTCGTTATACGAACGATCTGGTGGGGCTCTCACTCCGTAAAAAATCCCTTGTTCTTTCCCGTCCCGTGTATGTCGGCTTCACGGTGCTTGACGTTAGCAAAACGATAATGTACGACTTTCATTATCGTTATGCTGTCGCCAAGTACGGTTGCAACGTTAAATTATTAATGACAGATACAGACAGTCTGATGTATAGCATTCAAACATCAGACTTGTATACAGACATGAAGAAGGACCTACACGTTTTTGACACATCGGATTACCCTACGTCTCATCCTTGTTATAGCCTTAAGAACAAAAAGGTTGTCGGTCTGTTCAAGGATGAAACGTGTGGTCGTCCTATTAGAGAATTCGTGGGTCTCCGTGCGAAATGTTATTCGTTCCTTGTGGCCCACGAAGATCCCACCCAAGAGTGTCAAAAACGTGTATGTAAAGGTGTGCCTCGAGTTGCGATTAAGAGGAGTCTGCGACACGATATGTATCGCAAGTGTCTCACTGATCATTGTCAGTTTTCTACCAGTGCGCTTTGTTTACGTAGCGATCATCATACGCTGTACACGATGCGTGTAAATAAGCAAGCGTTGTCACCGTATGATGATAAGCGTTATATATTAGACAATGGTCATGATACGCTTGCATACGGTCATTATCGGATACGACAACGCATCAACATGGAGAACGACGACGACGACACCTCCCCACCTACTAAAAAAATTTGTCTCCATGTATAGTAACCCTCCTCAACACTTGTTTCTTTCGTCAGTTGATGTCTCTCGGTGCTTCAGTCCAGACGTCTGTAAACGTAAGTTCACATATTAATATCACAACGATATTTGTATGTTTAAACATAATATATATATATATAGAGTTTGTAATGTGTGGTTTCTTTGTCTTACAGTATTATGGATAACACTGCAGTTATAATCGACTTCCAGTGCTTTTTCGATGACAACGGAAAATATATTGTGAAGGAACTGTCAATCATGGACGTTCTGAGATTTGCTGGTAGACATTGGATTTTGACACCGCCTGCTACATCCGTTACGAATCCCAAATACGTTAGGACAAACCACTGGTTAACAACAAATTATCATAGACTTAGATGGAGCGAAGGAGAGACACCATACGACAATCTTGTTTCATTGTTAACATCACATACACGTATATATAAATATGTGTTTGTGAAGGGTTTTGAGAAAAAACGTTTTTTGCAATCAAAGATAATACACAATAATATCATCAATCTCGATGACTTTGGTTGTCCTAAAAACATACCGTATATAATTCATGGAACAGAATGTCTTAGACATTTCAATTCTTCTGACCGTTGTGCCAACTATAAGGTGCATGCTATTCGGGAATGGATGATTCATGATTTTTGCTTTAAACAAACATTTTTAATGTAACAAATTTAGAAAGTAGGTCACCGCGAATGATGACATTTATATCTCT
Source organism: Magicicada septendecula (assembly GCA_034769895.1). NCBI lineage: Eukaryota > Metazoa > Arthropoda > Insecta > Hemiptera > Cicadidae > Magicicada > Magicicada septendecula. The sequence goes on from CM068368.1 coordinate 824,715,524, forward strand.
CTCTCTCTCATTCTGTTGTGGACATGTACATACATGCATAGCTGTAAGCAGTGACTATTTTCTTATGAAAATGGACTTTCCTAATGACATTGTTATATTTTTGGTGTCTCTAATTTCGTCTGTGGGACATGTTCATACATGCAAAGTGGGACACCGACGTTACCACCACCACTATCATATTGTACTGTCCTTTTTTGTTGAATATTCTGTCATTGTTTGGTTCTCTCTGGTTTGATACAGACGTGTTCACTAGTGTCTTCTAATAATGTCGTTTCTTGTAAAGTTTAATGCTGTAAGTGCTATCGAGTACAAACGATGTTCAGAATTGACAGTGAATAAAAAATATCCCATCATGGTCTTAACAAATGTGGACACAAAATATGGGAACTCTGTGCTTGCTACGTTGGAGGACGGCGACCGTCAGTATCGTGTCTATCTTCCCAAGAGGTATGCAGGTGTCTTCACGAATGAGGAGCTCAGACATATCAAACCTAAAGAACTACATTTAGTGTATCGAGGGGCGAGAAATCAAACAACACAAGTAGAGATTGAGTCCTAACGTCGTAAGTAGCAATCGTGTTAACAAACAATTTATTGATGTGTGTGTGTGTGTGTGTGTGTGTGTGTGTGTGTGTGTGTGTGTGTGTGTGTGTGTGTGTGTGTGTAGTTTCAACTCACTGTACTTAACACTTTAATAATTGAATTTGTATGTACATGATAAATGTATCGTTGATTCTATTTAGTTTCGTTGAATAATAGTTGGTTCGATTAGAAATTATTTGAAAGTACATTACCTTTATGCGATAAATGTATCATTGATTCTAAGTAGTATTTACAAATTTCCAGTGAATAATATTTGGTTTGGTTTGATTAGAAATTATTTGAAAGTACATTAACTTATGAAAAATGACATATACTTGAAAAAGTTTACTTACTTAACACATTTGATTCTTTCCACTAACTGTGTGTGTGTGTGTGTGCATGTGATAATTGAATATTATCGTATCAGTGATTCTAATATCGACTGTATTGTTATGTTACAGATAAACTTCCTTGTGAACTGTATCTACAGCCGTGAAATTATTATTTTAAAATCTTACAATGTCAAAAATTATTATTAATATTTATTTTGTATATAACAATGTTTGTTTGTGATATATGTATATTTAATCAATGTAAAATGTATTTTGAATAATTGTATTATAACGGTTTGTAAACTATATTTTAAGTTTGTGTACAGTGCTGTAAATATATATTTAATCATTTAAAACAATATTATTATTAATATTTTATATATATATATAACAATGTTTGTGATATATATATATTTAATCAATAATTGTATTATAGCGGTTTGTAAACTATATATTTTATGTTTGTGTACAGTGTTGTAAATATATATATTTAATTATTTAAAACAAATTATGATTTATTTTAATTTATTTCGTTATAAACCTTCGAATATGCATCCAATTATTTGTATAGTAATCAGAAATGTGTGAGAGAGACATTTTAATAATTTGCAGGTTGTATCTTACAATTACGAAAATTATTATACAATGTGTGTGTACACAAAACTTTTGAAAATACCTTATTTCAAGGAGATTTTTTTATGCGTAACACTTTACCACACACACACACACACACACACACACACACAGACTTGGCAGTATATTAATTTCTAAATCGTAGTCAATGACTGTCATGTGTCAAAAAAGGACGCCACGAGATAGGTGATAAATATATATTTCCTGGTGATTACATTTTAGTATCGCTAATTACAATAATCCATAAGTAGCACGACGCTTATGTAAAACTGATGACAACTGTGTCTAGAGACAAAGAGAGAGGAGGGGAGAGAGAGTTGATATCGAAGTCGTCGTCAACAATTTACTATAATAATATAGTTTGAATTTCCCACCGAAGAAAAATGTTGACAGATCTGTTCTATACACACACACACAATAATGCAGGATTGGTAACCCTGATCATATATTTTAATATACACTATAATACACACACATATCAAGTTTGAACCCATACATAGGTTGGTAAACCTGATCATATAGATTTAATATACATTGCGGATGCTGTGGTCCAGATACGCGAAAAAGTCGCGGATCTTGACACAGATCAGCGAAAAAGTCGCGGATGCTGTGGTCCAGTAGAAAGTGAAAGTGATCTAGGCTCGCGAAAGGCGGCATATATTCACGGATATGCAAATCAATTTAATTAAAAAAATAAAAATATCAAATAAAAAAAAATAAAAAAATTGGGAACGGCGGCATCTCTTTGATCTAGGCTCGCGAAAGGCTGCATATATTTGAACTTGGCGCGCGAAAGGCGGCATGAAATTTTATTGGTGGAAATTCGCGGATGCTGCAGGTCCAGCGGTGGTGGGGAGAGCGTGGGAAAAAATCTTGGACCGTGGGAAAGGCGGCATCCTTTGTTGGTTAGAACCCTTATTTTCCCTCTACTCCCTCGGTTTGATTTCGGAGTGTCCGTCTTCTACCCTTTGGGAATCCAATCCCTTGTCTATACAAGGCAGTATGGGACAGTGCTTATTTTATGGCGGCACTTATTCGCCATGCCACAGCATTGTCATAGGGATTATGTGGATTTCAGCTGGTGTGACCACGCCACCGGTCACCCCACCACACTCTGCTAATGCTGCTGTCTCGTTAGTAGGCTATTACAAGACAATTATAAGACAATTACAACCTTTTGGCATAAGGTTAAGGTTAATGTTGTTAATGTTAATGTTGTAAAAAAGGGTAATGCCACTTTCATGTTCACTTTGTCTGTTTTTATTATAAAATTTTGTAAAAAAAATGTTTACCCCCATTCTAGTGCAGCAGTTAAAAGCATTTTTAATCGTTAATGTGATGAAACGAAAACAAAGAAACAAGTTAAAAACAGAAACTTTAGAATATTTGCTGTGTTGTAAAAGGGCTTCAAGGATCATATGTTATGAGTTTGATAATAAAGGAGAATTCGACAGAAAAAGATAGTAAATGACAAACTGATAAAAGGAAACTTGTAAACATGTAAACAACATAGCACAATAGTACCCTATTCGTAGAATACTGGACTTTTTGCGAATCACTGTCCACAGCTGCTCTACGTTAAATATTATTGTAAATATGAAATAACAGTACATTACAATACTTTCACATTTTTAGTTAATACAAATAAATCGTTGTTCCTAATTATTAAAACAAATTTAGGGAACTTCCATCAGACCTAGGGAATTTTTCCTCTAAATCCACATAGAGAAATGGCGAGGCTGAAGTGGAGACACTGGTCCAGTACCTTTAGAAAACAAAACTCCTACGAAGAAATAGTTTGATATACAACAGAAACCAAAAGAACGGGATTAATCGTAGTGTTAGATAGTGCCAAAACGATTTAGCCAGGCTCACAGTGATGTCAGAGAAATTGTTTTGTTTCGTTGTTACAAAACAACGGAATCGCGCAAAAGCAGAGCTTACCGAGAGCTTACTGAGAGCTTACCGAGAGCTTACTGCATTGTTATCAGTGGCATAAATTAGTACGCATACAAGTAATTTTCCTGATTTTTTTATATAAATAATATCTCGAGCGAGTTATCATTATTCGGAATTTAAAGCTCCCAATTTGAGCTGATAACCCTGAAAATTACGGTTCTGGGAAATCTAAAAGAAGAAAAAAAAATAATCTCACAAAGCACGGAATACTGACGTCATCCTGTGTACTTCAAACCGTAACAAGCCGAGGCTATCTGCAAGTCAACGCCTTTGCATAGCAGAGTGACTAGGCCTCATTGTACTTGGTCGTCTTACGCAGGGCCGGATTAGAAGCGCGTGGTGCCCTATGCTGCCATCAGAGTGGTGCCTCCCCACCACGCCAATTCAAAATTCAACCTTTTATCCATTATTTACACTGATAAATGGTAGACACAATTTCGAAAGTTAACAGTTATTTTATTAAACTCTCAAACAACAAATATTTAGCTAAATAGTGATTACAATGGGGACAGTAGTAGGCCTACTTAAGCTTAGAAAATACTAATCAATCCATTTCTTTCTTGATTTTGCCTTAATGAAGTGTTGTATAGTTCGTTCTAAACTGAGCGATTCAAGTATCCGCTTTCAATATTCAAGCTCGTTAACGAAGATAAACTCTCATCTCCCGTAGTTGTACTCAACATATCTTTAATGCGTTTTAATACAGAAAATGATCTTTCAGATTCGCAGTTAGCTATCGGAATCATCAAAAGCAGACGATAAGCAATGTGTATATTTGGAAACACATAAATCATTTTACAATCAATAATCCAGATTAATGCTTTGATCGGACAATCTGTAATATCATGGAATCTATCATCTTCATTGAACGATTTGAAAAAACCTCTTTCTTGCAATTTTAGTCGTGGTAAATCCTACTAGAAGATCGTTATTTAAATTGTTTGAGTGAACTTCTATACGAGCTTTTGCTTGATTTTCCAACTCGACACTCTCCACGGTTAATAAATAACTGCGTAAGAAAAGCAAACAATTCTGTAAGCTTTGCTCCGCTTAGTCATTCAGCTGGATGGTGCCCCCTCCGACAGCTGAGGCCCTGGTGCCCGGTGCTGCAGCATACCCTAGAGTTATGGATAATCCGCCACTGGTCTTACGTACTCTGGGCTCCAGTTAACAAATAAATTATACTGTCTCCTATACTTCTGCGAAAGCATTGGTATACCGGAGACTGGAGATTGGTATTCGATTTTTATTGATGACATTGCTTTGCGGAGCCAAATTCAGGCTGTTTTGGAAGCATACAACCCTGTACATCTGTACCGATTAACGTGTTTCGTTTGAATCATCGCCTTCCTTTTGATTCCCGTCACAAGCCGTCGGAACAGCCATTAATGAACGTATTGCGCACCTGCAATCGAACGCAAATAGGCTATAGCATTCTCGTTGAGTTAATATGTGCTATTAACACTGGAATTCGGCTAACGCGATATTGTGCGAGTTATAGTCACTCAAGAAATTCACTATAATTTTATGGTTTTACCACACAATTATGTACGAGGACTCACCTGTAGGCAGTGGGCGATAATAATTTATTGTTCATGATGTCATGTGTTTCGTTTGTTATATTAATTAACCAGGTTTGACCTAAAACGTAGTCTCTAATAATTTCCAAAGGTGTCTAATAATTTTCAATATGTTTGGTGTCTGACGTTCGCATCCCACGTGCACTGCAATAATTATAAACCATTAGATTCATTCCGGTAGGTGTATGGAGTTAAACCAAAGGACGCTAAAGTAAACGATTTTTGTCAGTTGCTTCAACTGAACAATTTTAAAGTAAACGTTTTAAAAACGGAGTTAAAAGTTGTTTACTTTTATATCCAACAACCGACGGTGTGATCAAGTTGGCACCCGTAACGTATTCCAGATGTTTGTTTTTATTATTAAATTGTCCAGTCGCCAGTAGCTTAAAATTTTCCGAAAACATGGACTGAACGTGTTGTGAAATTAAAATAAAATCAACAAAAATTCGTAGTGAATGTGAACCAAGAAATTACCAAATAGTGCACTGAAAGCAGAAACAAATTCAGCGCGTAATCGAAATTTCCGTTGTCGCAGAATCGTTCGTAAACAGTCTGCAAGTGGATATACAAACATAAGGCGAGACATAAAATAACAGCCTGTTGTAAGTACCCATTAATGTTTTACAGAATGAATTTTATCAAGACGTCGACGGATGCTTTCAGTTTCCAATCGAAATTTTTGTTGAAATGTTTCGCCAGCATTCCGATCAGACATTAATCTCGTTGGCCTACTATTCTATTATTTGTTGTTTGCAAAAACCAAAAGTTTCTTTTTATAATTTTGTAAAATAAACAGCTCTGACAACGCCAATTAGCCTACGTGGATTTAAAGAAACGTTTTCTGTTAACTAGTCATATTTAGATTCTGTTGCAGTGGCGTATCTAGCATTTAGACTTGAGGGGGTTCCGGTCGAATAGGCTTCATACAAAAAAAAAAAAAAAACACAAGTTACGACTAATCAACTTTACTTTCTTTAAAGTGGCTGAAAAACGTGTGATAACATACTGAAATAAACCCCATTAAAGTAAACTGTAATAACATAATAAGAGCCTCCAGGTGGTCTAGTGGCTAACACGGGTGATTGATGCGCTCGTGGTCCCGGGTTCAATTCCCGGCGGAGGCTCCATACGGCGTGCACTCAGCGTCGTGAGGCAAACTGAGTAGGCGCTGAGATAAACAGCGCCGCCTCCTGGCCGTGAATACCGCAACTAGCGGCTGGTGGCGCGTAGTACTAGCCATACACCGTCACACTAACACAAAAAGCTGCGCGGTACGCCTTGGTCCTTAACGGACTGTGGAGCGGAGGTTTATTTATTTTAATAACATAATAAAAAAATGTGCTACTGAAACGTTGCTTAAAAGAAACTTATTGACTGAACTGATTTTCCTATGAGTTTAAACTAGGAAACTGATTTAAAACAGTTTAATATGATTTTTAGCCTTAACCACAGTACTGTGGTCCTAACGTACGACACCCGCGTTAGGTTTGACTCGTTTCATCCACTGAAGATGCCAGCCAGTGGTGCTGCTGAAACGTTTGGTTTAATTGAAAACCTTGGACCACGGCCAAACGGCCCGCCTTGGTTTAAACTCAAATGACACCGGCCGTGAAAGCCTTCAAACAACAATATGATTTTCCTATATTTCATATTTTAAACGTACACACAAATGCTGTGTAATAAACCTGTTTATATAAGTTATAAAAAAAGAGCTACTACTACGTTAGCGTACACGGCCAAAAAAAATAATAAAATAGCCTAAAAATTAAGAGATTAATAAAATTTGTCAACTTTTTTCGACCCTCTGGGGGAGGGGTCCGGTCCCGTTCGCCCCCCTCGTAAATACGCTCCTATTCTGTTGAGTTTTAAATTAAACGAAATTTATTATAATGTTTAACTCTGCATGAGATGCTACACCCGTTAACAACTTATTGTCTACGGTTAACTAAAATGAGAACTTCATATACGGCACTATGGTGCTCGGCTCACTCCCGTATACCTCGCTATCGTAAGGAAGTAAACTAATTCAGCGTGTAACGAAATAGCTGAAACGAAAAAGCGTTAGCCGCGAAGGAGAGGAAAGCGAATGACCCTCCCCTTTCGCACTACCGACCAAGTTACGGGTCATCTCTTACTCGACAACTGATAAACGATAGAACAAGTAAGTCTGGCATTGTGGGAGTGAGGTGCGCGAGCGGCGAAGGAGCACAGTAGTTATCTACATCTATGCTACTGTTATAAAAAGGTAAAGTTTGTTTCATTGGCCAGAATAACCTCAGAAACTATACTTATCCAATTTAGAAAATTCTTTTCACCACCGTGTTCGTTAAAGTTTGAGGATGGTTTTAGACATAAATTTAAACCGATAACTTTAAAAATTTTCAAGAACAGATCCTTAAGACGGTCTCACGTCATTAAATTTCTTTGGTAATTTGCGTGTAGTGAAATTTCGCCATGTCACGAAGTTTCGTTCTATAAGAGATAGCTATATGGCTAAATAGCTAAATTCTCAGTGAGGGAGAAAGTTCCAAATCTTATTTTGGATTCTGTTTCAGTAAACTCCTTCTTTTCATTTTCGAGACACTGGAGGTTGATAAATAATTTTATATGCTGTTTAGGTCCCATGTAGACACTGTTTTCTTGTAAATTTTATTTCTGAATTTTCTATAACTAGGTATCTACAGCAAATCTTTCTCATTTGCCACAAGCCTTCTTAAGTTTTGTACATAATTATAATACCGCGCCTGAGAGATACGATTCGCAAAAAGTGGAACATTTTTAACATCCATTGCAGAAAACAAAGAGAGACGGATTACTCATCTGAAATAAAATGCCAGATGGCAGGTTGCCCAAGGGAGTTCGGTAATACAAGCCTCCTGGACAAAGAAGTATAGGAAGATCTAGGAAGCGTTTGTGAATTGGACGTATTCCTTTGGGACCGGAACAGGTGATTCGTCTATACCCTGATGGAAGAAGAAGAAGAAGAAGAACTAGAGACATGAAAAATATAGTATTTTGAGGAGCGTTAAAAGTAAATCTATGCATGGGCGGCGACCTTTTAAGTATTTGATCGGAACGGAACACGCAGTCAGAAACGCTGCTGTATTCGAGGAAAACCAACGCTGCCACAAGTTCAACAAACAAAGATACTGGTATTATCCAGAATCTGACAAAGCAAAAACCGAGAGTTTCGAGTGATCTGTACAACAAAGGTTCAACACAACAGCGGGAATGTCAAAAACACTATTCCTCGTGACCTCAGGGGCACATGTTATCTTACATGTTCTCGTGAAACCTACTTTTTATCGTTCTCTTTTGTTTTAATTTTATACATACCCAATACATTTATCTTTACTTAAGCGGAGCGGTAAATTGTAAACTGTGGTAATTTACAATGTTTTTACCCAATGGCAGATTACAGCGGTAGATGGTTCGTGTTTTCTCAATTCGAAGACTTTCTGTTGTTATTCTTCGTTTGCAATTCAAGTTCTGCTTCGTATTTCAAATGGGAACAGATTTAATACGAGTCTGGCTCTACTATGATACTGTCGGTGTGTTGAGGTGGCGACGTCTCGTAGAATTAAGTCGAGGCGTCCAAAGAGCGCACACGTCGTTTGGACAACTGCCACCTCTCTCTCTCTCTCTGGAACAGGCCTAATGAACGTGAAACAGTTCACCGCTGTTATATCACCCAAACATTGTCAGCAGTGACAAAATAAAAACTGATAGCACACTGGATTGTAAGGTATATAAAAAGAGTGAATGTCACATTATTTCTTACATAATAAACAGTTCGCTGCCGCTATTTGGTCGTTGGCAGTCACGAAATTCTCAGAAACCGTATTTTATGCATTTCTACAGCGCAGTGGCACTATGGTCGTGTTGTCGCGACAAAATCGTCTTTATTTGTACGTCGCGGAAAATTCTGACAACAAATTTTGAAGAACTTTAAACAGTAATAATCTTCAAAATATTGGTATATTTTGTACTTTGCAATAGCTCCGCGTTGGTATTCTCTAAGCCCCCAAAGGAACCGCAAGGACGAGTGAGACTCGGCAGGAAGTGTTTGCCCTGGTCGCGAGAAGTCAAGTACCTTAGTGTCAACCTTCATCGTCGGCTCACCTGGCGTGTCCATGCCCAGACAGTCAGAACTAGAGCGCCAGCTCGTCTGGGCTATCTGTTTCCGATACGTGTCAACAAGGCTAAGTACCCGCAAGCTAAGTAAGTTGATCGTCAACGCATACCTGTTGCCGATCATCACCTACGCCATTCCCGTCTAGGGTTATCTTGCCGTTGTTCATAAAAGAAAGTGCAAACCATTCTCGATAAGGGGCTTCGACTAGCGGCCAAATCCCCCTATCGGTTCCATTCTCGTCTTTTGAGAAGTAGACTCGGTGTCCGCTGCTCGGATGACACCGTGTGAAGTCTTGCGCGTAGATTTTACGTTCGAGCGGCAAGGACCCAGACAAACCCCTTCATAGCCGGTCTTGGCAAGTACCGTCCACGACCAGGCGATTCTTGGAAACGACCTCGACAAATACTGTACTAGAACGGCCTAGTACGAGCATGCCGTTGTAGCGGCCCTAAATTAACAAAACATTCCGTTCTGGACCGGATCACAAAGCAAGCGCTCCTACCGGTAGGTCGGTACTTGTAACACAAGGGGACGTCTCTGTCGAGCTCTGAAGGCGTGTTCCTCCGCCTCGTAGACTATTATCTCATCTTTTATTTATTTTTTTGTTCCACCTTGGACAACTAACCGCTTTTGTTAAAATAAGTTATATCAGCAAGAATAATGTTTAACTTTCGAAATTTTGTATGCCATTTATCTGTATAAATAATGGATAAAAGGTTGAATTTAGAATCGGGAAGGGGGGGGCACCAGTCCGATGGCAGCATAGGTCACCACGCGCTTCTAATCGGATACTGGATTGAAACACAATAGACCGAAATACGGTTGGATCCCAATCCCCATATTACTGTTCACAAATCTAAGACGAATGAAGTAAACTAATGGGTACACTGTATATTTTAAACATATTTTGACGCATCAAAGATTTTCTGGTACTTCTAGAAGCTACACTACGATTTCCATGATCTGAGTACGCTTCATTATAAAGGTGATTTCCCACGATTGAACCTCTTTTCACTACCCTATATGGAGAGGTTAAATTCTCGTAAGTTCTTTTTCTGCCGCTTTCGTCAGCACATTGTCATACAAACGCGAACATACTTTTAAGAAAGTGGGCTGTACAAAGGTACAAAATTATTTTGATTTTGTTAGTCAGTAGTTCGGACAGTAAATAGGTCTGTCTTTAAAATAAATGTTCAAATTTTCCACTTCTACAATTTAACATCCAAAACATTATTAATTAAACAAAAACCCGTATAAGCAAATTTAAACATGGCGTAACAACCATATAATCTCCGGAGGGATACGTAATTTACTCGTATTTGCGGTACGTTTCTTTTAATACCGTTTAAATATTATGTTGCAGTCTTAAGATAAGAATCGAACTCATGACAGCGGTAAAATTTATGACAACTCTGTGAATTAGTGCTAACAAATTTTTGCACATTTTCCATTTTGTGGAATTTGAAAATCTACCTATTCCCAGAGCCAGAGCTTGCCAATTTGTCATATAATACGCTACGACTGTAGATGTATTCGTAAAATGTATCAGCTTGTAATGTATGCAACTTAACTAGTCTACCGTTTAATTAGGCTACTGTTTCATCGCACAGATCAGTCTTTGTAAGCATAAAAAATACGCAGGAATACATAACGTAACTAACTTGCTAAAATGAGTTCGGAAAAAGAAACAACCGATGAAACATTTGATGTTACAACAATGGTATGTGTAGTCCACCTTTGTCTAAATTTACTCAAGTTTTTTTTACTGGAATTGAATTCAGAATGTTAAATTATTTGGTAGGCTATACTGAAACATGACGTGTCTACATGTAATTATTAACATGTTTTCGTAAAACTATGACAGCTCATACCCTCTGTCAATAGAGTAGGTGTCCATTATAAGTCAAATATATAGTGTCAAGTCCATTTTAAAACATAACCTCTCCAAACATTCCTTTGCACTGGAATAGAGTTATCATATTTCAAGAAATATAATTACAGTCCTACATAATAAAACATATGCTTATCATGCTAGATAATAATTATAGTCTAGTAATCATAATAAACATTAATTACAATATTAAGGAGGCCAATGATTACAAGCTGTGTATCCTTGCACGATAACAAAACAAAAGAATTTACAGGAATAAAAAAATTCATAGGCCAAGGAACTCAACAAAAACTAAAAATCATTGAACAGTAAATTACCGCCTTCAGCAGCAGTTTAATGAGAAGATGTAGATTGTTGTGATCCTTGTTTTGGTCCACTCCAGATTATATACTATCTTTTTACAAACGGCTTGTTGGATTTTATGTGGTCAAAGGAATTAGTACTGGAGCAAGAATATTTGGAATTTGTTTGTAGTTCAATGCCCAGGTTTTGTGTACTTTGTTTTGCTTCTATAAATTAACACTCTATTCTTCAAATTGTATAACTATATATTTACAAGTTTAGATCAACCCCAGATAGTCTAGTAAATCTAAACTGGAATATTATTTAACAAAGTATAAAAGATTCTAGCTTTATCAGAAAGGTTTCCGATAAAGTTTGAACACATAACCATTGTTCAAATTTAATTAAAGAACAATTCATCCACTAAAAAAAATCTGTACTCCTCTTCAGGTATACCTGTAAATAAAACTAATACATTATGCCCTAGAGTCATTTTCTAACAAGGGTAAATGTTGTTACAAACTAAATTTGAATGATGTTTATAGTCTGTTCATACCCTTCTGATAAGCACTACCTATATACCATCGAAAATTAGATTTAAAGATTCTCTGTAACCATATTTGATTTAAGAATCTAGCTAATTTTTTAATGTACTTTCCTGAGCCAAAACAGAAGTAAACTAAAGATTGCAAAATACTTCAACAAATTAAACTTAAATTTCAAATACAGTTTATTTGTAAAAAACCCAGTTGTTCATTTAAAAATGACATTCTTCTACAGGATGGGGTGTACACCACATTACAGTCGCTGTCAAACAATTTGAAGGGGCTACTGGTGGATTTAACTACACTTCCAGAGTGTTACAGTCTTTCGCCAGATCTAGAGAGGCTTGCAAACGAAGTCAACAGTCTCAAGGATAACATTCAGATTATTAATAATAGTATAACCTGTGACAAACAAGGTAAGGCTTCTTTTATCATTTGGCCATTACTTTAAAAAAAATAACTAAAGCACATTTAAAACTAGTATCGCCCAATCCATTCCTTACAATTTTTACTTGTATCCATAAGTATAATTAAATTTCAGAGAAAAGACGTGTGTTTGTACTTAATATAAAATTAAGTAAAGCTAATTAGGTATGTTATCCAGTAGGTAAAATTTTCATAGTTTGTATCTGAAACAATACATAGACTGTTATAAGTTCATTAATCATAAGCATATAGTTTTTTTCCAGTACAAATATGTATTAACTAGTATATACCGTACTTAATGAAAGTGTGAATTAAACTTCTTGTTGAGGAAAGGGAGTCTTTGACAAACACAAACATGATTTATGCACTGACAACACAATAAATATCATTCCTTGTACATCTACAGGGATACAGTTATTGTGTTTTTATTAGTTAATATTTATAAGTTATGACTGAACAATAGCAAATGTTATTTTAATGGGCAGGAGTAAGAAAATGAGAAAACAATTTTCCCTGGGAGGTAAAATATTGCTGTTATCAAGCAGGGAACTATTTTACAAGCCTGAAATTTCTCCTGTTAATTTTTCACTCATTCTTATTAATCCACAAAAATTCTAACAGATGGAGATACTAATTTTTATTTTACAATGATTTTTCGAACACTTGCTTAAAGGTATTTTCTATTTTTAGCCAGATGCCCAGGATGACTTCGACAAACCTGGATTTATAACTATATCTGCAATTGTGACCAGAATTAAATGTGGTGAATCAAAGCTGAAGATTAGATTAGTAAATTATGTTAAAAATATATAAACCATATAGGGGGATCACTGTTGGTAATTTCATTAATATCCATTACAAATCTGGGCACTGAATTAATTCTGTGTATAGTATAGCCTTTTTTTTTTTTTAGACTGCAACCTTACCAAACATACAAAATAAAATCCATTTTGGTTACATTTTGGTCACTTAGTAAAAACACATTTAAAAGATAAGATTATCAGTGTATTTTCAGTGGAAAAAATTACTAAATTGTACAGGTATTTGTGGCTGTTTCAAGTTCCCTACTAAAATATGAATGAAATCCACTTTTCATATGTAATCATACTTCTTATTTAGAATCAGGTCTTAACATAATTGAGATAGTTTCTTACTTTTCCTTAAATCTCAATGTTTGATCCATGTACAATTAGTAAACTACTTTCCTTACAATAAATCAGTGTTTGTTTATTGACTTTGATGTATTAATATATATATATATATATATATATATCTTCAAATAAATACACTGCAAGTAGGTTTATTTTCACTTATTTATTTGCAGTGTATTTATTTGAAGATATTACATGGGAGACCTGCACGAAACTCAACGAGTTACTTACAAAGGAATTGTATATATAAAGAAGTACTTTAAAAGTTAATCTACATTAACTTTAAAAATGAGCTCATGCATACTTATTCAACCAGCAACCTTAACAGATGGTTATAAATTTGTGTTTTTAGCAATGACTAGCTGCATAGCTGAACTGGAGGCAATTAAAACAAGATACAAGAATCTTCAGCAAGAATGGGACAACCAGCAGGAGCATATAGGACGGATGCAGGGTGAAATGTACAAAATAAGATCACAGTTAAAGGAACAAAGTTCTTTTTGTGCAACACTTGGAGCAATCATGGGCAATCTTATGTGGAAGGTGTCGAAGCTACCAGATGTTATAGACGTACTAATATCTGGGGTATGTTATTAAAAAAATTATATGTATACATAAAATTTTGTCGTCTAATACTGGTTGTCAGTGAGATTTTTTTAAACTGAGAAAAAACAGTAATAGTGGGAGTTAACCGACTCAATAATTAATAGAAGGTTGGCCAATACTACTACTACAAATTAAATAACAACAAAGCAAAAACTCTAGTTTTGACTGCTATTCTCAAACTAAACTGCCATTTGGGCAATTCTGCTTCTTTATAATAAATTAATTCATCTGCTAAGGCGTTGCCTCATTACAACAGTTTGGTATTGTGTTCATATTCATTTAAAAAAAATCTCTTCCAATTTATCATATCCACTATCATGTTCAAGTATACATTCTATAATCTGATAGTGTTGTGGTAAATTTGACGATTTTTGTGTTTTTAACATATTTCTTACATGGAACTGCCAAGTTTCACCTGATTTCATCCTAAACATATGGCTTTGAGCATGTGTCTTATTTCTAACGATTGTTCTTCTGAGAACTTACCCCCTAAGGATGCGTTTTATAGATTTTTATTTTACAAGATAGAGAGATGTGGACAACTAGGAAAGGGGAATGAGGGTAGGGAGTAGGATGCTGGAAAAGCAGAGTTGGGAATAAGTTGTGACATAGAGTAACCAAGACTCAAGAAGAATGCTCTAAACAATTGAAAGGGGTAAGGGGAACACTTGTGTAGCTAATAAAGTGGAGGAAAAGAAACTGGATTGGACATATCTTGAGAGCAAATGGATTATTAACAATAGTTTTTGAGGCGAGGCAACAGTGGGAGTAGAGAAGAAGAGAGGGAGGGGAAGATTAAGCTTGTAGATGACGTGTAATGTGGGTTGTCATATGAAGAGGTGAAGGCTCATGAAATACATACGAAGGTAGGTGGTGGTGGTGACATCTCAGACCTACTACAGGAAAGGGTACCATATGATTATGGTCCATCTATCCATGAGTGAGTGCTTGTACAAGTTATTGCCATCTATCACAGAGGTTTCTGTTAATCAAAATCCTACTTGCAAGCCTCTTTTCTTCACAACTCATCATACGTGTCCTCCTTTCACAATCTCATGGGCTTAACCTGTCTTCTAGTTGGAACTTGGTTTAACAACTTTTTGAGCCAAAGCATTCATATGAGGCCATATCACATGAGGTACTTTGTATTTGTGGTGACTAAAACCGTTTTGTCTACATGAGTTCACCTCGTGATATCAATGTTCTAATGCGCTGAAGTCTGGGCATCTCACAAGATCATCTCCAGACCTCCATTTCCACTGCTTGAACAGTGGTTTCCAACTTGAAAGTTCCTGAGGGGTGCAAGTAAACTTAGGAACCTACCGGCAGGCTGCATGATAAACAATTAATGTTCGACAATCAAGGTAAAAATAAAAAAGGCAGTATTTAATTCTAAATAAGTAAATATCGGTATGGAGAACCATACATGACTTCCATATTCTAAGATTTATATTTAAAATCATTTTCAAAATGAAATATTACCATAGAAACTACTTCTTTCTACTTACTGCTTCAGCCTTAACCACAGTACTGTGGTCACTAACGTATACCACCTCACGTTATCGCACTAGATTTTCACTGATGATGGAAGTCGATGGCATTGCCAAAACGTCTGGTTTTGTAGAAAACATTGGACTACGGCCAAATATCCCGGGAAGGAATTTTAACAAAAACTACTTCTTTGTTGCCGATAACGTTGTACACATATATATAAAAAATATGCATAAAATTAATGGCTTGTATAAGTTAATGTTTGATCTCCATTAAGTAGTGCTCAAGTTTCCAAAGTTTTAATATTATGATGTCCGTAATTAAATCATCAGAGCAGGTTTAGTGTGTATGAGGGTACACCGTGGACAAAAATTTTCAACATTTCCTATTGAGCGTTGCTTAGAGTAAAGCTGCGAATCTACAGGGTACGTTTCACAGAACAAACACGTGGAAAAGAAGGAGCGCTCCGAAGTCACTCATGGACCCTCAGCATCTTGCAGAGGGTCCATTCCCTAAAGACGAAAAGTCTGTCTATGAATCGTTCCTCTGTAAACACGTGCAGTTACACTGCCCAGCGATCCACAGGAAGCAAATCGCTATCCACGCTGGACACTTTTTCGGCTTGCACGCGTTATGTTGGTATGGGTTTCGGCACTTTCCATTTAAAAAGCGTGCAAATAAGAAAATAAACATGAATGAGGCCAGAAATAACCCGAATTTTGTGTGTGTGTGTGTGTGTGTGTGTCTTCCCTGCCTTTTTATTGCGGTAGTCATAATAATAAAATGGAAACGTAAACATTACATAACTGAGATATGCTTGCCTGCCACGAACAATATATTTTCTCTCATACATGATTTACATTAAAATGAAAAAATTATAATTTTATTGCCTGGCAACAAAATTATTTTATTTTTAACAGTTACCATTGTTTGAAAAAGTTTAAATGAATTTTCAAGTACTTTACTCTTGTTAAAACGTAAAAGGTTGCAGGTAAACTACCCCTTCCCCTTAACCGATCTTCACCAAAATCAAAAGGCCTCGAGTTATCTACAATTCAGTGATGTATGCAAAAAATTATTTGATTCTGTTTGAATATGCGGCAGTTATCGTTCGTCATAGAAAAAAATTACCCTTGTTAAAACGTAAAACGTTGCTGGTAAACTACCCCTTTCCCTTAACCGATCTTTACCAAAAACAATAGGTCTTGAAAAATCTACAATTCAGAGTTGCATGCAAAAAATTATTTGATTCTGTTTGAATTTGCGGCTGTTATCGTTTGCCATAGAAAATACCCTTGTTAAAACATAAAACATTGCAGGTAAACTACCCCTTTCCCTTAACCGATATTCACCAAAAACAATAGGTCTTGAGAACTCTACAATTTAGGGGTGTATGCAAAAAATTATTTGATTCTGTTTGAATTTGCGGCTGTTATCGTTTGCCATAGAAAAAAATCTACAGACACACACACAGACACTTTTCGAAAAACGACTTTTTTTCATGTTTTGAGTGTAGTACAATCAGAATCTGCAATAATCTTGAACACAATTTTTTTTGCCATCACCATACTTCCATTTCCTTAAGGAATATGGAAGTAAAAAGACATAGTTTGCACATTTAACAAATCTTATTACATTTATTACATATTGTTAACATTGCAGCAGTACAAACGTTAAGTGTTTCTGCTATTTGCTGACAGCTTTGAAAATGAGCCAAGTAATTTTTTCCGAAGGATTTTTAGAGATTTTAAATTTATTACAAAGTCCATTTACATTTTCTACTAAATCATCCACCATTTACATTGGTTCATCCACTGGAGCTTCAGATTGATGATTGGCAGAGATTTCTAATCCCTGTTAGAAATGGGTCACTGTTCCTTGAACTAAATATCAGTATATCACTACCGACTCGGAACACAAAGTTTTTTATTGGTAAAAACGTAAAAGTTTTACCTTATAGCCTGAACCAGTTTTCGCTTATTATAAGCTTCGTCACAGGCTGCCACTGGGCAAATCCAAGAATGTTCCTTGAAGTTGTCACTGTAACTGTAGTGTGGTAGACTGTTCACTTCCCTTATCCTCAATACATGTTTCTGCATTCTAAGAACTCGGTGAGGTTTGAAGACAGTTTAACATAACCTTGAATAACAGATGTTACTGATTACGAATCAAGCATGAAACATCAGAGGACATCCATTGGTGTCTGCTTTGTCTAGCCAAGGGATGGAAGGAAATAGCCTAGGTCTTGTAATATGATGAAAATAAAAGAGGACTATAGCAAATGCACATTCTATTAACCAAATAAATTGAAATCTATTATATATTTATTAGCACATCTGTGAAGCATTTCTTCATAGGTATCTCCAGTAACACGATTCTCAATTAAAATACTATATAATTATTAATTTTCCTACTGAAGTAAGTAGAGTAATAATTATAAAATTTGTTTCCCAACACAAGGTCATGGGCCACAAAAAGGTGTCGCAGGGCACATGCAGCTCATGGGCTGCCAGTTAGAAATCACTGGCTTTGAACCTTTGTAAGTTTCTCTGGTTTATCTCTCAAGTTTCAGAGCCGTAGGTGATTCTGTTTTCTTTTCCTTGAAATAAGACCTCCATAAAGGACATTCTGTGATAAAATATGTGTGAAATGTACAATACGAGATATATTTTACTGAAGCATTACAGAAGATCCAATTAAGTTAAACTGTTTCTTTTTAATACAAAACACCAACAGTGCAACAACCAATTTACAAATGGGTGAGTAAAGAATTGCTTAATTTATTTCTTTCAAATATAAAACACACATGGATAATGAATTTGTGTGAAATACAAACACAATTCTATGAATGTTAAAATATTATGAAACATTAAATACAGTATTTCTTCTATTACAGCAAATTTTTAATAGGACAAAACTTTGAACATACACATCATGTGCAATCTTTCTGTGTGAATGTGACTGAAATATTACTACTTTGTAGTGACAGTTAATGACCTATTTTATGTTTCAGAACAAAATTGGTGAATTTTGTTGTATTGTGAATGGGTCATTGCTATCTTATGTAGAAACATATTCTATTGCTATGCCCGACTCAAGTACTAATGAAACGCAGTTTATACTTTCACTGATTGGTATCATAACGAACATTGCTGCTTCACCAGCAGGAAGAGATTTTTTGACTACTGATCCCAATGGAAAAGAGTTGATCCAGCAGATGCTATATGTTGTGCCCCTGATTCCTGAACCATCTGGAGACTGCTTGATAAGGTAATATAAATATTGTCCTCTCTCTCACACATCCATGTATATTTAAATGTTCAGGATTTAACATAATAAATAATGTTTTATTATGGCAAAACAAAAGTACAAGTCTGGGGACTATAATAAAGCTGATTGTGAATAAGATAAGATAAACAGGGACTGCATCCTGCTATTTGAGATACATCAAGAACCAAATAATGAAAAGACTGATGTATGAGCATTGGAGAGGCAATAGAAAGATGGTACGAACCAGAAGTATGAACGTTACGGAAACGGACATCTACAAGAAGAAGAAAAAGGGGCAGGTAGACCTGAAGTTTCTCAGAGCACTGAAAGTCATCAAATCACAGAGGTTGCATTGGCTGGGACATGTGGAAAGAATGCTTAAGGGAAGATTATATACTACTATACTACTAGACAACAAGGCAGACCAGGATGAGATGGTTGGATGGTGTAACAGAAGATCTTGCTAGCATGGGAATCAGAGGGTGGAGGGGAAGAGTGGAGAACAGAGAAGCATGAAGGAGTATTGTTGAGGAGGCTACAGCCCACCACAGGCTGTAGTGGCAGATAAGAAGAAGATATTGTGATGGTAGCAACAGACACCTGCTCCCCATGCCAGGCATCATTTATGTTTGCTGCATACACCTGGCAGGAATTGAGTGAAACTCATAGCAAGACAATCAAGAACAATCAAGTTCTTTAACTTGAAAGAAAATTCTGATGTTGGCACCGTAATATGTTATCATTATATGGATAATTATTGTGTGGAGATTTCATATTTTTAAAAGAAAACGGCAAGAATACTGAAATACTGCACTTTTAAAAAATTAAGAATATGGAAACAATGCATTATTGAAATGCACTTGGAAAGCAATGTAAAATGAATAATTTGTGGCTGTCAGCCTATTCATTAGCATGTACTTATCTAGGTTCATATTCTGTTTAGATTATATGTTTCTTCTATTATTTCTAAAGTTCGTTAATCTAAAAAGGTTACTTTTGTCCCACCAGATAAAACAGTGGTTTTCAAAAACATGTTCAATGATGTTTATTCTTCATTCTTCAGTGATGTTTATTCACCAAGTTTCAGCATTTTAAGTTGATATATTTAATTTTACTATATTTGATAAAATAATGTCTTTTATTTGTAACTGATATTGTTTCAGAGTTCTACTGATGGCTTTTTATAACATAAGCATCAATAAGGTAGGAATAGTGATGCTACAAGACCAGAAGGCATTACTAAACAGAGTATCACAATACATAATGAATGACTACACTCCTGAATTAAAGATAATGTCGCTCAGGTTACTGCAGTCTATGACAATCAATATTATATCAGCTCAAGTGTACAGAGAGTTATTGGCTGTTGTAAGTATATTCATAGGAAGCACGTTTTATGCTACAATACACTATAAACTATTACAATAGCATATAACAAACTATTATAAATTGTTACTTGCAGTATAAAATTATAATTATAAAATATTTATTTGCCTATGCAAGTATTAAAATTAATTATGGTCCTAGATGTGTGTGTGTCAAAAACACTTCTTCTGTATTTTCAGGGCTCAAATGTGTTTAGCTAGAAATCTCAAAATAATCAAACAACTTACAAATACTTGAGCTACTGAAGATATAAAAACTGTTTCACTGAAGTTCTTGTGAAGTTTATATCCAGTACTATAAGCTTAATATTTGTACAAAAGTTATTTTTATAATTAGTATCATATTTATACTATGTTCTTAACCAAGCTTGCTGTATCAAAACTAAAACTAAACCTCTAGCATGACATCCTGGTGTGGATCTTGGTTTGCCAGTCTTTTTTGTCACGGGAAATGGAGCAATCCAATGCTTAGTTCCCATCCTTAACTCTTAGTTCCCAGCCACATGGTGCTGTAGACTGCAGGTACTCTCAGTTGGCCTCGCGATGTTAAATGGACATTTTATAGATCTCACACAGTGCTTGAACATGTTGGCAGAATTGTTTGGGTTGGCAACACTGTCTGTGTTTTGCATGGATCAAGAGGTTAGTTGTAATTCTTGTAGTTCAATCTGTTCGATTGAGCATCCAAATCAGCCTACCCACACCTCCGTCACCTAAGTAACGATGAAGGACCACTGCCTGTCAAATGCAGATGACCTCGAGCTTTGCTCGACGATTCCCCATAAATTGTCCAATCACCATCTGCCCACACACAGACCTTTCTGATCTTAACCATTCCTATACAGTCAATTTTCTGTTCCGTTGCATGCCGAGAGATGGATCGGGTGTTGTGCTGGCTTTAGGTGTGCCAAGCGCCGCCTTCAGTTGGTCACTTCATCCCTCCAATCTCTCGCTTGCCTTGGTATCGCCTTGCGGCAGTCTACCCAGACTCTTAGCGGGCAGGCGGAAGTATATCAACCCATTTTGGGCGAACAAATCCTACCTGTCCATGGAAAGAGTCCGCGTAAACTTCCCTCTTCGGCCATTGGTGGATCGCGCCAGCAGTTAAGCCAATCACAGCCCACCTCGATCACCTCTGCCTAAATAAAAAAGGGGGTTCCTACAATTTCCTGCGACAAGGCTCGCTTCAAGCACTTGAGGAGCATCAGGCAGTCATCGGGCCCGCCCAGACACTGCCGTCACCGGAGCATGCCTGCATTGTGCCCCTACATCTGGACATCTGTAATTCTAGAGTAGAGTTACTGTTGTTGTGTGTACACCTAACCATATATAATAAGAGTTATCATTGTCATATGAGAAATTGTTTTCAGAAGTGTCATGATCCTTTCGATTGAGGAACACATTTTTCTTGTTGAACATGTGTTTAGTGAAGGTGACAATTGCACTGCAAAGTGAAAGATTAGGATTAGGTTTCTAAAAAATTTCCACAAACTCCTCTCCTGCACCAGGATGCAGCTCATAGGCTTATTGAGAAATTCCATGACACAGAAGAGACCAAAGAAGTGGAAGACCATGTAAACTAAACAAACAGAAGCTAACTGGATATTTCTTCTCTTATGTTACAAAACCCATCAAAAACAATGTGCAAGCTGACGTAGGAGGACAGAATCAGAGTTGCTACAGCCTATAAAGCAGTTGGACAAGGAGTGCAACTTTTCCCCTACAAAATAAGGGCTGCACAAGAAATCAAACAAACTGACATTACCAAGAGACTGAATTATTCTGAATGGTTTAACAATTTTATTGAAAGAAAATGATAAGATGTGCTTGATACGCTTTCTTCACACATGAAGCTTTGTTTCATCTCACAGGGTATATAAATTCCCAAAATTAAAGACTTTGGTCATCAGAGAACTCTAAAGGTTTACATGAACGGCCTTTCATGATGAAAAAATTATCATTTGGGTTGAATTAGCAGGAGTCATTTGTGGGTCCTATATTCTTTGAACAGATGACTAACAGTGATCATTACTGTTCTGACTCTTTAATGAACTTAACAGTTTCAACAAGATAGCACTACAGTGCACACAACTAACCTATCATTAAGATTGTGGCTACCCCGATCACTGGATTTTGAGTCCACCAAATTATTTCCTTTGGGGTGCAGAAAAGCAAACAGTGTATCACAGTAGATTATACACAGTTGAACAACTGAAAGCTGAGATAACTGTGTACACACAAAACATTTCATGAGATCAACTGAGTGAAGTGTTTACAAATAAACTAAATTGTACCCAGCAGTGTATTAATGTACAAGGGTCTCTTCGAACAGCTTTAATCAGTTTTCAAGGTACGTCATCTTCAAATTGTAATAAATGTACATAAATAAATACATTGATTGATTGGGATAGTAAGCTAACGAAATTTAGATGCATCTGTGGAACAATTCATAGGTACCTGAAAAATACAACACGGGAAGACACCCGAATGAAATTTTACAAACCTGTGGCTGTACTCACATTCCTGTATGCTAATGAGACATGGACTCTTGGTAAAAGGGATGTACAGAGGATTCAGACAGCTGAAATTAAATTTCTAAGAGGGATGCAAGGTTGTTCTCTCCTGGATCAGAAAACAAACGAGGATATTAGACACAAATTAAACATTGTATCACTCCACCAGAAGATTGAAGACCACACAAGGAGATGATATGAAGACTTGAACCACATGCCTGATATCCATCTACCCGTGGCTGCTTTGAGTAATCACCCTACTGGGAAGAGATATGTCGGTAGACTGAGGAGGAGATGGGTTCCAGAACAGGTCTAGGGCCTAATCCTTGGAGTGGTGATGATGATGAAATAAATAAATAACAATTTTATTTAAACAAAAATTAATTTATACTATTCTTATTCCTTTATATTGTAACATGACATAAGATAGCAACAAAACTCACTAATAATTAACGGAAGAAAAGCTGAAAATTGAAAGAAAAATAAAAAATTTATAACATGAAGATTGATAGCCCAACACTACTGACTAAGTAATGACTAAGACACTGACAAGGACTAAACCCAATAGATTGGATAAGGTGAGAGAAACAAAACACCAATGATACAATCCAAAATATGACTACAATCAAAACAGCCCAAAATGTAACTAATATAATATGTAAAATAAATGTACAAAATCAGATAGGGCAATAAATAAATAATGTAAACTATATGAAATATAAATGTAAACTAGATATAACATGTTAATAAAAGAAAAGAAAAAGAAAGATAAATGTAAAACCCCAGATAGGAAGATATGAATAAAAAATACCCTGTTAAGTAATAAGTTAGCAAAAGTAAATAAAATAAAATCAAACTTAGCAACAATAATTAGGAGTACAGAGGTAGCGAGTGATTATAGAATAAGAAACTGTAAATGACAGACAATATAAATAATTGTTATAAGTTATTAACCAATGGGGATTAGAGTTTCACAGAGAGTTGCCATGACAACAAAAGCTTGTTACATGTTTAACCGTTGAAAATTTATTATTCCATTATTGACTATCATAGAGGGTGGATGTATGAAGCCCATAAAGATAAATAAGTAAAGAAATCAATAAATTTTATCAAAACAGTGATTAAGAAGATCATTAATAATTTATTATACGACTAATGATGAGATGTTAAATAATTCAACAACAGAATTAATAAATATTATATAAAAAACTTTGCTGAAGAATACCTAATTCAGAAATAACAACTAACCGAAGGAAGAACAGAAGAAAACCTAATTAAACCTTGGGATCAACGTGAACCAGCAAGACTGAGGGAATCTGAACACCAAAATTGGATCAATTGAACCTGGAACTCACAAAACCATACCAGAAGGGACAAGACGAAGTATTCCAGAGGAGTGTTGCCCAAGATAAGCCGAAATAAAGGAGTGTTGAGTATCTTTTAAATGTTTCACTGAAATGAAAACTCTAAATAATCCACATTAACTGAACCAATTTGTTTCACTTCACCAATCACTTGAATAACTTTTTTGAACTGAATATTCTTTAATAACCACCTCTAATAAAATAAATATATCACTGAATTTTGAATTTATATGAATTTGTTTCAAAAACGTGAACTTTCTAAGCATAAAGTTAACCTATTCAAAACACTAATTCTCATAGTGGTAACTTACTTTCAATACTTAAATATATCACATGTTATATATTAGTTATAAGGTATATTATAAGATTTTGTGCTTTTATTAGTCTGTAAACAAATATTTCTGTAGTCCAAAGAACTTTCCCCTGAGATTTATTTAATCAAAGAAACTAAACACCATTGTAGCGTCTACACATGGACTGAGCTAGCAGAACATAGAGCCAACTGCGGAAAAGGTAAACATGCCGGCGCAAGAATAAATATTGTTTTTTCAGAAATTGTAATTGACCACGATATACGAAACTGTTAATAAATTATAGTACCTATTCTCAACTGTACGTTTGATTTATTCAAAAATTAATACAAAAGTTTGGGGTAAATAAAAAATTAGAATGCATTAGTTGACGAAGTCGATTCGCCAAGCAGTGTTGACCAACCAGGCGGCGAGGCAGAAAATTCAAATTGAACGGCGAGCAGACGGTCGACTTTCGTAAGTATTGTAAGGAAACTAGATTATCGTTGAAAATGCCCCACGTTGTGAGCGCCAATTTGTGAAAAAACGAGATCCCTCGTTGTTGAAATTAAATGTATTTGATTTAATTTAAAGCTAAGTTAAAATTTGATTATAATGAATCTCGTGTTACAACTCGAAAAGAACTCTCTTTAAAATATTTGCAGTAATAAACTTTAGTAATAATTGATAAATATTGTTTATTTAGTAAAGTTTGATAATTATAGTGAATAATATGTTAATCGCTGGTCAGTGGATGAATGTAGCCGTAGCGTCGATCTTGCAGCGGAACTCCTCTTCTCGGTTATGTGTCGTTAAGTCTCGTCTGGACAAATAATTTTATAATAATATACACTTTCACGTACCTGTTCGTGATACTGGAAGTTCTGAAGTTCACTTACCAAAAAATAAACTGTCAAGATGTACTTAATACCAGCTTGCTTTATCAACAAGGTTATATCACTCCTTGTGTGCAATAAGGGCGCCACATGGGTTTATTTTAGGAAAAATTCCCATGAAAAAACCAATTAATAAAATTTAAAATTGTATAAATTCGCTTTATACTTCTTTAAATGCTGGATGCATTCACTACAATTCAAATATAATATAGGAGAGTCTCTATTCAGAGTTATCTCCCTGTACTCAATGTTGAGTATTAACTAACTCTATGAAATAAATATGATCAAGGTTTATGCTGAATAAAAACGGGGTTTATTTTACCCTTTGAAAATAAACTCAACAATTAAAAATACAATTGATACGTTAATATAAACTTGATGTTACTTTGTCCGTTTACAATACGGTCTAGCTCAGTTAGAACAATAAACTCTTATATCTATTAACAAATTTACTTTTTAATTATATAATATACCTCACGGGTAGGCTCTTTGAAATACAATAAAGAACTATCTTATGCCTTGACAGACGTTAATAATAATAATTAATAATTTGGCCTCTGTTTAAAACTCGTAATTATGTTTACTGGTTAGCGTTTGTTACGCTTCCTTATCTACTAACATATATTTTTAACACTTAGTACTAATACAAATATCTTACATTGGATTGATAAATCCGCTAAGTAAATTGAAACTATGTATACAATTGAAAGTTTTGTTGTTCTTGCGTCAGTACAATTTTGTGGTAAATGAAGAGCAGCGCAAGCAGAATAAATAAAATAAATTGTCACAGTGTTACCGTATTTCTTTTAATCATATAGATTAAAATTTTTAAAACACTCCAGTGGTCGGATTATAATGACCACTGGTTAATTACACTTCACACGAACTATGAACGGAGAGTCGGCCCTCTTCTCACTAAATCTGGGCTATGTTAATTACTGATTATTAAACTCTCTCTCTCGTTCTAAAATCACGCACAAATTAAAATATTCACTTTACTTTCGAAGCACTTCCTGGTAATCAATTGTTGTATGGTTATCTGTCTTGAAGAAATTTTAAAAAGGATTCACTGTTTACATACTATGTTAAGTTATTAAAAATGTTGCGGTGACGAGCGACAACTGTCTCGCTCGAGATGAGACAAAAAGTGTGTAACGAATTCTCTCCGTGTTTGATTATATACCCCCTCGCTTCATAGGGCTTAGGCGGTAAAATCGTTTAATAAACTCTTTTCTGATTGGCTATGATAACCGTTACAAATGACATATTGTTTTTTATAACGGCCATCTGCGAACGTTGTTGACAACTGTCGTTGTTGTTGGTTTTACCCACACAATTTCTCATTTTTTAACAATAAATGATGCTAACGCGCACTATGCACTTATTATTGTTTCGATCACGAGGTTATTATCACCAAATTAAAGTTTAGTTTATGGGCTTTAATTTGATGTGGCTTAACACTGGTTTTAACCTCTTTTCTTTGACAATGCTCATAAATAATGTTTAGAAACATGGTTTCTCACTGTCGTCTGCTAGCGATGCATAATACGATTATTCCCTATCTTTTGACATTTAGTGTTTCACATTGCGTTTTCTTCATAAGGTCTTTGTTTGAACACTAACACATCTGTGATTATACTTAATAGCTATTTATAACTGTACAATATTAAATCTTAACATAATTAATGCGATACATTTTATCGAAAATCCTTATTTCTGATTACATTTCGTTTGGCCTACTCAATTTAACGTTAATCATTAACAATTGAGTGGTGATATTTCACCTTTAGTTATATTGATTGTTCAGTAAATTTTATGTTCACTAGGAGTCCTTTTTCCTTATTAATTTACTGACAAACGTTTGTTTAGGCATGGGCTAGACACATTTTTAGCATTATGTTTATGCCTTAATAATTGTTACTAGTTACATTTCGTATAATAAGGAAGTTACTCATCCATATAAGGTTTCCTTTTATAAGTATTTTTACTCACTAATATTACATCTGGGTTTGTAATGCTAGTTTTAATACATATTGTGGCCATAGTTAATCTAGTCATAGGCTTTGTCATTTACTGGTCATGGTTCATTTACTTTCAGCCATAATGCTGTTACTGATATTACATTATTTTAGTCATTATTTAATTAGTTTTATTAACACATGACTCTACATTAATGTCATGGACTGGCTTGTTTGACAGCTTATTGTGAACTTGGCATGTCCATTAGTTAGTCGGTCATAGTATTTGTTGTAGTGTCATGCAGTGTATTCATCACTGCTTCTTGGGATCCTTCTTATTCTTTCTTCTTTGTTGGTCCTTCTCTTCTTTGCTACTTTCATCATAAATGATTCATTAATGTCACTACGGTATAATTATTTACCATTCTGGTGAATGTCTAGGTTATGTAACATTTTGTTGTGTTACAGTATTAAAATAGTAACAAAGATCAATTACAAATATAAGATAACAAATAGGACTGAACTAACGTAATATTTAACGCAATTTTCCATATTACTACAAATTGATGATAACCACGCAAGGCTGTAGAAAAGCAATTACCAGTTTAACACGAATTCGCAAACAGAGTAGAACATTTAAACAAACGCAATATTCGTCTCATTACAATATCCAGTGCAGAATAATTCTCCAAATACATTGTAGTTTTGGAATGTTGGGATCTGGATGAAAAGAAAAGAAGAGAAGAGGAGATTAATGTCATTTGAACAATGGTGCTATAGAAGAATAGTGAAGATTAGCTGGGAAGACAGAGTGGCAAATGAAGTTTTTACCTGATCAGAAAAGAAGGAGAACTTAATACCTTTTACAAGGATATAAAATCTAGGAGTGACAGAGTAACAGAACATATTCTAAGACACATCAGTTTACTCAAAACTATTCAGGAAGGAACACTGAAAGGAAGGTGGCTCAGTAGACCAGTGGGTATGGTACCTGGCTACTAATCTAGAGGTCCTGGGTTCGATTCCTGGGCCCACACTCTAAAGAAATGTTTGGACAGCTGGTGTTTTATAAAACTTCACGAAGGTGTTTGACCTAGCTTCAAAGTACCAGTACTATAATTGTACCGTATAGGCCTATTATTCTGCTTTGACAATTTCTGATCCCAATCTCTATGGCAGTCAAATGAGATACTGCATCCCACATAGTTAAAAGCACAAACATGTTCTAACGTTTTATCGTTGGCAACTATCTCTGTACTAATCGGATACTTACCAAAGAAAGTCATTGTCTTTGGTTTAGAAGCAGATACTTACAACCCACGTCCCTGTAAGACATTCATAATACAAACACCGCTCTCCATGATTTACCCTCTGTCTCTTGAATATGACTTTATTATCCATGTAGAAAATTCAAATCAATGTCACCACAAAGAAGCTGTCCGGAGACAGCTTGTAACTTCCATATTTGAAACATGTCATGTACACGCATGTTAAAAAAGTCAGAAAAGTAGGGCATCCCTACAGAACAGCCTTATTTGTAAGAATATCTCCTGTCAAGCTCCCATTCACGTCTAAGGTAAAAGATGTCCTGCTATGCAAGGTTTGGAGTACACAAAGTAAATGTTTTGGAATTAAGTGTTTATGATGTCTATAAAAGCAAAATGAGTTTCCAGGTCGAATTATCTTATTTTTTTCTATTAGTAATCCCAGTACAAAAACTGCACCTATTCTGGTTCTTGCCCTCCTGAAACCATTCTGCCTCTAATGCTAGCTAACTAAAAACTATTTATATTTCTTTTATACTACATACATACGAGGGTTATTTAGAAAGTAAGTTCTGTTTTTAAACATTGCTGCAGTATCGATGCTATTACACTGTTGCGCATGTGCGGCCAGTTTGTTGATTTGTTGGCAAGCCAACAACACCATTTGTAAACAACTGTGCACTGAGTAAGCTTTGTTGGACGTGTTTATAATGTCGAAGAAATTCGAGACACAAGCCCCATGTGAAAATAGGTATGTGATTCAGGTCTTGAATTTGATAGGCATTAAAATGATTGAAATTCACCGTCAGATTTTCAATATTTACGGAGAAGGATCAGTGAGCGATTCAGTGGTACCAAGATGGATATGACTTTATTGTTTAGTCTGATCCAGAGTTAGCGACGTAGGATGCTTACCCAGGACATTGCAATGAATAATTGCACACACACTGCCACTGCAATGCAACATCTCCTCACAAAGTTTGGCTGGCAACAATTTGATCATCCGCCTTACAACCCAGACTTCACACCAAGTGAATCTCAAGCATGGGAAATCCTTCCTTGGTGGTCAACAATGTCACACAAGCTATTAATACATGGTTCAAATCACAGGCGGGAAATTTCTACTTCGAAGGTATACAACGCCTGGTGCCTCACTGCAAAAACTGTTTCAAAATGACAGAAACTATATAGAAAAGTAGTTTAAGGTGTATAATTAAAATAGCAATAAAATGTCTTGTAAATATATTCTTAATTTCCTTTAATATCTTATCGGAACTTACTTTCTGAATAGCCCTCATACATACCATCAGTCCAGTAGTCTTCTTCTTTTCCATCCCTTTTACCATCAAGTGTCAGGGTCCTACAGCCACTTCTAATAATCTCTTCCATCTTTGGCAAGGTGTTTTCTGTTAGCCAACTTTTCAATCTAGTTTATCTATTCTAATCTTTGACTTCCTCTTCCTATCCCTCTGTCTGGGCATGCTTCCATGACGACCTTCAGCTTCCTTTCACCGGTCTTCACTATGTGACCAATACAATCACATTGTCTAAAATTATTTTCCTTATCTCCATTATAAACTTATCTTTGTGACTCTCCTTGGATTATTTATCATAACACCATAATTAACTTACGTTAATTACACAACAAATTTTAAAGCTGGGTCCGATAAAACACACAGTTTGAATTATCATCCTAAAACTTGTATGGGTTTCTGTAAATTATGCAAAACAAGTATATGAAGTATATTAAACATGATATACAGTGATAATAACATATAATGTTAGATTATACGACATAGTGTGTATAGTTTATTATTATTATTCCAGTTATGCAATGTTTATACATTTTCTGGAACCAAAGATTACAGAATTGGGGCATAAGGGGGTGGATGCGATTACATGCTTTTCAATGAAGAGAAAAACACAAACCTCTCCACTCTCACCTACAAGGCAGTAGGCCCTGTTATGCTGAGCAACCCATTCCAAGAATGTGGTAACCAACCCCTTCGGCAAAATGGGTCAGCAAGCCGAAGAGAGAAAGGGGTCCTGCCAGGGCAGTCTGCGGGGGTAACCTGGATCCTGGCAGGATAGTGTACACTGGCAGCAAGGTGTGCATCTAGTGTGGAGACAGAGTAACCTCTAGTAGGTCAATGGGTGCACACATGGGCTGAGGTAGCCTAATGCGACCGGGCAGAGAGGGCTCGGCAGCCGAGGTGAAGGCATGCCATTTAGCCAGTTTCTCTCAGTTCTGTGTTACACACCATTGAGTGAAATTCAGTTTTGCATCTTGCTGATATTCATTATGAGTGAAAATACAGAACAATGTGGTGCAACAAATTCTGTTCAAAAATACGGTGTCACATGCCTGTGTTTTTAAGTGTTTAAAAGATTTAAAGATAAATGAGAGTTTAAACAGTAAGCATCTACCAAATTTTAAATAAATAATATTTGAAATCTTGTTCTGTCATATAAAAAAGATTTTTATATTTTTTGCAGATACCTGTTGAAAAAATTAAAGACCTCACAAACACAAGTGATGCTGACATTCGATTAGCAAGTTGTAGCATTATTGAAAATCTTGAAGTTGCAAAAGAGAAGTTTTCAATGAAAGCTGAACCACATATGCAGGTGCCTTACAACAAGTGTTATGTCCTCAAAGATCAAGAATGTTGTAGTCCAGAAACACCAAGGGCACAGTTCAGCCCCTTTCAACCTAGACCGTACAATGTAATGTCTTAATCTTAAACATACTCTTTCCAAAACAAGTGATCAACAGTGCATCAAAATGTAATATTATAACAATTGGATTATTAAATAAATATTTTTGAATATTAATGTTTGCTTGTTGAATATTCTTTACAGCCAGTAGATCTAGCTTTCTCGTTATCTGCCTTTTTCTTTTGTCAGCATATTTTTTGTTAATAAATGAACCTACCATGAACCAAATGTTTTGTTTACATTTTACGTTATAGGTGTTTAAAAAACATAATGGCAAACTTGTCGAAAAGTGTGGACACATCTTTTTATGATTTTGGAAGTTTTCACATTTATTATCTTAAACATTTTTTTGTGATTTTGGGCTGGATGGTGCCCCTTCTGACAGCTGAGGCCCTCGTGCCCAGTGTTGCAGCATACCCTAGCGTTATGGATAATCCGCCACTGGTTTTAATAATAAAAACTGTACACAAATCAAAATTTACTTGGGCCATAACATTTCAGATATGTCTGGAGTGATTATAGCCTACTGCACATGAAATATTTTTAGGGAAGGATAAAAGATTGGCATGGTGTGACAGCATCAATAAAAAGAAAATGACTAGAACAACCTTAGTTTTGTATGATCTCCAAAGAGGGTTTCTGGACAATCGAGAGGAGATGAAACTCAGAGAATTGCTGCATAGTTATCCATAAGTTATTACACATAAGATAGGCTTGACAATGGCAGTCAAACATAGAATTCTGCCAAGTCTATCTGGATGACATTCTGATATACAGTAAGAAACTACAGGGAGACTGAATACTTCAGTCAAATGTTGGAAAGTCTCAAGGTCTACCCTGCTAATAAAGAAATGTCACTTTTTGTTACCAAAGGTGGAATATTTAGGACTATCTTAACATCTGAGGGACTGGCAGCCAGAGAAGAACAAGGCTATTGAAGAAATGGAGAGTAAACTGCAAATTATCAGTTCTTGGGACCCCTGATCTACCACAGTCGCTTTTTGCTTTATGTCAGAGAGTCAGTAGAATCACAAGCTATTCATCGGCTGAAATGTTTCTGTGCCAACAATACTACAGGACCAGTGATTGGGGCATCAGCCAACCTACAGAAAGTCATGCATATCCAGAAGTATGGCTGAAAAGGCATCGACCAGAGGCTAAAGACTAATAAAAAACAAAATGAGGAAAAGCTATGGACCCTTAAGGAAGCAAAAAGCAGGACATTGAGGAGAGGAAGATATTGAATCCAGGGGACTCAGCGTTAGGAAGGAATCGCACTCTCAGCAACAAAGCAGATGGATACCATGTAGGGTTAGCCCAGACGTGGGTGGGACCATTTGAGGTAGATTAGATCAGCACCTGGCAAATCTTGTGTATTCCCTAAGGACATCTTCACCAGTGAATGTATATGCAGCCGAGTAAAGCAACCTCAATGACCTGACTACACAAGGGTCAGCACACAGATAGAAGGGAACAAATTTAGTGGTAATTTGTCATTATTGATAAGGTTTTAGAAGCAGCACACAGATACATATTGTAACGTATCAAAACCAAGGTCCCTTACGTTACATAAAAAATTATAATAAAAAAGACTAGTTATTCATTGTAACAAAGGTCAGGTAAGTGTAAACCCTTATTGTGTAAAAAAATAAATGATATTAAATAAAATTACAAGGTAGTAGAGCCACAGATAAATGTATAGAAATACAAACTATGAAGTGGTCAGTGCAAAGAGTGAGTGATAAGTACAGTTTTAAATAATAGGAAAAATAGTATAAACAGTTTATTCAATGCTCGAAAGTAATTACATTAAGAGTGTATTAAATAATTTATGTTAAGTTAATTTATAAAAAATGAACATATCATGGCATTTATGTTGGAGTTTTGTATGTAAGAGGTGTTAAGTAACTGCATTAAGAGTGTATTAAATAATTAATGTTAAGTTAATTTATAGTAATGAACACGTCACCATGGAATTTATGTTAAAATTTATATAGAGTAAATATTTTATAATTACATTGAATAGATAATGGTTGTGTTGTTAGACTATAATTGTAAACTTGGCTAGGAAGGCAATAATTGGTGATAAAATGCCAAAGAGTTTTATTGTAACTATGTTGTGGACATATGAAGGGTTCTATACTAAAAAACTATGTAATAATAAATTAAAAATCAGAATGGAGTGAAAAATTGAATTATTGGCCCTAAGCCAGTGACACATTGTACAGGAAGCCATGTCAGAAAAGTTAGGTAACTAACAAATGTAAAGACATTAAATTTTATATAATAAATTAGAAGAAAGTAATAGTAGTTATTAATAGCAGATAAGTGCCATGAATTACAATAAAAACATAATATACATAATAGAAGAATAGGCCCCAAAATTAGTATTTTGTAATGAGAAGATAGTACTTGTTAGAATGATAGGACTAAGAGGAGAAAGGTAGCAAAATGTATGTAATTTTATAACAAAGAATCTGTGAAAATTCAATATGATATAACGTGACTTTGGTAAAGAAGTATTTTATTAAGTAAGTGCAAGAACATTTTTTAATTATGGCTCAAGGATTACAAATATTAACCAATAACAGAACAAAGATTGGTTGTCAAGGACGACATAAAGGCAAGAAAGCCCTCGATTGTGTCGATTGTTTTACTCGATTGTTATCTGTGAAAGAGGACAGTTCAGCTTCATAAGTAGAAATAAGAAAAAAAAAATCTAAAAGAATAAATTGTCAAGTTAATCCAAATAACTTTTGATTCAAAAAAGAAAGTTTGTTTACTCGATTGTTATCTGTGAAAGAGTATAGTTCAGCCTTATGAATAGAAATAAAGAAAGACAAAATCTAAAAGAATAAATTTTCCAGTTAATCCAAATAACATGATTCAAAATGAAAGTATCAAATAATAAATAAAATGAAGAGAATAAATGACTCAAAGAAATTAATGTAATCAAGTACAGTAAAAAAGAAAAATTAAAATCGAATGCTAAACCTCACTTTCTTACGATCAAGTGAAGAAAAACTATTGCTACACAAAATCCATTGTAATCCATAACCACCAGAAACTTCAACATTAGCGAAGATTAAGAATTGGAAATTCTACTCCATCCAGGGACAAATACATCAAACTTTTATTTTCGGAACTGGAGACTGGCAATGATTCAGACATCTGTAGACTAGTTAAACAGCCATCACGAAATTATCGGTGCGCTGCCTTTACGAGTGAACTTTGTCGTCACACGGTAAAGCCAACTTACGTTTAAAGATATTAGTTAATAAGATTTTATATTTAAATTTGTAATACCTTGTACTTTTATTTTGCATTTTCTGACCTTCCTAATAGTCACAAGAACCTTTCGAACCATGAGATTAAGAAAAAATAATAATATAATTAAAATTTAATATCTGAAAATCGAATTCTGTAACCTAGTCGATTCATTTAAGTGTGGTCGATCTGTTGAACCCAAGCGAAGAGAGAACGTCTGTTAAAAAAAAATATATAAAAATAAAGAATTCTTCATGACTTATTATTATTTGCTGACTATTTAGTGCGTTTTAGATAATTTGTAGTTTACAGAGAGAGAAATGAGAGATATATGGCGATTGGAACAACTTAACCTCAAATAACTGGCTGACGATAAACCACAGTACAAGCCCTCGTCCAGCAGTCGAACTGCGAGAGAAGAGAAAAACAATTCACGGCTTATACTCCCCTCTCTTAACGTTGTTGTATAGCCTAGGCCTTAATAGTAACGATCTAACCACAAAATATACTAAACCAATATTGTACGCTACTCGTTCAGGCTGATTTACTTATTATAATATATTAGAGTTAAGAACACATTCCCTCAGTAGATTTGAATATTACAAATTGACGCATCCAACGTGTGGCTTTTCACAAACAGAAAAAGACTACATTTGAATTTATTTAATATATTACAAATTGACACCAACAACGTGTGGCATAAATAACCCGAATTTGGAATTATATTACAAATTGGCGATCTCAACAGTGAGGCTGAAATAAAATAGTATCGAATTACAAATTATATTACAAATTGGAGCCCAACAGTGGGGGCTTAAGATTAAGACTGATACGGAAAATTTTGATTTATTAAACCAATAATCATCGACAACAATAATCATTTGTAGTAAATATTTAATTATATTACAATATCTATTATTATACGCCGCACACATTTTAATCAGTTACGCAAACTTCGTAGATTAGAACATAAACATTGCCAAGAGTGCACTATTGTTTGTAAACACACATTTTATCCCAGAGTCATGAACCTAACTACAATAAGCTTTGATGATAATGAAATGAAACTTTTAAATAAAGGATTAAATTATAATCTTCCACATGTCGGCAAAAACAAACTTATTTATGAGGTCGTTGAAGCAGAAGCTGCCATAAAAACTATTCCAGACCAGAATTTGCAAAATGAAGCACGTGTTCTTATAAACAGTAAATTCAATAAAGCCATCATACAGAACAATAATCTACCTCTCGTCTCACGGTGCCAGTCTAGGTACTCCGGTGAACATAGAACTTTAAAACATATGAATACAAAATTAATCAATAACAATGCCCGTATCATTAAAGCAGATAAAGGTAATACGCTAGTTAACATGGACACTGTTTCATACAATGCTAAAGTTCATGATTTCATTTCTAACAACAACATTAAATTATTAAAATCTGACCCCACTGAAATATATGTCAGAGAACTTAACAATTGTATTAACAAATGTATCAATTTATTTAATGAAAATACACGACGATACCTAAAGCCCATCAATGCAAAGGCCCCCGATATTCACAGGATTACCCAAAATTCATTAAGACAACATACCCATCAGAACACTTGTGAACTTTACCACCGCCCCTGGCTTCAAAACTGCAAAATCACTTGTTCGGTTGATAAATTACAATTACAAAATAATCATAGCATTGTAAACAACACTGATTTCATTAACAGAGTTAAATCCGTTGAATTACAGCCTAACCACAAATTGGCATCATTTGACATATCTAATTTATACACAAATATCCCTGTAAAAGATACATTACAGATCTTGAGAAATAATCTGTCTACTAGTTGTTGCATGAATATACAGATGGTAAATGAATTAATCACCTACTCGAGGTAGTTTTAAAACAAAATTATTTCACCTTTCATGGCTTATTCTACTTTCAAGATGATGGACTGGCCATGGGCTCACCCCTCTCCGGCCTATTAGCTGATATTTATTTGAATTTTTATGAGAACACGCACATGTTAAATAATAATATATATGCAAAGAAAATAATATTTTATGCACGGTATGCAGACGATACTTTTTTCATTTTTGATGGTACTACAAGACAGATCGAGCTGGTCCAAAATTGTTTAAATAAAATAAATAGAAAGATCCAATTCACACTCGAAACCGAAGTTGACAACAGATTAAATTTTCTAGATTTAACTATCACCTGACAGGTAAATAAGCTAAAGTTCAACATTTATAGGAAGCCTACTACTACTGACATTACAATACACGCGGACTCTCATCACCCATATTCGCAGAAAATGGCGGTGTATAATAGTTTTATTAACAGGTTATTAACAATTCCTCTAGATGATAATGACTTTCAGGATGAACTAAATACGATAAAACACAATAAAACACATTGCGGTTGCTAATGGGTACAGTAGTTTGACCATAGACAAACTGTTAAAAAGGCATGAAAGAAACAAATTTAAACCACGAACGAACAATAATGTATAAAAAAATGTTTATATCACCCAACTAATTACACAAGCGTAATGCCTAAGGTTTTGTCATCTGTGTTGAACTATATTAGTTTTAATATCTCATTCAGAACCAATAATACATTATTAAACATTCTAAGACCATAATATCGGTATGGAGAACCATACATGACTTCCATGTTCTAAGATTTATATTTAAAATCATTTATGAAATGAAATGTTTCCGTAGAAACTACTTCTTTCCACTTATTGCTTCAGCCTTAACCACAGTACTGTGGTCACTAACGTATACCACCACACGTTATCGCACTCGATTTTCACTGATGATAGCAGTCGATGGCACTGCAGAAACGTCTGGTTTTGCAGAAAACATTGGACTACGGCCAAACAGCCCGGGAAGGAATTTTAACAACAAACTACTACTTTGTTGCAGATAATGTAGTATACATAAATATCGGTATGGAGAACCATACATGACTTCCATATTCTAAGATTTATATTTAAAATCATTTTCGAAATGAAATATTACCATAGAAACTACTTCTTTCTACTTACTGATTCAGCCTTAACCACAGTCCTGTGGCCACTAACGTATACCACCTCACGTTATCGCACTAGATTTTCACTGATGATGGAAGTCGATGGCATTGCCGAAACGTCTGGTTTTGTAGAAAACATTGGACTACGGCCAAATATCCCGGGAAGGAATTTTAACAAAAACTACTTCTTTGTTGCCGATAACGTTGTACACACATATATAAAAAATATGCATAAAATTAATGGCTTGTATAAGTTAATGATTGATCTCCATTAAGTAGTGCTCAAGTTTCCAAAGTTTTAATATTATGATGTCCGTAATTAAAACATCAGAGCAGGTTTAGTGTGTATGAGGGTTCACCGTGGACAAAAATTTTCAACATTTCCTATTGAGCGTTGCTTAGAATAAATCTGCGAATCTACAGTGTACGTTTCACAGAACGAACACGCGGAAAAGAAGGAGCGCTCCGAAGTCACTCATGGACCCTCAGCATCTTGCAGAGGGTTCATTCCCTAAAGACGAAAAGTCTATCTATGAATCGTTCCTCTGTAAACACGTGCAGTTACACTGCCCAGCGATCCACAGGAAGCAAATTGATGTCCATTTTTTTGGCTTGCATGCGTTATGTTGGTATGGGTTCGGCACTTTCCATTTAAAAACCGTGCAAATGTAAGAAAATAAACATGAATGAGGCCAGAAATAACGCGAATTGTGTGTGTGTGTGTGTCTTCCCTGACTTTTTATTGCGGTAGTGATAATAATAAAATGGAAACGTAAACAGTACATAACTGAGATATGCTTGCCTGCCACGCACGATATATTTTCTCTTATACATGACTAGCAGAATACCCGTGCTTCGCTACGGAGTTTCACGTTGTACGTAATGAAAATGTTAGTTTAATTAATAAAGTTTAATTAAAGTAGGCTTCTTAAAAATAAATAGCTGTTGCCCACAACTTCGTTCGCGTGGTCTTCAATTTAATGCGATAATATATATAGAACAGAATCTATTCTATTGGGTTGCCATAGTAACCAGATCTAATAGTTTTTTAAGACCGTAAAGGACCCCCCAGAGGATCGTATCGAAAAAAACACCTGTCCTATGTTGGTTCTCCCGTTGCGTAAAATATTTGTGCCAAGTTTGGTTGAAATCGGTCCAATGGTTTAGGTGGAGACGTGGAAGACCCCAAAGGACCCCCCAAAGGATCGTATCGAAAAAACACTTGTCCTATGTTGGTTCTCCCTTTGCGTAAAATATTTGTGCCAAGTTTGGTTGAAATCGGTCCAGTGGTTTAGGAGGCGATGTGGAAGACCCCAAAGAACCCCATCGAAAAAACACCTATCCTATGTTGGTTCTCCCGTTGCATAAAATATTTGTGCCAAGTTTGGTTGAAATCGGTACAGTGGTTTAGGAGGAGATGTGGAAGAAACCTTCGCGGACGTGCGCACAACAACACCGAAGTTTCATCGCAATCGGATGAATGGTATAGGAACGCATACGGGACAAACAAAGAAACATTCATTTTACTTCCATATTTCCTTAAGGAATGGAAGTATGGTGATGGCAAAAAAAATCGTGTTCGAGATTATTGCAGATTCTGATTCTACTACACTCAAAACATGAAAAAAAGTCGTTTTCCGAAAAGTGTGTGTGTGTGTCTGTAGATTTTTTTTCTATGGCAAACGATAACTGCCGCAAATTCAAACAGAATCAAATAATTTTTTGCATACAGCCCTGATTTGTAGAGGACTCGCGATCTATTGTTTTTGGTGAAGATCGGTTGAAGGAAAGGGGTAGTTTACCTGCAACGGTTTTTTTTTATCAAGGGAAATTTTTTTTTTTGGCAAACGATAACAGCCGCAAATTCAAACATAATCAAATAATGTTTCGTATACAGCCCTTAATTGTAGAGTTCTCAAGACCTTTTGTTTTTGGTGAAGATCGGTTAAGGGAAAGGGGTAGTTTACTTGTAACGTTTTATGTTTTAACAAGGGTATTTCCTATGGCAAACGATAACAGCCGCAAATTCAAACAGAATCAAAAGATTATTTGCATACAGCCCTAAATTGTAGAGTACTCGAGACCTATTGTTTTTGGTGAAGATCGGTTAAGGGAAAGGGGTAGTTTACTTGTAACGTTTTATGTTTTAACAAGGGTATTTCCTATGGCAAACGATAACGGCCGCAAATTCAAACAGAATCAAAAGATTATTTGCATACAGCCCTAAATTGTAGAGTTCTCAAGACCTATTGTCTTTGGTGAAGATCGGTTAAGGAAAAGGGGTAGTTTACCTACAACGTTTTTTTAACAAGGGTATTTTCTATGGCAAACGATAACAGCTGCAAATTCAAACAGAATCAAATAATTTTCTGCATACTGCCCTGATTTGTAGAGTACTCAAGACCTATTGTTTTTGGTGAAGATCGGTTGAGGGGAAGGGGTAGTTTACCTGCAACGTTTTTTATCAAGCGTATTTTCTATGGCAAACGATAACTGCCGCAAATTCAAACAGAATCAAATAATTTTTTGCATACAGCCTGATTTATAGAGTACTCGCGACCTATTGTTTTTGGTGAAGATCGGTTGAGGGGAAGGGGTAGTTTACCTGCAACGGTTTTTTTATCAAGGGAAATTTTTTTTTTTGCAAACGATAACAGCCGCAAATTCAAACAGACTTAAATAATGTTTCGTATACAGCCCTGAATTGTAGAGTTTTCAAGACCTATTGTTTTTGGTGAAGATCGGTTAAGGGAAAGGGGTAGTTTACCTGTAACGTTTTATGTTTTAACAAGGGTATTTCCGATGGCAAACGATAACAGCCGCAAATTCAAACAGAATCAAACGATTATTTGCATACAGCCCTAAATTGTAGATTTCTCAAGACCTATTGTTTTTGGTGAAGATCGGTTGAGGGAAAGGGGTAGTTTACCTGTAACGTTTTATGTTTTAACAAGGGTATTTCCTATGGCAAACGATAACAGCCGCAAATTCAAACAGAATCAAATAATGTTTTGCATACAGCCCTGATTTGTAGAGTACTCAAGACCTATTGTTTTTGGTGAAGATCGGTTAAGGGGAAGGGGTAGTTTACCTGCACCGTTTTTTTATCAAGCGTATTTTCTATGGCAAACGATAACAGCCGCAAATTCAAACAGAATCAAATAATTTTTTGCATACATCCCTGAATTGTAGAGGTCTCAAGGACTTTCGATTTTGGTGAAGATCGGTTAAGGGGAAGGGGTAGTTTACCTGCAACCTTTTACGTTTTAACAAGAGTAAAGTACTTGCAAATTTATTTAACCTTTTTGAAACAATGGTAATTGTTAAAAATAAAATAATTTTGTTGCCAGGCAATAAAATTAAAATTTTTTAATTTTAATGTAATATAATATTTTTCATTTAATACGGCAATAAAAAGGCAGGTAAGACACAAACACACAATTCACGTTATTTCTGGCCTCACTCATGTTTTTTTTTCTTACGTTTGCACGCTTTTTAAATGGAAAGTGCCGAAACCCACACCAACATAACGCGTGCAAGCCGAAAAAATGGACATCAATTTGCTTACTGGCGAAGCTAGTAGTTAATGAATGGGTAGGCAAAAATCTTATCTTAAATTTTTTTTAAGGAATCACTAAAAGGACGGTGGGTCAAATCGGATGCTGAGGTAGAGTTTGCTGTAACCGAATGGTTCCACAAACAGCCGTAAGAATTTTACTAGCAGGGAATCTACAGGTTAGCGCAACAGTGGAACTCATGTCTTAATGTTATTGGATACTTCTTTTAAAATCGTTGAATAAAAAATGCTTTACAGCTCTATACGTGTGTCTATTGAACAATCCTTGTATTAGTCATACACAATAATACAACTGATTGAACTTCAAATTTTAAAACTTGGTTAGTTTCTATATATATGTTTAATGTTACAAATAATTCAAATAACAATCTTGATCATCTGTTAGTTCAGCGGAATAACAGTGACACTTTTAATAACCGCATAAAATAAACACTTAGTAACAACACAGGCGCTTTAACTTAACTGTTTGGACCACAGAAGTGAGGCATGCCTCAACGCTCTATGTGTACAGCGCAGGACAATCCCCCCTCCGTACACTTCCCTTTCACACCACTACATTGCTTACATACGATGTTTACAAAAAACGCTGAGGCAAGTTCAGGTTGCCTCATTCGATTTAAACGAACTATGCCGAATCTCACCTGTCACCATCTAGCGGTCGCTCAATAAAGCACGTTTCGGTTTAATAAACTTGACAGTCACAGTAACAATGTATAATCTTTACGTTATGTAGTTCATACGTATTTATAATTTTTATTCTACAGAATTTGTTAGGGTAGGCATTGCCTCAATTGCCTCCATGTAACTTCGCCACTGATATATATGTGTACAACGTTATCGGCAACAAAGAAGTAGTTTTTGTTAAAATTCCTTCCCGGGATATTTGGCCGTAGTCCAATGTTTTCTACAAAACCAGACATTTCGGCAATGCCATCGACTTCCATCATCAGTGAAAATCGAGTGCGATAACGTGAGGTGGTATACGTTAGTGACCACAGTACTGTGGTTAAGGCTGAAGCAGTAAGTAGAAAGAAGTAGTTTCTATGGTAATATTTCATTTCGAAAATGATTTTAAATATAAATCTTAGAATATGGAAGTCATGTATGGTTCTCCATACCGATATTTTATATATAAGATGTAAACTATACCACTTACTTGACATAAACCGTGATAGCTAAGCTAATGTACAACACATATGTATTAATTATACACATAAATATTCCTCGATAGACACTCTATCTATTGGCGAAAACTTGAATAAAATCCGTTCAGTACTTCCTGAGATTAGCGATTTCAAGCACAGAGAGAAAACGGACCGACTTTACTTTATACTATGTACAGATTTACATTAAAATGAAAAAATTATAATTTTATTGCCTGGCAACAAAATTATTTTATTTTTAACAATTACCATTGTTTCAAAAAGTTTAAATAAATTTTCAAGTACTTGAAAACTCTTGTTAAAACGTAAAAGGTTGCAGGTAAACTACCGCTTCCCCTTAACCGATCTTCACCAAAATCGAAAGTCCTTGAGACCTCTACAATTCAGGGAGTATGCAAAACATTATTTGATTCTGTTTGAATTTGCGGCTGTTATCGTTTGCCATAGAAAATACCCTTGTTAAAAAAACGTTGCAGGTAAACTACCCCTTCTCCTTAACCGATCTTCACCAAAAACAATAGGTCTTGAGTACTCTACAAATCAGCGCTGTATGCAAAACGTTATTTGATTCAATTTGAATTTGCGGCTGTTATCGTTTGCCATAGAAAATACCCTTGTTAAAAAAACGTTGCAGGTAAACTACCCCTTTCCCTCAACCGATCTTCACCAAAAACAACAGGTCTTGAGAACTCTACAATTTAGGGCTGTATGCAAATAATCTTTTGATTCTGTTTGAATTTGCGGCTGTTATCGTTTGCCATAGGAAATACCCTTGTTAAA
Source organism: Magicicada septendecula (assembly GCA_034769895.1). Classification (NCBI taxonomy): domain Eukaryota; kingdom Metazoa; phylum Arthropoda; class Insecta; order Hemiptera; family Cicadidae; genus Magicicada; species Magicicada septendecula. Next base: position 824,758,616 of record CM068368.1, read on the forward strand.
ACATAAAACGTTACAGGTAAACTACCCCTTTCCCTTAACCGATCTTCACAAAAAACAATAGGTCTTGAGAACTCTACAATTTAGGGCTGTATGCAAATAATCTTTTGATTCTGTTTGAATTTGCGGCTGTTATCGTTTGCCATAGGAAATACCCTTGTTAAAACATAAAACGTTACAGGTAAACTACCCCTTTCCCTTAACCGATCTTCACAAAAAACAATAGGTCTTGAGAACTCTACAATTCAGGGCTGTATACGGAACATTATTTGATTCTGTTTGAATTTGCGGCTGTTATCGTTTGCCAAAAAAAAAAATTTCCCTTGATAAAAAAAAACCGTTGCAGGTAAACTACCCCTTTCCCTCAACCGATCTTCACCAAAAACAATAGGTCGTGAGTGCTCTACAAATCGGGGCTGTATGCAAAAAATTATTTGATTCTGTTTGAATTTGCGGCAGTTATCGTTTGCCATAGAAAAAAAATCTACACATAGACAGACAGACACACACACAGACACTTTTCGGAAAACGACTTTTTTTCATGTTTTGAGTGTAGTACAATCAGAATCTGCAATAATCTCGAACACGATTTTTTTTGCCATCACCATACTTCCATTTCTTAAGGAATATGGAAGTAATATCGGTATGGAGAACCATACATGACTTCCATATTCTAAGATTTATAATCTGAAATATGCTTGCCTGCCAAGCACGATATATTTTCTAATATATACATAATTTACATTAAAATGAAAAAATTATAATTTTATTGCCTGGCAACAAAATTATTTTATTTTTAACAATTACCATTGTTTCAAAAAGTTTAAATAAATTTTCAAGTACTTTACTCTTGTTAAAACGTAAAAGGTTGCAGGTAAACTACCGCTTCCCCTTAACCGATCTTCACCAAAATCGAAAGTCCTTGAGACCTCTACAATTCAGGGAGTATGCAAAACATTATTTGATTCTGTTTGAATTTGCGGCTGTTATCGTTTGCCATAGAAAATACCCTTGTTAAAAAAACGTTGCAGGTAAACTACCCCTTCTCCTTAACCGATCTTCACCAAAAACAATAGGTCTTGAGTACTCTACAAATCAGCGCTGTATGCAAAACGTTATTTGATTCTGTTTGAATTTGCGGCTGTTATCGTTTGCCATAGAAAATACCCTTGTTAAAAAAACGTTGCAGGTAAACTACCCCTTTCCCTCAACCGATCTTCACCAAAAACAACAGGTCTTGAGAACTCTACAATTTAGGGCTGTATGCAAATAATCTTTTGATTCTGTTTGAATTTGCGGCTGTTATCGTTTGCCATAGGAAATACCCTTGTTAAAACATAAAACGTTACAGGTAAACTACCCCTTTCCCTTAACCGATCTTCACAAAAAACAACAGGTCTTGAGAACTCTACAATTCAGGGCTGTATACGGAACATTATTTGATTCTGTTTGAATTTGCGGCTGTTATCGTTTGCCAAAAAAAAAAATTTCCCTTGATTAAAAAAAACCGTTGCAGGTAAACTACCCCTTTCCCTCAACCGATCTTCACCAAAAACAATAGGTCGTGAGTGCTCTACAAATCGGGGCTGTATGCAAAAAATTATTTGATTCTGTTTGAATTTGCGGCAGTTATCGTTTGCCATAGAAAAAAAATCTACACATAGACAGACAGACACACACACAGACACTTTTCGGAAAACGACTTTTTTTCATGTTTTGAGTGTAGTACAATCAGAATCTGCAATAATCTCGAACACGATTTTTTTTGCCATCACCATACTTCCATTTCTTAAGGAATATGGAAGTAATATCGGTATGGAGAACCATACATGACTTCCATATTCTAAGATTTATAATCTGAAATATGCTTGCCTGCCAAGCACGATATATTTTCTAATATATACATAATTTACATTAAAATGAAAAAATTATAATTTTATTGCCTGGCAACAAAATTATTTTATTTTTAACAATTACCATTGTTTGAAAAAGTTTAAATGAATTTTCAAGTACTTTACTGTTGTTAAAACGTAAAAGGTTGCAGGTAAACTACCCCTTCCCCTTAACCGATCTTCACCAAAATCAAAAGGCCTTGAGTCCTCTACAATTCAGTAACATATGCAAAAAATTATTTGATTCTGTTTGAATTTGTGGCAGTTATCGTTTGCCATAGAAAATACGCTTGATAAAAAACGTTGCAGGTAAACTACCCCTTCCCCTCAACCGATCTTCACCAAAAACAATAGGTCGCGAGTACTCTACAAATCAGGGCTGTATGCAAAAAATTATTTGATTCTGTTTGAATTTGCGGCAGTTATCGTTTGCCATAGAAAAAAAATCTACAGATAGACAGACACACACACAGACACTTTTCGGAAAACGACTTTTACTTCCATATTCCTTAAGGAATGGAAGTATGGTGATGGCAAAAAAAATCGTGTTCGAGATTATTGCAGATTCTGATTCTACTACACTCAAAACATGAAAAAAAGTCGTTTTCCGAAAAGTGTCTGTGTGTGTGTCTGTCTGTCTATCTATGTGTCTGTAGATTTTTTTTCTATGGCAAACGATAACTGCCGCAAATTCAAACAGAATCAAATAATTTTTTGCATGCAGCCCTGATTTGCAGAGTACTCGCGACCTATTGTTTTTGGTGAAGATCGGTTGAGGGAAAGGGGTAGTTTACCTGCAACGGTTTTTTTTTAGCAAGGGTAATTTTGTTTGTTTGGCAAACGATAACAGCCGCAAATTCAAACAGAATCAAATAATGTTTCGCATACAGCCCTGAATTGTAGAGTTCTCAAGATCTGTTGATTTTGGTGAAGATCGGTTAAGGGAAAGGGGTAGTTTACCTGTAACGTTTTATGTTTTAACAAAGGTATTTCCTATGGCAAACGATAACAGCCGCAAATTCAAACAGAATCAAAAGATTATTTGCATACAGCCCTAAATTGTAGAGTTCTCAAGACCTATTGTTTTTGGTGAAGATCGGTTGAGGGAAAGGGATAGTTTACCTGCAACGTTTTTTTAACAAGGGTATTTTCTATGGCAAACGATAACAGCCGCAAATTCAAACAGAATCAAATAATGTTTTGCATACAGCCCTGATTTGTAGAGTACTCAAGACCTTTTGTTTTTGGTGAAGATCGGTTAAGGGGAAGGTGTAGTTTACCTGCAACGTTTTTTTATCAAGTGTATTTTCTATGGCAAACGATAACAGCCGCAAATTCAAACAGAATCAAAAGATTATTTGCATACAGCCCTAAATTGTAGAGTTCTCAAGACCTATTGTTTTTGGTGAAGATCGGTTGAGGGAAAGGGGTAGTTTACCTGCAACGTTTTTTTAACAAGGGTATTTTCTATGGCAAACGATAACAGCCGCAAATTCAAACAGAATCAAATAATGTTTTGCATACGTCCCTGAATTGTAGAGGTCTCAATGACTTTCGATTTTGGTGAAGATCGGTTAAGGGGAAGGGGTAGTTTACCTGCAACCTTTTACGTTTTAACAAGAGTAAAGTTTTTGAAAATTTATTTAAACTTTTTGAAACAATGGTAATTGTTAAAAATACAATAATTTTGTTGCCAGGCAATAAAATTATAATTTTTTCATTTTAATGTAATATAATATTTTTCATTTAATGCAGCAATAAAAAGGCAGGTAAGACACAGCCTGGCTGTTTGGGTGAAAATGATTTTAAATATAAATCTTAGAATATGGAAGTCATGTATGGTTCTCCATACCGATATTTTTTCATGTTTTGAGTGTAGTAGAATCAGAATCTGCAATAATCTCGAACATGATTTTTTTTGCCATCACCATACTTCCATTCCTTAAGGAATATGGAAGTAAAATTACCCTTGATAAAAAACCGTTGCAGGTAAACTACCCCTTTCCCTTAACCGATCTTCACCAAAAACGACAGGTCTTGAGAACTCTACAATTTAGGGTTGTATGCAAAATATTATATGACAATTTAGGGTTGTATGCAAAATATTATATGATTTTGTGTGAATTTGCGGCTGTTATCGTTTGCCATAAAAAATACCCTTGATAAAACAAAAAACGTGGCTGGTAAACTACCCCTTTCCCTTAAACGATCTTCACCAAAAACAATAGATCTTTAGTACTCAAGAAATCAGGGCTGTATGCAAAAACGTATTTGATTCTGTTTGAATTTGCGGCTCTTATCGTTTGCCATAGAAAATACCCTTAAAAACATAAAACGTTGCAGGTAAACTACCCCTTTCCCTTAACCGATCTTCACCAGAAACAAAAGGTCTTGAGAACTCTACAATTCAGGGCAGTATGCAAAACATTATTTGATTATGTTTGAATTTGCGGCTGTTATCGTTTGCCATAGAAAATACCCTTGTTAAAACATAAAACGGTACAGGTAAACTACCCCTTTCCCTTAACCGATCTTTACCAAAATCAACAGATCGTGAGAACTCTACAATTCAGGGCTGTATGCGAAACATTATTTGATTCTGTTTGAATTTGCGGCTGTTATCGTTTGCCAAACAAACAAAATTACCCTTGATAAAAAAAAACCGTTGCAGGTAAACTACCCCTTTCCCTCAACCGATCTTCACCAAAAACAATAGGTCGCGAGTACTCTACAAATCAGGGCTGTATGCAAAAAATTATTTGATTCTGTTTGAATTTGCGGCAGTTATCATTTGCCATAGAAAAAAATCTACAGACAGACAGACACACACACACACAGACACTTTTCGGAAAACGACTTTTTTTCATGTTTTGAGTGTAGTAGAATCAGAATCTGCAATAATCTCGAACACGATTTTTTTTGCCATCACCATACTTCCATTCCTTAAGGAATATGGAAGTAAAAATTATCCCCTCCCCCTTTAACTATAATTTTCATTTATAGAAAATTACCCCACCCCGTTCAACTAGCCTCTTCATTTATAGATATTTCATCTTCGTTTCTACAGTGGATTATTAAGATCTTCTTATCAGGATACTTTATTTATCAAAATTAAGTACATTACTCTTGTTACAACAAAAAATGTTACAGGTAAACTGCCCTTTCCCCGTAACCGAGCGTCACCAAAGTCAATAGGCCTTGAGTATTCTACAACTTAGGCACATATGTAAAAAATTATTTGATTCTGTTTGAATTTACTTAACCGATCTTCACCAAAATCAATAGGCCATGAGTCCTCTACAACTCAGGCACATATATAAAATATCGGTATGGAGAACCATATATGACTTCCATATTCTAAGATTTATATTTAAATCTTAATATCGCCTGCCAAGCGCGATATATTTTCTCTTATACATGATTTACATTAAAATGAAAAAATTTTAATTTTATTGCCTGGCAACAAAATTATTTTATTTTTAACAATTACCATTGTTTGAAAAAGTTTAAATAAATTTTCGAGTACTTTACTCTTGTTGAAACGTAAAAGGTTGCAGGTAAACTACCCCTTCCCCTTAACCGATCTTCACCAAAATCGAAAGTCCTTGAGACCTATACAATTCAGGGACGTATGCAAAAAATTATTTGATTCTGTTTGAATTTGCGGCAGTTATCGTTTGCCTTAGAAAAAAAATCTACAGACACATACACACACACAGACACTTTTCGGAAAACGACTTTTTTCATGTTTTGAGCGTAGTAGAATCAGAATCTGCAATAATCTCGAACACGATTTTTTTTGCCATCACCATACTTCCATTCCTTAAGGAATATGGAAGTAAAAATTATTTGATTCTGTTTGAATTTACGGCAGTTATGGTTCGTCATAAAAAACGTTCTCTTGTTACAACATAAAATGTTGCAGGTAAACTACCCCTTTCCCTTAACCGATCTTCACCAAAATCAACAGACATTGAGTTCTCTATAGCTCAGGAAGGTATGCAAAAAAGTATTTGATTATGTTTGAATTTGCGGCTATTATCGTTTGCCATAGAAAATACCCTTGTTAAAACATAAAACGTTGCAGGTAAACTACCCCTTTCCCTTAACCGATCTTCACCAAAAACAATAGGTCTTGAGTACTCTACAATTCAGGACTGTATGCAAAAAATTATTTGATTCTGTTTGAATTTGCGGCTGTTATCGTTTGCCATAGAAACAAAATCTACAGGCACAAGACACACACACACACACACACACACACACTTTTCAAAATATCGGTATGGAGATCCATACATGACTTCCATGTTCTAAGATGTATATTTAAAATCATTTTTGAAATAAAATATTTCCACAGAAATTACTTCTTTCTTCAGCCTTAACCACAGTACTGTGGTCACTAACGTATGCCACCTCCAGTTAGCGCATTCGATTTTCACTGATGATGGTAGGCAATGGCACTGCTGAAACGTCTGGTTTTTCATAAAACATTGGACCTTGGCCAAACTGCCCGGGAAGGAATTTTAACATCAAACTATTTCTTTGTTGCCGATAATGTAGTACACATAGAAATATGCATGAAATTAATGGCTTGTAAAAGTTAATGTTTGATCTCTATTAAGTAGTGCTCAAGTTTTTAAAGTTTTAATATTATGATGTCCGTAATCAAAACATCAGAGAAGGTTCAGTGTGTATGAGGGCACACCGTGGACAAAAATTTTCAACATTCCCTATTGAGCGTTGCTCAGAGTAAAGTTGCGAATCTACAGTGTACGTTTCACAGAACAAACACGTGGAAAAGAAGGAGCGCTCCAAAGTCACTCATGGACTCTGACCATCTTGCAGATTCCCTAAAGACGAAAAGTCTGTCTATGAACCGTTCCTCTGTAAACACGTGCAGTTACACTGCCCACCGATCCACAGGAAGCAAATCGCTATCCACGCTGGACACTTTTTTGGCTTGTGTGCGTTGTGTTGGTGTGGGTTTTGCCACTTTCCATTTAAAAAGCGTGCAAATGTACGAAAATAAACATAAGTGAGGCCAGAAATAACGCGAATTTTGTGTGTGTGTGTGTGTGTTCCCTGCCTTTTTATTGCGGTAATCATAATAATAAAATTGAAACGTAAACATTACATAATTGAGATATGCTTGCTTGCCACGAAAGATATATTTTCTCTCATACATGATTTAATTTAAAATGAAAATATCGGTATGGAGAACCATACATGACTTCCATATTCTAAGATTTATATTTAAAATCATTTTCGAAATGAAATATTACCATAGAAACTACTTCTTTCTACTTACTGCTTCAGCCTTAACCACAGTATTGTGGTCACTAATGTATACCACCTCACGTTATCGCACTCGATTTTCACTGATGATGGAAGTCGATGGCATTGCCGAAACGTCTGATTTTGTAGAAAACATTGGACTACGGCCAAATATCCCGGGAAGGAATTTTAACAAAAACTACTTCTTTGTTGCCGATAACGTTGTACACACACACACACACACACACACACACACACACACACACACACACACACACACACACACACACACACACACACACACACACACACACACACACACACACACACACACACACACACACACACACACACACAAAATGCATAAAATTAATGGCTTGTATAAGTTAATGATTGATCTCCATTAAGTAGTGCTCAAGTTTCCAAAGTTTTAATGTTATGATGTCCGTAATTAAAACATCAGAGCAGGTTTAGTGTGTATGAGGGTACACCGTGGACAAAAATTTTCAACATTACCTATTGAGCGTTGCTTAGAGTAAAGCTGCGAATCTACAGTGTACGTTTCACAGAATAAACATGCGAAAAAGAAGGAGAACTCCGAAGTCACTCATGGACCCTCAGCATCTTGCAGAGGGTTCATTCCCTAAAGACGAAAAGTCTGTCTATGAATCGTTCCTCTGTAAACATGTGCAGTTACACTGCCCAGCGATCCACAGGAAGCAAATCGCTATCCACGCTGGACAATTTTTCGGCTTGCACGCGTTATTTTGGTATGGGTTTCGGCACTTTCCATTTAAAAAGCGTGCAAATGTAAGAAAATAAACATGAATGAGGCCAGAAATAACGCGAATTTTGTGTGTGTGTGTGTGCGCGTGTGTCTTCCCTGCCTTTTTATTGCGGTAGTCATAATAATAAAATGGAAACGTAAACATTACATAACTGAGATATGCTTGCCTGCCATGAACGATATATTTTCTCTCATACATGATTTACATTAAAATGAAAAAATTATAATTTTATTGCCTGGCAACAAAATTATTTTATTTTTAACAATTACCATTGTTTGAAAAAGTTTAAATGAATTTTCAAGTACTTACTGTTGTTAAAACGTAAAAGGTTGCAGGTAAACTACCCCTTCCCCTTAAACGATCTTCACCAAAATCAAAAGGCCTCGAGTTCTCAACAATTCAGGGACATATGCAAAAAATTATTTAATTCTGTTTGAATATGCGGCAGTTATCGTTCGTCATAGAAAAAATTACCCTTGTTAAAACATAAAACGTTGCAGGTAAACTACCCCTTTCCCTTACCCGATCTTCACCAAAAACAATAGGTCTTGAGAACTCTACAAATCAGGGCTGAATGCAAAAATTATTTGATTCTATTTGAATTTGTGGCTGTTATCGTTTGCCATGGAAAATAACCCTTGTTAAAACATAAAACGTTGCAGGTAAACTACCCCTTTCCCTCAATCGATCTTCACCAAAAACAATAGGTCTTGAGAACTCCATAATTCAGGGCTGTATGCGAAACATTATTTGATTCTGTTTGAATTTGCGGCTGTTATCGTTTGCCAAAAAAAAAATCTACAGACACAGACACTTTTCGAAAAACGACTTTTTTCATGTTTTGAGTGTAGTACAATCAGAATCTGCAATAATCTCGAACACGATTTTTTTGCCATCACCATACTTCCATTTCCTTAAGGAATATGGAAGTAAAAATTATAATTTTATTGCCTGGCAACAAAATTATTTTATTTTTAACAATTACCATTGTTTGAAAAAGTTTAAATGAATTTTTAAGTACTTTGATCTTGTTAAAACGTAAAAGGTTGCAGATAAACTACCCTTCCCCTTAACCGATCTTCACCAAAATCAAAAGGCCTTGAGTTCTCTACAATTCAGGGATGTATGCAAAAAATTATTTGATTCTGTTGAATGTGCGGCAGTTATCGTTTGCCATAAAAAAAATTACACTTGATAAAAAAAATGTTGCAGGTAAACTACCCCTTTCCATTAACCGATTTTCACCAACTACAATAGGTCTTGAGCACTCTACAATTCAGGGCTTCATGCAAAAAATTATTTGATTCTGTTTGAATTTGCGGCTCTTATCGTTTGCCATAGAAAATACCCTTGTTAAAACATAAAACGTTGCTGGTAAACTACCCCTTTCCCTTAACCGATCTTCACCAAAATCAAAGAACCTTGAGTTCTCTATAATTCAGGAACGTATGAAAAAATTATTTGATTCTGTTTGAATTTACGGCAGTTATCGTTCGTCACTGAAATATCGGTATGGAGAACCATACATAACTTCCATGTTCTAAGATTTATATTTAAAATCATTTTCGAAATGAAATATTTCCATAGAAACTACTTCTTTCTACTTACTGCTTCAGCCTTAACCACAGTATTGTGGTCACTAATGTATACCACCTCACGTTATCGCACTCGATTTTCACTGATGATGGAAGTCGATGGCATTGCCGAAACGTCTGGTTTTGTAGAAAAATTCATTGGACTACGGCCAAATATCCCGGGAAGGAATTTTAACAAAAACTACTTCTTTGTTGCCGATAACGTTGTACACACACACACACACACACACACACACACACACACACACACACACACACACACACACACACACACACACACACACACACACACACACACATAAAATGCATAAAATTAATGGCTTGTATAAGTTAATGATTGATCTCCATTAAGTAGTGCTCAAGTTTCCAAAGTTTTAATGTTATGATGTCCGTAATTAAAACATCAGAGCAGGTTTAGTGTGTATGAGGGTACACCGTGGACAAAAATTTTCAACATTACCTATTGAGCGTTGCTTAGAGTAAAGCTGCGAATCTACAGTGTACGTTTCACAGAATAAACATGCGAAAAAGAAGGAGAACTCCGAAGTCACTCATGGACCCTCAGCATCTTGCAGAGGGTTCATTCCCTAAAGACGAAAAGTCTGTCTATGAATCGTTCCTCTGTAAACATGTGCAGTTACACTGCCCAGCGATCCACAGGAAGCAAATCGCTATCCACGCTGGACAATTTTTCGGCTTGCACGCGTTATTTTGGTATGGGTTTCGGCACTTTCCATTTAAAAAGCGTGCAAATGTAAGAAAATAAACATGAATGAGGCCAGAAATAACGCGAATTTTGTGTGTGTGTGTGTGCGCGTGTCTTCCCTGCCTTTTTATTGAGGTAGTCATAATAATAAAATGGAAACGTAAACATTACATAACTGAGATATGCTTGCCTGCCATGAACGATATATTTTCTCTCATACATGATTTACATTAAAATGAAAAAATTATAATTTTATTGCCTGGCAACAAAATTATTTTATTTTTAACAATTACCATTGTTTGAAAAAGTTTAAATGAATTTTCAAGTACTTACTGTTGTTAAAACGTAAAAGGTTGCAGGTAAACTACCCCTTCCCCTTAAACGATCTTCACCAAAATCAAAAGGCCTCGAGTTCTCAACAATTCAGGGACATATGCAAAAAATTATTTAATTCTGTTTGAATATGCGGCAGTTATCGTTCGTCATAGAAAAAATTACCCTTGTTAAAACATAAAACGTTGCAGGTAAACTCCCCTTTCCCTTACCCGATCTTCACCAAAAACAATAGGTCTTGAGAACTCTACAAATCAGGGCTGAATGCAAAAATTATTTGATTCTATTTGAATTTGTGGCTGTTATCGTTTGCCATGGAAAATAACCCTTGTTAAAACATAAAACGTTGCAGGTAAACTACCCCTTTCCCTCAATCGATCTTCACCAAAAACAATAGGTCTTGAGAACTCCATAATTCAGGGCTGTATGCGAAACATTATTTGATTCTGTTTGAATTTGCGGCTGTTATCGTTTGCCAAAAAAAAAATCTACAGACACAGACACTTTTCGAAAAACGACTTTTTTCATGTTTTGAGTGTAGTACAATCAGAATCTGCAATAATCTCGAACACGATTTTTTTGCCATCACCATACTTCCATTTCCTTAAGGAATATGGAAGTAAAAATTATAATTTTATTGCCTGGCAACAAAATTATTTTATTTTTAACAATTACCATTGTTTGAAAAAGTTTAAATGAATTTTTAAGTACTTTGCTCTTGTTAAAACGTAAAAGGTTGCAGATAAACTACCCTTCCCCTTAACCGATCTTCACCAAAATCAAAAGGCCTTGAGTTCTCTACAATTCAGGGATGTATGCAAAAAATTATTTGATTCTGTTGAATGTGCGGCAGTTATCGTTTGCCATAAAAAAAAATTACACTTGATAAAAAAAATGTTGCAGGTAAACTACCCCTTTCCATTAACCGATTTTCACCAACTACAATAGGTCTTGAGCACTCTACAATTCAGGGCTTCATGCAAAAAATTATTTGATTCTGTTTGAATTTGCGGCTCTTATCGTTTGCCATAGAAAATACCCTTGTTAAAACATAAAACGTTGCTGGTAAACTACCCCTTTCCCTTAACCGATCTTCAACAAAATCAATAGACCTTGAGTTCTGTATAATTTAAAAAAGGTATGCAAAAAAGTAGTTGATTTTGTTTGAATTTACGGCTCTTATCGTTTGCCATAGAAAATACCCTTTTAAAACATAAAACGTTGCGGGTAAACTACCCCTTTCCCTTAACCGATCTTCACCAAAAACAATAGGTCTTGAGAACTCTTCAATTCAGGGCTGTATGCAAAACATTATTTGATTCTGTTTGAATTTACGGCAGTTATCGTTCGTCATAGAAAAAATTACCCTTGTTAAAAATAAAACGTTGCAGATAAACTACCCTTCCCCTTAACCGATCTTCACCAAAATCAAAAGGCCTTGAGTTCTCTACAATTCAGGGATGTATGCAAAAAATTATTTGATTCTGTTGAATGTGCGGCAGTTATCGTTTGCCATAGAAAAAAATTACACTTGATAAAAAAAATGTTGCAGGTAAACTACCCCTTCCCATTAACCGATTTTCACCAAAATCAAAAGGCCTTGAGCACTCTACAATTCAGGGCTGTATGAGAAACATTATTTGATTCTGTTTGAATTTGCGGCTGTTATCGTTTGCCATAAGAAAAAAATCTACAGACACACGCAGACACTTTTCGAAATATCGGTATGGAGAACCATACATGACTTCCATGTTCTAAGATTTATATTTAAAATCATATTCGAAATGAAATATTTCCATAGAAACTACGTCTTTCTACTTATTGCTTCAGCATTAACCACAGTACTGTGGTCACTAACGTATACCACCTCACGTTTTCGCACTCGATTTTCACCGACGATGGCAGTCGATGGCACTGCCGAAAAGTCTGGTTTTGCAGAAAACATTGGACTACGGCTAAAGAGCCCGGGAAGCAATTTTAACAAAAAACTACTTCTTTGTTGCCGATAACGTAGTACACATACAAAAAATTCTCCCCTCCACCTTCAACTATAATTTTTAATAATAGAAAATTACCCCCACCCCTTTTACCTAACTTCTTCATTTATAGATATTTCATCTACGTTTCTACAGTGGATTACTACGAGCTTCTTATCAGGATACTTTATTTATAAAAATTAAGTACTTTACGCTTGCTAAATCATAAAATGTTTCTGGTAAACTACCCCTTTCTCTTAACCGATCTTCTCCAAAATCAACAGACCTTCCGTCCTCTACAATTCAGGGAAGCATGCAAAAAAATATTTGATTCTGTTAGAATGTGCGGCAGTTATCGTTCGTCATGGAAACATTTCTCTTGTTACAACATAAAATGTTGCAGGTAAACTACCCCTTTCCCTTTACCGATCTTCACCAAAATCAACAGACCTTGAGCTCTCTGCAACTCAGGAGAGGGTGCAAAAAATTATTTGATTCTCATTGAATTTTCGGCAGTTATCGTTCGTCATAAAAAAATTACCCTTTTTAAAACATAAAACGTTGCTGATAAACTACCCTTTCCCTTAACCGATCTTCAACAAAATCAACAGACCTTGAGTTCTCTTCAGTTCAAAAAGGTATGCAAAAACCTAGTTGATTCTGTTTGAATTTACGGCAGTTATCGTTCGTCATATAAAAAATTACCCTTGTTAAAACATAAAATGTTGCTGGTAAACTACCCCTTTCCCTTAACCGATCTTCACCAACACCAATAGGTATTGAGAACTCTACAATACAGGGCTGTATGGAAAACATCATTTGATTCTGTTTGAATTTGCGGCTGTTATCGTTTACTATAGAAAAAAATTACCCTTGATAAAAAACCGTTGCAGGTAAACTACCCCTTTCCCTTAACCGATCTTCACAAAAAACGACAGGTCTTGGGTACGCTACAATTCAGGCCTGTATGCAAACAATTATTTGATTCTGTTTGAATTTACGGCTGTTATCGTTTGCCATAGAAAACACCCTTGATAAAACAAAAAGTTGCTGGTAAACTACCCTATTCCATTAACCGATCTTCACCAAAAACAATAGGTCTTGATAACTCTACAATTCAGGGCTGTATGCAAAACATTAGTATATTCTGTTTTAATGTACGGCAGTTATCGTTCGTCATAGAAAAAATACCCTTATTAAAACATACAACGTTGCAGGTACAAAATCAACGTTGCAGGTACAAAATCAACAGACCTTGAGTTCTGTATAATTCAAAAAGGTATGCAGAAGAGTAGTTGATTCTGTTTTAATGTACTGCAGTTATCGTTCGTCAAAAAAAAAATTACCCTTGATAAAACATAAAATGTTGCTGGTAAACAACCCTACTCCCTTAACCGATCATCACCAAAACCAACAGGTCTTGAGAACTCTACATTTCAGGGCTGTATGCAAAATATTATATGATTCTGTTTGAATTTGCGGCTGTTATCGTTTGCCATACAAAATACCCTTGATAAAACAAAAAACGTGTCAGGTAAACTACCCCTTTCCCTTAACCGATCTTCACCAAAAACAATAGGTCTTTAGTACTCAACAAATCAGGGCTGTATGCAAAAACGTATTTGATTCTGTTTGAATTTGCGGCTCTTATCGTTTGCCATAGAAAATACCCTTTTAAAACACTAAAACGTTGCTGGTAAACTACCCCTTCCGCTTCACCGATCTTCACCAACACCAGTAGGTATTGAGAACTCTACAATACAGGGCTGTATGCAAAACATCATTTGATTCTGTTTCAATTTGCGGCTGTTATCGTTTACCATAGAAAAAAATTACCCTTGATAAAAAACCGTTGCAGGTAAACTACCCCTTTCCCTTAACCGATCTTCACCAAAAACGGCAGGTCTTGAGAACTCTACAATTCAGGGCTGTATGCAAAATATTATATGATTTTGTTTGAATTTGCGGCTGTTATCGTTTGCCATACAAAATACCCTTGATAAAACAAAAAACGTAGCAGGTAAACTACCCCTTTCCCTTAAACGATCTTCACCAAAAACAATAGGTCTTTAGTACTCAAGAAATCAGGGCTGTATGCAAAAATGTATTTGATTCTGTTTGAATTTGCGGCTTTTATCGTTTGCCATAGAAAATACCCTTTGAAACATAAAATGTTGCTGGTAAACTACCCCTTTCCCTTAACCGATCTTCACCAAAAACAAAAGGTCTTGAGAACTCTACAATTCAGGGCAGTATGCAAAACATTATTTGATTATGTTTGAATTTGCGGCTGTTATCGTTTGCCATAGGAAATACCCTTGTTAAAACATAAAACGTTGCAGGTAAACTACCCCTTGCCCTTAACCGATCTTTACTAAAATCAACAGATCTTGAGAACTCTACAATTCAGGGATGTATGCGAAACATTATTTGATTCTGTTTGAATTTGCGGCTGTTATCGTTTGCCAAACAAACAAAATTACCCTTGATAAAAAAAAAACCATTGCTGGTAAACTACCCCTTTCCCTCAACCGATCTTCACCAAAAACAATAGGTCGCGAGTACTCTACAAGTCAGGGCTGTATGCAAAAAATTATTTGATTCTGTTTGAATTTGCGGCTGTTATCGTTTGCCATAGAAAAAAATCTACAGACACACAGACAGACACACACACACAGACACTTTTCGAAAAATGATTTTTTTTCATGTTTTGAGTGTAGTACAATCATATTCTGCAATAATCTCGAACACGATTTTTTTTGCCATCACCATACTTCCATTTCCTTAAGGAACATGGAAGTAAAATGACTATTTTCATGTTTTGAAGGTAGTACAATCAGAATCTGCAATAATCTCGACCATGATTTTTTTTTTGCCATCACCATACTTCCATTTCCTTATGGAACATGGAAGTAAAAAACACATACCCCCGGAAGAAAAAACAGGAATATATAAACTACTATGCAATGATTGCAATAGTTTCTACATTGGACAAACTGGAGAAGCTTCCTTATGCGTTTTCGAGAACATATACCAAAAACAAGTAATATTAACAGCATTAAATCTAACTACGCCCGACACCTAACTTCACATATTCACAACTATACGGACTTCAATTCCAATTTAATTCCATTACATGTATGTAAGAAGGGTCGGTTCATGAATGCCTTGGAGGAGTTCGAAATTTATAGTGCATACGCCAACCCAAGCAGTCGCAATTGTGTGTTGAATGATCAACTAAACTTTGCTTCAAACCATTTGTATGATACGGCCTTGAAACTGCTTGCCGGTACGAAGATAAAGTAGCCACCGCTCAGTGGCAAATTGAACGTGAACGGGTGTGCACCCTACTTCCGCATGCTGTTCATATGCAAAAATTTTTGACTTTTTGTATTATGTAACGACCTCGGTAAGAGTGATACTTTTATCTTAATTTATATCTGATGATGGATCATAAGCTCTGAAACGCGTAATAGAAAAATTATAAGAAGTCACAAGGCGGACAATTTAAGGTAATTTAGTTATTAAGAAATAATTGTTTATATGATATATTTAAAATTAAACAAATGTCATGTATAGTATTTTATTGGTTATAAAATGGTCTATACAGTTTAGTTTGGACACGTTTTACTTGATACGTAGAATTCCTTTAACTCGGCATGACATCACTCGCTCCGCCGCTGCTACGATTTCTCTATACTGATCGCCGCTCTGCTCTCTCCCTCTCTCTCTCTGTTCTGGGGTTCGTCGAACAACTGATAATACTAATTCAGATTTCACACACAAATTGTCACTTTCCGAAACGTTCGTTTTATCGCTCGGAATTGATTATTATTAATATTTGCTCTTTATTAATTACTGATTCTGAGGGTGATGCTGAGTGATAATTATAAAAGTGGTGTATAATGCTTACACCTTCTGGATATTCTTGACATGTCCTGCCTTATTCTTAATAAGGTTTTACCCCGGTAGATAAATCTCCCTAAGTGGAAAATCTTCCATTAACCCGTACTAGCGCTTAATATAATATACTATGTGGTTCACCCGCTTGGTTCTAGTCGAACAACTCAAAAAGAGTCCTAAGACTTAAAGAGTTACTTTAGATTAACCAGTTCGAACAAGAAAAACTCTTGACGAAGAGCACACGTTCACTAAGCAACGGGTTCCGATGAACTGCCCCGAAGTACACATGACAATGGATGGATCTGACTGAAATTAGGGGATTCTGATTGGTCAATCGACTGTCTACGTGGTAGATTTGACAAAAGATAGACAGGTTGCAGGCGAATCTTTGTAAAAGTCTGCGAGAGCCTGCATAGATTTTATCTAGAAATTGTATTACTCTTCAATTGATAACCATGAAAAGTTGAGTTTCCAATTACTAAAAAAACCACATTAAAAAAATAGCTGAGAACAACAGGAGTATATAGAAAATGTAGCTATTTTCATACATAATTCACTGTCCAAATCTCACGCCGATACAATAACTAACGCGGAAGATATAACAACGAAGGTTCACCACACGCGAATGCGCGCACTTATTCACAAACAAAGTACATGACATTATAGAACAAAAATTTACAAAGAATTTGGTATAACACAAGTCCTTATCCATCACTACATACAAAACTTATAGCTAATTGACAAAAATTGCATAAATCAATTTAATGTCCATCATCCATGCTCTGACATTCTTATTCATAGATCACCATCCTGTGTTTTGTTGCAGGATTAACCCCACAACGTATAAAAAAAATTTGTTTACATAAAAATACAATTTTTTTTCCATATCCTAAATAAATAAAACATCATTCTTCCAATAATAATCATAATAATAACATAATAAATCCAAATCAAAATAAATAAATAAACTTCTTTCAAACAAAACATTCCTCCAATGTCACTTTGACAGTAATAATACAAACAAATACACGTGGTTGAATCTGACCTATTCTCTCAAACATAGATAAGTATCAACACTTCTGACGTCATTTTCAAACTGAAAGTATACTCGTTCATCCAAATCATTAGTCTAACATCTCATCTAATATTCTTTAATTTACACTCATATTTCACATACATTTCTTAGAAGATTCATACCACCTATACCCTGGCATATTAGGTACAATTATCTCTAACATAATACTTTCTTAGGGATGATGCGTGGAATTTCCCTATCACACGGTTAGTACAAGGGTTGGTTACAATATAGGTGCTTTACCATCTTGCTCAGATAAAATATATACGCCATTATACAACCTAAAGAATTTGGCTGCGGTGTTACCTCCCTGTGACCTACATTCAAAGCCCTCAGGAGTACCCTCACGCCAATTTTAAAGGTTACCAGCTTGTGGTCTGCATTAAATTTTTCTGTCCGTTCTTCGGTACATTTCTTAATGCATCTCCTGGCTTTTATGCGTTTCACCTCACTCAGAATAGGTAAATTTTGCGTTGCAATCCTCCTGATGCTCCCATCCCAGACACGCTTGGGCATTTCTCCAGTTTGCAACTCGTTAGGCGTCAATCCTGTCGTGTCATTGTAATTCCCGTTGATGGATGCCTCGAAAAACTCGAGGTAATCCGGCCATCTACTTTGGTTGGTATTACAATAAGTATGGAACAGTCGGCCTAACTCTCTGTTGACCCTTTCAGCGAGGTTGCCCTGCGGTCTCCGGATCGCTGTTAACATAGTCTGGATATTGTGCTTTTCCAATTCGGATTTCTACTTACTATTGGTGAACTGTTTACCCTGGTCAGATCAAATTTTTTTAACGTGACCATATTTAGGGATGTATTTGTTTACGATGACATTTAATATGGCCACCGTGGTGGGTCGTCCTATAGCATAAAGACTTACATGTTTAGAGAACGCATCCGTGCACACCACCAGATTCCTCATACCCCTCGATGCACGCAGTAGTGGACCTAAAAAATCAATACATAATAACTCATTTTTGTTTTTAGTGATAATATTGCCCATTTCTACATACGTATGTTGATTCGGGTACTTTGGAGTTTGGCATATGTGGCAGGTATGCAAAATAGATTTAACTTTCCTAGCCATATTTAACCACACAAAGTCTTCTCGCATTGCTAAATAGCATGTATACGCTCCCGTGTGCGCCAGACTCTCGTGACACGCCCAAGTTAAATCTTCCACTAGTTCATCCGGTACCATTATCTTCCACTGCCCATCTTGTATAACACATCCTTGTCTATTTTATACTTTGGGTTGTCCTGAACTCTTAGGTCATCGCTGATTTTCTTTAATTTAGTATCCCACTGTTGCTCAATGTTTATATTTTTTAACCTAGTTTTTAATGCGTTGGGTAATATATATTTAATTGCCAAGATCTTTAAAACTGATTCGTGTTTGCTTAATATAGCATTCAATCGTTTCTCTTGATCAGCTGTATGTTTACTGCTGGTAAACTGTCCGCTACTCGTTATCTTATCTACGAGATTACCAACTGGCTTTTGTATGTCAGTAGACCTACATTGCTCTGCCTGGTTCAATTCGCTGTCCACCTGTCCCAATCTAACAGTGTATAGTTTATTTCGAAGTGTGCATGTAACTTTTTTGTTACTGAAATCGATGTGGCATGTATTTTCCTTAAAGTGTCAGTGCCCAAAATAACATCATATACTACATTTTTAACTATAAGGACTGTCACTTCAATTTCTATGCCTTGTATAATTATTGACATAAGTGCTTGTTTACAAATAATTTGTGTATCACCAGTCGCCGTAGTAACCATAGTATTATTTACAGGTAAGATAGGTGTTTTCTTAAATTGGTACTTATGGGTGTTAATCAATTTTTCATTAATTAATGACACTTGCGCACCACTATCGAGTAAAACATTACCAACACAACCATTGATTCTCTCTCTCACAACAATGTCATTATTGTCCTCAATTCTATTATTTTCCACATATTCATCAACACAATTATTACATATTAATTCATTCCTAACATCAACAGGGTATAAGTCAGAAGCAATGTATACATTACTATCACTATTATTGCTAACATATGATTTCTGATACTGCCGTCTGTTATTGTATGTTTTATTCTTATTTTTATTTATATTATTAATTTTATTGCACTCTTCATTGATTTTTGGCTGCTCTTCATTTGCATTGGTCTTGGTAATTGCCGATACTTTGCTTTGATTGAATCTTTGAAATCTTGGTTTATTTTTAAACTGTTGTTGTTGTTGTTGTGGTGGGTGAAATTGTTTACGTGATTGCTCACTATTACTATTATTACTTGGGTTATCCATATTATCCCATTTAGTCAATAACAAGAGTAGTTCCTCTAAGTATTTAACCCCTTGTGTAATAACTGCGATTTTAATTCTGTGTCCAAAATGGTGAGCTAACTTACTTACCATTTCTGCTTCTGTCACTTCAGGTTCCACATACTTGGCTCGAGATATCAGCTGGATTAAATAGTTTTCTTTTGAACCTTTCAAACTCGAAAATTTTCCAAATTCCAGCTGTACCCGGATCTTTTTTTTGTATCTTGCTGTTCCAGTATCTAGCCCTAAAATGCCGCACCAGATTTTCATACGTACATACTTTGTCCTGTATGACGGTGAACCATTCAGCAGCGGTACCTTTTAACCTTCTCACCACCCAGTTTATTTTGTCCATTTCGCTAAGGTGGTCATTTACCGCGTCCATATCTCTCTCGCAGATTTGAGGAAGTGGAGGGGATTTTCTGTCTCTCTGCCATAGAATTTTAATTGCGAATTGGGATCATCAAAATTTTTATAAATATATGTGGTCTGGTTCGCTGGTGTCGAGGTACTCTGGAGTCGGGTCAGCTGTTGTTTTAACTCCTGTATCTGCTGTTCCTGCTCAGCTACCAGTTCATTTACCGTCAATGTATGGTTTATCATTCTTTCTTCTATGGCATTGATCTTAGCTTCACAGTCGCTAAGACGTGAATTATTAGCTTCTAGTGCTAGCTCAATGTTAGTATGAATTAACTCAACTTTCTCTCCGATACACTTTTCTGTCGACTCTAAAAGTTGTTTATTTTGCTTAGCTTGATCATGCACAGTGGTATAAATTCTCTTATTCTTGTCATGTAGCGACTTATTGTTTTATTGCTTCCTCTTTATTGCTCTATTTTCTTCTGACATTTTCTGCATATTGGCTAATAATTCAGTTAACGTATTTTGTAATTCAAGTGATTCAGCCATATTTATAGTTATTTTATATATTCTAACAAATATTATAGTCCTTATTTAACGTAAACGGCACTATTATTAACTCTTATTATTATAGTATTAATGTTCAGTTTAAATGTTGTATAACGTCACAGTCTAGTATCGTAATCAAATGTTCACAAAACTTAATCTAATACAGACACAAATAATAATTCAAACCTCCAAATAAACTAAATTAATAATACTGTTCAAATATCTGCTTACAGAGAATATTCAACAAATTATATACACTCCCTGCTTACAAATAGAACACACACAAAATAGTCCAAATGAATCTAGTCTTTACACAATTAAATATATACTATTAATAAATTACAATAAAATCGTGCCACACTTGACGGGCACCAAATATCTCTATGCAACGATACAATTAAATATTTTCGCATAGGATAGTTTTGTGTATATAAATTATGCACAAGTCTATATTGGAGGTGTAGAAAAATTATTTATTTATCACACAAAGAAATAATTGTTTATATGATATATTTAAAATTAAACAAATGTCACGTATAGTATTTTATTGGTTATACAAGAGTCTATATAGTTCAGTTTGGATATGTTTTACTTGATACGTAGAATTCCTTTAACTCGGCGTAACGTCACTTGCTCCGCCGCTGCTACAATTTCTCTGTACTGATCACCGCTGCTCTCTCACTCTCTCGCTGTTCTGGGATTCGCCAAACAACTGATAACACTAATTCAGATTTCACATACAAATTGTCACTTTCCGAATCGTTCGTTTTATCGCTCGGAATTGATTATTATTAATATTTGCTCTTTATTAATTACTGATTCTGAGGGTGATACTGAGTGATAATCATAAAAGTGGTGTATAATGCTTACACCTTCTGGATATTCTTGACATGTCCTGCCTTATTCTTAATAAGGATTTACCCAGGTAGATAAATCTCCCTAAGCGGAAAATCTTCCATTAACCCGTACTAGCGCTTAATATAATATACTATGTGGTTCACCCGCTTGGTTCTAGTCAAACAACTTGAAAAGAGTCCCAAGACTTAGATTTACTTTAGATTAACCAGTTCGAACAAGAAAAACTCTTGATGAAGAGCACACGTTCACTAAGCAACGGCTTCCGATGAACTGCCCCGAAGTACACATGACAACGGACGGATCTGACTGAAATTAGGGGATTCTGATTGGTCAATCGACTGTCTACATGGTAGATTTGACAAAAGATAGACGCGTTGCAGGCGAATCTTTGTGTAACTCTGTGAGAGCCTGCATAGATTTTATCTACAAATTTTATTACTCTTCAATTGATAAGCATGAAAAGTTGAGTTTTCAATTACTAAAAAACCACATTTAAAAAGTAGCTGAGAACAACAGAGTATATAGAAAATGTAGCTATTTTCATACATAATTCACTGTCCAAATCTCACGCCGATAGGATGACTAACGCGGAGGATATAACAACGAAGGTTCACCACACGCGAACACGCGCACATATTCACAAACAAAGTACATGACATTATAGAACAAAAATTTACAAAGAATTTGTTATAACACAAGTCCTTATCCATCACTACATACAAAACTTATAGCTAATTGACAAAAATTGCATAAATCAATTTAATGTCCGTCATCCATGCTCTGATATTCTTATTCATAATCATCCTGTGTTTTGTTGCAATATATATTGCTACGACAGCATAGAACAATCTACGCGTTTATCGAATGCGCCAGAAAGATCTCGACGTAAGCGTGTGGTGTACGTGCTACTAGACGCATTTTGCGAGAATTTTCTCGACTGTGCCGGCCTTCGCTCGGGCGCTCGGACTGTGTCAAGGCCGTATCAATTACGTAGTTCGCGAGAGATAAGACGCAGTTTGGAAGCTTCTGGTGTGTGAGCGTAACTATAAATACATCGCGTCGCGGCCTTAGTTTTCAGTTCAATGCGAGATTTTTGACTGTGCGGTTCGAGAGTATTAGTGCGATATATTTACAGAGCGGTTCGGGTTATTACTGTGTACGTGCAAGTAGTTATTAGTGAAGTGTTGCGTTTTATATTCGGACGGTATAATTGTAATACAGTTGAGTTTTAATATTAGTGGACATTTTATTGCATATGAACAATTTTCATTTGATTTGTTGTAGACACTGTGTTGTTAATTACAAACTGTTTTACTATAACAATTAAAGGTGTGATTAGTGACTTGATTGGTGCCTTGTAATTATTTTGTTTCCACTGTACCTACGACGATCGAGTAGACCGTCGTAACAGTGGTGTCAGAAGTGGGATAGAACGGTTAACAGTGGAAACAGTGTACTTTGTACAAGACGAGTGTGATTCGTAATTAATCGGTAAGTAAGGATCCCAGTCAGATGATGGAAACTTTACAAACACTGCTGCGGCAGACACAGGAAGAAGCAGAGAAACGACAGGATGAGAAAGCGGAAGAAGCAGAAAAACGACAGGATGAAAAACGCAGGCAGGAGGCAGAGGAACGTAAGCAGGAGGCAGAGGAACGTAAACGTGAAGCAGGTGACATCAAAGCATTAATTCATGAACAAAAGCAGATGCAAGAACATACTACCGCAGAATTGGGTCTCCTACGTGGTGACGTAGGTGAATTACGAGGTGAGCTCAACAATCAGATTACCAGAATATCTGACGTAGAAGAATCCATGTCAAATAAAATAGCTAAAGTAGAAAAATCTGTCTTGACTGTGGAAGAAGATATGTCAACAAAAATATCTGCAGTAGAATACTCAATGGCAAACATAAGAGAACAAATTAAAATTGAAGTTGAACAGTGCATGAAGATTCAACCAAAACAAATTTCTGAACAGACTGTACCAGTGATCAAGACAGAAAAATACACAGAAAATAAGTTAACAGAAAAAGTCACTTTGCCTGCAGTAGGGACAGTTCATGTCAAAGCTCCAACCTTTGACGGAAGCACTCACTGGGCAACGTACCTCCGCCAATTTGAAGCTGCTGCATGCGCAAATAATTGGACAGAAAAAGACAAGGCTGTTTCACTTGTTCTTGCGTTAAAAGGATCCGCGGTAGAACTACTACAGAAAGTGCCACCTGACAGCCAGAACACCTATGCCGAGTTGATAAAAGCTCTGGAATTACGGTATGGTGATAAACATTTGCGAGATGTGTACTGCACCCAGTTGAGAGCAAGGCGACAGCATTCCGGGGAAAGTCTTCAAGAGTTTGAAGCAAGTATCGACAGACTAATTAGACTGGCCTATCCTGAAGCGCCAGATTTTCGAACGCGTTTTGCG
Source organism: Magicicada septendecula (assembly GCA_034769895.1). NCBI lineage: Eukaryota > Metazoa > Arthropoda > Insecta > Hemiptera > Cicadidae > Magicicada > Magicicada septendecula. Next base: position 824,782,675 of record CM068368.1, read on the forward strand.
ATGCAGACATTCACTGCCGGTGTCCGAGATAACGAACTACAGCAAGTGTTACGAATGGCAAGACACCAGAACAGTGCGGACGCCCTGGTACATGCTTTGCAATTTGAGGCCGCCAAATCAGCGTCTGGTTGGACAAGTCATAAAGTGCGCGAGCTAAAAGATCGCGACGGCACAGACGATGAGGAAGAAGAACAAGGAACAGAGACTCGACGGTCGGCGCCACAGAATAAAATAAGAAAGGATGGAAGACCGAAGTGTTATCGATGTGGGAAACCTGGACATCTACAACGAGATTGTCGGGTTAGAATTCAGCAGCAGGGAAACGAGCAACAGTCGGTGCAACGGGGCGTGTGCTGACTAACTGGAGGAACGAAGCCCCTAGAGAATACGCAATTTCTACGCTTCAGAAAAACACCGGGAGCTTGGTAGTTACCGGATTTGTTCAAGAAAGGCCAACCTCGATTACAGTTGACACAGGCGCAACAGTTTCTATTGTGCGCCCCGACGTGGTGAAAGATCTCAAGCCAATCTGGTGCTCTTGCAGCTTGCGAACAGCTACTGGACAGCCTGAAAAAGTGTATGGAAAAGTGGAGATACACCTACGCCTCGGTAGACTTGAGTTTAATCATCAAGTACTTGTTGCAGACATTGTGGATGAAGCAATTCTTGGGGTGGACGTTATGATCGCATACGGATTTATAGTCGACTTCAAAAACAATGTCTTGAGAATCGGAGGCGAAGAGGTAATGCTATCAATAATGACGACAGCAGAAAAACTGATGGACGTCATAAACCAAGTGGCCGTAACTGTTCCGCCAAACTCCGAAAAGATCATCATGGTTAGAACTGCGGTAGATACTAGGGGCAATCAGTGCTCTATATTTGAACCCCAGGTAGTCAGCACACCGGGCATACTAATTGCCAGACGTTTAGTAAAACCTGACGAAACCGGAAATGTACCTATTAGAGTGGCGAATATTTTGGATCAAGCTATCACTTTACAAAGCAATACGCTCCTAGGCAAATTGACTCCTGTGGCCTGGGTAGCCGGAATAACGCAACGAAGACCCAGTTCTTCGGATACTTCTAAATTACCAGAGGAACTGCAAGAATTATTGAACAGATCTTCTAACGACCTCTCAAGTGGTGAGGTAAAAGAACTCGGACAGTTTTTACACGAATTCAAAGATTGTTTTGCAGTTCGGGGACAGTCACTGGGAAGAACCTCTCTTGTGCAACATCGCATCAATACCGGGGACACAACACCCATACGCCAACCTCCTCGAAGGCCTCCATTATCTAAACAAGAGGAGATGTCTCGGTTAGTACAGGACATGTTGACAGAGGGGGTAATCGAACCTTCGTCAAGTGCTTGGTCTTCCCCTGTAGTGCTGGTAGCGAAGAAGGATGGTGGATTGCGTTTCTGTGTAGACTACCGGAGGTTAAATAACGTTACAAAGAAAGACTGCTATCCATTACCTCGCGTTGACGATACACTCGACATGTTGTCCGGAGCACAGTGGTTTTCCACATTGGACCTGAAGAGTGGATATTGGCAAGTGGGTCTTCATCAAGAAGACAAGGAAAAGACCGCTTTCTCGACCCCAAGTGGCTTATTCCAATTTAACGCCATGCCATTTGGACTCTGTAATGCACCGGCAACATTTGAGAGATTGATGGACCTGATACTCCGAGGCCTGACGTGGAAAACTTGCCTTGTTTACTTAGACGATGTCATAGTGATCGGGAAGACTTTCGAAGATCATTTGGAAAACCTTAAGGAAGTTCTAACTAGAATTCACGGTGCACAACTGAAGCTGAGCCCGAAGAAGTGTTCTCTATTCCAGAAGGAAGTAGAGTATTTGGGCCATCTGGTTTCGGCAGCGGGCGTTAGCATGGATCCTAATAAAGTAGACACCGTAAGAGACTGGCCAGTTCCGAAGAATAAACACGAAGTTCGGAGTTTCCTGGGGTTATGCTCATATTACCGACGTTTTGTGAAAGGCTTCGCTACTATTGCTAAACCACTACATGAGCTAACGGAAAATAAACGAAACTTCCAATGGTCGAGAGAGTGTGAACAAGCATTTAGAACGTTGAAGATAGCATTATGTTCGCAGCCAATTCTCGCTTTTCCAGCTTCCGAAGGGAAGTACATCGTAGACACAGACGCAAGCAATACTGGTCTAGGAGCAGTTTTGTCTCAAGTGCAGAACGGTGAAGAACGAGTAATAGCGTATTACAGCAAGACGCTTTCTAAACCAGAGAGAAATTATTGTGTTACAAGAAGAGAGTTGTTGGCAATTGTCAGAGCTTTGGAGCACTTCCATAAATACCTCTATGGGAGAGAGTTTTCACTACGTACCGACCATGCTGCACTTGCATGGCTCTTGAGATTTAAAAATCCGGAAGGACAGTTGGCAAGGTGGCTCGAACGTCTGCAAGAGTACAACTTCAAGGTACAACATCGGCGGGGGCGCCTACACGGTAATGCAGATGGCTTATCACGAAGACCATGCCCGGAAGACTGCCGACATTGCCACAGAAAGGAAGAACAAAACTCAAGCGAACATGTTCAAGCCATCACTGTAGATTTCCTGGCTGATGGCTGGACAACACAAGACTGTCGACAAGAACAGATGACTGGTGAAGACATTGGACCGATCTTGACAGCAAAAGAGGAAGGTCGCCGCCCGGATTGGCAAGATATCTGCCATGGTTCCGAAGTGCTGAAGGGCTACTGGGCACAATGGGAATCTCTCACCTTAGAAAACGGATTGCTGAAAAGGGCTTGGGAAAGTGCAGATGGACGAGACGTGGTCATGCAGTTGATAGTTCCCCGAAGTAAAGTGCAGTCTGTTTTGAAGGAGATGCATGATGGAACATCTGGAGGCCATCTTGGCGTTAACAAAACCCTTGACAAAATACGGAAGCGATTCTATTGGCTTCATCTTCGCCACGACGTAGAGGAATGGGTTCGGACGTGTGAAATATGTGCTGCAAGCAAGGGTCCACAAACCAGAAGCAGGGGAAAAATGAGACAGTATAACGTTGGACAACCTTTCGAGAGAATTGCCATAGACATTGCTGGACCATTCCCAGTTACTGACGATGGAAACCGGTACATCATGGTTGTAGGTGACTACTTTACTAAGTGGGTGGAAGCCTACGCAATTCCAAACCAGGAGGTTACCACTGTGGCAAAGCAGTTAGTTCACAACTTCTGTTGCCGTTATGGAGCCCCTATGGAAATCCATACGGATCAAGGGAGAAATTTCGAATCAGGAGTGTTTAAAGAATTATGCCGTCTACTCGGAATTCGAAAGACCAGGACAACGCCTCTGCATCCTCAGTCGGACGGGATGGTTGAGAGATTCAACAGGACACTTGAGCAGCATCTTTCGAAAGTTGTTGACGAGAACCAAACAGACTGGGACCAACGTATACCACTATTCCTTATGGCGTATAGATCATCAGTACATGACACAACCGGCATGACTCCAGCAAAATTGGTGTTTGGGCGGGAGATTCGTCTTCCTGGGGACTTGATGTTTGGATCACCTGGGACTCAGTCCCAAGAGCCAAAGAACTATTCCTCGCAATTAGAAAACCAACTGCGAGAAATGAATCGCTTGGTAAGAGGACGGCTCAAGATTGCCAGTGATAAAATGAAAACTCGGTATGACATTCGCAGCAATAGTGTGGGTTTCCAAGAAGGAGATCAGGTCTGGTTGTTCAATCCAAAGCGCCGTCGTGGTCGCTCACCTGAGCTTCAGTCTAACTGGGAAGGACCCTACACTGTAAAAAAAAGGGATTAACGATGTTGTTTATCGGATTCAACAGGAAGGACAGCGGAAGTTCAAGGTCGTCCATCTAGATCGCCTGGCTAAATACAAATTTAGAGACGCTTTGCCAGTTCGGGACGAACAGGCTTAAGGAGGGGGCCGTGCTACGACAGCACAGAACAATCTACGCGTTTATCGAATGCGCCAGAAAGATCTCGACGTAAGCGTGTGGTGTACGTGCTACTAGACGCATTTTGCGAGAATTTTCTAGACTGTGCCGGCCTTCGCTCGGGCGCTCGGACTGTGTCAAGGCCGTAGCAATTACGTAGTTCGCGAGAGATAAAGACACAGTTTGGAAGCTTCTGGTGTGTGAGCGTAACTATAAATACATCGCGTCGCGGCCTTAGTTTTCAGTTCAATGCGAGATTTTTGACTGTGCGGTTCGAGAGTATTAGTGCGATATATTTACAGAGCGGTTCGGGTTATTACTGTGTACGTGCAAGTAGTTATTAGTGAAGTGTTGCGATTTATATTCGGACGGTATAATTGTAATACAGTTGAGTTTTAATATTAGTGGACATTTTATTGCGTATGAACAATTTTCATTTGATTTGTTGTAGACACTGTGTTGTTAATTACAAACTGTTTTACTATAACAATTAAAGGTGTGATTAGTGACTTGATTGGTGCCTTGTAATTATTTTGTTTCCACTGTACCTACGACGATCGAGTAGACCGTCGTAACAATATATTTCTATATAGGTAACTCGAAGTTTCTTGCAGCAATTATATAATGTTGTGATGTTACTCAGTAAGTTTGTTTCTTCTGCAAGTAGTGTAAACAAACATTTTCATTTCTATACTACTTACAGAAGAAACAAACATATTAAATGACATCACAACATTATATATATTGTAGCATGACAGATTATCCACTTAATAATGAATGAAATATGATCATAAATAAATATCAATTAAAATAACTATCAAAGAAAAATCCAAATGAAAACAAATAAGTATCAAAATAAAATACAATCATAACTTGAAGAAGTAAAAATACAGAAAAAGCAACTATGTAACAAATATGTGTAATGAAAAATAAATTAAAAAACTAAAATAAAGTAAGGAAATACCCAGGTAGGATAGGAGTAAGTAAGGAAGATACCCAGAACGAACCAACGTACATGATAAAACAATATTGTAGTGAAGAAACCAAGAATGAGAATCATGAAGTAAGACATAACCCAGAACAAACCGAAATACCAAATAAACAGGAATGATTTTGAAGATACAAGATAGTAGGAAGAAGGCTACCAGAATTACCCAAAAGAGACCCAGCAAGGAGAAAACAAAAACCCCAAAAGAAATTAAATGTCACAAATGAAGGTATAACCCCCAAAACAGAAACTAATGTAAAATACATGTAAACAAAAGAGTTTAGAGGTATAAGTAAAAGTGCACCCATAAAAGTTATTTTATAATGAATAAAAACAAATCTTAAGAGTCCTCCATAAATAAATTTCTTGATAATATAAAACTATAAAACTGATTAGTGATAGTATCAAAAAATAACAGGAGACAAGTGCAAGTTATTATATTATAGTAAATAAACTTCAAGAAAGTGCATTAAATGCTTAAACTTAATAAAAGTGTACCTTTGAACAACTTTAAAGTTTTAATTTAACTTCATGAATACTATTTGATAGAATAGTATTATGAAAAGCAAAGTCTAATGTTTCTAATAAATTGCCACTCTTTATCTAATAACATTCACTGAAATGAGTAAAATAAATAGAGAGCAGGTAGTTAATAAGTAAAGTGACAAGGGATACATCCCTAAAATAAAATAAAAACAGATAAGACTGCACACAAGTAATTTTAAGAAAGATTTAAAAATGAAGGAACAGATGTGTTATGTTCCTATTAAAATAAATGAACTCTATACCTAAATGTGGGAAATAGAGAGTAATGTTCTAATATTCTAAAATGTTTATTATGTTTAATAGTTTTAATCAAGAATGCAATGTCTGAGTGTGGATACCATTCTTTTATTATAAAATGTTTATTATAAGTTACTAGAATTAATCAAGACTAAATTGTCTGAGATTAAATACCACTTTTTTAATGTCAAATAATTGTTATGAATTAATAGTTTAAATTCACTACCAAATGTTCTTGTAGTAAAGTAAGGAATTGTTAATTAACACTGTATTAGAATAGAAGGTCAGAAAGGGTATAAACAAGCTGTATTATTAAAAAACTTTGTATGTAAAACCAGATAAAATCTAGGCCAAATGGTAAATCTAAACTACATTATAATTGATGAATCAAGTCCAGTAAACTAGTTAAACTGATGAAATTTATGTAAGGTAAATCAGTCACAGAATAATATAATGTAAATTATACTTTAAGAAGATATTGTAAAAAGATAGGAAGAATTATGAGAAAAAAAGCAAATGTAATAACTGAAAATTCAGAGTGGGGAGTCATAAATTAATGAATAATAATTACAAAGATAACCATTTAATAAAATTACAAGAAATTAAGGGAAGATAAACATTTTATGTCAATCTGAGATTTAGTACAATCATAAATATAACATATAAAATGGCAAACATTTGGGGAAGGACAGGAAGTAAATTTTAAAGCCTACTTTTTCAAAATGAAAGAAATATAGCATTTTAGATAAAAAACTTTGTAAAACTCTCTTATTTGGTATCAAATCAAACAGAATGAACTAAAGAAAGAGATTATGTATTTAGTATTTCATAAAATTAAATAATAGCAAAAATATATTCAGTAATATAATGTAAATTTTCTGCATGTAGCGGAAGCCAAACAGATTTAAAACAATGTATTGCTAATATTAAATTGGCTAAGACATTTTCAGGAGACGAAGGAAATGAGAACAGTTAATTATTGGACCTTGTCGAGTACACTTGAACGAGATTTTTGCTTATATTAACCTATACAGCAGACAAATATGGCGATCGGTCTGTAAGCCTAGTCTACAGTGAAAAATCTTAATTTTCTAAAAATTGAACTTAAACCTTAAACTCGTGAGAACAATTAATACCACAATTAAACTAAAGTAATACGGAACAGTAAAGGAGTGAAATAATAAATTAAACCTATAAAACAAATAATTATTAATAACGAGACGAATAGTGCGAGTTTCGACCTAATTGACCGAAGTGAATTTAAACATTAGCACACACATTTTATCGAAGTGAACCACAAAACACTTAACCAGGACCACTCCACTAACATCAGAAGGAATAATCACAACTGCGGAGACGAGGAAACTTTGAAGGGACAACATTTATTGGAAGAAATTTTCGTCGAGCTGACTTCATTAAAACAGGAGCAGTACGGAAGCCGCCATCTTGACTCCCACAATTCAAAGCGAGCTTTGCCTATACGATCGTCCAGCCTTCAATGGTTCGAAATTTAATCTTTAATAAACATTATATATTAAATAATAACGTTGTAATTTTTAATTATTAAGCTTTTTACATGTAAGTGTTATACTTTCCTGACCTTACCCTTCTCTGACTATATAAAATAACCGTTCAAAGAACCTAATAATTAATATAAAATACAGATGTAAAAATTAATCGACGGCCCTGGGAAACGAGTCGATACTACTGTTGAATAATCGATTAACACTCGATACATTATACAAATTGTTAATAAATCTAAAAATTCTGCAAATTGGTTTCTATTTATTTATAAATTTAATAAATAGAATTAAAAATAAAATAAATTTGAGATCACGGACTATCCGAAAGGCGGCTTTTACCAAAGTGGAAGGCGAATACCTAGTTAAGTAGAAGAACCGTCTATCGATTAGTGCTGGCGATAACACAATTAACTCAGAAATTAATTCTAAAACTCAAAGTGATACAGTACACTGGAAAATAAATAAAAGAGTTAAATTTTTACACGTATCAATTACGAAATTTATTTACTAAATACTGAAACAACAAAAACAATATTTTACAAAAACACCAAAATTTTTTATTTTGGTAAACATAAATTTTTATTTTTAAACAGAAATTTTTATTTTCTTACAAAATTGGCGTCCAAGTAAGGGGCTTCAATTAGTGATTGATAGGCTACTTTTTGCCCAATTCCTAATTCAAGCTTGGCAGCGGTTATCCAGTTAGAGGAGTAAGAAAAATGCAACGTCGAGCGACATCGAAGAAAAGGGCGGCGGAGGCCGAAAAGGAAATTAATATGGAGGACAAGGAGGCAATGTCGGTGGAAGATGTGGAAATGTTATTACCCCCAGCGGAACCGAAACAACCCGTACTACCAGAGATACAACCTGAGATACCAACGCAAACAGGGGAGGTCAATCTCCAGGAGAAGGAGGTAGAGAAATCCAAGACCACTGGAGATACGAAGATAGATAAGATGATGGAAATGCTCCTACAAATGAGTCAGAGAATGGAGGAAAGCAACCAATCCATGAAGGAAGAATTAAGCAAGAAGATGGAGGAAAACAGCAAGAAGAGGAGGAAAAAATGGATTCTACAAAAGAAGAATCGAGTAAGGAAAGGAAGGTAGACAACCAATCCTTAAATAAGAAGTTGGAAGATTTGAAGGAGAACAACCAGTCTTTGAAGGAAGAATTCAAATCAACCAAGGAAGAATTGATTGATAAAATAGAAAATACTAATAAGCGAATTGAAGAAAACAGTAAGAAGATGGAAGAGAAGATGGAGGAAAATAGTAAGAAGATTGAAAGCGACAACCTCCAATTAAAGGAAGAATTAAGGGAAAATAACAAGAAAATGGAAGAGAAGATGGGGGAGAAATTGGAAGAATTGAGAGAGGATAACCAACTATTAAGAGAAGAATTAAGGGAGGTTAACCAGGAAAATTTGGACAAGTTAGATGAAAGGATGGAGTTGTTAAAAGAAGAGATGAGCAAGGAAATCAACGATAATAAGGAATACACAAACAAGAAAATAGACGAAGAAACCATAGTAATAAAACAACAGATCAGGGAAGTTGACGAAAGATGTAACCAGACTGAGCGGGAAGTACAGGAATTCAAGGAAGTGGTAAACACCAAAATAACCAATGTTGAAGAAACCAACAGAACCAAATTGGAAGAAAACCGGAAGGAAACTCAGGAAGAATTAGGGAAGGTACGGAACCAAGTTACGGAAAGATGTGACGGTATAGAGGTGGTGATGACGAATATCACCGGTCAAGTGCGGCAGAGCCAGGAAGAGATGGAGGTAATTAGAAACAGACCAACTAACTTCACGAATATCCCCATAAACGAGAATCGGGAATGGCTGAACTTCCGCCAATATAAAAGGAAGCCGATGGAGTTTTTGGTCCGAATCGAGGAATACTTTGCCAAACATAGGGGCAATAGGTGGGTTAATAACCAGGAACTGTTGGACGAATCATTCCGGGAGACGATGGCGAACCGAAGTGAGATCGATGACTACCAGCAATTCAAAAACTTGTTCAAGGCAAAGTACTGGTCGGAGACCACCCAGAACTTAATACGGGACAACATCTGTCATGGCCGATACAAAACACAAATGGGTAACACTATGACCGCATACTTCCTCGGGAAGGTATGTCTGGCGAAGCATTTGGAACCGGCCTTACCAGAAGAATGCCTCGTAAACAAGCTATCGTACCATTACGATGAAGAAGTAATAAGAGCAAGGAGGGGTAGCCAAATAAAAACGATACAGGCGATGACTGAACTGTTGGAGAACTACGAGAATGAGGAGTACTATCGGCAAAGCAGAAGGAGGAATGATCGGCCGGAAATCAGAAATAATCCATACCCGAACAACGGTAATAACCATAACAGCAATGGATACCAAGGGAACCGATATAATTCCAATTATAATACCAACAATAATAATAATAACGGTCCTATTAACCAAATTGCAAATAGGAATAATAACGGTTACCAAGGTAATCGAAATAATTATTACCCGAATCCAAATATTAATAGTCAGAGAAACCCAAACCATAATAATACCGAACGGTATTATAATAATAATAGGGGTTACCCACCAAACAATAACAATAATAACAACAGGTTTTCCCGGCCCAGGGTAAATTTTATACGAGCCGAAGGAAACAGCCAACGAAGATACACCCATCAGAGGCGTAACAGTTTCCATGAATATGAGGATCGGCGGAGAAGCAGAGAACATGATAGTTCGAGGTACAATCCGCCTAGACGAAGTACCAGTCTAGATGATCCAGAACGGAACCCAAACCGAGAACAACTATTTGAACATCACACGGAGCGGCAAGAACCCACTCAAGGTTTCCCGACTGACGCCTCGGTCAGTCCTAACCTTAATAACAATGAAAATGAGAATTTAAACGGGAGGAGGCAGTGATGAATTATCATGACCCTTCACTGCTCCTATCTCCTGGGTATCAACAAGAGTTGCAAAGAGCGACTAACTCTAATAATATTACAATCATTAGTTGCAACTACTTAAAAAATATTAGGAACGAACTATTGGAGGAGGACGACACTCGCCTCAATAGTCTAAACAATGAAATAATTTATATAAACGCGGAAGTGGAAGGAGTCTTCGCCCAATTAATGATCGATACAGGTGCGAATGTATCTATAATTAACACAACTGAATTGGAGAGAATCCAAAAGGAATGTGGTCAAATATTGCCGACTTTACCGATAAATAACATTGTATTAATAGGTGCCACTGGTCGCCAAAACAAAACGATCAGAAGGCAAGTATCAGTAAACGTGGTTAGCAAGGGTATAGCTATAAACATGGTATTCTTAATTGCGACAGGATTGCCCTTTAATATATTGGTGGGTGCGATATGCTAAGGAGGAACTCTGCTATCATCGATTTACGCACAGAAAAGGTATCGCTGTTTGCAGGAGGGTTGACCTGGACGGCTGATTTAGTAAGTAGCGAGACAGTACTGCCCAGCAGTATCCACCAACAAATTCGAAACATAAACTATATTGAGAATAACTCCATCATTAACCCCATAATATACGATAACACGGACGAGGATTTATGGTCCCAAAAGATACAGGAAATAAGGGATTTCTGGGGCGGAATCACAAGGGAGAAATTGCCCATACACCAAGCGAATCAGTTAATAAGAATATACGAAAAGTACCGCTCAGTATTTTCAGACGAACCCGGTAAGGTAAAAAATTACCAATGTACACTTCAATTTAGAGAAACAGTAGAGTTTAACCAAAAATCATACCCCATTGCGCATTCACGAAAAGAGGCTGTAAGAGCAGAAATAAATAAAATAATTAACAGTGACACCATAGAGAGTAGCCAATCTCCATTCACCAGCCCTATCGTGGCTATTCCTAAGAAAAACGGCCAAGTCCGGCTTTGCTTGGATGCGCGCGAAATAAACAAAATGATAATCAATGACAGAACATCGCCCGGGGAGGTAGAAGAAATCTTGAAACAATTCCACGGTACCAAGTACTTTAGTACCCGGGACACGGTATGCGGTTACTGGCAGGTGGAATTACACCCAGAGTCGTCAGTATCTGGCATTCATATTCGAGGGGCGCAATTACCAATTCAAGAGATTGCCCTTCGGACTCGTGAATTCAGTTGCCATCTTTGTGACCTGCATGGACCAGATACTTGGACAGGAAGCACTTCAGTTTACCACCGTGTATGTAGATGATCTACTGATTACCTCAGAAACTTGGGAGGAACACTGCTACCGCGTGGAACACGTACTTGAGAAGTTTTCTGTAAATAACATCATGCTTAAATTAGAAAAATCCAAGTTCATTGCAAGAGAAGTTCAGTTCTTGGGTTTTAACTTGGATGACAGAGGAATCTCACCGTCTGCAGAAAAGGTGGAAGCGATCCAGAAATTCCCTGCACCCAAGAATAAAAAGCAATTACAGTCATTCCTGGGACTCTGTAATTATTACCGCAAGTTCCAGGAACAATATTCGGAATTAACCGCAAGGTTTCAACCACAATTATCATCTAAAAACAAATGGATCTGGGGTCAAGAGCAGGACGTGATTTTCCAACTTATTAAGGACAAATTTCTGGAAATAATAATACTTCGCCACCCAAATTTTAAACTACCTTTTTTCTTGAACTGCGATGCCAGCAACATCAGCCTAGGAACGACGCTGTATCAAGAAGATGAGAAAGGTCAACATCAAGTGATTAGCTTTGCGAGTAGATCTTTAAACCAGTGCAAAAGGAACTACACTGTAACTGAAAAGGAATTGCTGAGTGTAGTATTCGTTTGTGGTAAATTCTGCACCTACATCCTGGGTTACCCAGTTACTGTCCGAACAGACCATAAATCAATATTGTTCCTAAAAAGATGCAAATTGAATCATGGCAGACTGACCAGGTGGATACTTGCCCTGCAAGAGTACAACCTACAATGGGAATACATCCCGGGAAAAAAGAATGTGGTAGCAGACGTGTTAACGTGGAAGAGCAAACATTCAAGGAAGAGAAAGCGTACTCAAAATCTACCACATTATTAGCACCAGAGCCGATCTAGCCACATTATTAACGAACCTTAGCACCCACCAACAAGCGGACCCGAAATTGAAAAATATAAAAACTCGATTGGAAGAAGGGGACGAAACCGTCGCTCAATATTATCAAATAAATAAAGAAATCTTATTCATTAAAACATCATTAAAGCAGGAGACTTGGAAGGTGGTTATTCCAACCCATATTGAAAAAGAGATAATCATAAATTATCATATACGATATGGGCATATGGGTGCCTTAAAGGTGATTAAGGCTCTGGAGGAGAGCTGCCGCATAAAAAACATAAACCAGAAGGTCCGGATGTATATCAAATGTTGTCATATATGTCAACTGGTAAAATCAAACAACGAAAAGAAGGAAGGCATTATGATTCCTATAACATCCCAGGCGAAATTGGAGAAAGTATTCTTAGACATCTGCGGACCATTTCCCCGTAGTGGCGGTCGACACCGATACAAATACCTGATAATCGTAATGGACCATTTCACTAAGTTTATTAAGCTATACCCAGCTAATCGGGCAACTACTAGGAAAATTCTGGGAATAATAACGGAACAGTATATCCCAAACATAGGGAGACCATCTTCGATCATCACGGACCATGGAACCCAGTTTAAGGGGAGAAAATGGCGGGTACCCTATTATCAATGGGTGTTCGAACGTACAAAACATCGGTCTACCACCCGAGCAGTAATATGGCAGAGAGGGTGTTAAAAGAAGTGGGGAGGATATTAAGAACTTATTGTCACCATCAACAGAAAAAATGGCAAGAATATCTATCAGCCACGGAGGAATTCCTCAACTTGGCATACCATCCAGCCACAGGAACTACCCCATACTCCGCCATGTACGAGAAACCACCCCCATGAGATCGAAGAAATCCTAGAGTTCCCTATGAATAACGTTTATAAGTTCGACAAAGTAAAATTTTACAACAAAGTGGCCGAAGACCAGGAGAAGCGGCAAGACAAGTATCAAAAGGCTAGTGGTAAAATAATAACTTATAAAATTGGAGAAAAAATACTATTGAGAAATCGTGAACTACCCAGCACGATAGACGGAATAATGAAAAAGTTATTGTTACTGTACACAGGACCATATATAGTCTCCAAAATAAAGAACAATAATACGTATGAAATAAAGGAGATGGGTTCAGAGAGAATCAAAGGCGTATATAACCAGGCTTCCATAAAAAAATATTATGAGGAGTGAATTTTGAATTAAAACAAACAAATAAATTTAAAATTATAGTAAGATCAACTTGCTACCAATTATTTATGAAAACATTATGGAATTAAAGAAAAGAATTTTGGAATTAAATCAAATAAATTCTAAAATGAAAGTAAGAACAACTTACTACCAATTATTTATGAAAACATTATGGAATTAAAGAAAAGAATTTGAATTTATATAAATCAAATAAATTCTAAAATGAAAGTAAGAACAGCTTACTACCAATTATTTATGAAAACATTATGGAATTAAAGAAAAGAATTTGGAAGTTAAATAAAATCAAATAAATTCTAAAATGAAAGTAAGAACAACTTACTACCAATTATTTATGAAAACATTATGGAATTAAAGAAAAGAATTTGGGAGTTAAATAAAACAAACAAATTCTAAAATATAGTAAGATCAACTTACTACCAATTATATATGAAACTAATTATGGAATTAAAGAAAAGGATGTGGAAGTTAAATAAAACAAACAAATAATAAAATATAGATAAGAGCAACTTGCCACAACTATTTATGAAATAATTTTGAAGAGAATGAAAAGGAAGTAAGAACCACTGATACAATTAAAGGGAATAAACTTATGTTGGAATAAAAATAATAAAACCTTTACGCAAAACAAGGAGAAACAATGACCACATAAATATTATAATTATAGAATTCATTTGGATAAAAAACAAGAGCGAAATAATTTTTTTTTAAAAGAAAAAAAAAATATAGATATAAATCAATAATATAACTATGATCATAAAATAAATGTCAATTATAATAAAGACAATTAGAAGAATAATTGCAAGAACATGAAACTAGTGGAACAATTCATGAGAACTAAGAAAAAACCAAAATATCATAAAATATATGCTACCAATGACCAGAAGCAGATTGTGATAACAACAAAGGAATAACACAGAATTCACACAAAAAAATTTATACTTAATAACTAGTGATAATTATATTAATAAAAGAGCTTCCCACCATAATAAGAAATAAGATATCAGTAGAGCTAACAAGTCAGAAGAATAACTGAGATAGAAATATTAACAAATCTGAGCAAATACGAAGTGAGGTATCCAAAGATATTTTTTAATAGTCGTAAAATAGACTATTCTTATCTAATTTTTATTAATGACTGTCTGTAGATAATTCCAGCAGCATTATGTTTTGAGCAGAGATGAATTTCCTCTGATCTGAAGTGCCTCTCTGAACTGCCCCAGCTCACGTATTAGGGAATGAATATCCCAAGGATAAAACACTAAGTTAAGAAAAAACAAAAATAAATAATAATAAACCTCAGATGACTATTACTATCAAGGAAAATCAATTTAAGAATAAAATATATGTAAGCTCAAATATGAAGAAGCAAAGATAGAAATGGAAAGGAAGTCAAGAATTATAATATATAATAAGTATCATAAGCAATTATTTCAGACAAACTCAAAGTATGGTCTGAACTAATCACTTCTGGAGGAGAGCAATCTGTAGCATGACAGATTATCCACTTAATAATGAATGAAATATGATCATAAATAAATATCAATTAAAATAACTATCAAAGAAAAATCCAAATGAAAACAAATAAGTATCAAAATAAAATACAATCATAACTTGAAGAAGTAAAAATACAGAAAAAGCAACTATGTAACAAATATGTGTAATGAAAAATAAATTAAAAAACTAAAATAAAGTAAGGAAATACCCAGGTAGGATAGGAGTAAGTAAGGAAGATACCCAGAACGAACCAACGTACATGATAAAACAATATTGTAGTGAAGAAACCAAGAATGAGAATCATGAAGTAAGGCATAACCCAGAACAAACCGAAATACCAAATAAACAGGAATGATTTTGAAGATACAAGATAGTAGGAAGAAGGCTACCAGAATTACCCGAAAGAGACCCAGTAAGGAGAAAACAAAAACCCCAAAAGAAATTAAATGTCACAAATGAAGGTATAACCCCCAAAACAGAAACTAATGTAAAATACATGTAAACAAAAGAGTTTAGAGGTATAAGTAAAAGTGCACCCATAAAAGTTATTTTATAATGAATAAAAACAAATCTTAAGAGTCCTCCGTAAATAAATTTCTTGATAATATAAAACTATAAAACTGATTAGTGATAGTATCAAAAAATAACAGGAGACAAGTGCAAGTTATTATATTATAGTAAATAAACTTCAAGAAAGTGCATTAAATGCTTAAACTTTATAAAAGTGTACCTTTGAACAACTTTAAAGTTTTAATTTAACTTCATGAATACTATTTGATAGAATAGTATTATGAAAAGCAAAGACTAATGTTTCTAATAAATTGCCACTCTTTATCTAATAACATTCACTGAAATGAGTAAAATAAATAGAGAGCAGGTAGTTAATAAGTAAAGTGACAAGGGATACATCCCTAAAATAAAATAAAAACAGATAAGACTGCACACAAGTAATTTTAAGAAAGATTTAAAAATGAAGGAACAGATGTGTTATGTTCCTATTAAAATAAATGAACTCTATACCTAAATGTGGGAAATAGAGAGTAATGTTCTAATATTCTAAAATGTTTATTATGTTTAATAGTTTTAATCAAGAATTCAATGTATGAGTGTGGATACCATTCTTTTATTATAAAATGTTTATTATGAGTTACTAGAATTAATCAAGACTAAATTGTCTGAGATTAAATACCACTTTTTTAATGTCAAATAATTGTTATGAATTAATAGTTTAAATTCACTACCAAATGTTCTTGTAGTAAAGTATGGAATTGTTAATTAACATTGTATTAGAATAGAAGGTCAGAAAGGGTATAAACAAGCTGAATTATTAAAAAACTTTGTATGTAAAACCAGATAAAATCTAGGCCAAATGGTAAATCTAAACTACATTATAATTGATGAATCAAGTCCAGTAAACTAGTTAAACTGATGAAATTTATGTAAGGTAAATCAGTCACAGAATAATATAATGTAAATTATACTTTAAGAAGATATTGTAAAAAGATAGGAAGAATTATGAGAAAAAATGCAAATGTAATAACTGAAAATTCAGAGTGGGGAGTCATAAATTAATGAATAATGATTACAAAGATAACCATTTAAAAAATTACAAGAAATTAAGGGAAGATAAACATTTTATGTCAATCTGAGATTTAGTACAATCATAAATATAACATATAAAATGGCAAACATTTGGGGAAGGACAGGAAGTAAATTTTAAAGCCTACTTTTTCAAAATGAAAGAAATATAGCATTTTAGATAAAACACTTTGTAAAACTATCTTATTTGGTATCAAATCAAACAGAATGAACTAAAGAAAGAGATTATGTATTTAGTATTTCATAAAATTAAATAATAGCAAAAATATATTCAGTAATATAATGTAAATTTTCTGCATGTAGCGGAAGCCAAACAGGTTTAAAACAATGTATTACTAATATTAAATTGGCTAAGACATTTTCAGGAGACGAAGGAAATGAGAACAGTTAATTATTGGACCTTGTCGAGTACACTTGAACGAGATTTTTGCTTATATTAACCTATATAGCAGACAAATATGGCGGTCGGTCTGTAAGCCTAGTCTACAGTGAAAAATCTTAATTTTCTAAAAATTGAACTTAAACCTTAAACTCGTGAGAACAATTAATACCACAATTAAACTAAAGTAATACGGAACAGTAAAGGAGTGAAATAATAAATTAAACCTATAAAACAAATAATTATTAATAACGAGACAAATAGTGCGAGTTTCGACCTAATTGACCGAAGTGAATTTAAACATTAGCACACACATTTTATCGAAGTGAACCACAAAACACTTAACCAGACCACTCCACTAACACCAGAAGGAATAATCACAACTGCGGAGACGAGGAAACTTTGAAGGGACAACATTTATTGGAAGAAATTTTCGTCGAGCCGACTTCATTAAAACAGGAGCAGTACGGAAGCCACCATCTGGACTCCCACAATTCAAAGCGAGCTTTGCCTATACGATCATCCAGACTTCAATGGTTTCAAATTTAATCTTTAATAAACATTATATATTAAATAATAACGTTGTAATTTTTAATTATTAAGCTTTTTACATGTAAGTGTTATACATTCCTGACCTTACCCTTCTCAGACTATAAAATAACCATTCAAAGAACCTAATAAATTAATATAAAATACAGATGTAAAAATTAATCGACAGCCCTGAGAAACGAGTCGATACTACTGTTGAATAATCGATTAACACTCGATACATTATACAAATTGTTAATAAATCTAAAAATTCTGCAAATTGGTTTCTATTTATTTATAAATTTAATAAATAGAATTAAAAATAAAATAAATTTGAGATCATGGACTATCCGAAAGGCGGCTTTTACCAAAGTGGAAGGAGAATACCTAGTTAAGAAGAAGAACCGTCTATCGATTAGTGCTGGCGATAACACAATTAACTCAGAAATTAATTCTAAAACTCAAAGTGATACAGTACACTGGAAAATAAATAAAAGAGTTAAATTTTTACACGTATCAATTACAAAATTTATTTACTAAATACTGAAACAACAAAAACAATATTTTACAAAAACACCAAAATTTTTTATTTTGGTAAACATATAAATTTTTATTTTGTAAACAGAAATTTTTATTTTGTTACAATATATATATAATATATACATTATACATATTATATATATATATTATAACGATTCATAATAGCGTCCTATCAGAGCGTTATATGAAAGCTATAGACGGTACGAGAGTAACGCAGTAAGGAAGAGAGAGAGCGTATAATCACAGCCATCTCACTCTAACCACGTCACCGCGACATCAGAATCCAGTTCAAACATGTTATTTTACTCAAAGCGAATTATCAGTTCAACCTGCGATAACTTCAAAAGTTGTAAATATACGGCAATTCTGAAAACAGCATTGTATTCAGCAAGAAAAGCTTTATAAGTAGCCGCAAGCTCAGTTAATATAATTAACAAATAAAGAAGTTATACGGATGACGCACGCCAACAGGAATAACGAGAGAATTATGCTACGTAGGAATAAGGTGTTCACACACACACACACACACACACACACACACACACACACACACACACACACACACACACACACACACACACACACACACCTAAGCAACAATATTCTGTGGTCAGATCTTCAGAAACATATTTGCAAATACCTATAATCAATCGATTTGCAAATACAGGAAGTACGATTTTGACAAGAATTTCTCTGCCGTTTGGAACCTTTTGGAACCTGTCACGGAGTGTTAGACCGACCTGTTTGAGATTGTCACAACTGGAAAAACGCATGATTTATTTGTACAACCAATCAGCAGCCCGTATTTAAAACTGACGCCCGGTAGCATCACTCTTCGTTCGGTACTTAAACACACTAGACGTGTATAATTCACATACAGAAATTTTTAAATCACACAAAAGTGCAATTTAAGATCTAATTCGAGAAGTAGTCCGCAGTGTAGATGAATACATAACGTTCAATAACACTCGCTGCGTAAACAACCGTTAATTAATTAAATAATTAATTAATTAAGCATCAGCCGTGAAGGACCTGTGCTACAGAAGGCTACAGCATCTGTAATTGCCAGGGCATCTTCAACATCATTGATCAACATCCATTCTTCTGTGCAGCACCATCAAAAGGAGGACCTCTACAGATTCCTATCTTCGGTCTACGCATCAAACAGTAAGAAATAGATTCATTGATCAATGATATAAGCACTGAACAAATAATAAAACAATAAACAATTTTAAAAGGACACTAAGAAAAGCACACTTTGTATTTTAACTATAAGATTAGCTCTAATATAGTATAGGAGTGTTGAATGGAAAGTGGTGTGTAGTATTGGACGTGCAAATTATTGCAGGCCTGTTCTTTAGCACTGGTTTGGGAGATAGAAATCTCTTAATCCAACCAGATAAGAGCTATAGGTCGTTTGAGCGTCTTAATCATTACTTTTCACACTCACTCAATAATTATAAGTGTTATGGTAGAATTAAGTACTGCCATTAACAATTTAAAGTATAATAATAATTAAATAAAAGTTAATTAAATAATCAAGCAAATCTTAAAGTGTTGTTTGTAATGATTCCCCTTGAAAACCACAATCGCTGAACGAATCCTGAGAAAGAGTGTCTCCATGCGCTGAGCTAAGCTGAAACCGTGTCATTTGTATCTGGGATTTGTTCTGGCGCCCAGGTAAAGTAATATCACGGGTAAGTAACTTTTTATCTAACATCACAAATATTAGATAATTGTGTTAGACGAAAGGGAGCGTTGTAATATATATATATATATATATATATTTCATTACTTTCTGCTACAGTCCGTTTCTTGATGTATATAATACTATAATACTTATAACTATTTTACCTCAAGATGTATTTTTTCCTTTAGGGACATGTTTCGGGAGATCCTGTTCTCCCATTTTCAACCTTCGCCATCTTGCTTCTGGTGCAGTATTTGTGTGTTGGCTTCTGGATGTTATTATGGTGGTTTGTTGGTCTTTGGTCCTTCAATGTTGCATTATTGTGTGTGGTTGTGGTATCTGTTTTTGTATTTTGTGTATTTTCGATGTTGAGTGCTTTGAATATTGTGTCATGTTTTGTATTGATTTGTATTTGTTCTGGTATTAATTTGTTTTGTGTTTTATGTTTGTAAATCTGTAAATTTTCCCATATGTTCATTATGGTGCCTTTGTGTGGTATATGTTTTATTAGTGTTACATTGGTTATGTCTGGGAATTCTCAGAATTATTTCTATTGTTATTAATTCACTTAGAAACCTCTGATGATACTGATATTTTTCAGTGAAACGTGCGTCAGGTGTTAAAAAGAATATACAATATTATCTACTTGCAGAAGAAACAAATTGAAA
Organism: Magicicada septendecula; assembly: GCA_034769895.1. Taxonomy (NCBI): domain Eukaryota; kingdom Metazoa; phylum Arthropoda; class Insecta; order Hemiptera; family Cicadidae; genus Magicicada; species Magicicada septendecula. Next base: position 824,803,131 of record CM068368.1, read on the forward strand.
ACATCACAAATTATATAATTACTGCAAGAAACATCGAGTTACTTATATAGAAAAAAAAAAAAAAAAAAATATATATATATATATATATATATATAGTCACTTTCTGCTACAGTCCGTTTCTTGATGTATATAATACATTTAATATTTATAATTAAATTTAAAGATATGTAGATGATGGGCTATATGTATCAAATAACAAAAACACAAATGCAGAGAACATACTGAAACAAATCAATAACATACATCCCAAAATACAATTCACAGAAGAAAAAGAAAAACATAACAAAATCAACTATTTAGACATAACCATCACAAGATACAAAACAACCACATACAATATGCAATATATAGAAAACCAACTTCCACTAACATCATTATACCTAACCATTCTGACCACCCACCACAACATAAAATGGCAACATTTTATTCGCTATTTAACAGAATGCACAAAATTCCCCTAAACAAACAAGAAACTGACAAAGAAAGAAATATAATATACCAAATTGGTTACGAAAATGGATACAATAAAAATACTGTGATCAAAATAGAAAATTAAATCAAATATAAAATAAAAACTGAAATAACATCTTGAGGTAAATTTAATTATAAATATTTAATGTAACACACACACACACACACACACACACACACACACATCATGTATATTGATGCACACTATTTGCAGACACTGCTTATAGAATACACTACAATGTTCAGTATTAATGTACAATACATTTGTAGGTATATGTAATTTGTTCTACAAAGTTCTAGATATTATACCCAGAATGACCTCAATTATACTAATAAGTGACGCAAATAAGTGAGGCGAGAAACAGACCGGGTAAGATGCCATGAGATGCGACGAAGCAAGTCATCGCATAAAAACTGATGGCCATGTTGCGTTACGAGAGTCCCCCCACCAAGTATATTGCGATAACTAAATCCACGTTGGCATCCGATGCGATGTTGGCCGAATAGCTCGAGTGTCAGTTGGTGTCTGATCATTTAAGAATCATCATGGATTTAAATAAAGAAAAATTAATAATTGAGGTAAGTACGTTATAACATCTTAACTTGTGTTATAACATAGGGAACCCGCATTAATTGGTTCTGCCAATTATACAGGCTGCCTTCGTTGTGACGAGCTCAAAATTAATCACAACACCAACGTAATTAATATAAAAGGAAACTGGGAAGGGGAGACTGTTGATTTATGCACTCAGTTTAGTCTGTACTAAAGATGACATCTCTTTATTACATAATGAGATTAATTGGTCTACTCAAAGTTCTCAATATATATGGTTCAACAGCTTACAGTTTACAAGATGATTATATATTTTATTCTTTCACAAAGGCCCCTAAAATAAAGATGTACATCAATTTAATTTATTCCACGGATCCGGGATTGAATATAGTATGTTAATAATGGTCACCTCCCCATATACAATCTTGAAAATTGTGCCATTTGATGAATGGACTTTATTAACCTTTTTAAAACAATAATGCTTTCAGTTTAAACTTTTACTCTTTTACTACAAACAGTTTTATTAGATTACAGACTACATCTTACATATAATGTCTGTTTTTTAAAAGTCTTAAAGTGGTTAGTTAAATTGTCTTTTGTTGGTTATAATTTTAGTATCTCATAACCATGGAAGACAAGCCTCCATGTCACCTGTGGTTTCCTGTAGTTGATGCAGATTTGGCTCTTCGGTCCTCGGGGTGTTTCCTGAAGGTCTGTCGTTACCTTAGTATCCGGTGACGGTGAAGTTCCTGACGTATGTTAAATCATTCTGGGTGTGGTACTCTCTTCTTAGATGACTGTAGTAATTCTTGTTGTTAGAATAAATAAAGCGAAAGTTTGTTTCACTGATATTCACTTCACATGATTATTTATTAGTTGAATTTCACCTCATGGTTCTAGTACTGTATTAATTACATACTTTCTTATTTAAGATTTGATAGAGATGTCATCGGCGCACAATTTAGTTATTAAGATATTCTTTAGCGAACTTTCACATATTTATCTCTGCGTCGCGAAACAACGCTGTGCGCAGCTTACGGCATGAGCGCTCCATTGCAAGTGGGTTAATAGTTAAGGGGTGAGAGTAGTAATCTCGCGTCATTTACTATTCAGCATAAAAGTAGTTCCATGTTCCTTCTTTATTTAAAGGATTAAAGTTTGACTATTTAATTAAGCAGAGATATTCTTAATTACAGACGTTATTAAAGTACATTACAGTGGTCTTGTTTAATTATTTAAATAATGTCAAATTTACAAGTACATTTAGTTTGTTTAGGGGTCAGAATTCAAGTTAATTCCGGTTAGCGCATGTCTATGCAGGATTAATTAACAAGGTTTACCCTTTCTGTACACTCGTATTCGCTTTTATTTTATTACTACAACTTTTTATTAAATATTATTATTATTTAATGATAGCAATAAGATTTAGTTTAAATGTGCGATTTTATTAAAAATTTAAAATTTCTCAGCCTTCACATTACCTATTTATTAATTACCATATTTTTTATTAATGAAATCGTTACAACGTAAGTAAGCAGAAGATTTTTCCGTTTAAATATTATTTTCTTATTTAATTAACAATTTATGAACTATATTATTAATTAAATCTACGATTTTTGTGAAATACGAAGTACGATACATAGTTTGGTAAATTCTGCACAACATGCTATACATTTATATACTTTACATATTTTGATCAATGTTATACAAATGCATAAAGTGCTTAGTTTTTTAGGTCCTGCCACACTTTATGATAAAAGATTAAATAAATTATTATAAAAAGACTAATAAAAGTGAAGATTAATGGAAAGACATTGGCATTCCCATGGAATGTGGTAAATACAAAAATTTGACACAAACACACATAGAATAATATATTAACAATTATTTTAACTTACAGATTTGTATGAACAGAAATCAGCATAATCAAAACAGTAAAACATTTTGACACTTGAAATCCTGACATTCAGTTTGAAGCGAATCAGCTGGTGATGAAATAAGCCAATTTGCAAACAAACTGCTAACTTTCATTGCCTGAGTGGCAGGCCTTAAAAACCTTCCTGTAATATTGTTGCAAAATGACTACCCTCCTCAATTGTTTTATCTTGCTGATTTTGTAAATACTACTTGATGACTGATGGATTTGTACTTATCAGAAAGTTGTGCAATGTACAACATTCAACAGTTATTAACGTTGCAAAGTCTACACGTACTTCCATTCTTTGCAATAGGATTCTCCATGTCACGTGTCACGTGAGAAGTGACACCAAAAGTACTTTCCACAACTCTCCTAGCTTGAGATAGTTGATAATTAAATGTTTGCTGTGGTAGTGTTAAATTGTTTTCCCAGAAAAGGGCGTAGTATGTTATGCTTAAACAGAAATGCCTTGTTGGCTACAATCACTAGTAAAAGTCTCAAATTAGTTTCTGTTCCTGGAAGTGGCCAATCCTTCAGTATTGAAAGACTATTATTCTTTCTAACTATGCTTTCCCGAATGGGCAGTTAGAAAATATTTCTACATCACTGTTATTTCCATAACGACCAACGTCATTGACCATTAAGTGTTTGTAACTGGCATCTACTAAAATCATTAATACTGAACAAAAATGCTTTTTTGTAATAATAATACACGGATCCAATATTGTGTGGAGTGGAAATAAACATGCCCCAACAAAATGAGGCATTTGCCACTTTTTAAAAAATTCATGAGCTATTGTTTCACATGGGTCTCTCGTAATTTTCGAAAGTTGTTTCGGCATCACAATTTGCTGTATGGTAGTTCATGTTTCCTCAACAATACTGCCCATTGATGACTCTGATAGCCAGTAATTGAAAGCTATATATCTGAAAGGATTACCAGTGGCCAACACCCTGAAATCAAAAAAGAAAAGAATTAATTAAAAAAACACACAGCTTGGAAGGAGCTGCAGAGTATCAATGTTGGAGAGAGTTCTCAATGAGGAAATAAGGCAAAGGATTACACAAGCACCAGTTAAGAGTCAGCGTAGAGTAATTTAGTATTCATAAATTTAGTTTAAAGGGACTTTTGTGTGTATGTATGTGTGTTATAAACTAAGTGACTAGTTATTTCACTATTTAATATTAATAGTGTGTGTGTGTGTGGTAAATATGCTACTACTACCACTTCTGCTGCTAAGGTTTGGATTACAAGTCCAATCATTTAATCCACTAAAAAATCTACTTGTAAGTTAAGTTCAAAACAGCTGATACAAGGCATGTAATTTACATACCACTACTTCCATCAAGTCATGAAACAACTTGATGCAATATAACCAAGAATACCAGCACAATGCTTCATAAGTAGTTTGAATTTTTCCAGATGTTAATTTATGAAAACAAAGATGGAGGTCGCTTAGAGATGTTTTTATCAAGCAAATACAATCAAACGAAATCTCAGGCTAGTGGGTCATCAGAGGATAAAAAGAAGCCTTTTTATAGCAACATGGAATATCAGATTCCTTATGTAGTGTGCCAGGAAACAATGGGCAACTATGCTTGCCATAGTCCTGTTCAGAGCCAAGAAGAATAAAAACCCCAAACCGAAGTGTTACAGGAGCAGCAAGGAACAGAAAAGGAAGATGTGTCAGTCCAACCAGGAAGCAGCCATACCCAACAGAGGGATATTACGAAAGCAAGTACCACGCACAAGAGTAAAAGATCAAAACCAGTGAATGTACAGAGGAAACATTTTTACAAGTTCCCAGTGAGAAATGTATTCAGATGAACATTTCTTACTTAGTTTGTCGCCTTCTTTAAAAATACTTAATCCAAGGAAGACTGCAGAAGTCAGAATAAAACTGTAGCAAAACTTTATATGAAATAGAATTTTCTACTCAAGAAATGCAATCCTGTTCAAATGATTAATTTTCACCTAATTTCTCCATCTCTGCTCCACCTTCAGTTTCATCCCTCTGTGATGAACCCTCAGTACCATACCAAATTAACATTTTCACCAGATTCTGTTGTATCATTCAAGAGTGATAAATCATACCCACACCAATACAGCGGGTTCAGTGTATCATATCATATGCATTATTATGGTGCATTATCATAAATTTTATTATAAGTATTTTCTTTTTACTTGCTTACATTATTGTTTTGATTAGTCTACATTTTTGTAACTTTAGGTATACTTCTCTGTTAATTACTAGATTTTATTATTCATTTCTAAATAAATTTCATTGAAGGATTCAGTAATACTTTTATTTTTCATTCTAATGGCTTTTTATTTCACACACAATTTAAAACAAAAAATTAAAACAAAATGTTAAATATAACATTAACATTCATAGCAGCTACAAAGTAAAAGTCATAAATCACCTTGAATGAGTTTGCTCCATAAATATTTTGTGATTCAAAGAAAAGTCTAACAGTTTTGTTAAAATTTCAAGGTTTGTATTTCTGTCAATCACAAGAAAGATAACAAAAAAATTTTATCCTGAAAGTAATTACTATAAATATTTACGATATCCCGTATTTAGATAAATGAATAACTGTTCTTACCTCAGTGTCACAGCTAAGCGTTCTCTCTTGAACTACTTCTCTAATTCGTATCTTCTTTTTAGACTCTGTTCTCAATACGAGCATGAAGAATTTCAAACTGATTTTCCGACATGTAAAAGTAGTTTACATATCATTCAGGGAAACTTTTCATTTCCTCGCACAATTTGTGATATTCTCCGTACACCTCATGCCTTTGATTTATAGGATGAAGCCACCATCTACGGCTTCTTAATTTTTGCACTCTTTAAAAGTAAATATGCAGCTAATGCCTCTTAGACAACATTTCTTACAGAAAAAAGAAACTATACTAACCAAACATGACAGAGCCCCACTTTGTTGTGATGACTTACACCACAGCATTGCACAAGATCACATATTTCCATCCGTTATTGCGATGCATGGCATCGTACTTAGTCTCTTTCTTGCCTGACGCATGTTTGTAACGATGTCATAACGTCATAACCAACTGTATATAAAACAGTAAGAGATGGAGAATATACAGTCTTCATTGAGAGTTTGGTTAGTGAGTTATAGAGTTAGTGCACGTGTTTGATACCACATTTGTATATCAATATTATATTTGTATGTTATCTTTTTGCTTGAATCAATAACGGTTGCGTTTTATTATTCGATATCACAGTTGTGGATCAAAATTATATTTTGTGTGTTATATTTTTTGTTATTTGTGGAAAAATTTTTTGTGATACCGGTAAATAAACAAGGTGTCAATAGTGATACGAATGTTTTAATTCAATCGCTGACCTAGAAGATGACACATTGTTGAGCAATCACCAAGAACAAATGACCCCACCTTCATGTCCAATACCACAATCTCTGATGAAACATATGGTTGTTATTATTTTGAAATTATGCAGCAGTTGTTACGGTGAAAACTGCTATAATTCACTGAAGGTAAAAATAGTGCACTGTTTTCAGCAATGTCAAATCCATGTTTATAATTGTTTTTATTATTCTTCATTTCAAAAAACATGATAGAAATCCCTCCTCCCCAATTTGTGTCTTTGACACAACTTTTGTAATTCCCCCCCCCCCCCCCAGGCCATGAGCAATAATGGCAAAGAAGGGTATCTTACAGTATCTCATTAGAGTCATATAAAGTCTTCATAAGGCAGCCATAATCTTTAACTGAGACAGGAAGATAGAGCACAAATCCTAGTATGGGCCTAATCAACTGTGGACTGTGGAGTATAACAAGGGTGGCCAATACCACCTTCTCTTTTTAATTTATATATAGATGATGTCATGCACAAAATTGGCAGATGGACTTTCTGGAGCATTCTATGATTGGTAACTCTGCAGTTTACACGTTGTTATTTGGTGAAGACCAGGCTATCCTATCGAACTCAGAAAGTGGCTTGCAGACGGCTGTACATTCAGTGTACTGAACCTGCAAGGATTTTGGATTACAGATTACAGATCACCAAGACCAACAACATGGCATTTCAAGGAGCAGAAGCAATAATTGTTGTAGATGGTACCGTTCTGGAGCAGGTCAGTAATTTCGAATATCTGGGCTATAATGTGTCTTGCAATTAGAAATGGTGATGTGGTGAATAAACCGTAAGTTCAACCGTATGTGTGACACCGTCAGGAGAAATCTATAATCAACAAATAAAGAATAACGCCTGAAGTTCTACAAGGTGATTGTCCTCCCCACATTTCTCTATGGGTCTGAGAATTGAAATTTAATGACATCCCAGGCCAGTTGTATCCAAGTGGCCAAATGACAAGCAGTCATCAAGCACATGGCAGGATATACTTTCAAGATCACAGAAGAAATACAGATATACGGTAGAAACTGAATGAGTTTACTTGATAAGATTGCCCAGTATTGGTTTAAATTGTTGGAACATCTTAGATATTCCTTCATTAGAACAAAAGGATGACTGATACATACCAAAAAACCGACTGAATTATAAGCTAAAAGGACAGAGAGGTGAGGAACATCTGAAGAAGCAGTGAAGTGACCAGGTCTACTCTACCTGCTTGGAACCCGCATAAACCATTTTTGGTTTAATCCTTGTTGAAGATGAATATTATGATAACGATGATGAATTATAGCCAAGAGGATGTCTTTGATATGGTTAGATACATGAGGTCCACAACATACTCCCACTTTTGAATTTTCTGACATCCAAGAAATCATGAAAGAAACATGGCATTGCTCTACACATGTCCAAGGGGAATAATTTAAAGGAAATGGTGGAACCTAGGAATGACAATAGTAAAGTAATTTGCATGGTCAAATTTTCAAATTTTAGGTAGCCTTGAAGGCCCATGAACACAGCAATGATAAATATGTAATTGAACAACAATCTATTTTGAAATGTTTATTCTTTTGTACTAAAAAATGGAAAATGTACATTGTATAAATTCCTTCTGAACTAAATAAAATACTTCACTAATGGTTTACAGTTATTACTGCAAAAAACATTCATATGCCATCAACAAAGTCTCTGTTCTTTGTTGTAAAAACTAACATAATAAATATATAAAAAAAAACTTTAAGTCAGGAACAAAAGACATTAAAACATTTTAATGAAGTGCTTTTTGATACTTTCTTCCACAGCCATAATCACTTTCAGATGGTATTAATTAGTGAAAAACTTTTAATTACACTTATTACTCGAACAAGACGGTGGAATTAAGCGATATTTATCTGTTGAACCATTTTTTTGTAATAGTTCTTCAAAAATTTCCATTATAGGACGCTGTGGGTTTGAGACAGTAAGTATCTTCTTCTTTGATGAGTTACTACTCGTCAACTTTACAACTTGTGGGTAAAGTCTACATTGGGTAGCAGTCCTGCAAACAGAAACACACATATGACCAACTCACAAATATTTAAATGCTGTATACAGTTAATTGAAACATAATCCTGATCTACAATGCACTGGAAAACATTAACCCATTTGCAATACCACTGTTGTACTATATACTTGGTATTACAATAGCATACAACATTAGAATACATTAGCATACTCATAGTTCTGAATGGGCAGTAAAACTACCACAAAACCAATCAAATTATTTTATTTATAAAGTATTGCAGCCACATGACATGCTCTCGATATTTCTAATACAATGTTCTTTAGTTGTCAGTATCACGGGATTATTCATCAAAATATGGAGACAATCACCTATAGTTATAAATATTTAAAATCAAGAAGTATGATAACTACTCTCAAAATCATCAAGTTATCCCATCCCATCAATTCCTAAACAGCTGTCTGATAACTAATTTAATATAAGCTATATAACGTAAATCAATACATAACAGAAGTTCTCTTGACAAGTGCACTATGTTTCGGACAACTACGTTCAGTGTTGAGACTTCTATTTCCTGTTAAACCATCTGAAATTTACTCTCATATGTATGTTCCTATTGGGGTTCAGTAGACCAGTGGATATGGGCAGCTGGTTACTAATCAAGAGGTGGCAGTTCAATTCCCAGGCATACCATAAAATCAAGGTGCATTTTTACAGCTTCCAGGTTGATAATGTTTCTTCAAGGTGGAACTCCATGTGGTGTTCATACGGTACAATAAAAATTGGACGAATTGTGCAAATTTTTAAAAATAAAAAATGCTACTGATATCTAGCAACATATAATATCCAGTGGCCACCTTACAGTCCATCAGACCTGTGTTTCTTGAGCTCTTCAACAAGTCATTCTGTTGAGTCAAGTTTCACAACAATAAAGAAATGAAAATGCATGCAAACTTGACCCAGACCTTTTCAAGACACAGAAATCTTTATCTAATGGACTGATGCAAATATTTATACACTTGTAGATAGGGATTATATTTAACAAATAGGAACTTTAAATTTTATTAAATAAATTGTATTAAAATGACATTCATTTGTCTCTTACTGAATGTCCCCCACATATTTGTAATTACAAAAATACATAGATCACAAACAATTACCAAACTTATTAACGATACATTGATAATAATAATCATAATCATCTTCAAGGATTAAACCAAGGATGGTTTGTTCCGGTCTCAAATAGGCAAAGATTAGAGCTGGTCACTCCAGCGCTTCCTTGGACGTCCCACACCTCTCTGTCCCCTCGGCTTATAGTTCCATAGTTGTTTGGGGATGCAGCAATCGTCCATTTGGCAAAGATGTTCCCACCAATTCAGCTGATACTGAGTGATCCTGTCGAGTATGCCCTGCCACGTGCCTGAAAAATCTCATTTCAGCCACTTGGATCTGGCTGGCCTGGCCTTTCGTTAAAGTCCAATTCTCAGACCCATAAAGAAGTGTGGGAAGAACCATCACCTTGTAGAATTTTAGGTGTCTTCCTTTACTTGCTGACTTAAGGGTTCGCCTAATGGTCCCGCACATAAGGTTGAACTTATGCAACTTATTGCTTGCATTATAAGACACACTGTAGCCCAGGTATTAAAAATTGCTAACTTACATTGATAATAATGCTGTTCAAATTATAGTAACTATTTTTTTTACCAAAATTCCAGCCTTTAGATATTTAGATGCAACAGCAGAACTAGCAGAATTTTTGTGTTGACATTTTCTAACAAAAATCTCTACACTTTACCCACTGTATATATGTAGATGTTTATAGATAAGACCTCTTACGTATAGTAGAAGTAAGATTTCTTACGCTGATTACCACTTTCATCATAACACAGCACTTACAGTCGCTTGTAAATACTAATTTCAAACAACATCTTTAGAACCATCAGAATTACTTTTCTAGCCAAAACTATTCTGTGAACCCAAGGATTTAAACTAACACAATTAAATATTATAAGAAACCATATACTGTGAAAGAAACATACAATAGAATAAAGCTAGATTCAAACTGATATCAACTCATAAATATCAAACAATATTAAAGATGATATTATTAGACTGGTCCAATTCTTGTAGCACTTCAAGATGTTTGCACCGTGGGAGGCTGGAGCAATCATCATCCTCAGTGCCAGTAACTACAAGGTCTCAGGGCCTATTCCTGGTCAGAAGACAGTTGAATGACCTCAATACATAATCCATATAAACAATCACTGATCCTTGTTCTACTTTTAATTGGTTTTGGTGCTGTTCAACACACGTGAAGTGGGCCCGATAAAAAATACCACAAGGCATTTGAAAGCTTGGACAGTGTGCGAGTGCAAATGTGAGACAGTGAATTGAAGAACTGAAGAAAAACAATGAAGGGGGTGGTTCCTGACTTGACTTTAAATGTATATTGCATCTCTTCCTATGGAATGAAGAAAAACAGTTTTTTATCTTGTGCTCGATACATCACATTTTATTTTTCTCTCAGTACCTTTGTCGAAACATGTAACAACAATTGAATTTATGTAGGCAGCATGAAATCTGCCGAAAGCTTGGAAATGTGACCATATAGGTACTGTATGTTATTGTTCAAACTAATGAGATGCACGAAAATAATAGTGTTGCTAACAGAAAACGAACAATTATACTGCTGTTGATATTGACTCACTCTCATAACTACATAATTGATTCATATGAAAGTGTTTTGGTTTTCTCTACCTCTAATACTTTTCACTTTTGATTATTCAGTTATCAAGTGGTATCAAGTTTTCAACAATATAGTTGGCAAGACTGATCAATTTGTAAGGCCCTTGATGGGCTACCTGAAATGCTTGACGCAGTTGTAAGAAAATTCTGACTGCTAATATCATATGGAATCGTACCAGTCACAAAGTGATGTAAAGGTTGTTCGTTTGTGACTCGGTGCACCAATTTTAAGCAGTCCCACCTTGTCAACCTCCTGTCTATTATTTAGTTTGTCCCATGACAACCATGAGAAGTAGCCACTTTGTAGTGAAACTTGACATTTAAATCTTTTATTTAATTCATCAACATTCAGCAGTGTAGGATGTTACCTCAGACGATTATTTGAATAGCGAAAAGAAGAATAATGCATGGTCAGTTAATATCTTAAACTTAACAATTTTTTGAAGAAGTATATTAAGAATATTGTTTGAATATTATTAGCTTAATTATTAATTATTATAAACTATTGATATTGACTTTAGGCATAATTTACTTAGGTTTTTCTCCCCTGAATATTTTCCATTTTACATTCTAATATTTTAAATAAATAAAGTAAAACAAATTCTTTATTTCAGAATATGTAAACATTTACCATAATTATAACATTCTGTATAAATAGTTAATAACAAAGACGGAAGTTATAGTTTTTGCAAACTCTGAGTTAAGATCTAACACTTTCCGTGAAAGATTTATTATTTCATATGACACTGTTTACTTTGTCCCCTTGTATTTGTTGTTATTATTGTTACGACATTACAGAGAATCCAGCTGTAATGTGTGTGCGTACAAGATTCTCAACGCGTTAACTAGACTGTGCCAGAATTCGCGCGGCCATGCGCAAGGCCACAGTCAATTACGTTCTGGTGTTTTCTAGTAGCATTCTTGACGCGCAGTATGGCATATTCTGGATTTTCTGCGGGGTATAAATACAAGTATTCACCGACGCTCAGTTTCAGTTTGAGTTGCGAGTTATTGTCTGGCGATTATTCTGTGCGTTCAAGTGGTTATTAGTGAAAACTAATTATTTTGGCGAAGTGTTATGTGTTTTATAATCGTGGGGGACAATTGTAATACAACTGTGTTTTATATTAGTAGACATTTTTATTGCGTGTGAACAACTGTTATTTGATTTGTTGTAACAGATCTTGTTGATTACAAACTGTTTAATTGTGATAATTAAAGCTGGTGATTAGTGACTTAATTGGTGTCTTGTAATTTGTTTTCCAAAATACAATGATCAGTTAGACCATCGTAACATTATTATTATTATTATTAATAGTAGTAGTAGTAGTAGTAAAGGAAACCAAAGTTTATTATTCATGATGTTTATTTTTGATACTAACTTTCTCAAATAAACACTATAAACAGTTTTTTCTTATCAAAGAGAAATTATTACATGGGATCACACTACTGTGTTGTAATACATGGCAATGAAAGGAAGCGGTGTGATCCTGCTGGTGTCTCCCAGGTGGCCTCATCTGATGCTGGCCTACAAGTGTCAGTAGCATAGTAGTGACATGATAAAGGTACGATAGCAGAAACGTGATGTCAAAAGAAAATAATATACACACACTTTTCATATGCATTATAAGTAGTCACTAATAAGAAGTAGAGCATACATGACGAATATTAATCTGTCAAACACAGCTCCCATCTTTTTACACATGAAAACACAATACATAACTCACCGAAACAAGAGATCCCTTTCTTCTCCTGTAAAATCTTCCGAAAAAACTAAATCATATTCACATTTGCTTTTAGCATATTTGGTGAAGACTGATATAAACTTCTCACGTAAATCATTAAGCGCATCTAATTCCGCTTGTGTTTTGACTATTTTCTTTTGCTTTCTGTAATTAAAAAAAAAAAAAAAAAACACAAAAATATTAATACAATAATAGACAGCAAATCACAGTACAATAACTCATTAATAGCATGAATGAGCTGTAAATTTTGTAAGGCTGGCAGCTATTAGTAGCAAACTAAATGTGTACAAAGCCTAGTATTCACTTACTGTAAAACCTGTTGAAAGAAAAAATTGTGTGGGATTTTTCCCCCAGACTGAACAAGTTATCCACATCACATGGGGTCAAAGATAACATAAGGACAGAACATACAGCAACTATATCACTTGTCCTTTGTTACAACAATTATATTTACAACACCATAAGTCACAGGCAACTTGTTCTTAAGGCACTGCAGTACGCCCTCCATTTTAATCCATACCATTAAGTAATGTATAATTACTACTCTTGAAAAATCTTAATATCCTCTTGTACTTTCACAACAAAATGTTTTGGGGTTACATAATTAGCCAGAATAGTTTCTGAAATGGCAAAGGTCGATGCCTCCATCCCTAGCTTAAACAAACTGTTAATCACAGGAGGCTTGTATATTGTGACTAACATGGAACATTATTAGTATGAAATTGACTTGTGTTTAGTGTTCATAATTTGAATTTCTTTAATAGCTACATGTATAATTTGGGCAAATACTGTAATGTTAAATTATGCAGTTTTGTCTCAACATAAAACTTTTTACAAGAATATATTTTTTATAAATTACATATGTTTCTGAAAATATGAAATAATGAAGATATCTGATGACGATAGTTGGATTACTATCGAAACATATGTAATTTACAAAATAAAATATATTCTTGTAAAAAGTTTTATTATTAATAAAAACATAAAATATATAATAAGAAAAATTTGAGCATTTATGAACGTTTTATACGAAATGAATAATTCAATGCAAGTGTTTAAGACAACAGTTTTTTAAAGATTAATACTTCATGAAAAAAAAACTGAATTGAAGTCAGTTGACAAACAAACTCCTGAATTCTGTATGGTTTAAAGTAATGAATATTCACAATTTGATATTTAATAAATATTTCAGTTAGAAACTTAATAATTATATACGATAATTAATAATATATAAGATAATTAAATAAGGTACTTGATAAATATAAGGAAAATACTGTGCCCTCCAGCCCCTTAAGTGATGAGCTGGCACTCCTATAAGTGTTTATGGTAATGTTATGAAAGGCATTTTAAAGTGTTATAATTAGTGGCCGGAATATGTGAAAGTTCTTATGAAAAGTTGAAAACACAAGTTTGTTTGCATGCGGAAAAGTTCATGCCCAACTTTACTGGGTACTTTTGCTATTATACAAGGGCTATCCAGAAAGAAAGTTACGATAGGGTATTAAAGGAAACTAAGAATATATTTACAAAACATTTTTATTGCTATTTGAAGTAGACACCTTAAACTACTTTTCTATATAGTTTCCATCATTTTTGAAACCCTTCTCATAGTGAGGCACCAAATGTTGTATACCTTCATCACAGAAATTTCCCACCTGTGGCTTGAACCATGTATTAACAGCTTGTTTGATATCGTTGACCACCAAGGTCGGATTTCTCATGCTTGAAAAGGTGATATTCGGTGCTTGGTGTGAGGTCTGGGTTGTAAGGCGGATTATAAAACTTGCCAGCCAAACGTTGTGAGGTGTTGTGTTGCAGCGGTAGTAGTATCCCTACTACCTCTACCCAATTAATATTTGTCACACACTACTGCAACCACCAAGTGCCACTGACACATATTTATGGAATATTTTCAGTAAAGTAAGTAAAAAATCTAATCAAATAAACATAACCATTGATATTGTTGTTCTTTGTATACATTCTGAACACTGGGATGAACATAAAAAACAAAAAACCATGTGTTCTATATGTCTAGTAAGTGAAACTACTTTAAAAACATTAGACAAATATTACTGGCATATTTCTTACTGTTTATTTTTCATTTGTCCTTGTTCCTCCTTCTTGATAGGTACGCTTGGTAGTTTCGACTTTTTAGTGAAAATAGGCCCTTTTGAGGAATAGAAAAATTTTTCCTGTGAACAGTTGAACACATAATAAACAACCTAAAAAAAAGCTAAATTCATATTTGTTATAAATGTATATTGTCTGTTTGTGAATAAACCATCAAACAATCACTAGTCAGTTACATGGCACATTTCTTAAAAAAAAAAAAAAAAAAAAAAAAAAAAAAAAAAAAAAAAAAAAAAAAAAAGCCGGAGCATTCTAGAAAAATTACATAAAGGAAATCCATGATCTAGTGAGCTGGTTTCCTACCTTAAGATAACCACCAGGCACCACTGAGTTGAAAGGTTCATAAACCGTAAACCTCAACCTATTATTGTAGTTTCTCTTTGAATATTGTGGAAAAAAAAAGTTTTGGGGGTGAAAAATTTAGAAAAAAAATGGGACTCAGATCACTAAGTGAAAAAAATAATTCACTCTGTAAACATATTTATAAAAAAAAAGGAATTTTATCTAATTTAACGTAACTGACTTTAATTAACTAAACTGAATGATGTTTGAGATAATAAAAAATTCGTAGAAATTGAAACTGTCTAGAATTTTGGAGTCTGATACCGATGGAAAAAGCAGTCATCTGTCACTGCTTTCATCCAGCTGTATTCTTGCTACGAAGCTGGTTTACTTTATAAACCAGACTAGATGAATATGTTACTTTTTAATACCTATTCTTCACAGTCCTGTGAACTACTTTTAGACAGCTCCATAGTCGTGGCAGTTTTCTGTATAAACTATGGAAATTCCATAGCAGTTGCCAGGTATGCAGAACCAGTGTTGAAGACAAAGATTGTAGTGTTGTAGATCAACAAATGGGCAGATGACAACACAGCCAGGGCAAATGAACTTGTACGATCCAACTGACAACTGATAGTACAAAATGACTGCAGAAGAACTTAACACGAACCGAGACACCATTTGCTTGATAACCTGAAAATCTGGGAAACCAAATTTGCTCCAAAATTGTTTCCCACTAAAAGATTATAAACAACAGTGGAAAGATACTTAGAAAAGAATGTCACATTCAAGACTGGCCAAACAGGTCTGGAAATATAAACCTATAGGACACAGGTGTGTGGGTAGATCCAGAAGAGATGGCTGGAGGATCTTTGAAGGTGGAACAGGTAGCACCTTGCCTATGCCATGATGTGAAGGTGATGATGTTTTCCAAAAATTTCATAGAGTAACAGCAATCAGGAATGAAGAAATATGGCAGCTGATCTGTTCGAATAACTGGAATTGAATCCAGAATTACTGAACTGAGAGTTGTTACTAGTGACTAGAGTTGGTTTCCCCAGTATGAGAGACAATTCCAAAGTTTGCAGTAGAATCTGAAGGAGTCACCAAGACCAAAGAAAGTTCACATGTCAAAGTTACACGTGAAATGCTTCTTCTAGTGGTTATTTTTATACTACAGGCACTGTTTATAGGAAGTGCTCCATGGTAGGCAATAAATCAATATTACAACAGAAAAATTCACAAGGACTTTGAAAACGAATCCTTTGCGTTCATTCAAACACTGCTAACAATTGGATTCTCCAACATGCTAATGCGCCACCCCATGCTACACTCTCTTAATGGTAGTTCTGATGTCCTAAGGGATTTCAGTACTGTCCCTGCCTCTTAGTTCACCTGACTCCGAACCTGGCCCTGAGTGACTTTTTCTTATTTCCAAAAATGAATCAGTAGTAAAAGGACACCATTTTGAAACAACAGAAGAGGCCCCTAACACTGTAATACACTTTTAAACAGCATATCAGTTGAGTTCTAGAAGTGCTACCAGCAATGGTGTGTGCAGGTAGTAATCTCTTGTAGCTGGTTAAAAAAGTAAGTAAGATTTTGTATTAACCAGTCTTCTTATTACTTTATTGACAGACCTTTATATATTGCAACAGAACAGGATTTAAGTTTCATGTAATAGGGATACTAATGCTGTAACACATTCTCTGAAGGCCATAGACATATTATAAATTGATTTTGTTCTTTTCTTTGTAAAGTAGTCATAAGTTTTGAATCAAGGTATGTTTAAAAACGCATGTTATGTCAAAATGTGCATAATTTTGTACTCTTTTATGTCAAGTGAAATATTTGTGTGTAAGTGTGTGAGTGCACGTGTGATTCACATTTTATTTAATAACTTCTTTGATATAATTGGCATTTCTTTTTGAAACTTGTACATGGTGTTCTCATTGTTGTAAGCTAGTAAGCTACATTTTCCATATACTCAATTCTCCAAAACTATAATATTTATGTTTTTTTTTTACCAATCAGAAGGTCTAAAAATTATTTGAGTTGGTACTCTGCCAAGTACAGATGCGCTAGTTAGCTCCAAAGTCTTGTTACAGAAGGATGTACTGACTGTCGCGAGTTTTTTGTGTCAGGACAAGTCTATTTCTATAAGACTTAGTAGTTTTGGTAGATGGTACGAGTGGATCATAGTCGTAGCCATATCATAGAACTCAAATAAATTTAAATAGATCTTATTTTAGTGTTTTTTTTTTCATGAACAGTGGAAGATTTCCAGTCTAGGGGCAGAATACCTTTCGTGGTATTCTGAATGTAACGCGAGAACACTTGAAGAAGCAGGAATTGTGTAAGCCAAATACACATGATCTATTTGTACCCAGTTTGAACCCTGAGATTAAAGTTATAAACAACAATAGTCTGATATTGCAGTGTGTGTGTGTGTGTGTGTGTGTGTGAGAATGTGAATATCATCAGCGTAGTGGTCATCGAGCAACGCGCAGAGTTAGCAGCGAGAGCGGCGCGCCTGGTGTCTACATAACCATTGGAATTCAATGCACACGTACCCTTATATGTAAAATGAACCAATAGACTCTTTTATTTAAAAACAAATAATAATCAATTTTATGTTGTAACACAATAAGACAATAGTAATTTTAATGTTAATTAATCAATTTTCCTACCTCCAGATATAGACTCTGTTGTAATAATTTCAATTAACCTATCTATGCATTTATAAAATTGTATCATTGCAATATATTGTACTGATCTTTTCAGATCTGGGTCCGTTAATATTAAATTTATTTTGTTCTTTATTCTACAACATGAATTAATGACTCTTATATCTCAGGCCTGCAGTACATAAAATAAAAAATATATAGACTTTAGAACGAAGTTATTTATTAATGAATATATGGTTTTTCTTTTTTATACAATTTATAAAAAGAAAAAAATTCTTTCCCTATAAATTATTACAGTTTCCAATTCTTTCTCTATAAATTATTACCAAGTTTCCAAGTTTTTCTACCAGACGCAGCACTGGCTGTAGATTTACAACAAGACATATATTCTGCAATTTCTCACCTGTGGCGCTAGTTAGTGAGTAAACTAAACTGTTAAATATACAATGGTCATTTCCTCTTAGATAAATAATTATCTGGTCATTTCTTTACAAATAAATAATATTTTATAAGTTACAAGTCTGTATTAGTTCATTTCTTATTCGTTAAAATCATTTATGTATATTCCACACAAGATGCGGGTTAACCTATGAGTTTATGTGCTTAATTCCGCTTTCGTTTAAACTGTGAACATTCATAGGTTAGGTGCCTTCAGTATTATTGATTATTATAAACACATAGTGTTTCCTGATCAGTGAGTACCACTTTCATTCACTATTAATTTAATTTTGGTTTTTTATTTCTCTTTCCCGTTACTATATTCTTCTTCTTGAGTTAGTTAGTTAATATTGCTTTTACTCTTGCACTTCCTATTTAAGTTTTAGGTTACCGAACATTTAAATTATTTCACTTCTTGACGATACGTCTGCACTGGGTGATTGTCAAAACAAGAGTGATGCCTTCTACACCAGAGCGTCTAATTAAGCGTTCCGGAAACAGAAAGCTTTATGTTTTTCTCACCAACAATCATTTTTATAATTTTGCACATTTAGTGATTATTATTGTCCTGGATTCACTAAATATACTAATCTTACTGAATTTTACAAAAAAATATACTTAATCTTACTGAATTTTACATAGTTATAATACTTTTACTTTTAATTTCCACATATTGAGTGATTTATCAATTTGTTATAATACAATATTATGTTAGTTATTCCCAACAGGTTCCATTTGTTCTATGACATTCTATCAAAGCACAATTTGTAACTAATCTAATTCCATACTATTCAAAACAATTTCTGATTAATTTCAACTTATTAATTTCAACTTATTAATGAGTTTTATAAATAATTACAATAATTTTGGGGTTTTAATCAGCTTTTTACACATCAGATGTCTACACTCAGCCAAAGCTTGGTTTGAGGCCTTTCACATACATGCAATATGGCTGACAATATTATTTTGTATTATAAATTTTTCAATTTTACTCAGAATTAGGCCTTAGTATGTACTGGTGTATTTTACAACAGTACAATATATATATATATATATATATATATATATTGTAAAATACACCAGTACATACTATATATATATATATTGTTACAACACAAATAAGCCAACCCAGTACCAGGGATAAAAACTATATTTATAAATGTAAAAATACTTCATGTCAAATAAACTGATTAATTCAAATAAACTATAAAGAATATGACTCGACAAACAACAACTTTGACCTAACCCAAGTGATTGACCCAACAACAGGAAACAAATGAAGAAGGAAACCACACAAATAACCAACGAGAATAAGAGAAGAAAGTGATAAACCCAAACAAAAAGGAAACAAGTTCATGGGATTAAACGACCCCAAAATACCCAAAGAAAAGGATGGAAAAACCAAAGTATTAATCAAATAATGAAAATGAAGAAGGAGGGAGATAGGTAGAAGTGAAAACCAATAATGATTCACAAAACGAGTAATAAAGCATAGGAGAAGGAGAAATAAAGCACTCAAGAAGAATATTGGAACCAAACCAATGGTTATCCTGAGAAAGGAAAAAGTAACGATTACTACCCATTAATGGACAAAATGATCTAGAGAAGAAACACTATTAAAAACGATTAAGGATTAAGGTGATAAAAAAGCAACCTAAACCACAAATAAAATTGTTATTAATTATTAAGTATTAATTGTTATTAGTATTAAGTATATTTGTAATGAAAGAGAAATAAGTATAGGGATCACCCACTAAAAAACACATAGTATAAACAGTGATACAGTGCAATAGTGTATGTGTAAAAACCCCAAAGTGAAGTGATAAGATATGCTAGTTAAATTATAATTAACCATAGATAATTTAAAAGTGAAGGTGAGATATAAGTGGGAATAGGGTAAGATTTAGAATATAACTATTATAAGAAATAGTGAATAATGAAGAAAGTAGACACTTCATAAATCTGTGAAAAAACACTAAAGGTTTAAAAGTGGAAAAATAACAGTGAATAAATAGCTGGTGAAAAACAGTATTAAGTGTGAATTGTAGAATAAGATATGATAAACACTAGAAAGTGATGATGACATTATTATTTAAGAAAAGATGTTTAATAGAGTTAAGTTTAATTATAGCCGGTAGTAAGTAAAAAGGGAGGATTCCAGGAAAGAATAAATTGAAGGTGTTAACATGGAGAGAATGTAAAAATTGTTTAAAGATTAAGAAATCAAAGACAGAACAAAGACACCCATGTTATAAGGGACTGTTATAAATTTAATAAAAGTGATATTGTTTATCACAATAAAAATAATATGTATTGTAAACAAAAAAATTAGCAAATAATGATAAGTTGGAAGGAAGTGATGATATTTCTCACTCAAAATAATAACTCTAATAACTTATAAAGAATTGTTCATGTTAATGTTATGAATAGGATATGGCTGAATGAGATTTGCAGTCCATAAGCCTAATGTTATGTTTTAAAGATTAAAATAGAGAAAGCAATATTGACATGTAATCAACACACCAACAGACTCAAAATACAACACAACCAATAAAAATAACAAAGTAAAGCCCATTAGGCTGAAACAAAATGTGATTTAAATGAAATAAGTCAAATACTATGATGGCTACTCAGGCCTAGGAAAGGCATAACTGTCAGAACCAAACAACCAAAAATTATAACAAATTGAATAAGAATTTAGAAAATCTGAGGTGAAGGAATCACCAAGAATAAATTGTAAATCATTTGTAACACAAAATATTGTAATAAGCATTTTTATACAAAAAGAAATGTAATTAACAGGCATTAACATAATTGTAAAAACATAAAATCTAAAATTACCCAAACTTGTGGGGTATCAAAATAATCTATGAAAGGAAATAAATACTATAGTGACAATATTTAATAACCAGGAAGGAAGATGGAGGAATAACAGCAATCAGAAGATATACGAAGAATTTGAATTTTGATAACAATACATCATCTCAAAATCAACCAATCGGAATCATGTAGTTACCATGGAAACGGCAGTTGAAGACGAAATTACCGTTGGAATTAAAGAGAAGCGAAGCGTCATTAAGCGAATACAGATGCCAATATTTGGAAGAACGTTTTTTCAGTGAAAATAATGCAAAAAAGTATTTAAAAGTTGCTAACCAGGATAACTTGAGAAGCAGATGACCGTTTTGTAGCAGCCAATTCAAGACCCAAGGCCAATTAAACAGAAAATATACTTGAAAAGAACATCTAGACCCATGACGAAAAAGACGCTCAATCTATTGAAGCCCAAAATCCATGAAAACTGAACTTATGCAGCCACATCCTACCCGATTAAACAACGAAGGCACCTAGTCACGCTGAGGTGTTAAGTACAATCAAATTATTTATTTTCCAAAAACCCTAACCACTTTAAATATATTTTAAAAGGTAAATTTACCTCACTATAGAACCAATATTTCTCTTTCATAGAATATTTAAGCAAAATAACACTTAATAGAAACTTGTTAACGTTGAATATAACCTATGAATTAAACACGAACTTACAAAACACTTTTACGACACAACAGAACAGATTGTAACAGCACACATTATTATTTATGTACACATAGAATAAGGTAATATATATTTTTATTGTAACCATTGGAGTTCTTTAACTCATAGTCACAAGAATCCACGATTTTGGAAACAGAAATCATTGTAATATTTTAACGTACACAGCAATGCAAACGCTGAATGTTTCCTTGATCATATTCGCCGAACCCTAGAGGCAAGAGTCGAATGTAAACAGTCGGTGCAAATTTATTATTGTATTACTGTCAATGTGAATGTTTTCAATTATCACCTATTAAAAAATAACTATTACAGGGAGTAACCGTCGTTATCATTTCATAGGGAGTGCTATATATAAATTACTTGTGTTTAGTTAAGAATAAATTGTACGAGCAGCGAACAAGTTGTCAGTCACACTGCAGTAGCGACGATTGTGACGGCC
Source organism: Magicicada septendecula (assembly GCA_034769895.1). Classification (NCBI taxonomy): domain Eukaryota; kingdom Metazoa; phylum Arthropoda; class Insecta; order Hemiptera; family Cicadidae; genus Magicicada; species Magicicada septendecula. The sequence continues at coordinate 824,825,488 of CM068368.1, forward strand.
GTGCGAGCGGGAATTATTTGAATGCCCAATACCGCAATGCTGATAACTCGTCTAACAATAATTTTAGTTGTTTTATAAAACGACTTGGCGCCACCCGGGATTATCACACCCCTATAAATAACAGGTAAGGTTACTGCCGTAGTATACAGGTGATTATATCAACGCTACGAACACCGGTAGCCACAACATTACTGTAACGACCCGGTGCGAGACGAACGCACTAATTATAATAACACATATAAAACTGTACACATTTTGCAGGTACGATCAGATCTTTACGTTACAGATTGGCGACCAACCGGTGAGGCTTTAAAAGAAGGCCAACGGCGACTATGAAGAGACATCCAATGGCTACCAGAAAGGACACACAGAAAGGAATTAAAGGTGAAGGTCAGCCAGAAGAGATGGAAGAAATTGAAGAAATAATCGAGGAGCTATTCGAAGAGGACGTTCAGGAAAACCAACCAGAAAATCCAACTCAACCAGAACCGGAAGTGGAAGTAATGGGCGGTGACCAACCAGACAAAACAACCGGAGAGGCAAGGATGGAGAACATGATGAGGATGATGATGGAACAAATGAACAAGAACCAGGAGAAGACTAATAAAAAGTTAGAATCATTACAAGAGGGAAGAAAGGAAGACAAGGAAGAATTGAATAAAAAACTGGACCAAGACAAAGAAGAATTGAATAAAAAATTAGAATCATTGCAAGAGGGAAGGAAGGAAGACAGGAAATTTTTGGAGGAGAACATAGAGCTCCTGAATAACAAAATGGAAAACAGCCAAGAGGCATTAGAAAAGAAGAGTGAGGAGCTGAAGAAGCAGATAAAAAAGGATCTTGAAGTGTTAAATAACAAGATTGAAAATAATTGTGAAACACTCCAAAAACAATTGAAGGAAGAAGGCGAGAAATCAAAGGATGAATGGAGGCAACAGGTGGCGTTATGTAAAGATGAAATCAAACAGACTATAACTGAGACGAACGAAACAGTAATACACGTCCAGGAAGAGTTGACTGAAAAAATAAACCACGTCCAGGAGGAAGGAATTCTCAGGATCCAAGAACTGCAGAAGACCACCACCGAAGAGTGTAGCAAAAATAAACAGGAGGTGCTTCAGGAGCTGAAGGAGAGGCACAAGGAAATCCAGACTGATGTCAGCGAACGCGTTGAAAGGGTATATACCACTATCAACAAGACTGACGAAAAAACTCAAGAAAATAAAGAAAAAATCAGAGAAATCAGTCAGAAGGAGAAACAGATGCAAGAGGAACTAGACGCTTTGAGGGAGAAGCCTTGCAGTAGCACTCACATCTTTACAAATGAAAACAGGGAAGTGATCAAGTTTAAGAGTTATCGAAGAAACCCCATAGAATTTCTGAAAAGGGTGGAGGAGCTCATAGAGAGAAATAGAGATACCAGATGGACGACGGTGAGAAGTCTTATCGATGAGATGTTTCGAGACACGAACGACAATTGGTGGACAGCCACACGACCAGAAATCAGCTGTACACAAGAGTTCAAAACATTGTTCCGCGAAAAATATTGGTCAGAATCGACCCAAAATGTGGTAAGAAATGACATAAGTAACGGAAGATATGAGCCACAGGCTGGGCATACACTAACATCATACTTCTTGGGAAAGGTCTGTCTAGCTCGAAACCTCGAACCGAAGATACCCGAAGAGTCCCTAGTCATTCAACTGGGATATCACTATGAAGACGCTATACAGAGGGCCAGGAGACAGGGACAAATAAAGACCATACAGGGAATGGCCAATTTGCTGGAAGACCATGAAAATGACAGCCAGTATAAGAAAAACCGTATAATCAATCAAAAGTACAACCGGGGGAACGAAAATTACAATGTACCAAACTACAATTTGCCATACACTTACACCCAGAACAATAACCGGAACAATATGAATCGAAACACAAACAATTACCCAGGGGACCAACCATTCCATCGGAATCAACCCAACTATAATCAAGGTAACCAACCAAGCAACAGAGATCATCTGAGTTACAACCAGGGGAACCAACCAAGTAACAGAAATGCACAAAACCCTAGTGCACCCCATAATAACAACAGGGGAATAGAACAAGTTAGGAATTCAAATGGCCACCCGAATAATCACAACTACTATGGCAACCGGTACGACCCGAATTACCATTATAACAGGGGAAACGGAAGTAACCAGAATAGGGGCGACATGAGGCGCCAAGTCAATTTTATCAGCGGGAGGAGACAGAACAATCATCGACGATATTGTCCCATTACGAGAACCAACACAATGTACAACGATTCCCAATATGACAACCAGCAAGCTACAGGAACAAGAACAATAGAAGCGCCGAGGAATCACATAAATGATCAATCAACCCTGACCAATGAAATGGCAGACCAAGTAAATAGTCTGGCCAGTGGTTCCCAGCAACCTTTAAACTAAAAAGGTCAGTGAGAAACCGCCAGGACCCTTCACATGACCAATCACTTGGGTTAAATCGACAAACCACGACGGAAGGTGATATAAAGAAGATAACAATAATATCAACCAATTATTTAAAGGACATCAGGGAAGAACTTCTGGAGGAGGAGGATAACCCATTGTCAACAACAAATAGTGAAATAGTGCATATAAAAGCCAATATTAATGGAATCAACACGATAATAATGATCGATACTGGGTCGAATATATCTCTCATAAACCAACCTGAATTGGAGCGGATCCAGGCCAACTCCAATATACCTATCCCGACTCTACCTATAAATAATATTGTCATAATTGGTGCCACAGGCAAACAAAATAAGACCATCAGAAAACAAGTCTCCTTAGAGCTAACCAGTCAGAACACAATAATACCTATTATTTTCCTTGTCGCAAATGGATTACCATTTAACATGCTGATTGGATGCGACGCACTGAGACAACACTCAGCAATCATTGACCAGCAGAAGGAAATAGTAGTGCTTGCTTCTGAGAAGGGAGTGTGGTCAGCCAATATAATCAACAGTAACCCAACACAAATAACCCTAAATCATAATAAGGGGTTAAAAAGCTATTATTGTCAAACATATAAACCATTGATTACCATAGAAGATGAAGAGGGAGAGGGAGAATTGTGGAAAAGAAAAGTCGAAGAAATTAGAAGGTTCCAAAGAAAGAGACCTCAGCAAGAGATAACGGGTGAACAGGCTGAAAAACTAATAACCATATATCAAGCATACCATCACGTTTTCTCAAATATCCCAGGAAAGGTCAAAGGATTTCAATGTAAAATAAACTTTCGAGAACCCATAGACTTTCACAGAAAATCCTACCCAATCGCCTACTCCCTAAAAAACGAAGTGAGGACGGAAATAAATACAATGATGGAGGAGGACATCATTGAATACAGTCAGTCTCCCTATACGAGTCCTATAGTCGCCATACCAAAAAAGAATGGTAAAGTCAGATATGTTTAGACGCCCGGGAGATCAATAAGATGATCATTAATGACCGAACATCACTGGGAGAGATTGAAGAGATACTCAAGAAATTTCATGGCACCAAATATATAAGCACCTGGGATACTGTATGTGGGTACTGGCAGGTGGAGCTGCACCCACACAGTAGGAAATACATGGCATTCATCTTCGACGGAAGGAATTACCAGTTTAAGAGGTTACCTTTCGGCCTCATTAATTCCGTCGTAGTGTTCGTCAAGTGCATGGACCAGGTCATAGGTCAGGAAGCACTGCAGTTCACAACAGTGTACGTGGACGACCTTCTAATAACATCATCTGACTGGGATGAGCACTGCGATCGGGTCAAACAGGTATTACAAAAATTATCTGAAAATAATATAACATTAAAATTAGACAACTCCAAGTTCATAGCAAACCAAGTCAAATTCTTGGGGTTCAACTTAGCAGAACAGGAGATAACACCATCCCAAGAGAAGGTGGAAGCTATTCAGAATTTCCCCACCCCAAAGAATAAGAAGCAGCTACAATCCTTCTTAGGTATTTGTAACTACTATAGAAAGTTCCAAACAAATTATTCTTATTTAACAGCAAAGTTCTCTAAACAACTATCAGCTAAAGAAAAGTGGACTTGGGGGAAGGAACAAGATGAAGTGTTAAAATTAATCAAAATAAAATTTCTTGAAACTATAATGCTACACCACCCTAATTTTGAACAGCCATTCTACTTAAATTGTGACGCCAGTGATGTGAGCCTGGGCGCCGAATTATATCAAGAGGATAAGGACGGACACCACCTGGTTATCAGCTTTGCCAGCAGGGTACTGAACCGCTGCGAACGTAATTACAATGTTACTGAAAAGGAACTACTCAGTATTGTGTTCGCATGTGGAAAATTTAGGACGTATATCCTAGGATATCCCATCACCGTCCGAAGCGACCATAAGTCCATTTCCTTCTTGAAACAGTGTAAGTTAAGTCATGGGAGGCTTACACGATGGATACTCGCATTACAAGAGTACCACATAACGTGGGAGTACATTCCAGGACGTAAAAATATTGCCGCTGATGTATTATCCAGAATAAATGTCACAGATCAGACATTTGAAGGAGAAAAGGAGAAGATCGTCAAAGTGTTTTGTATAATAAAGGATAGAAAGGACCTGGAAGATATTCTGAACGAGGTAGCGGTACAGCAGAAACAAGATTCAAAATTACTAAACATAAGAAAAAGACTGTTAGAAGATGAAGAAGTTGTGAATAAATATTATCGTATCCACCAAGATATACTCTTTGTTAAAACAAAAAAACATAATAGCACATGGAAACTTGTAGTTCCAAAAACATTAGAAAATAAGATAATTAAGGATTATCATGTTCGATACGGACATATGGGAACTGTAAAAATTGTAAAAGCATTGGAGGAGGAAGTCTTTATAAAAAATATAGTAAGAAAGGTAAACCAAATATTAAAACATGTATAATATGTCAAATGGTAAAGACCAATAATGAGAAAAAAGAGGGAACCATGATACCCATCACCTCAACAACAAAGTTAGAAAAAGTATTCCTCGATATATGTGGTCCATTCCCACGTAGCGGAGGAAGACATAAATACAAGTTTATTGTAATCATGTTAGACCACTATACAAAATATATGAAATTATATGCAATAAACAGAGCTACTACTAAGAAAATATTAGAAATAATAAAAACTAAATATATCAATGAAGTGGGAAAACCATGCATGATAATAACTGACCATGGAACGCAGTTCAAGGGAAAGAAGTGGCGAAACGAGTTACTAAAAGAGAATATAAAAACCTATAAAACTTCCAAATACCACCCTAGTAGTAACCCTGCAGAAAGAGTGCTAAGGGAAGTTGGACGAATACTAAGAACTTATTGTCATAACAACCAAAAAGAATGGCAAAAGTATTTGGCTTCAACCGAAGTATTTCTAAATATTAGTTACCACCAATTTACTGAAAACACCCCATACTCGATGATGTTTGGAAAAAAGCCCCACAGAGAGATACAAGAATTAATAAACTTCCCAGTCAACCCAGAAGACCCCTATGATGAAAACCAATGTTATAACCGTATTATGGAGAAAATGGAAAAACAAAGAGCAAGGTATTCACAAAACCAAATTAAAATAATAAAGTACCACAAGGGAGAGAGAGTACTAATCAAAAACAGGGAACTACCCAGTACACTTGAAGGAATAGCCAAAAAATTGCTATTATTATATGTCGGGCCGTATGTCATCACGAAGGACAATGGAAACAATACTTACGAGATAAGTAATATAACCACCAAAAAAGTAAAAGGAGTTTACAACCAAGCTTCAATAAAGAAGTTCTATGAAGAAAACTAAGCAACTGTAAATAAAATAAAAAATGCCAAAATTCAAAAATTATGTGAGCACAACTTGCAACAATATTTCGATGACTTATGAGGCCTAAAATAAAATATATAAAAACAAAGGAATGAGTTACATAAATTCCTACTAAGTGAAATCAACTTACAATCTATTAAAAAGTTGATATATGAAGTATATAAAATAATTAAACGAAATGTACCAAAATAGGAATACGCTACAAAAATTCCTATGATGTAAGAGAATTAACTTACAAAGAATTATCAAAAATAATATTTAATACAAATAAAATAAACAAAAATAAAATCAAGCTAAAAACTGATAAGATAAATACCTGAAATTATAATGAATCAAAGGTATTCAAAGAAAAAAAAATCTAAACTGGTACAAAGAAAAAGAGAAGTTATGTATGAATCAAATATACAAGCTATGGCTAAAGCAAAATATGCTAAATAACTGAAAAAAGAATAAAGATGTCTAAGATAATTAAAATGATCACAACGAGAATTGAAAACAAAATAATGAAAAGTTAGATATGATGAAATTAACATATAAATAAATAAAAGACAATCAACTGTATGAGCAAATGATAGTATATAGCAAAGGTACAGCGGAAGGAAGAATGAGTAAAAGGCCAAAGTGATCTAAAAACAAACCACAAGGTGGACAATCCCAAAGTATATTATTATTAATTTAAGTCACGAGTTGACAAAAAAGGTATTTAAGATTGACTGTTGAAATGTCCAGCAATCCAAATAAACTGAGCAGAGATGATGTTCCTCTGGTCTCAGAAAAATGAGTAGTAATGGGAGAAACCAGCTACTAAAGTTAGGGAAAAAAATTGTGTATAAGGGAGAACACACCAATGGAAATAAAATAAAAAACAGATCCAAATAAAATGGAATGAATTAAGTAAGAAGAGATATAAGGAATGGAGAAACAAACAAGAAAGAAAAGGAAAAAGATTATATATAACTGATAATTTCATAAAAAACTATGCTAGTGTTTTATCAAAATGATCAATTTTAAAGGAGAGGCATTATGTTACAACACAAATAAGCCAACCCAGTACCAGGGATAAAAACTATATTTATAAATGTAAAAATACTTCATGTCAAATAAACTGATTAATTCAAATAAACTATAAAGAATATGACTCGACAAACGATGACTTTGACCTAACCCAAGTGATTGACCCAACAACAGGAAACAAATGAAGAAGGGAACCACACAAATAACCAACGAGAATAAGAGAAGAAAGTGATAAACCCAAACAAAAAGGAAACAAGTTCATGGGATTAAATGACCCCAAAATACCCAAAGAAAAGGATGGAAAAACCAAAGTATTAATCAAATAATGAAAATGAAGAAGGAGGGAGATAGGTAGAAGTGAAAACCAATAATGATTCACAAAACGAGTAATAAAGCATAGGAGAAGGAGAAATAAAGCACTCAAGAAGAATATTGGAACCAAACCAATGGTTATCCTGAGAAAGGAAAAAGTAACGATTACTACCCATTAATGGACAAAATGATCTAGAGAAGAAACACTATTAAAAACGATTAAGGATTAAGGTGATAAAAAAGCAACCTAAACCACAAATAAAATTGTTATTAATTATTAAGTATTAATTGTTATTAGTATTAAGTATATTTGTAATGAAAGAGAAATAAGTATAGGGATCACCCACTAAAAAACACATAGTATAAACAGTGATACAGTGCAATAGTGTATGTGTAAAAACCCCAAAGTGAAGTGATAAGATACGCTAGTTAAATTATAATTAACCATAGATAATTTAAAAGTGAAGGTGAGATATAAGTGGGAATAGGGTAAGATTTAGAATATAACTATTATAAGAAATAGTGAATAATGAAGAAAGTAGACACTTCATAAATCTGTGAAAAAACACTAAAGGTTTAAAAGTGGAAAAATAACAGTGAATAAATAGCTGGTGAAAAACAGTATTAAGTGTGAATTGTAGAATAAGATATGATAAACACTAGAAAGTGATGATGACATTATTATTTAAGAAAAGATGTTTAATAGAGTTAAGTTTAATTATAGCCGGTAGTAAGTAAAAAGGGAGGATTCCAGGAAAGAATAAATTGAAGGTGTTAACATGGAGAGAATGTAAAAATTGTTTAAAGATTAAGAAATCAAAGACAGAACAAAGACACCCATGTTATAAGGGACTGTTATAAATTTAATAAAAGTGATATTGTTTATCACAATAAAAATAATATGTATTGTAAACAAAAAAATTAGCAAATAATGATAAGTTGGAAGGAAGTGATGATATTTCTCACTCAAAATAATAACTCTAATAACTTATAAAGAATTGTTCATGTTAATGTTATGAATAGGATATGGCTGAATGAGATTTGCAGTCCATAAGCCTAATGTTATGTTTTAAAGATTAAAATAGAGAAAGCAATATTGACATGTAATCAACACACCAACAGACTCAAAATACAACACAACCAATAAAAATAACAAAGTAAAGCCCATTAGGCTGAAACAAAATGTGATTTAAATGAAATAAGTCAAATACTATGATGGCTACTCAGGCCTAGGAAAGGCATAACTGTCAGAACCAAACAACCAAAAATTATAACAAATTGAATAAGAATTTAGAAAATCTGAGGTGAAGGAATCACCAAGAATAAATTGTAAATCATTTGTAACACAAAATATTGTAATAAGCATTTTTATACAAAAAGAAATGTAATTAACAGGCATTAACATAATTGTAAAAACATAAAATCTAAAATTACCCAAACTTGTGGGGTATCAAAATAATCTATGAAAGGAAATAAATACTATAGTGACAATATTTAATAACCAGGAAGGAAGATGGAGGAATAACAGCAATCAGAAGATATACGAAGAATTTGAATTTTGATAACAATACATCATCTCAAAATCAACCAATCGGAATCATGTAGTTACCATGGAAACGGCAGTTGAAGACGAAATTACCGTTGGAATTAAAGAGAAGCGAAGCGTCATTAAGCGAATACAGATGCCAATATTTGGAAGAACGTTTTTTCAGTGAAAATAATGCAAAAAAGTATTTAAAAGTTGCTAACCAGGATAACTTGAGAAGCAGATGACCGTTTTGTAGCAGCCAATTCAAGACCCAAGGCCAATTAAACAGAAAATATACTTGAAAAGAACATCTAGACCCATGACGAAAAAGACGCTCAATCTATTGAAGCCCAAAATCCATGAAAACTGAACTTATGCAGCCACATCCTACCCGATTAAACAACGAAGGCACCTAGTCACGCTGAGGTGTTAAGTACAATCAAATTATTTATTTTCCAAAAACCCTAACCACTTTAAATATTTTTAAAAGGTAAATTTACCTCACTATAGAACCAATATTTCTCTTTCATAGAATATTTAAGCAAAATAACACTTAATAGAAACTTGTTAACGTTGAATATAACCTATGAATTAAACACGAACTTACAAAACACTTTTACGACACAACAGAACAGATTGTAACAGCACACATTATTATTTATGTACACATAGAATAAGGTAATATATATTTTTATTGTAACCATTGGAGTTCTTTAACTCATAGTCACAAGAATCCACGATTTTGGAAACAGAAATCATTGTAATATTTTAACTTACACAGCAATGCAAACGCTGAATGTTTCCTTGATCATATTCGCCGAACCCTAGAGGCAAGAGTCGAATGTAAACAGTCGGTGCAAATTTATTATTGTATTATTGTCAATGTGAATGTTTTCAATTATCACCTATTAAAAAATAACTATTACAGGGAGTAACCGTCGTTATCATTTCATAGGGAGTGCTATATATAAATTACTTGTGTTTAGTTAAGAATAAATTGTACGAGCAGCGAACAAGTTGTCAGTCACACTGCAGTAGCGACGATTGTGACGGCCGTGCGAGCGGGAATTATTTGAATGCCCAATACCGCAACGCTGATAACTCGTCTAACAATAATTTTAGTTGTTTTATAAAACGACTTGGCGCCACCCGGGATTATCACACCCCTATAAATAACAGGTAAGGTTACTGCCGTAGTATACAGGTGATTATATCAACGCTACGAACATCGCTAGCCACAACATTACTGTAACGACCCGGTGCGAGGCGAACGCACTAATTATAATAACACATATAAAACTGTACACATTTTGCAGGTACGATCAGATCTTTACGTTACAATATATATATATATTGCAACAAAACAAATTAAGGATGCATAGATGTGTATCAAAACTAATAATATATAACAGAGTCTCTTATCTGGAGATAGGCATTTATTAAACTAAAACAAATTTAAATCTTGTCTGTAAATTCTTTACATAAATTATTTATTAGTTATATATTGTCTTTAAATTCAAATGACTGTTTATTCGAACTAGTGGCTGTGTTACCTGATTGTCGAATTCCTTCTTGGAGTCTGGTTGGAAAGCCGCTGCGTTAACGTCGACCTCTGATCTCGCTGCTGCTGTCACACACGAATCACACAGGCACGACGTTTATCTGATTGATATGGTTTTTATGTTTACAATCTCAGGTTCGATAAATGAGTTAGTGGTTATTATTTAAAATGCAGTGTATTTAGCTTACACCTTCCGGCTATCTTGAAGTGTTCACACGTTCATATTGTTGTACTCTGAGTGACTACAACTGCCCTAAGCGGAAAATCTTTACTAGCACAAGTTAGCACTAATAGATATCAAATACTTTGCTCTACGTTCTAATAACCCTTTGATTTAGCTTACGGGTAACTCGCAGCTAAAATCTAGGATGGTCGTCACTCATATAGCAAATGTGTTCTGTCGCAAAGAACTTGCACAGAGAGTGCGTCTTATTAGGACGAGTTGTAGACGAGAACTGTACAAAATTTCCTCTACCAGCGCACGTCGCAAATGAAAATTGAAGCACCTGATTGGTTAATATTTAGAACACGTCATAGATTTCTACCTTGATAGCAAGAAATTGTGTATGACAATGCCAGAGTCTGCAAAATCTTGTATAGATTTTATCTAAAAATTTTAAGACTTTTCTGCAGATAAGGCTTCTATAGAAAAGTGAATTCAGTTAAAAAATACATAGTAAACTTATATGTTTTACGTTTATGACAGATGAAAAATGTAGCACTATTTGTGACGCATACGCTGTCCAAGTTTAATTTCAATATGTTAATTATTATAGGAGTTATTCAGTAAAAGATGAACAACACGTGCACTCACGCACAAAACTTGCACTTTACATAACAGAGAATAAGTTTATGGGCATTTTGACATAATTACCCATCTCTTATTTCAAAACTTACAGCTACTTTACAAAATCTGAACAAAATCAATTTAAAACATGTCTATAATGTCATAAAGTGTGTAATAACGTCTTCGCATATTTAAAATGATTCTTACTGCATTATATTCTATTGCAATGTGTGTGTGTGTTAACTTGCTTAGTTCCATTATAAATTTATACTGCAAATTAATGCAAAAATGACAAAACCTGAACTGTAAAGTAACTCACCTGAATTGTATAACATGATGCTCTTAGGACGTCCAAAGCACGGTTATAAGCTTTCATTTTAGAACTATTCTTGCTTCCAACACCACTAGCTACTCCCTTGCCATTGATATAAATTAGGCACTGACTGTAAAGAAATTCATATTTTTAATCTACCATACATGTCTTTATTCCTAGACTTGAGTTGTTGAGTAACTGACTCTTGATGTTTGATATATGTGGTGGGGGTAAACGCATGTATAAATATCTCTGCCAATCATGTTACAGGGATCTGTTCATATCACCATAGAAACAACCTGTAACAGCACTGTGCTGCCATGTTCTTATCCATGGTCAATTTTGCACTATGCAGCGCTTGGTAAATGTGAAGCTTCCCCGTGTACAGCTGGCAATATCACAGGGAAATGTCAAGAGTCACTTACTGAATGGCTCAAGTATAATTTATTAACACACTACAGACAACATGTTTTGTCCTTTATATGGTCTTGTAGGATTAATTGCTTTCTGATTATTTTTTTAAATTCCAGCTCCATGTGTAAAAAGATTATTTAACAATAGTAATATATTTTAATTTCAGGAAAATTGCAGAAAGCCACTGTGTACGAGGTTTGTTCATAATATTTCTGAACTTTTTAAATAAAAAAATGTTCTGCTTACCTTAGAAGCTATTCAGCTTTGTTGTATAGTCTATTAAGATAGTATTGTCTATAAACTAAAGCATAAGGGGCATTCTGTTTACATATTTCAACATTTATTTCATTGGGACAATAAATCATATAGTTACAATGGTCTACTAATTGTCGAATGGTACAGTGGAAAACAAAATACAAGACACCAATTAAGTCACTAATCACCAGCTTTAATTATCACAATTAAACAGTTTGTAATCAACAAGATACTCTCTTACAACAAATCAAATAAAAATTGTTCACACGCAATGAAATGTCAACTAATAGAGTCCTGCACAATTATAAAACACAAAACACTTTGTCACAATACTTCGAACTGCACTGGAATAAATTGCCACTACAAACTGAACTAAGGGTTGCTGAGTGCTTGTATTTATAACCTGCTGACATTCCAGAATAGTCCATACTATGCACCAACAATGCTACTAGAAAACACTAGAGCATAATTGCTTGCCGCCTTGAACAGTGTGAAATCTGGATCAGTCTCGGCTACGGACGCGTGACAAGTGTCATATAATTGTTCTGACATGAACTGTCCCAACCGCAGGCAAGGTGACTTTCTCTATTGTATTTTCTGTCTTTATCATTGGTACAGTCCGTTCAGAAATATGTTTTGGTTGTATCTTCATGAACTGCTCAACTTTACTTTTAATTTGCTATTTTATATTTGCCATTGAGTCTTCTACTGCAGATATTTTATTTGACATGAATTCTTCTATGACACATATTTTAGTAGATATCGTTTGTACTATATTGGAAACAGATTTCCGACTGTAGACAATCTTACCTCTTGACCATTCAGATCACAGCGTAATTCCCCTAAGTCATCACGTAGGAGTCCCAACTCTGCAGTAGTATGTTCTTGGAATTGGTTTTGCATAGCTTCAAAAAGAGCTTCCGTTTACATGCTTTCTGCTTACGTTTTTCATCCTGTCATTTTTCTCCTTCTTCTGCCTCCTGTCTGCGTTTCTCATCCTAACGTTTCTCTGCTTGTTCTGCCTCTTTTTGTCGTAATTTTTGTTGTTCCTGTGTCTGCCGCAGCAGCGCTTGCAATGCGTCCATCATCTGACTGACATCCATGTTTACCGATTAATTACAAATTACACAAGTCTTGTAAAAGTGTCCACTGTTTCCACTGTTAACGGTTGTATCCCACTTCTGACACCACTGTTACGACAGTCTACTGATCGTCGTATGGTACAGTGAAAAACAAAATACAAGACACCAATTAAGTCACTAATCACCAGCTTTAATTATCACAATTAAACAGTTTGTAATCAACAAGATACTCTCTTACAACAAACCAAATAACAATTGTTCACACGCAATAAAAATGTCAACTAATAGAGCCCCGCGTAATTATAAAAACATAACGCTTCGCCACAATACTTTGAACCGCACCAGAATAAATCGCCACTAAAAACTGAACTAAGCGTGGGACTTTACGTCTTTCTTGCGTTAAGATAATTTTTCCAATTTATAAAAACTTTACTCTTTTTCTTACCTTAGCGTTCCGTCCAGGATTCTACAGACGAACCAGTTGCAGAGGGGTTATTTAGGTTGAGTTGCAAAATCACAAAGCGAACACAGTTTATGCTGACTAAAACAAATTACTTTTTGTTTATTACATACAAATTACGTTATGTTCTACACTTGTATGACAACTCTTCAGATCCTCCTCTACTTTCTTTTTGACAAGCTACTCCAAACTTTTGTAACATCAAATTCATAAACATAAATCTGCAATCGCTTAATCGCTATCTAGATTAGACAAACTTAATTAAAATAGAGTTATTTTATAACACCAAACCAGTACTGTTAATATTTTAGTATTGTTCCCCACACACGCTCTCTCACTCTTATACCCATCATACTTTTACAATCCTCATTTCTTATTAATAGAGCTCTTTCAAAAACTTTTATTTTGATTACAAAAGGTACTTTACCAATCTGTGTTTGTACTTAACCAGTCTGTGTAAGTATCCGAGCTGTTGCACCACTATTAAGAGGTTAACGTCTTGCACTTCACATTCCGGAAATCGTTTCGGCTTTCAAAAGCTGGCGAATTGTTCCAATCACATATCGAACTAGGTTTTCACAGTAACTAAGTTGTATAGTTATATTTTTAGTCGGCCGACTGTATTTTTACTTGAGCGCTGTTTAATTTAGGACCGCGCGGCTGAAGAAGTTGCGTTGACTGCCGCTTAATCTGGCGTTAGGGCGCAGTGCTTGGGGTTTTTAGGCTGGTCACGTGATCACCAATTCAAGCTCTGATTGGTGGGCTTAAAAAGTTCTAGAAGCTAGGCCAGCGAATTCTGCAATATTTTGCCGCCTGGTGAAATCCGCACATTGGCTTCATTTTTTCCGTGATTCACGGATGCCATGAACTGTATGTCGTTACATAATATGACTGGAGTAGCTGACTCCAGAGACAAAACACAGACGTGGTGTTTTGTAATAACATTGTATGTATAGTTGGTTAAAATGAGGTACACCAAAGGTGAACCCTGACTGCTTTTTGAATTATGTTCAATTATTAAAATTCATTACCGTCCCTGATATGCCCCATTACAATACCCCCCCAATGAGAGCTTTTATGCCGAAGCATGAAAACTCTCATTGTCTAAAACCTAAGAGGATCAGCGAGGATATAGCGCTGCACCCCCCTTAACTCTTTACTAAAATCATGGGTACTTACCCCCCTAGTCCCCCTAGGTGGCTGTGGCTGCACCTATCCGACCTTACTGGACTTCTCGGCTCGAGATCCCAACACCATAAAATCAGACAGGCACGTCACCACAGTATCACCTGACTCTGAAACATTCAATTAAAATATCACTAAACGGCCTGCCATTATACCATATCCCCAACTGATACATTTCCTCTTGGTCGTACTGGTAATTAACAAAGTACTGGTTTGATTTTTTGCAAAGTACTGGTTTCTGGTCTAATTTGTTAGGATACAAATACATCTGTTCTACATCTATCACTCTTAAATAGAATGCAACATAATAAACATTCCCATGGCTGCATTAACACAAATATTCCCCTTTGAGTGTACCTAATTACCTCAACTTCGTTTAAGTACATTAATTACCACGATTTAAACATTTTACCTTGATTTCAAATAAACTGGTAGAATTTTACTATAGAAAATACAATGTCTACTTAGCAATATAAACTTATTATCTACTTACATCGAATACATAAAAAATCCCATACCAGTTATATACATTGGTAATTTTCTCCCCTAACAAAACACTGTTCCCCGCCAAAAGTACAAATTGATTACATAAAATGCAAATAAATCATAACAACCTTACTATAAAATACAAGTTACACACATAAGAATACTTTATCATCCACTCACAACTCAATCTTATGCTATTTTTTTTTTTTACAACCCCCCTAATCCCTTAACCCCTGATACCCGTTACAATTTGCTGTGTTCTGCACTAGGCGTCTTGGCCATCGCCGGCCTCATCCTAGCCGTAAACCACATCTCCCTCATGGCCTGTAACTTGGTCACCCCCTTCCACTCACTATGACCCCCCTGGACTGTAGCGCCCAGTTGTTTCCACAAGGACTGATGCGGAAGGGGTGGACTTTTTTCTTTTATTCCACCCCATCCTTGCTTCGGCGTTACAATAAATATTCAGTATTTCATCCCTACTAGTCATGATTAATACACCCCCAATGGACTACCACCCTTATATGGGTGAAAATAGCCCTGTTCCAAAAATTGGTAGATTCCCCTAAAAATAACCCCCCAACTAAATTTAACAAACCACTGAGTTAACAAAACAAAAACAAACCATAAGCCGGTTATAATAATTAAAATTTATGATTTGCTATAATTAACTACTTTCACGGTCATGATCCGGTGAGGTCATGACCGCAGTTAAACGGGGAATCTACAGTTAAACATATAACATAGGTTTATTATTTTTGCCAGGTTACATTATCAGTTGTATACACGACTTGTTTTACAAACACTACCTCAGCATCAACATAAACATTTCCATCTGGAATTCCAATAGAGTTTACAAATCTAACCACTTTAGCTTCAATTTTCAATCTGAACAAATATTTTAATCGTTTCGTTTTAATCAGTTTGTGGGGTTCTTTTTTATTAGCAGTGGACTGTATATTGTAAAGCTAAAATAGTTAAAAGGGTTTATTCTCATGTAATCAACAATGCATAAATATTAAGCGTTTACTGACCTTGTCCTTGTGCGTTGTAAATGTCCCGTTGTAAGCAACACTTTGGTGATTTTTTAGGAAGTCCTAAACTTCACAATAATATTCCAACAAACGTTAAACACATAAAATAAACACATGAAATAAGCACAAAGTAAAATAACAATAGCGGTGAATAGTCTTTCTATTCTTGCGGTATGCGTGTATAAACCAATAAGAACTGAACTGCACGATATACCGTACACTACAGGAAAGAAAAACGCTCTAATTATAACAAAAACGCGCTGATTACAATGTGAATTGTACTTTGAAACAGGTAATGGGAGTGCACTCTATTAGAGATAATGAAGTAGAGATAGGGTGAGTTTAACTATTGTAAAGAAAACAAAATATCTGACATACCGGCCCCTTTGAACCAACTGGTTCAACAAGAAACATTAAAAGAACATAAGAACAAATTTGATCCTTTGGAAGAGTATAATAAAACTAAATTATAAGGGGCAGTAGCCAGTTGACTGGTCAAGGATTTAGTAAATGGGAAGACCTTAACAGTACCTTAACAGAAGGACGGGTCAAGGTTCCACCGGCAGTCTTCATGTTGACGACACGTACCACTCCATCATTCCCTGGAGATACTGAGACGACTCTCCCGAGCTTCCACTTGAGGGGTGGCAGGTTCGTTTCATGAATAACAACTAAATCTCCTATTTTGAGATTTTCTTGAGGTCTGATCCATTTGGACCGTTCTTGAAGTATGTGGCGGTACTCCATTTGCCATCTTTTCCAGAGATGTTGTGTGAAGGCTTGAACCAATTTCCAGTGTTTTATGTGATTAAGTGGTGCATTAGTTAGTTGAGGTTCGATCAGGGCATTAAGAGGTCCTCCAGTTAGAAAATGTCCTGGTGTATGAGGTTGAAGATCTGAAGGGTCATTCGAGAGAGGAGCTGTCGGCCTCGAATTAAGGATAGGTTCAACACGCACAACTAAGGTGGTAAATTGTGTTAAAATGTGTTCACCTATGACTCTGGTGAGATGATATTTTGCACCTTTAATGGCACGTTCCCAAAGTCCACCTTGGTGAGGTGCACGCTGAGGAATGAAATATGGAATGTGATACTGTTGTTCGTCGCAAAATCTTGCATCTTTGGTTGCTTCATGAGATCTTGAAAACATCTTTTGAGCGAAGAAGCAGCTCCTATGAAATTAGTCCCACAATCAGAGTACAGGTCTGATACAAGACCTCTCCTAGAGATGAATCTCGTAAGGGCTGCAATGAAGGCGTCTGTAGTTAAATCAGTAACCACTTCCAAGTGTACAGCTTTTGTTGCAAAACAGATGAACAGGCAGAGGTACACCTTTATAGGCTGTATCCTGCGAATTGTAAAAAACTT
This sequence comes from Magicicada septendecula, assembly GCA_034769895.1. Taxonomy (NCBI): domain Eukaryota; kingdom Metazoa; phylum Arthropoda; class Insecta; order Hemiptera; family Cicadidae; genus Magicicada; species Magicicada septendecula. Next base: position 824,843,153 of record CM068368.1, read on the forward strand.
GACCGTGTAAGGGCCAGCATAATCAACTCCAGAAGCGTTGAAACAATGAGTAGGGGTAACACGACCAGCTGGTAGATCACCCATGAGCGGAGACGTGTTTGTTGATTTTGTACGAAAACATCGTACGCATTTAAATATTCTTGAGCGTATAACACTGCGGGCGGAGAGGATCCAAAAGCATTGAGATAGTGTTGCTTGGAGGAACTGGGGACCAGCGTGCAGGTACATGCCATGATAGTAATCAATGAGTAAATGAATAGCGACATGATTTTTTGGCAGAAGAATAGGATGTTTGGCATTGTAAGTAAGCGCAGAGTTCTTCAGTCGACCTCCGACACAGACTATTCCTGCATCATCAATAAAGGGTGCTAGACGTTGGATGCCGTTTGAGCATGTCCTTTTCTTGGAGAGTAGATCTATGTCTTCTGCAAAGTGAAGTCTCTGAATGAGCCAGCAAATGCAGTTACAGGTGTTATTTAATTCAGTTACTGTAAATGATCCACTTATGGTGGTTTTAAATTTCAAACGGGTTATAAAGCGAAGGACATAAGCCATTACATGAAGAAGAGTCTTCCAAGAAGAAAACTTTGTAAGAAATCCAAATGTTGGGACTTCTTTTGTGGTCATCATAAGATTAAGCACATTTGGTTTCATTTCGGGAATAGACTCCTCCGAAATTGGATGAAGGATAGATTGTGACCAGGTCTGTGCTGATTTAGCGAGCCATGGTGGTCCTAGCCACCACTGACTATGTTTCATCAGAACCGTGGGTGTCAAGCCTCGAGAAGCACAATCAGCAGGATTGTCAACAGTTGAAACATATTTCCAGACGTGCGGTGAAACTAAGTCTTGTATTTGTGCCACACGATTAGCAACATACACCTTGAGATGAAAAGATAGAGTGCGTATCCAAGATAGAACTACTGTAGAGTCGCACCATGCTGAAATGTTGTCAATCTTGTGATGTTGTGAGAGCTGTTCTGTACAGTAATGTAGCAATTTGGCTAACTAGATCTGAAGAAGTGCGCACCACAAAGTTCCAAGCGAGGAATAGTCACACGCTTCAGTGGAGCTACTCTTGATTTTGCGATCAGCAGTCGTATGTTGACATCTCCTTCTGCGTCTTCTGTGCGCAGGAAGACACAAGCTGCATATCCGGATTCACTTCCATCTGAAAATCCATGAAGCTGGATACTGACTGCAGTTGCTAAGGATATGAAACGTGGTATCCTTAGCTTTTCTATTTCTGGAAGTTCTTTCACGACCACTTCTCGGAAATATGATCAGGTAATGGAGAATCCCAATCTAAGCCTAAGGTCCATACACGCTGCATTAAGACTTTAGACCAAAAAACTATTGGGGATATCCAACCACAAGGGTCATAGATCTGAGCAATTGATGAAAGTAAAGTTCTTTTTGTGTAATTACTTGAAGGTGTGTGCATCATATATGAAAAGACATCAATATCTGGGATTTTAGCCCTAAAAGACTTGAAAATGGCTGTTCCGACGTGCGTAACATGAGGGGCGTCTCATGATGATTATCTTGCATGACATTTTCTAAGAGTTTAGGATGGTTTGAAGACCACTTGCTCAGTTCGAATCCACCCTTTTTCAAAAGTAAAACATCCTCTTGAAGGTGGAGAGCTTCTTCCAGAGAATTGCTCCCTAATAGAGCATCATCAACATATATTTGCTGTTGGAGTGCTTCAGCAGGAAGTGGATGATTTTTTCCTTCGTCCATAATGAGCTGTTGTACTACTCTATTAGCAAGGTAAGGCGAGGACGTCATACCATAAGTGACAGTAGTCAATTGGTAGACCTTTAGCGGGACTGAAGTGTCTTCTCTCCAGTATATTAACTGAAAGATCTGATCATCTTCATGGATGGATATCTGCCTAAACATTTGTTTGATATCACAAGAGAAAACAAATTTATGCTGACGAAAGCGAAGAATTATATCAGTAATGTCATTGTGCAACTTTGGACCCTGATGTAGAATGTGGTTCAGTGAGACACCTGAAGAAGATGGTGCAGATGCATTGAAAACAACATGGATTTTCCTATCTTTAAAAATGCCATGATGTGGCAAAAAGTAATGCGGCTTGTTCAGCGACGGCACAGATGTGCACAGTTTCATGTGCCCACATGCTAAGTAGTCATTCATAAAATTGACATACTTCTGTTTAAACTCAGGTTGAGATTCAAATTTGCGTTCAAGTGTATTAAACAGGCATTTTGCCAAAGTTGTAGAGTCACCTAGTTGAGTAGGGTTTCCGATGAAAGGCAAGTGACAAACATATCTGCCGGAGGCATCTCTCTTATGAGTAGAGACGAAGTGAACTTCACATTTTTCATCTTGTGGAGCGAGTTTTGTAGTGTGAGGTGGTTCCTCTATGGACCAAAAATGTTGCAATGTTGCGTGCAGATCACGATCATTCGTCGATAAAAGAGTCACTAAGCCTGAGTAAGGCTTAGACTTAAGTGAAACAGGTGTCGGACCAAGCACAACATAGCCTAAGATTGTATTGACAGCGTATGGCATATTCTTGCCGAGATTGATAAAGGTACCATTAAGAGTCAATGCAAATAAATCTGCTCCAATCAGAAGGTCAACTGGACCTGGAACATCAAAAGTTGGATCCGCTAGCATATAACCTTTGAGTCGCTCTTTAATTTCTGGTGGGAGCTGAACACGAGGCAGATTGCATGATATTTTATTAAGAATCATGACTGGGTGAAATTTTGCTAAAATATTCCCACTGAGCGAAGACAATGTCACAAAGGTAAGTCCCTTTGTTTTCACTGGGGTGGTAGAGATGCCACTAAGTTCTGGAACATCTGTTTGAGAGCGGTACAAACACAAGGTCTTTGCACAACTTTCTGAAATAATTGTTGTTTGGGATGCACTATCAAGCACAGCTTGTACAACTGCTACATTTCCATTGGCAGATGTGATATGCACCAAAGCGGTTGCGAGTAACAGTGTTATTCTGGTTGCAAGAAACACCTATCAAGGTAGTATCCTGGTGACACTCTGCAGAGTGGTTTTGCTTATGCATCGTCGTTTCAACAGAAGGGCACAAGGTAGGTCTATTTGACTGAGTCAATTTTTGTTGCGGTTGTGTGGAGCGGTTCTCAACAAAAAAATGTAGTAGGCTATGGTGACGCCTATGACATACATTGCATGTGTGGACGGACTTACAGGTGACTAACTTATGTGATCCAAAACAATTTTGACACAAGTTCTTATTTTTAACAAAAGCTTGTCTGTCTTGTACAGTAAGTGCGGAAAAATCTCCACATCTACATATGTTGTGTGAATTTGATGAACAGAAGATACAATGCTGAGTGTGAGTAGTGACCATCGCTATTTTGTGCGGTTTAAACTGGTTTATATTCATTTTAAAGCCACTGATTTTTTGAGAGGTTTGAAGAGAAGGTTCATTTTTTGAGATGATATTAGTTAAACCCGCTGCTTCTTTGCAAGAACATTCATTTTTTAAGAATGTAATTATTTCTGTAATGGTAGGAACATTTTGTAAATTATCTCAAGAACGTTCAAGTTTGGTCCTAAATTCTGTGTCAAATCTACGCAAAATATATGAGGTCAACAACAAAGTTTCGCTAGCAATATCATGTCCTAGTGCTTTGAGCGCTTGATAATTTTCATTGTAGGTCGACAGAAAATTCCTCATTTGTTTAACTGAAGGATTGTGCAATTGTGGTAACTCAAATATATTGTTTACGTGAAGTGTTATCAACAATCTAGAATTTTGCTATCTTTTTAGCAAAGTTTGCCAGGCTATGGCATAGTTTGTATTAGTGACAGGCAACGATTTAATTAAATTTAGCGGCTCATCAGTCAAACAAGAAAGCAAGTATGTAAATTTCTCCACATTAGAAATGGTTTCATTTTTGTGCACTGCATTTTCAAACAGACTGTGAAAGGCTACCCATTTCTCAGGTTGTCCTGAAAATGTTCCCAAGTTTAAGCGAGGTAAATTTACGGTGGGAGTAGGCGCAACTAGTTGTGATGCACCAGTGTGAGACTGATCCAAGGTTTCCTGCGGTAGCGATGGTAGAAAAGGAGCACACGAACTTTGTATAGATATATTTAAGTCTGATATAGAATCTTGTAATCTGTTCATTATCAAGATCTTCTGGTAAAGGTGTTGTACTAAATAGTTTATTTATACGCCTTTGAAATTCAGCATATTTATTTTCTGTGGTGGAACTAAGCAAACTAACTTTTCGTGTTTGCTGTTCAGTTAAATTACCTATACCAATAACCTCAAGAGCAACAATTTGCTTGTTAATATTATGAAGCCTACTCTCAATCAGTTCACTTTGCTTCACTAAAGAAGAAAATCTCATTTTGGTAATTTATTAATACACTCGGTTTAAAAAACAGATTCAGATGTAAATAACAAAAGAGTTCTAAGTAAAAGTTGTAATTCACAATGTTCTTCCAGTATTCAGTAATTTCCAGTCCAAATAATTTTAATTTATTTATTTTTTTTTATCACTCTAAAATACCAATAGCGTAGATGACAGTAATAACGGTAATATGGTAATAAAGGAATATGGCTACTGTATTTTATAGAAACTAATACAGAGGTCGGTTTTGAAGAAACACACTACACTTCAGAACTATGCTTGCTAGATAAAACATGAAATAACACACGCTGCACAATGAATCAATAAAACTATGCTTGCGTGAAAAAACATGAAAAAATCATAACAAAATGAAAAGAGCACTGAGTATTGGCAATACTTGCCAGTAGTAAATAATTGATTTTTTTTTTTTTATATTTAAGCGTTACAATAATTCAATAAACGTAATAATAAAGAGCGTAATAATTAATAAAAATCTTGCTTTCCAACGTGCTGGATTCTGAATGAAAGATGCTATCCGGGATGGACGGACCAAAAATGTGGGGTTCTTTTTTATTAGCAGTGGGCTGTATATTGTAAAACTAAATAGTTAAAAGGGTTTATTCTCATGTAATCAACAATGCATAAATATTAAGCGTTTACTGACCTTGTCCTTGTGCATTGTAAATGTCCCGTTGTAAGCAACACTTTAGTGATTTTTTAGGCAGTCCTAAACTTCACAATAATATTCCAACAAACGTTAAACACATAAAATAAACACATGAAATAAGCACAAAGTAAAATAACAATAGCGGTGAATAGTCTTTCTATTCTTACGGTATGCGTGTATAAACCAATAAGAACTGAACTGCACGATATACCGTACACTACAGGAAAGAAAAACGCTCTAATTATGATTGCTGATTACAATGTGAATTGTACTTTGAAACAGGTAATGGGAGTGCACTCTATTAGAGATAATGAAGTAGAGATAGGGTGAGTTTAACTATTGTAACGAAAACAAAATATCTGACACAGTTACTATTTATGTTACAATTCAAATCAAAATTCAAATCAAAATAAATTTAAACTCATTACTGACATTAACATTTTAAATTAATTTAATTCCAACTCAAATTTAATTTCATTTAATTACCTCATTTGTTCAAAACAATTTCAGTTACTTTAATTACATTGTATTCAAAATGATTCTACATTAATAAAATCCTTCATTATTATGTTACTTAATTATATTATTTCATAATAAAATTTAAATTATTCATCAATATAAAATATTATTATTATCCATGCCATCCTACCTGTAAACATTGGTCACACAAAACAAACTATATACATACCCGCAATAGAACCTAATATACAATACATCTAACACCCATAAAAATTTATTTACAAATTTTCGTCATATCCTTTTTGTTTACCACACCTCATTACATAAATCAGCCAAATAATTATACCATTGACTCAAATAATTAAATGTTCATTCACTGTTTATCTAACCACCATCATCGAAAATTAGTCTTATGTCGAATATACACAATTCAGTTTTATTTAAATTCATTACATTACTATTGTTAATATAATAACCATAAAAATTTGTTTTTTCCATTATACCATTATAATAATTCCCAGGGTTATCCCCCATTATTATTTTACCATATGCCGTGTCTACATCAGTATTTTTGGTTAAGTCTCCGTTAGTATCATTTGTCACAATTAAATCGTTTATATTTTCATCACTATAGTCATCAGCTACTAGTGCGCAAATTCTTACAACAGGTAAGTGTTTATTATTATCAACCTCAATATAATCATAGTTTGCTACTACACAAGGCAAGTCTCTATTATTTATAACAATTCTCTCCTTATTTAACTTCTTAACTAACCCTTTATAACCTCTATTAGACTTAAGTATCTCTATCACTCTCTTTCCCTTTTTATGATCACTTTTCCAACCCAATTTCACATTCTCACTCCACACAGAGGGCAATGCCGCATTATTTAAACACCATCTGGCCTTACCAGATACCCACAAAAAACTTATTTGACCATTTGCCGACCCATTGTTGCCCAAATGTCCTAGTGAGGATCTCTTATCCTCATAAACCACTTGTGAAGTCTTTGCTCCACATTTAACCCCAGAAAAATTTGCCCCCTGTTCACCCTCTACAATTAAGCTATCTTTATACTCCCTTTCTAACTCATAAACACTAACTAACAATCCTCTAACCTCCACTAACTTTCTACTCTCATTATCACCACCACTATTACTCAATATGCCACCATTATTTTTATTCAATAATATTTCACTCTAGTTAAAGTCATCATAACTAACATTACTACTCAGCTTGTTTACTGCAACCCGTTTTATATTTAAACTAACCCCATTATGATTCGTAATTATTTCCCCCTTATAATTATAGTTGTCACTATTATTTCCACTTACCTTGTCAATTATCACCTTGTTTGCACTTAAACTACCCTCTTTCTGATTATCACTTGTATTCACCTCACCTACCTTGTTTTTTATCTTCATTGCACTTAAACTAGCACTATTTTTTGTAAAAGTGTCGTCATCATTTTTACCTCCACTATCAAAACTACTCACCTGGTTTAGGTCACTTTCTTTATTTTCTGGTAATTTACATCTATCTCTTTCCCACTTCTCGTTACTTTCGTCAATACGTTTAAACAATTCGTTAAAACTACTTTCACATTTAATTTTCTGTTCATTTACATTACTGCTTAATTCATCAAATTTATGTTCGAATTTATTGTTCTGTACATCAAATTTTATGTGCATATCCCTTCTTAGTTCACTAAAATTGCTATCTTGTTTTTCTAAACTGCTACACATCATACTATACAAACGTTTTAACATATCATCGTCATCAGCTTTCTTATCTTGACTATTTTGACTAATTGAAATTGGCATTGAATGAATTTCAAATTCATTCATTATTTTTGATTCAATTACCTTACTTTCATTAGTTTGCATTAAAGCTGTTTGAATTCCCGAGTCAGTCATGTCGGTTAACACGGTTGACATATTTTCTTTATTTACACTCATTAACTTATTTTCATATTCATCGCTGACAGTTAAGTCAGTTTCAATTAGTGTACTCTCAGTACTTTTCATGTTTTATTATTATAGTTTTTATATATGCACTATACTTCCTAACCTACACAACCGCTCTCACTCCCAAATAACCCTTCTCTGCAACTTAATTACGTCTGGTTTGTATAATTAATAAATTATACTAGAGTCCCAGTTCGGGTGCCACTGAGCCATTACGTCAATACACTTGCAAAAAAACCTTGCCCCTTGATGCTCAAGCTACTAGTCCAAAACCGTGCCCATTAAACGGTTAAAGTAGTGGTAATTCCATTTATTATTTTGTTTTATTTTTTTTTTAATTTATTATTAACTTAAAGAACTGCTAAATACCAAAACACAGTGCTTGCTTGTTGATGCATTACAAACGTTACACTTCTACTCAAAAAAGGAAAACTTGATTGGGAAGATGAAAATTGAGAAAGATCTTACAGTGGGCAAACAAGAAAAGTATTGACTATCACTAAAAAAGGCAATTTTTGTATTTTCATTTGCTCACCTATTTTTCTACTTAAACTTCCAAATTTTTAAAATTTATAATTGTTTTCTATGTCACTGAAATATCAATTTCTATCAAGTAAGTGTGTAACGGGACAAAAAGGGTAGTACCACTTTTTGTTTAATAATTGTCAATAATTATCAACGACTAATTCTTTTATTATGAATCATACTGTTGGAGACGTATTGGGAGATAGAACAAAGCAAGTGAGTCACAGAAAATGCACGTGGCAGTGCTGCGTAATAAATTCACCACGTTTGGTGCAAAACGACTTTCTGGCTTCTAGCGACGTCCAGAATATTCAATATATGATGATGGGGGTGGAGTGGTACATCCGTTTGGGACCACGTGGCAATATACACAAAGAACTAACAGCGTCACCACGCAAGCTTAGCTCACCCAGTTCAGTACAACTCATCAGACCGAGCAGACGTAAGTGAAGCGTGGCCTCGGGAGTTTTTTGTTTGGTAGGCCGAAAATGTAATAAAAGGCCTACCAAAGAGTACAAAATGTTACAACAGTTTTTAAATAGTGAAGAAAAACTGCAGTGACAATTAAATAACAGTTTAATTTGGTCGGAGTGATGATATAAGTGAAAAAGTGGAAAACGACAGGTGGTGTAATGATGGATATTGAATACAGATAAGTACAATGAAAGAATAAATTTTGGCCAAAAGTAAAGTAAAACAATAATAAATAATGAGCTCAAATAGAGGGGGACAGAGAAAAAGAGAGAAAGAAAGTGAGTGTGAGAGATGAATGGTACGTAAGAGAAAAGTACTGGTTTGTCAATAATAATTAATTATCAATAATTTTGTATAAATAATTTTTGTGTTCTTAACATTGAGTAATTTGGTAAGCAAAAGAAATGAGTTTGATTAGCTTTTGGAGTTACAAACCAAGGAAATAAAATAGATTGGTTATTAGCATAAATATGTGTTAAGTGTAGTCATTATGCCTAATTACCAAATCCTAATTTTCTGTGCCGAAAGAAACTCGCCTAAACGAACCTGGGTAAGTTTTGAGTTAAGGGAGTTAAAATCAACTAAATTATCTTGATGGGAAGAGTATTAGGGTTTCGACGTTTCACCTTAAGACATTGTGGCGATCTTGAATAATTTGGAGTCTTCTGTTTGGTAAGTCATAGTAAATGCGTCAGAACTGGGATAAGTAGAAATTATGTGTATTTGTATTTGCAAATTGTTTGTTCCTTTACAAGTGACACTATTTTATAATAAACAATACCGTATTTTATATGCTTAAATTTTTTATATTAATAATAAATGTTAAATACATTTCATAAACGAATAATTGTTTAAACAAAAAAATCAGATTGCAGAATCATTTTTATTTGTTCAGCAACACAGAAATTTTATTATTAACCTCATACTAATATGACATATTATCGTGCATGCATCTACACACACGGGCATGTGTGCATGTGTGTGTGTGTGTGTTTTAGATGTGGGCCTACAGGTCTCATGACTGGGATTGTACTAGTTTTTGAACCCGAGTATCCTACGAGTTCATTTTAGTATATATGGTAACCCTGAATAAACCCAACCCATCAGTATGATGTAGGAAAAAAATTATACCGCAATCTTATACTTACTGTCCATTTAGTGTTTTCTCGCCCTTAACTTCCATAGACATAGACTTTTTGTTCAATTTGGATGTTTTTGCCAATATCTCTCTCGGATTACCATTTGCAGATTTGGTATGAAATATGATTATATCATCAAACTGTCCTCTGTTCTGTTCGCAATCTTGCTTTAACAATTTTGCCTGGGCGAAACCTGTATCACAAAACTTATATCATCAATTAATTGTAATATATATATATTGCAACATATTTGTGTAGTTGAATTTAATTTCAAATACAAATACACTTCTATTTGTGTTTGCGGAGCCCCACGATCTTGTAGCGCCAAATATATGCAATGTATTTATGTGTGTGAATTTTTATATGTACTTTAATTTGTATAGCCCCACGTTCTTTGGGAGCCAAATATGCAACAATACATATACATAAATACATATACATATACACAAATTTAGCGTGACCGGTCTCACGTTCAAGATTGACAAATTATGCAACAATATAACATTTAAATTGGGTTTCAGGTGTATCTGCAAGTTACTCTATGTAACTTGTAACGGTATTTCAAATTTATTTGATATTATTAAAAATTGTGCACACGGCACTGACTTCGATTTAAAACATTCGTTATTAATTGTTATTATGCCGTAAGGCTTATGCTATATACATCCTTACTGACTAAATATTCTATTCTACTAATTATTGTATTAAAGAAAAATCTCATGTTCAGACTACACAGTCAATTAATGTGTTTCAAAATATCAATATTTAAATCTCTTTTTATATATTGTAATGTACTCAAAATATTAATAGTTATTGAATTTATCTTTTGTTTCTCAGTACTGTTTTATCTCAAATACTAATTGTTTTCATTTAAATGCTTTGTATTCATTTTATTTCATATTAATTTGAGCTCTTGTTACGTTAATCGTATTTCTAAAACATCTATGATTTTAATTCTACTTTACAAGAAACATTGGCTCTTACTTTTAAATAAAATAGAAATGTCTTTAATTGTCTTTGAGTTCATTGTATGATTAAGATATAAATAAGTTGTTTATCACCTTATTGTCGTCAATCATACTCGATCATTTTGATCCATCTGTAGTTGTCCTCGTCTCGCACTCCAGCGTCGGCTGCCTCTCTTCTCCTCTTGTCCAGCGTCGAATCACCTCCTCTTGTCCAGCGTCGAATCACTCTCTGGAACTCTCCTCTTGTCCAGCGTCGTATCCCTCTCTGGAACTCTCCTCGTGCTCAGCGTCGTATCACTCTCTTGTCTAGTGTCGAATCACTCTCTGGAACTCTCCTCGTGCTGTTTCTGACGTCAATGGATCTTCTTATGTAATTCTTCTTATGTACTGCTGTTATTATTTAAAAATGATTGTCTTTACAACTTAGTTACATAGTTGTATGTAACTGGAAAATTTAAACTATTTACATAAAAAAATAAATACGCCGTGCGGATGGGCATAAGCTCCCACTGCACCGTGGATGATTTAAGAAACAGAACCACTGTAGCTTGTGTGTCCTGTTTATACCCATGTCTTGGTCGACACCTGCAGTGGTACGAAATCGACATGTCAGAAACTGTCTCTGGATTCAGTTCCCCCACTCTTTGTCAAATTCGCTATTTCTTATATTTCTGCGAATTGCAGAGTCCTGTAAGTATACTCTTATACTTATCTTATAACTATTTTTACAACACATGTTCACTGTAATTTTGGACATTGCAACTTAACCCTTTCGATTTGTACACAGTTATTTCACTATTACACTCGTACGGTGTGGCACTTTCGCGTGGTTTTCGTACACAGTATTTAGTAAATTTTATTACATTTTATTGTGGTTTTGGATTTTAATTCTTAATTATACTTTATAAATAATTACGGAAAAACAGTAATTGTGCAATTATTCATCCTGGGGTGGGAAACTCGCCTGCATAGACCTGCATTCACACACACTAGCAAAATACTGGTGTACACACTTTCAGTTACATTTGTGTGTGTGTGCACGTCGATTCAGGTCGAAACACCTGTTCATATTTTTGTCTGAGCCAAGCTTGCAATCTCTGACATGCTTATTTCTAATATATTATTAATTATTTACAGTTTATTAGGTAAATTTAAATTTTTATATTCAATGGTCAGTACATCACTTATTTGTACTGTCGCATTATTCCTCTGCTTGGTAACAAAAAAAAATTTAATAAATTTATTTATTATAATTTTTTTTTATTATTATTATATTTGCAAAAAAATGTAACAATTAATAAAGAATAATATTCGTCATTTCACCCTTAATTGGAGTGTATACAAATGTCTTACCTCCCCTCTTTGTACGCTCACTGCTCGTGACCTTGTAGTAGGGTGGCTTTAACAAACAGCTGATCTGACTGGTTTCATTGACCTCTTCGTTTTCATGTGTAGAACTTCCTAAATGACGTTGCGTGGAATTTACCAATTTCTTTCTTCTGTATCTCATCATATACGATGAAAGTGTGTTGTCCTACTCGCTGTCTTACCGTATACGGTCCATTATAAAGTCTGAAGAATTTCTTCGCCGTATTATCACTCCGTTTTCCCACTGGATTTGCTTTGAGTAGTATACTTTCTCCCACGTTGAATTGTTGTAGCTTGTGAGTTAGATTAAATCTCTCTACTCTCTTGTTACCTCTTTCTCTTATCCGTTGCTTTGCGTATTCAATTTTCACACTTATTGGTACAGGTACATTTTGGTTATTAGGTTTGTTTATATACTTAGTCCAAAATCTGTTTGGCTTCTTATCTTCTTCTAATTCCATGGGAGTGTATCCTGTTGCTTCACTATAATTTTCGTTAATGGCTTTTTCAAGAACTGGTAAATATTCTGCCCATTTATTGTGTTGATCATGGCAATATATTCGTAAATATTTACCTAATTCTTTGTTAACTCTCTCAGCAAGGTTTCCTTGAGGATGTCTTATGGATGTGAGTACAGGTTGTATTCCATTTTCCCTTAACGTCCTCTCCCATTTTTCACTTTGGAATTGTACACCTTGATCACTGAGTACCTTCTTCATTTTTCCATATAACGGAATATATTTCTGCAGTAGTATCTTTAGAACAACTTTGGTTGTGGGTCGCATAATTGGGTACAGTCAGACTGCCTTGGAAAACACATCGATACATACCAATATGTGCTTCACACCTCGACTTGATCGCGGTAGTGGTCCCAGAAAATCCACTTCAATTAGCTCTCCTTTGTTCTCCTTCTGTATACTCTGCATTCCTACATATGTGTGTAAATTCGGCCCTTAATTTTACATTATCTTACTCATACATTCTTACCTTCGCTTCTAATCTTCCTTAACTTTTTTCTTAACATGACATTACTTTATCTAATACATTACTTATACAATACAGTAACATTCATTACCTTTTATTACATTTCTTTAACATTACCTTTCTGATCGCTACTACTTTCCTGAAATACACTTCCGTAACAGAATACTCTTTTAGCTTTGTAGAGTGTCGCATGATCGGTTACAGAGGAACTGTCTTAGAAAACAACGATATTTTTCTCGAAGTCCTTAATCCTAAGTAGTCTCTGCCCATCTGACTTTTCACTCTTGCTTTCTTCTGTGTCCTTGTATCTCCATTAAGTGTTCGCTTGATCAGTCGTTCTAACAATTATGGCAATTATTTCCATTCCTAACCCTTTCTTCATATTAATAACAACAATAACATCTTTTACCATTACTTTCTTAAATATTTCTCTACAATAGCATTCCTTACCATCAATAATACATTTCTTAATTAACCCTTTCAAATAATATTCCTTATTTCTTTTCACTAATATTCCTTTTTATTTGCTATCATATCCTTAATAAATAACATTTCTTAATTATACTCTCTTATATTATTACACATATTATTTCTTATTAATAATAATTAATAGTTATATTATTTTATTTTTAAAATAATTATTCATTCCATTTGGGTATTGAGTTCTGAGTTCAGTGTGTAGTTCGATCTTACACCCCTCGTTATAACAATTGCATTGTCCGTCGTCTACCGGACGTATATTGTTCCTTTGTAGCGTAGTCGCCGTGCTTACCATTGTTCTCACCCTCGTGTAAACAACGTCCGCGTTCCATTGTATTACTGCGCTGTTTGTTTTTATCGTAGAAGTCACCTGTTCGTACAGCAAGAATTTGTTTCTTAGCTGCGACAAATAACCTCTCTCTCTTCTCTCTGCACGTTCCATAATTCTCTCGTCACTAATGCATTGCGTATATTCAGTCTGCTTGAAGCCCATATAAACAACTGTCGACTGTTTTTTCATCCGTCGTTTATGATAACCTCTGTAATTTTTATAATTACAGTTATAATTATCGTTATTATAATTATCGTTCACTTTATATTTCTTGTGCGTAAATCTACCGTCATATTTACCACAATTTTGGGTAGTGTTTCGTATAGATAATTTACTACGTTTATTGTTAGGCCTACAGTGATATTTATCTCCGTAAGTGTAGTGTCTTAAGTGTTTCATCTTATGTGACTTACTAGTGTGTGTGTGTGTCTCACACTTGGAATATCACTATTAATAAGGTACGTTTTATTAACCTTAATTTGCTTCTCTTCCTTGATGTTAATTACTTTATAATTATCGTTAGTAATTACACACGTATTTTTAACTAATATGGTTCGTTCACCTTCTACTGACGCTATGTGTGTATTTGTGTCGCTAATTTTCTCTTTTGCTACTTCTCTTAGTATTGTATTATATTCTTTTACCTTTTCACCTAATAGTGACTTATCAGTTTTAAATTCTTCTATTTGTCTATCTAATCTAGCACATACATTTTGTCTTATTCCATATTCGTCCATAAGGTTTCCCATCACTTTAATGATTGCCTCCATACTAATACTTCCTGATATTGCCATGTCGAAGTATTATTATTAAAATATTTATTTCGTAGTTATTATTTAACAATTATTATTGATAACCGTTCCCTACTTATTTATTTATTTCTGTATTTTTATTAATAGTTATTATTAATACTCATTACAGTTACACCTGTTACATAGACAAACAATATTATTTGTGGGCGCCAGCTGTGTGATTACACAACAATTAACATTACATTCAGTTATTGTTTAATATAAATAATTATTACATATAATACATTTTTTTTTATTTAACACACTCTTATATTTTAGAGCAACCATTAAGCTACATAAAAAATTTTAATAGTTAAATGATGGGGATCGGGCCATACGTTCATGGGCTACAATTTATGTAACAAATTTTTGCACATAAATTTAGGCATGTCGTGCCCCACGTCCAGGGCGACAAATATATGACGTATTAAAATTTTGTTAAAATTACTTTCAAATACAAATACACTTCTATTTGTGTTTGCGGAGCCCCACGATCTTGGAGCGCCAAATATATGCAACGTATTTATGTGTGTGAATTTTTATATGTACTTTAATTTGTATAGCCCCACGTTCTTTGGGAGCCAAATATGCAACAATACATATACATAAATACATATACATATACACAAATTTAGCGTGACCGGTCTCATGTTCAAGATTGACAAATTATGCAACAATATAACATTTAAATTGGGTTTCAGGTGTATCAGCAAGTTACTCTATGTAACTTGTAACGGTATTTCAAATTTATTTGATATTATTAGAAATTGTGCACACGGCACTGACTTCGATTTAAAACATTCGTTATTAATTGTTATTATGCCGTAAGGCTTATGCTATATACATCCTTACTGACTAAATATTCTATTCTACTAATTATTGTATTAAAGAAAAATCTCATGTTCAGACTACACAGTCAATTAATGTGTTTCAAAATATCAATATTTAAATCTCTTTTTATATATTGTAATGTACTCAAAATATTAATAGTTATTGAATTTATCTTTTGTTTCTCAGTACTGTTTTATCTCAAATACTAATTGTTTTCATTTAAATGCTTTCTATTCATTTTATTTCATATTAATTTGAGCTCTTGTTACGTTAATCGTATTTCTAAAACATCTATGATTTTAATTCTACTTTACAAGAAACATTGGCTCTTACTTTTAAATAAAATAGAAATGTCTTTAATTGTCTTTGAGTTCATTGTATGATTAAGATATAAATAAGTTGTTTATCACCTTATTGTCGTCAATCATACTCGATCATTTTGATCCATCTGTAGTTGTCCTCGTCTCGCACTCCAGCGTCGGCTGCCTCTCTTCTCCTCTTGTCCAGCGTCGAATCACCTCCTCTTGTCCAGCGTCGAATCACTCTCTGGAACTCTCCTCTTCTCCAGCGTCGTATCACTCTCTGGAACTCTCCTCGTGCTCAGCGTCGTATCACTCTCTTGTCTAGTGTCGAATCACTCTCTGGAACTCTCCTCGTGCTGTTTCTGACGTCAATGGATCTTCTTATGTAATTCTTCTTATGTACTGCTGTTATTATTTAAAAATGATTGTCTTTACAACTTAGTTACATAGTTGTATGTAACTGGAAAATTTAAACTATTTACATAAAAAAATAAATACGCCGTGCGGACGGGCATAAGCTCCCGCTGCACCGTGGATGATTTAAGAAACAGAACCACTGTAGCTTGTGTGTCCTATTTATACCCATGTCTTGGTCGACACCTGCAGTGGTACGAAATCGACATGTCAGAAACTGTCTCTGGATTCAGTTCCCCCACTCTTTGTCAAATTCGCTATTTCTTATATTTCTGCGAATTGCAGAGTCCTGTAAGTATACTCTTATACTTATCTTATAACTATTTTTACAACACATGTTCACTGTAATTTTGGACATTGCAACTTAACCCTTTCGATTTGTACACAGTTATTTCACTATTACACTCGTACGGTGTGGCACTTTCGCGTGGTTTTCGTACACAGTATTTAGTAAATTTTATTACATTTTATTGTGGTTTTGGATTTTAATTCTTAATTATAGTTTATGAATAATTACGGAAAAACAGTAATTGTGCAATTATTCATCCTGGGGTGGTAAACTCGCCTGCATAGACCTGCGTTCACACACACTAGCAAAATACTGGTGTACACACTTTCAGTTACATTTGTGTGTGTGTGCATGTCGATTCAGGTCGAAACACCTGTTCATATTTTTGTCTGAGCAAGCTTGCAATCTCTGACATGCTTATTTCTAATATATTATTAATTATTTACAGTTTATTAGGTAAATTTAAATGTTTATATTCAATGCTCAGTACATCACTTATTTGTACTGTCGCAATATATATATATATATATATATATATATATATATATATATATATTGCAACACATCTTTTTATGATTTCTTTCTTTATGGATTATGAGTTTTACATGGACCTGGTTAGGGTATATCATGCCAACACTTACCTGCAGTATATGGTACTTTTCTGCTTTGCCGGCTATTAGGTGTGGGATTTGGGCTTATTAGGTATCAGGTAACGAGTTGGGACGATGTGTTTCCAAAAGAATTATTTTAGGAAGCTGAGTTGTATAAATTGTGAATAAATGAAAACTACCTTTTTAGTCTATCATTCCAATGATTATAATTGTCACCCTCAAGGTGCTTATCTTTAAACAAATCATAATAATAAAAAGAATTTCACATATTTAACACAATTTACGGCGGGTTCCACCATTTATATTCTTTCTTGAATATTACTTTACCATATTTTCTCTAGTGATATATTGTTATAATGCTTACGTCTAACAATCACATATTAAAATCATATATCTTAGTACATAATTTATAAGTTCCTGAAAATAAGACATACAATACACAGTATATACACAAAACATATAACATGGAAATATACACACATATATGGGCAGTTTCACACTGTCTGCCTGTAATTATAATTCATTTATAAAAATCATTTTTTTTTATTGAATTTAATTATTTAATAAAATGGAAATACTGAATTGATTTCATTCTATGAAATCCGTAACCCTGTTCTTTATACATGAGAAAATAAAATACTAACTTTTTAAATGAACATAACAAGGGTTATAGTTATCGTTATCTCTATGTTAATTATTCTTTATACAGTGCACAATCTCATGAAAACATTTGCTTAGAGTCTTTCTGCACTCTTATTAACATATTATTATAATAATCACACATTATCTAAATGTTCTGTCTTTTTGAATAAATGTCTCTATATGATATACAGTACAACATTTAAAAGTGTCTTTAGGCTTTAGTCATACCGCCTATATAATTAAATGTTTATCAATTTTTTTTAAACTGTTCAATTTCGCTTATAGCGGCTTTCCATTTACTTTTTGTGTTTTACAACATTATTATGAACCCTGAACCATATCAGGTCACCTGTTTTGATGATTTCATGTTACACAGATGTACACGGGTCTCAGGCGTCGGCGTTGAGTACAGCTATTCCTCTCGAAACCTCCGTCAGCGTCGCTTAGCGGTGTATGAACAGCTAGGCTAGGCGTCGTTCCTTTATCGTCATGGACACAGCGTCTCTGGCCTCGGGTATAGTCTGATGTCCGTAGTACGTAGTTGTAGTAACTCAGGTGTCTGCCGGTCTCATTGAAGCGTCTTCTGCAGCGTATCGTTCCGTGTGTACGACTCAACGAATACTTTATGAATGAGCCAGATGCTCGTTTTGGCTCACTGTTTACAGGGCAAAGCCACGTGTGCAAATGAGTTTCTATCGGCGAATATCTCAACAATCCTTTATTTATTTAGGTAACAAAGTTGTTTGTTAGACGTGTCTTGAACACAGTTATTAGCTATGTATACACGCGATCTTTAATTAGCACCACGAAAGGTGTGAAATAGTAAAACGCTTATAGTTCACGACACTCTCACTATCTCGTTATGTGTTTGGTGTCTAAATAAAGCTACATTTCCGCACTATTCACTGGTCAACCTAGTTCTTCTTAATCTTTTGTCATTTTTTTATTATTTAAGTTTTAAAACACTTCTGACATGTGCCGACAAAATTATACATATTTATGCAGGTGGACTGTTATCTGTACCCTTCTAAATGTACAATTGTAGCAGATAACGCTTATTATGCGTACTCCAGTTAGAACGATAAACATTGATAACAATGTTTCGTTATAACACTCCCCCACTTGCTTTAAAAAAATTGTTTGTGCTTTACATAACATTTTTTTTTTTTTTTTTTTTTTTTTTTTTTTTTTTTTTTATCTATGTTTAGTACATACACAGTCAGTTATATTACATGTTTATTAGAAAGAATATAAAATCTTATCTTAAAGTAACAATCACATATGGGTATTATTGGATATAATGACGCAGAGATGACGCATGGTACTTTCCGACGTCCTTTTTCTTCACTGGGTCATATACCATGTAGGTGTGTGGTCCTAGACGACTCCTTAGTTCATATGGGCCACAGAATAATCTGAAGAATTTCTTGGAAGTGTTTAATATACTACTTCCCACAGGATTTGTCTTTATCAATACCTTATCACCAATCTGGAATCTTGTCAATCGGTGAGTTCTATTATACCGGTCTCTCCTTTTACCTGCTTGATGATATAGCTGTCGTTCAGCTCTGTTTATTTTTATTTGAATTGGCAAATCTACATTATAATTTTCCGGTTTATTAATCATGTTGTGCCAGAATCTTTTAGGTATTTTATTCTCACTTAATTCTAACGGTGTGTATCCTGTAGCTTCACTATAATTGTGATTCATTGCATCTTCGAAAAATTGTAGATAGTCAGGCCATTTACTCTGTTGATTGTAGCAATATAACCTCATGTACTTGCCTAACTCTCTATTTATTCTTTCAGCAAGATTAGTTTGTGGATGCCTTATGGATGTAAGTATAGGTTTTATACCTTGTCTTGTCAATGCGTCCTTCCATAATTTATTACCAAACTGCTTACCTTGATCTGTCAACACTTTATCCATTTTTCCATACTTTGGTATATACTTCTGGGTGATGACGTTCAGAACAGATTTCATGGTGGGTCTTCGTACAGCATATAACTTTACTAGCTTGGTAAACACATCTACCGTCACAATTATATGGCGGTACCCACGACTTGATCGCGGGAGTGGTCCAAGGAAATCAAGTGCAACTATATCCCCCTTCTTCTTAGTTCTGATACTCCCCATTTCAACGCATGTGTTTAAATTCGGATGTTTGGCTGTTTGACAATCATGGCATTTCCTAACAATTATTTTAATTTTTCTGAACATATTATTACAGGTGAAGGCTTCTTTCATAGTTAAATAGCACTTCAATGGAGATGCATGAGCTAGACTACGATGACATGGCATAATTAATTGCTGTAACATGTCATGAGATAGCACAACTTTCCAATCATAATTAACAAGCTTAAATAAAATTCCATCTTTCACACAATAATTTATAGGTAACGGATTATTTTTTATATTCTGTAATCGCTGATCTTTATCTTGCTCTCTAGCGAGATTACGTAGTAATTCTTGTACTTCTCTCTCGGGTTTGTATGTTATGTTGCTAAGTACCCTGACATCTTGTGGTTTAGCTTCATGTGTTTCTATACAGACTCCAGAATGTAGTCATTGATTTTCAGTCTTCGATGTGGACGGTTTATTACGTTCATCAGTGTTTCTCGGTGGCTCTTTCTGTTTTTTCTCACCGGTAATCGCCTGCGTATTTGCATTCCTATCGGATGTCCATGGTTTCGAAAATCGTTTCGACGAATTCGGCCATCGGTAACCTCCTTTGTAATTACCTCTTTCATTATTTTGCTCCTGCTTCTCATATGTTCGTCCATCTTCATGGCGTCTATCATATGATACATTTTTGTTTTTCGGATATTTTTCATCGTCTGTACGTCTATCTTCTCTGCCTTTATCTTCTTGGCGATATCTTTGCGAATACCACGTACCTCTATCTTGATTTTGGTTCCGGTTATCTCGCTGAACTCCTCTTGGTGGGTCTCGTTCACGGATTACACCCTCCATCTGTGTTAAAAGTATTAATAGATCTTCAATGGTAGCTATACCCTGAACATGTATAGCTAGTTGGATGTTCCTGCTGAAATGATTAGCAAGCTTAATGACTAATTCTTTTTGTGTTAAAGCGGGACGTAAATGTTTACTCCTCTCTACTAACATAATGACGTATTCATCTTCAGACAGCTTACCTGGATTATATTTACCAAATTCCAGTGTATTTCGTATTCTCATTTGTATGTATTCATTCCAATACCTCCGTTCGAATGCTAGTTTAAATTCTTCATACGTTTTTAAATCGTCATTCACCATCGTGAACCAACTGGCTGCTGCATCTTTTAAGTAACGACTTACAAAGTCTATTTTATCTTTGTCACTGAGAATAGATCCAATACTATCCAATTCTTTCTCACATTTGATACGAAATTTAATGGGATTTTCCCCTCTGGATCCTCTAAAATAGTTAATGGGTCTCTCTTCTCTAGGTACGGTCGAGTATACTAACGCTTGTGTTGGTAGTCTTCTCACTTCTCGTGTAAGTCGGTCTACTTCACCTTTTAACTTGACTTCCAGCTGATCTACCCTGTTGTCATGGTGTTGGATAGATTTCTTGATGGTGTCGTCTGCTGCGGCGAGACTTTTTGTTTCTTCTTCAATTTTCATGGTCTTCCTGACATTACTCTGCACCAACTCGCTGATGACTTGTATCTTGGTATCTTGTCGATGCGTAATTTTTTCGAGTTTCTGGTCCAGTGTGTCGGCCATAGATTTAAAATTTTGTTGTAGTCTTTTTCGCTGCTCTTCGAAATTTTCATTCATCACCACCGCTTGTTGTTTTAGAGACTCTTTAACTTTACCTTCTAAGGTCTCCATTCGTTCCATAATTTCTACCTTACTTTCAGCATTATACGCGTACAGTTTCTGAATTTCTGACGTGCTTGCTTCCAATCTTCTCATAGTTTCAGACGTGCTTGCTTCCAATCTTCTCATAGTTTCAGCACCACTAGTTTTTATTTCTTCAAACCTTTTTACGTTTTCAGCGTTGCTGGCTTCTAACTTCTTCATTATGTCGGCTAAACTGACCTCTTGTTTCTGTGCCATGTTTAATTTTAATTTAGTGAACCGATTTTAAAATATTTATTATTAATTTGTATATTATTAATTATTTGGATTATTATTAAATACTGTATTGGTAGTCATTTATTCATCAACATACAACCATTATCTTGGGCGCCTGTAGTATCAGTTTCTGATAACCACAATATTTATCTAAGCTCCCCTTTGTTTACTCTACTGATAACGCTAACTGTACGTTCTTATCAGCTACATTCAACATATAAATGCACGTTTTATAATAATTACACATCAACTCTAAATATTTGTTCTACGTGAATTTATATTTATTTAACTTCTAACTAATTTTTAATTTTTTTCGTATTATGTTTTTTTTTTTTATTTATTTAATCGGGCCCCACGTTGGAAGCGACATTTTCTTTTGCAACACATCTTTTTATGATTTCTTTCTTTATGGATTATGAGTTTTACATGGACCTGGTTAGGGTATATCATGCCAACACTTACCTGCAGTATATGGTACTTTTCTGCTTTGCCGGCTATTAGGTGTGGGATTTGGGCTTATTAGGTATCAGGTAACGAGTTGGGACGATGTGTTTCCAAAAGAATTATTTTAGGAAGCTGAGTTGTATAAATTGTGAATAAATGAAAACTACCTTTTTAGTCTATCATTCCAATGATTATAATTGTCACCCTCAAGGTGCTTATCTTTAAACAAATCATAATAATAAAAAGAATTTCACATATTTAACACAATTTACGGCGGGTTCCACCATTTATATTCTTTCTTGAATATTACTTTACCATATTTTCTCTAGTGATATATTGTTATAATGCTTACGTCTAACAATCACATATTAAAATCATATATCTTAGTACATAATTTATAAGTTCCTGAAAATAAGACATACAATACACAGTATATACACAAAACATATAACATGGAAATATACACACATATATGGGCAGTTTCACACTGTCTGCCTGTAATTATAATTCATTTATAAAAATCATTTTTTTTTATTGAATTTAATTATTTAATAAAATGGAAATACTGAATTGATTTCATTCTATGAAATCCGTAACCCTGTTCTTTATACATGAGAAAATAAAATACTAACTTTTTAAATGAACATAACAAGGGTTATAGTTATCGTTATCTCTATGTTAATTATTCTTTATACAGTGCACAATCTCATGAAAACATTTGCTTAGAGTCTTTCTGCACTCTTATTAACATATTATTATAATAATCACACATTATCTAAATGTTCTGTCTTTTTGAATAAATGTCTCTATATGATATACAGTACAACATTTAAAAGTGTCTTTAGGCTTTAGTCATACCGCCTATATAATTAAATGTTTATCAATTTTTTTTAAACTGTTCAATTTCGCTTATAGCGGCTTTCCATTTACTTTTTGTGTTTTACAACATTATTATGAACCCTGAACCATATCAGGTCACCTGTTTTGATGATTTCATGTTACACAGATGTACACGGGTCTCAGGCGTCGGCGTTGAGTACAGCTATTCCTCTCGAAACCTCCGTCAGCGTCGCTTAGCGGTGTATGAACAGCTAGGCTAGGCGTCGTTCCTTTATCGTCATGGACACAGCGTCTCTGGCCTCGGGTATAGTCTGATGTCCGTAGTACGTAGTTGTAGTAACTCAGGTGTCTGCCGGTCTCATTGAAGCGTCTTCTGCAGCGTATCGTTCCGTGTGTACGACTCAACGAATACTTTATGAATGAGCCAGATGCTCGTTTTGGCTCACTGTTTACAGGGCAAAGCCACGTGTGCAAATGAGTTTCTATCGGCGAATATCTCAACAATCCTTTATTTATTTAGGTAACAAAGTTGTTTGTTAGACGTGTCTTGAACACAGTTATTAGCTATGTATACACGCGATCTTTAATTAGCACCACGAAAGGTGTGAAATAGTAAAACGCTTATAGTTCACGACACTCTCACTATCTCGTTATGTGTTTGGTGTCTAAATAAAGCTACATTTCCGCACTATTCACTGGTCAACCTAGTTCTTCTTAATCTTTTGTCATTTTTTTATTATTTAAGTTTTAAAACACTTCTGACATGTGCCGACAAAATTATACATATTTATGCAGGTGGACTGTTATCTGTACCCTTCTAAATGTACAATTGTAGCAGATAACGCTTATTATGCGTACTCCAGTTAGAACGATAAACATTGATAACAATGTTTCGTTATAATATATATAGTAATTCAATATATTACAATATAAATATTGTATTTATCTATGCGCCACTTTGGTAGCGTCAATTTGTAACTCAATATAATCTGTGCGGGGTTTAATTAAACTAAATCCTTCTTAATTGACTTACTCGAATCAGAAGTAGTTTCGTTTCTTGGGTTGTTATATTTGAATGGATGAAAATTAGAATTAAATTTATTGTTATCTGGTTCTTACTGTGGTATGTGCCAAATTGTTTTATCAATAAAAACAATTAAAATTTTGTTAATCTAAAAAATTTGAATTACTATGATTCTGATAGTATAGTGTATCTGAATTTTTTCAATCACTTGATTGATACCTTTAATACTGGTTATTATCTTTTGAAATTCAATAAATCTTTAAATAATCTCTTGACTTATTCCGTTAAGTATTTGGTGTTATTATTTTTATTAATTCAGTTGAATTAATAATTATAAATATTGTTAATTCTTATGCGTTGAACTTATTAAATTCTTGATAAATTTCTTCTCATTTTAATTGCTTTAAATACTTACTTTTAGTAGTATTCAATTCGAATTTTGTTCCGAATGTAAGTGTTGCCAACCTCTCTTTGATGATAAAAATAACATTCAACTATATGAAAAATAAAGATACCATTACACCAAAATAAATTAATCAAGCAATTTAAAATCTTCAACACTGTTTTATTTCCATCAATCTCTTATTTTCTTTCTTTTATGACAAATTTAAATAATTTTATAATCATTAAAATTGCTTTGGCTATGTTTTCAAATGTTCAGTTGGTTGCACTACCTCCCGTATATCTCTAATAGAATACACGTAACATTTATTATTTTCTTATATCTCAGGTTATAAGTCCCTTTGGCTACAGAAAGGTCAACAAAAATACCTTTTGTGAAGTACAAAATAACATATAAATACAATTAAATATAAAGTGAATTAACAAGAAAATTAAAATTAATGTTACAACAGTTCGTTTTTAACAATGGTCAGTTTTAGGTTAACTGTATTTGTGTGGTTATTACACTTCCAACAGTTATATCACAATAAAATAATAGTTTATCAGTGAAAGTAATCTGTAATTATCAGTTTATTTGCTACGTGAAAGTTTAGATATAATTTATAAATGTGTGGAAAGTGTATTAATGTGAAGTGTAATTTCTCGTAATTATTTAAATAATCAAATGGTTGGGATCGGGCCACACGATCTTGGCGACAATTTATATAACAACACATTCAATTTATTGTAATATAATAAAATTTGTAGAGCCCCACGCATTTGGAGTGCCAATTTATATAACAACACAAACATTGATATATAATTTAATTTGTGTAGCCCCAAGTTCAGGGCCAATTTGTATAACATAACAAATTACATAATGTATTTAATTCATGGGTGTAATCGTAATAAGAAGATGATACGTTATTTGAAATTGTTCCACTATTTATTTTTTTATTAAACAAAATTTTTCATTTCGCATATAGAAATACTACTCATTATTATATCGTTTGTACGACTCCTTCGTACACAACTTATAGCTAACAATTTACATACACAGGTTATACATAAATCTTATTATCTAATTTTACTTAATTGAATATTCATTTTGCTCTCGGCTTACTCATTGTGTGATCATCTTTTTGCAATTTCTGATTAATTTACTTTAATAATGAAGTTACTTGTATTCCAATTTCTTTAATATTAATTAGTTTTAAAACTTTCTACTGCATATGCATTCTCCTTTATCAACCAAGACTTTATTAATTACGTTAACTCAAAAAAATCAAATATTTCTCTTACCATTTATGTTACTCTCAATTACTAAATTTTATACAAGAGATATTATTCTAACTTTTACTCTGATTTTACATTTATGTACAATTAGTTATTTTAATACAGGTTGAATGCCTTGCATTCTAACTTTAATTAGTGTCTTTCAAATGTCTGTAATTACATTGGTTTTTCATCACCTCGTTTGACATAGTTAATCATCCGTTCGTCCTCCTTTGGAGTCTGTGTCCTCCGTGTCCTCTTGGTCCTCTGGTTGGATTCTACTGCATGTACGGTTTACGAGTCGTCACGCCTCACATCATATGCTGCGG